>OY294042.1:2224074-4624074 GCA_958510855.1 Rhagonycha lutea
CCCGTAAAACCTATGCTTCCAAATATAAAAAACAAGTGCTGAATGTCCTAAATTGAAAAATTAAAAATCTTACCAAATTTTGTGTATTTTTGGTGCCAAAAAGACTAAAATTGGAAAATGTCGATTATCTCGAAAACCGTAAGAGATATCGCAAAAATAATCGGATTTTTCGATCCCCTATCGGAATACACCCGTAAAACCTATGCTTCCAAATATAAAAAACAAGTGCTGAATGTCCTAAATTGAAAAATTAAAAATCTTACCAAATTTTGTGTATTTTTAGTGCCAAAAAGACTAAAATTGGAAAATGTCGATTATCTCGAAAACCGTAAGAGATATCGCAAAAATAATGGATTTTTCGATCCCCTATCGGAATACACCCGTAAAACCTATGCTTCCAAATATAAAAAACAAGTGCTGAATGTCCTAAATTGAAAAATTAAAAATCTTACCAAATTTTGTGTATTTTTAGTGCCAAAAAGACTAAAATTGGAAAATGTCGATTATCTCGAAAACCGTAAGAGATATCGCAAAAATAATGGATTTTTCGATCCCCTATCGGAATACACCCGTAAAACCTATGCTTCCAAATATAAAAAACAAGTGCTGAATGTCCTAAATTGAAAAATTAAAAATCTTACCAAATTTTGTGTATTTTTAGTGCCAAAAAGACTAAAATTGGAAAATGTCGATTATCTCGAAAACCGTAAGAGATATCGCAAAAATAATGGATTTTTCGATCCCCTATCGGAATACACCCGTAAAACCTATGCTTCCAAATATAAAAAACAAGTGCTGAATGTCCTAAATTGAAAAATTAAAAATCTTACCAAATTTTGTGTATTTTTAGTGCCAAAAAGACTAAAATTGGAAAATGTCGATTATCTCGAAAACCGTAAGAGATATCGCAAAAATAATGGATTTTTCGATCCCCTATCGGAATACACCCGTAAAACCTATGCTTCCAAATATAAAAAACAAGTGCTGAATGTCCTAAATTGAAAAATTAAAAATCTTACCAAATTTTGTGTATTTTTAGTGCCAAAAAGACTAAAATTGGAAAATGTCGATTATCTCGAAAACCGTAAGAGATATCGCAAAAATAATGGATTTTTCGATCCCCTATCGGAATACACCCGTAAAACCTATGCTTCCAAATATAAAAAACAAGTGCTGAATGTCCTAAATTGAAAAATTAAAAATCTTACCAAATTTTGTGTATTTTTAGTGCCAAAAAGACTAAAATTGGAAAATGTCGATTATCTCGAAAACCGTAAGAGATATCGCAAAAATAATGGATTTTTCGATCCCCTATCGGAATACACCCGTCAAACCTATGCTTCCAAATATAAAAAACAAGTGCTGAATGTCCTAAATTGAAAAATTAAAAATCTTACCAAATTTTGTGTATTTTTAGTGCCAAAAAGACTAAAATTGGAAAATGTCGATTATCTCGAAAACCGTAAGAGATATCGCAAAAATAATGGATTTTTCGATCCCCTATCGGAATACACCCGTCAAACCTATGCTTCCAAATATAAAAAACAAGTGCTGAATATCCTAAATTGAAAAATTAAAAATCTTACCAAATTTTGTGTATTTTTAGTGCCAAAAAGACTAAAATTGGAAAATGTCGATTATCTCGAAAACCGTAAGAGATATCGCAAAAATAATGGATTTTTCGATCCCCTATCGGAATACACCCTGTAAACCTATGCTTCCAAATATAAAAAACAAGTGCTGAATGTCCTAAATTGAAAAATTAAAAATCTTACCAAATTTTGTGTATTTTTAGTGCCAAAAGACTAAAATTGGAAAATGTCGATTATCTCGAAAACCGTAAGAGATATCGCAAAAATAATGGATTTTTCGATCCCCTATCGGAATACACCCGTCAAACCTATGCTTCCAAATATAAAAAACAAGTGCTGAATGTCTAAATTGAAAAATTAAAAATCTTACCAAATTTTGTGTATTTTTAGTGCCAAAAAGACTAAAATTGGAAAATGTCGATTATCTCGAAAACCGTAAGAGATATCGCAAAAATAATGGATTTTTCGATCCCCTATCGGAATACACCCGTAAAACCTATGCTTCCAAATATAAAAAACAAGTGCTGAATGTCCTAAATTGAAAACTTAAAAATCTTACCAAATTTTGTGTATTTTTGGTGCCAAAAAGACTAAAATTGGAAAATGTCGATTATCTCGAAAACCGTAAGAGATATCGCAAAAATAATGGATTTTTCGATCCCCTATCGGAATACACCCGTAAAACCTATGCTTCCAAATATAAAAAACAAGTGCTGAATGTCCTAAATTGAAAAATTAAAAATCTTACCAAATTTTGTGTATTTTTGGTGCCAAAAAGACTAAAATTGGAAAATGTCGATTATCTCGAAAACCGTAAGAGATATCGCAAAAATAATGGATTTTTCGATCCCCTATCGGAATACACCCGTAAAACCTATGCTTCCAAATATAAAAAACAAGTGCTGAATGTCCTAAATTGAAAAATTAAAAATCTTACCAAATTTTGTGTATTTTTGGTGCCAAAAAGACTAAAATTGGAAAATGTCGATTATCTCGAAAACCGTAAGAGATATCGCAAAAATAATGGATTTTTCGATCCCCTATCGGAATACACCCGTAAAACCTATGCTTCCAAATATAAAAAACAAGTGCTGAATGTCCTAAATTGAAAAATTAAAAATCTTACCAAATTTTGTGTATTTTTAGTGCCAAAAAGACTAAAATTGGAAAATGTCGATTATCTCGAAAACCGTAAGAGATATCGCAAAAATAATGGATTTTTCGATCCCCTATCGGAATACACCCGTAAAACCTATGCTTCCAAATATAAAAAACAAGTGCTGAATGTCCTAAATTGAAAAATTAAAAATCTTACCAAATTTTGTGTATTTTTGGTGCCAAAAAGACTAAAATTGGAAAATGTCGATTATCTCGAAAACCGTAAGAGATATCGCAAAAATAATGGATTTTTCGATCCCCTATCGGAATACACCCGTAAAACCTATGCTTCCAAATATAAAAAACAAGTGCTGAATGTCCTAAATTGAAAAATTAAAAATCTTACCAAATTTTGTGTATTTTTAGTGCCAAAAAGACTAAAATTGGAAAATGTCGATTATCTCGAAAACCGTAAGAGATATCGCAAAAATAATGGATTTTTCGATCCCCTATCGGAATACACCCGTAAAACCTATGCTTCCAAATATAAAAAACAAGTGCTGAATGTCCTAAATTGAAAAATTAAAAATCTTACCAAATTTTGTGTATTTTTAGTGCCAAAAAGACTAAAATTGGAAAATGTCGATTATCTCGAAAACCGTAAGAGATATCGCAAAAATAATGGATTTTTCGATCCCCTATCGGAATACACCCGTAAAACCTATGCTTCCAAATATAAAAAACAAGTGCTGAATGTCCTAAATTGAAAAATTAAAAATCTTACCAAATTTTGTGTATTTTTAGTGCCAAAAAGACTAAAATTGGAAAATGTCGATTATCTCGAAAACCGTAAGAGATATCGCAAAAATAATGGATTCTTCGATCCCCTATCGGAATACACCCGTAAAACCTATGCTTCCAAATATAAAAAACAAGTGCTGAATGTCCTAAATTGAAAAATTAAAAATCTTACCAAATTTTGTGTATTTTTAGTGCCAAAAAGACTAAAATTGGAAAATGTCGATTATCTCGAAAACCGTAAGAGATATCGCAAAAATAATGGATTTTTCGATCCCCTATCGGGATACACCCGTAAAACCTATGCTCCCAAATATAAAAAACAAGTGCTGAATGTCCTAAATTGAAAAATTAAAAATCTTACCAAATTTTGTGTATTTTTAGTGCCAAAAAGACTAAAATTGGAAAATGTCGATTATCTCGAAAACCGTAAGAGATATCGCAAAAATAATGGATTTTTCGATCCCCTATCGGAATACACCCGTAAAACCTATGCTTCCAAATATAAAAAACAAGTGCTGAATGTCCTAAATTGAAAAATTAAAAATCTTACCAAATTTTGTGTATTTTTAGTGCCAAAAAGACTAAAATTGGAAAATGTCGATTATCTCGAAAACCGTAAGAGATATCGCAAAAATAATGGATTTTTCGATCCCCTATCGGAATACACCCGTCAAACCTATGCTTCCAAATATAAAAAACAAGTGCTGAATGTCCTAAATTGAAAAATTAAAAATCTTACCAAATTTTGTGTATTTTTAGTGCCAAAAAGACTAAAATTGGAAAATGTCGATTATCTCGAAAACCGTAAGAGATATCGCAAAAATAATGGATTTTTCGATCCCCTATCGGAATACACCTGTAAAACCTATGCTTCCAAATATAAAAAACAAGTGCTGAATGTCCTAAATTGAAAAATTAAAAATCTTACCAAATTTTGTGTATTTTTAGTGCCAAAAAGACTAAAATTGGAAAATGTCGATTATCTCGTCAACCGTAAGAGATATCGCAAAAATAATGGATTTTTCGATCCCCTATCGGAATACACCCGTCAAACCTATGCTTCCAAATATAAAAAACAAGTGCTGAATGTCCTAAATTGAAAAATTAAAAATCTTACCAAATTTTGTGTATTTTTAGTGCCAAAAAGACTAAAATTGGAAAATGTCGATTATCTCGAAAACCGTAAGAGATATCGCAAAAATAATGGATTTTTCGATCCCCTATCGGAATACACCCGTAAAACCTATGCTTCCAAATATAAAAAACAAGTGCTGAATGTCCTAAATTGAAAAATTAAAAATCTTACCAAATTTTGTGTATTTTTGGTGCCAAAAAGACTAAAATTGGAAAATGTCGATTATCTCGAAAACCGTAAGAGATATCGCAAAAATAATGGATTTTTCGATCCCCTATCGGAATACACCCGTAAAACCTATGCTTCCAAATATAAAAAACAAGTGCTGAATGTCCTAAATTGAAAAATTAAAAATCTTACCAAATTTTGTGTATTTTTGGTGCCAAAAAGACTAAAATTGGAAAATGTCGATTATCTCGAAAACCGTAAGAGATATCGCAAAAATAATGGATTTTTCGATCCCCTATCGGAATACACCCGTAAAACCTATGCTTCCAAATATAAAAAACAAGTGCTGAATGTCCTAAATTGAAAAATTAAAAATCTTACCAAATTTTGTGTATTTTTGGTGCCAAAAAGACTAAAATTGGAAAATGTCGATTATCTCGAAAACCGTAAGAGATATCGCAAAAATAATGGATTTTTCGATCCCCTATCGGAATACACCCGTAAAACCTATGCTTCCAAATATAAAAAACAAGTGCTGAATGTCCTAAATTGAAAAATTAAAAATCTTACCAAATTTTGTGTATTTTTGGTGCCAAAAAGACTAAAATTGGAAAATGTCGATTATCTCGAAAACCGTAAGAGATATCGCAAAAATAATGGATTTTTCGATCCCCTATCGGAATACACCCGTAAAACCTATGCTTCCAAATATAAAAAACAAGTGCTGAATGTCCTAAATTGAAAAATTAAAAATCTTACCAAATTTTGTGTATTTTTAGTGCCAAAAAGACTAAAATTGGAAAATGTCGATTATCTCGAAAACCGTAAGAGATATCGCAAAAATAATGGATTTTTCGATCCCCTATCGGAATACACCCGTAAAACCTATGCTTCCAAATATAAAAAACAAGTGCTGAATGTCCTAAATTGAAAAATTAAAAATCTTACCAAATTTTGTGTATTTTTAGTGCCAAAAAGACTAAAATTGGAAAATGTCGATTATCTCGAAAACCGTAAGAGATATCGCAAAAATAATGGATTTTTCGATCCCCTATCGGAATACACCCGTAAAACCTATGCTTCCAAATATAAAAAACAAGTGCTGAATGTCCTAAATTGAAAAATTAAAAATCTTACCAAATTTTGTGTATTTTTAGTGCCAAAAAGACTAAAATTGGAAAATGTCGATTATCTCGAAAACCGTAAGAGATATCGCAAAAATAATGGATTTTTCGATCCCCTATCGGAATACACCGTAAAACCTATGCTTCCAAATATAAAAAACAAGTGCTGAATGTCCTAAATTGAAAAATTAAAAATCTTACCAAATTTTGTGTATTTTTAGTGCCAAAAAGACTAAAATTGGAAAATGTCGATTATCTCGAAAACCGTAAGAGATATCGCAAAAATAATGGATTCTTCGATCCCCTATCGGAATACACCCGTAAAACCTATGCTTCCAAATATAAAAAACAAGTGCTGAATGTCCTAAATTGAAAAATTAAAAATCTTACCAAATTTTGTGTATTTTTAGTGCCAAAAAGACTAAAATTGGAAAATGTCGATTATCTCGAAAACCGTAAGAGATATCGCAAAAATAATGGATTTTTCGATCCCCTATCGGGATACACCCGTAAAACCTATGCTCCCAAATATAAAAAACAAGTGCTGAATGTCCTAAATTGAAAAATTAAAAATCTTACCAAATTTTGTGTATTTTTAGTGCCAAAAAGACTAAAATTGGAAAATGTCGATTATCTCGAAAACCGTAAGAGATATCGCAAAAATAATGGATTTTTCGATCCCCTATCGGAATACACGCGTAAAACCTATGCTTCCAAATATAAAAAACAAGTGCTGAATGTCCTAAATTGAAAAATTAAAAATCTTACCAAATTTTGTGTATTTTTAGTGCCAAAAAGACTAAAATTGGAAAATGTCGATTATCTCGAAAACCGTAAGAGATATCGCAAAAATAATGGATTTTTCGATCCCCTATCGGAATACACCCGTAAAACCTATGCTTCCAAATATAAAAAACAAGTGCTGAATGTCCTAAATTGAAAAATTAAAAATCTTACCAAATTTTGTGTATTTTTAGTGCCAAAAAGACTAAAATTGGAAAATGTCGATTATCTCGAAAACCGTAAGAGATATCGCAAAAATAATGGATTTTTCGATCCCCTATCGGAATACACCCGTCAAACCTATGCTTCCAAATATAAAAAACAAGTGCTGAATGTCCTAAATTGAAAAATTAAAAATCTTACCAAATTTTGTGTATTTTTAGTGCCAAAAAGACTAAAATTGGAAAATGTCGATTATCTCGAAAACCGTAAGAGATATCGCAAAAATAATGGATTTTTCGATCCCCTATCGGAATACACCCGTCAAACCTATGCTTCCAAATATAAAAAACAAGTGCTGAATGTCCTAAATTGAAAAATTAAAAATCTTACCAAATTTTGTGTATTTTTAGTGCCAAAAAGACTAAAATTGGAAAATGTCGATTATCTCGAAAACCGTAAGAGATATCGCAAAAATAATGGATTTTTCGATCCCCTATCGGAATACACCTGTAAAACCTATGCTTCCAAATATAAAAAACAAGTGCTGAATGTCCTAAATTGAAAAATTAAAAATCTTACCAAATTTTGTGTATTTTTAGTGCCAAAAAGACTAAAATTGGAAAATGTCGATTATCTCGAAAACCGTAAGAGATATCGCAAAAATAATGGATTTTTCGATCCCCTATCGGAATACACCCGTCAAACCTATGCTTCCAAATATAAAAAACAAGTGCTGAATGTCCTAAATTGAAAAATTAAAAATCTTACCAAATTTTGTGTATTTTTAGTGCCAAAAAGACTAAAATTGGAAAATGTCGATTATCTCGAAAACCGTAAGAGATATCGCAAAAATAATGGATTTTTCGATCCCCTATCGGAATACACCCGTAAAACCTATGCTTCCAAATATAAAAAACAAGTGCTGAATGTCCTAAATTGAAAAATTAAAAATCTTACCAAATTTTGTGTATTTTTGGTGCCAAAAAGACTAAAATTGGAAAATGTCGATTATCTCGAAAACCGTAAGAGATATCGCAAAAATAATGGATTTTTCGATCCCCTATCGGAATACACCCGTAAAACCTATGCTTCCAAATATAAAAAACAAGTGCTGAATGTCCTAAATTGAAAAATTAAAAATCTTACCAAATTTTGTGTATTTTTGGTGCCAAAAAGACTAAAATTGGAAAATGTCGATTATCTCGAAAACCGTAAGAGATATCGCAAAAATAATGGATTTTTCGATCCCCTATCGGAATACACCCGTAAAACCTATGCTTCCAAATATAAAAAACAAGTGCTGAATGTCCTAAATTGAAAAATTAAAAATCTTACCAAATTTTGTGTATTTTTGGTGCCAAAAAGACTAAAATTGGAAAATGTCGATTATCTCGAAAACCGTAAGAGATATCGCAAAAATAATGGATTTTTCGATCCCCTATCGGAATACACCCGTAAAACCTATGCTTCCAAATATAAAAAACAAGTGCTGAATGTCCTAAATTGAAAAATTAAAAATCTTACCAAATTTTGTGTATTTTTAGTGCCAAAAAGACTAAAATTGGAAAATGTCGATTATCTCGAAAACCGTAAGAGATATCGCAAAAATAATGGATTTTTCGATCCCCTATCGGAATACACCCGTAAAACCTATGCTTCCAAATATAAAAAACAAGTACTGAATGTCCTAAATTGAAAAATTAAAAATCTTACCAAATTTTGTGTATTTTTGGTGCCAAAAAGACTAAAATTGGAAAATGTCGATTATCTCGAAAACCGTAAGAGATATCGCAAAAATAATGGATTTTTCGATCCCCTATCGGAATACACCCGTAAAACCTATGCTTCCAAATATAAAAAACAAGTGCTGAATGTCCTAAATTGAAAAATTAAAAATCTTACCAAATTTTGTGTATTTTTGGTGCCAAAAAGACTAAAATTGGAAAATGTCGATTATCTCGAAAACCGTAAGAGATATCGCAAAAATAATGGATTTTTCGATCCCCTATCGGAATACACCCGTAAAACCTATGCTTCCAAATATAAAAAACAAGTGCTGAATGTCCTAAATTGAAAAATTAAAAATCTTACCAAATTTTGTGTATTTTTAGTGCCAAAAAGACTAAAATTGGAAAATGTCGATTATCTCGAAAACCGTAAGAGATATCGCAAAAATAATGGATTTTTCGATCCCCCATCGGAATACACCCGTAAAACCTATGCTTCCAAATATAAAAAACAAGTGCTGAATGTCCTAAATTGAAAAATTAAAAATCGTACCAAATTTTGTGTATTTTTAGTGCCAAAAAGACTAAAATTGGAAAATGTCGATTATCTCGAAAACCGTAAGAGATATCGCAAAAATAATGGATTTTTCGATCCCCTATCGGAATACACCCGTAAAACCTATGCTTCCAAATATAAAAAACAAGTGCTGAATGTCCTAAATTGAAAAATTAAAAATCTTACCAAATTTTGTGTATTTTTGGTGCCAAAAAGACTAAAATTGGAAAATGTCGATTATCTCGAAAACCGTAAGAGATATCGCAAAAATAATGGATTTTTCGATCCCCTATCGGAATACACCCGTAAAACCTATGCTTCCAAATATAAAAAACAAGTGCTGAATGTCCTAAATTGAAAAATTAAAAATCTTACCAAATTTTGTGTATTTTTAGTGCCAAAAAGACTAAAATTGGAAAATGTCGATTATCTCGAAAACCGTAAGAGATATCGCAAAAATAATGGATTTTTCGATCCCCTATCGGAATACACCCGTAAAACCTATGCTTCCAAATATAAAAAACAAGTGCTGAATGTCCTAAATTGAAAAATTAAAAATCTTACCAAATTTTGTGTATTATTGGTGCCAAAAAGACTAAAATTGGAAAATGTCGATTATCTCGAAAACCGTAAGAGATATCGCAAAAATAATGGATTTTTCGATCCCCTATCGGAATACACCCGTAAAACCTATGCTTCCAAATATAAAAAACAAGTGCTGAATGTCCTAAATTGAAAAATTAAAAATCTTACCAAATTTTGTGTATTTTTAGTGCCAAAAAGACTAAAATTGGAAAATGTCGATTATCTCGAAAACCGTAAGAGATATCGCAAAAATAATGGATTTTTCGATCCCCTATCGGAATACACCCGTAAAACCTATGCTTCCAAATATAAAAAACAAGTGCTGAATGTCCTAAATTGAAAAATTAAAAATCTTACCAAATTTTGTGTATTTTTGGTGCCAAAAAGACTAAAATTGGAAAATGTCGATTATCTCGAAAACCGTAAGAGATATCGCAAAAATAATGGATTTTTCGATCCCCTATCGGAATACACCCGTAAAACCTATGCTTCCAAATATAAAAAACAAGTGCTGAATGTCCTAAATTGAAAAATTAAAAATCTTACCAAATTTTGTGTATTTTTGGTGCCAAAAAGACTAAAATTGGAAAATGTCGATTATCTCGAAAACCGTAAGAGATATCGCAAAAATAATGGATTTTTCGATCCCCTATCGGAATACACCCGTAAAACCTATGCTTCCAAATATAAAAAACAAGTGCTGAATGTCCTAAATTGAAAAATTAAAAATCTTACCAAATTTTGTGTATTTTTAGTGCCAAAAAGACTAAAATTGGAAAATGTCGATTATCTCGAAAACCGTAAGAGATATCGCAAAAATAATGGATTTTTCGATCCCCTATCGGAATACACCCGTAAAACCTATGCTTCCAAATATAAAAAAAAAGTGCTGAATGTCCTAAATTGAAAAATTAAAAATCTTACCAAATTTTGTGTATTTTTAGTGCCAAAAAGACTAAAATTGGAAAATGTCGATTATCTCGAAAACCGTAAGAGATATCGCAAAAATAATGGATTTTTCGATCCCCTATCGGAATACACCCGTAAAACCTATGCTTCCAAATATAAAAAACAAGTGCTGAATGTCCTAAATTGAAAAATTAAAAATCTTACCAAATTTTGTGTATTTTTAGTGCCAAAAAGACTAAAATTGGAAAATGTCGATTATCTCGAAAACCGTAAGAGATATCGCAAAAATAATGGATTTTTCGATCCCCTATCGGAATACACCCGTAAAACCTATGCTTCCAAATATAAAAAACAAGTGCTGAATGTCCTAAATTGAAAAATTAAAAATCTTACCAAATTTTGTGTATTTTTGGTGCCAAAAAGACTAAAATTGGAAAATGTCGATTATCTCGAAAACCGTAAGAGATATCGCAAAAATAATGGATTTTTCGATCCCCTATCGGAATACACCCGTAAAACCTATGCTTCCAAATATAAAAAACAAGTGCTGAATGTCCTAAATTGAAAAATTAAAAATCTTACCAAATTTTGTGTATTTTTAGTGCCAAAAAGACTAAAATTGGAAAATGTCGATTATCTCGAAAACCGTAAGAGATATCGCAAAAATAATGGATTTTTCGATCCCCTATCGGAATACACCCGTAAAACCTATGCTTCCAAATATAAAAAACAAGTGCTGAATGTCCTAAATTGAAAAATTAAAAATCTTACCAAATTTTGTGTATTTTTAGTGCCAAAAAGACTAAAATTGGAAAATGTCGATTATCTCGAAAACCGTAAGAGATATCGCAAAAATAATGGATTTTTCGATCCCCTATCGGAATACACCCGTAAAACCTATGCTTCCAAATATAAAAAACAAGTGCTGAATGTCCTAAATTGAAAAATTAAAAATCTTACCAAATTTTGTGTATTTTTAGTGCCAAAAAGACTAAAATTGGAAAATGTCGATTATCTCGAAAACCGTAAGAGATATCGCAAAAATAATGGATTTTTCGATCCCCTATCGGAATACACCCGTAAAACCTATGCTTCCAAATATAAAAAACAAGTGCTGAATGTCCTAAATTGAAAAATTAAAAATCTTACCAAATTTTGTGTATTTTTGGTGCCAAAAAGACTAAAATTGGAAAATGTCGATTATCTCGAAAACCGTAAGAGATATCGCAAAAATAATGGATTTTTCGATCCCCTATCGGAATACACCCGTAAAACCTATGCTTCCAAATATAAAAAACAAGTGCTGAATGTCCTAAATTGAAAAATTAAAAATCTTACCAAATTTTGTGTATTTTTGGTGCCAAAAAGACTAAAATTGGAAAATGTCGATTATCTCGAAAACCGTAAGAGATATCGCAAAAATAATGGATTTTTCGATCCCCTATCGGAATACACCCGTAAAACCTATGCTTCCAAATATAAAAAACAAGTGCTGAATGTCCTAAATTGAAAAATTAAAAATCTTACCAAATTTTGTGTATTTTTGGTGCCAAAAAGACTAAAATTGGAAAATGTCGATTATCTCGAAAACCGTAAGAGATATCGCAAAAATAATGGATTTTTCGATCCCCTATCGGAATACACCCGTAAAACCTATGCTTCCAAATATAAAAAACAAGTGCTGAATGTCCTAAATTGAAAAATTAAAAATCTTACCAAATTTTGTGTATTTTTAGTGCCAAAAAGACTAAAATGGGAAAATGTCGATTATCTCGAAAACCGTAAGAGATATCGCAAAAATAATGGATTTTTCGTCCCCTATCGGAATACACCCGTAAAACCTATGCTTCCAAATATAAAAAACAAGTGCTGAATGTCCTAAATTGAAAAATTAAAAATCTTACCAAATTTTGTGTATTTTTGGTGCCAAAAAGACTAAAATTGGAAAATGTCGATTATCTCGAAAACCGTAAGAGATATCGCAAAAATAATGGATTTTTCGATCCCCTATCGGAATACACCCGTAAAACCTATGCTTCCAAATATAAAAAACAAGTGCTGAATGTCCTAAATTGAAAAATTAAAAATCTTACCAAATTTTGTGTATTTTTGGTGCCAAAAAGACTAAAATTGGAAAATGTCGATTATCTCGAAAACCGTAAGAGATATCGCAAAAATAATGGATTTTTCGATCCCCTATCGGAATACACCCGTAAAACCTATGCTTCCAAATATAAAAAACAAGTGCTGAATGTCCTAAATTGAAAAATTAAAAATCTTACCAAATTTTGTGTATTTTTAGTGCCAAAAAGACTAAAATTGGAAAATGTCGATTATCTCGAAAACCGTAAGAGATATCGCAAAAATAATGGATTTTTCGATCCCCTATCGGAATACACCCGTAAAACCTATGCTTCCAAATATAAAAAACAAGTGCTGAATGTCCTAAATTGAAAAATTAAAAATCGTACCAAATTTTGTGTATTTTTAGTGCCAAAAAGACTAAAATTGGAAAATGTCGATTATCTCGAAAACCGTAAGAGATATCGCAAAAATAATGGATTTTTCGATCCCCTATCGGAATACACCCGTAAAACCTATGCTTCCAAATATAAAAAACAAGTGCTGAATGTCCTAAATTGAAAAATTAAAAATCTTACCAAATTTTGTGTATTTTTGGTGCCAAAAAGACTAAAATTGGAAAATGTCGATTATCTCGAAAACCGTAAGAGATATCGCAAAAATAATGGATTTTTCGATCCCCTAGCGGAATACACCCGTAAAACCTATGCTTCCAAATATAAAAAACAAGTGCTGAATGTCCTAAATTGAAAAATTAAAAATCTTACCAAATTTTGTGTATTTTTAGTGCCAAAAAGACTAAAATTGGAAAATGTCGATTATCTCGAAAACCGTAAGAGATATCGCAAAAATAATGGATTTTTCGATCCCCTATCGGGATACACCCGTAAAACCTATGCTCCCAAATATAAAAAACAAGTGCTGAATGTCCTAAATTGAAAAATTAAAAATCTTACCAAATTTTGTGTATTTTTAGTGCCAAAAAGACTAAAATTGGAAAATGTCGATTATCTCGAAAACCGTAAGAGATATCGCAAAAATAATGGATTTTTCGATCCCCTATCGGAATACACCCGTAAAACCTATGCTTCCAAATATAAAAAACAAGTGCTGAATGTCCTAAATTGAAAAATTAAAAATCTTACCAAATTTTGTGTATTTTTAGTGCCAAAAAGACTAAAATTGGAAAATGTCGATTATCTCGAAAACCGTAAGAGATATCGCAAAAATAATGGATTTTTCGATCCCCTATCGGAATACACCCGTCAAACCTATGCTTCCAAATATAAAAAACAAGTGCTGAATGTCCTAAATTGAAAAATTAAAAATCTTACCAAATTTTGTGTATTTTTAGTGCCAAAAAGACTAAAATTGGAAAATGTCGATTATCTCGAAAACCGTAAGAGATATCGCAAAAATAATGGATTTTTCGATCCCCTATCGGAATACACCCGTCAAACCTATGCTTCCAAATATAAAAAACAAGTGCTGAATGTCCTAAATTGAAAAATTAAAAATCTTACCAAATTTTGTGTATTTTTAGTGCCAAAAAGACTAAAATTGGAAAATGTCGATTATCTCGAAAACCGTAAGAGATATCGCAAAAATAATGGATTTTTCGATCCCCTATCGGAATACACCCGTAAAACCTATGCTTCCAAATATAAAAAACAAGTGCTGAATGTCCTAAATTGAAAAATTAAAAATCTTACCAAATTTTGTGTATTTTTAGTGCCAAAAAGACTAAAATTGGAAAATGTCGATTATCTCGAAAACCGTAAGAGATATCGCAAAAATAATGGATTTTTCGATCCCCTATCGGAATACACCCGTCAAACCTATGCTTCCAAATATAAAAAACAAGTGCTGAATGTCCTAAATTGAAAAATTAAAAATCTTACCAAATTTTGTGTATTTTTAGTGCCAAAAAGACTAAAATTGGAAAATGTCGATTATCTCGAAAACCGTAAGAGATATCGCAAAAATAATGGATTTTTCGATCCCCTATCGGAATACACCCGTAAAACCTATGCTTCCAAATATAAAAAACAAGTGCTGAATGTCCTAAATTGAAAAATTAAAAATCTTACCAAATTTTGTGTATTTTTAGTGCCAAAAAGACTAAAATTGGAAAATGTCGATTATCTCGAAAACCGTAAGAGATATCGCAAAAATAATGGATTTTTCGATCCCCTGTCGGAATACACCCGTAAAACCTATGCTTCCAAATATAAAAAACAAGTGCTGAATGTCCTAAATTGAAAAATTAAAAATCTTACCAAATTTTGTGTATTTTTGGTGCCAAAAAGACTAAAATTGGAAAATGTCGATTATCTCGAAAACCGTAAGAGATATCGCAAAAATAATGGATTTTTCGATCCCCTATCGGAATACACCCGTAAAACCTATGCTTCCAAATATAAAAAACAAGTGCTGAATGTCCTAAATTGAAAAATTAAAAATCTTACCAAATTTTGTGTATTTTTAGTGCCAAAAAGACTAAAATTGGAAAATGTCGATTATCTCGAAAACCGTAAGAGATATCGCAAAAATAATGGATTTTTCGATCCCCTATCGGAATACACCCGTAAAACCTATGCTTCCAAATATAAAAAACAAGTGCTGAATGTCCTAAATTGAAAAATTAAAAATCTTACCAAATTTTGTGTATTTTTAGTGCCAAAAAGACTAAAATTGGAAAATGTCGATTATCTCGAAAACCGTAAGAGATATCGCAAAAATAATGGATTTTTCGATCCCCTATCGGAATACACCCGTAAAACCTATGCTTCCAAATATAAAAAACAAGTGCTGAATGTCCTAAATTGAAAAATTAAAAATCTTACCAAATTTTGTGTATTTTTAGTGCCAAAAAGACTAAAATTGGAAAATGTCGATTATCTCGAAAACCGTAAGAGATATCGCAAAAATAATGGATTTTTCGATCCCCTATCGGAATACACCCGTAAAACCTATGCTTCCAAATATAAAAAACAAGTGCTGAATGTCCTAAATTCAAAATTAAATATTAAGTACTGAAGAGTTATAGTAAGATTTCTTAAGTTGGACCTGAGGTAGCTATAAAGTGTGTTAACACATTAAAAGAGTCAATGTTTAATTACAAAGATAAAATGAAGACGGAGGAGTACTGCTCCTTTTTGAAGGTTGGAATATATTTAACATAAGTTCCAACGCATGTATGCAACATATTATGTTGGCCGGACGGCAGAAAGTTGAAATCCAGAGTTGCTGAATAGAAGATCAGGTTCTCAGCCGTTTCTCAACATCTTCTTGAAGCGGGACACACAATTGAGGAACATGGTTTAGAATTACTACATAATGATAGAAAAGGAAAGAAAATGGATATACTGGAACGGGCATTAATGTAGAAAGATATTTACTTACCTATGTCTAAAAGTCTAAACTAAGTTATTTAAAAATAGCCGATACATTAGTAACGCAGTTGACCCGCTAACTTTCTTACGTTTAAAAAATTAATGTGGATTAAATTATAAATTTACTTTCATTGTGAACAGTTATTCGTAGTAAGTATGTGATTCTATTTCAAATCTTATTAAGTCTTCCGAAAAAGTTAAAGAGCGATAAGTGAAAAGCTAAATAGTCGTCCAGTTTTATTGCTAATCAATAGGAAAGCTACTAGAAACGTAAACCTAGAAATCTCAAAACTGTATTTTATTTATCAAAAACAGGTTTTTATTTCATTCATAAATAAAGCAAAACCAATTTTTCTTGTACTTCGTTGTTTATTTTTATATTTCATCCAATAATTTTAAATCAATTATTTTACCTGACCTGGTGTTATGCAATATTGAAATATTTCTTGTTTTTAATTTTCCTTTGTATTGAAATATTCATAACCACTTCTTAATATTTTTGAAGTTTTTCATAATTAATTGTCATAAAATAGGTTAACCATAACAGCTAACCACGTTCAACTGTAAGGCAATCTGTATGATAACTCATCGTGTTTCTAGAGTTAATAGAACAACGTCTTAAACGGGTCCGTTAAGTTGGCCCCCCCCAGTTAATATTTTTTCTCCAAAAGCTAGCTCCCGAATCCTTATAGCTAGCACCAGCTAGCACCAGCTAGCACCCAAGTATAAAAGCTAACACCGTTATAGTTTTTCCACAAATCGATATTGAAACCGATGCTTTCGATACTGACGGACGCGCATGAACGGATTAACGAGATTCCATTTGTTTATAGGATATGCTGCCGACAAACTGCACGAATGTGTAGATAGCGAGTTATTATTGTGGGTAAAATGTTACCTTAATATTGAACTACGGAGGAACATTTGAAGGAGCATTACTTTACAATACTTTGCATAATTCTAGCGCATTTCGTTACTTAAAAAATGAGTTTATCTGAGGTGCATGTCGATGCTCCCCCTCCCCAATTCGAATTTTGGGGTGAATTTGGTGTCAATCGTTAGAGCTTCGTTAGAGCCTAAATGAGCTTTCATTATTGGTTTTGGATTACTTTTTGTAATCGAAACAAAAATTTTACGCTCTAACGTCTGACCCTAATTTCACCAAAAACTTTAAAGATATAACGAAAATATAAAAAAACGTCTACTCCCCCCCCAAGATTTCGCGAATAACTCCACTACGGTTGAGGCTCAAACGAAAAAATGGAAGCTCAGTTAGACTCTAACGATGCTTTAACGTTTGACACCAATTTCACCCCAAAATTCAAATAAAGAGGGGAAAATAGAAAAACAAGACTACGACCCCCCCCCAAAAAAAAAAAGATTACCAGCAAGAAGTTAATCGTTTGTGGAAGGAGGCAAAGCTTTTGCTGCATATAGAGCATTCTTATCGGTGACCTTCAAGCTTTGCCTCCTTCCACAAACGATTAACTTCTTGCTGGTAATCTTTTTGACGTGAATACGTCTATAAAATCGGTAGCATGTTAAAAAATTTAATAAAACTATGTAACGAAAAAATGTGTGTTTGTACGAAAAGTATACCCCGCATGTTGAAAAATTTAATAAAACTATGTAACGAAAAATGTGTGTTTGTACGAAAAGTATACCCCGCATGTTGAAAAATTTAATAAAACTATGTAACGAAAAATGTGTGTTTGTACGAAAAGTATACCTCGCATGTTGAAAAATTTAATAAAACTATGTAACGAAAAATGTGTGTTTGTACGAAAAGTATACCCCGCATGTTGAAAAATTTAATAAAACTATGTAACGAAAAAATGTGTGTTTGTACGAAAAGTATACCCCGCATGTTGAAAAATTTAATAAAACTATGTAACGAAAAATGTGTGTTTGTACGAAAAGTATACCCCGCATGTTGAAAAATTTAATAAAACTATGTAACGAAAAATGTGTGTTTGTACGAAAAGTATACCTCGCATGTTGAAAAATTTAATAAAACTATGTAACGAAAAATGTGTGTTTGTACGAAAAGTATACCCCGCATGTTGAAAAATTTAATAAAACTATGTAACGAAAAATGTGTGTTTGTACGAAAAGTATACCTCGCATGTTGAAAAATTTAATAAAACTATGTAACGAAAAATGTGTGTTTGTACGAAAAGTATACCCCGCATGTTGAAAAATTTAATAAAACTATGTAACGAAAAATGTGTGTTTGTACGAAAAATATACCCCGCATGTTGAAAAATTTAATAAAACTATGTAACGAACAATGTGTGTTTGTACGAAAAGTATACCCCGCATGTTGAAAAATTTAATAAAACTATGTAACGAACAATGTGTGTTTGTACGAAAAGTATACCCCGCATGTTGAAAAATTTAATAAAACTATGTAACGAACAATGTGTGTTTGTACGAAAAGTATACCCCGCATGTTGAAAAATTTAATAAAACTATGTAACGAACAATGTGTGTTTGTACGAAAAATATACCCCGCATGTTGAAAAATTTAATAAAACTATGTAACGAACAATGTGTGTTTGTACGAAAAGTATACCCCGCATGTTGAAAAATTTAATAAAACTATGTAACGAACAATGTGTGTTTGTACGAAAAGTATACCCCGCATGTTGAAAAATTTAATAAAACTATGTAACGAACAATGTGTGTTTGTACGAAAAGTATACCCCGCATGTTGAAAAATTTAATAAAACTATGTAACGAAAAATGTGTGTTTGTACGAAAAGTATACCTCGCATGTTGAAAAATTTAATAAAACTATGTAACGAAAAATGTGTGTTTGTACGAAAAGTATACCCCGCATGTTGAAAAATTTAATAAAACTATGTAACGAAAAATGTGTGTTTGTACGAAAAGTATACCTCGCATGTTGAAAAATTTAATAAAACTATGTAACGAAAAATGTGTGTTTGTACGAAAAGTATACCCCGCATGTTGAAAAATTTAATAAAACTATGTAACGAAAAATGTGTGTTTGTACGAAAAATATACCCCGCATGTTGAAAAATTTAATAAAACTATGTAACGAACAATGTGTGTTTGTACGAAAAGTATACCCCGCATGTTGAAAAATTTAATAAAACTATGTAACGAACAATGTGTGTTTGTACGAAAAGTATACCCCGCATGTTGAAAAATTTAATAAAACTATGTAACGAACAATGTGTGTTTGTACGAAAAGTATACCCCGCATGTTGAAAAATTTAATAAAACTATGTAACGAACAATGTGTGTTTGTACGAAAAGTATACCCCGCATGTTGAAAAATTTAATAAAACTATGTAACGAACAATGTGTGTTTGTACGAAAAATATACCCCGCATGTTGAAAAATTTAATAAAACTATGTAACGAACAATGTGTGTTTGTACGAAAAGTATACCCCGCATGTTGAAAAATTTAATAAAACTATGTAACGAACAATGTGTGTTTGTACGAAAAGTATACCCCGCATGTTGAAAAATTTAATAAAACTATGTAACGAACAATGTGTGTTTGTACGAAAAGTATACCCCGCATGTTGAAAAATTTAATAAAACTATGTAACGAAAAATGTGTGTTTGTACGAAAAGTATACCTCGCATGTTGAAAAATTTAATAAAACTATGTAACGAAAAATGTGTGTTTGTACGAAAAGTATACCCCGCATGTTGAAAAATTTAATAAAACTATGTAACGAAAAATGTGTGTTTGTACGAAAAGTATACCTCGCATGTTGAAAAATTTAATAAAACTATGTAACGAAAAATGTGTGTTTGTACGAAAAGTATACCCCGCATGTTGAAAAATTTAATAAAACTATGTAACGAAAAATGTGTGTTTGTACGAAAAATATACCCCGCATGTTGAAAAATTTAATAAAACTATGTAACGAACAATGTGTGTTTGTACGAAAAGTATACCCCGCATGTTGAAAAATTTAATAAAACTATGTAACGAACAATGTGTGTTTGTACGAAAAGTATACCCCGCATGTTGAAAAATTTAATAAAACTATGTAACGAACAATGTGTGTTTGTACGAAAAGTATACCCCGCATGTTGAAAAATTTAATAAAACTATGTAACGAACAATGTGTGTTTGTACGAAAAGTATACCCCGCATGTTGAAAAATTTAATAAAAATATGTAACGAACAATGTGTGTTTGTACGAAAAGTTTACCCCGCATGTTGAAAAATGTAATAAAAATATATACTAACGAAAATTGTGTGTATGTTGTATGTATGAAATAAAATCGGCAGCAGCTTTATCTTCCTTTGCGAATTGGTAGGAATCCATTCTTGGGGTTCACCTTAAAATTCTTGTCAAATATATTTATGCATTTATGTAAATCTCGATAAACCTATATAGATATAGACAATAATTAATTATCCGTTGAACCGTAATTTACAATAGATTATCTTATAGTGTTTTTGCCTGTTTTGGTGTTTCATCATTAAAAATATCTTCTTTTAAGCTTTCTAGGCATATTGTCACTTCTGCATGTTCTTCTTTAATTCTTTTTGCCTCTTTTGCGGCCAATTCCTCTTCCGCCTTACGCTTATTACTTGCACGTCTACGTTTAAATGCCTCCGCATATCTCAATTCACACTGCCGCTCCGGATCTTCGCGATAGATCTTCAATGCATTTTTAAGAGATGCAAGTCTCAACGCTCTTAAATAGCAATTTCGTTGCCAATGGTCGGTTCTTGTCATCGCGACAATCAATTCCACCTCAGCTTTAACTTCCTTTGCGAATTGGTAGGAATCCATTCTGTTTCTATAGTTTACTTCACCTTAAAATTCTTGTCAAATATATTTATCTCTCGACCTTTATATGCATATTTAATCTCATTATCCGTTGAAACGTTAAGACGTTGAGACGTTAAACCGATTAAAAAATTTACCCCCACCACTAAAAAATGTAAAAAATAATTACCCATAACCACATCGAAAAGGTGACATCCGTAAGATGCGCGAGGAAAACCTCATTATCTGCTCAGCCACCGTGCCTATAGGACATGATATTGTGGCAACCCATAATTCAAATTCAAATTATTTGGCGCCAGCACCTCTTAGGTTGGCAATCTGTAACACCACACAACCACGAGGAATATAACCGCCAGTTCCAGTCCAGTGCTCCACAAGTTCTCAACCACAACTCAACAAGTTCTCAACCAGTACTCAATCAGCATACATCAAGTTCGCACCACGGTCATACCGGTCATAGTGAATCAATCGCACACTATGTATCTCACTCATATGTATCAGGTTTTTATCATAATTGTTGTATTGTTATTTGTTAATTACTACTAGAACCCGTTATCGTTATTGTTATAAATCGTTATTGTTATTGTTCGTTATTGTTATTTTGTTAAATACATCGTTAACAAAAGATAAGTGGAGATTTGTTCGTTGTCAACACACCGACCACATAACTTAATACCCACAATATAATTAATTACAGATAGCGGATTAATGGATAATGATCGTATCAACGTTTCAACGGATAATGTGATGAAATATGCCTATAAAGGTCGAGATAAATATATAGTATTATAGACTTGAAAACAATTTTAAAGTGAACCTCAATAACAGAGGAGATTACAAAAATGTCTAACATCCTACCTTTGCAATAGATAGCAATTCAAGAACTAACTTCTAATGACTATCTTTCAACTGATCACATCTCAAAGTTTAACGAAATCCTGGTGGCTAATACAGAGTTCAGACCACAAGAAGCTTTATTGATGTGGAATATGTACAATGATATAGTTTCAGTGAGTACACGGCATATTCAAATTCTGCCTGCGAGAGCAACTGACAATATCACTCACTGGATATGCACATATTATTACGATGGTTCTGTAATACATATCTATGACAGCGCCAATAATTATAAGGTTAATAATCTTACTTCTGATCAGCTACGGTTTCTTGATCGGTTATTTCCAAATAAACCTCCCATTATATACGAAGATGTTCAACAACAAACCAATGGCGTTGATTGCGGTGTGTTTGCGATAGCTTTCGCTGTTGCTATAGCTAACGGCATGAATCCATCGCAACAGATATTCAATATTCCTGTGATGCGGAACCATTTAAAAGATATTTTTAATCAGAATTTACTTTTAAGGTTTTCTGTTAATATTACAAATTGCGAGGTTCCTTCAATTATGGCAAGAGATAGAACAAACCCAAACAAAAGAAAACGATCAAACAGTATGTTTTTAGGCATAGAAAGTGGCACAAAGAGAAAAAGGCAAGAGAAGAATGCGGAGGTTAACGCAACAGAAACTAAACAACAAAGAAATGCAAAGTTAGAATGTGAACGAGAAAGAATGAAAACAATGAGAGCATTGGAAACAGAAGAAAAAAGAAATGCGAGGTTAGAAAATGTAAGAGAAAGAATTAAAAAGATGAGAGCATTGGAAAAGAGCAGTGTTTTCTAAAATATATCGAGCTTGTGAACGAAAACACCGATCGTGATCAGGAGGAGAACATCGGTTCTGCAACTAACAACGGCGATGATGTTTCTGCGGTTGGCAATATAAGACTGTGGATAGAGTTCCCCAACACCGTGATCGGTCGGAAGAGACGCGTAAAAGCCAGACCTCATGTGATGTGCAAGTCAACTGTAATTAGTCGAGACTGGGCGCATATTAATACTTGCATGGCCAACATATCTCTTGATGTTGAAATCAAATGCAAACGAAGGCAGTTTCCGCTAGTCCCCGCTTGCGCGTTGACCATACACAAATCGCAAGGCGGGACGGGACGTTCGACGAAGTTGTCTTTCAGTATATGATCGTTCGCAACAGACTCAATTGGTATATGTGGCGATGAGTCGAGTAACATCTCTGCAAGGACTCTATATAACCAACTCGACAGACGATTTCAAGTTCTATCATGGCTATGGTAGCGCAACACCTACTATCAAAGACATACGTGACGAGTACGCAAGAATAGACAATCATAGTTTGCAAACTCTTACTGAACGGGTGGAACGGTTCATAGGAACTAAAACAACGTCCCATGGCGATAATGATGGTAAGGTTGATATAATCGCGTGCAGTCTCAACACCCAGTGTTTGGTGGTACACTCTCGGGACATAACTTCTGACACCGTGATTAGTGGATGCGATTATTTAATCTGCAGCGAAACGTGGATGGACGAGTCTCTGCCACCGGTGAACATTGAAGGTTTTGAATGCAAGGTTCACAATAACAAGCGCCTATCGGTGGCAGACAAATCCATAATCGTGCAGCCTACAAAACGCAAAGCCGGCGGAGTCTGTATCTACAGAAATATCCGCAGTTTGACAGATTGTAACGTCATAACCAGAGGCGACGACAGAATGCGCAACGACTGGGAAGATGCGGGAGACATGTGCATGGTAAGCGTGCAGTTCAAGAACCAGTTCAAGTTCTTACTTGGTTCTATATATATTCATCCGGGTGTGTCGCAGTCGTCTCTACAGATCTTTATGTCGATGCTCAAACAGTACTCGGAATCAGTAAAGAATAAGCATATTAGAACCATGTGCCCCGACACCGAAACACCAATGGTGCTATGCGGTGACTTTAACGTGGATGTGGTGCAGAACAAGAACTTCTTAGAGTTCATGAAACGAGAGTTCAATATGGACTGCGTACAAAACTCTCCAAGCACTCTTGGCAATACTTGCCTTGATCTGACATTTACCCGGAATATTGATGTATCCTGTATGCCATATGTCACCTATTTTAGTTATCTTACCACAGGACTATTATGAATAAAATTGTCTTCGATGCTTAACGACG
Organism: Rhagonycha lutea; assembly: GCA_958510855.1. NCBI lineage: Eukaryota > Metazoa > Arthropoda > Insecta > Coleoptera > Cantharidae > Rhagonycha > Rhagonycha lutea. The sequence goes on from OY294042.1 coordinate 2,248,013, forward strand.
ACGACAACGACATTTTTATCCGTTGCTTCCATTAGGAAGACCAGAAATACGCTACGGTGTTCATTTAGAAAACTTTTACTTTTATAATAAATTTTATTAAGTTAATATTTACCAGTTTAATAATAAATTACCGCCACTCCAATATTTTGTGACATTCCTATTACAGAGTTTGTGTGAATAGGTCATCTTGGGAACTTCCAAACTTTTGCTAATGGATCAAATCATATCAACGGATAATATGATAAATTATGCTATAGTATCGACACTGGAAAGGTCAATAGGCGTAACCCACATTAAAATTTTTTTTAAATATTGGTTGATATCTATTAAACCAAGGGTAGTATTATTTCACAATAATTTTCAATTGATAAAACAAAACTTATTACACACAAAATTGCAGTTTTCAACCATAACAATTCATGCATGAATAATTAATTTAGTTTCTCCTGGCAAAAAAAAAAACTTTTAGTGAGGGTTACGCCCATTGACCTTTCCAGTGTCGGTATGTCTACATAAATGTATAATATTATAATATATGAATCGCTGATTGCAGAAAGGAAAGTACTACAAAATCAACATTTCGAAATACTCGATTTAACGCGTCTGCTGTGTGTAAAATTGATATCCAAATTGTATTTTTTTTTCACAATCCTTTAGAAATATATTTTCCTTATATGAAACAACAAAAAAGATACAATTTTTAGATCAATATCAGACGCTTTAAATCGAGTATTTAGAAATGTTGATTTTGTAGTACTTTCCTTTCTGCAATCAGCGATTCATATAGATAGATACATATTTAATTAAATTTTTGAATGTTATGTTATCCGATCGGTATAGACGGGGGCGTAAACGGGTATCCCGGGACGACGTATTCACGCAAACCATACGGCCATGTTCCTGAACATAGCCTCGATCCGAAGGATCCCGATTTTTTTTTTTGGGGGGGGGGGGTCGTAGTCTTGTTTTTCTATTTTCCCTCTTTATTTGAATTTTGGGGTGAAATTGGTGTCAAACGTTAAAACATCGTTAGAGTCTAACTGAGCTTCCATTTTTTCGTTTGAGCCTCAACCGTAGTGGAGTTATTCGCGAAATCTTGGGGGGGGAGGTAGACGTGTTTTTCTATTTTCGTTATATTTTTGAAGTTTTTGGTGAAATTAGGGTCAGACGTTAGAGTGTAAAATTTTTGTTTCGATTACAAAAAGTAATCCTAAACCAATAATGAAAGCTCATTTGGGTTCTAACGTTTGATACCAATTTCACCCCAAAATTCGACTTAGAGAGAGGGAAACGTGTCTACGTCCTGTAAGTAATGAAAAAGATATAATATAATGTAAAAATACAATAATTATACCGTATTCGACCCTTTTAGTTTTTCAGAAATGTGTGCAGTTTTACAAATTCTTACAATTTAACTTACATTATTATACGAGAAATGGGCGTGTATACTTTACAATAGTGGGAAACAGAATTGAAATTAAAAGTATGAAAACTTTTGTAAAATTAATTTTTCCATTTTTATTTATTATGAAGATTATAATGGCAAGGAGGATTAATTTTTTTAATCTAAACAAAAGTTTTAATCTGGTAAAATAAAATTAAATGTGAGGATTATCGGACGCAACTTGCTCGGAGGAATCTAAAATTTGAAATGCCCGTAACTTTTCAGAAAATGAAATTAGGACAACGAAATGGAAGCTCATTTAGGCTCTAACGAAGCTCTAACGTTTGACACCAATTTCATCCAAAAATTCTTAAAAATAACGAAAATAGAAAATCATGTCTGTGCCCCCCCCCCAACTATTTCGCGAATAACTCCGCGACGGTTGAGGCTCAAACGAAAAAAATGGAAGTTCATTTAGGCTCTAACGAAGCTCTAACGATTGACACCATTTTCACCCCAAAATTCGACTTGGGGGGGCCAACGTGTCTACAGCCCCCCCAAACTTTTCGCGAATATCTTCGCGACGGTTGAGGCTCAAACGAAAAAAATTGGAAGCTCATTTAGGCTCTAACGAAGCTCTAACGATTGACACCAAATTCACCCCAAAATTCGATTAGGGGGGGGCAGCGACATGCACCTCAGATAAACTCATTTTTTAAGTAACGAAATGCGCTAGAATTATGCAAAGTATTGTAAAGTATGTATTGTAATGCTTCTTCAAATGTTCCTCCGTAGTTCTATAGTAAGGTAACATTTTACCCACAATAATAACTCGCTATCTACACATTCGTGCAGTTTGTTGGCAGCCTATCCTATAAACAAATGGAATTTCGTTAATTCATTCATGCGCGTCCGTCAGTACCGAAAGCATCGGTTTCAATATCGATTTGTGGAAAAACTATAACGGTGTTAGCTTTTATACTTGGGTGCTAGCTGGTGCTAGCTATAAGGATTCGGTAGCTAGCTTTTGGAGAAATAATATTAACGGGGGGGGGGGCAACTTAACGTTAAGTTGGCCCCCCCCGGTTTCAGTTGCGGTTTGTGGAAAAACTATAACGGTGCTAGCTTTTATACTTGGGTGCTAGCTGGTGCTAGCTATAAGGATTCGGGAGCTAGATTTTGGAGAAAAAATATTAACTGGGGGGGGCTAGCGTTAAGTTGGCCCCCCCCGGTTTCAATATCGATTTGTGGAAAAACTATAATGGTGCTAGCTTTCATACTTGGGTGCTAGCTGGTGCTAGCTATAAGGATTCGGGAGCTAGCTTTTGGAGAAAAAATATTAACTGGGGGGGGGCCAACTTAACGGACCCGTCTTAAACACTTTTAGGATAATAGTAAGAAAGGATAAGGTCGCCAAGGAATGCAATTTGAAATACTCTATAAAATTTCCTATACCGCAACCAAAGGTTATACCTAGTTGATAGAAAATTATATTTAGTGTGCTCGATCTGCCATTGAATCCCATAAATGAAAATCAACATTAAATAATAATAATATATCTAAGAACACTAAATTTTAAGTTATAGTAATAAGTGACAGTAAAGTTTATTCGTCAACATTAAGAAAAATTTAAATATTGATGAAAACAATGTTAATGCTGTACCTTGATAATCACAAGCAATGTTAAAAATGGAAGATCAGGTCATGCATGGGTGCTTTGTGACTTTATTGTCAATAATAATTCAATTTCTATATTTTTATTGATGTTGCAGAAGACCGAAGATATACCGGCAATAAACATAAGTAAAAAATAATAAAAAAATAATCTAATCGCAAGTCGAGGTGAGATAACTACCTGTCCGATATAATAACGGCTTTGCTACTAACAGAGACGTATTCAAAAAAATTTGTTCTTTCTAAAATGTAAAAGTAAATACTTACCTTTTAATTAAAACATTTCCAGAATTTATTTATAGCTAAAAGTTTAAAGCATATTTTGTATGTAAAATGAAAAAAATTATTTTTAAATATTTATCGAGCCAGAAATTTGAAATTTGATCAAAATTTTGCAATAAATAATAATTACACAATGAAAACAACTATAGAGCGAATATGTACCATCGAATTAAAATATTGATACGGTTCTGTATAAAATTACACCTGGCGATGTGGACGCTACCTTGTCATTACCATGCCGATATTGCTACACCCACTGCGGTCACTTACATTCTTCTAATAATTGATTTTGTTGTTAGCGTGTATTATCTCACATAATTAGACTTCGTTCTTCACGATACTGCAATGCGTATCGTTTTTACAGTAAGAAATTTCATGATCTACTAATCAATAAATACTAAGCTTAAAACGACGATTTTCCTTCTCACACTTGATTTTTACCATTCAATTTGGAGATATTTAAGGGTAAATTTTTTTATTAATCCGTTAGCCGCCGCCACGTGCATTAAAATTAACTCACGCTAACATTAAAAACAATAGGCTATTTTTAAGCGTGGCGGTCTACGTGTTAAACAATGGATTGGTCAGTTTCATAAAATTATTAAAGCTAATTATTAGACGCTTACAGTCTCTGTGAAATAACTTTTTCATTTTTATTATTGGTTTATTTTCTTTTTAGGCTTCGGTATACATACAGCAAAAAGCGTTATGAGCTGGCTTCATGTCCATCCGTCTATACCTCCGTCCGCATAATTCAACGTCACTCAAAACACAAAAATAATTTATTTCTATTGCATTGGAAGCAATCAGGAGGAAGAGGAGAAGATTCTTAGCAAATTATATATTTATTAGATTAATAATGTAAAAGGTTTCCTTTTATACAAATATCACAGAAAATCGATCGACTAAAACATTTAAACATTTGCAAGATAATTAAATTATTCAATATGTCAACCAATACATTTTTAGATTATAATAAATAATGTACATTTAATATTATCATTTTTAATTTGTTTATTGAATTTCATGTGATCATAGTTTTAGCCGGAAAGCTGCAGGAAATATTCGAATATATTTTGAAGCTCACCCATTAATGATGCTAGAAAGCTCCTCCTTTGTTCAATTTATAGAAGTCTGTCTGATGGATTCGTCTTTTTATTTCCAACTAAAAAAGTTTACCAAACAGAAAATTGATTTTGACTTACTAAACATGCATACCACATGCATGTGGTTTTCTCCCTGAGTGAGCTGAGATCCGAACAATCACATCTGTACGCTGCATATTTCGTAAACTAAATGAAAAAACAAATTAAAAAAATTACACAATAGTGCAGGCGCTGAGAGAAAATAAGAAAAAAAAACACAGAATAAATGAACAAATTGCTATATTTTTTGCTTCTTTTTAAACGCCTGTACATCCGCGAGAGGAGCAAATCCCTTAAAGGACTTTGAAGTTTTTTACAGTTAGGGGTAAGAAATATGTATACTGTAATTTTCAAATTTTTATCTCTTATCAAACACGTCCAAATTGTAAGCTGAAATATACAATTTTTTAAAATTTCAAAATTTCAAAATTTCAAACAATTTCAAAAGAAAAATTTTTTTCATAACGAGTTGATTGAACCAAACTATTTTAATTTTCTATTCTCTTACGATATGTGCACTTTGATATCTGAGAATGGTTAAAACTATACATTCAACAGCGCAGACACTGGAGCCAATTGAAAATCATAAGAAATCGATAAAATACACGTATTTTCAATACCATGTTATGATTCAGGTATATAAATTATGAATATTTTTATATTTTTTTTAGAAACTACCCTCTTTCAGCTTTAAAAGACCACCTTGGTCGCGTAGATATCTCTAATAGAAAAATTTTTACAGCTAAAACCGCAAAGCACAAAAATACGACTTTTCAATTGCTTGATTTTGCGTGGAGCGGAAATGGCGCGTACTAAAATTAAATCCTTATAGATTTTGGTCCTTGGGAGCCTAAGGAACATTTCCACAAAGTTTGAGCAAAATCTAAAATAGTAAAGCAACAATTTTTATTGTTTTTCCATGATTTCATATAGCGCCACCTATTATTTTTTTGGCACTAATTTCGTCCGGCAACATCCAAAATTTTATTATTTAAGTCTTTCTTAACTTAAATCTTCAATCGGAATGCGTTCAGCGGTTTTTTCATACGGGATGTCTCTCAGCGCCTGCACTACAATATAAATCCTGCAATACTAATTATCTAAAAATTTCGACTATAATTAATCAGAAAAGGCAACGAAAAAAAAGAAACTTTACTAAAAACTGAATGGTGGAAAAAGGAAAACTGATTAGTTTGAGACATGAAAGCATTTTTATTCTGTGAAATTTTGTAATTTAATTTCTTAAACCAAGTTAAAATTTATTTTTAGGATTGTTTTTTTTTATACAATTTTTATGTAAAATTTTAACTTTGTTGTAGATTTTTAAGTGCTCATAAAATTAAAGCATTTCCAACATAGTGGGTATGTTAAATTATAAAAAAAGTTGTACGTATACACAGTTGTTAAATGACAATAACAAAAGAGACGTCATTATTATTTTGGTCATATTCGAATATAAAAATTTTAAATACGTGTCACGTTCGTAATTTGCATTGAATACGGGCGGTTCGTAATTTTAATATATTAGTTAAAAAGTGCTTTTTACTGCAATTTGTTTAGTTAAAAGTACAATAGATTAATGAATTTTGTAAATATCAAACATTCTATAATGTTATTAAATTATTAATAAATAATTATTTCAAAATATATTTCTAATAAGATACACAAAAAATGATGACACCTTAGCCACTTCGTCCTCGTTAAACCAATTAATTTTGCTTCTTATTAGGCAAATTTGCCATTAAGAGCAGAATAAGGATTTGTTTCCGTGACAAAGATTTTGTTCTAACAACAAATATTTTAGTTAATTTAACATTGTTAGCTGTAACAACAACATATATTTGTTCAAGTAACTATTTTCTTGTTAAATCAAGTAATTTTTATTTGTTGGGACGACTCCGTTAAAAGATGAAATTTTTTTTGAACAGTCCATTATGCTACATTCAGTTATCCCAATTTTAGGAAAAGCTCGAGATTTTTGGCGGGCAGTTTTCCATTATTTAATACTGGCTATGTCGAGCAAATAGAACAAATCAGTAGAAAAAAGAATTTACGTGGTTCAGAGTCCACGTTAAACAATATATTATTTACTATGCAGGTGAAACCAAATAGAATGCACATTATATACATAGGAGAGAAATGAGAGATGTGTCATCAAGCATTCTCGAGGGTGAACGAACTGAAGAGCGGAATAGATAAAAAAAACAGCGTTGCGACCCCTAATAACACAGTACAAAATTCACACCTGATGGCACAATCATGGAAACAATCTATTTTGCAAAGAATTTTTGAAATTTGAATCAAGTTGTTTCTTGTAAAAATAATGTTATTTGTTTTTTTTATTACTAAAGATTTGCTATTGATATTTTAAATAGTCGGTGAGGATGCAGTTCATATATCTTGAGGCGAAAAAAAGAAAAAGGTAAGTATTTTCTTTTTCCTAAAAAATAAAAGAATGAAATCGTCAAGTGGTTACTAGTTTATAGCCTTACCTCTGCATAGAGGCACACGTAATCACTGAGAAACATCTTAAATTCGATGCCTATCAATCATAGTCCCTAAAAATGCGTTGGTGTTTTACATTCCTGTAGGGAATATGACACGAGCGATATTAGATAGAAATTGACATGCGCCACTTATCGAAAGAAGGATGACTGTTAAAGTGCAAAATCCTTCAGTATCGAGAGATGAACGGGTGACCGAATTTTGATTGAAAGTCTCATCACCAGAAAGATAGTTTCCATTAGGGTTAAAGCCAGGGCGTAAATATTAATTATTACTAGGTAAAATATGTTGGTGTAGGGAAAAATAATGTATACGAGATAAAATTGAAATATTGTGAGAAGAACGCAACAAGTGAAATTGTGTATAGTAAAGGTGTAGCAGGCAGGCATGTATTAGCATGCGCCACTCGTAAAAGCTGCGTATTTCGTAGGCCACTGGCATATAGTTCAAGATCCGCATGTTAAGTATAAAATGTACGTGCGTCCCAACGGATATTTCTTGTGCACGGCCAGTGTTATAATCGTGATCTGATCTTCAATGCTAAGAAATCAACTGTTTTTAACAGCATACTTGTATGTCATACACGAAATCATAATTTGTACCTCGCTCCTCTCTTACTATACCTACCTACCCACTACAAGCCCAAATTTTTTAATCAAGAAATTTGTAACATATTCACAAATATACCAATCATATTAACAACCGAATCATCTCCAATGCATACTAATCTTAACATTAACGTTTTCATTTATTGGCTCCTTGATATCTCCATTAAACAATTCAAGATGGTAAAATTTAATAAATTTGATAATTATTTTGAAAATACCCATTATAGAAAACATTTTAAAGCATTCCTGGTTCCCAATGGTTCACTTTTACCGAACGTGATTTATGGACACCAAACAATCGCTTGCTTCTATTGGGTGAATATACCAGGATATGACAGGTTATAATTAAAATATTTGTTGCCATGGCAAAAACCTTCTTCTGCTTACAAAATGACAAAAAGAAGTATACATAGACTCTTAGCGATAGAGATGGATTTTTAAAGACGAAGCTGTGGGATAAGTAGACTGCAACACATAAGAAATGAAGAAATAAGAAACAGAATAACAAAGAAAGAAAAAGTAACGAAAGAAATAGAAAAAAGGCAATTAGTATGGTATGGATAGTATATGCGACGAATACAACCCCATCTTCTTCTTCTTCAGGTACCGTCTCCATTAATGAAGGTTGGCAACAATTCTGGCAAATTCGTCACGGTTTTGTGCTGTTCTGAGTAATTCGTGCGAGTGGAGTTCCGTCCAGTCTCTGAGGTTTTTGAGCCAAGAACATTGTCTTCTTCCTGGTCCTCTTCGACCTTCTATTTTGCCTTCCATTATTAGTTTTAACAAGACATATTTCATAGCAACCCCATAGATGGTCACAAAAAATATGGACCTGGACCCCTCCGGAAAGAAGCGATGGCATGAAGCGACAATGGTATGAAAAGATACGAAAATCCATAGATAAGAAAATCCATAGAAACAAAAAGGCAGTTAGAAGAGGATCTATGTAAGGACAGACACCTCTGGCACTTAGGATGCGAAACACGGCACTGATATATTAATACAATGATATTATACAATAATGTAATGTAATATAAAGTTGGGGAAAAAGAAATCCATTATTTTGGCGTTTACTTTAATGTTTTATTTAACATGGTTACAATCACTGGATTTGAGCCAAATATGCGCCGTCTTGTTCGATAACACAACTCGACAAAAATAGAACTTTTTCTTTTCCTAGGTTTCATTTTATGATTTTCCTGTTCATAATACACTAAAATGAAGGAAAAATTTTTATATACCCTTTAAAGTTTGCTTTTGTAGTTGTAATGCTAATAATAGCAACTAAATATGATATATTTAAACACACCGCGAAAAAATAAAAGGGATTTTTATATTCGTACGGTACCTACGATATCTCCAGATAGCGCTTACGCCGAAAACAACAATAAAGTGTTTTGTACCAATCTCAAAAAGGTTAAAATGTCATCGAGAAAGTGTAAGAATGATGCTGATGCATTTTGTTATATATGTGGAAAATTTATTAAAGTACGAGGTATAAAATTTGAATTGAACAGCAGTGGGAAGCTTTGTGAAGCCTACGAAGCATAATTTGACTGCCCTATTCGGAATCATGATAGGCCAGGGGCTCCACATGTTGCGTGTAGTAATTGCAAAAGATGTTATAAGGTAAACAGTTTTCAGTGAGAAAAATATTATAAATAAAATGTTTATTTATATTTTTATTTAGTCTTGGTGGGTCAATGGCGTTTAGCACTTGAGAGGCCCCAAGCGCAATTCAATTTTGAGGCCCCCTTGTAAATATTTTCACTACCCCTACACCCTACAGTATGCATTCTACGCGCACGTGTTTTACTCTGGTATAAGTAGTCATTGGGGCGGTTGGCCTGCGAAAATTTTAAGGACATTGGGAAAATAGTTAACTAGGATAACTATTTTTTAATGATCCTTAAAATTTTTCTAGGCCAAACCGCCTTATTGACTACTATACTATAATTCAAAGTTGGTGATTCAAAAAAGCTGAATTTTGAGGCCCCCTTGATTTGTAAGGCCCCAGGCGCGCGCCTCATGCGCCTATTTGGAAATCCGCCACTTCGGTGGGTTGGTTCTAGGTTTCATCAAGACGTTATGAACTTTAAAAGCCGTTATCAATGCCAATACGATGAAAATATGATGAGAGACTATATTTGGGGTTTAATAAGAGAAAGTACCCATGTGCATAAAAGAAAGGGTACTAGGGTTCACTTTTAAATAGTTTTCCTTTATTTTATAACCTACTGTAATAGTTAAAGTTAATAAAAATAATATGCAAATATATTTGTTTGGTTTTTATAACAGATGAAAATTAAAATCATAGATTTTTTAAAATATTTAAAAAAATTTTAAATAGCTCTCCTGGCTACAAAAGCAAACTTTTTTATGAAATATAATTTTTTTTCGGATGACTGTCAATGTACCTATCGTAATTACTTAAAAAATTTTGTTGGCAAAATTAATGTTGCCTTGTGTAATTTGTTACAATTGTGATGGTCATTTCATGATTCCTTTCATAAAACCCCTTGTCCTTATTGGCAAAATACTCGGACAACCAATTTTCACAGACCTCTCTTGAGGACAGTTTTACACCACCAAGAACGTTTGACATGGACAGGAAAAGATTATAGTCGCTTAGTCCAGGTCCGGACTATAAAGTGGATGCATTAAAACCTCCCATCCGAGCTCCTATAGTTTTTGGAGAGTCATTATTAACATGTGTGGCGTAGCGTTATCTTGATGGAAGCCGACTCCTCTCCATTTGCCCAATTCTGGTCGCTTCAGGTCATTCGCCAGCTTCAACCGGTCCAATTATTGGCAGTAGAGGTTCGAATTGAGTGTTTGCCCCGACGGGAACAACTCATAGTAGATGATTCCTTTCCAATCTCACCAAACACACAACATAGCCTTCCTAGCCGTCAATCCTGGGTTGACCACCGTTTGAGAAGCTTTGCCGCGCTTGGACCACGATCTTTTTCATACAACATTGTCGTATGTGACCCATTCTTCATCTCCAGTCACCATCCTCTTTAAAACTGGCTCGAGTTCTTGACGTTTGGCCAAGGATTCGCAGATGGAAATACGATTCATAAAGTATTTTTACGTCAATTCGTGTGGCACCCAAACATCGAGCTTCTTTTTGAATGGAACGTTCTTGAAATGGTTTAAAATGCTACGACTGCTGACATGCCGCTCTAACTTCATCATTTCACCCGATATACATCACTAAAGCCATCCAAAGACAAAATAATTGATTACTTTCAACAAAAATCATACAAATTCAAGTTTTATTCTTATACCAACTAGTTACCAGAAGTTTCTCTATGTTATCGACCGTTAAATTTGTTCTCACAGTCAAATTGGACTAAAATATTTTCAAAATTGGAATAGGTTGGAATAGAGACGGTCGTTGCCTTGCAGCTAACGCAGTTGGATGCAAATGCGGGGCACCGGGTTCAAACCTGGGGAGAGTCAAACTTTCTTATGACTGGTCTTCGTGCTTCGGAAGGCACGTTAAGCCGGTGGTCCCCTGGGTTATTGAATTGCCACCATTAACATAAAAACCAGGATACATGGCACATCTGACGGCAAGTCTAGCAAGCTACCTAATGGATGTAAAATTTGTATATGCTCACAGAACCAACACTGCCAAGGAAACGACGCAGATGTTGGTAATAACAAGCCTTAAGGCTTAAACTAAGAGGAAGAAGAAGGAATAGGTTGTAATAAAAATTGATAAACCTGTATTAAATGTATTGTTTTTGCCCTTTTACTAGGTAGAATTTTGAAATTTAGCCTAGTAGGGGCTAAACAAAAAATGAGGCAAGCAAAAATTAAGAATTTTGGTTCAAATAACACAAAAAAAGGCAAAAGCAACCGTAAAATTGGTGAAAAAGGCAAAATAAAATATGCATTTTTGAAGAGTACATGCTCTGAAATGGATTTTAAATTGGGCATTTTGCCTAACCATCCTGTCTCTAATAATGACTGTAATACATTCGCAAATATATTATATAGGGTGTTTTTTTAGCTGCATGAGAACTTTGAATAGGGATAACAATTGAATCAAGATTGCTATGGAAACAGTTTTTTGACATTTGTGTTTAGCAAGGTTTGGCATTTGATAATGCATAGATTGATAATTGAACAACGCTACCAAATTGGGCTCACAACCAATTGGAAGTGGATCCATTTTTTTACCGTAAAATTTTGTTCAGTGACGAGGCACATTTCTGGTTAAATGGGTATGTGAACAAACAAAATTGCCGTATATGGAGTGAGACCAATCCGGGACATTATCTTGAGACTCCATTGCATCCATTAAAATTGACTGTTTGGTGTGGAATACACGCCAACGGCATCATTGGTCCATATGTCTTTCGAAATGAGGAAGGAGCTACCGTTACGGTGAATGGTGTGAGATATCGACACATGCTCAATACATTTTGTTTCCAAAACTTCAAGAGCTAAACATTGACAACTTATGGTTCCAACAGGATGGTGCTACGTGCCACACAGCCAACGAAACCATCAATTTATTGAAAGGACAATTTGGTGACAACATTATTTCAAAACGTGGTCCTATCAATTGGCCTCCAAGATCGTGTGATTTGACACCTCCAAATTATTTTCTGTGGGGGGTATGTTAAATCCATGGTTTATGCTAACAAACCAACAACTCTAGAAGCATTGGAGGCTAATATTCAGCAATCCATTTATGAAATAAAGCCAGAAATATTGGAAAAAGTGGTCAAAAATTGGACTGAACGGATGCGCTTCGTAACCATTAGTCGTGGTGGTCACATGCCGGAAGTCATGTTCAAATCATAAATGCCATTAACTGTACTTTCATAAAAAAATTATAACCAAAACATTCCGTCAGGTTTTTAATGTTTTATTTCATTTTGAAGTTCTCATGCAGCTAAAAAAACACCCTATATATCTGCTTATTTCAAACCGATTAAATTTCTGTTGACCAAATCATTGTTACATTTGCTTTAAAGCATTTGCGATACTGTAGTTTTATGCCGATTTCTCAAAACAAGGAAACTGTTCGAAAAATTATTGAACTGCTGAGGTTACGGTGATTATTTGAGTTAGGGACTTCCTTTTCATTCATTTAGATTAGATTTTATTTTTCCATAGCGCATACACTCAAAAAAATGTTGTTCATAATATTAATAAACAGTGGTTACTAACTTGTATTTAGTTGTCACAATAATCATATTTATTGTTAGGACGAAATTTTTTAATTATTTAAGAACTCTGTTTATTGGTACAATAATTCAATATTCATTGTAAGAATAAATGGTCTAACACTGATTAATAACAGAAAATTCATTCAGCCAGTAACTAATTTTATGTATTTGATTAAAACATTTAATTCTCGCAATAAAAAGTATTTTTGTATATACAAATATTCAATTTATCGAGACAACGAATGCATTTATATTGATAGTTAATACATTTATTAAATAATGTAAAAAATTAATTGATTAATGAAAACTATTACTTGTTACAACAACTATAGTTGTTATTACTATAACAGCAATGAAGTCATCATGTTTTTGTCGATTTCTTTGGTGTGATGTCATTTACTTAGTGAAATCTGTGAGTGAACACGTAAATTTTGAAAGAGATTAAACATTGTCTGGTACTTTTACTGTTAAAATAAGGTAAGTTGGGATATTAATATATTACAAGTAAATTATCACTTGATTTATACATGTTTTTTGTGGAATACGGCCGTTGTATCGCTTAGCGTCAAGTCACCGTCTAGAAAGGGAAATTTTGGAACGATTCCCAACAGAGAAATTGGTATCTATTTGATCATCAAAGATTAATTCTTTAATTTTTAACACATTTTATTACAGGAATATTATCGTATTTCGAAAGGAGGCAAAATTTATAATAAATATTGCAACATGAAAGCTTCGCTTAAATCAGCCATAATTAGCCATGTTTTACCGCCACAGCTAAAAACTGATGAAAGAAAATCTCGACACGAGAAGGATTTTGGTAAGTGGCTTGCAAACAATTTATTGCTTTTATTTTGAAAATCAATTTTGTACAGGTTTAAAGACCCTGGTATAACATTTTAGAAATATTCGTGTGCGTTTGAGATTTATAACCTGCATTTTTTTAGAACCTGGAGTAGATGGAGAAAGTTTACCCTATTTTAGACGCTTGGCCTTTTTATAAAACATCTTCAGGATATCGTTTGGTACGTCACTGCATTAACTATAAATTACAGTTAATTATTGTTAGTTTCCTTTCAGATTGATAGTGATTTTAAAATTGCATTCGAAGACAAAGATGGTCTTATTATGAATTGGGATAATAACCGTGGCAATCTGGTAAAAGTTTTATTCTGCAACGTAAAGGACAAAAAAATAAAAGGATTGTTAGAGACAGTGAGGGATACCTCTGATTTACAAGAAAGTGAGTGTTTTGCATACATTAATTCGTGCTATACTTATTTGATTTTTCACTTTCAAATAGTTAAATTCATAAATAATAATTTAATTGTTCTTTTCAGATAGACATAATGCCGCTATTTTTTGGTCATTACACACCCTTATCAAAAATAAATATGTATTTTTTATATTTGTTTTAAATTTTTTTAATTCTGTATTATACTTAGGTTAGAAACATTTAAATTAATTTCAAATTGTGTTCTGAAAATAAAATTTAGTTTTTAATATGTTGTTTGAATTACAATTCCGTCAATCCTATCAATTTTGGCATGAGCCCTACCAATAAAATAAGGTGAGACAATTTATATCAATTTCATTTATTGCGTCCATATTTTACTAAATTTCTTGCTTTTTCCTTTGCGGGTTTAGTAGACAATAATTAAACTCTATAATATCTCTTTTAATAGATTAACGTTTCGAGGGGTTTTGTTTCCTCTTCGTCAGAACCAATTAATAATATATCATAAATTAACATTCAAATATTTATAATTCATTTAAATACGTATTATAAATATTTGAATGTTAATTTCTGACGGTTCCGACGAAGAGGAAAAAAAACTTCGAAGCGCTAATCTATTAAAAAAAGATATATAGAGTTTAATAATTATTGTCCACTAAACCCGCAAAGGAAAAGGCAAGAAACAAAGTATGTATATCAATAGCTCTCTCAATTACTAAGTTAATTTTGGCAATAAACGATGTACATTGAGCCAATAACTGTAGTAATTGATAAAACAAACCTATTAATGAGTCCAACAAATAAAATAAGGTGCGACAATATACATCAGTTACTCTCACAATTATTAACTCCACTATGACAATAAACGATGTTTACTGAGAGAATTAACTACGTTTATAGCATTAATAAACATCGTTTTGTTCTAACAATTAAATTGGTAACTGGACAAATTTTAATAATTATAGTTGTTGGTTTAATAAACATTTTTACTGATATTATGTACCTTTTTTTTTGAGTGTAGGAGGAGCTAATGTGCAGAAACGAATATTCGTCATTTGGGGTCTATGTTGGTGTCAATTGCTGGAATTGCTGTCACGTGTTCTCCCTTCACATCTATTGCGCAAGGTTTTGGCTTATCCTAGTCACTAAGGAAAAAATTCGCTCTACCTACTCTAGAGTTCCCCCATTTTGGACCATTTGAGTGCTCTGTTGTTCAATACTTTTATAAATGATTTTTGTAGGTTGAAATTTTGAAAATTAAAACCCAGTAAAATTGTGAAGCCCGAAACAGGATAGGGCCTGCTTTCCTGTCTCAATCTGGTATGCTGGATGAAGGACTACTTCGACTGATTTTATTAATTTTAGTAAGATTTGATAGTTGTATTGCGCATCTACTGTCGGCCGGTCAATCTGTGCTTCATTTTGAGGCGAAAAAAGGAAAATGTATTTTATTTTTCTTGACCACCTCGTGTACAAAAGATTTGGTTTTCAATATGAGGTTGAAAATTTTGGAGGCTCTATAAGTACCAGCAATTTAAATGAATTAAATCAAATTTTTAGGTCAATTAAGCACAAACATTTGTGTCAAAATTTAAATTAAGGTTAGCCTGGTATAACTAGCAATATGGCAATGACTTTATTTGAACGATTTTGTAAATCTATAAACTTTTTGGAATTACATCTGCTACATACATAATAATCGTTACCTGATTACGCGAAACATGAATGTTTTACAAATGAATTAAAGTTGCAATTTTTGAATAAATAAATATTCCGCATACAGTATAATGTTAAACTTATAAATAATTTAGCTGTTACAACAAATAAAATTTGCATGTTACATTATTAATTCATGCAGATAAAATTTAATGGCAAAGACATTTTTGAGGTACTTCCATGTTATTTGCTTTTTCCAATTTATTTAATGGTGAAGGAAAGTAATATTAAAAATTACAACATTAAAATATGGAATTTAATTATTTGGTCTGTTAGCATTTTACATTTTTTACCTAGACGAGAAGCAAGCCCGACGTAGAACCCCCAACCTGGAGGACCAGAGAGACGGCCAGAATAAAGTTCTTACTTCACCCGGATTCGAACCGGGCATTTAGCGTTCATAGTCAACTTATTCGACCATTATGCTCCGACCATTTCTATAATTTAATTTAAAAATGTGAAATCAATTTCAGTTACATTATTTAGTTTTGATTGCTGTTTTTCAAAATTTTAACCGCCCTGCCACAAAAGTATTAATTTTACGGTGTTAAGGTGCTCGCTCACTTGGACCACGCGACGCGACACGACACCTAGCTACACTTTTGTTGTAGCCTGGTGCTATGGCCTGGTGTCTCGAGCTGTCGCGTGGTCTTAATGTGCGGACTTGCATTTGATTCTATGTAAACCATTCGCTTCACGTCACCTATTGAATCGTCGCGTCGTGTCGTGTCTTGACGTCTAAGTGGCCTCATGTAGTTGCGACTTGTGCTTATGATAGCATATTGACTATATTTCTAAATATACACAGCAAATTCTCAGATAATAAAATGTTTCGAAATCATTTCGATCATTTCTGTAGCCTAGTTTTATCAGTGCCGGATTAAGCCAGAGCGGGGCCCGTAGGAAATGCTGTCGCGGAGCCCCCCTATTCTTTTAAACGAACGTTTTTTATCTTGTTTCTTACTAAAAATGCTATTTTTCCCGAAGCGGAAACAGGGATCACCATATTTTACAACCTAACCTTAAAATAGAAACAGTTTTCTGCCGGACGCGGGGCCTTAGCATTTGCTACTGCGTTAATCCGGCACTGAGTTTTAGGTAGAACAAGCAAATGAAGATACAATTATGCCCATTCGGTTGTTCTATCTAAAATAAAGCTACAGACAAACAGAAGTTTTGCTTTTCATCTTGGCCCAATGTGTCTTTAAATAAAATTAATAATCTTAATAATAGTGGAATCTGCAAATTTACCGTCACTTTGGAATATTTTTGTTTTATTTTATTTATACAGTTTACTCCACCTATAATGAATTCGATTGTGATGGTCACTCGCCTATAATAAACGGAATTCTTAAAATAATTTCCTATTATGCTATCAATGTATTAAAATACGGCTAAAATGAACCTCCACTTATAAAAGACTATTTCATTTGGAATTAGAATTCCATTATAACCGGACTACTCTAAAAAGCTAGCGTTGAGTGCTGATAGGGAATTATTTACAAAAAAATGTATAGGGTGTTTTTTTAGCTGCATGAGAACTTCAAAATGAAATAAAACATTAAAAACCTGACGGAATGTTTTGGTTATAATTTTTTTATGAAAGTACAGTTAAAGGCATTTATGATTTGAACATAACTTCCGGCATGTGACCACCACGACTAATGGTTACGAAGCGCATCCGTTCAGTCCAATTTTTGACCACTTTTTCCAATATTTCTGGCTTTATTTCATAAATGGCTTGCTGAATATTAGCCTCCAATGCTTCTAGAGTTGTTGGTTTGTTAGCATAAACCATGGATTTAACATACCCCCACAGAAAATAATCTGGAGGTGTCAAATCACACGATCTTGGAGGCCAATTGATAGGACCACGTTTTGAAATAATGTTGTCACCAAATTGTCCTTTCAATAAATTGATGGTTTCGTTGGCTGTGTGGCACGTAGCACCATCCTGTTGGAACCATAAGTTGTCAATGTTTAGCTCTTGAAGTTTTGGAAACAAAAATGTATTGAGCATGTGTCGATATCTCACACCATTCACCGTAACGGTAGCTCCTTCCTCATTTCGAAAGACATATGGACCAATGATGCCGTTGGCGTGTATTCCACACCAAACAGTCAGTTTTAATGGATGCAATGGAGTCTCAAGATAATGTCCCGGATTGGTCTCACTCCATATACGGCAATTTTGTTTGTTCACATACCCATTTAACCAGAAATGTGCCTCGTCACTGAACAAAATTTTACGGTAAAAAAATGGATCCACTTCCAATTGGTTGTGAGCCCAATTTGGTAGCGTTGTTCAATTATCAATCTATGCATTATCAAATGCCAAACCTTGCTAAACACAAATGTCAAAAAACTGTTTCCATAGCAATCTTGATTCAATTGTTATCCCTATTGAAAGTTCTCATGCAGCTAAAAAAACACCCTATATTATGGCCTCTCAATTGATTGCAAAGTGCATGGCCCATGATTAATGAAGTGTTGATAACATTAATTTAGTAAATTATTATTATTATAATATAATAATATGTGTCTATTCGTAGAAAGAAATAGTCACTATGCAAGTCACGTGCTACGCTCGATTCATATTTTGGAAAAGTGAATGAAAGAAGCATCGTACCAAGGTATAAATAACTCTAGTTGGTACACGTAACGTGCTTTATAGCCACAACCATCAAGATAGTGCCTTGTTTCCTGTACCCCAAAACACACAAACGACTATATCTCATTGTTAACTGCATTTACAGATTAGGTACTTCACTTTAAAAACTCAAAATACTAAAAACATCAAAATAAGTACATAAATTCAAAGCTTAATTGTTAATTTCTTTAAAGTCTTCAAAAAGCAAACCTCCTTCCCTGCCGAAAGGTTAAGGGGTAACATTACTTCCGGTCAAAACTTCCCAAGTTTCAAAAAAATTTTAATTAAAAAATGTTGTTAAAGGAGGAGATCCGAACTCGAAACTTTTTTACCACTCGCTGAATTATTTATGCATAATTTAATTAATCACATCTCATCAATATGCAAATATGTAAATGAATTTGAAAGTTACGGTATGCTTATATGAATTTAACGACCTGATCAACTTTATAATTTGATTAAGAAATTAATTTGATACAATAAAACTTTGAGTGTTGACACCTTAAAACATTAACGAAAATAACTCCAATGTTTATTTTATAATGATGATTCAGATATAAAAAAAACTAGTTTTGTAAACAGTAGGTAACAAGAAATTTGTAAGATGTGGTTTCAAGATAATTAGAGACTCACTGCTACCTAATTCTTGATTCTTGTCTTTATTTATGAAGGATTTTATCCTAATGTAACAAGCAAGGTTTAAGTACAAAATTATTGTTGTATAAATTAGAGTGTAACCATTTTTTTTTACTGGCGAGGAAGTACTAATTCATATGTGATTTGTAAGGCGGTCAGCTTGGTTTTAATTTTTCGTTGAATTTTTAAAACCATGAATCGATGTTATCACCTCATACTTTTGCTTCAGCGGTAAAACTATTAGAAGAAATTTATTATTTTACACATTTTTGATAACCATCATCAGTGCTTGCGGTTGGTGTCGTAATATTATTTAAAAAATGATAATTTTTAGGTTACTAATCTTTAAACGGATCGATTTCAAACGAGGTAAAAAGTTAACCCCTTTTTACTTCTGATGGCAGTTATCTAACAGTAACGCACGCGGAAGTTACTACAGTGGTAGTTAAGACATAATTTTATAATAAAGAATTCCCTAAAATGCTTTTGAACCTAATTTAAATAGGGTAAAAGGTAACCACTGGACACATTATAGTTATTGGACATAGCACACATAAACCTTAAAAATAAGATTGTGTGTTAAATAAATATATTTTCATTGAGAGAAAATGTTTCTGGTTATCTTTAACCCTGTCCTACCACTGAGCCATAACCTGCCAAGAACTATTTAAACCGTCCAGTAACTATACATATTTATATACTTTTACTATCATGTCTTTTTATTAAATCTTTGCTATTCTATTCTAACTAATATAACTATTCTATTCTATAGAAAATCTGATTTCCTTTTATTAGTTGCAAAACCATTCAGTAAGTTTGGATTTACAGTACAATCGGATTAAAATTTTCATCTAAAATTTGCAGACCAAATGAAAGTTTCCATTTGAAAGTTCCATAATTTCCATCATACACAATCAGGCAATGATGATGATGATGACATTTATTAACCCTGTATCCACCCCAAACTATTTTAAAACTGTACAGAAAATACTTCTATTCACTTGATCATACGGAGCTTTCTCCAAATCAATAAATGCACAATACAATTTTTTCTATCTGCTGCACATTTCTCAACCGCTTTTTGCAATGTAAGTATCTAATTCTAATCCATGCATCTCTTACCAGGCACGAAACTAAATATATTGCCCACCCCAAATTTTGTCTGAAGTTCTTTCACACATCATCTTAATTTGGGAAGACTTTCCCAAAAATTTGCCAGGAATACTTAACTAACGAATTGTCCTATAATTTCTTGGATCACTCTTAGCAAAGAAATAGTCACAGCAATGCTACATTCAGCTTCGTTGCCTGCCAGTATGATATAATTTGTTTTACATTCAACAAACAAAATACAGTTAGTGCAGTTGGTAGGTAATTTGCACACAAAAAATGTGTGAGCAAAAAGGTGAACCACTGTCAACTGACTTTTCTGATTTCAGCGAAATCTGCAATTTGAACCAAGAATTTCCGCTCAGTAACTCAACCAGAGGTTGCATTACGCCACTGCTGTGACTACTACTAACGTTAAAAATTGGTAGAATTGTTTTACCCAACAATAAAATTTATACAGAAACAATTTTGTAATGGATTTAATTTTCCTACAAAAAGGTCCAAAACAGCATATTTTTATTTTTAATTATTTAGAAGACATTCAAAATTGCGGAATACAATAAATTGAAATATCATCTTCTTGGTGAATTTGTTTGTTTGTGTTGCCTCCTCATTCCACGGATGCTGAGATTTAGACTTTTCAATTGTAATTCGCAATTTTGAATGTCTTCTAAATTATTAAAAATAAAAATATGCTGTTTTGGACCTTTTTGTAGGAAATTTAAAAATTGTTAAAAATAAAAAGTTAAAAAAAGTTGGTTAAAAATGATGAACAATGTTAACCCCGGTTAACCCCAAAGAGACTTCATAATATTAACTTCGAAATAAATGCCGAGTGCGCTGAAACAAATATGATTCAGATCAACATCAGGAGGCAAAACTTCTAATAACAGGTAGTTTGGTGTCGTGGTTAGGGAGTGGAGCTATGAATTTAAAGGTCAAGTTCGAATCCCGATCACTCCCAAATTTATCTGGGCCGTAAAACGGATATTTCCGTAATTATTCTGTACAGTTTTTCTTCTTCTGTTTTGATAGCGAACACATCGAAGGATGCCTGGGAAAATGTTACAATTGATTTGTTTGAGGAAATTTTTAGAAAAGATAAGAATGATTTGTAGTTAATTTTAAGTTTTTATGTTGGGAAGACTCAACCAAGAAATTATTTGTTTTATAAGAAGGAAACATGTTCTTCTTTCCTTTTGGATGGTTAATGCTTCTGGGAAGCTTACCAGTAGTTTTTTTTAATGATGTTTGGTTTTATTTTGATAAGGCGTCCTTCGGCAGGTTTGCCGAGTTTTGGGTATTGAGTCTGTCTGTATCGGAGACTTTCTGTTTTTTTTACTACCAAATTTATTGGAAAGGCTTCAGGTATAAGGACAATATAGAGACGGTTATTGCCTTGCAGTTAACGCGTTCAACTGCGGATGCGGGGTACCTGGTTCAAACTTTGAACACTTTCTGATTACTAGTTTCCTTGCTTCAGAAGGCGCGTTAAGCCGGTGGTTCCAAGTGTTAATGAATTGCCACCATTAACATAAAAACCAGGATATCGGGCACATCTGAAGGCAAGTCCAGCAAGTTACCTGATGATGTAAAAATATTTATATCTTCAAAGTTTCTAACACTACCGAGAAAACGATGCAGTTGTTGGAAAAATTACAGGCTTTAGCCTATACTAGAAGAGGATTCCCTTAGAATTGCTTTTAGAAAGTGGAAGAAGAGGAAATATAGGGTTGGGTACATTTCGCCGAGAACGATTCGCCGATAACACTTCGCCGGGAACGATTCGCCGAGACACGATTCGCCGAGGCACGATTCACCGAGAACGATTCGCCGAGAACGATTCGCCGAGACACGATTCGCCGAGAACGATTCGCCGAGGCACGATTCTCCGTGACACAATTTTTAAAGTGACATTAAATATTAATTTCTTGTATGTTGTTCTTTACATATTAGTTAAAATTCTAATATTTTAGCGCTTAGGCCGGTTTTATAATAAAAGCGTTATCTAAATTTTCCTAATTAACCAATAGAAAACGTGTGGTAACTCTAACAAGCCAATAGAAATCCACCTTTACTTTTAACGGCTCTTTAAAAGTTTTATGAAATATATTAGGCGGTTGAAAGACTGAATTTTGTGATGAAATTTCAATTTTTAATTGGAACTAATGCTCAGTAACGAAAACTCGTACATGCGGGTTTATGTTGGTGAAATTGGATGTCAAGCGTTCTCCCTCCACATGTATCTACGACCTATCTAATCTGAATATACACCATTTCGCCGCCCACCCAGGGGGTTTTGAGGACGCAGTCAAAACCTACTACTAACCTAATCTCGACCTTGGATTTTTAACAGTCCCCTCATTAAAAAGAAATCGATTCCTACCACTAACCTAAGCTCGACCGGTGGATCTCTCTTTTCACGGTCTCTTCATTAAAAAAAAATCGTTTCCTAACACTAACCTCCTCTCGACCGGTATATCTCTCTTTTCACGGTTCTCTCATTAAAATAAATCGTTTCTTACCACTAACCTAAGTTCGACCGGTGGATTTCTCTTTTCACGGTCTCTTCATTAAAAAAAAAATCGTTTCCTAACACTAACCTAATTTCGGCCGGTGGATATCTCTTTTCACGGTCCCCTTATTAACAAAAAATGAATATTTGGACTTTATGGATATTTAAATTAATAACTGTAATTAAACTGTAAATTTATTTTTATTATTTTAAATAAAATTTTAAATAATCTACATTTAACTAATCTATCTACCTTGAAGTTAATTATAAAACTACTATATTTGATTTTAAAAGAAAAAAAACTTTGAGTTTCCTTTTATTAAATCTTTTTTTTTTTTGCTTCTTAAACCTTATATTAATTTTACCATAATATTAAAAATGTAATATATAAAATTACTCTCGGCGAATCGTTCTCGGCGAATCGTTCCCGGTGAATCGTGCCTGTCGGCGAAACGTTCTCGGCGAAATGTACCTTTCCCATAAGGGGTTTAGTTTATAGGATAATTACAATAAGTGTTAAAATTTAGTTTAGTCGGCGGAATACATGAACTTGGATGACCATTAGAAGAACAATGGAACAATGAAGAGATTTCATATATAAACACCCCACATCCACACCAAAAGGACATTATCGTTCTGAAGTCAGAACCCTGCACTGAAAATGTAACAGCTTCTGTTGTTTCGATGCAAGGCGTTGTCCTGCTCATCATCGGTTGTAATAACATGTAAATGTGTAAATATTAAACGTATTAAATAAATGTAAATAAAAGGTAAAAAGGACCAAGTTCACAAGTTTATTATACCTTTTCCTTTGCTTTGGAAGGCCCGTTAAGCCGGTAGTTCCAAGGGTTAATGAATTGCCACCATTAACATAAAAACCAGGGAAAGGTACATTTCGCCGAGAACGATTCGCCGAGATACACTTCGCCGGGAACGATTCGCCGAGAACGATTCGCCGACAGGTACGATTCGCCGGGAACGATTCGCCGGGAACGACTCGCCGAGAACGATTCGCCGAGAACGATTCGCCGACAGGCACGATTCGCCGGGAACGATTCGCCGGGAACGATTCACCGAGAACGATTCGCCGAGAGTAATTTTATATATTACATTTTTAATATTCAGTGGTGTGATGTACTTTTAAAATAATAACATAACGTAAATACGTTATGTTATTCTATAGTGTTTTTCGCGAAACGGTCTCACGTATCATTTTAACAAGCCGCTATTATTATAACGTGAACGTTATAATAAAGGTTTTCCTAACCGTTATAGTGCGAAATATAACGGGTGAAATTTAGGTGCATTTATATTTCGCACTATAACGGTTAGGAAAACCTTTATTATAACGTTCACGTTATAATAATAGCGGCTTGTTAAAATGATACGTGAGACCGTTTCGCGAAAAACACTATAGAATAACATAACATATTTACGTTATGTTATTATTTTAAAAGTACATCACACCACTGATTATGGGAAAATATAAGGTTTAAGAAGCAAATTAAAAGATTTAATAAAAGGAAATAGATTAGTTAAATGTAGATTATTTAAAATTTTATTTAAAATAATAAAAATAAATTTACAGTTTAGTTACAGTTATTAATTCAAATATCCATAAAGTCCAAATATTCATTTTTTTGTTAATGAGGGGACCGTGAAAAGAGATATCCACCGGCCGAACTTAGGTTAGTGTTAGGAAACGATTTTTTTTTAATGAAGAGACCGTGAAAAGAGAAATCCACCGGTCGAACTTAGGTTAGTGGTAAGAAACGATTTATTTTAATGAGAGAACCGTGAAAAGAGAGATATACCGGTCGAGAGGAGGTTAGTGTTAGGAAACAATTTTTTTTAATGAGAGGACCGTTAAAAGAGAGATCCACCGGTCGAGTTTAGGTTAGTGCTAGGAATCGATTTCTTTTTAATGAGGGGACCGTTAAAAATCCAAGGTCGAGCTTAGGTTAGTAGTAGGTTTTGACTGCGGCGAAATGGGTGGGCGGCGAAATGGTGTGTATTCAGATTAGATAGGTCGTAGATACATGTGGAGGGAGAACGCTTGACACCCAATCTTACCAACATAAACCCACATGTACGAGTTTTCGTTACTACGCATTAGCTCCAACTAAAAATTGAAATTTCATCACAAAATTCAGTCTTTCAACCGCCTAATATATTTCATAAAACTTTTAAAGAGCCGTTAAAAGTAAAGGTGGATTTCTATTGGCTTGTTAGAGTTAACACACGTTTTCTATTTGGTTAATTAGGAACTTTTAGATAACGCTTTTATTATAAAACCATCCTAAGCGCTAAAATATTAGAATTTTAACTAATATGTAAAGAACAACATACAAGAAATTATATTTAATGTCACTTTAAAAATTGTGTCACGGAGAATCGTGCCTGTCGGCGAATCGTTCTCGGCGAATCGTTCTCGGCGAATCGTGTCTCGGCGAATCGTGCCTCGGCGAATCGTGTCTCGGCGAATCGTTCCCGGCGAAGTGTTATCGGCGAATCGTTCTCGGCGAAATGTACCCAACCCTAAAAACCAAGATACTAGGCACATCTCAAGGCAAGTCCAGCAAGTTACCTGATAATGTAAAAATATTTATATGTTCAAAGTTTCTAACACTACCGAGGAAACGATGCAGTTGTTGGAAAAATAACAGGCTTTAGCCTACTAGAAGAGGATTCTCTTAGAATTTCTTCTAGACAGTGGAAGAAGAAGAAATATATACTGGAATATTAGTATTAATGCTAATTGTTTTAAATACTACTCGTATTCATGCGGAACACACACGAAGGCACTACTAACGTCACAAGGATCACCAATCGGTTTATTATATTATGGAAAAGCGCCAACGTCTGAACAGAAAAATTAATTTGAAAGTTGTTAGAAAACAATGTTTAGAGTAGACTATCATATTATGCTTGATAAAAATTTCAAGAGTTCCACTTTTTTAGTTGAGATCATCAAAGTTTGCCATTCGAAATTCATTTTCAAAGATAATCATTGTTGTGCCTATTATTGAGATTGATATAGGTACATTGTGGATATCTGGAATCATTCAAATTAAGGTCGAAGCAAAACTTCATTTACAGCACTTACAATACTAGAAATTTAAACAATTTTAATGCAACATATTAAAGATTGCTATTGTAACTGTGTCATAACATATTTAAAATTTTAAAATAAAATGTGCGTTTTTGATACATAATTGCTGATTAATATAATTAAAATGTTAATCCGTTATCAAATCCAATTAAAAATTATATCATGACCTTCAAAAACTTCTCCTCTTTCCATTAAAGAAAAATTCATCGCTGTATCTATAACCAATTTTGAGCTGTTAATGAAGTTTTGGAACAATCATTAAAATTGCACCCTTAATTAAAATTATGGATTATTAAAACTGTTTTTAATAATTTTAACTTTTCTTTAAATCATTACAGTTACAATAAAATAAACACACGGATGTGATATGGAAGCACTTTTCCGAGAGGTCGTGAAGTATGTTATTCACAACTGTACGTCACTGATGAGATCTAACAAGATCGAAACATGTCTGTCGTTGTTGTATTTTGGTTATAATTGACTTATTTTCGAATTTTTACATTACAGTTACAAATTCGCGAACTCGGGATTTCTCGCTCTGTAACTCAAACAGTAATCACACCAAGCCACAGTTGTAGTTATTTAAATACGTTAAGATGGATTATTTTCCATGCAAATTTTTATTATTTGAATGACATTTTTGTTTCTATGTAAGTATATTACTAATATAGTAAATTAATAGAAAAAATTCACATTAGTATATCTATAATTAAAAATATTTAGTGGCTAGGTGAACTAAGTACATAATATAGATACTATACATAATGCATGTAATGACTATTATATACCATATTATTAAGCTCAACTCAGTTTTTACATAACCAACCCATTTAAAATTAAATGTAAAAATATCCCACTATCGAATTTCCATTATAAAGTTGCCAACTGCGATAGCGTCAAGTGTTGGTAATACCGAGAGACTAAAATATATTTTCATAAAATAAAAACTTTTTAACACACTAAATATTTCTACTGTCTTAATATTTTATTTAGAATACCTAAGTACCAAGTTTTAAAGTTTACTTCTTTATCTAACTTCTCTTTCTGATGAACAAATTGCAAATTTAGTTTCCACCATATTTATTATTAATCGCCATATTTGTTTTTAAATTCTTCATTGTTTTTATATTAATTCTAACCTGAGTTATTGGGAATTTAAATTAAACTGAAAAATATTTACAATTTTAAGTTTAAAAATATTTTCTAAAATTTGGACGTGAAATATGTTCGGTGAAGCTTAATGTAATTTAAGTTATTTTATAAAAAAATATAATAAAAATTTTAAATTTGTGTAAAAATATAGTATTTATTTTGAACTAGCGATTATCATAACCTAAGTATATGCAAATAAATGTAAAATGTAGCGCACACTATTAGCTTAGCACCACTTTAATGTAGTTATGACGTATCAGAACGCAAAGTGCAGGTGAGAGCCGCCTTGAGTGGGAGTACCGCGAACTTCGAACGTGGGTAGGACCTTGTTTTAGAGAGAGCCGCCTGTCTGATCACGTGGTTTTGGAGGCACGCACGCGGCCAAACAACTCCGCCTCCGGTAGATCTTTCAGTCATTCAGCATCTTAGCGATCAATGGCCGAGTGTCCGTGCTCGTCGTCACACGTGTACGCCGCGGGTGCAATGCTGTGGTGAGGTGTTGTGGTTGTTTTTATACATGCACTCAAGTGTGTCCCGCGGCTTCGAGCTGGATCATCCGGGAGGATTTGCGTCCTCGCCCTGGGCGGCAGTTCTGGGCCATCATCATACGGCGGCCGCAGCGGCTGCAGCGGCCGCCGCTGGCGGCATGATGCAAACCACTGATCATCATGGATATGGATCAGCACACCATCCAGCAGCTCCTATGGACCTTCATATGCCTCAAGCGTTTCCGTATTATCGGTAAGTCAGATCAGCCACTTGTTGCTCATTTGCATCGGGACTGCCACGTGATATTGGCCGTTGGGCACGTGCTGTCCACTCGATTGATAGGGTCGAACACCCCTAAGGGGCTAAATAATGCTCGATAGATTATAATGATTCTTTTGCGCCCCATGTAAATAATCCTTACCTACTGACCTGCATGGCTGCCATGCAGTAGCTTAACTCAATATAAAATTTTTGCAAGAAGCTTGTTTATTAGTTGGAGAATTCGAGAATAATGTAGTTTATTTTTATTACTGTTTCAGTAATACGAAAGATTAACTACTCTTTCTCTGCAGGTTAAATGTATTACTTGACAAAATGTAAAATATGTAGTCGAATCGGTGGGAATAAAGATTATGTTATATGCACGTGTAATTGAATCGCATATCGAGACGATCCGCGGGATGTCGTCTCCTACAGTTTTGAACCCCATCGTTTACTTGGGTTAACATCGAACCCATATATTTTAAGCGGCTTCTTACCGCACCGGGCGCTAATCTGCACAGCTTGAATAACAACATCTTCGCAGTACATTATTTACAAAAATGTTAAAACTACATTTTCCCGTCAAATCGATTGATATCAACGCACCGAAAACATTTTCAATGTAAATTTGTGAGCCTCGAATTTGTCCAAAACTAAAAAAAATGATTTATTTTTCTTTGCTTTACTTTTGATTTATTACCTACTATTTTTTTTCTTTCTCAAAAGTTTTGCCAAATATTTTGATTAAAGCTGATGACCTTCACAAAAAATGCCAATTGTCAATAATGGGACCTATCAATCAATGGCATCTTCCGTGACTTTACCTTGGTCAGTTGGAACAGGTGTTCTTTTTATTTCATAGACAATATTTGGTTTTAGTAAACAAACGAACTACTTTATTTAGTGCTCACTGTCATCGAACTTGTCCTGTGTTTACCTACCTTGCCATCTGAGGCTTCGAAATACTCATCAAACGTTAAAATTCTTTTAAAAAACCGAATGATTCATTAATTTAATTCTTGGGTTATCTACTTAACGATCGTTTATCACTTTTAGACATCTATCTGATAATTTACAAAATTTTTAGTTGTCGTTTGTTTTAAAAACCTGCTCGACACGGAACAATTTTATGCAAAACCTTCCTTTATTAATTCAATCATGTCAATTTTTTAGAATTAGTAGTTTTTTACTTTGTTGCTGGTAATTTATGACTTCCAGAGCGTAACATTTTAATGTGTTAAATTAAATGTTAATTAAAGTGTTAATTTGACATCCCAATCTGATTTTCATATCCAACGAGCGCGTCAATCAAAAATTATAAAAAGTGTCTCCACATATGAACATGTCAAATTTGATTAACCTCAACGTTTTCAGAATTATATTAGTTATTTGATTTAGAATCTCTTATGTCCAAAATTTTTGAAAATGATGATATACAGGGAGTGTCAATAGTTTTCGAATTTGTACCTGTAATCGGTACGGGCAAATTGTAACTAAATTGCTAATTTAACCATTTTTGTAGACATGATGAGAAAGTTGTCCAGCAATTTGGATCGGTCTGTACCTATAGCACATAAAAAATATAATAGGTACAATACACTATACTTAAGTACAATAAATTAGTCAAGGTCATCTAGTAGAACTTAATAGGGACCATATGATAGATAGTGGTTTGGAAGTGTCTTGGCGAAACAAATATTGTTCATTAAATTTAATGTATGAAAGTTACTTTTTTTACATTTTATTGATACGAAAATTTAATTAAAAATAAAATTGACTATGGCCCCCAAAACTGTAATTACTTGTTGTTTTACATCCTAACCATACATTATTAACAATACCATAAGTTTTCCAGTTTTCCTTGTTCCAAAAGTTCAAGACTTTTATTATGAAATAAAAATGAAATTAAAACAGAAAAGTTAAAAAAAAATTAGTAAATAGTTAGAAGTGGAAATGTTAATTATAAATACCAACATCTATTCGTTATCTTAAAATATTTTCGAAATCGCCCTCCGGAACTGAAAAAGAGATTTATGGAAATTACTGCGTATGTACAACTGTTGCTGTAATTTTTCTCTCGCAAAATAATTGAATGCGTTACGTTTTAACAGTAGCAGGGGTGACGGTGTAAATGTAAGAGGCTAATATCTTTACGGGCTGTGAAGGGTGCAATCAGAAATTTGCAAGTCTGATTTTTTTTTCTGCTGGGGTATGTTAGCTGATTATTCTTTAAAACACTCGACCCTTCTTTTAAAGAGTTTTAATACTTGAGGAGAAGTCGCCGAGTTAAAAGTAACATTGAGAAGTACCATGACTTGACTATTATTTTGATTAGTTACAAATTTATAAATATTAAATTTGTGAGGTTAGGGTGACGGGTTTATTTAAATTTCGAAATAAAAAAGTTTTTTAAAGAAAACATGAAAGGTAGGTAGGAAGTTTACTTACTTTATACATTTACTGTTTCTTAATATACTTACAAAAATTTAAATATTCACGCGGCATCTCAGGGGTGACACGAACTGCATATATTAATGCTATCGGATATGGAGTTTCATTTTAATTTCTTCTTGTTGTTTAGGCCTACGCGAAGAGAACCACAAGCATAAGCTATGCATTTTGATTAGTAAGTCCCCGCTCCTTTTGCTATCATATTCATATTAGATATATTTTGGGGGTAAAAATCAGCGTTATTTTTCTTTTTCTTAGATACCTCATGAATATGTTAGAAAACCTCCCCAAATTTTAAAAATTCAAGATAATCCCATTGTATGCAGTAAGGAAACTTTTATAATTCCATCCCTAATAGTATCATAACTTAGTATTTGTAGGCAGTTTAAATTTTATTTTTATAAATCGACAACAGACGTAATATCACACCCCAAAAATATGTAGCATAGAGGAGTGCAAAAAGTAAAACTATCAATCATATTTAAAAGGGTAAGTGGAAAACTATGAATGACATTAATGTTAAGTGCTACTTAAAACAAAATACACTGCACACTCACGTACGTTACAATTTTGACAGAAGAAACTAATTTCTAAACTTTCATGCTTGGAATTTTAAAGAAGGCATTTTTATCTCGATATGAATAACGTAAACGTTTATAGATCATTAAGATGCAAAAAAGATTATCTATTAGTATAACTTAATTAATGGTTTTAGTTGTAGTACCTAATAGCGCCGCACGTGAATAAATTAATGCCTAACCTAAAATATGAGATCCCGCCATAGTTTAATTTAATTTCTTCTGGTTTTAGTACTACCTAATAAACAAAATTGCATTTTGCAATTAATTTGATAGATTATGAAAATAAATATTTATGAAACATCAAGTTGACTCTGATGAATGAGCATAATAGTGTGATTGTTTGCAGTGCACAATTTCCTCACTCTGACATGTATCCGGAAATTGCTGCCAATCTCGAGGGAGGCAAGCGCGATGCTTACGCGATTAGATAGGTATCGCACAATAGCTCCAGACGGATTTAATAAAGCACTCTTCGATTGTCCGATATCCTCATCTTTGCTCTACTTGATCAGGACAACGCGCCGAGTCTATTGATATGCATTGGACCTTTACTCTCTCTATTCGTTTTATTTTGATCCTTCGCTCACTTTACCAATGAATTTACTATTTGGGATCTCTTTTAGCTTACGGCACATACATACATATTATATTTGTATGCAAAACTTTTTTAAATCTTTTAAATTATGTCTTATCTCAAATTTTATAAACGGTTTCTCATAGACTATCATTTATTATCATATATCTCATGACGCTAATAGTAACAACTTAATAAACTACATCATTTAACTTCCTTTTTTATTTTAAATTTTGGCTAAACACGATTACGATTACCATTAAAACAACACAACAACTATACTTTTCAATCTAAATAAATTACTTTAGAAGATACATTATATATTAAGATGAGGTTTTCGGTGAGTTTTGAAGAACTAACCAAGACTTATTTTTCCAAACCTGGTAGTAATCGTATTATCGATACCAAGGTAAATATCAGGATTTGAAGCATAGCAGGTCTTTGTTAGCTCCTGGAAACTCACCGCAAACCGCACCTTAATATAATATATCTTTGGCGTTTAGGTATGGAAATGTATGTCATTTGCAGTACAAGACGACCGAACCCAATAAATCATATTATAAAACAAACCTTAAAGACGAGAACTTGATAGTAGTGGAAATAAACGGGAAAAAGAGTAGAAAATTAATAGCAATGCTACAAAAGCTAGGCAAAATGAATGCCTAATGGAGAATTAAAACTTGAAAATCTGAAGACAATGTGCAAGGATTTAACAATACCTAAAAGCGTACCATGGCTTTTATATTATATATTAATCGGTTTAAAACGTTCTACGCCGTCTTCCGATACCCAATCTCCATTCTTCTCTGTTGTTCCACATTCCATCTTCCAGTTCTCTCTCTCTCTCATCTTACCTTCTCTCCAACTTTTTCTGGGTCTCTCTCTTCTTCTACGTCCCGTTGGGCTCCAATTCAGCATCTCTCTAAGTATCCTCTCCTCCCCCATTCTCTGCACGGGACCGAACCATTGCAGCTGTCTTATTCTTATATCGTCTACTATTGTATTAGGTACGTCCATTATTTCTCGTATTCTTTTATTTGTTATTCTTTCTCTTCTACACTGAGAAAACGAGTATTGAAAATTTAGCAATAATTAAAATATGTTAGTAAAGTTTACTAACTAAAAAGAATAAATACATTTTTTCTTTTACTTATTACAAAACGTTTAGTAATATTTACTAGTTAGTAATTATTACTATACGCTGATTTTAAAATTTGCTATAATTGATGCATATATTGCTAATGCAATTCGATTTTTTGTTAACTAAATCGTAAATTTTATTAAAATTAATTTTAATAAATACAATCTATTCGAAAGTATATTTTACCATGCAATATAGTAATTTTTGTATTGTTAAGATTTAAAAAATTATTATGCACATTATAAATTTTAGTATTCGTGAAACAAAATTTACAATATGGATAGTAATTATTACAATGCATTTTTAGTTGTGAAATGTTAGTTCCAATGTACAACAGATGGGGTTGCCCATCTATGCAGCTAATCACTTTATAACCATAGGTAACCATAAAGAGCCTGGTCTTTTTTTTTAAGATCATTAATGCTTTATTATTCTCGTATCTACTGCTAACCTTCCCAATAGATACATTACTTTAAGAATTCGCGAAATTCTATGATTATAAAGTTAGCAATTAAAAAATAAAAATGATAAGTTTTAACTTAAATTAAATAGAAAATTTTACTATTCATGTAATATAATAATAATACATAAATAAAGAATGCATTATTTCTTATAATTCGCTAGTTTTGATTTTTACTAAATGTATTATGAAATTTTATTTTATAATTTGCAGTTATTATTAACCTAACTTTTAATATATGGTATTTGATTTATAAAATTTACTATACAGTATAGTAGCGACTCCAACTTAGGGTTCCAGAAATTACTAAACGCATTTAGTAAAATATACTTATTTCAATATTAATTTTTACAATATTCCTTAACCGTTTCCAAATTACAATGAAAATCTAGTAATTTTAACCCAAATTTTTAGTAAAAGTTACTAGAATTTTTTCTCAGTGTAGACTTTCCCGCGGCCCGTCTCCAGAAGTCCATCTCAGTGGCCATTAAGAGTTTTTGGCTTCGGTCTTTTAACGGCCATACCTCGCAGCTGTATGTAGTTATGCTCTTCACTATTGTGTTGTATATTAACCGTTTATTTTTCTTGTTGATCTTATCGTCCCATAGTACGCTGTTCATCAATGATATGGCTTTTCTTCCTAACGCATTTCTTTCTCTTATTGCCTCATCCATGTTTCCGTCCTGGGTGATCTTCAATCCTAAGTATTTATACTCTAGACATTGCCGAATCTTTTGCCCGTCCTCTAGGATCAGGTCTTGCTGTTGTCCCCCTATGCACATGTACTCGGTTTTCTTCATGTTAACTTCCAGCCCCCACTTGCTGTATTCTTCGATAAGTTTACGAGCCATGTATTCCAGGTCGTCGTAGTCTTGGGCCAATACAATCTGGTCGTCGCGTCGGCGAAGAATAATGTATACAAGATGCTGTTACTCAAAGGTATTCCCATTCTCTTACATTTCTTTTTCCATATCTTCAAAGCGTAGTTTAAATATATTTTAAACAATGTTGTTGAGATGCAGAATCCTTGTTTAAATCCCTTGGTAACCTGGAATCCTTCTGTAAGTTGGTTTGCCACTTTTATCCTAGCTTTGCTATTGTCATACATTGCTTGTACCACTCTTATCAGATTCAGACTGATGTTTGTTTTTTCTAGGATTTCCCAAAGGGACGCTGTCGTACGCTTGTTTCAAGTCGACATACAACATGTGAATCTCTTGGTTATATGCTATCCTTTTCTCGATCAGCTGTGTTACACAAAATAGATGGTCTATTGTCGATCTACCCGCTCTAAAGCCAGCTTGTTCTTCTGCTTCCATATCTTTGTATTCATTTTCGATCTTGTTTTTTTAGGTTCCTTCCGTATATTCAGCTGATAGCATTTGTAACCGCTATCCCTCGATAGTTGTCGCAGCATTCCCTATTACCTTTCTTATGAATAATTGAGACATAGATACCTTCCATTCGTCGGGTGGTTTTTCTCCATTTAGATACTTTTGAAAGAGTTTTCTGAGGTGTTCAAACAGCTCATCCGGTCCATATTTTATTAGTTCTGCTGGGATATTTCCCGGTCCAGGCGCCCTTCCATTTTTTTTTAAAAGTACATGCTGTTTTAACTTCATCTTGGGTTTTATAACTCTTAGATTTCAAAAAAAGTTTTAGGGATAATTTTCCAGCACCAGATGAAGATTCGGAGTATGAATTTTAGTGTTGTTTCTTGATGTTGTATTGTTTATGAATTCTCAATAAATGATAGAATTTACAAACCAAATTGTGACAGTTAACCTATTTGCAACCCGTATAATATATTAAATTAAAGATTATTTATTCGATTTGGTAATCTAATATTATTATCTATTTAAATAATAATTTAGAATCGATTTAAATTATCCTTTCAGCTCAAGGAAGAATACCTAACCGTAGAAAAGTCACAGTAAAGTTTTAACTTGAATTATTAAAAAAAGTGGGTGTTGCTCGGAGTTGTAATATGCGATTTGGTTATATTTTCATAACTGGTGTCGTAAATAGCTATCATACAAGTAAATAAAAAAGGTTAACTGGAAGAGGTAATTTTTTTTCTTCTGCTTCCACTGATATCCCAAATTGAATGAAAGATTGGTAGCCAAATCAGTAAAGAAAAATGTAGGTTATTTTATCTGATCTGTTTGATAAAAAAAATCTTATAATGACTGTAAAAATTTTAGCTCGCTTCAAACTTCAAATTGATTAACTTCATTAAACGGTGGGAACCCTCATTTAATGAATACTTGACCGACATTTAAACGATGAGTAGTTCAGTTGATACCACGCTAATCTTGTTTGGATTTGGAAATAATAAAACTCAAAATTAAAATAGTCCTGCTCAAAAAGCTCGCGTTGAAAACCAATAACTAAACCGGTAGTCGCTTTAATTAACTTTTATTTTTCTTTTTTATGGGTCTTCTTCTTCCATAATTTTAATTTGAAAATTTAAATGTGCCCGGTAAAGTATAATTTAAGTTGGTATTTGTGATCGTGAATCATTCGTAACACTTGAATGAATTAACGTCCAATAAATAAAAAACATTTTTATTCCATTATCCGAAATACTTGATGTAATTCCTTTTATTGTAAAGGAATTAAGATTTCTTTTATGTTTTTGAGAGTGGATAATTTATGCCGCGTATTTTGGGGTGACTTCAAGTTGGAAGACAATGCTGGTGTAATGATGTGGTTTCTGTGGAAGTGAACTAATGTGACCTATTTACGTGACAGGATTTTTTTTATAATTTTGATTTGAAATTAACTCAACGAAAATTTAGTAGGTGCCGCATTAGTACGTCAAATAAAGTTAGTGGCAAGTGCGGTTTTACTTTAAATTTAATCAAAAATTAACGGGTTTTGACGTGTATTTAAAATATAGAACGTTGACTTTTGCATTATGAGAATTTATATGAACATCACGACGGTAGAGCCAACGGTGTCCCACGGCCATGTCATGTTCCTTGACCACGGGCCCTCTACACTTAATAAATGAGAGCAGTGTTAATTACAACACAGATTAATGTATTTTCATGTCGCAAGTTCATCATGTATGAAAATGTCATGAGAATTTTGTTCACCTAACCTTTACCCTTGAACCCCACTATGCATCTTGACGTAATGATACCACAGACTTGGTAGGTGCCTTACGATTATAATCTACCAAGTAAAATTGCTTGATTAAGCCATTAACTTTAAATTAATTTACATTTTATTTTGACATCTCCTGCTAGGTATACTTTTTATGATTAATACAACGATTACGTTAGGCACTTCAAATTTATTGAAAATTCCATAATAAAAAGGTTTTCCCAGGTCTTCTCACGTAAGCCCTTACATTAATTGGATTATACTATCTATCCCTTCCACAATATAAAAAGGTAAAACCATTACAATATAAAATTTTTTTTATCTGTCAATTTCAATCGTTTTTCCCTACTTCACTTACCTATTGTTTTCTCATTTTCATCTTCAATATTCCAAATTCCCACATTTGCATTTTATTTCCTTCACATAGTCCAATCTCCGTACGCTTTCTTCCTATTTTTCCCTTCTCACTGTGCCCCCCTCTCCGGTTTCAAAAGCATTTTCCCCAAACTATTATAAAACTAAACCAAGTGCTTGTTCTTTTTTCTGTAATTTTTCGCTCATCTTTTTTTTCCATTCCCAGCAGTTAATACAAAATGAACTAATAAGTTTTCCAAAAAAAATGGACTAGATAGGTTTGGAACCTTTCTCATCGGGTCTTGCACCATCAGAAACCATATCACATTGTCTTATCATACGGTTAAATTTAACTTTGGCTAAACGAGTAGAAAAACATTGGATCGGAATTTTTTGATAAGTAATGTAATAATAGTCAAACTGAACATAATAGATAGAAAACCGTGAAGAGAAAGAATTTGTCTAATAAGAGAACTGCCGTGGTTTGCAAGTCATTTATCTCATTAATTTTATCGCCACCAGCGTGTGACAAATTCTTGTGGGCGTAGATAATGTACTCCGTTGATTTAATCATTTAAATTTACTTATCTACTATGATACCAACTTATTTTTTAATGATATCCCGAACATATACAAAAACTAAGTAAATAATGGATACACAAAATTAAAAATGTTAATTAAGTTTATCAAAAATTATTATACAGCTTAGCTATCCTTAGTGCCGCGACACAAATAGAACTCCGTCGTGCTAAATCCGGTTCATCAAGTGATTTAATTCATTTGATTAGAAAATTTTAAATTAACGTACATTCCACCCTGTAAATTTAACAAATTAGATTCAGAATGTTCTTTTTGTCAAATTTATATCAAAACCAATCTGTTGTATTTATAATTATAAGTTATAAATTAAGTACTTAAATAAAACGTTACAATTTTTTTATGGAACATTTGGAATGAATAACACAGAACTTAAAAGATTTAATAGTTGCAAAACCCCATCGATCAGCATGTTTGAATTTTTTTTTACCTTATCGATTCATTTCTCAGTATTTAATTCGTTATAAAATTTTGTTGATATTTTTTCCCACCCAATATTTCAGTATTTTAACATTTTGGAAAGGTTTTCTCTTCTGTTTTTCATCCATTCAAGCGCAACACTATCAATTAAAACAAATGTTATATTTTTCATTAGGGACAATTTGAGCTACTTTTGCACGCAATTTATGACGACAATTTATGAATTTATTTGTTAATCCACTAATTCAAACTATTTCGAATTAGTATGTTTGTATTTGGTTTCATCGTTGAAAAATGATTCATTTGCTTATTATATAACTAATTTGAAGCTATTATAGCTCGGGGCGGGCGGATATAGATTTGTTTAATGAGAAATTGTTGTAACAAAAAAACAGACTAACCTGAGTAAATAAAATAAAATTACACTGGAAACTTCTATATAATCAAATATGTGGTTCAGGAAAATATTCATTTTTAAAACTTTTAAAATAAAAAACGTGAAATACGAACCACGACACAAATAATTTATTATATTAATAATTAGAGAAAATTGTGCTTATGGAGTCAATTTTATATTCTTTCGCAGCTTTCTGGCTCAAAATGATTTTAAATTCCCTCTGCTCTTTTTAATATTTTGTTGCATTATATTGTATCATTCCAATTTTGTAAAAATATCAATAATATACACTATTTGCTAATAGACGTCAGCACAATGACGGGAAAAACCTAACAAATATTTGTTTAGTAAAAACTGAAATATTTACATTAGCATTAAACGTAATAACAAAAATCTACAATAAATACATTTAATATTACGTACAAGTATAAATCAGAATAATTATATTTGCATATTCGGTACTACCGTTTTTGATGTTTTTTTTTAAGTGTCGGGGAAATATTTTCAAAATTACTTTTATTTGTTTAATTAACTTCTTGTACCTATTCATACTTTTATCAATTATTTAATTTTACTTAGGAATTATTATTATACCGGGTGACCGTCCTCCGATGTGAACATAGGAAATTGATTTTTCTTTAATTCCTGCTTCCCATCATAACGGATAAGAATGAAAAGGGGATCAATTCGAGGAGATTTTTATTCCGCACCTAAAGATACCTAGTATATGGGTATCCGGTATGGGATGGGTATCCGGAAAGTTCACCGAAAACAATTCACCGAAAATCAATTCACCGAAAACCAATTCACCGAAAAACAATTCACCGAAAATCAATTCACCGAAAATACAATTCACCGAAATTACAATTCACTGAATAACAATTCACCGAAAAAAAATTCACCGAATTTCACCGAAATCAATTTAATTGATGTTGGCAACCTTGCAAGTCTTGATACCCTACATAAGAGGCTGAAAGTTATTATTAAATGGATAATCTAATTAGGGAGCGTCCATTAATTACGTAAGGATTATTTTTGTAATTTTTGACCCGCTTCCTCCTCCACGTAAGGGTACGTAAGATTTTGTCAACCCCCCTCCCCACACCTACATCTTACGTAAGGATTATTTAAAAAAAAAAAAAAATTTTACCCCTCTTCTCCCCTTATATATTTATAAAATATGAATAATAAATATATTATAGGAAATATAAAAAGTTAATAAAGATAATTAAATGCATAAAAAAATATTTTAAGAGAAATATCCAGTGCTACCCTCATATACGGTGTGAATATTTGTGTTTTCTGTCAAAGAATTTAAATAATTGCTAGCATAACAAAATCTTTCAACACTTTTTTATATAAACACGCTCAATGAAGTTGATTTATTTATTGGAAAACCATGTTATTCGAAAATTCGAAAACATGGGAAAATTAAAACATGGGAATCTCCCCCCCCCCTTCCAACCGTAGTTTTCGAATTACGCGATGTTCAAATAAGTAAATCAATTTATTTTAGCGTTTTTACATAAAAGAAAGTTGAAAGATTTTGCAATGCTAGCAATTATTTAAATTTTTGTAACGTCCTGGAAATAAATGACATAAAAAACAAATATTCACACTGTATAGGGGGGTAGCACTGGACATTGCTCTTAAGAAATTTACATAAGGAATACATCGGACAACCCCCCACGTAAGGGTCCGTAAGATTTCCGATACCACCACCCCCAAGCCCTTGCGTAATTAATGGACAGCCCTTTATGACTTATGTATAATTGTCATCGAGCAACAATTAACGGCCAAAAGGGTCCCATCGGCCGTAAAACATTATTTGAGATTATTTGCGTGGTATATCCCACAATATTAGTTATTGATATGTAAAAATGTTAATAAATTTATTAATCATGCATTTTTAATTTTATTATAACTATTTTTCCTATTTTTCGGCGAATTTTCTTTCAGTGAATTGTTATTCGGTGAATTATAATTTCGGTGAATTGTATTTTCGGTGAATTGTTATTCGGTGAATTGTAAATTCGGTGAATTGTAAATTCGGTGAATTGATTTTCGGTGAATTGCTTTCGGTGAATTGTTTTCGATAAATTTTCCTAGATCCAACCTAGTATTGTTCTATTACTGGTAAAAACTCACTAATAAAATGCAAAATATCGCAATTAAAAAAATTTTAGTTGCCTTGTTTGAATTTTATTGCAATTTTTTTGTTTGAAAAACAATAATTTCCAACAAATTAAGAATAACTTGTGTTTGCATTCATTGTTAACCAAATTCATTGTAAATTAAACAAAAACTTAACTAGACGTTAAAATATTAGATTTTAACTGTAAGAAAAGAACAACATACAAGAAAATTTTATTTAAAAACACTAAGAAAACATTTTCTAAACTTTTTGTGACAAGGTTTTATTTTAAGGATTAATTAATTAATAATAATTAATAATAATAATAATTAACAATAATAATAATTAATTAATTTTAAATATTTTCTTTCGATCTGGCTAGTGAGGTTTGTCTGACGAGCGACAGAATCGCGAAACATCGATGTAACAAATTTACTTCGCCATATCTTCATTAATTTTACTATATTTTTCAACTTTTCTAAAACACACCACGTTGTTTTTGACCCCCCCTCCCCCGTAGTTTCAGTTTTCTCATTTTTTCTAATATTCTCTGTTTGTACCTTGTCACAAAAAGGTTAGAAAATGTTTTCTTAGTGTTTTTAAATAAAATTTTCTTGTATGTTGTTCTTTTCTTACAGTTAAAATCTAATATTTTAACGTCTAGTTAAGTTTTTGTTTAATTTATATTTCACATAACACATACTAAAATCACACTCTATTCTTGAAAAAATTTCTTTTTTAAGATCATATTTCCAAATTCATTGTAATTTGCCAAAGCAACTTGTTGGAAATTATTGGTTTTCCAGCTAAAACAATTGCAATAAAATTCAAACATGGCAAATAACATTTTTTAAATGCGCTCTTTTGCATTTTATTAATGAATATTTAACAGAAATTAAAGAACAAAATACCAAGTGTTTTAGAATCGTAATAAAAATCTCTTCAAATTGATGACACTGTGATGCTTAGATAATTACAAATTTGATATCCTGAGTTCAAATCCAACTTTTTTATCCTAATTTTTTCATCATAATTTTTATTTTTTATTCTTAAATAATATGTAATAAACGCATTACACGTAGTAATAGTTTCCAAAAATGTAGCACATACATTCTCTAAAATTATTTAAAAAAATTGTTATGTTTAATAAAAGTTAATTATGTTTTTACGACTATTTCAAAAAATAAGTAGCAATACTACATTGTTGATTTTGCAACTTTAAACTAGATTACAGTGACGACTCGTTACTGTGGATTTACGCAACCAATATTACCTATTAAACATGCCCGCCTCCTTGAAAAACGAGAAAAGTTTCGGAATACTTTTTTTATGTGTGGGTGTTTTATTATTTATTTTTACAAATTATACCATTTTTATTTGAACACAAAGTAAACTGACCCACCACTGCACTATTATTTTCATTCTTAAGACGAATCGTTGAAAATAATCTCGTTTTGAGGAAAGAGACAACAATAGCACGGAATAAGATAGAATATTAGCTTTCGTAATAGCAAATACAACCGTTGCAGCAATCGTAGACGGGTAGACTATTTCGGTTGGGATAGAGAATGCGATAAAAATAATGCAGTTGTTATGATAAGTTTCCATTTCAAGATAAGAATTTTTAAACAAACGATTACTAACTGTAAAGTAATAATATCTTAAATATTATATTATAATTATTATTATTTAATCTATTATTATTAATTATATATTATTATATTATTATAATATTATATTATAATCTACGGAAGGTATAAAACTAGGCTTTCTAACCATTCATTCGTTTTTTTAATTCGCTAACTAATTTGCTTGAAAATAATAATAAAATTATTATAATAATTGTTAGGTAAAATACATTACCGTCCTTCTGCAGTCGGGTAAAAGGAAGATAAAAAACTTCAAAAAAGTATTTATGAAAATATATTTGTAAAATACAAAGATTTGGAAGGATAATATTCATTTGAAGAATTTGTGTAGTAGTATCTCTTTACTGGTTTTCAGTCTTTGCAACGTTTTAGCAAATAACTTGGAGGTTGGCTTAATAAAGGTGTGCTGTGGACAAAGAAGTCATTTTGAAAAGAATAACAACCGAGCAGTGACAGTAAAATGTTATGGTTTATTTTTCGTTTTCTGGCCATCAGCAAGAATCAGGAGGATCCCGAATTTTCATGTTTCTTGATTGCCGTGGATCAATTATTTCTGGTAGAAGACAGCTCATGTAAAAATTGCATAGTTTTTCTTCCATTTTTTTCGACCAGTAAGAATCGTCTTTAAATGATTTCTGTCTTTAATTTGCAATCACTGGAAGTCCAAACTCCAAGAACACACTTTTTCTTTTTGGCGATATGTAATTGACCTTACGGAGACGGTCGGAGCATAGTGGTCACGCAAGTTGACTATGGACGCTAAATACCGGGTTCGAATCCGAGTAAAGTAAGAACTTTATTCTGACCGTTCTCTCCTCGGAAAGCAACGGCAACCTACCGAGAGTAATATGCCAAGAGCATCCTTAAATGTTAATGATCTAAAGGGTCCAAAAGTTGATCTGTGGACTATGGGGAAGCGTAATAACCACCCCACCAACATTTAAGGATCACGACGCTTCTGTTAAGAAGCATAAAGACTGTATGATGATGAATTGACCTTGAATCTGGTAATACCATTTATGTTTTTTGTTAACTTCATAAACACCATTTACATTTTTCCAGAAAGTAACTTTTTTATTATCGATTGATTGATCTACCGGCTTATTAAAGGAAGAATACGGGCATTTAATTTCTACGATTGTGTCCTCTCCAATAAGGCCATCTCGTCAATGAACATTCCACATTTGTTAATTTTTACATCGAGTTGTGCCTCTAACTGCTTTATAGCAACTTCCTCGTAACACTTGCCATGGTGA
Organism: Rhagonycha lutea; assembly: GCA_958510855.1. Taxonomy (NCBI): domain Eukaryota; kingdom Metazoa; phylum Arthropoda; class Insecta; order Coleoptera; family Cantharidae; genus Rhagonycha; species Rhagonycha lutea. Next base: position 2,290,806 of record OY294042.1, read on the forward strand.
GTGAGTGTTTAACGGAATACCATATAAAATATTTTTAACCAAATTTCCACGATGTGTGGTTTTCTTCTTTGAACACACGTCGTAGAAATGTGATGCAGTCAGCAGCTTTCGTCTCTATTCGACCCATAGGGCACATTCGGATTGCAAAATTGTATTTCTCTCAAAAATGGTTCTCTCTTCTTCGGTTTTTCTTAATCCATTTAAAACTATCAATTTTTTATTTTCGTAATGTTCCTCTGGCATGTCGGGTTGTTGACTAAATAGTCCATAATCAGGAACGTAATCTTTTGAAGTTTGGTCAATTTCTTTGTTTGGTGCTTTATAAACTTTTCTAAAATTTAAAGATCTTTTGCATTTCTTCAATCGTTTTACTTCAAATTTTGATTTAATTTTTGACGGGCTCTTCCCAAGTATTGTTTTATGCAATACCGAGTGAGCTCTACCTTTTGAATTGAAACTCACCTTCTTCTTCTTCTTCTTTAGGTGCCTATCCGATTTCGGATGTACGGCGATCCCCACGACTTAGCCAAGAAGGCTGCACCAGGGAAATGTTAATGGGGTGGTGGTTTTGCCTTCCCCTTAGTCCACAGATCAATTTTGGACTTATTTAGTTCATTAACATTTTAAGGATTTTTCTTGCCATATTACTCTCGGTGGTTTGCTATTGCCTTCCGAGGGGAGACGGTCAGAATAAAGTTCTTACTTCACTCGGATTCGAACCGGGTATTTAGCGTTCATAGTCAACTCGCGTTAGAACTATGCTGCGACCGCCACTATGCTGCGGTGAAACTCACCACAGCAGCTAAACAGCGGGATTGGTACGATCTACCTTTGGAATAATTTATTCTTTTACCACCTACAAATTTTGCCACAATTGAATGGAATTGTTCCACTATGTTACTATTTAGATGCAGCAATAAACTTTTTGCATGCAATGAGATACTTCTGATTATGTAATTTATTCTATTAAGGATTTCGGGATAACTTTTTAATAATTTAAATTGACTGTCATCATTATTTGCATTCTCTGCTTTTTGGCAAAAATAAGCATCACATTTACTGTGCTCACCAAATTATGTGACAAACACTATTTTCAATATCACTTTTCAGCAATGTAATTTTTTCTGTCATTTGCCCGTCACAATTTTTCCTAAATTTTACTGCGGATGTAATTGCTCTTCGAAATTTTAAAATATTGTTTTTTATAAATTGTTTTAACACGCCACTTCGAAATTTACTATCAGTTGATAAATTTCTTAATTTTTTTACAAAAATTACGAAGTAGATGATTTTTATATAATATACAGGGTGAATGAGAGCACCCGTATCAGCAATTTTTTTCAAAAACGGCTAGTCGTAGAGAGTTGGGTTAAAAAAATGTATTATAAAAGCCATAATAAAAAATCGAATGGTGATATTATTTCTCGGAAAGGTCGGCGTCCCAAGTAGTTTGCTCCAGAAACTCTAGAACTCTAGAATTTTAAATGGCACCATAGGTCGAAAATGGTATCGTTGAAAATATATAATTAGATAGATAAAAAATAAGCAAGTTTTGTAGGAAAAATTATTTTATTACTCCCTCCCCTTTTCAGTAATATTCGATTGCATATGGGTGACTGAGACTACCATTACTTAAAATGGGTGGGAATAATAAAATAATTTTTCCCACAAAACTTGCTTATTTCTTAAAGATATTTTCAACAATATCACTTTCAACCTATAAAATTTAAAATTCTGGAGTTCTGGAATTTCTGGAGCAAACTACTCGGGATGACGACCTTTCCGAGAAATAATAATATCATTATTCGATTCTTTATTACGGCTTTTATAATAAATTTTTTGACCCAACTCTCTACGACCTACCGTTTTTGAAAAAAAGACTGATACGGGTGGTCTCATTCACCCATATGCAATCGAATATTACTGAAAAGGGGAGGGAGTAATAAAATAATTTTTCCTACAAAACTTGCTTATTTTTGCAAGATCTTTTCAACGATACAATTTTCGACCATTTAAAATTCTGGAGTTCTGGAGTTTCTGGAGCAAACTACTCGGGACGCCGACCTTTCCGAGAAATAATAATATCACCATTCGATTCTTTATTAATTATTATGGCTTATATAATAAATTTTTTTAACCCAACTCTCTACGACTATTAGCCGTTTTTGAAAAAAATTGCTGATACGGGTGCTCTCATTCACCCTGTATAATATGACGATTAAAATCGGGCCAACTTATATTGGAGCCCAGTGGAAATAAGTAAAAAATGTTAGGGTGTACTACTCAATTATTGAGCATTTTGGGCCAACATAATGTCCATAACGAGTAGGCCAAGGAACGAGGAGTCCTTCCCTGGGTACATAAAACTTTATTTATGATTGGCATGGTGTTAAAAAGGCCAATGTATGTTACATTTTTGCAACATTTGAAAATCACTATAAAATTGCCATCTTCATGAAAATGATAATTTTATAAGGATTTTCGAAAAATGTTGCAAAAATGTACATTGGCTCTTTTAGTAGAGTAATAAATATGTTGTAAATTTCTACTAATAATATTGATCGAATGTTTTTTGCAATTTTAAAAAATTGTAAAAAAGTAATGTAGATTTATTGAAATTTTAAACGCAAAGTGCATACTTAATTTTATTATGTCATAGTGATATAATGTTAATAAATGTAACTGATAAGAACATAATCTTTGAAGCGTTATCATTTTACTTGCTTACTTGCAATTTTTGCAGTATGTTTTACTGTCTGTGCTTGTCCCTCTTCAACAACATGGATGAATGTAGAATTAATATTTTGTTTGAACGTGTGATATTGGTTGCATAATTATTTAAAATTAATTCTAAAATTTAATGAAATACACATGTTTGTAAAGTGGTAATTACAAAGAAACAGCAGTAGCAAAATGCATGAAATTTTGAAATTAAATATAAAAAGCTTCAAGTCACACCGACCTGTTTTTAATTTTTTAATTTTTAATTTTATTTCTCCGTAATTAATTAGTAAAGTAAAGGTAACTTTGTTCGAAGATTACAAAAAAACTATTTTGTATATTGAAAAAATCTTGACTAGGCGGGATGCATTCAAGTGTCCTCTTTCAAAAAATGTATACTTTTGTACACATTTTTTGAATAATAAGCATGCAATCGTCACTTTACGGCGGTCTGTTTATAAGCTTTGTAAAAGGTATAGCAGATTCCTCTTAAGTAATCTATCAACATAACTTCCAATTTTTTTTATTATTATTGAATGTTTAATGGAGCGAAAAATTATTAAATGTAGTAAGTTAAATTATATTTGAAAAACTTTTTTTTGTTTATAAAACCACTTATTACTTCATGTGGTTTTCTGTAGTAAAGACTCGACTATTTTAAAAAACGTGAATTATTAAATTGTTTTTGTAATAAATATATTGATTATTTTCAGTTATATTGTAATTGGTATTTTTTTTTAATTTATAAATTAACAACGGTATATTTATATTACTTAAAGAATCTTAATGGATAGCAAACACTTAAAAACCATAATAAACAGACATGAGAAGTCGGCCTCGAATCTTTTTACGGGCCATTCGAAATTAACCTTAACAGATTTTTTTTATAATTTTAGAAATTAATAGTGCTTTAAAAATACCTAAATCTTTTGTTTAATGTAATCGTAAAATTTGCAAAAAGAAATTATGTAATAATACAATTTTTCTCGAAAAAATGAGGTTATGTCATAAAGTAAACTCGTATCATCTATTAGTTAAAAGTGATATGTTGTTTGCTACTGATACTTCCTTTATGCTCGGCATAACCGAAGACCGGATTCTAAACAATGAAAGATTAAATCTCTCGACTGGTGTAAAATTAATCAGATGCATATCTGATTGATTTCTAATTTCATAATATGGGAATTCTTACTAATAATTTTAAAGTACGTAATCGACCACACGCAAACGATTCGTTTTCAAAGCAAAATGCTATTATCGATAGGTATCCTATTTTATATTATAAAATTGAAGTATGGATTAAAATTACCTTAGCAAATTGCCCGTTATAAAGCTCGAGGATTCATTTTTAATCAAAACATCCGGTTGATACCTCTAAGGTCGGACGTTTATAATTGCGGTTGATCTTCTTGACGACTGAACAACCCTAAAAACTATTTAATAATAGCTCTGTTTGGTACACATAAAAGTGTAGTGCAGGCAGGATAGCCTAAGGCAGTCCAGGGCAGCCGGAACTGCACGAGAACTCGCTAGTGCACATGACTGTAACAAACGACTTTAGTGCAGGCGGTGCAGGATTGAAACGTCACTCATAAAAGTTGAAGTTTTTTTTTATAAAAAAATCAAAATATATTAGTGTGCGAAAGGCTAGTCTCTAAAAAATCAGAACAAATCGAGCACAGTTATTTCTGAGAATACTTAGTTCAACAATAACATCATAAATGAGGACAAATTTATGAGTTCATTTCAAGAAGGCAGTTTACATTTTTATGGCCTACGACAAGTTAGTATCATAAATATCGTTCTTCACCCTTAATTATTAGATATTTTTTTATCAAGTTTCCTAATCCTAAAATTGAATATAATAAAATTATATTCAACCTATAAGAAGTTTTTTGGTACATACGTTTGAATTATTAAATGATTAAAAATGATAAAAATGCAATTTTTATGCAAATTTGCATAAAAAATTATTTTAAGGACGTTGTACCCAATTACAGCGAAAAGGAATTCAAAACAAATTTTAGAATTTCAAAAAATTTATTTTTATTATAATTATAATTTATTTTTATTATAATAATTTATAATAAAATTTTTTTAATTAAGAACAAATCAAGTAAATATGTCGTTTTCAATCGCAAGTTTTATTACCCACCCACAAATTCTACTGCTTGTCAGCTACCTGCACTCGCTACTCTAGCTATTTAGGTAGAGTAAAATGTGTAGTTCCGAGCTGTTCGGAACTACAACAATTTTCGTAACAAACGGTTGTCCACTACCTGCACCGCTTGCACCAATTCATGCCAAACGCGATTTAGGAAAAAGTGCAGTTCAGGTTGCACTAGGACTGTGATACCAAACAGAGCTAATATAAAATAGATTAAGTTATAACTTGAGTCACTTAAGAATTTTAAATTTTGTGAGGTTATGTAAAAAAAATTGCGAAAAGTTAGGTATAAAATTAACGTTATTGGTTTCTGGCGAATTACCATATGTAATTTTACTAATCTTAAAATGAAAAATACAATTAAGATTATAAATGAAAAGAAAGAAATAAAATGGACACTAATAGATTAACGTAGGTGTACTAAATATCTTAATACCATAGACAAACAATTATTATTTAAGTTAGATTTCGTTAACGTTCTGCGGGTCCTTTGATATACTCACTAAAAAAAACCAGAGTGGATTGTTAGAAAATAGTGGTGACTGGATAAAGAAGTCAACTTGCGTGTTACTGTGCTGGCATAATAATCAGTGTCGACCATAAATCTGTATCCTCATTACTAAACGTGTCGTTTTAATTGAAATCTCGTGTTTTGGTGGGCATAGCGGCAACTTCGAATACACCTTTTACCTTACCCTATACTCGTTCGTTTTGTTCCTGAACAGTCTCCCCGTGGCGCCGGATACCCTGTATTTACTACATGTCACTACAAAACATTCTTTTTGCCACTTTCCTTGTTTGTTCATTGTCTCGACTCATTACACTACTTTTTTGGGAAGTTTTAGCAAATCGTACTTTAATCCGACCAAAGACTGGGAGAAGAACAAAAATTTTGATATGGCTATAATGAAATGTTATGAAGATGATGTTTTTAACCTATAAAATTTTTGATGAAATTCTTGAAATTTGCAAAAATATTTCAATAATACAAAACTGTTGACCTTTTGTTGTGCAAATAATTGAGACGTGCACACGTCAAAAAAGAATGCGTAAGCTTTTACTTTCTTCCAGTTTGTTTTTGGATGTGCTGGATAGAAACACTGTGAATCGATACGGAAATTGTATAATATCAAAAAATAGAGTAGTTATTCCCGTTAAGTATTTATTAACCTGTCAAACGGCAAATTGAATTCTCCTGCTTGAAATATGACAAACTACGGCCATATAGTAAGGTTGGTGATTGCGGTACAACGTTTTGGTTGCATTTGTAATTGGCCATTAGAGACTATCTGTTGCGTGCTCATCCGTCACGGCTATCACAAGAGTAACACCAGCTTTTAACGCCTGCCGATTTCTCACATCCATTGAGTTATTTATTATTTTCGAGTTTTCCTTTTTATTTTAATTACGTGACACTTTGCACTAGAGACTTTTCATATAGGTATGAAAAATATTTTTTTCCCTCGCAAATCAGATTTTCGAAACAAAATTGTAATATCGCAGACATTTTTATAGGTAATTTAAAAAGTTGTTTTAAAAAATTGCAGTTATCTAATAACCCATTGAAAAACGGTCTTCATTTCTATCTAGTCGTGTTTTATTTCCTAGCAGAAGCGTGACTTAATCTGATGAAAATTGATGGTCGGTGTGTGAGAATGTACTACAGTTATTATATTAAGCTTCAATTAGAGATATTTTATATTTTATGATAGAGGGTCTTTAAAAATATGTTATTTTTAATAAGTAACCATTTTTATGTCAAATTTACAAAATAATGAAATGTAAGGTTAGAATAATTTTGATTTAGAATTTAATGAAGGGATTATTTTAAAATACGGAAACGGAAAGTATATAAAGCCAAACGAACTGATAAAAGTGCTACGGCACTTTTGTCATTTGTCTAGATAGCGCCATTTATTCTGAAAGGCTACTTTACATGTTCGTTTCAAAGGTCTGTTGCTTCTGAATGACTCGTTCCCCCTCAATATATAATTTCTCTCTTAAGTAATGTAAAGACATTTCGTGGGGTTGGCTTTTATACTTACTTGACGTACTATCAAATTTTTCTCCTTTCAAGAAGTGTTTGAATTATTTCATTAAATTTTTTATGTTGTCAACTTGGGTCTATTGTGCAATTGTTTACCCTCTACGTTATGGGTTTTTCAATACGTTTTCTAAATGGACTCTTCAAGCAGGTTACTTTTAACTTTGGGGTCAAGAATATGAAATAAAACATTCCTGATATTTCCACTGTGCTACCTGTAGCAATAAATCCAGCGGGCTTATATGAGTTAATTCCTGTTCCTGTAATGCTCGAGTGTGCCGCTCACTGAATTTATTGCTTTAGTTGTGTGAAATGTAGCATACACATTACAAGTAAATATTGTAGCGTAATAATAACTTCATTAGCTCTTCGTTAATTAGGATTTGCAGCAGAAAGTTTAAAAATAACTTTAAACTGAAGATGAGAAGATGACACCTACTACAAGATCTATGTGAGATTTTAAAGTGCTTTATCATTTTATAATAACATAATATATTATATTATATTTAAGTTTGTCCAGACAGGTCACAAGTAGCTGTCTTGTGGTTTTAACGTTTATCAATGAAACACGCGTTTTAGAATAGGTATATATGGTTGAACAAAACCTGTTCTGCTTCTATTACGATAGACATGTACGCACCACCAACCTGTCCTTGTTTCTTTATTTTTTTGTATGCTTAATTTGTACTCAAAGCTCAATGATACCATTGTTTGGGAACTGCAATCGTAATTGTTAATTATTTTTATTACAATAATTTTAAATTCAGTGCTACAATTATTTGATTAAAAATCTTCATTTTCCAATTAAAATTCTTTTTCATTCGTGATTCGCGATCCCCAAGTTATTGGTTTTGGGGAAAAACTAATAATTCAGGCAATTTTTAGAAAAGCGTCTGATGCAAATTGCAAAAAGTTGAACTTAAAGTTCAAAGGTCACGAGTTCAATTCTCACGTTAGTAGTTTAGTGTACAGGTAGTTTGGTATACTGGTTAGGGAGTGAAGCTATAGATCTAAAGGTCATAGGTTCGAATCCCGATCACTCCCAAATTTATCTGTGCCGTAAAAAGGATATTTCCGTAAATAAATAACTACTGTTAGTTGATTATTCGTGTTTTTTATTTATTAAATTATTATATTTTTTTGCCATTTGCCGGTTATTGTGGCAGCCGATGAATTCGATTCCAGCTATATGATGAGAAAACTTAAGGAGGAATATACAAAGTGGGGACTGGAGATAAAACTGCAGAAAACCGAATATTTGGTGATTGGAGAACATGGAAGAGACCTTGAAATTTAAAATAAAATTGTTAGAAATTGCCGATCATTCCTGTACTTGGGTGTTATTATAGCAGATAAGGGGAGAAGCAATGATGATATCAAAAATAAAATAGGGCAAGGAAGGCGAGCAATTAGACAATTGAACTCTGTCCTATGGAATGATCAAATAACAAGAAAAAATAAATCTATTATTACGGCTCAGAGACATGGGAACTCACACAAAGAAACAGGGCGCGATTGAACGCAGTAGAGATGGACTTCTGGAGAAGAAGCTGCGGAATCTCTAAACTCCAACATATACGCAATGATTTTATCAGGGAAGAAATGAACGTTAAAGACACGATATTGGACACCATAGAGAGAAAAAGGCTAATGTGGTTCGGACACGTTCAGCGTATGTCTGAAGATCGATGGCCCAAACAAATTTGGGATTGGGTTCCAACAAATAGAAGAAAACGCGGGAGACCAGCGAGGTGCTGGAGCCAAGACGTCAATGAGACAATGCAGACCAGAGGTTTGAGAGATGGATACTGGACTGACAGAGATACCTTGCGTGCAGAAAGCGAGAAACGGCGACAGCCGTAAACCCCTCGCATATATTGTCGTGTTCCAAAGTGGTCCTGACTTCCCAGATCCTAAAACGGACGCTTGGGGTAGTCGACATCCACCGGAACAAAATGACAATTTTGAGTTCCCGGAAGCTTTATCGTCGAGAACGCTATCGAGACCACAGCTCTACAGTTAGTCGGTCCAGGGAATTGAATTGAAGGGTCGTAGACGTCGATAAAAATGCTTATTATACCAATAAAACAATAAAACAATAAAAAAATCGTGGAAATCAAAAGGTAATTTATTTGCTTGAATAAAATTAAAAACGAGAGCAATTTTGGATATTTTTTCAAAAAATTTTGTGTATTATGTACAGCCCCAAGTAAAGCGTATCATTTACTTTACAAATACTCGTTATACGTTTACTTGTTACTGTTCGTGTTAATTAGTGTATCAGGAACAATAATTATACAAATTTTGTTAGAAAAATAAATGTTCACAAACTTACGTCGTCTTATTATCTTGTTACACTCAACATTCGTGGTAAGTTTAAATTGTAGGTGCATGCGCATGGTCCAATATGACTTCTTCCAGTAGCAAAATACGGTAGCAATGATGACACCTGCCGAAACCAAATTCTGGCTTTTCCAAATAACTTGAACGAAACCTCGAACGGAAAATTACCAGTGCTGTGTTATACAATCCACAAGTGTCAGTTAGAACGAATTTCCAACTTTTCCATAGAAACAGATGCTTGAACACATATGGTCCAAACTAACCTCAAAATTTGCAATGTGCAAATAAAATCGCAGGAAATATTTAATCATCCAGTTCCAAATATAACGTAATCTGCTTCTGTGATTTACAACGATCACCAGAGATAACAGTTTGCAATAATTTTTACGTCGTAGTACGTAAATTAAATGTGGCGTCGATACGGTCGAGAATCGCTCGAAAAATACTGAAATTTGTTGTAAAAATTATGATTTTTACAACCTACGCAGTTTAAAACACTCGCAAACACTTTTAATAACTCGCAAATTCGCTACTGAATAGATCAAAAACCCTCAAAACTAAAATTTCTCGAAATTTTACAACAATTTTGTAAAATCGAACACTCTATGGCGAGACCTGCTAGAGTCTACTTAAAAACGGCTCGCCCGTTCTCCGCGACGTAAATTCACCACCCAACACTGTCCATACAAAATTTTATAACCAATGCAAGTTTCCGCTTTGTTGGCGCTATTCATTCGAATTTCAAATTTTCTTGTACTTGTAGAATAAATCACTTATTGCTCGTACAAACATCACCAGTACACCAAACATTGATAAATCAAACAAAATGTGTAAATGAATGTGTTTAAAGTAACAAGATATCACTTTTCATCCTAAAAAATTGCTCTCAAATTTTGTCTTTCAATCGACAGGTTTGAATTTATAACAAAATTCCTTCCAGGACCTCATTAGCTGATTTTTGGATACAACAATATATTATATTTTTTAATGTAACTACTATTTTTATATTTGGTAGTTAATTTGGGTATAGTAATCGCACTAGTCCATTCTGGAGCTTCATAGTAGCGTAATTTTATATAGCATATTATGTTACTCATGGATAAAAGATTTAATCAGTGAAATTTCCTTCAAAATTGGTTCAATATTTCGGTAATAATCTCACTAGTCCATTCAGGCGCGTCACAGTAATGTATAGCATGATGTTACAAATAAAAAGCAATCAAAGTTGGTTACACACAATATTTTAAACGTATAGTGAAGTAAAATATCTAACCCAACAGAGTGGCATGGAGTGAAACGTAAACGAGTAAACGAAAGTATTTACTGGTTCGAATCCCCAGTCACTTGTTGGGCCAGTGCTAATAACCTAGTAGTTGATGCACGGTAAAAAGTAAATTTAAAATATCTAGTTTTCTAGTTCATTGTAGGAAAATGTTGGGTGCACCATCTCCTTATTGAGGTAAATCTTTTGAACTAGTAAAAATACAAAAAAAAGAACGAGATTTTACCAAAATGAAGCAAAAAGTATGTGGAAAATATTTGTTGTTTTGCTCGACATTTTATCATTATTAATAGAATCATTTTAGATGCAATTTCGGCTTTGTTCCGCATTTTGTGTTAAAGCTGTGAATTGACGGGAAAATTTTATATAGAATGTGGGGTGGCTTTTATTTGATTGTAAAATATAACAAAATTTTTAGCACGATCGTGCAAACGTTTAGCATACATAATAAAATGTAATATAGAGAGAAAATATGGTAGATGAGCAGCTTTACGAGCGTTGATACATATTGCTTGTTACAATTTGTGAATCCTGTACGTACGTACATTGAATGGCATGCAAACAACAGGGGATGTCATGTAGCGGACATAAAGCTACCCAAAGTGTAACATGTGGTTGAAAGTGGTGCTCCTCGTAAAGTTGTCAGTGGGCATGTGGTGGTAACGGCGTTTACTTGCACCGCATTTGAAATGAGAGGTCGCGCTCGTAATGACAATGTGATGAGTGCATCCTCTTCCACCCACGTTCTTGATCCATTCCGACTTTTTGCGTTAAAATGATACAAGGAAGTTTCTCTTTCCACCGATCTGCCGATTCATACCATTTTATTATACCTAATACATTCCGTCTAAAAACATTGGGATCCCAAAAATTGTATTGCGTGTAAAAAATTATTTTGCACTGGTCTTTTGATTATTCAATCAAAGATTGAAGCGCAACGGGCCTCCCATACGCCTTGAGGAACCTCCGATTATACAAGATTGTGGTTTAATGGTTCTTATTAAACTGTGCGGTAAAATCACAATCAGATGCATTGTTTGTTAAATGGTTTTTCAATTTATACAGCAAAAAGATGTACATACCTTATCAGCCTTCAAGACATCCATAAAGACTACCGTACAATACTTTTTACTCTTAACCATTTTTGTTTGACAAAACATGAATCAGTATTAAGGTTGTTATTATTTTAAACGGAATTGAAATTGGTAACAACACAGGATAATTGGTAAGTTCGTAATTATTAAGTAGAAGTATATAATTATCCAATTTAAGAAAACTAGGTGTTGCTTGTTAGCATAATTTATATGTACCTGTGTGATAATTACATGCATTTTCAATTTTTGTATCCATTTGTTTCTCATTGATTATTGTATTTCACACGACGCTAATTTAATTTTGATACATATTTTAATTGATTCAAAATAAAATTCGGTTTTTTTTCTATGCGAGATTCGAAACTAGGTCGTCCGCTTAGGAAGACTGGAAGACCAGGCTGACCACTTTTATAAAATTAAAAGTTGATATTCGGAGTAGTTTTTTTATCTTTGTGTAATCTTTTATATTTTTCCAATTATCTTATTAATTTTAAACGAGTTTTGTATAAAATAATTAAAGATTTATAAAATTTTTATTATTAACAAAAAGCAACACGAGTTTTAACCAAGCGGTAGATTATTCGTAATTACTTGACGGCATTAAATTCAAATTATACACTTCACCAAATTATTTTTTAAATGAAATTAAAAATAATAAGTGAGCGTCAATTTAAACCATTTTCCGATTCACTCATAACCTCAAATTTATTACGTCAAATATTTGCAAAATTAAGTTTGTTATTTTAATTAACTCCGCGTGACAGTTTCAAGTTTTAATTATAATAAATTTTGAAAATATGTTGATAATTTAAGCATGGGACAAGTTTATAATAAATATTATGATACTATGATTTATAGGAACGAGAAATTCAACTTTACCAACGTTGGTATACCTAGATATGGATATATAGAGAGAATTTGAAGTAATATATGGTTTTAAAATTTTGAATAGAAAAATATTGAAATATTTGGTTTTGTATATTTAATTTGTTAGTGGGAATCTGTTCATATTAAAAGTACACCCAGTGTATGATTTATATGAATAATTTATGTTGTAGTATGTTTAAACAGCGATAACTTAGTGGATTAGACATGGTGATTGGGGGCCAAGTGCTGGTCTCTGCGGGAAACATTAGTCTTCACCGTGTGTAAATGGATGGATAACTCGCCAGGCGTTCGTTTCAGTCCCGATCAGTTACGCAGTAATCTAAAGTTAATAGTACATTACCATCTAACTTGGAGAAACTACTTTTTTAAAGATTAAAAACAAGAGCCGTATTCTGGAAAAACTCGGTTTATGTGAAAGACGAGCGGTGCGCCATTCGAACATCGGATCACTATAACCATAATACTTATATCCATGTATGGATTTTACGCGACATACTCAAAAAACGTACCATTTTCAGTCCAACACAACCTGTTCACGCAACATGCAGCAATTCTTTCTAAACTACTTTTTAAATGCCTTTCGACGAAATTTTCTAACTCATCTTAACCGATCAAACTTCTTTTTTGGGCACTTACCACAAAAATAAATTCCTTAACAAGCGCGATCACTAAAACACGGATTTTTAGTTACCAGATCATCTTTTTTCCCAAATAAGCAAAAAGATTCCCCCAAAACTTCTAGACCTAAAGGAATTTTAGGACTAACAATTTGTAGGTGTAAACAACTAAACAAATTGGTAAAAATTGCTAGGGTAACAAACCCATCCACCAATTCAGTATTTTGTTATTGAATTTTCCTCCATTCCTTGATGCTTTTTTCCCCATATAAAGTTTTTTTGAAGATACCAATTACATAATCAAAAAAGTTGTAAATCAAACAATAAAGAAAATGAGAAAGGAAAGACAACATATTTCTACAACGACAATAACAACTTCAAACACATTTGCAATACTTGAAGAAAACGATAAATTTTTTTGAAGTGGAAGATCTAAAAATGGGAACTATTCCAACAAAGATTACTAATTTACTGTTCACTTCTATTCAATTACAGGTTAACTCGAATTACGGAACAATTAAAATGTTATTGGAAGTGTAATCTAATATGGTTTAACGTTAATTTCGAATCTTGATGTGAAGATCTGATTAAACCAGATTCGAACTTAGAGTACCAGCCCCTCCATTGTACGCCAATTTTCTAATGCAGGTAGTTTGGCGTGGTGCATAGTCGTTTAAAAGTTTTTTTTTGATAATCCTCTCGAAGCGTATTGGAAGCAGATTTTCCATTTCTTCCGGAAGCTCATAAAATTAAGTGGTCTCCCTGGAGTAAACAATCCGCTGAAATTCCGATACAATATTATCTTTACCACGAGTATTATATTCATGTGGAAATGCCTTATATGAGGACTCGCGTTGCATCCTGGCAGTTTGAACAATTACAATATGAAATCTTCTGAAATTCGTATAATTATTGAATCTTCTTCTTCTTCGGCCTATCCTAGTCCACTTCCGGACCATAAGCCTCTCCAGTAATAGAGGTTTTTGGCCATAACTCACCACGCTGGCCTAACGGGTTGGTGAGTAGTCCGCAAATCGATTTATGAATTATTATTATTATTATTGTTTTACATCCAGTAGTAGCTTGCTAGGCTAGCCTTTAGAGGTGCCCATATCCCTGTCTTTTTTGTTAACGGTGGCAATAAGTCAACTTAAGGGACCGCCGGCTTAACGTGCCCTCCGAAGCACGGAGACTTGGTCATAAGAAAGTTTGACTCTCCCCAGGTTTGAACCCGATACTTCACATTCGCATCCAACTGCGTTAGCTGCAAGGCAATGACCGTCTTAAAGTGAACCAAAGAAGCAAAAATGAAGTCACCATTAAAAGAAAATACCTATTTAAATCTGTAATTTTATTTAAAACATGTAATTAATTAACAATAATAGCGTCAAAGATTTTTATACTAGAAATTGCAATCAAAATTTCTCTAAAAAAAAAACAATCAAGTTTCCGGATAGTGTGATGGTTTGGGGATGTTTCCTTTCAGGAAGGTGTGAGTTCTTTGCACATTGTGGATGGAACATTGAAGGCACATTATGACATGCAATTGAAGAACAATTTGAAGATGTGGATAATTGCATTTTTCAGGGAAACAATTTTCTTAATTCAAAATGGCTAAAATCCACCTGAATAGCCCGCTTCAAACTCTATAGAAAATTGCTGGTAAATACCTAGTATCCAAGAACACTTCCCAAAAAAGGCCAAAAAGGTATTGTATTAATATTGAAGTCTAATAACCGGATCTTGAAAAGTTCTTCGCCCTGAAATCGGTTTCCAGGAAACTCCCAAGCTCGGGAAATCCTGATGAAAATTGTATGATCTGCGTTTGTAACGGTTTTCTCAAAAATTAAATAAATTAAACTTTTTCCAAAATTTATTATCCAACAAAATGACTGGATTATTTCTTATCACTTATTTCTTATTTCTTATCAATCTTCTCGCAGGGGCTTTATCGCACGACCTTGCTATACTTTGACTATAAATTGTATACGCAAAGTTAAATTATGCAATGTAATTAAAATTATCTAATTCTTCTTGTCTTTTTACGAATATGGACTAAAAGAAAATGCACACCAAATATTTCTTAGTACTTTTATGTAATTTCTCAATCAAATAAATTCAACTCTTTCCAAAATCGTTGTCAACAATATCAAATGACGACTGGCTCACCAGGTTGGGGGTTCTACGTCGGACTTGCTCCTCGTCGCGTCGTAGGTAAAATAAAAAGTTAAATGTTAACAAACCAAACGCCAATTCATCTTGGTTGTTTGGGAATTGGACAACTTCGAAGACGTTTCAAAACAGCCTATATGATGATGAAATCACGAGCGTCTCCGTTGGGGATTCGTGCGCAAGTTCCTCTATCTACACTTCCTTTCTCAAAAGCTATACGATCCAGACGTCACACAAAACTTTCAATTTTACAAGATTTTGCAAAACCAAGATTCCCAAACAAAATTTTGACATGCAAATCCAACAATTTCTTCATCCCAAAAAGAATACGACAATATCTCAAAGAATGGTGTAATTTAGTAAATAACATTTTATTTTAAAATTTAAAGTATGTAGTAATGGTATTGCATCAAAGATACACTCGATTCGACCGGGAAGCGAACTGTAGTTTCGCTGTTCAATCAGCCAAATTGTATAAAGCACTGAAGAGTTAGTTAAATTTTTAGAAAAATATACTCGCGAGTAATTTGAATTAAAATTAATATCTGTAGAATAAAGAATAATAATAATGATTGATGAAATTTATAAATTTATATTTTTTGTTGCAGTTACCGAGATGATACCTTGTGCTGGACGGAGCGGTGAGTTTGACGAAATAATTTTTAATTAAGAGTGGGTGTTAAACGGACGCAGTGGGTTATAGTTAATTTTGTTTTATAAAATGAGTTTACGTAAAGTAAGATTGTTGGTGAACGACGAATTCAAGATCAGTTTAATTCGAGCGAGCCGTCAGTCGGGTTTTTGTTTTGTCATATCCATTATAGGCAGGCATCGATACTTGTTTGAAGTTTTTCTGTCCGGTCGCGGTGCATCGACTAATGAGGGTGGCAAATAAAACAAGACGGTTATAAATTATCCCGGAGTCGATTAGCCCGAGTCTATCAACCTTAAATCGAAACCTGTTATGAAATTACTGTCGTGATTGCTGCACTAGAGCTGGTGGATAATTTGCTGTATACATATATATAATAAAAGTTGTGGCTGGTTCGTAATACGGCTGCAAGTTTTGGTTGACCGCGGTTCGTCACTGTCCTTTTCTTAAAGGCGAACGACACCGCAAAACCATACACATGCTTACAAACGCACTTGCAAAAAATATATCCATTGTTTGAAGGTTTTACTCCCTTATTAGGAGATTGCATAAATTAGCGGCAGAGCGCGGCGAGGAGAGTGCAGTCACAATAGCGGCCTGTAACGAACTGATGTACCTTTGATATCTTCTCGAATAAATCTCGAGCGTCCAAACCAGAGATGATTTTTTGTGAGAAAATATACGGTGCTGTTGTATTGTTGACTAGATAGATGCAATATTTATTGTGTCCAGCAGGCAGTCAGAATGCGGCGACGACTCGCGGAGTTGCGTTTCCACATTCTCGACATACATGGATTTTAATGAGCAATCCCTCTTACTCGGTCCCGTGCGCGGCCCCAGCTTTTTGCATCAATGAGCGGCCTTTCTTTGTCAGTAATATCCGACACAAGAAAGCAAACCTATAACCAGCTCCTTATTCGCCAGTAAATAAAATGCAGCTCGAGCGAGCTACCAGCTACCGTACAACTGACTATTGATGTTACTAATATAAAAGCGAAAAAGATCCGTTACCGTTTACACAATTCGCCCTGCCTTGGCTTTACGTATTTGTGGAGATCATAAAACTCGTCAAGGGTAGTGAGAAATGCGTCCAAAAATATTAAACGTAGAGATTAATCGTAAAAAACTTGGCGCAATTGCTATTTCCGACAAGAGTCAACTCGCTAACGGACTTTTGATACCTTCCCTCCCTGAAGTCGTTTTAACTTTGTCTCGAGACAATATCTGCGACATGTTGCACCCTAAATTTCGCATTAACGCATACAAAATTTCGATAATTTTCTCTTCTTTACTTTTATATAGATTACGGTGGACATTATCGCACTATAGTCAAACTCATAACCAAATCCAATTAACTTTTCTTCAAATTGTGTTTATTAAACAGTAAACAGTTGAAAAGCGACGTTATTTCTTAAAACCAATTAGACCATAATTGGTAGTTGCAGATTGTTGAAGGAAGGCTAGTGACATATATGGACTTGTATTTACTTCAAGGAACTACTTCTTCGCTCAACTGTGGAGTGGAGTATACGATACGCCGAGGTTAGCAAGACGAGGCACGCGAACGTCGGCCGGCTGTTTCGCCGGTTGTTAAAACCATTTAATAGCGATATATAACCCTACTATACAATCGATAATGTCTATGAATCTACTATCTGAATAACTACTACATATCTCTATAACGATGTCCCAGCCTTTCATCTTATAAACAATGTGACACATCGCGCTTATATTCTTCACCAACTAAATTCTATTTATTTTAATTATCCACCAAATATCAAAAACTTAATAGACATAACCACAAATTAAAACCAAAATATTTTTTATCAGTAGGTATAACAATTTGTGCACGAATTTTACTACGCGTTTTAGTACATCGACGTAATACTGCACTTTACTTGAGTACCTAGTTAGAAAGGAGTTTGCGAGTTATAAGCAAAAAACTGCGGATTTTTTCTCTCAAAAGTTGACTTCCTCATTTTGTACATATTTTCATCAATAATTAATGTTACCGTGTCTAGACGCTTAGTTTTCCACTTATTTCCGAACTAACATTCTGTAATCCAGTCATGAGTTACGGTCAGAAACCACGAGAGCTCGAGTATGAATCACTCCAGTTTTTCTATAATAACTCGAAAACGGTGAATGATATCAAAAATATTATGTAAACAACAAATATTTATCATTTTTTGCTCAACGCTTTAGTCCCTTCGTACCATTTTCGAGTTCTTGGTGGACAAACTGAGTCGAGTCAAACTCCAGCTTTTGTGAATTTGGCGATACATAATCATTGTTAGGTAGCACAGTATTACGTCGGTCGCTTTGAAAATTTTCAATTATCAAAATTATAAATGTTATACAAATACCTTCTGATAAGCTGCGTCTTTGAATACACTTGGATGAGGTCTTCGGTTGTAGATACCCAAAATAATCACCATGTGACGTTGATCCTGAAGTAAAGAAAAGAATTAATCAAGATACATTCATAGTATACAATAATATTGCACAATATATCGACCTTCTAGGAACAACTTTAGACGAACGAAAATTTACTATACCAAGGCGTATAGAAAGTAAACCTTATAAAAGTACTTGCAGTATACACGATGGAAACCAAGTTAAAATGCAAATTCGGTTAATACATGAATACAATAGAGGATAAAAAATGATCAATATCTGCTTGGAGTTCAATAAACGGGGTTTCCAAACAAAATAATAACGTGTTAACTTTAGCATAGCTGGATAGATACTGAGGTCTACCACTCAACGCAAGCGATTCGATCGACGCAAGCGCGATTATTCATAGAAATGAAAGAGAGATAAACTAGGAAACGTAACGCACTTGATTACGCTAAGATGTTGCACAAACTGAAATAGAATACACAAAAATCGGTAAAAAGTGGACAATCTAGACACAGTGACTTTTTATGTTAAAGTACGAACAATTTATTACGTAACATAATCCGTTGAGATATTGCCGCAATATACGTAATACGTAGTAGGGAAGTTAGCCAATGTCAGAGAGAGTAAAAGTAAGAACTTTACGTTTCAACTATACAGACCATTATAATCTGATAATAATGGATTAGGAATTAGAATTTGGTGGGGCTTGTTAGTCAGGTGTTGGATTGACTACTCTTTTTAATTACACGCGTTTGCCAGTAGGGTGTTGATTTATAGAGCAGTTAGAGATCTCATAAACAGCAAGTGGGTCGAGTGGGAACGTTTTCTGTCATATTTGATGGGACCACCGTGCATTCTTAGAAGTCATCAATGAAGTTACTTTCATTAATGCTCCAGCTTATTGCGATTTATGGAACACGTTAGTTACCCCTTATTTACTTATTATGAGTTCAACTTCAGTAGATTTAAATTTTTTAGCGGTTCATAACCTTACTTTTATGTCATTTTGTCATGAAAGGATGATTTATCGATTTGACAGTTTGAATTATGAAATTAACAATGCGGTAGAAGTTGTAACTTACATGTAAATCTTAAATGTTTTTAGTAAATTACATTTGCAATCCAAAATAAGTTTTTTTATGGATTCATATTTATCTAAATTTAGACACAACTAAAAGACGTGACTTAACATAACTTGACTTGATTGTAACTGCACTTGCCCGAAGCGCGTATAACCAAATATTAGATTTGCATAAATAATATGTACAATTCGGTTTAAGCGAATTTATACACGTGTGGATGTGGATTGACTTAATTCTAGTTAAACTCGGCTTAAAACGAAATAGTAATTTAATTTTTTTGGCTGCTCCAACTTCATGGTTCGCTTTAACGTTAATTATATTGATTTGTAGTTTTTTAAATAATGGAACCGTAGGTTATATATAGGGTGGCCCATATTTTGTATTTCTACTTTCTTTCAACTCTTAAACAACTCATTACAGTCCATAAATGACTATTTCCGCACGAATGATTTGTATTGGTTAACCTAACCTATAAAAATTTTCATGTTTATAACCGGTGAGCAAAAAAGTAATAATTTATCTACATAATACTCAGTTTAATATCCTATTAATCGTTGTACATGTTAACATAGTACCGCATTGCGACAGTACAAATATAAAATTTAAACTCAACTACCTGTTACTGACTGAAAAACTCTGATCAGAGCACAAATAAATTCAATTAAGGTTAGATATTCCACAGATATTGCCAAGTGAATTAATTGAATGCGTGTATATGCTACATTCTCCCTTTGGAACTATCAAATATGGAAACACACTTAAATCTTGATTATATTATGTTACAACTTTACAAGATAACTTCGTAACAATTAAACTTTTCTAAAAAGTTGTTTATATTTCAAACTTAATGAAAATTAAAAAGCAGTACGCGAAAAGTTTTAATTTGCATATCAAGGAAATTATTTTTATTTCCCACTCGTCGTAACTAAGAGAAAATATAAGCTAATGTGATTTATGTCGTTTTGACTTTTCTTGCTTACAATTTAATTTATTATTTTAATTTGCTCTTAGTTTGAGAATGTGGGAATATGAAATTCTTTATTAATTAAAAATTCTTTACTACCCAGGCAGTCACAAGTTAATAATTAGCAACTTAAATAGAATATTGCAATATTTAAGAAAAAACCATAAAAAGTTTTGTGAAAAATATTTACTACAATTTATTAAGCAAACAGAATTAATTAACTTTTAATTGCTTTTACTTGTCACTTATTAAAAAGTTTTATAGTTAAAAATTTAGGTAAGCAAACGAATCGACGCGTCAGTTATACTCATATCCTTGTATTTTGAATCCTATACCTTTTGCAAAAAGTTATCATAAATTTATATAAATAAAGACCACAGTAAATATTATTATTATTATTTTAATTTAGAAGTAAACTATAATATTGATAGGTATCTAATATAAAATAATTTTAGTTACATTTTCTATCGATGATAATTGTGTTCTAGAGATCTACAAACGAATAAAAATAGAATAGCCGAAGCGTCGGCCGAGTCGTCAGACGTCTCGGCTGAAACAGTTTTTACTGATATTTTAACGCCAATAACTGTATTTAATTTGTAGTCAGTCTAAATGAAGATTACAGCGATGACTGGATGTGAACTCGAGTCGATTTGTAGGGTGAACTTTAAAGCTCAAGACTTCGGTGAAAACCTAGTTCTTTTTAATCAGGGTGTTCTACTTTATCTGAGCAGCCTAATTTCGAATCTCACTTTAGTTGTCTTCTAGGGCACACATTTCAATTTAATTTTTGATTAAAATATAGATTAGGAATTGGAACGCTTACGAAAAGCAAGACTTCAATCTTCCATGCATATTTACGCGTTTCCAGTTTGGACAAAAAATTTAGGCTTTGTTCCTACTTTATGACTCATAAATGTAATAAGATAATCTGATGTTAGTACAAATATGAATCATAAATTACAGTTGAATTTTGAATGCATAGTTACTTCTATAGATGTTTTAGTAATATTGCATGTCCTGAATGCGACAGTCCTACCCAGCGCATATCCTAGCAGTATTATTTTGTATTATTTACACTAGTCGGGGAGCGTAGACACGTTCTAATTTTCTTTAGTGCACCATATTTTAAGAATTTCAGCATCATTTTTACATTTATCTGACATAGCTATTTTAGAGACTATTGCATGATATCTGCTCCAGAAACATGCATTACACTTCTTGCATAAGTTAGTAGAATTTTTACAACCTCTAGTTCGTGTTATTCCTGGAGTTGTTAACTATTCAGTTGTTTAACTTACACATACCTACTGGGTCCTTATTTTAAGATATATTAAATTTAACATACCTCCACACGAACTGCATATCCAAATATTGATAATAATCATAGAAATTCGCGTTTTGTTATAATTTTCCCACTTGCCACAAAAAAAACTAACCTAACAATTATTGTTGACAACAAACCCTCAAATAATGTTGTTTTTTTCTTAAAATTGTACACTTCTTAGTTTGACTTTTTCACTGCGGGTAGATTTGAATTAAAAGTGGGGGTTGTATATTAAGTAAGGTTATTTAGGGTAACGTGTGTGAGTTAGAGTTTTAGTTGGGGGTTGCAGTGCATCGTTGTACACCCCCGTTATAAGAGTGCAATGTTGTGCAGATTAGCGTTCGCTGATTTTTGGTTTGCTTCCAGGAAGCCAACAGTGGATGAAGTGGGTAATCCGACATCCGTTAACGCTCGGTAAGTTTTTCGTCGGTAGTTTTAATATTTTTTTTTTTAATCTAATCTGTGGTTGTAAGAATATTTGTAGGCACAGCTATGGACATACTAAAACTGGCTGCATGATTTTTAGTGCACGTTAGTTGTAAATAATTTAGATTTTTAGTTACACATTTAAATTTTAAGCGTAATTTAAAAAGGGTACAAATTGGTAGTACTAATGTAGTGCGTGTCCTTGCATTATTATCCCTTTTATCTTGTGTCAGCTTTAAAATTTACGACATCTTAGTGACTGCTTATCGTTTAAATTGCTGCAGCAAGGGAAAAATTCTATTTAGTTTTTCGATTGTGATGGCATAAATAATTGCGTTGACCCCTTCTTCATCAAATCACTACTGGTTAATGTGGTTTTAGGTAGTGGCGTTGGCTACACAGTAAATTTTATGCTCGGTAATCGTTTTTGGCCTACCTATAATTTGACGACTGCTTCAGAATCATACCCCAAAGGTATGCAAGGTTGTTTATTTTTAAGTCTTAATAAAGATGATTATGGAAAATAAGTATCTTATAGCGGATTGCAGCTCGCTTTAAAATTGCAACTTGATTCTCTTTGCATCCAGGGTTCTATAGAAAAGATTAATTGGAAATTAAGTAAAAAATGTAGCCCCCGTAATGTATTGGTGACCTCTACATGATAATTGTGTAATCATCCACTAGCACATTGGGCATTGCAGCCCCTATATGAGACCAGTAGGACCCGAAACACGTATGAAGACGTGACACAGCTGTACGGCATTATCTACCTCCTGATGACCCATTGACTGACGTCAGACGACGCCCTCTTCGTGACTAGCGTACTCTCGGAATCACGTATCCCAGCGCTGTACCGTGGCGGTCGTGCCCTGCCTGCTCAAGCGTGGACTTAACCACGACTTTAGGCGCTCCTGCTGAACGAAGCAATCTTCACCTCATCGTATACACGTGGTAACTTACCCTCCGTTTTTTCCAAATCAACCCTCTTGCATTATTGTAGTTTTTATTCAAGCACTTGTTGGAGTTATCACACTTAGGATATTTATCTTCGGTTAACGTCACGTCGCATCCATTTAATTTTAAATAAATTTTTGCTAGTTCATTAACTCACGCCTTTACTTCCAGAATGCAGCAACTTTCTTTTTGCAGCGGTCGCATAAGTTTTTACTAGTCTGTCAAGTTTGGATGAAACGTAAGAATGTAGTAGGAATATAGTAGTGCTGGCTTCGCTGCGCTGGGGACAATAGAATTGCATTTATAAGAAAAAGGTTACTGCCGAATAAGACGAGTTTTTCGTGCACGTTATTACGAAAACTGGTATAAAAGACATTTCGTGCTTAAATTGGTAATATTATGTCGGATGGCACGCGTTTCCTATATTCGTCCAAGAGTGGGTCCAACACCTAGGTCAGGGCCAGTTTGCCCATCTTGCATGCAGAGCAGGCTCGCCCTTAACGGAATATCTACCTGTATTTTTTATCTGTCATAACGGGTTCTGGTACAATATCCGAAATTACATATTGATGCATGCTACTTATCGTTATCGCCCATATCTTCTACGCTCAAGTTAAATCCCACATCAGATATTATGACCCTTTTATTTCTTTCTTTAGTCATCAACGAAATGTAAACACGCTTAGATCGGATCAGTAATTGAAGATGCGGTGGATATTGAAAGAGATAGAGGAGATGAGCTTCTTTCTATTTCGGAGTTTGCAGTGCATTCGGGAATCGAAAAGTAAGATTTAGAAGGCATTTGGTAGGACATAAAACGGCGCACAGGTCTCCACATTGTGTTAGTGGCAATTCCTATTCCTACGAAACGACCCCGCTTTCTATTGCTGCTTTAAATTTGTAATACGTAGTGGTCATTTCCTAAGCCCAAAGCTTCGGCCACGGTAAACCGTGGATGATTGGAAACTACCGACGAACATTAAAAAGTAAATCTCGCACTAAGACCCATAACCAATGCGTGGATTAATGTGGCATATCGTGCGTACGTTTTGTGTATCGAATTTCCTCGCGCCCTGTTGTGAAATCCGGTTTAATTTAAGTGGGATTGTAGGGGGTTGCTGTCCAATGGCCAATACGGGGGTTACTTATTACATCGTTTATTATTCCACGTCAATCATAAAATATACTCAAATTTCTTATCGGTAACATTTCAATGCATTTTAAATGTTGTCAACCAATTCCACTCAATTTTATTTTAATACATTTTTGAATTATAAATTAAGAAATCTACTACCATTTCCAAACAGGGAGTTTCATATTTATTTATAGTAAACCTAATTAAATTTAAAAAAAAAAGTATCGTCATCAACAAATTAAATGTTTAAAAATCGTTAATCATATGTTTATTTCACTCACTAAAGCTTCGCGGACACCAATTACAAGTCTCGTGTACCTCCTTACTCACGCCGAGCAGATTTTTTGTGATTATAACAACACGAATTAAGAATAATATGTTGCTTAAGTGTTCTGGGGAAACAACTTTTTCATTTTCAAAAAAACGTTTCGAGATTTTTCGCAAGAAAATTTTCCAGGGTAATGAAATCGTCATAAATCTTTTATTATTGAACTCGAACTTTATCCTAAAAAGAAATCGAAATTTACACGAGCCTCTTAAGTGCATGCACTTGAAGAGGCAAACAGTTGTAACGGTTGTAAGTAGTTTCAACTGGGAAAAATCCTTTCCTAGTAGATTCAAGATTGTATTTTTTGGAATTTAGTACCTACTGCAGATTTTAGTAAAAGAAATTCTTCATTTGGAGCAGAAGCGCTAAGAAAAAGTGAAAAAATTTTGTAGGGGGCCTCGAACAACACTGATTGATTGAGAAACACTGATCTAGGTGATTAAATTACTTTTATTTTAATTAGTCGTATGTGTCCCCTTAAGTTATCAAAAAAAGTTTTACATAGAGGGATTCCTTAACTTATTCTAGGATACATATAAGCATGTGTATGCAGCATAGTATCAAAGTTTCCAAGAAGCCAATAACTAAACAAAACTTGAAATTTTACTGTTCAAAATATTAACCTCTAAAAATTACCTTTTTAAAAAATTAAAAATTTTGGTGAAGGCAGGCATTCCGTCATTAAGGTTTACTATCTTAAAAAGAGATACTACCTCCAACAAAACTCATCAAAAATACTTCCATCAGATGCATGTCCTCACATTTGTTTAATTATAATTAAAGGTAATTAGATGCCTCTTAGAGACAATACCTAGCAAATTCTCCAACATATTATCGTTGTGAGAGTACATTACAATTGTTTGGTTATGTTTAAATAATTTTTTAAGTTACTTCAAGGGGGTGCGTTGATTTATATTTTCTTACACCGATAATAACGACAACAGCGATAATAGTTTTAGAATAAATATAAGAATTTTCGCCTAAATTTGAGGTCTTAAAAACATTAAAAAGGATTCTGTATTTTTCCAATTCTTCTAAAAGGATGAAGGGATTTCCCGAAAACCACAGTAATGATTTTTACTGTCATATTTTGAAAATCAAAAAAGAGTAACTCCTAAGAATTATAAATATCCAGCCCAAAACTCAAGATTTAACGTGGCACCCACTTGGTGTAACTATCCAATTCATGAACTGGAATAAGATCGTGTAATTTTCATTTTCCGGTTTAGACTCCCCAGTTTTTCACACTTCTTTCTCCTATATGGGAATTTATTACCATTTAGTACAAAGTTCACGACGATTGCAGAATGAATTTTGTAGATTACTATGGAATATTACTAGTGAGCGAATGGCCGAGAGGTAAGGATGTTCGCCTTTCGTGCCAACATTCACGGGTTCGAATCCTGTGGATTATCATTAATTTATAATGAGCTCCTGAAGTTTAAATTAATATTTTTTCTTGAATTTTCTTTTAATTAAAAAAACACTTTTTTACAAGAAATCTTTTACATTTTGTCACGGATTTGGATTGATTACGTTTTTCTGAGTACAGGAATGTCAAAATGTGCTATGTCCTCCAAGAGGAAGATTTTCTTCATTTCTCTCTCAATTCAAAATTTGCGCAGAAACCTTAAAACCTTAATTAACCTTCGTTAATTAGATGATTTTCAAAACTATATTTTCTTTTTCCAGAGTCTCCTTCTCTCCTTGCAAAATTTTTAGTGTATTCTAATCACTTTAGGTTACATTTTTGAAATTTTGACAATGATTATCCCAAAAATATTTCGTTTATTAGTTGGTTATACGTTTTTTACATTTTCTTACTCGGAAAAGTGTGCTTTATGTAAATCTGCGAAAAAAAATATGGGTTGCCGTTCAAGATTTGTACAATCAATGCGACTAGTTTGGGTCAATGAAGAATCAATAATAGTTCAAGATAATCACACAAAATTCGATGGATGAGGTCCGTGATATTTAATCGATATTTGAAAAAAAAATAGCAATAATTTGCCCGCAATTTCGTACACGCAGAGTTACAAATTAAGGCCTTTTCTGCCACTTGCTCTGATAAATTCACACATTAAAAATCATTTAAGTTCATCGAAAGAATTCCCAAGTTAAGATGTTAACTGCGTTAACATGTAAATTAGCCACATCTAATTTTAAATTAAAGGTAACTTGCCATTTCATAACTCGCGGAACCAGTTTTTAGTTATCCTGGTTTTTCAGATCCTCAGAAATGCAGACGACAAAATCGATATGGAACGATAATTTTAAATATCCATCAAGTCCTTTTCCTGAGTACAGATAAGGGTAGATATCATATCGTCGTTGCGCCTGCAAAACCCGACATGTGCATTTTAGTAAATTGTTCAGGAGAAGGTTTAAACTGATTTGTTTTGTTTCTGTTTGAAGTACAGACTCCACGTATAATTTTACGTTTTATACGGCCTAATTGACAATTTAATAACATTATAATTAAAAACGAAATGATATGAATCTTATAATTTGTTTTATTAATAAATTTAGTGCACATAGCTGATTTAAGTTGCGTCATAGCGTATTTAGAAGACACACATTTTATTATTTACACATAGTAGCGCTTTTTGATTTACCTTCATTAAACAACTATTTTACAGAAAAAAAAGAAATTTCTTTTATGGAAATGTCCGGCTTGAAACCCTTAATCGAAATCTGTACTTAACGCATTTTGCTCAAAATGTGCACATGTCGGGTTTTAAAGGCGCAACGACGATATGTAAAAGTTGTAGGTATTATCTTTTATTGTAAAATTTGATTTCTAAAACTGTCATGATTTACATAGAAAAAAAATTTAGGGAGTTACAAAATTGTCAAAAAATACAGATGATAAAATTTACTTGGAAATAAAATTTTAATGATCTGAAACTAATAGAAGTTACTAAGAACATAGTCCCTTTAAACTTTCAAACGGCTGACTTTTTTCAACAAAAGACTAAATATAAGCAAAAACGTTTGAAAATTTTTCAAGAAATGTACTGTAATGGACAGAAGTAGATTGTATCTAATTGCTTTGCGAAATATTGGGCTTCAAAAGATAAGAATAGAATATTTGGTATATTGAATGGGAATTGAGCTGTGGATCGTAGGGTCCTAGGATCAAATTTCTCCTGCTTGTATCATGGTTTTGATTCCAAATTAAACTGTAGATCCAATAAAGATATAAATGGGAGATGGACAAAAAAATTTACAAAAAGGTAGAAGAACAGGTGATTTTTTGATACATTTTTAAGGTCATATACTTCAAAAATGAACTTATTCAAGTCCAAATGTTTCCTTTTTTTTACTAATTGTTAGGTTTATCAATTTCAAACGTTCTCTTAAGGGCAAAAAGAAAAACTTATAACTGCAGTATGGGAGAATATAGTAAAAATTATAGTAGATCAAATAAATGTGATTTAGAATCAGGGGTCCTGAGCCTTAGCTCGCGATATATTTGGGTATAAAAGTAACCGTTTTGTTGTAAAGCACTGGACAGACATGAATTATCAGGTTTCTGTTTATTCTTTCCAAATACTTCATATTATAAAAGCTCATTAGCTTTTTTAGTAAAGGGGTAACGTGGGGTTTTTAGCAACAGTGCAAATATAACAAATTTACGTAGGATGATAATTCTGTATATACAGTGACTCCAATATAAACTCGGACACTCTGTTAGCAATGTAAATTGCATATTTTGAAAGCCGTTTTTTGACATATAAAAATCGATTTTACAACAAAACTTTTTAAATATTTTTTGTAGAAAATTTCATTATCTTCAATTTTATATCTATACATTTTTTCATTTTGTCGCCCCGTTTTTGACTGAGAGCAACTTAAGCAGGACTCGGGAAAATACAAAAAATATTGTCACCTGTATCTCGGAAACGGTGCCACAAAATAGAAAAATGAAGAGGAATTTTTTTTTGTAAATTTCGTTCCCTACATTTTTATTCATATACATTTTTCTATTTTGTGGCACCGTTTCCGAGATACAGGTGACAATTTTTTTTGTATTTTCCCGAGTCTTGTTAAGTCGCTCTCAGTCAAAAACAGGGCGACAAAATGAAAAAATGTATAGACATAAAATTGAAGATAATGAAATTTTCTACAAAAAATGTTTAAAAAGTTTTGTTGTAAAATCGATTTTTATATATCAAAAACGGCTTCAAAATGTGCAATTTACATTGCTAACATAGGAGTGTCCGAGTTGATATTGGAGTCACTGTACATAATAATAATAATAAACTTATCTGACAGATAACAAAATTTGATGGAAAGAAGTCACATGTTAGATTTATTTAAATCATGAAGTTTAAGTGAAGATGGCAAATGGTAAATTAAGGAGAAATACAATAAATTGATGCAGGAGAAAACTTAACCTAATTTTATGTAACAGTAATGTCATATGTCAAACGTAACAAATGAAGGTATTATTAGAAATATTATTAGTTGATTCCGTTTCCATTCTGTATACAACCCTCGACGTCCGCTTGAGAGATGTAAAATTGATGTATATAGTGAAATAGTGTTATAAATCAAGTGGTAACACCACCGTAATATTGGAAAAGCCGCACTACGAATATGTGAATGTTAAATCTGAATGTTTATCAATTATTCACCAGCACTTCTGGTGTCTCGTGAGACCTGTTTCTCTTCGTGTTATCTACAAACTATACATGTACACAATTTAAAAAATGTTGAATTACTATCTTGATGAGATCATACCGTTTCTTCTCCACTTGAGTCTAAAACATGAAGGGGTGGTTTTGAAATTATGAGTGTAAGATTTAGTTTGTAATGAGTTGATTTGTGATGATACTGGAGAGTGTCTTTAAGTAGATCTTTATGCTAAACATCAGTAATATGAAATCCCGCAGAGTGTAATAGCAGGTGGAAATTAATATTTATGTTTGAAGTTAGAGACATTTAGGGTAACGAAAATTTGAGAGCTGCAACAAGTATGTACAATTTTAAAACGAATTCTAAAGTTTAAAATGTAAAAAAGACTACAAAAGGAATAATCACATAATTCTTCCGCGAGTAGTAACATTTTTAATTATCTCAAGCTGATGTAGCGAGTTTTATCGTCTGCAAATTTTGTTAATGAAAGTGCTTTTTTACGTCTGTGCGATTGGAGAAGTGTAATATGCAAATGACAGTCTTACCTTCTCTTCTTGGTTTTCAACCCTCGGCCTATTGCTGCACTAATTAAAAGAACTTATGGGTTTTTTACGGACGGTGGAGTATTTGCAATTTGTTTACAAGTTCCTTGTTATAATTCTCGTAACGTGCAAGTCATTTATTTTTTGTCCGTTATTTCAGCGTGTCGCATTTTTCTTCTTAATTTTTACTGTTTCTTTTTTATTTCTTTTGCTCCCACTTGTTTAAATTCTACAAATTGCGTTGCGACTTTTCATTCAGAAGTTACTCGAATAATGTCGTGTTAAATGTCGTAGAAATATTAGCGAAACAAAAAAACTATTGTAAAAGCCGATGGGAAATGTTAAGTATGCAGAATACAGCGGGGAGACGAGAATTCCTTTTCGATACTCTTTCATTATCTTTGGTACATCCATTGCCATCTTCCTTCTTATTACCTCCGAGCAAACGATCACCTAAAATGCAATTACACCCTGACTTTTCTCTTTTACTTACTAAATTTTATCTTTTCAAGTACCTTCTAATTTCAATCTTTTTTTTCTTTATTTTCATCTCGCTACTAAAAATGCTAATTCTCACATTTCAAAAAATACATTTTCAATCGATCGCAGTTCAATTATAATAGACATTTTTCTAACAATATCAGTTCGTATAATATAACAAAAATATTCAAAAAGAATATTATAGATATTATAGACATATAAAATTCAATATTTAAAGCAATGCAAAATATGAATCAAAATTAATGCTATATGGTATGTTGCAAAGAGGGTGGTAGATTTTAACAAAAATAAGTAAACTAATATTTTAATATATTTACTTCGATGGTATTAGAATTTTCTCAGTTAAACATAATTAAAAGGCATCAATAAGACAAAGTAATTTTGAAATTAAAAAAAAATTCAAACATTTTTTCATATAATCCATTAATTACCATTGTATGCTATATGGTATGATAACGAATAAAGTGAACGATAATATATTTTACTACAATTACTTGGATCCTGTTAAAAAATTGTATTTAAACATAATTTATTCAAGAGACGTGATTAAGATAGTTTTAAAATTTTAACTATAGTTTTAAAATTTGAAAAAATTCAAAACAAAATTTACTAATAAAATAAATAATTTTAATTGATTTTCTAATTCTAATGGGATAAATTTAAACACTTG
The DNA here is from genome assembly GCA_958510855.1 of Rhagonycha lutea. Lineage (NCBI taxonomy): Eukaryota > Metazoa > Arthropoda > Insecta > Coleoptera > Cantharidae > Rhagonycha > Rhagonycha lutea. The sequence goes on from OY294042.1 coordinate 2,321,759, forward strand.
TCGATCGTTTTTCAATTTTTTTAATTTAAAAACCTATAATTAAATATTACAAGTTTTGAAATCAATGTTGTGGTAGTGTTTTATAAACAAAGTTTGATGATTTGGTGTTTGAAATGCTTATTTAACGGTTAAAGGGGTTGTAAAATTATTATTGGAGGAAATTAAGGTCAGTAGACATGAGAAACTACAAGAGCAATAGTATGCAGGCGGTGCGACATTAGAAATTAATTTGGAATCGAACTAATATTCTTCAATTTTAATGTTGTCAAGTTATCGTAAATTTATAGTTAACATGTAATTATTATTACATGGTAGATTTAATCGCCGAATAATATTTTAAAACTTATACGTTTACTTTATATTATTACTTAGAAGATAATTTACATGGCACGATTTAATAATTATATAGTTTGATAAATTAAATGTTACATTGTTAGTTGGTTGAACTTAATTTATTTTAAACGTTTATTGACGGCAGGAAATAGTAAGTTTTGGGTACCGTACGGGGGTCATGTACTCACGAACATAAATAAGATTTTCAATTTATTATAAAATTATTTAAAAGCTTATTTATTTATATGATTGAGTGCAGTGCCACCGCATGATAACAATAGCTTAATTATAAGTTGGATTATATAAGTTTGCTGCTTCATCTTGTAATGTAATTAGGTATATCATTTATGAAAATTTGAGGAAGTTTGCATTTAATAGGCTAGTAAGGGATATACACGTGCAGAATATGTGGTCGAAGGGATGAACATTATTGAAGAATCGATTACAGCTTTGGGACAGTTATATGGTGAAATAAAAGGGGCACAGACCGCTGTCCAGCTAAACGATGGTCATTATGTAAACAAGAAGACGAGAGCAGAGGGCAACTTTGGCCAAAGGTCGCCCCGAGGTGAAGTTATTGAATCAAGTCGCCAGCTGCTTGAGAGCACAACATAGTACGTTATGGGACATTTTAGACATTAGATTACAACTTACTACTATTATGATGCGTCTATATTACAAAATTACAAAGTATAACTTCATTGACCCTCCGAATCGCCATTAGAAAAGAAATTTAATGTCTTTTTTACTACTTTCTTAACTTTCTACAAAAATTACCACAACCAAGAGATCTCACTAAAGATAATTTGAAAATAAAACCTTTTCTATAATTAAACTTTACTTTAACAAAACATGTAAGGTGCGATCACGACCCCATCAGTTTATGTTTAAATCTAACCTCGACTTACCTTATATTCACTTCAATTAATTTTCTTTCGCCATTTCTTCATTTTTAATCAAATTTTCAATTTAATATAAATAAAAATGATTAGATAGGCACTTGTGAAAATTAACAGTTTCCTATTGTAACTTATATTTTCCTTCTTATCCATAATAGCAAAACTGTAAGTTGCTGCGTTCGAAAGAGACTGCAAGGGAATAGGTATAAAATGCAAATGCGGTGTTGTTTTGATACATAATATTTGATGAAGGAATTAGTCAGCCGATTTCATGAATTGGTTGGCGTTAAGAAATCAAGTCCCAAGTGTGTTTGTCTTAATTATTGGCAGAGTGCGCGACAAGCAAGTCATTAAAGAGAAGTCCCGGAGGGCAAGGGTAAGCAACTCTGCATCTCATCAGTCCTTACCTAATCCCGGTATCGCTAGCTGAGCCTTACCAATAAGGGATCGTGTTGACAGGACATTTGTTCAAATACCACTTTTGTTTCCAATAAAGCAATGCCAAGATTGATAATGTCTACAACACCTCCACTTTACAAATACGTTTTTTCAACATATTTACAGACCATTTATATTTTTTGTCGTTTCATATTAAATCCAATTTCAAGAAAGCCATTCCGTGCTACGTAATTGGAAAATAATTGCATTTTTAACTTATGCAAATTCTAATGGTACGTTACTAATTTGTTTTAATTTAAGTTTTCTAATTTTACTATCCTTACACGCGTTCGTCTGATATAAATCGTATCTCCCTATTTAAATTATTACGTGTCACTACTTGGAGCTTTTCCACTTTTCCGCTTTTCATTCATTTCTTTATTTAATTTTAAAGGTTTCCATTATATCATCCGTACAGCAATGTAGGTAATCTACTACCATATGAAACTATTAAATAATTTGATGTAGGGTCAAGTGGGGTAAAAATGAAACACTTAAAAATAAGGGAAAAAGTGAAACAGGCATGTAATTAATAAACAATATGACTTAATTACAAAATCGAAAGCGCTATCATATCTTCCTAGGAGTACTGTAGATAACGCCTTTTCGTAAACGATCTAAAAATCTGTAAAATTAATTTCATTTCTTGTTGTATAACTTTCTCTATTACTGCAATGTAAATTGAAATTTTGGATTTATATTAATTTTGCACACAGAAAATAGATGAAAGATGAGAATGCCTTACTTGTTTTATTTTTTTAATAAAGTGATTTTTTATAATATTAAATTAAACTTTTGGGAAAATATGAAACAGCAATCAGGCAAAATATGAAACAGCTGCAGGGAAAATATAAACCACTTTCTGTACTTCAATGTAAAATTTGGTAGCATGGTAATCCTTAACTTGCATGTTTTGATTCATAACGTGATATATTCTACGCCTACGTTTGCTTAGAAATTGCTTAGAAATCCAATAAATACTAGCATACTACTAGGTAGGTAAATACATTATCTTGCTTGCAATAGCACATTCCAATTAGTTTGACTTGCATTTTATACATTGAATATACTTAAGTTTATAGGTCAGTCATTGTAGCAAAATGGGTATGAAAAATTCCGAAAGTTTTCCAATTTTGAGGCAACATTGGAGGAGGTAAAAAAATAATAAATCCGATTTTGCACCCCTTTCCACCCCCGGGAACATTGTTAAATTAATAAAAAGCGTGAATTTGCAATAACTTTTTGAAAAAAATTCAGATATTTATGCAAACCTTTGATAACATTTTAATAATTATTACACATATTCAATAAAGTTTTGCACCATGCTACAATGACCGGAACATTGCAAATGGTAGCTTATCAATTTCATTTTGGTATATATCCTGTTGAAAAAAATTGTAAAAGTATGTAAATAATTTCTTATGCAGTCATATAGGCAAATTAATAATCCCAACTATTTGCAGTGTTCCGGTCATCGTAGTAGGGTGGAAACTTTATAGAAAATGTGTAATAATTATTAAAATGTTCTCCAAGAATTGCATAAATTTCGGAATTTCTTTCATAATTATTACAAATTTACTTTCTTTTATTAATAATTTAACAATATTCCGGGGGGGGCGGAACAATGAGCAAGAATCGGATTCATAATTTTTTGACCTTCTACAATGTTGGTCCAAAATATAAATACTTTCGGAATTTTTGTTTAACTTATCACTTTATACGAGTGTACAATAATAAATTAGTGTTATATCATTAAAAGTAATTTTAATTCATATTTAAAAATGGTACGAAATTATAAAAAAGTGAAAAATAAGGCAAAATAAGTTGATATAAAAAGTTTATTTTCAAAGTTAGTGCCAGTGATTGAGATGTAACTAACCAATAAATTGTTTCATTTTTTCCCGTTGTTTGTCATATTTCAAATTTTTATTTAAATAATACGTATCTATTTGTTTTTTTTGGTTTTTTTTTTTTGTAAATAATAATCTTATGTTGATTGGCTTTAAATTTTTTTCATAGTTTTTGAATGGTTGATTATTTTGACAAATGTAGAGTAAAGTATTTTTTACCTAATTTCAGCTTTGTTATAATTTTCATTACCTTGTTTTGTGTTTTATATTATTTTGTGCGGAAATATAAAAAATGAGGGCTTGCAGCGTATATTTTCTATGCAATTTTTTCCGCTTTTTTCATTTTTATCACAAACATTTCAATACTACTTATAGCGTGGGAGTAACAGACCTGTTTCACATTTTCCCGTTACTGTTTCATTTTTTCCCGTAATCAAGGTTAAAAGTGAAACACTGTTTTTTTATTTTCTTAGTACTTACTCAGCATTTAATTTTAAAAAATCATACATAATTAACAAGATGGCGTAAAACTACATCAGATAGTGATGCTAAAAATTTTAATTTATCCAATTTAATGCCTTAAAAATAGAAAATTTTACATTTTGTTTCATATTTACCCCACTTGACCTATGAGATATTCATCTAGAAATCTATGATCTTAATCCTTATCCATTTATTTAAAAAGCAAATTTTTGTATACAATTGAAAAACATTTTAGAATATAAATTAAATTAATTAGCATATCTATCCCTATGTATGATAGTAAAATAACAATTGCAAAAATAAATTTAAGAATACAGTTATGTGTTGCAATAAGAATACTGAATTGGATAAAAAGTCAAAAGATATCCAGGTTATAAAAGTAAAATTCCAATTCATGTTATTAAGATGGATTTAGGGAAAGGTCCGACGTCTGTGTTATCGAACTGTAATGGCTACATTGGCATGGATCGTAAAAGTGTTGGCTTGGGCCGTCGCTGAATCATTTATTAGCTATTACCTTATTTCGCGAGGCTCGCGCCCTTGTGGTCAGTGGGTGCCGTTCACCGTCACTGCCATTTACCGACTATATTAGGGTAGTGCCATTGCTATCAATGTCTAAATGCCCTTTCTGTACCGGTCATAAGACCTAACTTACAACGCACATTTTCCTTCCAATTGTATTTTTGATAGAATACTATGAATATCCTATCGATGTCGTTTGGTTTTAGTTAACCGTAACAAAAGTAATCAATAAATGGAATCATCACTAGACTTTATTAATTTTCTCACATATTCAAAACCATAATTAAATTGATTTGATCAAGAAAGTAAATGAACAATTTTAGTAATTGTATACCATTAAAACGAACATGCATCATACGCCCCGATGCGTTGGCGGGCGTTAAATCGTTTAATTCAAAAATCAAACGAAGCATCACCGGTGATTTCTTACATTTATATTTTAATTACAACCACCACAATAGCAAATTTTTGCTATCCGATATACGACAGTAATTGAAATATCCGTTCATTTGCTCGTTCAATTAAAAATTATAGGTTAGGATTCTCTTAACTGGCACTTTTTTCCCAAGTCATCTAGCTCACAATTATTATTAAAAATTAAATTTTTTGTGCTTTGCAAAAGAAAGGTAAAATAAATGCTGAAAAGAGCAAACGTCGAAAAGCAATCTATGGAAGTTAATGTAAAGCAGAAAATGTTTAATTTATTTAAATAAGTTTATGCAAATAGCAAATACAAGTGTTATCTATAAAAACAAATGCTACTTAATATTAGACATGAACAGAATTTCTGGTGCATCAAAAAACATAAAAGAAGAGCAATTTCAAAGAGGTTCTAACATTAGACACGAGCAGAATTTGTTATGTAGTGAAACGCATAAAAGAAAAGCAATTTTAAAAACGGACTGTTTAAAGGTTAGTGGCAAATAGAATTTACATCGGGTCATTTTATTCTGACTAATTTTTACGAATTGATTTTATAGTAATCAGAAGATTTAATCAGTTCAGGGCGTTAAATTTACGTTTATCGATTGTTTAAACAGATCACCAAATATTTCGTATTGTGAAATTTTAAAAACAAAGAAGACGAGTTCATTATGCATAATTTTGGTATGCGAATTTCTGCAAGGCAAGAAGTTCCTCAAAATAAGCTTTTTTTCTGGAGCATAACCAACTTCACTAACTAGTTTTTTGACCCCGATTCAAGGAAATGTCGTTATGGATTTTAGGCACTAAGTATAAAGGAACGGGACACGATGTAAAAATCGCAAAAATTATCAAAACGACGCCAATCTCTTCGGGGATGTTTGAAAGGCGTAAAAATCATAAGCAAAATTAGATTTTGATATTTTGGGAGGAAGGGCTAGAACGGTAGTAAAAACTGTTAACCATAGCAACCTAAACTTTAGAATCACAATAAATTTTAAGAGGAGCGTTACCTCACTTCTAAGAAAAAACGAAAAAGTTTACAGGAACTTATTACTATTTTTTTGCACAATAATTCTTCTTCTTCTTCTGATGCACGTATTAGGTAAATATATCCGTTACGACACCGTCCTTCCATCTTTTCGTTGGTCTTCCGACATTACGCCGTCGTCCTATTGGTTTATACAGTTTGGAAGTCGGGTATCGTTGATACTCATCAGGTGCTTTCTCCACGTTTCACGGTATTCTTCTACTTTATCATTTAGATTGAAGATGCCCAAAGCATTAATTTTATTTGATATCCCCCGCACATTCCAGCTACCTATGTTTAGGCACTCCGATATACCTAATCGTTTATTCCGTATTCGTTTGCGTTTGGTCGTCATCAAAGGATCCAATCCATTATACGAGGCTGATTGTTGGTGATTGAGAATCAGTTTTCTCCCTGTGCAGGTGACTGGCCTGTATCAGGTAAGTTGGTGATGGGACTGCCATCTCCTAGGTTCCAACCTTGCTCTCTGTCTATTATTATCCAGACAGATGGATTTGATCGTTAAACGTAGCATTTCCTCTGCGTTTGATGTATACGGCTATACCGCCGATATTCGGTCGTCAGAGCCTCGTTTGTGTTAGCAGGGTACACCACGAGCAGGAGAGGTTGACATTTGAGTAGGAGAGGCTATAACTTTCGCTTCTCTACCCCTTAGTATCCCTTACACAATAATTTAGGCGTATTTCAAAATTTTGTTTCGATTCTCATCCTTGGGAAAACTTCAATTTCATAGAAAAGTATGGATGGTAGCTTGCTAGACCTACCTTCAGATGTGCCTTGTTTCCTGGCTTTCATGTTAATAGTGGCAATTCACTAACCCAGGGGACCACCGGCTTAACGTGTCTTCCGAAGCACGAAGACTAGTCATAAGAAAGTCTATGACTCTCCAAGGGTTTAAACCCGGTAGAGTTCCGTTATTGAAAGAAATAAAGGTGGAGCTAATGTGCAGAAACGAAAATTAGTGCGTTCGAGTTTATGTTCATGTCAATTGGTAGAATTAGGTGTCACGTGTCATTTGGTTACGCCTTTTCTTCTTTAGGTACAGCTACTATACCCCGCTCTTTAAGCCCTCTATTTAAACTCTGCATATTATCAAAAAAAGTAATTAAAAATATGAAAATTTCTTTTGCTAATGGAGTTCTTTGAAGAAGAAAAAACTGGAAAGCAAATGATTAATATTAGTAAATAAATTGAGGACTTTATAAACCGAAAACATCGACTTCTTCGGAAGTCAGAAAAAAATACATCCTTGCGAGGTAAAGTTTCGATTAATTTGTTTTCAATTGTATTATTTTAAAAGCTATAAAGTTTGAGGTTATGAATGAGTTTCCTAAAACGAGAAGAAAGTTATTTTTCTGACAAATACGCGCCTAGAAACTTAGTACATATGAAAGTTTTCTGTAAATAACCTCAATATTAAGCTATTAATCCTAACTCAAGAGCTTGGGTGATCACATGTGCTTATATTTAAGATGCTGTAATAAGGAAGAGACTTGTTAAGCTATCCAAAAGCAGTGGCGGCTCGTGGCTTTAATAAACAAGGTCATGGAAGTGACCTATCACAACTTAAACGTTTGAACAACTATGATAGATGTACCAAACTCGCTTCTTAAAAGAAAAAAGTTCCTTTACCTATCCGAGCTATTTTAAGGCTGCGCTCCTACAATTTAATCAGTTTAATAAAATTTTACATGCGAAATCATGAAAGTTTTATAATCTCGGTAACTTTAATCGTAAAGTTGCTATTTTTACGATTCGAAGTACCTTGCCGTTGTAGTTGTCTCTACGTACTTTGTATTAACGAGTTTTGACATTTTTACGGTTAAAAAGGGACGTGTGAATCGTGCTGTAATCATATTGAAATACTTATTAGTGAGTGCCACAACGGCACTTCGATTTATGTTGTGGTCGTGTTCAATCTGTCGTGGACATTAAGACAATAAGCTTCCACATTATTACAACTTATTGTGTGTTGAGGATTTATACAACACAGTTTTTGCTGTATTCTTCTTTCTTTTACTTTTTATTAACTTACCCTTATAAAATTTTACCAACTGACCTCAATATTTTTCTTTGTTTAATTTTAATGTTAATAAAATCTGATTTGCCATTGCTTTACATTTTATAATGTTTAAAATGTTACGTTTACCTATATTTTTGAATTTTAGTAAAATGCCTGTCTGTCGGTTTGTCTTTTATACTTTTGACCGTTTTGCTTGTGCAAGTAAGATCGAGTTTATAAGCAGGCATTATTCTGGAAATAACATCAAAGAAAATCTTTTAAATTTTATTTTGATTCTAATTATTAATTGATAGTTCCGATTCATCCTTATTTTTCGTCCCTTAATTATTTTTATTTGTGTAAATCTTTCCCTTGGTCCTTCGCCAATTTTGTTTACCTGCATAATTTTCCTATTTAAAATTTTCCTTGTATCCTCTGTTAACTCTTCTTCTTCTTCTTCACTTTTACTCTTCTTCTTTCGTACAAAAGAAAAGCAAAGAAAAGCAAAATTTTGGAATTGATTGATCTTATGTTTTACTCTTTTCTGCGATGATCCAAATATTATCTCTAGCATGCAATAACACAATGGTTCAATGGAAAGGAAGAAAGATCATTAAGCGAGAAAGAGAGTGGACCAATAATAATTCCCTGGGGACTTCCCTCAAAACAATCAACTAGCAACTATAAACCAAACTAAATATTCGAGAAAAATCTCCCCTTGTCAAAATAACAACAAAATCGGACGGTAGTCACCAGAATCCACTGAGTTGCCCTTTTTTTAAATAGGAATGAAGACCGTTGGTCTCCTTCAAAAGGTTACGAATGGAGTCGAAATGGATTTCAACAGCGGTTTCACAAAATTTCGTAGTTACGTATGTCATCTTTGTAAGAATTATATTTCTTCAATAGCCATCGTTGGTATAAATTTTAAAGAGGATAGGTCCGACGATAAATCTCTACTTTGATCTGCGTTTGTGCACAGTAGGGTAAGTCCGGGATAGTTGGACCACTTTTTTTTAAAACATCCTCATTTTATTTTGGTTATGTTTTAAATTTTCAAAATGGTAAAAATCAATGCATACACTGATGTAGTTTAAGTATTTTATTACAATAATACATTAAATTAGTAATATTATTAATTATAAGCAAAAAATAAAAAGTACTAACTGGTCTCACTAACCCATAGTATGCGGGTTAGTTGGTCCACTGTATATGGGTTAGTTAGACCATCGTTTATGTGGCGTACTAATTTCAATTAGGTTTCTTCATTTATATGAGAAGACCGTCCTAAACCGTGAGATTTCAATGTATTTTTATTTTTAATCCTAGTCTTTAAAGTCGTTTTCGGTATCCCGAATTCTCTTGCAGATCTATTAACACCAAATGTACCTGAAGATACAGCTTCTATCGCATTTTGTAGTATTTCGGCACTCCACGTGGCTCTATTAACAGTTCCTTTCCATTTATAAAAAGTTGACATGATGTAAATTTGGAAAAAAATTCACTACTATAGATTTAGAATAGGGCTATCTAACCCGGAATGAAAACGGTCTCACTATCCCAAAACTATGGGTTAGTTAGACCACTTTGTCACACGAGTCACGCTGTTAGAAATGACGAAAACGTTAGGTTATACCTATTTCGGCTACCAAAACTACCATATACAAACGAAATCTTTAAAAAAAATTTACCTTTAGGTTCTTCTTAATTGATCTAAAACAACCACTATAAAAACTTTCACCCAACCTTGACACATCTACGCTTAATTTTACTTGTTTAATGCACCCAAGCTTTACTGTTTACACGTTATACAACTTAGATTGTTCCTCTAAAGGGGATGATGTGTCTAAATAATAGCTGTACTTCATAAAATTAAAGTTATCGATGGTGGTCCATCTAACCCAGTGGTCCAACTATCCCGGAATCACCCTACCTCAAATTTATCGAAATTTTTTGGTACATAATATACATTTCTTGATTTACTTCCTAAAATATTCGTATTGTTACTTTTTCTGTTAATTTCTCGATTCCTTATTTGTTTGCCAAAGTTTTGCGTCACTATTGTTTATATTTACTTTTCTTCGGGAAGTATGCACATTAACTAGTATTTTTAGAAAATGTTTGTCTGTCGGTCAGTTTACTAAACCGTTTTTTTTACAACCATAAAATTTTGCGTTGCAAGGTTACTAAACAAAATTTGTATTGACAGAATCGGATTGGAATTACTTGAAAACAATTAGTTTATGATATAAAAACTTGTGTGTTGGCCAGATCAGATGTTTACTTGTGCCGCACGTTTTTGTTGAAAGTTAGTAAGACAATGGTGATAAATCAAAACTGTTTTATGTTTTTACTTTAAAATCGTAAAGTAATTCGGTAAATTTTACACAGCTCGTTGCTTCTGTTTCAGGTGTGCCGCCAAAAAGTTGTATGCATACCGAATAATTTTATACCGCTTGGTCTAGTATTTAATTCGTATTGGTCATCCTTGTTTCTCGTGGGCATGGAACAAAACGAAATATGTACTTGGTTTCATTGTAAGTGAATTCCCGATAAAGAATAGAATAGTTACGGGCGTTCGTTCGCCTTTTTTGTTGATATCAACATCCATGAAATGAGGTGTTTGATTGCCGTTTCTTCTATAGGTACCGCTTTTAGGGTGATTTTTTAGGTTTAATTCAAGATTAGATAATTTAGCCTGATTATTGATGCTTCTAAACTTGGCCTGTTTTTATAGTACACCTTTTAGTTCTACTTTAAAGAATTTTTGTCTACAACACTCTTCTTGATGGTCTATAATTCCAGTAGCACTTTGCTTAGTCACGTTTGGCATGTTAAAAGTATTATAGATCTATGATAACCTCTTTGGACACCCACCTTAACATTCATTCTGCTCAACATAGTTCACTTCAAATTATCTTCGGTACCTACTCGTTTTGAATGTAAAATTTATGTTTTTATTACGTAAACTAAATCGTTTTATTACATCGATGAATATTTAAGCACAAAATGTAAATTACTAATTTTACACAAAAATTCAAATTAACAAATTACATAGACTTACTAACCATCATTTATTAAAGCAACCGCATCAACTCGTCAAACAATGCAAATTTAGGCACAGTCTCAATTTAATTTTTAAGTATAAAATTTAAAATTATATCTGTCTGTTATTATAATATAATATATTTTAAGCTATGCCGACCTAATTTTTTGGACATCATTAGCGAAATTAATTTTGAATATCGAAGAGGTATTTTTGTTTAACTCATATTATAACAGGTTTCTTCGATCCGTTTTACATGTTGTATCGGGACCGAGGTGTTATATTGATGAATCGATTTGCCGGTAAGCGACACTTTTCGTCCATAAAGCTAGAAAAATTAGCATAGTTGAGGCAGGTAAGCGGTCGTATAGTCTCATATATTATGGTGTACAACTAATCCCCACCTTGTGGACTCGTAAGAGATCGCTGAGTGCAAACTCTTGTTAAGATCCCGCGTTATTTCTCGAGCTTATAATCCTAGCCGGGGGCGGCGAAACGCGACCCATTTCCTTAACTCCCAGCAGGTTAACTTGCTAATCTTAACTGCGACAACACTCTATATTTACACTAAAGATCTGATTATGTCAAGATCTAAGCTCTCGCTTACTCTAACTGTTTCACTTGAGCATTAAAAGTTTAGAACTTGAAGTGTTAGATTATACTTATACTGAAACGAGATGTCTATCGTCCATAAGGAATCCCACTCGTAAAAACGAGTCACTAACAACACTTACGACCCCGAGGGTCGGTCGTCATTTGGTAATGACATTCCGCAGTTCGGTCTTAAAAAGTTATTAGTGCACCGCGTAATGGTTTCGTCCAGACTCCCATGGGATTGTGTTATTCGATTAGAGTTTCCCCAGGTGCTATGGCAGTGGGTTAGTGTACCACCCTTGCACCGATGCTGCTCCAATATGCACGTTCACGACCACCCAGGGATTCGACCCAGCGCGATTGCCGATTTATTGCGGCATATTCGCTATTTATGAATACTCACACGAATTTGCAATGATACATATCCTCTATGTCTAATATGACTTCTTTAACGAATCCGGACATAACAATATCACTTCAGATTCCGGCCGTCGCAATAAATCAATATTTTGTACATTACAACGTAAAGTAGGCATCAACATCAGCATCGGGAAATTTCGTTAAACTTTAAATACTGATCTTAATTTATTAGACGAATAATTTGATTGTATAAAAGGTTAATACGTAAACTGTCACCGACTCGAATCCAATCAGTAAGAATTAACCGAAAATCTATTTTAGTTTATGGCCCTAAATTATACGGTCGAAATATGTAATTGGTTGACAGCGAACGAAGCGGCCCGCGGCGTGATTACACACCAAGGCTCGGATGTGAGCCTTTCCGCAATATAGGGGCCGGCGGCACCCGGTGGTCGAACTCGACCCGCCTGGCAATATGTTAGCCTCCATAAATCATTGTTAGGATGACTAACAGCCTCCGAAGACGCGTCTCACAAACCCCCGCTTTTCAGAAATATGATGTAATTTATATGGAAATGCATCGAAATCTTTGTCATTTGTAGATATGAATGAAAAATTCAGTGTCCGTCTGCGGCCGGCAGCGTTGAGCATTGGAGCATGTGTTGGAAGAGATAGCAGCCACCCCCCGATTTGTCGGCTTATCTACTCTTCTTGTTGATTTTGCGTACGAATACTATGATTTATGTGGTACACCGCTTACGTCTTATATTAAGGGTATGGACTGCAATAAATGCGTTCCAAAGGAGCAGTTTGTCACTCGAAGCGTGAGAAGGAATTCGGCCATGACTTGTGCTGCAATGAAAGAAAGAATTCTACACGTTCACTCTAATTGTACGACCCGTTCGCTGACTCGCCCTGTTCTCATTGTCATTCCATCAACACCTCACCAAAATGTGAACTTAATAAGACGTCTTTAAAATGTGCACAACGTACCCTCTCTACTACCACAGGGATGAATTCCTTTTCTACATTGCGAGATTTTGCATTATCTAAATTTTTACTTTCATTTCCTTACTAAAGACTTTCGATAAAAATCGATAAGAGGCGCAAATTTTAATTGTCACATAACCTCTAATTTTGGAAATATTGGGTAGAGAAATTTTTCACGGAGGAAAATTTGAATTTTTTACTCTATAACGATAGCGCCAAGTCCTAATTTAATTTATAACTAAAATACTGTCGGTAAGGGTAACTTGGCTCGGTAATGGGTTTGCAAGATCCCAAAAGGAGTTGGTATCATGAATCTGCCGATGTCTTTGCCGTCTTTACTTATACATATTGCAATTTGCATGCTAACTAGTTCCTATCTTCGAATATCGACAACGTGGGGGAACCCTCAAGCTTTTCTTCTGACCCACTTGTTATGCATTAGTTTACTACGTTGCAGATGATGGTATGCTTAGTAGAATCATTTAGGTATACTAGACGTATCAAACAAGATACCAGCAAATCAAATCGTAACAATAATGGCAACTTTTGTAATTTACTAAATAACGGAATTTAGAAGATGTAAAATATTTATTCAAGTAAATGGCATGTAATATAAACTTAATAGGATGTAAATATTTCCCCATGTTGCCTGAATACACAGTTTATCACCCATAAGCTTTTACAAATTATGATTTTAAATAGATGCATATCAAAAAGCTATTGTGCATGCATTTGAACGGTAATTTGCATTTATCGTCGCTGTTCTGTCAGTCACTTTTAACATGACATTTTCGAACCCCTGTCACAGTCGTTGCTCACATCGACGCCGCTTATTATATTGAGCATTGGAAGTTGGAAGGGCCAATATGTTGGCAATTACTCATTGCGATTCCCTACGACAGATTACGCCTCTTCGATATAGCTTTACTTACATTTTTCTTGTCACTATTTGCATTGCAAATTTATTGAAAATATGTTTCCATCTATCTGTATTACGTCTTAAAAGTAATGTTCGCTATCATAAATCAACTTAATAATGTAATTTAGTTAATCGACTTCTTTTTCTCCTTCATAAACCGTTTAATCGCTCTGTAGGTATACAAAGCTCTCAATTATTTTTTAATTTTTATTAAGTTTACGTGAAATAAATTATACCTGCCATTAAATTACAGCAATTTTAAAACGTTGATTTATGCACTCGTTTATTTTCTTTCGTACTTTTAATTTTCAAATTTAAACATTTTTGAAAATACATTTGAATGCATTCGCAAATTTGTAGTTACTGCTGACGCCACGCGGATATAAACGAAAGCTCCGTTACTTCCGCAAAGCTCCACCGGAGGTCGCGTTGTATGCGCAATCGAGCTTTATTCGCAAACGCTTTCAGGTTTTATTCTTATCTGAAATTTTCAGTGGAAAACAAGTCGACTCGGAGACATGCAAAATTTTCTAACACGAAAATTGTAACATTTTAATTTATTGAAGTAGTCGTCATTACCAGTCTATAAATCATAATATAATTATGCGTAATTAACGGTGTTTTAATAAATCAACTTGATGTCGACAGAAAATTCTGTAATATATTAATTATTTTCTAATCTAATCTAATTAGTTATCTAATTAACTAGTTTTTTTGTTAATTTTATCTAGTTTTATGTAACTGATGAGTTAAAAAATAGACGAAACAAGTAATAAACTACTACGACCTGTGCCCGGGTTTGCTGGATCGTCAGCGGTCACCAAGTGATCATTAAATTAAATTAACCCAAACAAATTCCAAATTGTTGTTTCTAAAGCAGTAGGCATTTTAAAGTGGAAATAAAATTATGCAACCATTCATTGATTTTATCGGAATAAAGTAAACCCTTTTGCATGTTATAAAATATGTAAATTTAATTACTTTCTTAATAAGTATACTATACCAAGCAATTTATTACAAGCTAAATTGAATTCGCAACAGGTAATCAGATTATAACAACACAATAAGGTTTTTATATGTCTAAGTACACCCTCTATTATATAGAGCGTTATTTGTGCAACGAATTATGCAGAACATGACAAGCGAGACTTTTGAATAATGGTGTAACTCAGTGGTGATCTAGAGTCACTTCGTCATCCCCTCGAATAAAATCTCATCATGGTTAACATATATCGCATAAAGACGGTGACAGTTTATCACGATACATTTTAAAAGAGCGGAATTTAAACAAAACGATGGCGCTTTAGTTAGGAATTTAAATGACATAACTAAAACTATTAGGAAAAAAATTAATTTTAAGGATTTAAACTACGATAGTTGCTTACTGTTGCCTCTTGGTTTTATACAGTTTCCTAAATAAAGTTTGTAAAAGTCTCAGCAATTCAATGTATAAATTATACAAAAAAAAATGAAAATTCTTATTTCAATTAGCAAAAATTGTCTTTTAAATTAATAAGGAATTAGGACATTTGGTATAATATACCATAAATTTATAAGTTAAATATAATATAATTATATATTAATATATTATAACCATATAATAATTAATATATCAAATGTATGTATATTACACCAACATAGTATTTGATATTTTTTAGCATATCTACATAATATACATTTCATTGGTATATACCAAATGTTACAATATATCATAATTAATTTCACTAAAGTATATAATATAATATACCATACATATTATAATACTATATATTATAATAATAATAATATTAATTACTATATATCTTCTAATACTGTTGTAATATGCAGAGTACCTAACTATATAGTGTATAGAATATAGCATAGGAAAATCTTGGAGCAAAGGGTAATTGAAAATTGAAAATATTATTTTAAATAGAAGAATCAAAAGCACGGTTAAAAGCAAAAATATAGGTACTAAATAAATAAACTTTTTGGAGTTCAGCTTGTCAAATGTCTTCAAATCCAATTTAAACAAAATACAATTTAAACAAAATGATTCGGCAAAATAATTGCTTACACTAATTAAATTCTTCAAATCTGTCTTCAAATCCAGTTTATTAAAATAAATAAATTTAAATGATTTATGCCTGTCATTAACGGACAAGATGTTAAACTCTTTAATAGGAGTTTAATTAAAAGGGACTTAAATAAAAGAGATAGCTTGATACCTAATAACTCTGATAAAGAGAGATAGAGGGAATTATATAAATTATATTGGGCAAATAAATTATCTAAGTATAAATAAAGAAAAATTGGAGGAAAATTGAATTTATGAACTCACTATACGAGTAGCTAAAAATTAAACCGTAATATGGAAAATAAATAAATGTAATTAAGTGTCGAAACGCAGTTAAAAGAAATTGACGTATAAAGAAGAGGGAAGGAAAGAAAGTATTGGTTTATTATAATGAGCATAGTGTACTTGAGAATAGTATAGTCACATACATACGTCAAAAGCTCTTTGATCTTTGAAGTTCTATTTTGCAAATTTTGCATTCGCAGAACGTCCTCAGGTAAATAGATCGACATAAGGAAGGATCTTCTTTTTATGATGTACACGCGCAATCTTTCCAGATCCCCGCGTTTATTTCGACAACTTGAGATGGAACTAGATCTGTGCTGATTTAGTTTTATTACTACATTTACATTTTAACATTTCGGTCTTTCCCTGCTTTGTGGGGCATTTCGGTAGACAGAATCCGTGCTTCGTGGCACTCTTAAGTGGTGAGGCGAGACTCAGTGCTTTACGTCTCTTGCGACCAATACGTATACATATTTTAACTGGCACGAAAGAAGATGTGGCTATGTTTTTAAACCACCGGTAATTTGAAATTACCGCGAAAAATTGTTCATCAGAGGCATATAAAAGAGTACCCTTTAGATTTCTTGTATTTGAACGTTATTGCGTGTGAAATTAAAACGTAAATTTAACCCTTTTAAAAGGTGAACAAGTGCAACCATTTAAAGTTAATTTTACATCTTGTTTTACTTGCCGTTTTCAAAAGATAGGTACTTGTTATCATCACCGACTTGTATCCGAGCCGCATTTAAATGACTATGTAGGGTGAACCCTACGTAACTTCGTCAACATTACGAATTGCATAAGGTTCAACCATGCGACTGCACCTTACAATGCCATTTCATTATTACAGTCTCCCAAGTTTTTCTAAACCTCCATTAAAACTAAACATGAAATAAATCATAAACTTTCCGATTCCACCTCGTATACACTCGTAATAACTTATTATGTGAAAATATACCTTCTTCTAATTTAAAATTATCTGCACGCTAATAATTTAATCTAAAAATTATTTATTTTTTTGCTCTCAAGATTCTTAAATACCTACCCCTTCATTTGTTTGCGCAAATTTATCTAAACCGAGGGTAAACTCGACATAACCTACCATAAGAAAGTGTACAACCAATCTAGGTTTATGACAAGCAGTTAAAAAAATTTAATTAAATTAAAAAACTTGATTAATTTGCTACCGAGATATTACATTAGAGCAGGACCGTACTTCAAACATAACGGTGCGAATTTTTTTACGATAATAATTTTCAATCCCATCCGGATTGAACTCGATACCAATTAATGTATCAAATTACAATATTTAAATTTGATTATACAATATGATACTTCTGTATCTCATAAAAATATGCAAATTATAAAAGCAATTTTTTGAATCACAAGTAATTACGTTCGAATAACTACAATTTGTACAGGTTAACCACTACATTTATTTTGAATTTTTTGCGATGAAGATTGTGGTTAAGTTTCATAGTTCGATTTTTTTACTGCAGCTTTTTTTTTGTTAATCTCAAACAAATAGTAGGTCATTAAAGCTAAAATTAAGTCGTAAAATTTTTAATTCAACAACTTCGTCTTGCAAATACTTTTTCCCAAAATTATATCATATATCTATTGTTCGAATTCCCTCTTTTGGAAGCGTAATAGGCTGAACGATTTAATGGTCTCAAGAGACATCTTGTTCTGATAATTTAAAACGCATCATTTTATAAAATGAAATTTTACAGTACATATTTCCCGTCACATACTTCTTACTTTTTATTGTTACAGATTGCTTATTTTGTATGCACACAAATGTAACTTATAATTTTCTAGCAGTTATATTTTGTTTTCGGCTGAGACAGGGTACTTGCAAAATTCTTCTTGTTTTACTTACAAAAACATTAGCTTACCTAATTTTACCAGTTTTTCACCTCATAAGTAAAACCAGCATTATCTTCTTCAGAAAGGACTGCACAAATTTTCCACGGTTTTATTTTAATAATAATAACAATAATAGAAAATTCACAGTCATTTGCAAAGTTCGTTTTCCTGACAAGTTTAGGGAGCGGAATTCCGCGGTTCTATTCCTAGTCACGCAATTATACTGCTGGGAAATTTGAATAACATTGAAATATTATGACATTTTTCTTACGTGACTGGGCGGTAGCGTATTTCTTGCGCAGTAGATTTGGAGAGAGAACGTTCTCGTGTCATAGTGCATTTAATTTGCGTTTCTGCACATTAACTCCACCCAATCTCGTAAGAAAAATTTCACTCTACAACAAAAACAATTCCATCTCAACATTTAGAAACCCATCGATCAATATTTTTGATGAACGAAGAAATTGGGTTAGTATAGTTAAATCAAACACAGTGTTAGATGAGAGATTAATACGAGGGTTGTATGATAAGTATCTGGCCTTGACAAGAAGAAAACATTTTTATGTGTAAAATTTATGTTATTTTTCAACGTAATCATCTTTCAGCCCGATACACTTAGTCCAACGTTTTCTATCTTTTGTATCCCCTCTAAAAATTACGATTGCTCCAACCCTTCAAAATAAGTGTTCGTTTCAGCAATAACCTCATCGTTACAGCCAGATTTTTTCCGCTGAACCATTTTTTCATATTTTCATAATAGGAAATAATCGCTGGGTGATAAATCTGGCGAATATGGTGGACGCGGAAACAATTTGTATCCTAAATCATGGAATTTTGCTATGGCGAAGACGCAAGTTTGCACTGGTGCATTGTCTTGATGATGGAAGATGATTTTTTTCTACGACAAATTCCTACGTTTTTCTTTTACAGCATGGTTGAAACAGTCCAATAAGTTGACATAATACTCTCCATTAATCGTTTTTCCCTTTTCAAGGTAATCGACGTGAATTATGCCGCATACATCCCAAAAGACTGGCCATGATTTTGTTTGACGATAAAATTTGCCTCAGCCTTCTTTGGCTCAGATTCGCCTCGCAAGATCCACTGTTTAGACTGTTTTTTGGTTTCTGGTGTACTGTGATGAATCCATGTTTCGTCAACAGTTATGAACCGACGCCAAAAATCATTTGGATTGCATTTTAACATCGCCAAACATTCATTTGAAGTCCACACACATGTGTGTTTTGTCAATTGCGAGCAATTGCGGCAGACATCTTTCGGATAGCTTTTTCATATCCAAATGAGTTGTTAAAATATTCTGCCCGGTTCAATTGAGATGCTCACAGTCTCAGCAATCTCACGCACTTTCACTCTCGAATCGTTTATCACGATATCGTGGATTTCTTCAATCATTTCTGATATGATAACCTCATTTGGACGACCTGGACGATCCTCATCAAGAATGCTTGTAACGCCATGTTTGAAATCAGTTGTCCACTATTTTATGGTTTATATCGAAGGTGCAGAGTTCCCATAAACTTCGCTGAGCTCCGTTTGAATCTCATCATTTGTTTTCTTTTTCAAAAACATATATTTTATCACCGCTCGATATTCAATTTTTTCTATTGTTGTAAAATTACACAAGTTCTTCTAATTAAATAGCTGGCATTCACAAACTAGACCACGCAACAGCTTGACATTTTGGCAGTATTGCTAAAAAAGGTTATGGTTACGATAAATATTTTTAAAAAAATTTTAGTAGCGTCATTTCTTGCCTAAACCAGGTACTTATCATACAGCCCTCGTATTGCTCCTGTGGAGCCTTCAGTTTAACGTGGAATCCAAAACACAGCAATGTATTTCAGAATAATCATATGCTATCTTCTTAGTACTTGAAGAATGGAACTTGCTCTTTTTGAGCAGAACAAGTGAACCAATTATAGGTCCTACATTTATACAAGAGTAGTTGACTATATATTTAAATGGAGAATCGTCAATTTATATCGATAAATATTGACTTATCAAATGAGTTAACCTAAATTTAGAACAGGAAACCAGTATTTTATCCCTCAGCAATTAAGCATAGACCAGCAGTCTAGAGAGCAGGTTCTATTTCTGGGCGAGCCAGATACACTGCGTGTTCCAATTTAAACAAATTTAGACTATAAAATTTCCAAATTCTTTGGCAAAGTTGGAAGTTTTTTTTTTTTCTCCGTCGAATTGCTTCTTGACAGAAGCGTCGTGACCTTTAACAATGCTTGTTAAAGGCGTTCATGGCAGATTACACCCCGGTGGTTTGCCATTGCCTTCCGAGGGGAGAGACGGTCAGAATAAAGTTCTTACTTCACTCGGATTCGAACCGGGTGATTAGCGTTCATAATCAACTCGCGTGAACGCTATGCTCCGACCGCCTCAAAAAGTTGGAAGTAGCAACCATTAATTATGTCTGATACTAAGGTTGTAGTAAAAGCAACCATTCAATTCGTTTAAGTCAACCAAAATTTTCGCAAGATTTGCAGCTGGGATTAGATGCTTTTGGCACAACTTAAATATTCTGTCAGAATCCCACAGGTGTCGGCTCTAGAGATTATCTGATTTTCTTCAGATTCACAATTGAAGAGAAACATATCAGAAAATTAATCGAGAAAGGCAAAATGAAGATCTCTTGAAATTGTTAGAAGGACATTTTTGGCATTCTCCTTCAGACGATGACGCTCTAGAGTTCTACAAATTTACCTTTTCTTAGGGATAGCCAGTTTAGTAATAAGCTTTGGTTTTGCTCAGTTGAAATTATAGCTATGCTTCCTCCATGACAGTAGTATAAAATTATGTTCCCAAACAAAGAGAGCCACAGTATTGGCGCGATGTGATCGTTGATTGAATTACGGAGATGAAGGCTGTGGTGAAATCAGCGGTGATGAAATTATTTTGTTCTACGAATTCCAAATTTGGAAGCCTTTTTTACATAATATCATTTTTTATCATGACTATTTAAGAAAAAAAAGTTAATTATTTGCTAATGGTAATTGTAAATGAGTGTAAATGTAGAATTATTCTCAGACTCAATTTTATTTTTATACTTAGGATGCACTTTCTTATACCTTCGCAGACAAATTAAATTGTTGAAATCTGATTAAACCTTTTGCATTTCAAATTCGAAAATATTGTGCAGCACTCTGTTTTATCTCAAAAGTAGGTCCTTGTCATCAAGTATTTAGTGCTGCTGATTAATACTCAATGGTATGCTGCATGCTGCCCAATAGATTCAAAAGAAAATCTCACCAAGTTTTCTCAAAAAGTTTCAAAAGAGTTTGTGCAATTCTGACTATAATGGAGAGTTTGTTAATTCCATGTCATCGATTTTATCTTTCACTGGTAACAGGTTAGCATGACCGAAGTCGACTATATTTTATAAAAATAAGTTTCTCAGTGTAATCAACATTTTGAGGTTAAAATCCATTCAACAAATCAAAATTTACATAACGCCATTATTTTAGTTTAATAATATTGTGAGTTTCTTCCTATTTATAATATCTTTGCTTAGACCATTTGGAAAAGTAAGATTCGGTAGTAGATTTCGTTTTATAAAGTTCTGCGAAGAATTATATTTTCATTTAAATGGGCAAATGGTTGATAACGATCAGTCGTTAAAATGAGAAAGTAACGGAGTAAGAGATATATAGTGACAAGCAGACTAGAGTGCGTTATGTATTATGCACCCTCATCCCCTATACTACCTGATTCAACTTTGTGATACATGCACACATTATAACTGTCAAAACTCTTATCAGATGGAGTAATCTTAAGGTTTCTATTATTTGCGCGCAAACAAACGACCAACTTAATTATATTAAATACCCCAACATAACTAAAGTTTATATATCTTGTTGACATTTTCACTGCCTTTTTAGGTTTCTATAATTTTGGTCTGATTAGTATGATAGAATTGTCATCAACACCTACAATACTGGTAGTCAAATATAATTTTATGCAGGTAATTGAGAAATTATTATTGACTCTATAAATAGAGTTGCTTGTTTAAACTACCGGAAGTTGGTAACAACATTTCGTGCTATGAAAGTTAATTACCTACTCTTAATTTATAAAGTCATTACAATTGCAATACAAATTTAGACAATACAAATAATTGCTACCTAACTCGGTACCTAATTTAATTAAAAAAATTTAGTTTTAAAAATCGATCATTTACAGTATATTTCACATGCAGATTATAAATGATCCTGCGAAAGAATGTGTATTGGTAAAAAGGGTCCAAAAATTCGATAGTGTCAGACGGTCAGTATCAGTATGCACCCAAGTTTCTGCAACCCTGCATTTACTGGTACATAATTGCTTCCAGCGATTGAATACGAATGTCATGGTGTTCGTTTAGACAGGAAAACTAATCAAATACTATTGAGTTTAAGACCTCATCTTATTTTGGGGAAGAATTGAGGAATTAATTAAGAATATCCCAAATGTATCATTTTTCTCTAATATATCCGACATTGTATATTTTAGATGCAGCATGATTCATGAATGAAAATTATAGTTAGGCACCTAACCCAATTTTTCCCATGTTTGTTTTCTAAACTTATTCATTAGCTACGTCGCGTCGCGTCATTACACAAACCACCTATAAATTTTTCTTTAACCCAGTAGGAGTCACATTCTCATTTATTTCTATTTAAAAAATCCTCGTTGGAAATATTTAAAAAAAGAGTAAGTAAACAATTAAATTTTACTTTCTTCGTATTTTTGCTAAATTACATATTTTTCGGTTAGTATAACTTTTGATTAGGTATTTTTTGATAATTCGAATGAAGATTGCGGAAACGTGAATTGCGTAGTGAATGACGATGCCACCCTGTTAGGCCAAAGGAACTAATGAACTTGGTCCTTGCGGAAGTGTCGCAACTCGCAACCTAGCGCCACCACATTTAGTATTAATTTTCTTTCTTCCGCTTTCCTGACTTACTGGTGTATCTGTATCATTTTCAAGTCCTGGGACATTTTTCACTCGGACTATCTGTTCCTACAATCCAAGCTTAATTATTATTACGACATTTTGAATAATGTAACCAAATTTTCAAATTTAAAGCGGACAAATAAAGAACTTAGACATTTTAAATTTTCAAAATTTAAGTTTTGTTTTAAAAATTGGCTATAATTTCCTTGTAAGAAAAGAAATAAAACGAGTTTAAAAGCGAGAATTGCGGTGCTTTGACATACGAAGTACTATAAAACTTTTCCTTGGAACACGACGGGAATATTTATTTCACATTGGGGAGTTCTCGTTTACTATCACCGCTCCTCCGATGATAATAAAAATGAATTAACAAGAGCCAAGATATTAATGTTGCACTTTTATAATGAATTTGTATGTCGGTTTACACTACCCTCGAGAAAAGTACATCCAACACGTCAAATATCATAACTACATTCAAAGATCCTACATCTTTCACCCTTTCCTAAATTTTTTAATTCGGGAGAAGATTGAACAAAAGAAAATGTCAAGTTGTGAGTGAAGTTTTCAAAATTTTACATAATAACTACGGTACAATTGATAGAACTGCTCAAAGGAATTTTAAATTACTAGGTAAAAATCCCTGCATTTGACAAAAAAGTCCTTTCCTGCATATACCTGGTTGATTTCCTCAATAGAACAGCTCCGAGCAACACACAAAAGGTTGTGAAAACCGTTTTCCGATTCCAGGTATTCAAAACATTGCAAATAAGTGACCTATGGTTATCATCTGAATAGGAACTGATTATACGCTGGTTACGTTTGATTTTCCATGCTATGTCAAGACAATTCCATTAGTTAATCTTTTGTATTTGATTGATACCCCAGCTTCTTCTTCTAGTCCAGTCATTATAGACTTTGACCCGTGAATAATTTCTTAGTGGGTTTTTTTTTCGCAGCTGTCTCGGGGGGGTCATTGGGAGTGTAAATTGAAAATCTCGACCAAATTATGCTTTTGCGTATATTCGAAAAATGGTTTTTTTCGTAAAAAAACAGTTTTTCTTGAATAACTCGGCCATTTTTGATTTTACATAAAAACCGTGGAAACAAAAATTGTAGGAAATTTGATTCTCTACAAGTTTGGTTCTCATAATTTTTCTTCTAGGATCTATATTTTTGGAATTGGACCCGAGAAAAGCGACAAATTCAAAATAATATCATTATCTCTTTTATTTTCAACTTAAGGCTGGAATTCGCCAAGCAGGAGTTCGTTTTGGCTCGTGTGGTGGCGCATAGGATTGTGAATTTATAATTAAATAGATAGGCAACACAATAAACATGCATTTTTTAGTTCAACTTTTCATTAAAGTATGTCGCCGCTCAAATAAAGAAATCTATTTTTATACAGAATTTATGTTGTTTTTACTTTTTACGAATAATATATCTATTTCACAAAAGTCTCTCCCTCTCTTTTTGTATCAGATTTTTCAGGACATTGAAATAAATTTCTAAGAAGCGATAAAATTACTAAACGTACATAAGTGATAATGTAGGTATTCGTGAAATGTACACACACAAGCAATTAATAAAGACGCCTTTGAATTTACAATTCAAACAAGACTCCAATAATTTTTTGGCTTTTAATTTTAATTCTTCTTTTATATTTTTATTTATTCATGTTTATTGATAACATACAATAAATAATTATTGCTATTTATATTATTGTATATTAATTATTGATTTGAAAATATACAATCAACGAAGTTTTTCGTGATTCATTTTTTGATGTGAAGCATTATGAATATAATTTAAAATAAAATGATACGGCAAAGTAATTGCTTACACAGGCCCGTAGCCATGGGGTGGCAAGGTCGGGCAACGGCCGACCTTTTAAGGATGTTTGCCCGACCTTTTAAAATAAAAATATGTAACTATAGATTAAAAGCTGGTTCACACTATATGATTTTTCATCTGACTTGTCATATGACTTGTCATATGACAAATATTTTTAGGTTCACACTATCTGATTTTTGCTATTATAGAAGTCATAGGTAAATAATAAGCTCGGTCATAGCAAAATAATAAGTGATTTTCAGAATAGGACGGTGTCTATTTTGCTATGACTTCTTGAAAGATTTTTTTACAAAATTTCAAAAACTTAATTTTTTATAAAAAATTATTATTTATTGAAATAATCACAAAAACTGAAATATATTTTAACAAAAATTTATCGAAAATTTTTCTTTAAATTTTTCAAAATATCGTTAATTTTTCAAAAAAGTGACTTTTTTCCGAAATTTCAAAAACTAAATTTTTATAACAAATGATTATTTATTCAAATAATCACAAAAACTGAAATATATTTTAACAAAAATTTATCGAAAATTTTTCTTTAAATGTTTCAAAATATCGTTAATTTTTCCAAAAAGTGACTTTCCGAAATTTCAAAAACTAAATTTTTATAACAAATGATTATTTATTGAAATAATCACAAAAACAGAAATATATTTTAACAAAAATTTATCGAAAATTTTTCTTTAAATTTTTCAAAATATCAATAATTTTTCCAAAAAGTGACTTTTTCCGAAATTTTTATAACAAATGATTATTTATTGAAATAATCACAAAAACTGAAATATTTTTGAACAAAAATTTATCGAACATTTTAGACAAATTTTCTTAAAATTTTTAAAAATTTCGTCAACATAATTTTTTGTCAAAAATGATTATTTCTTAAAAAATTATTGGATAAAAAGAATAAGCCACTGATGACAGAATAATTTCTATTAGATATAAAATTCAATTCAAAATTAACCACTTATTGCTATAAACTTAGGTTAATTAGAATTTTTTTGACATATGACAGCCATTTTGACGTTTTAGTAATAAGAAAAGTCACAAGCAATATTACACAGTGTGAACATAAAAATTGTTGGTCGTATGAAAAGAGAGAGAAAAAAGAGTTTCGTATGATTTTTGCCATGACTTCTCGTATGACCGAGTCAGATGTAAAATCATATAGTGTGAACCAGCTTTAACAGAAAATTTTCCCATTCTACATTGGTCCTTTTTGTACAAGAATTTTTTTATTTATATGCTTTCAAATACAATTCGCAGAATTGAATATTCATCACAGTACCCCTGCGTTCGGGGAGAAGCTACTTTCGCTCCCAAAAATTTCTTTTTTTCCTTCTTTCAAGCTTCCAGTCGTTTCCAAACGCTTTGGCTCCCCATCAAAATGTTTGTAGCGACTGAAAAAGGCGGAGCCAAAGCGTTTGGAAGCGTCTCGAAGCTTGAAAGAAGGAAGAAAAGAAATGTTTGGTAGCGAAAGTAGCTTCTCCTCTAACGCAGGGTACATGTAATAAATTTTTTTCAAAGGGGGAGAGGGGTCCCCAAATAAAGGCATTTTCCCCATGTGACATTGCATTTTTGGCCCACCGACCGGGCACCGACCATAAATTTTGATAGCCCATTTGCCCATTTGCCCCTGGCGTGTGGCTGTGCGATAATACCATTATAATAGGATAATATAACTTTTCTTAAATCGCGTTGACCTTGAAATTTAAAATATTTTCGCCTGCGGCGCTTTAAAAAATTCCCACGAACCCATCTCGCATCCGCAACACTAAAATTTGCCCGGCCATACAAACCGTTTGCCCTACCTTTATTTTCAATCTGGCTACGGGCCTGGCTTATTATTATTATTGCTGAACGGGTGTGTTTCTTTCGAACCACTTGCACTGAAGCTCCTGGCTTATTGTACCCCGAATTACGTTTAGTGCCCAAGAAGAACTAAAAAAAAACTCAAACTCGAGTTTTTTCAAACGTTTATTGTATTGAAAATGCAACGATTTTAGCTGCTTGACAATACAATGTGAACTCAGTGTGAACTACATGTGAACTGCATGTGAACTGCTTTAACTTTTACGTTACATAAAGTTTTATTTCTAACAAATGCTTACTAACTAGTTTACAATAATTTGAAATTAGATCAGTTTGTTTGTGCAGTCCCAGGCTCATAACCTTTATGGGAAAGCCATCCTCGTAAGATTGTTGCATTTCCGTTATGGTGGGAACATAACACCCGCGTTCCGTGTTTTACTCCAATAGTTCTGTATCCTCTATAAAATTGAGGATTCGACCTATGGGAACCTGATTTATCTCACCGAGAGTCGGATATAGACAATCAAGATGTTGTAGCCTTTTAGGGGCTAGAATTGTGCATACACATAGTATGTGGTGCGGAGTTTCCTCCTCCATCCCGCATAATCTACATGTAGGATCTTCCACAACACCTATTGCGTTAAGGTGTTTGTTAAGACAGCAGTGTCCGGTAAACAGTCCTACTATCTTTCTCAGCCGCACTCTGCTCAGCTGGCCTGCTCAACGGGCCTGGCTTACACTGTTACACTAATTAAAATAAAACAATTTATTTATTTACGATAAATGGAGGAAGAAAGGTACATTTCTTGGACGTTAGCTTATCTAGGAACGTGGATTTCTCATTAGAATTCAATATCTATAGAAAGCCGACAACGACGGACATTGTTATCAGTTATCACTTCTTCAATGTTCATCTAATCAATCGAGAAAAATAAAGACGTCTGTTTCCATTCATTCATAGACTCTTTAGCCCTCTCCCGAGGTCACGGTATATCTGACAGATACATGCAAAATGTTTTCTTAACCTTCATCCGCTCGCGTACGCGGTAAATTGGCCGCATTTTTAAATTTTCTCTCCCATTTTCTTCCAGAGCGTCATGGGAGGGGTGGGAAGGGCTTGTATTCTCTAATTACTATCTCCTCCAATAGACCATGCTCGTGTTCTGATAATAAAGCTCCATGAGCCGGTTCAGTACAGCCACAAACTACCCTAGGTGTCTTAATGCGACCAATTTGCCGTATAGCGCAATCGATAACGTAACTTTTTATCAATACTCGAATGTTGGTTTTACTGAGAAAATATTAGTAAATATAAAATAATAAATTAGAGACATATTTTGAGAAATAAAATATTATTACAAATTGAGTGTAGTAAACGATTACAGTACATTTTGAATTTTTAAGTTAAGTTTCCTGTAATTTTTTTAAATTTTAAATATAACTTTGATTTAAATTTTAATATAGATTTTTTTGTCCAAACATGTACTTGTAATGTTATGTCAGAGTTCATAAGTCCTAAACAATTTAAATCATGCACTTTGAATGAAGAAAAACTCATGAAAACGATAAAAATCATATGCGGCCATCAAATTGCCGCATACGCGATCGGAAGTGTAACTTTTATAGGCGCGAGCGGATGAAGGTTAAATATTTTCGAAATTATTTAGCGCATAGCACAAGGCTTTGACTAGCTGTGCATACATATCTTAGAAATGATAAGCCGTATCGTTTACGATATAGTTTTGATTACAATCTGTTTAACTTTTACTTATGTGGCTTTGATACTTGAAAAAAAAGTGGTTAATCCCTTCGAAACAATTTTCGTAAATAAATTGTTTTATTTTATTTTAGTGTAAGCAATTATACTTTGCAGACTCATTTTATTTTAAATTATGAAAATATACACTTACCTACTGCCAAGGTAGCAAAAATTACAAAAGCTTATTTAGCGTAACCCTAATTAAATAAAATATTAGAAAAAAAATACGGTTTATCAAAATGATTACATTCGAATGTATAGCATTCCTCGACCGAAATAAATTCCTAGACATCCGTCGAGAAATCCCCGCAACTGTTGGTTTTAGTTCTCTAATATGCTTAGTAGGAAAGAGACAAACACAAGATCGTAAGTGCGAACTGCCGTAGGTTGATGACTACTTGTATTACACATAAGAACAATCTTATCAACTTGCATTTAACCTTCAAGCGCACGCGCCAAGTAAAATGTGCTGGTAAAACAGATAACTCTTAGGCAAAATTTTT
The DNA here is from genome assembly GCA_958510855.1 of Rhagonycha lutea. Classification (NCBI taxonomy): domain Eukaryota; kingdom Metazoa; phylum Arthropoda; class Insecta; order Coleoptera; family Cantharidae; genus Rhagonycha; species Rhagonycha lutea. Next base: position 2,350,770 of record OY294042.1, read on the forward strand.
TAAAATTAGTTTCGCCTGCATATTACTAGCTGAACTAAATATTTGAATTTGATCTTGGTGGGAGTATCCAGTACATTATTATTATAATTACATTTTTAGTACGTTTTAGGTAAAATAAACTTTCAAAAATTTACATATGAATTCATTTTCGCTTATATATTATTTCAATTAAAGAAATTTAATTAATTGATAAATTATTTACTATATTAAAATTATTATTATTGTTATAAATAAAATTATTATGTTTAAAAATAGGAGGTGCTCTTCGTATTGGTATTATAAATATTACCTCAAAATTTCAAAGTGATCCATTTATTCGTTTTCGAGATGACTACGTATTAGTGTCCGATTTAAGTCTGGCAAATTTTTATTTCCATTTTCAATGTTAATTGTTTATAAGTAATTAATTCCACCAACTTGATTTTCTCAAAAAAATTTACAAACGGGCTATTTTGAAAAAATTAATTAAAAAAAATTTAATTAAAAAAAAAGAAATAGGAGCGGATGTTCCTTAAGGTATCATACACCTAATCTAAAAATTTGATCGCAATCCATCAAATCGTTTTCAAGTTAACTACGTATTACCACGAGTACACTGTAATATCCTAGCCTTAACGGCAAAAATGAAGAGGAACAAACTTGTAGAGAATAAAATTTTGGACAAATTTGGTCTCCACCTGTTTTTACAAAAATCGATATTTTCGGAATTTAACCTAAAAATATGTACCCATTTAGAAATATTCCCATTATCCCTTTTATTTTCAATTTTACAGGTACAATAAATTAATAAGGCGAACAATGTCGCTTTTTTCGGGTCCAATTCAAAAAATATCGATCCTAGAAGAAAAATTGTAAGGAACAAACTTGTAGAGAATCAAATTTTCTACAATTTTTGTCCCAAAGGTTTTTATGCAAAATCAAAAATGGCCGAGTTATTCAAGAAAAACCGTTTTTTACGAAAAAAAACCATTTTTCGAATAGTATTCGCTATGTGCATTCCTCCTACTACCCTCTGGTGGCTCAATAAAGAAAATTACTCGGGACTGTGAACATTTTATGTTCACTGTGAAAATAGTACGCCATGAGAAATTTGAATATTTTTGCTATCATAAAATTTGAATACCAACTGTTTTATAGCAAATAATTTAATTAATTTTGTATGATCACGTGTTTATGGCATAATGCAAGTCCCGTTGAGGTTCCATTATCGGCCACTCCGAACGCTTCGTTCGATTTGCTTATCCCCTCTCATACCTTGCACATAGCGAATACGCAAAAGCATAATTTGGTCGAGATTTTCAATTTACACTCCCAGTAACCCCCCCCCCCCCGAGACAGCTGCGAAAAAAAACCACTAAGAAATTATTCACGGGTAGGGTCGGTTTTTTGGATATAATGACTGGATTAAATGTAGTTTAACTTGTTATTACGGTTATTACCAACATCTGCGTCGTTTCCTTGGCAGTGTTAGTTCTGTGAGCATTATATTTTACATACATTAGGTAGCTTGCTAGACTTGCCTTCAGATGTGCCATGTATGCTGGTATTTATGTTAATGGTGGCAATTATTCACTAATGCCGGAGACCACCAAAGTCTAGTAAATTTATCTCCAGTATAAATGTTTAACAAACTTGTTGTGGTGTAAACGGCGCTTTGAAATAACCATGACATTTAATTTCCAAACGTCATCTGTCATCTGTTGAACTATGAAATTTCGCGTATCGCGTGTAAATTGTAAAATAATTTACTTTAAGCTAACTATTTTAATGTTACACGTTGTTTTTACAGTTCAACATATGACATATTATTATGACGTTTGGAAATTAAATGTCATGGTTATTGCAAAGCACCGTTTACGCCACAACAAGTTTTTTAAACATTTATACTAGAGATAAATTTACTAGACTTTGGTAACTCAGCTAACTGCGTTAGCTGCAAGGCAATGACCGTCTCGGATACCCCAGTTAAGTGATGTAATGCAGACATTTTTTAGATGCAATTTCTTAATTTTCCTATTTCTTACTCTCTTTTCCCATTTTTCATGCAATTGGTGGTGATTTGAAATTGGCTTTATGTTGAATCCATTACGGTAGGTACAATTTGAAGCTGTTTTAGAATCTGTTATCCTTTATTTCTCCTGTTTCGAGTTGATTCTAATAATTTTACCATCGACCCCCTGCATTTGTCTCCGCATTTCAACAGTTAATTGTTTAAAAATCAAAGGAAGTTAGTGGATTTGTTGGACTGAGCTTTCTTGTGGAAAAAAATTAAATAGTTTAAATGTGTAGATATTTAATTAATTAATAGCGTAATGAACTAAAAAATTATGTCGTTTACAAGTTATTGATGAACATCGCATGAGGTAACGTAATCGATGATCGAATTTATTATAAACGACTGCATCGAAAATGTATGTAGTGAATTCTGTTTAGATATGTACCGCGAGTACAAAAGCGAAATAAAATTCGCCTAGTGCAGCCCCCCGTAATGAAGCCAATGCACTGTGAAATAGCCAATACAATCGAAAGCATGTACTCAACTACTGGAACCGGAATATTCTGGATTCCTGAACCCCTGTAGTACATTCTCACCGGAGAGGTGATTGATTGAATCTACTAGAAATATAATATGACATTGATATTCGTCATTGACATATTACATGGTTTGGAACATCTTCATTTACCAAAGTGCAAATCTTTTAATTTCTCTTTTGTTTTGACAAACAACTACCCAATGAAATAAATAATAAATTATGATTGCTAAAAATCAATTTATTTTCTCGATGGAAGTTTTGATCCAAAAGTTAGGTTAAATTTTGCAATTTATTTATTGGGTCACTTTTTTACACACTTGCGTTAGGTCAAAAGCTTCGTTCGAGTAGCACAAATATTAGTAACCCCTATACATATTTTAGTAGCGGGTCATATTTCTTCTCTGCGTCTCATCTGAAATACCATTGCAAAAAAAATAGAAATATTAGTTGTAGGTTAAAAGATCGTTTATTATTTATTCATGAATATTGTGTTTAAATGTGAATGAAACGTCTTAATAATGATTTAATATCGAGTGTAATCGAAATGAAGGACTAAGATGATGGGGACGTCTTAATATACATCATAATACTTCCTGGCAATTTCCGCCCTAACCCTTACTAACCAAAGAGTTCTTCGAGTCAATGTCTATCTAACTCTTTCCTGTTTCCTTCCTTTCATTCTTTTTATCAAAGCATTCTAATTTAGCAAAAATTTTATCTTGCGCTTTTCGTTTTATTTACCATAAGGTAATTTATTATGGAAAGAAAAAATCAAATCCAATTGTTGGCTAAAAATCACGTTTGATTACATTTTTCCGATATATTTGTATTCGGCCACGTCTAGACTTAATGAACTTTATGAGCACGATGTATTTACCTACTTAAAGACACGACTTATTTGACTTAGGGTTGGGGTTAGGAGTAATCACAACATGAGGGTTCGCTTATGTTAGGTTTTCGCTAACATATTACATTTATAGAATGGTAGCTAAGAAAAAGAAAAAAAATTTTCTATTGTAAATTTTGAATTAAATTGAACAATTCTTTGGAATATTTAATACACCCCTTAGTAGTCACTAGCGAATTGTCTTAATTTATAAAACGTGTTAAGGGAAATTTTTTAATTCTTTTAAGGAACTTGGAGGGAAGAAACTTTTATGTTTTGTGACAAGAAAATAATGAAGTGTAACATTTTCGTTTGGTCGAGTAAATGGATAATGTTATTCACATTTGTTTGTGTCGCTCCCGTTTTTTTTAAAGTAGGGTTGTTCCCATTCACATTATCTCACAAAATTACATTTTTAGACATATCGCAGCATATGTTCTTGATAAAAGGGTCTGTTGTATAACATCCTTTTTACTGCGAGTTGAATCCAATCACACTTTGCGCTTATAAAAGAAATAAATAACCATTCGTTTCAAGTTTAAGACGAATTCGCGAGGGAACTATATTTAACACCAATTTCCGATTTGGTTTTAAAGCTTTACTTGTAATGGATACCAACCCATACGGTTCACTTGCCGAGATATATGTATTACGGAGCATTCATGACGAATTTTTGTTAAAACTCAAAATTAACGCAGAAACCTCGAAATATTATAGGTTATGTTTCCCTATTAGAAAAGGATCGAAACATTGATCAACTTTTAAATTTAAAGTTTTAAGAGATCGCTTGCAAAATTATGGAACCCCCTTCTTTTCTTATAGTCTCGGTGACACGCATAATTGGAAAGACAAATGCAATTATAATCGCTTAATGAGAAGAGGGGAACTACAAGAGGTTATTCTTCACAAAATTGAGGGGACTCTTGTGTAACTAACTAGACAAATTTATATATACCGATACTTTTTTCGTCAATACCACAAATTAGTATAACACAATTATGGCAATGACTTTTTTTGCACAGGAACGTCTTAATTATTTTAAATTCTCAAATATACTGTTTTGTTATCGTAAAATTGTGAGATACCTCGCGGTAATTTGTTAGCGAAAAAGTTTTCTAACTCAATTTATACAAAACTTTTAGTTTCCTGATTTTTACCGTTTATTCAATTTTTATTGAGGTTATGTAACTTTTCTCAGCAAATAGTTTTTAATAAAATAATTTTATTTTATTAGGTTAGGTATGCCTAATGACAAGATTAATCAATATTTTAAAGTACCAAGAATTGCGTTTTTTCCTTTTGTATATTTAAGGTGTGTAAGAGAACACTTTGAATGTTATAAAATGAATATAAAAGTAACCATATAAAACACTTGAGAATAAATTGTAACATAATTCTATTTCACGTGTCTTTCTTTTCGGTCTCAAGGGGAGACTACATGAAATACTTTTTTAGTAGAAGAATTGTGCTACCTTATATATTGTATCCTGTCCTACAAATTTAATCTGTAATAATTAAAAAGAGGCAATTTTTGTAAATACGCGTGTGGATGTTATATTATTAAATCAAAATGGTAATTAAAAGTTTGAGAAACGCTGTAAGGGTCGTTACTATCAAACAATCCTCTATAATGTAGACTGAAACAGTTAAATCGCAAGCAGGTAATCCGTGAAACAAGTAAATCTTCAGACAATTGGTTTGCAGTGCCGTAATTCAGATCGCGACCGGCAGTTTATCAAGCCCTTAGGGCAGTAAGTTGCGCCACACACGTCTCTAAATCTGCATTATGCCTACGGGGTGCCGCTCATTCGCTCTTAACTGCGGGAGTTGCCCAATTAGCTTTCAATTAGTGGTCTACAGATAACCTTATCAATTCTCTAGCGCGCACTTCATGGATCAGATTGCATCTTTAAACTAAATATGCCATTGCAACTGCCTCAGAAGAGACGTTTATTTGTCCCATATAGGACTACTAAGTATTCCTCGAAAACACAAAATTTACTATATACCGCGAGTTCATTACGTATGCGGGGTTGTATGTTCTTTTATTATGTGGACTGATTAGTGTAATCGTAGTTATGTGAATACGTGAGCTATCAAGGATTGTAACTTATTTTATATGGACGGTCGTTAGCTTTCAGTTTCACTTTTAACGGAAAAACTTCTCTTTAATTGAATTAAAATCTCGAAATCAACAACGGTAGGTGTATTAAAATCATCATTTTAAAAATATTTAATTAGCTCTGGCAGCTAAACTCCAACCTAACCTAAAATATTTTTAATTTTCTTTAAAATATTACTTTACATAATATGAAGGAAATTTATAAATCATCTTGCAATGAAAGTCATTGAATTAGGTTTTTATAGTACCTTCGAGATTGAAATAAATGTGTAATGGTATATGGTCAGTGAACGTTAAGTTATAAACGGTGGGGCTGTCTCAAAATAAAACATTGTCAATCGTGAGACACATTCTATTTATTTTACCTACTATCTTTTCAAGTAAAATCTTGTTAAAATTCCGCAACCGTCACGTACATAATATGCGACGTTAGTAGTTTTGCTAAAATTCATTAGAAACCCCGTATTAACTTTAATTGCGCCCTATATGATGATATCAGGAACACTTAATTTAAACGGGGAGAGGCGCAAGGTAAATGGAGCAAATGATTCATAAAGTGTTGGTTGTAAATAAGAGCAGAAATGATAAAGTTAATAATAAGTATAGACACTGACTAGTAGCGCAAGAGCGAATCGATGTTTCATGCACTATTGATTGGCTCTACACGTATCGACTGTTGAATAGGACTCGTTAGACTCAATTTAAGGCCACTATTTTACGCTAAAATAATAAACACAAATTCTCTTTCAGCAAAGTCAAATTTCTGAGTCATCTTAAATTCAAGATTTTCTCCGTCTTCTAAAAGTTTTCGCAGTACTTTTCCAACTGTGACAAAGCAAATATTTAGAACAAGCAAAAGTAGTAAATGAATTAAAGTCATAGAATACATTAGAGAAGGGTCAAGCCGATAGCTGAGGCCCAGCACAGATACAAATTAAGATATTCTAATTGCGCGGCTAGCAAGAACCCCTAAAACTGTTCTTCATTTGCCGCGACTGCTGTATAGATCGTACGATATACCCTTCCAGATTTACGACTAACTACAATAACAGTTTATTCTTTTCAGACGAATATATTTGTTAGAAAGATGATACAGATGAACCCTTAAAACAATTTCATTTTAGTTAAGAATCCACCATTTAATCATTTGAATATTATAATAAAACACTTAAATTGATTTTTATCTTACCAAAACCATAATATAACTGAATCAATAAAAAACCTTCCAACTTTCTGTATTCAAAACACAAAGAGTTACTATAGTAATTGGATTTTTAGTGAAATTTTGAAAATTAAGTAATTTAATTTCTGGGTAAGCGTTCCATAACTCGGTAAGTAACGCTTAACACTTAAAAACTATTTAGTATTTTAAAAATACTAAAACCATAGAGAATTTTTAACTCACGTGTAAAAGAGAGTACCTGTTACAAAAATTCCGTATTAACTTTTAACCACTTCATGCTCACGTTAAACAATGAATTACATCTACAATTAGCCCTACGCTCCCAGACTACAATTGTGACTTTCTTATTTTCTCTTTGTAATAAGGGTCAAGATCGTGATAAATTTATTTTTTGATCCTTTTGCAATTGAAAATAAGAAAGTCACAATTGTAACCTCATGGAACGTAAGGGTTAAATAACCACACAGTGCACGTGGGAATTGACGTCTCATGCAGGTCGATGAGCATTAAGTCGTTAATGAGATTTTATACTTTAAAAAAATCCAAACTCTTGCATACAAATGTATCGATAGTGATTTGCCTGTATTCACTGGTTTGATTGAACTTAAAATTTCCACTCTGTAACTTAACCAGTGGTTATACTGTAGTTAATAATGTTATTTACATTTTGTAGGGTAACATAATAACTTCCAAAATATAATTTTATATAATTAATCAAAGATTAATAAGTGCTTGCCATAGAACTTGGGTGTTACGTCATCTGATACCTGATCACACATATGCAAGCACCGCGATTGGGTACTATGCAACCAAAACAAAAGAGCTTTTGTGATTGGTGGGTTAGGATGACGTAACACCAGAGTTATCTGACAAGGACTGTATATGGAAATAATCTAAACAAATATTGATCAGTTTCAATAGAAAATATAAAAATAAGTCAGTAACTCAAATCGATTCTGTGATTTCTAATAAAATTTTGATAAACAATGTCTATCACACCAAAATCGTCCGTCCTACTTATAGAATCAATTTTCTAAAAACAGTTTTGAATTACCAAAATGCTACAATAGAAAAGATCGATTTTCAATTAGGTATAAGTATACTATAATAATCAAAATTTTTACACATTCAACTATTTTCTCATCATCGAATTTCATTCGCACTATCAAAATTTTCTTAATACTTCATTATTTTCAGTTTTTTTACTAATTTTATTATAAGTTTGTTAAACTAAATCAAAAGCTACATCAACATTACCGGCACGGCGCGTCGCAGGACGTTTTTTATCATGCTGAAGCCGAACATTTTAGATAGTTGCTGAATTTTTTACTTAACCCTTTAGTTGAGGTTAGATTAGTTCGTTTACTTTAACCCTACTTATATGAAATAAACTACAATTTGCTTTATGTGCTTTCGAGCTTTCGTTTGGTTAGGTACTGATCTCAAGAACTTTTTTTTAAAAAGTTATGTGATCATGGAACACTCTGAATGACAGGTGTCGAATAATGAACGACATGTCAAATTAGCGTTTAAATGAATAACCTATTTAACTCTGCATGTAATTGTAGTGAAATAATTAAAGCACCCTTATTTATACACGTGAGGCATATGAGATTTTTATATGTTGAACTTGATGCGGTTACGAAAAAATTATTTTTACAAGCAGAGAATCTATCGCAATGACGTTTGACGATAAAGATGGGAGCTGTTGGGGCTGCATTCCAGGTATATTAGCCGAAGTAGGTGATAACATGACGCATGGCATTCGTGGTATATTGGCTACTTGTTGATGCGGTTGCGGGGGCGGACCGTTAAGCGAATGGCCTCGCGAAGCAACGTGAAGCGTAGGTGCGCTATCTGGTGCTGCGTATCCGCGACCAACCAGCCGGGTCGGGTTGTCCCCGATCCGCCCATTACAAGACGGGGTTTTTCACCAAAGAACTGATTACCACGCGGCTTCGACAGTCTATCGTGTTGTTGTGTACGCGGGTGCTTCTTGTGAATATCATCATGTTGCCTTATCAGGCCGTAGCCATGGACTACGCGGTTACTTCAAGCTTCCAAAGACAAACACCAATTGGTCTTGGGGTCAACATTAATCCAGCATTCACGCACTCCTGGTTCGTACCGGCGGATCTGTGTGTCCCCTACAAAAAGACTCCTCTCCTCGAACCAGGGCATGTTACTTATTTGTCTCTGCTTTATGTGGTGGTTGCTGTCATAAATCCGTAGCACTTCCTTATTATAATGGCTAGTTTAAGTTTGTATCAGTACTAATTTGCCATTTTTTCTACTAATTATCATTAATATCTGCAATTATTAACAAAACAGTGTAAATTAAACGGTGATTGATGCTAAGATTAACATTTTTTATGCCAATTTGAATTTTATTACACTAATAATTGACTTAAAGCTTAAACCTGCCATAAATCACCAGTGTTACTATTTTAAATGATAGCATGACAGTTGGTATTAGCTAACATAACAAATTTATTTATTTCAAATATATATTATTCTGTCAATAGCATTTACATTAGATTTTTATAGATTAGTAATTAATTTACCTTATTATGTTGGGAATGATTGTAACAGTCCTAATTAATTGATGTTCTTATATTATGGCATTGCATGTTTTTATTGCACTATATAGTTAGGTATATGTAGGTAACTATATGCAATTTTACGGTATTTACTTAACAAAATGATTACTTTTACAACAATTAAAATTATAACCATACAGTATAATTAAGACGTTTTATTAAATGTTTTCATTGAATTATATAAGGTATGGCGAGATATGTCAGTTATTTTTAACTATTTTAACTGTTAACTACGGTAACTAATGAAGCTAATATTATGAATCCAACTTTAGTAACTTGATTTTGTAATGACTACTTTGAACATACTGAAAACTTACTTTTGCCAGTTTGTTCAAAAACGTATTCTTTTATATAGTGCGTCTCGTTTACCCTAAATTCTTAGATATTAGTTTCATTGGTCAAAAGCAAATTTAACAACAAAAACTATTATATAAGTTTGAAACCTCAGCATATTTTTTGGTTATGAATGAACTCGGATATATGAATTTAGAATTGTTAGATCACTTCTTAATAAAATTCTCGAATACACATTTCGTTGTTTTAGCTGCTCATCAGCAAGGAGCTGTTGATTAAAGCTCAGTACTTTGCTTGAGATAATGGTAACATTTAAGTCTTACTAATACAAACATTTTTATTTACACCATCAAGTGGTTACTTAAAATTTCCTTATATTAACTAGAACACCTGGTATAATATCTTCACACGTATAAATTTTTTAGGTTAAACTCAAAAATGTTAAACTATTGAAAATTGATAAAAGTGAGGGTTATGTTGTTGTATATTATGTATGTTTCCACATGCATGCACAATTGAAAAATTGGCAAGCAAAAATCGTAAAATGCCAAAAAAGTCTTACAATCATGTTTCGATCTTATTCATGAATAGGTACACGTAACACTGATTTCATTATTGATTTCATTACTTCTCATTAGATGACCCTGGTTGATATTCTTTAGGAAGAATGCTATATTATATTACAGACATATCTAATAAGTAATAAAAGCGTAAAAAAATTTTGAATTCCCAGAAATTCCAAAATTTTAAACAATTAATTGATGTTTCTATATCATGCATCCCTAAAACATCAAAAATTAGGGTTGTCCTTAGAATCATCATTCAACGAAAACTGCATTTTATAGTTTTTTTATCTATTATTTTCATAAGAATCCCAGTATAAGCTGCAGTTCAACTCACTAACCTCTAACCTCACTAAATATATAAAATAGAAAATCTACTAAATTGAAAATTCTCAAACTTCTCAAATCAAGAAAAAAAATAGCATGTGCTCTGATTAGTGTAGGTACTAATATCCGTGAACTTACTGTAGAGTGGAGTAGTGTACATTTCATTTTATTGGAAGAATACTGAGATTCAGAATTTTAAAAACAATTGAAGCGAGGTAACACGAAATTACAAATCAATAACTAAATTCACAAAATTCTTAATTAGGATTGCAGTAATTACAATTTCGGCATATAAATACGGGTTTTAGTTCAATTCTAATGAGCAGAGCTGCAGATGATGTGATCTTTTTAATTTTCAATGGTTACCTTTTCAATGCATCAAACTAGTTTTGAAACACGAATGCTTACAGTTTTAACAATTTTGTAAATGTTCTTCAAAAAAACAGTTTTAACCAACACATTTTTCACATTTTTTCCGTAAAACAGTCCATTATTCAAACTTTTCTTGATGCAAAATTTCATTGTACTATTGAATGAAAATAAAATACAATTAACTTTCAAGTCATTTTCTAGTCACAAAATCTCTTTCTTGAATATTGAATGTACTAAATTTTGACTTAAAATCGTGGCCAGCTTAGTACTAAGCCAAGCATACACAGAGAGAAAAAAATATTTGACAGAAGTGTATTTTACTTCATTTAACTCTATCCTACGTTTATATATACGCGATCCTATGGTAAGCTCCTGGTAAGTAAATAAAATACTTGGAAATTCAAGTAAAGAATTACTTAAGTAAAGCAGATAGAGTCAAAACAACGCATAACGTAGTTTCCATTCAAGTAAATTTAAGACTTCATCCAAGTAATTTTAAGAGTGACATCAAGAAATTTATCGAGTTGTTACCAATATTTGATAATGTTAGCCCTAGTATTTTTCAGTGTAGTTTCAATCCTATTCAAGGTTACTTTAAAGAATTTATATGATCTAAGTAACTTTATATAATAATTGAATTAACTTAATTTGGGATTGCTTTAAGGAAGGTTTTATTAAACACATTGCGTACCACGTCATTCACATGAGGAATAAAAGAATTGTTTCGTGAACAATTGCTTCCATTCTTGATGAATGACGCGTACGCATTGTGGTAAAGAAAGTTGAACTTCATTTCAAATTATATTTGAAAATTTATATTTTTTTCACTAATTCATCATTACAGCATAAAAGTTTTTAATTTTGCGAATGTTTTCGATCTCCACTTTGAACTGGTTGATTTCTTATTATAGCGGAATCTTCTTGATTTTTCACCTAAAATCATTTACAGTTAATTATACAAACATAATTAAACAATATTATCTCTATTATACCTTAGCATGAATTTATCATCCCAGCATCAATTGTTTTCTATTTGCCAATTTTTAATTTTACCTTTTGGAGGTAAAGAATGTCCAATAAATTGTAGTTTTAGAATCTATCAATACAATACATTGTGAGATTACGAAATTGCGAAACCAAAATTTAAACTTACCTTTGAAAAATTTAGAATAGTAATTATTTGATCACTTTTCTTCTGCAGCTTACGGATTTGAATGTTACAACGGTTACAACTGCGTTAAGAATAAGCGACATTCAGATGCAACAAAGCAGTTTAACACGTACTATATTCTTAGAAGTCGACCTATTTATTTGACTCTTTCTAATACTTAATCGAAATAAGTCATTTATGTTTATAACACTATTTAATTTAATTTGACATTTTGAAATGCTTCAAGCAAGTAAACTTCTTATTATTAAATTAAATATATTACAATTCTTAGTTCAACCAATTTATTACTTGAATTAATTATATAATGTAAGAATTTAATTTACTCCCAGGAAGTAATTCGAATCATCAATGAAATTAAATAAAGAGTTCATACAAGTAAATAATGCTGAGTAAAATATATACTTAAATTCAAGTATTCGTTTTTCTCTGTGTAGCAGTGGCTTGGTGTAATCGCTGTATAAAGTTACAAGTGGAAATTCCGAGTTCGAATTGTTAACTTCAAGGAGTTTCTTAGTTCGGCCCTCCTAATTTAATCATTTTGCTAAATTTACAGCCGAAATGACTATAATGTTTTGTAACATACCTGAACAAGATTTCCATTTTTGGTTAGTATTCCAAAATTTGTACGAATAAAATTTGATATTGGAAAGATTTATTGATCGAAATTTGCTAATAATCCTGCGGAATAGATCCTGGAAAGTTGACGATGTTTTCAAAAATGGAAATTTTGCAAGATTTTATTTTGAAATTTAATATTGTATTTAAGAGCGCGCTGCAAATTTTGATACAAAAACATGTTTGAACAGATGGCGCGCCCTAAAATATTAATCTTTTATACAAAATACAAAATTCTAATAATTTATAAGTCATATGAATAAACGATAACTAATTTAGGCAATAAGGAAGTTTGAACTTTTAAAGTTAAATATCTTTAAATATATTCAATATTTTCAAATCCTAATTTGGAATATACTTGTAAATATTCAACATTGGAAGCTCAAACTTCCTCATTGTCTAAATTAGTTATCGTTTATTCACATAACTTTTATAAATGATTAGAATTCGGTATTGGTGAAAAGATTTGTATAATAGATTTAATATTTTAGGGCGCACCATCTGTTGAAACATGTTTTTGCATCAAAATTTGCATCGCGCTCTTGACTTGTTGATTAATTCCTGTAGATGGATGTTGATCTATATTTTATAATTGCATGATTTTGATATTAATTTGTCTACAAGACGATGATTTACTATTTGCTAAAAATAAAGCCAAAACTTTTAACCCATCCCAAATTGAGCGAAATACTTTTTTCCAAAACATCATCAACTTAACCCAAACCAAACTTTAATACTTCTTTGGTGATCATTATTTACCAAATTTACATTTGGATTCAGTAATTCTATAATTTCCTATTAATTTCGTCATTCTAACCTAACCAAACGTGGAGGCTATTTTGGCTAGGTAACCAATAGCGGTAATTATACTACTTTTAGCTGAGTCTATAAAACTTCTTAAGGAAACAGTTGTAATAACTCGGAAGCAACAGTGCTTTATTTTGTGTTTCCAAAGATGAAGTAAATAATTTGGACTTGAGTTCTATGATGCTTTTAAAATTTTCCATCAAAATTTTTCAATATTTTCAATATCTTCTTCTTCTTCAACTTAGTTTAAGCCTTAAGGCTTGTTATTACCAACATCTGCGTCGTGTCCTTCGCAGTGTTAGTTCCATTAGCATATATATATATTTTACATCCATTAGGTAGCTTGCTAGACTTGTCTTCAGATGTGCCTGTATCCTAGTTTTTTATGTTAATGATGGCAATTCACTAACCCAGGGGACCACCGGCTTAATGTGCCTTCCGAAGCACGGAGACTAGTCATAAGAAAGTTTGACTCTCCCCAGGTTTGAACCCGGTGCCCTGCATTCACATCCAACTGCGCTAGCTGTAAGGCAATGACCATCGCTTTTCAATATCGTGTCTAAAATATTGAATGAAATATGCTGTCTTGGACATTTGTGTAGGAAATTTAATTCCTTACTATAATAATTTTGTATAATTTCTAGTAATTTTTGCAACGTTTAGAATGAAAGGACGCGGGGTATTTTCTTTTACAGTTTTTATGTTTTTTTAATTTTAGGTTAAAAATTATAGAAATTTTAATAGATAGTTAAAATCAATCAAAACTTGATGTATTTTGATATATGTAATTGTGATCAAAAAATTAGTTAATTATCTTTAATAATGCACTTTGAGAGAAAATGCAATTTACGTATTGGCCCCTTACTTTTGCGTACCACAGATACATGTCGGTTTAATCATTATTTTTAAATCATCACTTACACATATCGAAAAAGCCAAAAAAAAGTAAAATGAATGAAACAAAAATTGAGAACGTTTATGGAATAAATACTTCGGATCGTTCAATTCTCAGTTGAACACTGGCGGCCAAAATTAGAGGCGGCCAAAATCCTAAAAATAGGGGTAAGAAAAGGTCATTTACTTTACGGCAGGGAATAAGTAGTACAAATTTAGGAAATTGTATTAAAAAACCGAAACAATTCGGCTACAAGGGCGGCCAAATTAAACTTTGCACACGGGCGGAAGTACCCCTAGCGGCGGTCCTGTTCATAGTTAAACTGTACTATATAGGTACTACAGAACAGCGGTCGGCAACCGATGGTCAGCGGACCACTGGTGGTCCGTGGCGTAATTTCAGTGGTCCGCGAAAAAATTCTGACATTATTTAAATTTGCTGAGCTCATTTAATAAAATTTTTAATTAAAAAATAACTTGTTTTTAGCTGTCTACAGTGGCGGATTTTCGAAGAGGTCTCAAAATTCAGCTCTCAAAATAAAAAATATTTTATTTAATTATTAAAAAAGTGAGACGTGGGGAAATAACATTCAAAATTAACCAATATAAAATTACAACTGCTTGGCTATATTTAAAGGTTTGCTGATGTTCAGATTGTATTAATTATGGAAATTGAAACTCATTGGTACAAGGATTGTCAAAGTTCATTAGGTAAAAGAGTTAAAAATCAAAAGAATCGACCTTCAAAAGCCCATGGGGAATTTCTAGTTAACATTTGGTGAATAGCAACATTTGGTGAAAATTTGATGGACTTAATTTTATGAAATGTTATATATTAGATTGGGTGTTAAAACCAGGTTTTATGTGCAATATTCCCCCCCCCCCGTGTGCCGAAAGCTGAAAATCATTGCTGTAGGTTGCAGAGGTAGTGAAAATATTTAGAAGAGGGTATCAAAAGTTCTAAAACAGCAACTGGCTATATGTAAAAATATATTCCTCGCATGTTGCTCGAAGCAAATGTAAGTGAGGGATTCAATAAGTTTGGTTAATTATGACATAGGGTTAAAAATGGTTATTCCAAAAAATTTTGCGATAAAAGTAAACAATTAAAAAGTTAGTGGTCCGCGAAATTTAAATTGCCAATTTAGTGGTCCGCAATACCTAAAAGGTTGCCGACCGCTGCTACAGAAAGTACTTTGGGAAGGTTTTTCCCAAATCTCGTAGGATCTTGAGCTAATAAATGACAATTTGTTAGGTATTAACAGTTATTTAATATCTGCCTTTCAGATATAAACCAGATCCATCTAATCCAAATTTTAAAATGAAATAAAAAATGTTATGCTATTTATAATTCAAAATTTAACCGTTCACGTTTTAAAGGCATTCCCGCATAGTTAATAATGCTACTTCCAACACAACAGTCCCCGAAAAAATTTCCATCCGAGTTGGTAAATGAAAGAGTTAGTATTTCAATTAATCTTAACGGATGACCGGTTTTGGTACTATCCACATATTATTATCGTCTATCGAATCTTTTTCCTGACATGTGCAACCGACGATTCAGAGTTATATTCGGAGATTATTGCATTATTATCAATATATTTTCACTTTTATTTTTCTTTTTTTGGAAGAACAAATTACAAAATTCAGTTGATCTTTATTGTGATCGTTTTGAAAAATAAAATTCTATGAGTTACCCTGTTCATAACCTCCTTTCCTTTCAATTTGTATTTGTTAAAAATAATAAAATTTGACCTTATTACCTGAAAAATTGTCTCCGATGTTACCAAAATAAACGTTTTCAATAAAATTATTCGTATTTTCGGCGAGTACTTATTGTAAAATGCTGACCCTTTTATTTTCAAAAAGTACACAGCCTGTTTATAGTGCAGTTACGCGGTGTAAAATGTTGAAAGCTATCAAAATCTGGACTTTACTACATTTTTACAACGGCATGTGAATTCAAAAGCAATGAAAGGAGTGTACACACGCTTGCGGTTTTCCTCGGTGAAAATGCAAAAAAGAATTCTTAAGATATAAACCACTTTATTTTTATTACGCAATTAATTTTGAAATTATAGTTAATAACATATTTAAAATAATGAATTAGCACGAATATTGTAATAATTGAAAGTTTGTAATATAAAATTTTGTCGAGTGTAAAATTATATTAAGCATGATCCTGTAAATAAAAAGCAGAAGTAGTAAGTGAGCATAGGTGATTCATACAAATCTGAGTTAGGAGGCTAAGTAGTGATCTCCGTGATTGAAATTGCCGCTTGGGGCCTTACAAATGCGACCGTGAATGTAGAATCTACAAATCCCGCTAGCGACAATTGGACTTGTTTTCATTTTATTTTCGTTTTCCCCTATAAAGCGTTATTCCCCCGATATAATCGTATTATCTTATACTGCCCTTCTTTAGCTAGATAAAACGAAAAAACTATCGGAAGTGATCATAACGCGACCGCAATAATAGTAGGTGCCGCGCACCGGACACTAGGGACCCTTAGGAGTAAATTGGTCTAAAGAATTGTTTCTGTCGGCAACGCGTTTGCTCAATTTACGGTATTTGAGAAGGGCAGCGTGTGAAAACAAAATTAAGTCGAACTTTTGATAAAATTGGAAGAAATTGGTCGACGTTAGTTCAACCGTCGTTTTAGTCCGTAGAGAGTTACCCCTCGCTGGACGATTATTAGGTTATCGACATCTTACTTTCCGCCCTGTACCTGGCGACACCTCTCCAATACCCCCGAGACTATGGACGGAGCCTTTTATCTTCTCATGTGTGCATCGCAAGCAATCGCTCTCCCCAGCCGATTGGATTTCCAAATGGCCCACGTCCGGGTAGCGGTAAAAGCAAGACTCACTAGCTGGAGTGCTGACTAGCAGCCACGGATGGAAGTTTATGGCCTACTGTACGTGCGGTGACGTGTCGCACTAACGACATACTCCTTTGGGATTAAGCTTGCTAACATCGATACTACTTTTATAGTTATGGACAAAGCTATTAAACGCGAGATCCACATTCGTGGTTCAATTTTAAATAAAAAATACTTTCACATTTTATGCTTCTCTAATTGAGATCTACAAAGTAGCGAATTAAACCAAAAGTAAAACATTAAATTTTGTTTAAATAAAACACAAGAGAGGCATTTTCATCTGGCTTTGAGTGACATTTTCTTGATTAGATTATACGTGTACGTGTTTACTTTGGAATCATAAAATCGCTCCTTTGATATTATCGTTCTTAGTTCTTTCAATGCCATTTTCCACTTACCGCAGAACATTACAGTTTAGGAACGTCTAATCATCATCTTCGTCGCACTAACCTCTAGCTTCTGCTACTTTTCACTTTTATTTATCCTCAGGGAGCGGTGTCCAACTCGACTTGCCCCGATTCCGAAGGTTTTCATTCTCGACTGGTCCCTTTGGGAACTCTGATTTCAATACGGCCCACTCTTTATTATTTCAAGCTTTTCACAGTAGAAAGCAACGTTTACACTTGCTTAACACTCAATTTATATAGAACGTCAACTATTTTACTCTAAACTGTAGAAAATTTTGTCGAATCAACACTAAATTATGTTCTTTTTCTTGTGTAAAATGTCTAATAAGTTTATTCTTTACAGCATACTCGAATTGCGGAAAGAAAAAAGTAGAGATGCGGCTCGCTCGAGAAGAGGAAAAGAAAATTTTGAATTTTACGAATTGGCTAAAATGCTTCCCCTACCTGCTGCTATCACTTCCCAACTAGACAAGGCTAGCATCATCAGGCTAACAATATCGTACCTGAAACTTCGTGATTTTTCTGGACATGGTGATCCTCCGTGGAATCGAGATGGTCCTCCAGCTAATAAATCCCTTAAAAGTAAGTAAAACTGTTTAGTGATAACTAGAGCACGGATTCTAGGCAATTTGCCTTTTTGTCCTTTATTTAGGCAATTCAAAATTATAAATACAAAAATGCCGTTCAAACGATTTTGAAAATTTTGAACCCTACTTTTATTTGCCTAAATGCCTATTTTAGATGTTACTGACCTAAAATAGATTTTTAATGCCTAAAAAGCCTAAACCAATGATTTATCCCGTTTACGTTACTAAAAGTTTAAAAAAAATAATTTTTATGTTTTTTAAAATTTGTATCTCTCAGTCAGTGGCGGCAGGCCCGTAGCCAGAATTTCATTTCGGGGGGGGGGGGGGGCACTTGTAAAACACCTATTGTAAAATGTAAAATTTTCGGTTGTTCCCCTTCCATTTTCTTTGTCTTTTCAACATTTCGGGGGGGGGGGAACATGCCACTAAGTGCCCCCCTCTGGCTACAGGCCCGAGTGGCGAATTTAGCACTTGAGAGGCCCCAAGCGCAATTTAATTTTGTAGTCCTCCAAAATACCAAGAAACTAACAAAATAGAAAGAATAGATATTTTCGATACTAGTTAGGAAAAGTAACATTTTTCCAAACACTTAAAAAAATCGTTTTATTTGTTAACTTAAAAAATATAGTAACCCCCAAATTAGTAGCGCCATATGCAAATAGAGGAGATAATTAATAACACCATCTATTTAAGAGAGAAAAAAGCTTAGGTATACATAAAAATTTGTCAAGTATTTTCCATCCTTTTATATATCGTTATTATCGCTTTTATATGGTTATTAAAAAATTTTAAACTAATTTTTTTAAATATTATGTTAATAAGTTTTTGTAATGAAAAATACATATTGCCTAAAAGCCCCTAAATTCTTAATTATTGCGCCTATTTCAATGATTTTTATAGCCTAAAATTGTGCCTTTTTTATCATTTTTTACGTCCTAAAATCCGTGCTCTAGTGATAACTTGATCAAGAGGCGCAAGGCCGAACCAAGTAAATCATCAATTGCCAAGTATTGTTTTAGGTTAATTTTTAGATCCTTTCGGATTACTATGTAAAGGGCTCGTATAATATTTGTAGGTATTATGGAAAAGTATTAAATATACAGTCTAATCCACCTATAATAGACTTGCTTGTCTTAATATGTCAAATCGCTTATTATAAGCGGAATCCATACTGTTCATCTCAATTACGTTATAATTAGTGTGTATTTCCCAAAATCTTGAAATCACTAACACAATTTTTATTTGGAAGCCTGCATTATTAATTACATGAAATTGTTGAAATTTTGCCGAAATTCTCATAAATTGTTAGAGAAAATAAGGAATTATTAAAAAAGTCGGAAAATTTATGGTATAGTTTTGTGAAATACAATAAATTTGAAAGTTGACATTGACTAAACATAAGTTAGAAATTTATTATATATACTTTGTAAAATATTTTGATAAGTTAGGTTTGTTGATAAATAAAATGAATAATATGGTAAGATAAGGTCAAGAGAGGTAGCGATGAAAAATATTTTAGATTTGGTGTTGGTTTACTAATTGTGAAGTATTTGAATGCGGGAAATCTGCGTAATTCAAATCCCATTTGAAATCTAAAACAAAGTCTCTAACCCTCTAGATCGATGTCAATTCATTAAGACTATATAAGCAAGAATGTTCAAGCGCAGCCTAATTCTGCATAATTATTTCACTTAGAACCCTCGCCGCCGCAAGTACACGAATTACGGCTGTAAATTTTCCAAGTTTGGTTTACAATAAGCACCACCTAATTTTATCATTCTCGGGCGGGAATAGAATTGGATTTGCTAGTTGAACAGCGAGGGTTCGTGATTAGATTTACATGTTGTAGTTTGGGGGACATTTCGTGCTCGTCAGAGCCCCTTTCGTGATGACATACTTTCAATCAAACCAAATATGTATGTCAGCCGCCCCCGCCTCAATTACCGCTTCTTCATAACAATTCTGTTTGGTTCTTCTGCCGGTGCTATTTTGCATTGTCGCTTCATTTACTAGGGTTGTATCGCGTGACTAAATAAATACTCTCAATTAATTTATACCATCTCCAGACATTTAACTTCTTAGGCACTCCAGTTATCTACTTTAAAATCCATTTTTATTTTTCTCCTTTCGTCTTCCGTAATGGCAAAAAAGTTGTAATATGCAAAGTCCATTAAGAATTGGTTTAGCCAGAAGCTTCTTTAAAACTCTGAGAAATATAGCTTAAAAAGTTAAAGTAAATGGACAAGTTACAAA
The DNA here is from genome assembly GCA_958510855.1 of Rhagonycha lutea. Lineage (NCBI taxonomy): Eukaryota > Metazoa > Arthropoda > Insecta > Coleoptera > Cantharidae > Rhagonycha > Rhagonycha lutea. The sequence goes on from OY294042.1 coordinate 2,371,267, forward strand.
TTATAATTCAAGAGCACGTATCACCAGCAAATGGCTGTAATGCAAAGCACACAGGAGCAAGATGGCTGCCTAGTTTAGTATTCCAAAATCGTAAATTTAGATTCAGGACAGTGTCACTGTCTTAACCTTACACTACGTTTGCAAATGTACACATAAAAGAATTAAAAATCTCCGCTAAAGCATTCCCTATGTACACATAGCAACTCAAAAATGCCATCATCATATGAAATTTCCATCCCTTATTCAATCGAACCAAATTTATTTTTACAGTGACTGGCAAAATAAATATCCTTGTGGATTTAACAATTTTGATTTACATTTAAGCAATTTTCCCGATACTAAGTTCGAAAGAGGAATGAAATAACATCTGGGTATCTTATGGGAGATGAACAGAATTAAGTAAAATCAACGTTAACATACGTAGCGCAATTGGCGAACGTCTATCCTTCATAAAAACAATATTGGGTAGGTGGGATCAAGTCTCTAAGGAGCCCTGGCCAGCGGTCACTATTCCCTTTTCTGATAATTCAATAACGGCCCGTCAGCAGTTCTGCCTTAGTTACACCATTTATCATTACTTATAACATATTTTGACAACAAAAAATAATATAATTTTTACAGCTACTTTTGCACTTACACGTAGGTATCTTTTCCTTCCCCTTTTTTCAATTTCATAATTGAAAACAATTCTCTTAGACCGATTGGAATCAAATAATTCGTCAATTATTTTTTTTGTCTTTTTATATTTGAGTTACTCTGAAGCTTTTTTCATATGTCATTTTTGTCCCTTTGTCAAGATCTGGCATCTGAAAATGCTTATGGACTTCTCAATCTATATACGTGATCCAATAACACGGTACAGTTTAAAAGCCCAAAACAACTAAAACTCATTTCTGGTCAGGTTAATCGTAAAGATAGTATACAGACATAGTACTTATTTCTAAATACAGGGTGAAGCAATACAGTCGACAGGACCGCCGCTAGGGGTACTTCCGCCCGTGTGCAAAGTTTAATTTGGCCGCCCTTGCAGCCGATGTTTTTCGGTTTTTTAATACAATTTCTTAAATTTCTACTACTTATTCCCTGCCGTAAAGTAAATGACCTTTAATTAACCCCAATTTTTGGGATTTTGGCCGCCTCTAATTTTGGCCGCCCTTGTGTTTCGCACACTGTGGACAATAGTGCGCGGCGGGTCTGACAGTCGACTTCTTCGATAATTCCTTTACCGATAACTGTTAACAGTGCATAAATTATTGTATATTGTACAGATAATTTGGTGTAGTACATAGGGAGTTGAGTTTCGGACCGTAGAATTATTGGTTCGAATTCCAATGGCTACAGAATTATTTGTGCCGTTTACTAAACTTTACTCTACCGTTTACTCAACTGGCACTAGCACATCTTTTTGTTGAAATTTTCCATAACCGTTTTGTATAAATATGACAGAATTTCGTTGACACAACGCTCAATTTCCTTCTTCAAGGCATGAATGGTCGTGGGTTTGTTGGTATACCAACCTTAGACTTCAAAATAAAACCCAAAAAGAATCCAATGGCGTTAAATCGCATGATCTGAGCGGCCAAGTCTGATCACCAAAACGGAAAATTACACGACTAGAAAATGATTCATGCGGTAATTAAATTGTTTCTCGGGTTGCATAGCATGTGCCACCGTCTTGTTGAAACCACATCCATATCTTTCTTACATTTTAGGCATAAAAACCTGGATTATTATGTCGCAATAGCGAGTACAATTAACTGTTATTGCCTGACCAGCCGCATTTTCGAAAAAGAATTGTCCAGTGGCGGATTTCCCAACAGGCGCAAGAGGCGCGCGCTTAGGGCATCGTAAATCAAGGGGCCTCAAAATGAGGAAAATTTAATTTTAATTTTTAATTAAAATTTTAAAATTTTAATTAAGGAAAAACAACAATAAAATTCTAAGCCCCTAGGATGCCTTAGATTTACAGTAATTTTAATTTCAGTGCTATTTTTAATAACAAAAAAATTTTAAGCCCTAAAATGCCTCGGATTTGCAGTTATTTTGATTTCAGTGCAATTTTTAGTAAAAAAAAAGTATTAAAAAAATAAATCGTCTGCGGTGCTGGTGAATGGGCCCCCCGGCCTCAGGGGTTCAAATCAATTATTTTAGGGAGTGTAGGATTAGTGGAAAATCTTAGAGGGGGGCCTCATAAGTTCTAAAACCGCCACTGGAATTGTCCAATCATACCTTCAGCCCAAAATCGGTACCAAACAGTGACACGTTGTGAATGCATTTGTTTCTCAACAATCACTCGTGGATTTTCTGAATCCCAATTCGACAAACCTTCATTATTTTAAAAATAATGCTCAGCAATGAAAACGCGTTGTTTTTTGTGTTGCGCTCCATTTTTGATAACCCTGAACTGTCAGCTGTCAAGCTGTTTTTTTTATGGCAACACTTTACCGCACCTAGTGTGAATTTTGGAACACCCTTTATATTATAAAACTTATCCAAGTATTGGCCTAGCTCTTTTGTCAAGTTTGTCTGGATTGAAGTGTTTTAGTTCACTTTCTTAGTCATATAACAGTGAATACAAGTAAATCGAGATGCAAATTGAATTTTCAATCTACATGAGATCTAAAAATAATGTGGCTTTTAAAGTCCAAAACAACAAAGCTTTGCAGTTTTTGCAATAAATGTCTGAATTATATACCGTGTGAACATAGGAAAATAACATAGAAAATAGATTTTTTTTAAATTCCTGCTTCCCATTATAACGGATTTGAATGAAAAGAGTATCAATTTAAAGAGGTTTATTTTCCGCGTCTAAAGACACCCAATCAATTGATGGTTTGTTCTTTGATCATTGTTAAAAACTCAAAATAAAATGACAAAATAGAACTTTTAAATAGATATTAGATGCCTTGTTTAATTAATTGCAATTGTTTTTGTTTGAAAACTAATTTAAACGTAAGTTTTGACAGTTCAACCATCCAAAGCAGGTCTGATTTTTAGAACATCGCTTATTTTAATTCTACATTTTTAACATTATTAAAGAACAAAACATCAAGTGTTGGGTGTCTTTAGACGCGGAAAATAAAACTCTTTCAATTGATATCTTTTTCATTCTTATCCGTTGTGATGGGAAGCAGGAATTAAAGAAAAATTAATTTCCTATGTTCACCTCGGTGCCGGCGCCGGCGGTGGCCGGTCACCCGGTATATTAAAATTTCCATCTCAACTTCAACAGTTCAATAATTACATTGTAATAATTGTTTTTAATACAGTTGTTAAAACTGATCTATTAATATTTAGAGCAAAAATCTTATTTTACCCCTAAAGGGCGAGGATCACCAAAGTCAGTTAGTTTACCCTCCTGCTAAATAGTTGGATATAATTGTTATCGTGTAAGTGGGACTTTAAATAAATTTGACCTTTAATTTCCAAACGGCATCTGTAGAACTGAAAGTTAGCGTAGAATCTCGTGTAAATTAGAAAATAATTTACTTTGAGCTTACTGTTTTAACTGTTTTTACTGTTTTGTGAGTGATTTATATTAAATTCGAAACAGATGACAGATGGTGTTTGGAAATTAAACGTCAAATTTATTCAAAGTCCTACTTACACGATAACAATTATATCCAACTATTTAACAGGAAGATAAACTAACTGACTTTGGTGATCCTCGCCCTAAATGTGGTAACCACAAAAATTGTATGAAATAAAATAACTGTAAGTTTTAAATACATGCAGATTTGTAATTGAAATATCGGACTAACATTTCGATGCTTCCATAAGGAAATAACTTAAACATTAATCCTCTGCGTGAAATGTTATATAAACAAAAATAAATTAAATGGCTTCCAGGTATCTCCTTCTATACTCAACTCATGAGATGCAATAAGATCGAAACATGTAGTATCTCGTTAATAGAATTCCTGCTTATGACTTTCAAATTTTATTGCATGCTATTACAATTTTCAATACTTAGCAATCCAGAAGAATTTTTAGTAAGAAAAAACTTAAAAAATGCTCAAAATGTTTGGTATAAATCAATTGTTCTTGCTGAAGCTAACAAGGTGAGGGCCAATCTTACGGGTCACTGATTTTCTTCAAACTTGGCACATTTGTTCTAGGGGACCATATCAGACATAACAAAACTCGAAAGTTACAAAGTTTACAATTCAATCGTTCGCTAAAAAATCGCATTTAAAATTTTCAATCAGCGGTTAGGATAAACGCGTGTCGATTCGACGGATTCGAGGTTCCATGTAGACATTAGCTTTTGTAATAAATTTTTTTTATGGGTGTACTGCTGCTAAGAACTCAAAATACTAAATAGGATTATCTTCCCAATAGAGAAGATTTTTATTTAAATATTTGAATTAACTCAAGGAATACACCCAGAAAAGGATTTGTTGCAGAGACAAAGGATTTTGTCATAGCAACAAATATTTTTGTTAAAAAGAAAGATGGGTTTTTGTTATAATATAATTAATTCATAATCAATTCGTAGTCCTTGAAGTGAAATTCGATAGTAACCATTATGTATTTTAAAATAATTGAAGAGCATTGTAAATCTAAAAGTTTAATAAAGTATTAAAAAATAAAATTAACCCTTTAGGCCCAAAACGATATAATTGTATTCACTAATTACTTCAAAATAGAGTAATACCAATAAATTATTTAAAAGGTGGTTTCACAGTCAGGGCCATATTTCTAAATAGGCAGAGTAGGCAGCTGCCTAGAGCGGCAAATTTTGAATGTAAAAGTAAAAAATAAGAATTATTTTTAAAATATTGTTAACTCTCAACTTATCAAGCATAAATATCAACTTATAGAACCTCTGAAGTATATACAGTGGCTCGCAAAAGTCCTCGGACACTCCTATGTTAGCACATTTTGAAACCGTTTTTTGACATATAAAAATCGATTTTACAACAAAACTTTTTAAACATTTTTTGTAGAAAATTTCATTATCTTCAATTTTATACCTATACACTTTTTCATTTTGTCACCCCGTTTTTGACTGAGAGCGACTTAAACAAGACTTGAGCAAATACAAAAAATATTGTCACCTGTATTATCTCTGTAAATAATAATTTAAACTTTCTTTTTCAAAAAAATTGTTATTACTGTGCAGTTTCTGCGAGTTTCTGTGAGAACAAGAGGAATATTTTGAGAATTGCATTTCTTTTGCAATCTTGAATCTTATGACAGCATTCAGAACAGAATCTTCAAGTTTCCCACATGTCTTATCACGATTGTAGCGAATGCAAGATTTTATTTTTATTATGTTATGGTCGAACTTTCTGAATAAATATTAACGTGCGTACAATGAAGATTATTTTATAAAAAAAACTTTGAAAAAAGTGCTACCATTTAATTTCTCCAAAAGAAAGGATTATTTTTAAATCAATTTATAAAATAAATTTTCAGATAAGTAAAAAAACCATGGGAAACTATGCGTACTTATAAGGGACGGTCATTACATCACGTAACCAATCTTTTTATAATGTGGTGAAAAATTAGAGACCGTGAAATTATTTAAAAAAAAAAACTTTAAATTTGTTCGCATTTGAACTGTATCTTTTAAAAGATTGTTGTACCAAAAAAATTTACTAACACGATGTGACCATCGATAGAAATTACTATTAATTTTTAAAAATTAGGAAAGAAAGATGCGAGGACATCTGTTGAGGGATTTCGTAACTAAACATATTAAGCAGCTCCCTAACAAAAATTTTGAAATTGTAATAATAATATCTATTATTTTGGTGAAATGTAACGAAAAAGATATGAGTAATTTTGAGCGTATCGATAAATAAAGCATCACGAGGAGCTTAGGGAATTATAACAGTTCTTTTAGTGTTGTCATTAGATAAAGTCGATTTTTGCTAACGAATAAAAATGACATGAATATCGTATAGTGTAATCCCACTACCGCTAATAAACCCCCGAGACACGCTTTGCCCTAATCGCTAAGATCAACTTTATGAGGCTGCAGAATAACATTACATTATATCGTCTTAATTGCAAATTGCACGTCGTGTCGTAAATGTTGTCTGAAAACTAAACTAAAACGTCATAAATTATATATTTGATTAATTATTTCGCTTACAATTAAAGAAAAGTAAACTAAAATGCGCCATCCTTTTTACTTCCCTTAGGCTTAATTAGGAAAGGAAAACTGGTCGAAAGCTTTTCTGATTGTTCGAGTTAAACTAAAGTGTGAGTAAATTTTTTTTGTTTATTAAATTATCACAATACAGTGGAAATCACTTGGGCAAATCAAAATTATTGGTTTCGCTCGGGTTATTATCCTCTTTATTACTATTTTTTCTATGTCGATTACCTATCATTGTTTCGAGTATTCAAATTGCTTTATAATCGAAATTTTATTTTGAGAGGTAGCACTTTAAAATTGTAAACTAAAATGTACTACGTTACATTGTATTATTGGGATAGGTAAAAAATTGTATCTGGGTATATAACAACCTCACCTTCTTTTTGTTATAAAAATAAATCGAAAATAATTTAACCTTTTGCGGTTTGATTGAAGAAAATAACATAAAATCTAGATTGATTCTCTCCCACTTCCTGGCTTATACATATAAATAGAAAGGGTATTCACCTGCATTTTATATTTAATTCACTTATTTATTAAGCAAATTATTTTTGCATAAATTGGGGTAGGTATCACCAGTATAGGGGGCGAATTTAACAATCATTTGAAATGTATGTACTTTTTGGAAAATACTTTATGATTGTATTTGGCATAAAAATAAAGTTCAATCGTAATGTTTAATTTATTTTATTTTTAAATGTGGCAAGATGTAAATTTGAACGATAACAATTCCAATCACATACTCACGCCTGTGTGCGGTTTTACAGGGAATACTAAGTGGTGTATATAAGCGTCATTCCATGTCAACACATACTATAGTGATTTCTGTAAAGCATCAAATATTTTAACATTTTTTATGCAATACCTAAATAATTATTCAATGCGTAGGAAAATTCTTAACGCCTTTGTCAATTTATTACTAATTAATGAGTATGTATTATTCAAATAACGTTCGCTAAAACAGCCTTCCACAATCCTCACACTCAAAAATAATTTACTAGTATCAATTGTTTTAATTAATTATTACTCAACAGGAGACTGGAAGCACGTAATAATAATCATCCTCACAATCAGCGTTCCATGTTCCATTTCTGGCCATACACCTCTCTAAATTTACCTCTACATATTCGGTCAATGGTTAATCTCATTCTTCTTTCTTCGTAAGTCATCTCTCCATCTGATTTTCAGCTTTTCTTGATTCCTTTTCCACTTTATTCCTCCATCCCCATCTTTCGCCCTGGTTTTTTTCATAGTTTTTGGTCAGCCATATTCTGACAAGTACGGAGTACATCTTTAACTTAAAGATTCTCAGTTTCCAGATTGATAACCGAACGGTGATTTATTCTGCTGCTTATGAATTGTGATGCACTTTGGTAGAGTTTTCCAAGATTTTTATGTTGTTCCTGTATCAAAGTACAAGGAACTGTAGATTCTTTCGGGAATATTTTTGCTCTTGGGCTAATACGAGAAATTTTTCCATTTTTGATTTTTCAATGGCTCATATAATATTCCTTCGATTATGGGATAACTTCTATTCACAATCTGCCTTCTTCCTTCTGAATATTTGAATATTATAGGTTATATTATGCTATGATTTTATTATAATATAAAAGATGCAACTTTAGTTTGTTTAAACATGGCGATGCTTAGCACGAATCAAAATTATACAGCTAAATCACTGTATTAGTAAAAGTCAGGTTAGGGGTAAGAGAAAACCTTTTTAAAGCACCATATTCTCAGATACACTCATCGAGAGTTGTCAAATTTTTACTTCTTCTTCTAGTTTAAGCCTTTAAGGCTTGCTATTTCCAACATCTGTGTCGTTTCCTTAGCAATGTTAGTTCCATGAGTATATAAATACTTTACATCCATTAGGTAGCTTGCTAGACTTGCCTTCAGATGTGCCTGTATCCTGGTTTTTATGTTAATGATGGCAATTCACTAACCCAGGGGACCACCGGCTTAACGTGCCTTCCGAAGCACGGCAATTTTTACGAGACGAGAGTTTTCAAATTTTCTTCCATTATGTAATCCAACATACGGCCCAATTAAAAATGCTAATTGAATTGCTAAATGAATTGCTTTAAGAATTGGTAGTTGTACACAGCCTGATATGATTATCCGACGATTCATCTGGTGCATGGATATGCTAAAATTTGCATTTCAAAAATAATTTAAACTAGCATTATTGATATTAAACTGAGGTAGAAGCAATAGCTTGTCAAGACGCGTCCAGACTTTGAATATTTCAACAAAATTTTTCAAAAAATAATTCAAAATTATATAGGTAATTAACTAGTAGATCATGCAGCTTGTAAAGCGAGATCTATGGTAAATCATTAAATGCGATGTTTTTAATTATGTCACAAATGGGTGTTTTTTAGAGGTTTGATTTTCCCATAGAGATTAAACTGTCTCATGGTGGTTATATCAGGCAACCCAAATGTTATTTGTGCTCAGTTTGGTTTACCATTTCACCATGAATAGACTTACGCCAGAACATCGCTTGAAAATTATGCAAATTCATTTTAAAACTTTTAGTTCAATTCGCGAAACTTCCAGTGCGCTACGTCTATTTTGAGGTGGCCATAATCGTCCAACTCGTCCAATTCCAATAACAATGCATACTCTAATATTGATATTATGCATCCGCAGAGATGTCATACAGTGCGCACTAAAGAAGCTCTTGCTGCTGTAGAGCGTAGTGTTGAGGAGGATCCGAATGAGTCGATTCGCCATCGTGCACAGCAATAATTGGAACTATCCTTCCACTTTTAAGGAAGATTTTGCGAAAATACTTTGGTTTACGAGCTTACCATATCCAGCTTGTGCAAGAATTGAAACAATTGAATCAAGTATGCCTATTTAAACATTAGAATAACGTAGAAAACTTACTCACTTCACTCGGTAACCTTTTTTACCAACTTAAAAAAACTCACCACCCCTAGGATCGAGTTTGTTTTTTTCGGAGTCCTGCGACGTTGTTATTGTCGTTGGTAGTCTTGAATTGGTTTCTTCAGAAGTCTCCAGTGATCACCGTTTTCTTTGTCTTTCTTTGTTTTGCATACGGATCCTCTTTTTGGGATTCATTTGATGGTTTAACTAAACTTTACTTTGCTTCACTATTTTATTAATTTTATTAACAACTCCGACTTTTATACATTTCAATTAGATTATCTACTGATCAGATGAGCTGTGAGCTGATAAGCGACAATATATTGTCGTGTATCATTTTGGATGCAAAAGGTTAAATTAGAATTTTTCGTATTATTCGTATTATTCGTAAATTTAAAATTTTTTTTGAATTGATGAATCTTTCGCGGCTAATATGGGTTTCTTCAAGGCAGGCAGGGGGCCGGAAGTAAAAGAGTTGGCGCGCAACCCACCTTAAGTTGGTAAGGAGTTTGTTTCGTGTTTTCATTTTCTTTTAGAAAGTGAAAGGAAAATTTTGGGAATTAAAAGTAAACTGTGGATTAAATAGGAAATTCGAAAACGAACGTTCGATAGTCGCCGGTAGATAGGGAAACGAATGAGCAGCTTGGTACGAGGCTGATAGTCCGGACTGGGGGATAATGTTTTTGGAAAAAGTTCATTCACCAGGAATTTATCGGTCCGGGCCAGTCTACGTCAATATATACTGGGGCTCCGCTCCCCTGGCCACTATTATTATAAACCTACATTTCCAATAGCATCAAATGATAGACGCCATTTGTTATTACAATAAAGTTGAGGTAATCAACTTTAAAAAAGCAAATGACAAATAAATCATTGTATTCGGTAATCGGTACCATAAACAAGAAAGTAATTCGATATCGAAAAACATGTTTCATGTTTAATACATTAGTCGGAGACTAAAATAGAAGTAATCCAGGGTCCATGGGTCAGAGCTCCCTGGCGAGGCGCCTAGCGCCGAGTTTTTTGTTGAATGGCTACGTCAACAAGCCACATTTGGAGTGAAAAAAATCCACAAGCACATTGATAAAATACACATTGAGACGGCGTTACATCCACAAAAAGTCACTGTTTGGTATGCTTTATGGGTTGGTGAAATTATTGGTCCATATTTCTTCAAAAATAATGCCGGCCAGACCGGCACACTCAATGGAGACCTCTATAAAGTCATGATTACTGACTTTTTAGTTCTCCAATTAAATGGTGTTAATGTGGAAGTGCTGTGATTTCCACAAAACGGTGTAATAATATGCCACACAGTGCACACCTCAATCAATTTATTGAAGGAAACATTTGATGGGTTTGTGAATTACTCCCCAAAATCGTGTGGTGTAACACCTTCGAATTATTTTCTGTGGGGATATGCGAAGTCGCTAATCTATTCCGATAAACAAGAAAATTGTAGACTTTTGACCGAAATATTATCTTTATGATTTATGTTAATGATAATTAGAATTAAAATAATTATTCGGTATGAATAGGAGAGAGTGAGGTGAAAGAAGTAGGACAATTCTTAATTTTTCACTTTTATTATCATAACAGTATATTTTTGAATAATTTCCTAATCCAAATAAAATTTGCTACTTTGGTAACAAATTTGTTACAACCCATATTGCCTTTTTTGACCAAGCAATCAATGGGTTAAAGAATAAAAAATTAAAATTTTACTATTATGAAAATTTAAAAAAAAATTAAATATCGTCTCAAACTTTTTTGGCACGAGTGGAATTAGCTAGCTTTTTAAAAAGCCCTTGGAGCAAAGGTTATAATTTCTTCAAACCAAAAATATATTCCTGTTTATGAAGTCAGAATCTAATCAATGCAAAAATTATATATTAGGGGAAATAAGGGAAAATCGGGCAAATACATATAGTCCAGTCATTCATTATAGCATCAAAATAGGGGTGTTTGTTGCAAAATGTGGCTTAGAAGATTTTATTTTTTTAACTTGTATATATGGGTGCCAACATGTAAAAAACAAAAATGCTAACACGGGCGACCTCGGGAGAACTTTTGGCCTCCAAAAAACCTCCAAATTTTAGGACTTTTCTTCCTTTTTTGTCCATAACTCCTAAACGGGGCAGAGTAGCAAAAAAGCAACACTATAACAAATTAAAGATTATTTAATTCTGCGTCGAATGAGTACCACAACTTTATAATTCGGTCAAGTGATATGGTCGAAAACCACGGTCAAAAAACGACTACTTTTTCCATCATTGTCGAAAACTGAGGTAGAGTATTATATATGAGTCTGTAGTTTGGAGATGAGTACTCTATGAGAAAAACTCATGAAATAAAAGTTATAGAACATCAAATTCTACGTCCAATGAGTACCGATATTTTTAAATTCGGACAAGTAGACCTCTCCAAATTGGCAATCTCCCAATGTTCGGCAATTGGCATACGGAACCCATGAAGCTGAATCGGTCATTCAAAAATCTCTGATTGCCAATTTCGAGAGGTATACTTGTCCGAATTTAAAAATGTTGGTACTCATTGGACGTAGAATTTGATCTTCTATAACTTTTATTCATGAGTTTTTCTCATAGAGTACTCATCTCCAAATTACAGACTCAAATTATAATACTCTATCTCACTTTTCGACAATGTTGGAAAAAGTAATCCTTTTTTGACCGTGGTTTTCGACCATATCACTTGACCGAATTATTAAGTTGTGGTACTCATTCGACGCATCAGAATTACATAATCTTTAATTTATTATATTGTTACTTTTTTGCTAGGATGCACTGTTTAGGAGTTATGGACAAAAAAGGAAGAAAATTCCAAAAATTTGGAGGTTTTTTGGAGGCCAAAAGTTCTCCCGAGGTCGTCCGTGTTAGCATTGTTGTTTTTTACATGTTGGCACCCATATATACAAGTTAAAAAAATAAAATCTTCTACGCCACCTTTTGCAACAAACAATGTCTATTGTCTATAATGACTGGACTAATAATAAATATGGTTAGTATAATAGCTAAACCAATAAATTAATGGAAGCTGGAAAAAGGTAATTACAGCAACATCTTCTCTTTTCGTCAGAAATATAAAAATCAAGTACAATAATACATTTTAAGTAAAGGTTAATTAAGCAAGTGAATAAAATTAAAGCAACGAATTAGGGTTGGATATACACCTATAAAATGTTCGTGGAGGTAAAAGTAAATGCGCTATAAACTCTTCATAGCTTAAAAAGTATATTATAGAAAATTTATTTAGTTCTACGAATAATTGTTTAGATTATGCTTTTGAGCTGTCAGTTCAGCAGAGCCGTAACGAGCAAGCGGTTTAATTTGCGCCTCCAAATCAAAGATTATTTTAAATATTTTATTTATACAATTAAAAACATCGTTAACTCAAAACAATTTTCAAATTTTTGTTCAACAAGGAACAAATAATAATGCAGCAGAAATATCTTATTGTAAGAGGTCACCTTTGACCTTTTGTTTTTTTATTAGGTATATTGAAATTTAAATATTATTTTTTGTAACATGACACTAAATAACTGCGGAAAATATGTTTTTCGCCTTGCCTAAAGGGGCCTACAAACGACAAACATGGTATACAACATCGACTACAACATGCCATGTTGAAGTCCATGTTGTCCGTCTGTGGGCATGTTGGTGGTTTACTTTTCATGTTTTATACCATGTCACCAACATGCTTTTTAACTTCCCATGTTAAAAGCGCTCGAAGCCCTCGAAGACCCCAAGCTGTGAGCAGGTAGCGGTTGCATTTTTCCAGTTTTACTATGGATTTTGCAAGATCAAAAAATTTTGATATTTTGTGCAACATATGTGGGCGGAACGTCGCCGTCGTACCGACAAAGAGAAAACACATTCACGCATGTTACCGTTTGTAAATTTCTTGTTTGCAGAAAGTAAAAAATTAACGAAAATATCATAAATTTGTTCCTTCGACAGTTTTGGTTTTATAAAATATTCATTTGGGTCACCGTAACCGTAACAGTGGGAGGAGTAATCCGAATAAATCATTTCATTTTCAATTTCTGTGTATCTATATTATAATAAAAAGATTTAAATAACAAAATTGTATTCAGTTTAAGCTAATTTTGATTGTTGGATTTTGATATTGGTTCACTAGTTTCACTACTGAAAACCAATAGTTTTTCAATTATTATTAAAATTTCCTTGTTGCATCACAAAATTCAAAACCAGCCACCCCTAGTTTTCAAATTTTCCGATATAAAACAAATGATACAATCCTCGAAAGTGAATTTTTATAGTTTGGTTGCAAACAACTCTCTTCGTCTGTGGCAAAAGCCATTAGCACGCTTCACAACATGGTTGAATACCATGTCTCTCGTAAGAATGAACGACAAGCAAATGACTTTTTAAAAAACCCCAGAACCCCAATTTTTCGCTTGTTTACATTTAAAAGTACCCTCCAGGCCAGGGTAAGATTGTTTCAAGAACATAAACTAAGTGGGTACAAAATATTTCATTTGATCTCAGTTTTAAGGGTTTTTTCTATTTTCTGAGATAACTAAACCCACTAGACTTCTTAAAATGTGAAGAAATGGGTTTGAAACCAGGAGATCTGGGGGTATGGAACCCCCCCCTCCAGCATAAGGAAGTAACGAGATGTCTTTTCAAAATTGATAAAGACCCAAATGTAATTCTTGAGAAACATAGTTTTACGTGCTTATTTTGCACTGCGCTATCTTCGCCACGTCCTAGTCCGCCTCTGCAGTTTAGTTAGTGTCAACCTCCAGTTTTTATAAACGATGAAAAAATGTTTCTTCTACTAAATTGCATGCTTAAAAATTACACAGTGGAGTGGTTACAGACGGAAATTCTGGGTTCAAATCGCGAACTGCACAGAATTTTTTGGCTCGGCCTGCCAGTGGACATCCACACGCTGTGGTGAAAAATTATGTCCTTTTCTGGATTTACAAAATCCCCCACTACCATCATGTCATCTTAATTAATTATAACATTTTGCATAAGAAAAAAAACTGGCTGAACTGCTGTTTCAATGGTCGTGAGTTCAATTTTTGCCCACCCCAATATTATTTTATTTCCATGTTCAATATTCGAATACAGATATTTTGCGACATAAACAGTCCCTTTTATTTGTTTAGCAAAATAGTTTATCAGTAAATGATAATAATAAATAACGAAGTGCAAACTTTAAAAAGAAACTATGGAAACAAAAATTAATTGGTTGCTTTGATTGATGCAAAGCGTAAGGTTTGATATGAAAATAAATCAATAGCATTAATTTTTTCATTTTGTGTGACTTGATATAAACTACATCTAATTTGCTGTCAGAGAATGTCATTTAAACATCTATCAATCCCATTCCCTATAATTCTTATTCCGATTACTGACTTAACGTGTCTCTAGATATAGCGTCAACTTCCATAACTTGTTCCCAACTTTGGCTTAACTGCCGATTCTTAATCTCTAATGGAATAAATATTATGATCTTGAATCTATTAGTATCTTCTTGGCAACGCCGTGTAATAAAATGTCTTAACAGGTTAGGCACGCGTCGTTTTTTTTACAATGAACGGTCTAGTATTTGCCGTAGGCCGTATGTTTACGATCACTTCTTCCTGATATAGGTTTATGGTACCACATTTTAATCCTAATTATAAACACCAGTTTTTGAAGTGTGCTTAATATTTGTTTTTAAATACTGTCAATTATTGTCGATGTCAAATTAAGAACTTTTTTTCCTAATAAATTAGATTAACTGCTATTTCACCAATATAAATAATGGCATGTGTGAAAATACGAACAGTTGTTTAATTCAAAATATTTCGAGATGAAGTAAAAATATCGATAGATTTCCTTGATTGACTTTTAGGAACCCTAGACTAACTAACCCTTCTGCTAATATTCAAGTATTACCCTTTTTCTACTGACTCATCTAATAATGATGTTGTTACAGCCGGAAGAAGTAGATCTTCAGCTGCATTGGCTATGGATATTTTCGAACAGCATCAAGGAACTCACATTTTGCAGGTAAGGGAATAAAATTATTAAAACAAATTTAACGGAAGTGCGAGATGAGAAAAGAGATTTTTATGTACATTTAACTATTCGTAGACATACTCGTAACGTCCCGGCGCGCCCTTATTTATACTTTCTTCCAGCCAATTTTCCTTGCGCTTGTCCTGACTGACGTTTGATCCCTTCGGTGTATAAAGAATGACCGTCAAGACATGACATGAATAACTAACCGATCTCTAACGTTTTTAGACAGGATGCCGCTCTAAAGATACATGCTGATAAACGGCTTTAAATTTTGCTTATCGTTGTGGAAATTTGTTTGAACTTTAATTATCGGAACTCCCTCATAGTTAGTTGCGTGTGTGAAAGACTTTTGACGCTTAACACATACCTAGATAAAATTTTGTCTATCTACCTATTTGAATACTAAGTTTTATTATTTTTTGCAGTCTTTGGATGGCTTCGCCTTGGCGTTAGCAGCAGATGGTCGCTTTCTGTACATATCTGAAACGGTGTCGATATACTTGGGTCTTTCGCAGGTGGGTATACGTAGTTCGACTCGTCAGCGCCGACCGCCACTACCACCCTCCACCCAACTGGCAAATGCTCCTCACGTAGTTCTCTGCAGCGGCGTGCCTGCCATTCATAATGTAGCTGGCGGGAGCTACAATCAATAGGGTGTTTGCAACTGCCGGGAACATGGCCGACCTTAGCTGCACACGTACATGTTATCACCTATAGTTTTAAATCTCTTTTCTGTTGCGCCATCACATACTAATTGCCTTGAAAGAGCTTCTTGCTGCTATCGATGTTCCTTTTATCAATTGCCTAGATTTTCTACCTAATACGAATTGACATTAAATAGCACCCTTTAAAATTATAACTAAAAAAGTATTTGCAATAAATAATTGTTTAATCGAACATAATCTATTAGCATATTTATCACCCTTTTTCAATTTCCGCATTCATTTCACTTAAATGAATAAACAGATTATACAGTCCCCTTACATAACCAACTTATTCATTTAGCGATATATTAATTTACACATTACTTATGTACACGTTAATTTTGGCAGGTTGAAATGACTGGAAGCAGTGTATTCGATTACATTCATCACTTGGATCATTCCGAATTAGCAGAACATCTTGGTCTTGGTTTGTCGCAAGGCCAAAATCTTGCATCCCCAGGTAGCGGTTCGGAAGAGGGTGCTTCCACGACCGGTACCAATAATCCAGACGGTAAGTTTTTCATTTAAACAACACATCCATTTTCCCAAAATGCTCAAAAGGAAAGTGGAACATCAACCGCTTTCGATGCAAATTACCAAATTTATGCGCGTGTCCTGACTGATAGATGTCTAAATTCTCTTTAAAATCTTGACGCATAAGCAATACAATTTTTGATTTTAAATTACAATTATGTTTCGGGTGCAGTAAGCGATGATGTTTGGTTGTGGATGTGACAGGAAGCCGTGGTTAAGCATGCAAAGCAAGGGCGGCTCATGTACGTGGTCAATTGTTATTCTGTGGCGACGCCGTGTGTCACGCCCAGGAATGCTGTGGCTGCCGGTCACTATAACTAATCGTGTACTCAAGTATTGTTTCTATATCGCCCTACTTTCTAACAATGTCTTATAATATTTTCCAAAACTTTCAAAAAATTACGTTTTCCTTATCGAACCAATTTGGAAAGTCTTTTCATTCCATTTTTACATTAAGAATACGTGAGCGTGTCGCAACATAATTTTGACTTGTCATTTTTTCTGCCCCGAGTCCGGAAGGTGCCCGATGCCGATGCCCCGAAAAATCATAACGAGCTCATCCACATAAGTTGATTTTAATAAATATTTTGAAATATTTTAAAACTGATGTGATTTTTTTTTTGATAAAGTGATGATAGTAAAAATAATACAAAAAAATATAGCAATAGCGATATCTCAGTAGGTAATAAATCTTTGCCAACTTAACTACTCCCAAATAAACTGCTGGGTATCATGGGAAAGTACTAGTGGTACAATACTCTGTGATATACATGATGGGACACAAAATCTATAACTACCAGGATTTTGGATTTAAGATGGAGGCCACTAAAAGCCGGACTCATTGTACTGCTTCCAGTTGGATCAAACCATCTCACCTGGCGACTGAACTCAAGGATTATGGCAATACTGCCTCTCTTACTTTAAATCAATTTTTTCAATCCTATTATTCCATTACTTCCAAAAGCCTATTCAAGACTTCATCAAAATGAATTCTTCACGAAGTCATCAAAATTATTGCCAAGATTTTATAATATAATTGGATATGAGCATCGAACAAACTCTGGTAAAAAGATGAGATCCACATGAAAGCAAAATACTACTGGAATTTCCGAGGATGCGGCATATCTGATGAGTCATTGATAATGTGAACTTTTTTGTCATTGAGTATGGTTAAAAATTCATCAGTGTTTCAATAAAAACATCTAAATATCATTTCGAGTTAAGAGAAAACTTGCTGGAGATCTTAGTACGCATATCGAATGGTATGACTGTGGATGAAACTATTATTATTATATAACTTTGAGATCCGCATTCAAAAATTTCCAAGCGCATTTTGAGTTCCCCCCATCGAAGTAATCCGATCGTGGCAAACCAGTTTCGACAAGCCACTTTGAGAATTCACTTCGAAGCTTTTGGAAAATGTCGAACGAATATGATAACAGTTTTCTAGGGACTAGGGATTCATCAAGTCAAGTAACTTGATGATTTTACACATTGCTTGACTTGACTTGAAAATCAAGTTTTCCAAAAATTCACTACTTGACTTGCCTTGATTTACTGTTGTTATTGCTTGACTTGATATCAAGCAATCAAGTTACTTGATATCAAGCTACTTGAAATTAGATATTGCCGGTACAGCATAATTATTATCATTATGTTACCATAATAAGCAGCAGCGTATGACCAACAACTATTATTTAATTGAAGATTTGTCAAATTTCACGATTAAATTTAAAAAAAAACACTTATGTTTTAATTAAAATTTTGTTATTTTAGTTATGCACTTGATTGTTATTTGAATTATTTAATTGTAAAAATGTCTATTTAAAATGTGCTTTATTTTTTATTAAACTCACAAACAAAATTGTTTAAATTTTGCAAATATTCAACATAATAAATGTTTATATTTATTACCTTTATAAACCTTATGGCTTACCCAAAAATATTTACTACTATATAGAGGCAGGGCTGGGCAGTATCTCAAATACATGTAGGTATTTGAAATACATTTTGTATTTTGTAATTTGTATTTCAAATACATATTTTCAATGTATTTGTATTTTGTATTTCAAATACCCAAAACAAATGTATTTTGTATTTTTTATTTCAAATACAATTTAAAAAATACTGTACAAAATACAAAATACTTTAAAATTTATAAGGTTAACTTTTGAAAAAATTTCCATTTAATTTTGTTTTGATAACGGGTTAACATTTGGATTAAATATTTTAATTAGCAATTTTATATCAAAAACGCACAATTAATTAAAATTGTAAGTTCCAACTTGGTAAATCGATTTACCAAGATACTTAAAAAACAGACCTGCGCAGATGCATTTTAAAACACGTGCAAATCTGGCGGAAAATTTGTCAAATAATTTTTTTATATTTAATAAATATAATTAAATACTTTAATATGATGTATTTTAAATAGATACATATTATGTTTAATAAAGAACTGCTCTCGTTTGGAAATACCTCGAAAACATGAAAATCTGAAAATGTAATGTATTTTGTATTTTAAATACTGTATTTTGTATTTGAAATACAGTATCTTGTATTTTGTATTTCAAATACTCGAAACAAATGTATTTTGTATTTTGAATTTCAAATACCCAAAACAAATGTATTTTGTAATTTGTATTTCAAATACATATTTTCTTGTATTTTGCCCACCCCTGTATAGAGGAGTCCGAAATTTGTCTTTTTACAAGTATTTTAAACTTGTAAAAGCCACATTTTTAATATTTTGCAACCAGATTTGTCTGAACACTGTTCCGTTTATTACTTAATTATATATATTATATATTTGCATTTTAAAAAAAATATGATTACCTACCTAATATTTTTAAACCTTCGTATAAGTATAAACTACGATACGGTACTTACTGGTTATATAACACATATTTACAAAAGGGACATTCTTAGAGCTACTTAAAGTTTGAAAATCTGGGATTTCCCAATTACCCGATTATCAAAGAAATGAACAATTTACTACAACTTACTGGTTATATAACACATATTTACAAAAGGGACATTCTTAGAACTACTTAAAGGTTTAGCAATGGGGTTGTTAAAGCCCTTTTCGGCAAAATAATTCATTTAATATTTTTCAACCAGATTTGTCTGAATACCGTTCCGTTTATGACTTCATCGATAAACTTTTATGATTTAATTATGGGTAAACTAATAAAAAATTATTGTACCTACCTAAAACTCTTCATTTTTTAAATAAAAAAAATCAAATAATTTTCAAGCTTTCAAGCTAATTGATACTTGACGCATGAATTACTTGACTTGACTTGATATTCGAATTTTAAAACTTGACCTGAGATTGACTTGATGTCAAGTCAAATAGCTTGAAAATCAAGTCAAGCCGTGAATCCCTACTAGGGACCGACCATCTTTTACTTCAACTTTTGCTCTGAACTATAAAAATTTTTATAATCTTATTAGCGGTAGATCTGAATCCTTCTGTCGATTTCATTTTATTGACTGTATCATTTGGAGTAGTTAACATGAATAGATGTAGCAACCTGATGTATCTGTCTGGATTTCTCATCATCATATGTGTCCTAGATATTCCAGTTTACATTTCTTAATTGTGAACAGTATTTCCTTCTCCTTCGCCATTCTCATCAAGACCTCCTCGTTGGTAACGTGATCGACCCAAGAAATTCTAAGGATTCGACGGTATAGCCGCAATTCAATCACCTCCAATCTCTACACGACGCCTTTGTCAGAGTCCGCGACATTCTACCCCATACAGCAGAACAGGGAAAATGTAGCACCTCAGCATTCGTACTTTAGTAGTCATCGCGAGGTCGCTAGGCTTGAATACTATCACCATCCTCAGAAACGAGGAGCGTGCTCTTCCAATGTGGCATTTAATCTCTATGGAGTGATCGCAGTCCTCAGTAACGTTGGTGCCCAGGTATTATCACTTAACTCTCTGTATTGGTTGATTTTTAACAGTCAGAACTCTATTCAGCTGTTTGTTTTTAGATATGATCATAAATTTGCTTTTCTTTGTATTCATTTTCAGCCCATACCTCTCACTCACTTCCACTATTTTGTTCATTGAATATTGGAGCCAGTCTAAATCGTTTGCGAAAATAATTGTGTCGTCCGCGTATCGTATGTTATTGATGATTTTTCCTGTAGTGTTATGAAATAAAATCCAAATGTGCGTTATAAGTTTATTTGTAACCTAAAAGTAAAAACGTTACAAAGTCGCCATTTTACGATAGATTATTTTACATGTCGAACTGGTGTATTTATTGTTGTTGCGTTGGTCCTATATTACTACATTTCCGTTAACTGTTGTCTCTTCTAATGCTTTGCGAAAAACGAACTCAGAGTAAATATTAAAGAGCAAGGGTGACAGCACACACCACTGCCTCACAGCGCCCATCAGTAAGCCCTCAGACTCCTATCAATTTACACGTATCGATGATGATTGACGAAGACGAAGATTTCTACCATTTTTGGTTGTTATACATTATCGAATGCTTTTTGATAATCTATAAAACTTACAAAGATGTCGACCCAAAGCATTGCGGAATCCAAACTGTGCCTCGCTGATCTGTTCCTCTTATCTTTTTCCTTATTTCTTTATGTATATCTCTGTAATTACTCTATTTGTTCTTGGCTTTCCTTCTATCATGCATGAGTTGCAATATATTCTTCTTCTTTCACTTTCTAGAAGCAATTAAGAAGATTCTAAGAGAATCCTCTTCTAGTGGGCTAAAGCCTGTTATATTCCCAAAAACTGACTTGAGAATATAAATATTTTTACATCATCAGGTAGCTTGCTAGACTTGCCTTCAGATGTGCCATGTATCCTGGTTTTCATGTTAATGAATTGGCAATTCACTAACCCAGGGGACCACCGGCTTAACGCGCCTTCCGAAGCACGAAGACTAGTCATAAGAAAGTCTTACTGTCCCCAAGTTTGAACTCGGTACCCCGTATTCGCAGTTGATCGCGTTAGTCGCAAGGCACTGACCGTCACTCTTCAATATCTTATAATATACATATAGTCCAGTCATTATAGCATCAAAATAGGGGTGTTTGTTGCAAAAGGTGGCGTAGAAGATTTTATTTTTTTAACTTGTATATATGGGTGCCAACATGTAAAAAACAAAAATGCTAACACCGGCGACCTCGGGAGAACTTTTGGCCTCCAAAAAACCTTCAAATTTTAGGAATTCTCTTCCTTTTTTGTCCATAACTCCTAAACTGTGCATCCTAGGAAAAAAGCAATAGTATAACAAATTAAAGATTATTTAATTCTGCTTCGAATGAGTACCACAACTTAATAATTCGGTCAATTGATATGGTCGAAAACCACGATCAAAAAACGACTACTTTTTCCAACATTGTCGAAAACTGAGATAGAGTACTATATATGAGTCTGTAGTTTGGAGATGAGTACTCTATGAGAAAAACTCATGAAATAAAAGTTATATAACATCAAATTCTACGTCCAATGAGTACCAACATTTTTAAATTCGGACAAGTAGACCTCTCCAAATTGGCAATCTCCCAATGTCCGGAAATTGGCATACGGAACCCATGAAGCTGAATCGGTCATTCCAAAATCTCTGATTGCCAATTTCGAGAGGTATACTTGTCCGAATCATCATTATTTTTGCGCCAATAAACAATTACATTCAGTAGCGGATCCGGGGGGGGGTACGGGGGCACGTGCCCCCCCCCAGACGGTGTATTTTTATGTATGTTAGCGTGAGCCAAAAATTACAATAAAATAAAACAAAATTAGCCTTTTTACGTACTTACGATTTATTACCGTTCTTACTTTATTTCTATTCTATAGGGTGTTTTTTTAGCTGCATGAGAACTTCAAAATGAAATAAAACATTAAAAACCTGACGGAATGTTTTGGTTATAATTTTTTTATGAAAGTACAGTTAATGGCATTTGTGATTTGAACATGACTTCCGGCATGTGACCACCACGACTAATGGTTACGAAGCGCATCCGTTCAGTCCAATTTTTGACCACTTTTTCCAATATTTCTGGCTTTATTTCATAAATGGCTTGCTGAATATTAGCCTCCAATGCTTCTAGAGTTGTTGGTTTGTTAGCATAAACCATGGATTTAACATACCCCCACAGAAAATAATCTGGAGGTGTCAAATCACACGATCTTGGAGGCCAATTGATAGGACCACGTTTTGAAATAATGTTGTCACCAAATTGTCCTTTCAATAAATTGATGGTTTCGTTGGCTGTGTGGCACGTAGCACCATCCTGTTGGAACCATAAGTTGTCAATGTTTAGCTCTTGAAGTTTTGGAAACAAAAATGTATTGAGCATGTGTCGATATCTCACACCATTCACCGTAACGGTAGCTCCTTCCTCATTTCGAAAGACATATGGACCAATGATGCCGTTGGCGTGTATTCCACACCAAACAGTCAATTTTAATGGATGCAATGGAGTCTCAAGATAATGTCCCGGATTGGTCTCACTCCATATACGGCAATTTTGTTTGTTCACATACCCATTTAACCAGAAATGTGCCTCGTCACTGAACAAAATTTTACGGTAAAAAAATGGATCCACTTCCAATTGGTTGTGAGCCCAATTTGGTAGCGTTGTTCAATGGTCAATCTATGCATTATCAAATGCCAAACCTTGCTAAACACAAATGTCAAAAAACTGTTTCCATAGCAATCTTGATTCAATTGTTATTCCTATTGAAAGTTCTCATGCAGCTAAAAAAACACCCCATAGTTACCATTACCTACATCCCCAAAACTACGAGTATATCCAAAATTATCAATATTTTTATTCAAAAATTATCATAAAAAATATTTTTATTTCAGTATCTACTGTGATGTCTGTAGCAGGAACTCCTCCATACAAAGGATTGGAGAGAGCTTTTTGTGTTAGAATGAAATCAACCTTAACGAAAAGAGGTTGCCATTTCAAAACTTCTGGGTACAGAGTAAGTTGAACTATCCGTTACAATTTCAAAATTTAATTTTTGACTTGACGAAAGATCCTAAATTACTTTTTTCATTTTCAGGTTGTGTTAATATTGTGTCATTTACGACCTCAATATACGTTTTCGCATTCCCGAAAATCTCAGCCACCCATATTAGGTATGGTAGGATTAGCAATTGCGTTACCACCACCCAGTGTGCACGAAATACGCTTAGAAACAGATATGTTCGTAACAAGAATAAATTTTGACTTTAGAATAGCTCACTGTGAACCGAAAGTTTCGGACATTTTAGATTATACTAGTGATGAACTTACAGGAAAAAATTTGTACACTC
Organism: Rhagonycha lutea; assembly: GCA_958510855.1. Classification (NCBI taxonomy): domain Eukaryota; kingdom Metazoa; phylum Arthropoda; class Insecta; order Coleoptera; family Cantharidae; genus Rhagonycha; species Rhagonycha lutea. Next base: position 2,394,878 of record OY294042.1, read on the forward strand.
TTTGCCATGGTGAAGATGCGAACAAATTAAGAAAATGTCACGTCGACTGTAAGTATTCTTTCTCCATTCGTTCCTTCATTCTTTAAATCTTCTTTTCTTTCTAGTAATTCAAAAAGGCCAAGTATTAACACATTATTATCGGATTATGAACAAAACTGGTGGTTATACGTGGATGCAAACTTGTGCAACGGTGGTCTGTAATTCAAAAAACGCGGATGAACAAAACATAATTTGCGTAAATTACGTAATAAGGTAATATGGTGAAAAAATATAAACTTTAAACATACATTTTTATTTCAATTGGTCTATCATGATGTAAAATTTTCTCTCAAACAGTACCTAATACCTTCCTTCGACCGACTGAAAATTAATGATCATTAACTTTTTTTAAATCTAATAAGATTAACGGATAATTTAATTTATTGAATATTTTTCATACGTGAAATTCCGTCCGATAGTATCCTTAATGATCATTAACTTGGCAGTGTGTCGAAAGTATAAGATTCCCAAATATAGTTGGTCTAATGATACAATATTTACCACTTCAGCAGTGCATTCTCAATGATTCGTTAATACCTTGTTATTTTAAATGATGATGACGTTTCACATCTAATAACTTTTTAATAGTTTTTTGTTTAAAATGAAACAATATTTGCTATCTAATTGGTTATATTTCCATTAAACCCACTAAATATTATTATCATACTTCCTGATTTAGAAAAAATGGAAGATTAAATATAAAATCCATCTTTGGTTTTAATTTTAACGCTATTGCTCAATTTTTAGTGGCAAAGAATACGAGAATGTTGTCATGGACTGCTGCCAATTAGAGGAAAATTCTCATACGGTGAAACGAGAGGAAACGACCGGAAACGACCCGGAGAACGGATCACCAGATGCAGACCGTGGAGGTACGTTAACGTACCACCATTGTTAATTTATGTATTATTATATCGAGAAAGAATATAATTAGAGCTAATATATGTGTGTGGTAAGATGATCGCAGCAGTGGCGCTCCACCGAACCCACCGCAGGATCCACCACCACATGGGATGGAGGATGGTAATGCGGAAGACTCCGGGGATCCACGTAGTCGTCGAGTAGAGCATCTTGCGCAGCTGCAAACACCACCAGAGAACCAGCAACGAAAGGCACTACATCGAGCGGCTAAACGTAAGTCGACACATGAAACAAGTGGAACATCCGAAGACGAAGAAGAATTGAGCCAGCGCAATACGGTACTTAGTCCTTCATCTTCCTCCTGTCATTCTACTGCAGGAGCCAACGTAATCCCAGCAGATTCGACGGGTACTAGTCCAAAGATTACCGACGAAACTACGAGTACTTCCGTTAAAGATTTGGAAAACGCCATGTCAAAACATTTACCCGCTTGTAAATCGCCCGTTCACCAACCTACCGATTTTAGCACCGACGCTCTTCTCAAACAACAGCAACGCACAACAATTCAATGGATAGGTGCACACCATCAACAACTACAACAACAAGGTCCACTTCCAGCTTCTGCTTTATTAAGACAATTGTATGCTAATCGTGAAAGTGTAATACGTGCAAATGTTCACGGTATAACCGCATCGAGTGCGCGACCGAGCAACTCAACTGCGTATTATGGTGGAGATGCTCAAGTTGGCACTCTGCCTACTCCGCCTGGAAGTGAAGGTTCTTCATCGTATAGTGATCACCAATTTTTATTGTCTCAGCATCAAAATTATTCGGCAGGTTATACCATGGATTATCATTCAGCTATGACTCCTCCGTCCAGTGTATCCCCACGTGAAAAGCATCAACAAATACACAGTGGCGTAACGTTTGAAACCCCTATGTACCAAGATGTATTACGACACCAATATACAGACAGTCCATTACCATTAAAACCACAAGTATACTCTTACGTCGACCAGCCACAATTTTATCACCATGGTGCAACGAGTGCGGGTTTTCATTTATACCATCCTAGTAAAGGTGCTCCCACGACCCCAACCAATTGGTACTCTTCTTCGTAGTAAACTGTTAAATCATAAAACTCTTAAAAGAGTGAATGTGCAACTGTGTTCCTTAAACTCCAAACGTTGAGTATTATTATTGATGGCATGCATTCTGTTGTATAGATAATATAAACTTGAAAATTTTTTAAACCAAAGAACCATGATACTGAAATAACTTACTGGGTTACGTGCATTTACCGATAATTTTAATTAATAATGTGAATGAATTAACATGAGACATGAAAAAAATCTCAAAGTGCCAACTTAAGAAAATATAGACATTTTTACAATGCAATATCTTTATGTTGTTGTTTAAAAATATTTCAATTGTTAATCGTTTTTTTTTTTGTAATTACTTTTATTTTGTGTAAGATTAAATTTTAGGGAATAGTTGGATTTAATTTCATATATTTTTTATGGTTAGACCCATCACAAATTTTAATTATTACTACTTGTTTAATTTAAATTTTTTTAAATTTTCGTTAATGTATTGTAGGTGTTATTTGTCGATTATTAAAAAAAATAAAAATTCAATTCTACTATTGCATATCCCTTCCCTTAGTATCTGTATGTACATAGCTAGCTACCCACCAAATAAGCAAAGCTGTACATACGCTGCACATTTAATGGGCATTGGTGAAACCGATTACGATTACGGCCATTAAGTCTGTATGAATTTATATAATTATTATTATTATTATTAAAATGTTAAATAGCCCCATCTACATTTCATTTGTAAAAACTAAAAAGTGTTCAAGGAATATGATATTTGATGCAATGAAGATGAAAGGTGCTGATAACATAGGAATGTGATAATCAGTTTAATTTGTTATTTTACTTGATCCAAATGTTTTAGTAGTTAGTTATTATTGCATCGCATGCAGTACAAATTTAGTATGTGAGTTGTAAAGCTTCATGAATTTGTAAAGGCCGCTTTACATTGTGCAATTTTTATTGCGAGAATTGCTGCAACTTTTCTTGCGACTTACTCACTTCTTTCCATTTTAAAATACTGTGTGTTGCAAAGTTACAAGATTTATTTATTTATAAATTAAACGTTCTGTTCTTGTTAATTGTACCAACTGAAAAAATTAAATGTTTCCCACTAAAACTACTTGTAATTTCCATAGGATAGAAAATTGTTCGAAACGAAAAAAAAATGCAATGCAATAATTGCAACTTGCAGCAATAAATGTTATAGAATGTAGAGCGGCCTTAATATATCATAAACCTATTTATGTGCAATATACACTTGAATTCCAGTTGACTTAATTATAATACAATCATACAGTATAATATAGTGTGTATTTATTTTTAAAACCTTCCAGAATTACGTCTTCAATATTTTACAAACATAAACAGGAGAACCCCGAGTCCATATCGCCGCCACTGCCTTAATTTGAAAAAATTTAATAAACTATTTTACAAACAATTAATACCACAATATCGAGTTAAAAATTATTATTTGTACTGACTTCCTGACAAGTACACTCTCCAATCACTCCCAAATTTATTTGTGCCATGGTTCGTATTCCACGTTAAACATTAGTATATCCTAATATAATATATTATTGACGTCTCTAGGTGTCTAGGTAAAAAGTACAGACTTGTCATTTTTTAAGGTTAATCAATAGACATAATACTTTTAGGTACATAAATGCGATCATAATCGCACCCTTGCGACAAAAGTGACACAACTCAAAAAACCTGACTTTTTAGTTATTACCATTAATGATTTCAGCATAAAGTACTCCATTAATCATCACAACCGTATTAACCTAGCTTCACCGTACACCCGACAGATGGAACTAGTGTCGCTTTTGATGATATCTGTAATTGTTTTTAGCAAATACTATAGAAAGGATAATACGTCCAACTCGGGCATATAACAATAGAAATTTCGTAGCCCAAAAAAAGTGCGCCATCTGTTTGCTAGAGTAGTTACTACAGTTAACACTTATCAACTTATTCACGCCGTCCAGAGGTGTACTTAACGAGTTTTATCTTTAAACCAATGATATATCATTGCTTTAAAGTTTAAACCGACGAAATAAAACTGCATAGGTTAATAATTATTTAGAAATTTTTTTAAATTTGTTTTTATTTTTTGAATTATAAATAAATAACACTTCCTACATATTCTTCTAAAAAAACATTAAACAAATTTTTAAAAGTATATTTAATTAAAAATAATATTTAAAATACAATTTTGATGATTCCGTATACTTTTAAAATTCTAAACCGACGAAATAAAACTGCATAGATTAATTGTGCGAAATTTTTTTAAATTTATTTTTATCTTTTGAATTTGAATTGATTTTTTATCAAATATTTATAAGAAACGTCAAAAGATTATCTACTTTGTGTAAACTGTCAAGCTGTCAAACCACATACTGTCAAACTGAATAGTTTAAACTCTATTCGTTGTTGGCGCTAGTGTGCTGGGCTACGGATTTTCGGCTGAGTTGGACGTATTATCCTTTCTATAGTATTTGTTTTTAGTATCCACAATAGTGGTGTATTGTTAGTTGTGACGCAGCAGTTGATGTAAATGTTTATGCTGATTAACATTCTAAAGTGTAGTATTTTGAGTTAATTCACTTTTGTTGATAAAACCGCAATGTCAATAAGAATCATTTGGAATTGTGACACTTAAGTTGATTGAAATCTAAACAAGAAATTGTTTCAATTTGAATTGCGTCATTTCAGCCTATTATGTATTTTAAAAAAATTAATTGAAACTATCACAACTCAAAATAATCCAGCTCTATGTTAGTGAAACTAAAACTAAGAACGTCACAAGTCAAAAGGGTGCTTTCTTAAGGGTGGTAAACCTAAAATAACTAATATGACATATAATTGTTTACTTTAAGACATAATTCTGTCTAACAGTTGATTTTTGACTCCTCTGCAAGTTTTCCTTTAGTTGGAAATAGTTTTTCGCTATTTCTGCAAAACTAACATTTTTGACTTGTGTCACTTTTGTCGCAAGGGTGCGATTATGATTTTGAATTTTATGTAACGTTTACCTACTAAAGCAAAATTGAAAATACCAATCAACCACTACTAAATTTAATAAAAATTTGCATATAAAATTTAGGATTATGATAAAGAAAAATATTATGGAATAAAAGTTATAGAAAATCGAGAAAATCGAGAAAATCGTAAAGTGAAACTTTTTGGTCCTTAGTTCTATTTATGTCTTTAATATTTCATAATTTCGAAGTTTTAAAATTCAAATAAAGGGTCACTAGTGGACTAGTAAAAGGAAACTATGTTTTGGCTTCAGACTTCCTACAATAACTATGGTCCATAATCCCTTAATCCCCTAAAATTAAGTTTTCTATTAACGGCCTTCTGTTCAAATTCACGATTTACTATCCCACCAATTCAAAAATAATTTCAAGAGTCTATAAAAATTTAGTTCTGCCAACACTGGCGCTCACCAATTTTCATCATTTTTAATATACCTTTCCGTCATAATTAGTTATACATCAGGTGAAAATTTTAAATTCCTTAATTCAGCCAATTTGGAGAAAATCAATGTGGAAGAACGAATTCGTATGATTAATATTTGGATTATGCCAAGGTTAATCAGATATCTATAATGGGAACATCATGGGTTGCCTAATCGTAATGTTTTCGATCTTCAAAATGGATTTTCTCCAAATTGACTGAATGACGACTAATCCCATACTGAAATAATTCTCAAAAATTTTATTTTTTACCAAAGAAAAAGATTTTGGAAAAAATCGATAATGGCTTTCGAATTCAAATGGGCGATTTACTATCTGACTAATTATAGAAATGGTTTCAAAATTCTAATAATACAAATTTTAAGTTCATAATTAACTAATTTTGAAACATTTTGCTTTTATCCAAGCATTAACTGTATAATTTTGAAAATCATAGATAACAGCTTCCTGTTTTAAATTGACAATTTAGTGTCATCTCAATTTTAGTATAATCCCAAAATTCTACATAAATTCAGTGGTGTGTCCTAAAATTTCCTTTGGTCGAGAATGAAATTATTCTCAAAAATTTTCTCTTTTCAAAAAGACGATTTATTATTGTCTTAAAATATTATAGAAATAATTTCAAAAATGTAGGGGTAGAGTGGGGCGAAACCGCCAGTTTTTTGGTTGTCGAGCTGTAGAGCACGTATTTTTGAAGCTATCGTCAAGTGCCAGCTCATTTTGGAAAGCTTGATTCTTTGGCTACAAAATCGCCATGGAACACTTTCGTGTAACTTGTGTCCGTGCTGAGCTACAGTCGTTCTACCAAAACCTCTCAGTTGGCTTTTTCGCCCCAGGGGGTGGGGCGAAAAAGCCAGTCGCTTTATGGGACAGAAAATACCACAAAAGTTGTGCTAATTGCAGTTTATTGATTCAACAAGTTTTTATTTATGTCCAATAGTGAATTAAGAGTATGAAAAACATTATATGAGTTGGCCAATGTCGAAAATATGCGGCCCAAAAATCATGAAATGAAAAAAATTAAAAATAAAAGAAAATTATTGTTCTTCAGCTTCTTCGTCGTATTCGTCGTCTACATCCATGTCTTCTTCGTACGGATCAATTAGGCAGTGGGCACATTTGTAAATTATCACTTTTCCGCAGCATTTACGGTGCTTGGCTTTTTCGCCCCACCACCACTTTTTTAAGAAAATCACGATACACGAATCAAATGCGCAAAATATCGAGAAACCAACTAAATATTCGTGTTCAGCACCCTTTCTTACATAAGAAAACACTCACCGGATTTTTTTGTGTGTAGTTTGAATGCACTTTATTCAACAAAGAAACCAGGGAAAATATTTTCCTTGAACACGTTTTTTCACGACTGACGCTCTACAAACTACGCCATGACAGCTCCGACAGTGAACTGACTGCCATCGCTGCGGACTATCATGGCGACTCTACATTACCGTAGACGCGCGATTTGAAATATTTTTCTTGAAATGACATTCAATTGGCTTTTTCGCCCCATGGCTTTTTCGCCCCACTCTACCCCTATAAAAAATTTAATTGTGATAGTCTAAATATCATATTAATATAATGATGATTCTCAACAAATTTTATTTTTTACCAATTCATTTATTGTAAAATTTTGAAAAATAAGATAGGATTTACTGCTATATTAATGCTAAAGTACCAGGGTGACCGATCTCCGATCGTAACTATTATTATTTTTGTTTACAAGAGAAAGATGTAGGTTCTCCTTTTATTTTTATATAAGGACCATGTCGTTATCTTAAGCGTGGTCCAGTTGTCTTAATATCAAATAGGGGGTTAAAATGAATGTGATGCAGCGTGCAAAGGGGAGGAGGGTATCAAAAATGCTGGAATTTTGCGTGACGTAAAATTAAGAGCAATATCCACTACTTACTGAATAATATGTGTTTTATGTCATTTATTTCCAGGACGTTACAAAAATTTAAGTAATTGCTAGCATTACACTATCCTTCAACACTTTTTTATGTAAACACGCTAAAGGAAATTGATTTATTTATTGGAATGCCAATCAATCTCCCTCCCCTCCAAGTCGGCAAGTTTTAATTCGTTTTTAATGATTTTCGTGAACGTCAAAATATTTATATAAGGAGACGTTTTTATGTGGCGGCGGCTTAACGATGCTACACCTAACTAACGGATCTCGCCCCAATTGTGATTAGTTGATCATACAAAATCTAATTTTTTTTGTACCAACCTTGTATAATCAATCAATCAGGACTGGGATATGGGCATGAACATCTTTCGGTTCGTTTTTTTCGCGAAAATGAGTTTTCCTTGACACATCGATTGGTAGACCCAAAAAAAAACCAGTTAGTGATTTTCATAGAAATCGTTTAGGGGTTTAGGCCATTTTCTAGAAAGTCAGTGCAGCCTGATTGGTAGATTATTGCACCAATATTTGTGTTGGATGGGTAATTATTTTTGGTTGGTGGCTTTACATCGAGGATTTACGTAAAAAAACAAAATTTTATCGCATTATAATGTAGTTCAGGGGGCCCCAAAAATTGGGTCAAGAAGTTTTTGCCACCCGGCATTTACGCCACTTGGGCCCTCTTCTTGAACTTACTCGAATGGGATTACTCGACGATACCAAACCATCATTGGTCAAATTCATCATTGTTCTGAAATAGGGAGGTCTATAGATAGCAACAGAACCGGTTCGCTTTTTAGCATAGACATTTGTTGAACTGTCAACGCGAAAAACAATTGAAAATGGTAAACAACAAAATTTTTAGTAGCTTCTTTAGTAGGCCGCGAAGGTAACGGCCTACTAAATCGCGGCCTACTAAATCGTTGGTAATGAGTCCATGTTTGCAAGCAGGGGGTGTTAAATTTTACCGTTCATAACCCTACTATTTCTATGTTTGCAAAAGGTTATGTTATGTTCTTAGTTTTATCAGAGTATATATAATTCTACTAGTAGGGACACTCTCTAAAATCCCATTCATAAATGTGTTCCAACAATTTTTACTCTAAGATTAGTTCATCTGAAGTACCCTAGAGGGCACACTACTTGTTTGTGAATTTTAATCCAGTGGCTTTCAACCTGTTTCAAGTATTTCGGGGAATATATTTAAATAATCGTAAAATTATTGAATAAATTTGATTATTTTAATGTAAAAATGTTTTTTTGTTTTGTAAATAATATGTTAATAATAAACATTTTGACTAATAACATAATTTATTGACAAAACATCAAATACCAAATACCATGTTAACCAAATACAACTGACGTGAAATCGACTGCGACATCTGTGAACTCATATGTGAACTAATCTTAGACTTCAGAAATCTAGAACACTAAAAATGCTCGAGTTTCCCTACTAGTAGATTATATATACTCTGGTTTTACTATATATAAATGTAAAATAATATAGGTATAGTATATATTTTGACCTTCCATTGAAAAAAGTCACGGGCTGCCACTACAAAATTGCTTGTAATCTTATGCCAGCGCAGTGTCCTTTTTCTACATTTCTTTTCCGATTTTTGTGTTTGTTCAATCCATGTTCCAAAACAAGTTTAATACCTAATTAACCTAATATTATATGGGTAGTAGATTTGTTGCTTTGGTATCATAACCAGGGTGCATCTGATGTGACTCAGCCGTAAGGCTAAAGTCGAAATCAGCTGATAATGCAATGAGGCTTATGCATGGTCAAATGTTTCGACTGCTCCTGCATTTCTTGCGTTGTTGGGACGTTTGGCTTACATCACGTCTGTTGTTTGCTTATGTGTGTGAAAATCATCCATTGTACAAATAGATTCAGTGGCGTAGCTAGGTGGACAAGGGCCCCGGTGCATAAAAAAAGTCGGCCCTCCTCCCCCTTTTTCCACATGTTTGCATTAGAAATGTAAAAAAAAAACAGCTCAGGGGGCCCCCTGGGCTCCAGGGCCCCGGTGCATTGCACCGCTTTGCCCTATGGTAGCTACGCCACTGAATAGATTACCTCCAGTGGAGGTGTACTTAATTTTCATGTCGAATTCCTATAGTGAAATGTACTGATGAGAGTGGAAACCATTTATACAAATTTTCAATTTCTGGGATGTGTAGGGATTTAACATCCGGTAATAGATGCATTTTTGCAAAACATTTTCGAGTTACCTATTTTTCTGCTTTTGCTTTGTAATCAATTTAAACATGAGTATAGCAAAAAAAACTATTTGAATTTTATGTGTTCTTTTATAATTTTGCTTTAAGTTTCAAAAAAAAATTAATAAGATGAGAATTTTCTTACCAATTAACTATAAAATTTTTTGAAGATACTTTTGTATAAAAACCACACCATGGAACCTACCTGTAATAAAAATAATTTGTTAGTATCAAATTTTACTTTCCCAATTAGGTAGTATTGTAATCGAGTCTATCTAACAGGTATCATTTTGATCGTGACGAATTTTGCAACAATGTAATATGATTACGAACAAACATGCGCACCAATTAACTTGAAATTTTGGACATTAGTTTGAACAGTGTAAAGAACTGATTTAATTTTGGTTGAAATCCCGCCGCTGGAACCTCTTTTATTTGCGTTTTGTTGATATTTCATGACGCGCACGAATGGATTAGTGAGATTACATTACATATTTCTTTGTGCGTGAAAGTTCTTGAAAATCATTTACTGGTTTTTACCAGTGGATTAATGAAAACAAAGCAGGCCCATACATACGGAATGACAATAAGGACCGGAGAGGGAAATAAATTTACTTTTCCTTTTTCAAATCGGAAAGTCATGTGTTGTGTCAGATCAGATTTTGTTATAATAGAACAACAAAGTAGAAGGGGTTCAAAATTTGAACAAAGTTTAATTTACCTTTATTCTTGAAGTCCTTTTGCGTTAATCCTCTTGTTTGGGGTACCTCCTTCGTAGTGCACTACGTCTATTAATTTTCACACACTCACGCAGTTAAACGATTTGAATAGAAAAAAATTACTTGGACACTTAACACTATAATTTTTCACTAATGAATTAAAACAAAATGAAACCACGTGGATTAAAGTTTCCCTAAACTTTTTTTTTATCACTTAATACGATCACGAAACTCCCAATTTTAGCGTGACAAAATTGCTGTCCACGATTCTGAAAAAATAGTCAACTTGTAAATATAGACCTGAACAAAATAATATGCATTTGGACCCCCCCCTAATGATAATAAATAGAAATAACTGATTTATTCACTAATGAAACTATAAAAATTGTCTTCTCTTCGCTGCTGTCTAAATTGAAACAAGCAAATTTTAAAGTTGCTTTAGTAACTTTCTACTATTTTTCCTCAAATAAGACAACATGACATTGCAACATGCTGAAACTTGACAGGAACGAAACATGTAATTTCGTACGTCAGAGTCATTAAACATTGTCATTGTCAATTTATTACAAACCACCCAAAAATAATTAAATCCTAAAGTATTTACCTGAATCTACAAACGGAAAAGTTGTTCCAGAAAATCCTATCCAAACACTTTTGTTATGCATCGAGTTAATGTTGAACAATAAAAATTTATTCCGAGTTTTCTCTATGCGATGTTGCTTATAAGGCATTAAGAGGGGCCTAATAGAGATAGCATGATACTATATTGCACTCTCTTACACTCGTGGGGCAAGATAGGCGAGCCAACCTTTGCTGGTGGCGAAGATTTTTCCTAAACCATAAAAAATTTTCAGATTTTTTTTTGTTTTTTGGAATCTACATAGTTACCATTTAGCGGTAAAGAAAATTCAAGCGATTTCGTTGAATACTTTAAAAGCTATAGCAATATAGAAATCACCATTATTTTTACAGTCAATTTGTACCTATATTATATTTATTTTCGCAATCATTTTACAATAGATGTTAATGAAAATTCTTTACGGCTTACAGTTCATCAATATCTACCAATTCAAGAAAAAATATATATAAAATTTTGTTTAGTTTTAAAGAAATCTTCGCCGTAAGGAATAAAATAAAATATCATTCATTTTGATGTAAGTTTCAGTTAGCCAAGTCGCAAAATTGTTGGTAAAACTTTTACTATTGTAACAGAGATGGTAGTGCCCACGGCCCATAAAATCCGTAAGATTAGGGTGAAGCTGGTCTTCCTTATGTTGTAAAAGGCACGGTAAAAGGTAGTGTTGGGCCATGTGTTGGGCATTATCTTTGACTTTACCCGACTTTGCCGATCCTACGCAGAGAATTTTGTTTTGAGATACGAACGATTATTCAGAAGATTTCCGACCTTCCGAGAACGCGCTTCAAATTTTGAAAATACATATTATTATGATTACACTTGTTTATATATTATTAAAATTTTATAACATAAAAACTCTGAAATAAGTTTGCTACTTAAAATTTGAAACACGATTAAAATATTCAAATTCTAATAAACCTCCAATTTTTTAAATGACGAAATAATATAAAATATAAGAAATACATTTTTTTAAATTATTTTATTTAAAAATTAGTGTGATCATACTGATCAAGTTGCTTTTTGAAGCTTTTGCCGACGGGGCCTAATAGAGATAGCATGAAACTATATCGCACTCTCTTGCACCCGTGGCGCAAGATTGGTGATCGTGATCCAACCTTTATTGGTGGCGAAGATTTTTCCTAAACCATAAAAAATTTTCAGATTTTCTTTTGGTTTTTAGAATCTACATAGTTACCATTTGGCGGTAAAGAAAATTCAAGCTATTTCTTTGAATACTTCAAAATTTAAAAGGTATAGCGATATAGAAATGACCAATAATTACGGTGATTTTGATATCGCTATATATTTTAAAGTATTCAACAAAATAGCTTGAATTTTCTTTACCGCCAAATGGTAACTATGTAGATTCTAAAAACCAAAAGAAAATTTGAAAAGTTTTTTTGGTTTAGGAAAAATCTTCGCCACCAATAAAGGTTGTAGGTTGGATCACCAATCTTGCGCCACGGGTGCAAGAGAGTGCGATATGTTTCATGCTATCTCATGATTTCTTTTTGACTTATGAACACAAACACTACAAATAAAGTAATAAACCATGAGTTTGTATTTTTGTGTCTCTGAAGAAGAAATGGTTTATCCTTTCGAAACAATATTGTCGAATTTTTAATAAATTTACATAATATATTGAGAAAATATATGCCGGTATAAAGTATCAACAAATCTTGATTTATAATTTATCATGCTCATCAAAAGAAGACGATTAGTTTTCTCTTTTCTCGAATATGTTAAAATTTTTATTTAATTTTTAACCTACGAAGTTTATGTAATAAATAATTTTATAATTGATCAAATTTCATTTTTTTAGTAAATCTTCCTCAAATCACACGCTTCACATTGAAAGAAGTAATAATTGTGTAGTAACCCTCCATCGGATTAATCAGACAGAAATCGGATAAAAAAACTCTAAATAAGTAAAAATTATTTTTTAATAAAAATAAGAATTTTTTACAAAATTGTAACAAATGTAATAACTAGAGCACGGATTCTATGCAATTTACCTTTTTGTCTTTTATTTAGGCAATTCAAAATTTATTATAAATACAGAAATACTGTTCAACCGATTTTGAAAATTTTGAACCTTACTTTAATTTGCCTATATGCCTATTTTCGATGTTATTGACCTAAACCAGATTTTTAATGCCTAAAATGCCTGTTTTTAAAATTTGTATCTCTGTCACTGTCAATTATATATCTCCCCCCCCTATGATCAATGTCTAGCTACGGTACAAACGATTGAGACTATTTACGTCTTTATCCTGTAAGTTTTCCCCAGAATCTCGTTAATCCATTCGTGCGCGTCAATGTCCGTTATGTTACAAGGTGCTATTACGTGTTACCGATAATCTTGAATATTTCTAAAACTATTTGGGTACAAACGAAAAAAATGTTTGCACAAACAAGCACAAACGAAGTGCTATCGATTGACACTATTTTGAATCCAAAATTCGAATTTTAAAAAAGCATATCTCCAGCCCCCCCCCCAACTTAAAATTGAATTATCTCAAAAACTATTTGGGTACAAACGAAAAAAATGCTTACACAAACAGGCACAAACGAATTACAAACGATTGAGACTATTTTGGAGTCAAAATTCGAAAGGGGGGGGCTAGCATGTCTCCAGCCCCCCCAGCTTATTTTTGAAATATCTCAATAACTATTTGTGTACAAACGAAAAAAATGTTTGCACAAACAGGCACAAACGATTGAGATTATTTTGGAGTCAAAATTCGAAATGGGGGGGGGGCTGGGGACATGCACCTACTACTATGACTATTTCTATGGCTGCAAACCGATGTACTTCGAAAAATATAAGCAAAATATTAGAATTTTAAAAATGACCTGATGGATTATTGTCAAGCCTCAGGTACCTGACTGAAACCCTCAAACCATACAAAGGAGATACCAGTCCTTTCCTTCTATGTTCATGCCTCAAACTACTAACCGAATTTAAATTTTTATGTACATTAGTTTAAAATATCTATAAAATATAAATACATGCTATAATTATAATTATAACATTGAAATAATTTTGTAATTAAAGATGATAGTTGAAAGAATATTATATGGGCAAAAAGTTTTTGAAATAGTTATGCGGATTTTATTAAGCCAACTTTTAAAATATAAAATTAACAATCAAAATTAAATTGTTATTTTCAGTAATTTCATTCTACGTTTTTGTTTCTGCAATTTTTTAAATAATTGTTTTTTACTGCCTCTTTGTAACTTATAGAATTCTACTAAAAATAAACTATATCTCATCATTTCTATTACTCAAGAGAGGGCCATATAAAATATAATTTTTAACACTTCGCATTATACAACTACCTAAACAAAAATGCGATGCATATAGATTCTATTTTCTGTCCTTATTAGGCCCTTCTTAAACAAACGAATGACCAATTTTTCGGTGGCGTAGTAATAATTCGACTATTATAAAACTTTTTTTGCTTCCAACAAATTGTTCAGTTGATAACATTGTTTTTAGTGTAACTGATTACTCATATAAATAATGTCTCACCGTACACGTAGTAGCAAACTTGAACCAATGCTCTAAAAAAAAATTAATAAAAGCGAAATTCTATATTATGCAATGCATACAGGGTTAAACAAACAAGTAATTAACTATTTTCATTACAAACATAATTTGAACCCAACTATAATAGAATTTTCAAGAGTGTTCATAAAATTTCACTTAACAGGTTAACTGCCACGTGTACCATATAAGGTACAGTACCTGAGTGCAGTGGCGGTGATATGAGTAAGCGAATGTAAGCAATGCTTAGGGGCCCGGGACCACAAGGGGCCCTACACAGAACCTACAAAAATAAAATATTTTGTATGCAAGTAAAAAACTTCCGACCTTTTTTTTAGGGGCCCGTTTCGTATATTTGCTTACGGGCCCTAGCTATTCTTGCACCGCCACTGCCTGAGTGACCGATCTCCGATCGTAACTATTCTTATTTTTGTTTACAAGAGAAAGATGTAGGTTCTCCTTTTATTTTTATATAAGGACATGTCGTTATCTTAAGCGTGGTCCAGTTGTCTTAATATCAAATAGGGGGTTAAAATGAATGTGATGCAGCGTGCAAAGGGGAGGAGGGTATCAAAAATGCTGGAATTTTGCGTGACGTAAAATTAAGAGCAATATCCACTACTTACTGAATAATTTGTGTTTTATGTCATTTATTTCCAGGACGTTACAAAAATTTAAGTAATTGCTAGCATTACACTATCCTTCAACACTTTTTTATGTAAACACGCTAAAGGAAATTGATTTATTTATTGGAATACCACGTTATTCGAAAATTAGAATGTGGGAATCTCCCCCCCCCCCCCTCCAAGTCGGCAAGTTTTAATTCGTTTTTAATGATTTTCGTGGACGTCAAAATATTTATATAAGGAGACGTTTTTAGGTGGTGGCGGCTTAACGATGCTTACACCTAACTAACGGATCTCGTCCCAATTGTGATTAGTTGATTATACAAAATCTAATTTTTTTTTATACCAACCTTGTATAATCAATCAATCGGGACTGGGATATGGGCATGAACATCTTTCGGTTCGTTTAAAAATTAATTTTCCTTGACACATCGATTGGTAGACCCAAAAAAAACCAGTTAGTGATTTTCATAGAAATCGTTTAGGGGGTTTAAGCCACTTTAAAGAAATTCAGTGCACCCTGATTGGTAGATTATTGCACCAATATTTGTGCTGGATGGGTAATTATTTTTGGTTGGAAGCATCATCTCATCAACATCGAGATTTACGATTTACATTTGTAATGTAGATTTACATTTACGTCAAAAAACAAAATTGTATCGCATTATAATGTAGTTCAAGGGGCCCCAAAAATTGGGTCAAGAAGTTTTTGCCACCCGGCATTTACGCAACTTGGGCCCTATTCTTGAACTTACACGAATGGGATTACTCGACGATACCAAACCATCATTGGTCAAATTCATCATTGGTCAAATAGGGCCCCTGGTGACCTGTTCTGAAGTAGGGAGGTCTTCAAAATACAATTGAAAATGGTAAACAACAAAATTTTGAGTAGCTTCCTTAGTAGGCCGCGAAAGGTAACGGCCTACTAAATCGCGGCCTACTAAATCGTGGTTTATCCGCTATTCAAGTCGCTTTTTCTCGCGAAAATGAAGTTTCCTTAAGATGAGACCCTGTCAGATCGATTTGTAGACCCAAAAACCCCCCAGTCCGTGATTTTCATCGATAAATCAGTTAACCTGTTAAACCATGTAACTGGAAATGGCCCATTTTTTCTGAGACAGTCTGTATGTGTTTTGAATTTGAAAGTGGTATCAAAAACAACATTGCCCTATACGGAAATATAAACCAGAACTTACGAATTTTCAACCCAATCCTATACTTCTAGAATCTAGACCATCATTTCTCAACCTGGCGGTTCTTCGGCAGGTATAAGGGGAGTTGCCGAACATTTGCCACCAATATGTAAACGTAAATGCAGCGATGCGACTCCACTACTTCCCAACACATTGGAAAAATGCGAACGTTGTCGTAATACACAAAAATGGACATCCCCACAACTCCCTCAAAGCTATCGATCGATCAGTCTCCTCTCTACAATTGGAAAAATTGGTGAAAAAATCATTTTACTTCGACTCAAGCAGGAAATAGCAGCCCACAAGGTCATCCCCGACGAGCAATTTAGTTTTCGTGAAGGTCATTCAACAACACATCAAATCTTCGCCTCGTCGAGCAAGTAAATCGTGTCTTTTTCGCGGACGACACCGGCCTATTCACCACCAGCAAAAGTGTAGCAGTAGTATTCGCCCGCTGCAAAAAGAAAAAACCAAAGGCTAATTTATGGATGCGTGGAAAATGATCGACTGGAAAACATCTGCAAAATACTTCGGAGTATAACAATGGACCAAAAATTACAATGGAATGAACACGTCACAAACATAACCAACCGAGCCAAGGACATCATGTCGAAACTATTCCCGCTTATTGAACCACAAACCACCATATTGTCAGCCAAAAAACTCCGAATCTACAAAACAATCTTCCGCCCAGGCCTAACCTACGTCACCACAGCCTGGGGCTACGCACCTAAAACAACCATGGCAAAAATCCAAGTCATTCAAAACAAACTAATACGATACGCATGGAATCCACCAAGACGAGTTACAAACCTCGCAACGACTCCAAAATTATACAACAATCAAAGATCACATCAAGAAAATCGCCGAAAAATTCTACGACAGATACGAAGATAATGGAAAGTCCATTATCAACCAGCTGCGAAAATACGATCGAATTTTCATCAACGAAGACGACCCCTAAGGAACGACCGCATCGTTGCATTACAACAACAGCCTCTGCACCAACAACTAGCCGCATCCACCAACCGCTTTTCACCGGAAAAAAGTTACACGGCTTCTCACAACCGCAATTGCACCGTAAAATGGTTTTCGAATATTAAACCTACAATCCTGTAACCTTCCCCTATTATCCTAGTCTACCAAACTCTGCGAACGCCGAACCCTTGCGGGGAACGCCGCAGCCAGGACATAACTTCGCGCTAATTATTATCAGTTGTGTTTACACCTCAATAAAGATTTTCCGATCCGCTGTTGCGGCCAAGGCCGCAAACCACTTTCAAGTCTGCAAAGATTTGAGACGAAAGTCCTCATAAATTGAATTAAATTGAATTGAATTTGTCACCAAACTCCAGGAGGGTTACAAAGAGGAGAAAGTTGGTCGCCAACCCGGCAAAAAGATAAATAATATACCATTTTCTGGACTTTTAAGAGAGTAAAGGGCTAAAATTGTCATCTAAAGAAAAGGTCGTTGTTTAATCAAGTTCCGCACAAAAATGATTGAGAAGCGATGCTCTATGCCAGAGGTACATAAACCGTGGCATGGGTGGCAGAAAATTTTTGTGGGTCGAATTTCAGAAGAAAACATCCAACAAGAATTAATAAATCCCAAAAAGAATTTAACTTTAAATACGTTTGACGATTAAAAAGCGTTTAAAGTCAAAAACGTCGAATACAATAATATGGAAAAACGATAACGTCAAAAAATGTATAGGGTATGTCGAAAAATAATAACATCGACAGCGCCGCTAACGTCGAAAAACAAAAGCTTGTCAAAAACAAAGACAAAGAAGCTGTTGCTATGCGACGTTATTGCTTTTCAACGTTATTGACTGTTGCCGTTCTTCTCTTGTGTTGTTTCGCCATTTTGTCATAGTACCTCAATGGAAGTCAACGTTCTGTATATTAAACAAACAGAAAATTTTCGAGGCAGCATTTATTTCAAACGTTAACTATCAAAGTTTGTGCAGTTTTTGATAAATGTAAATATGGCTTACGTTAATTTTATAATACCACAAATTAAAAGCGACTTGTTAAATGAATCCAATCCACAATATTACGTACGTAACGTGGTCAGCACTAACGAAATTTACGTAAAACTCAAAAGTAAGTCTTATTTTCGTAATTTTATAAGTTAATTTTAATTGTTCTTATCTCCAGGTGCGGAAGTTGATTTTAAGAATGATGGTCCCGAATATATATTGGAAAATTTTCCAACTTATTATTCGATACTGCATCATGGCGACAAAATACAACAAGATGATTTGATAAGTGCTTACGAAACTTTACATAAAGGTAATCATTTTCTTCTATAGCTTTTTAAGTTTGCTAAATTGGGTTTTCTTCAGCTGCTTCCATGTTAAACAAGTATGTGGCTTTTCTGTTGGAAGATCCCGATAATTTAAATCAAGAGCTGAAACTAAAATGTACAAACATCGTTAAGATGCTTTTGTATGTGTATATCAACATTACAACCTTGATGATTGACCAAAATTTGGAAAGCAAAAGGAATTCGTTGATAGTAACTCAGAAGGTGCGTAATTGGACAGGGAACTAAATTTTTTTGTACCCCTGGAAGGTTTTTTGGGGGACCTCACTCTTCGTGTACTAAAATTTTTCTATCTTAGGGTCGCAATCGTAAAGGAGCAAACAAAAATTACTATATGGAAAAGTGTGACAAAAAAGGGATTCTGCAAATTCTGAATAACATCATTCAGCAGGACATCAATTTGTTTTGGGATCCCCCTGTAGTAGAAGAAAATCTAGTCAAGTATTAACTTACACATCACATAAACCCATTATAAAAACAATAATTTTAATATTGTTTCAGTTTGGTCGCCGATGCCTGTTACAAACTTCTGGAAATTCCTTCCATTAAAGGAGAAAAGGAAATCCTAACTGGATTGTTTAATTTGTTGGGAACTTTGATTAAAAACTATAATCACGGTGTGACTTTTGTGGTTCGTATGGGTCTGATAATTAAACTGTTTCCACAAGTCGTGTCGTGCGTTCCGGAGGGTATCAAATTATGGGTCCAAAATTTTAACTGTAAAAGTTTAGTGAGAGATCTTATTCGCGAAATGACCGAGTGGCAAACGGATGAAAATCATCAAGATGTGGAAGGGGCTCGAAATTGTTCGGCCGTTTTACTCGAAATGGCCAAACTCATGCCCGAACTTATGCTCCCAGAAGTTATGTACCTCAATAGGTATTTGGTTCACGATGTAAGTAAACTTCTTTTCAACTTGACAATGCTATATTTCAATAAATCACATTATTACAGTCATACACGTTACGTAATTCCGTGATTGGTGTTATCGTGGAACTTATAGTTAACGTTCTTACTAAAGACAATTTGAATGAAGAAGAACGCGAATTTCGGGATGAATTCCTGGATATCTTAGAGGAACACATTTCTGATGTTTCATCATATGTTCGGTCGAAAGTTTTCCAACATTGGTCGAGATTACAAAAGGAGAACGCGATTCCGCAAAAGATTCAAGGTCAAATTTTGAAGAAAGCGATTTTTCATTTACGTGACAAGGCAGCAAAGGTCAGAAAATGTGCTTGCGCTTGTGTAACCATCTTTTTATCACACAACATTTACGGTGCCCAGTTAAAATTAAATGTATTTGAAAAGGAACTTCAAGAAAACACAGATTCTTTAGCTAAAATGAGAGAACCATTAAAAAGTAGCTTTTTGGCTAAATTAACAGAGGTTGAAGAACAATGGAATGCAAGGCAAGAAAATGTTATTCAAATTGTTAAAGAAAATTTGAATGAAGGTAAGTTGGAAAGTTGATCAAACCTATCTTTTTCTATGAGTTTCTGTTTAGAGGACATAGAAATACCGAGTGAATCGCAAATTTCTAAGAGAGATCTGCCAGAACTTGTTCGTTTGTACATTAACACGGAAATGTACAAAGAAGCTTTTGATATTTGCAGATCTACGGGTTCTCATTTTCCACAATGGAGCACAGCAAGGTAAAATAATATTTTTCAAGAGATTAGGCAGGATTAGGCGGTGCGGTGGGGTGAATCGTGGTGGCAGTATCGCCATCATCGCAAATGCAACACAAAAGATATTGAACTATTGACTCGATGTCCTACCTGCGGTTCGTATGCGGCTAATTTTGCTTATAAGCAGGATAAAATTATCTGCAGATACTTCTCAATTTCGGAGTACATGTACAATCCACACGTTTAATTCCCCCGCCCCGCCCCACTCCACACTATTAGGTTAGATTTCTGCTGCCACTTGTAGCTACAACTTTCAATTTTGTATCAACAGAAAAAGTGCAACAAAGGAAGAAGAGGTAGAGCTCTTTGTAACTCTGATGAAAACCATTTTTATGGATCTATCATTGGACTATTCGTCGGAATCCAATAATAGCCAACAAGTTCTCGAGGAAAGGGATCCCAAAACATTGGAAACATTAGAGAACTTGGTAGAATATTTGGGATCGGCAGTCAACTTCCTGAAATTAATTGACGGTTGTATGGTAACTATGGCAGACTTACTCGAATCCGTTTCTTTTGGTGACATGCAAGAAGCAGTCGAATTTTTTACCGTCGCCTATCAATTTAACATAGACAACGCGATAAATGGAATCTTGGAGATGCTAAAAATAATGCAAAGACATGAAAAGGAACGAAAAGACGTCGTAATCAAAGCGTTCAACAAAATTTACTTGACTACCGACGCGTCTAACATGCAGTAAGTAATATTTCCTTTTGCTTCTTTCTACTTTTTAACTTTATCGGTAATGTTTAGGGATCATACCACCACAATAGTCGATCGTCTAATTAAACTGCTCGAAATTGTTCCTTTTAAAAACATGCAAGATTTACATGTCATGATATCGCAGTTGGTTTCTAATGACTACTTAGATAACAACATCATTGACATGTTGTGGCAATACTTCAACAAAGCCGTCGACGTTTCAGACGATCACTCACGTGCCGCTTTGCAACTGTTAACCATGGCGACTTCCGGTCGCAGGACCATCATCTCAAAAAATATTATGTTAGTCGCCACAGTCGCGTTTGGAGCACGAGGCAAAAACGACCCCCTTCTTGTTGCTTATGCTTGCAAAAGTTTACTAGCTGGACAAGAAAAGCAAGACATCAAAGATAAAAATCCACCTTTTAAGATAAAAAGCGTTGACCCACTGTGGAAAAATTTGGAAGATATTCTCATCGAGAATTTATACACCCAAAGTCAGTACTACAACATGATGGCTTCCAATGCTATTTCGTTCATCTACGGAGTCTGTTCACAACCAAACAAAATTGCTGACTCCATAATTATAAAGATTACGAATAAGATAGGTCTGGAAGCAAGAAACAATCAAGACCAACTGCCGGGTTACGTCATTGCACAATATACACACCTGATTGGAAAAGTGGCAATAGAAGTTTTGAATTTTTTGGACGGGAGCGTATATAAGGAACTGAAACGGCGTAATTATATCCGTGAAGAACGAAATTCAAAGAAAAAGAAGAAACCCGCTAAAGTTAGAAATGCTTCTAACAACATGGGGAAGAATACTAGCATGAGAAGTCAATCTTCCCAAAGTCTTAGTGATGGATCTTCCGTTGTAAGTTTTTTTTTTAATTAATTAGTGCTTTTTTATTGAATTTGTGAAGAACAAGATAAACTCGCACGAATTTAGGCCACTTAATCGGGCCCTTTGTACTACCTCCGATTTCACCACAGCATGTGGATGTTCACTGGAAGGCCGAGCTAGGAAATCCTGTGAAGTCCGCGATTTTAACCCAGAATTTCCGCTCTGTAACTCAACCAGCGATCATATCACTTCACTGATGTGGCTAATGTTTGATTTATTTTAAAACTTTTAGGGGACCGATGAAAGCACTTTGGAAGGTCCACTAGCGGATGACAGAGATGCTGAATTCATTTTAAATGTATTAGAAAATAATACAGTGAATGGGTCGATGGGTTTGGGTCAACTGGTTGGTTTGTTGGTTGGAATTTTAGAAAGGCCGGATATTTATGATGATTTATACATTCAAGGAGTTACCATCAATGCTTTGATGAGATTTATGATGGTGTCGAGTCGATGCTGTCAGACACACATCCAACTCATATTTACAATTCTTGAGAAGATTGAGCATACTGACGTTAAGTGCAACATTTTAATGCAGTGCTCGGATCTACTTGAACGATTTCCTAATATTGTGGAACCTTGGATTCCGCATTTGTACAAAAGGTAAGTGGAAACAAACCAATGTTTGGAATGCAATTTTGGGTGGACAAAATTATTTTATATCAAAATGAAGATTGAATCAATGCAGGATGCAAAGATAACTTGCAATATAGTTGCGATGCATTGAAGTGTCGTCTATTTGCAAACGTTCAAATTTAATAACCATGTTCTTCAGAAATCAGAAAATTCTGATTTCTACCATCACCATTCTAATATATTACTATTGACTTTTGCCCACTTCAAATTGTATTTCAGACTACTATTCCTTTATTATTGACATTAAATTTTAGGCTGAAAGACAAGTGTAATGAAGTCCGAATTTCGACGTTCTTCATGTTGTCGAATCTCATTCTACGCGATATGATTCGTACTCAAGGTCATATTTCGGAAATGGCTTCGTGTATAGTTGATGAGGACCAATACTTGAGAAATATGAGTAAAAACTTTTTCACTCAGTTATCTCAAAAGATAAACAATTTGTACAGCATTTTACCCGATATATTTTCGCACTTTGCAGATCAACAAACATTGAGTGAAGACAACTTGCAGTTTATCATGAAGTTGGTTTTATTTTAACTTTATTATTGCAGTATTGTAACCGAATCATTCTAGGTTTTTATTCGGCCTTATTAACAAAAATAATCATATGGAGAATTTGGTTGATCGTTTCGTTTCCAAGTTTGGCCTTACCGAAGACAATGCCAATTGTCGTAATATTGCTTATTGTTTATCTTTGATAAATTATAATGCGAACGGTTTGCGACGGTTATTGGACAGTTTCGGAATCTATAAGAATATCTTAATATTACATGAAGATGTTTATGTCATATTTAAGCAAATTCTAAATAATTGCAAGAGGTTGCCTACAGCTGAAATTAAGGTGCGCTGTTTTCTTATCATTAGCATGACGTTAATTTTTTTTGTTTCTTACAGGAAATTACAGCAGAACTTGAGCAAAAATGTAACTCCATTTTTGAAATGGACCAAGGTGGCAATGCCGTTGATAAACCAATGCCTAAGTCACAATCATCCCGGAAACGTCGCCGTAGACATTCAAAAAAGAAGTAGAAAACGGTGGCGCGTAAGTCTCCTCTAGTCAGCACTCCTCTAGTCTAGAAGACCACAATATAAAGTGGTCCACAATTTTAATTCCTATTAAGTTTTTGTTAGTTTAGTATTTATACTACTATTTATATATTTGGTAAAATTAAACTGTTATTGTTAATTGACTTTCATATTTCATTTCAATTATTGTACTATGCTACTGCTGTGATTTTGGAAGAAATCTGTGAAAAAGGATTGTCATATATCGATTAGTTTAGCTAATAATCGATTTTAAGTTTCCAATTTCTGCTCGAAAATCGACCTTATGGGTGCATTCTAGTGACGGTACGTGTACTCAGCCTGGGTCTAAGTCGCGGAGAGTGAAAACCGACACATTTAACGCAATTATTCCTTGGGATATAACCGTTTAATATTTGGGGGTCACCCTAGACCGACTGACAGGGACGTATCAGTTGGGGGCCTCAGATAACGAGACTTTGCGACCAATCGAAGGCCTTAATGTCCCTCAAACTGAAATGTTCAAATCCATCATCCATCCACAGTCGCAGCATAGACCTTTATTTTGCAGGCACAGACAAAGAGACTCAAAACCATCCAGAACGTGATGCCTCCTGACCAAATTATCAGTTCCAAATTGAACATGACCAAATTTTGAGCGATTTTGCATATGATGGTAAAGTAAAAAGACTAATGTTGGAGTGGACGAATAATTGGAGTTCCCTGTATAAAAATTACTAAATCGATCCAAGAAATTAAAAGACTTAACACATATTTTATTGATACAGAATTATTTACATTAATAATCAAAGTTAATTTTGATAATTTAACCGAAAAAATCAATATAAACGCCGAAGATTACAGAAACTACGAATATTCATTCATTAAATAAGGCAAAGATGGCTTGCCCATACCTAGTAAATAAATAGTATTTTCTAGACTAGCGTAATTTCCAGGAAATGATTCGTCCTTGTCTAGACCACTACAAATACTATAATTTCATTGAAGAAACCTTCATAGTTCATATCCCACTCTCTCTATTACAAAGATGGCCGCTTTGTTTACAGACGTTATATCTTACATTAATTTTTAAATGTTGTATAGATTTGAAATAAATCAAAAACTGCAAAACGAATTTTTGATTTGGTGGAAAGTTAAATTAAATAATATTCAGTGAAAATCTCATCAAGACTCAATGTTAATTTCATTCGTAAATTTACAAATAACAAAAATGAAATACCATTCGATAGCACAATAAAAGCACTCCGTTTTTACCGAGCAATTTAAGACAGTGATGGATTGGGGTGGGCAATGTCCCCCCCTCCATGAATCCATCATTATAAAAACCTGCCGATTAGTTTCAAAATTTAAAAATTGCATTCTCAAAACAAACCTTCTATAATAATATTGTCATGTTCTTTTATCATACGGTTTATTTAGTCTGTAAATTGATTTCAAACCCAAATAATAAATTATGTAAATCTAAAACAAGGTCCAAGTTTCCCACTCCCCTAATTTCTAGTTCTTTCTAAGAAAAGCAATACTCAGGAAAAAGAAAACAAGTAATATTATGAAAATTTATTAAAAACAGCCATTTTTAAAAGGCACGTCTAAAATACATACAAGGACCAAATAGTCAAAATTTTTAAATGTTTGCTCTAAAACGGTAAATTTTCGTAGTAATTCAACATTATAATACTGTATTTAATACTTTGTAAATATCCAAGACAATACACTGAAAAACTATTAGGTATATGTAATGTAATAAGTAGTGGTAAATACTTGAAATATTTAGTTTCAATTTTTGAAAAATTTGAAGTTGAGAATGAATGAAACTGCAAGTTTGTAAACAAAGTAAACAAGTAGAAGCGCGTCATTCTCATTCTTCAAGTTTAAATACAATAGTTTTTTCAATGCAAGTAATAACAGAATGTTGAACTTTCAAGATTCAAAAATGTATCTGCATTGTACATATAAAGATGAGGCCTCGTTGGCTCATTCGTTCATCAAGGCAGTATAATGACCAAAGGCCACCTGTACTGGCTGATATAACATAAATAATCTGTTAAGTACTACTGGTTTAAATATAATAAAAATGTAATGTCAAAAGTGCCAAAACTCGGAGCTTTTGACATTAACAATAGTTAAACTCTGACAACATATCAACAATCAGTCATTTATTAGGATATTACGCTGGGGGGTAAGAATTACTACTACAAAAATATTTATATCAACATAAAAGTGTAAATAATTCAACTGCAAGAAACTTTACTGAGAAGTAAATTGTATTCTTACCACAAACCAAGCATAATACCTACATCACAAATTTAGTAATTATATTCTACATTATGTCAACAACAATATATTATATAATAATGTATATACCTCAAATGTTATATCTAAAGTTTACCACTATTGCAACTTGACTAGTAATGGAAATTTGATTTCCAAAACCTAAATTGTCTTCGAAAAACAACAAAATGTGACTAGCTAACGATTTCGAAAAATAAAATTTAAAACATTTATTTCAATAACAATTTAAAATTTTTGGTTATATTGCTAAAAGTGGTAACACAAGTTAATTGTTAAAACTTAAGACTAAATATAAATACTTGATCAACACAAAATCAATAAAAAGGTGCTTCCTAAACTATAAGATGGCTTCTCAAAAACAAAATTATTATCCTAATCGTTGGTTTACCATTGAACTAAGGCATTTGGTATCACATTGCCAAAATTGGAAGACACCGCAAAACAATTGAGGTAAAGATGTGACCTAACTAACCAACTCGAGTGAGCACCATCATTTAACCTAGTTGCACTTACATCAGGAAGACTTTTAAAACAAAATTCGTCTCTTAAATTACAATGTTAGAACAAAAAAAAACTTACGAGCTAAAGTGTAATACTTTTCAGGCTTTAACAGAATTTTATAAAATTTAATTTTGGTAAAACTGCATCTGCAACTTCAGCTGCTATTTTATCGGTAGGTCTTCTATCGCTAAAGTTCATGGTTTTAATCACTGAATAAGGTAAAATTATGTGATCAAAATGAAGTTCGGGAAAATCCAATTCAATCAGGTCACTGCCTTCGTCTACAAACGGAATATAGTCATCCAAATTGAAGACTTTTGGGCAGTCATCGCTTGGTGAACTGATTTTATTTAGTTTTTCACAGCTGGACATTTTTTCTGTATCATTAAAGAAGGTCGACTTAGCTAAATACAGAGTTTTATCTCGAGGCACCGAAGACTTGGGGATATTACTAACAGCTTTGTAACTTTCGAAATCTGCTTCTCTGTAAAAGCGTGATTTTCCTATTCCAAAACCATAGTCTCTGTCTCGATCAAGATTTTTTTCCGCTTCTTCGGACTTATATTTACGGCATTCTTCAGATAAATTAGCAATATGACGAGCACTTGCTACGAAGCGATAGCTATCTAAAATTTTCTCAAAATTCTCGGGATTCTTAACAACGATTTCGATTAAATCAGAGCTGCCTAAGTGAGGATGAACATTTATACCTTTGGGTTTCTTTAGTTTTAAAACGGATTTTTTTATACTTTTTAAAAGTTCCAACTGTCGGAGCGATTTGCTCTTTTTGATCTCTTCTAAATCCAATAATTGTTGCTCATCTTCCTCCATTGCAGTTTCAAAATTAGTGATATTGAAATATTTCCTAATCACTTTTGAATAATCATTCTTATTAATAGCAAACATATCATCCGAAATCATTGTACTGTAGTTGAAACTAACACCAGGATCGATAAAGAATTTTAATGGTAATGATTCGCCATTGTGATCCATAGTTGGCAGAAGATATGTGACCATTTCTATATTATTAATGACAGTGTCCATATAAACAAGCGGTGCAAAATGTCCAGTGTGAAACCCTAAGATGATTGGACATCTTGATATTTGCTCGATTGGACATTCAAAAGGAATATATATTCCAGCAAAATTTGAAGGAGCAAGACATTCATTTCTAGAGTTTCTTATGTAATCTTGAGCCAACACTACAATTGGTCGCTTAATTAAGTGAGATAAAATGAAGATATGGATATCTTCCAAGCCAATATATCTAGGATCAGGAGATCGCACTTTTTCCAAAGTTGGGGCTGATGTAACCGATGTCCATTCGGTTATCCATTCGGCTTCCGACAATATTAATTGGGTGTGAGCATTACTGTGAGCGAGTAAAAGACGCCAACGGCGTTGAATAGCCTCCATAACAGGATTGCTGTTACAAAAGTCATACAACAAACTTCTTAAAATTGCGAGTCTATCAGTAACTCCAAACATAGCTAAAGATACTGCATGAAGTAAACAATTACCATCTCCAATGGTCGAAATGGGAAAGAGCCTGAAAAGAAACAAAATCATATTTTAGCACATTATTTTTTAATTAATTATAGTATAGTCGTTTGAATTTTGACATAGAACTTCCACCTTGCATGCATTCCTTATGTACTACATAATGCCGACTTTAGAATTTTAGTAACCCCAGGTTTTTACATAAGGATAATTTTTATCCAATTTCAGAACAACTTTAACACATAACCGGTATTATGGGTCTGGGAGACACCATAGAATCACGGACCTCTTAAAATAAAATGGACTGCTGATGTATATGACTATGAATCAAAAAAAAACACCAGAAACCACTAAGAAAAATCGGCCCTACTCTAAAAATCGCTAAAATTTCCACTAAACAAAATTTTAGTTTTTTTTGTGGGTCTTGAAGCCAAGAAACGCACGTAGGTGAATGTGCAAATCCACCAAAATGTATTAACCCTTCACTGCATGACTTTTTTTTTGCCTTAAAAAAAATATTTTTGTGTTTATTGTGGTTTCCTGATATATAGAAAAATATTTCTTGCAAGGAATTTTTATTATCGAATAAAATTATGTTCATTTTTTATGATGTTTTTAAAGAACACCATGCAGTCCGGTAAGCTGGTACGGTTAGATTTTACCGTAAGTATAGATAAATACTTATGTAGTGACGTATTTCTACGTGTGACGTATTCAACACACTCATAGGTAGCTTACCGGACTGCATGGTGTTGTTTAAAAACATCATGATTTTTGAATAAGTACTGAATTTTTTCTTTTGCACTAATTTACAACTAAATTAAATAAATGTGTGAATCAATACCTTTCTAAACTAAATATCACTTCACAACAATAAAAAAACACAATTTAAAACAAAAATAATTAGTAAATCACAACGGAGTAGCATGTAATCACACAAGGTGTACGACTACCAATGAATAATATGCTGAAATCTGCTTATCTTTTGAAATTTATACCTTTTGTACTGGTAGCAAGAATCCCACATATATCGTGGCATTGTTTCAATACAAAAGTTCAAATAAATGCAAAAGTTTAAATTTTTACAGGTGATTTAAATTTCTGATGTTTATAAACATCATGATGCAGTGAAGGGTTAACTGTGTTAACGCTAATGCTAAGCACAACCTTGAATTAGATATAAATCATGGCCCCTTCCACTCAAATTGCGAAGTGTTCAAACAAGAAGCAAAATTAAGGGAAAATAGGAAAATTTGGACTAACCAATAGCAACCACAGGTAACTAGCTCTAACGATGAATTTTTGATATGCCATGTTAATATTCGATCTCTTGTCAAGTGTTTCCATGATTTTTACTCCTATGTTCTTGCCAAAGGTTTTCAAATTGTTTCAATTTCTGAAAGTTGGTTGTCACCTAACTTTCCTTCTTCTTTGGTTTCTATTCCGGGTTATTCTCTCTATAGAAATGATCGATTAACCACATGGGGGTTGTGTTTGCTGTTTTATCAAAAACTATATCAAATGTAATATTATTGACATTGAGGTGGATGTATCAAGAGGTTTAGAACAAATTTGGTTGTCTTTTGTTATGAATAAAAAATCGTATGCTGTTGGAACAATATATCTCCCGCCACAATCTCCGTTATCGGCGCTACATGAATTGGAATTGACTGTCTAAATTATATGTCGAATTTGATAGCCTCATTCTGATGGGGGATTTTAATATTAACCTGCTTAAAAATGAGGGTCATTCCAGTGGAATAATTTCGCTTCTCTCTTCTTTTGGCATGTCACAGATTGTTGATCAACCTACTAGAAACTAGAGTAACTGATTCTTTAATTGATTTAATCTGTTTAAGCGATGACTTATCCTACTCCAGTGTCACTACACATGATTGATTGATCCGATATGACGGATCATCGTTTAGTCTGTTGCAACTTGAAGCGCATAAAAACCCACCCTAAAATGGTAACCTTCTGGAATTTCAAATATTTCAACTATGAGGAATTTTTCATAGATGCTTGTAACATTAACTGGTCTCTTACCATGAATCTTAATGATGTTGATGATAAGCTCTCGCACCTTAACTCTGCAATTAATTATCTCTTTGATATGCATGCTCCTTTTTGCAAAATCAAAATTAAAAAAAAAATAAGGCTTACAAAAAGTTTTTGAAATCCAGATGTGCAAATCATTATGATTATTATAAGGATTTGCGTAATTACACCTCGATGGCCATTAAAAACAAGCATTCTTCAAAAAATATCAAATCGATAAAAATAAAAATAACCCTAAACAGTTATGGAGATTTTTCGATCAATTCAACATACATTCAAAAGCAAGCTATTCAATTAATCTTGACAATAACGATCCTAATTCACTAAATAATTATTTTGCCAATTTAGCTGCTTCTTCCGCAATCGATCCGGAAGTGCTTCATTTCTATAAGAATAATCGATATCCTTTAATCACTGAGAAACTAAACTTCCATTCGGTTACAGCCGAAGATGTGTCGATTGAAATTGGTCGACAAAAATCCAATGCTGTTGGAATTGATGGCTGCAACGCCAAAATGCTAAAACTTGTTTCGTCTTTCTGTCTAGATGCTTTAACCCATCTGATTAACTTCTTTCTCATGAATTCTGTGATGCCAGGTATATGGAAAAAATCGACCATAACCCCTATTCCGAAAAATAAAAATGCCACTAATTTTAATAATCTTCGACCAATAAGTATTTTGCCAGTTCTTGCCAAAGTTTTCGAGTCATTAGTATAATACAGGGTGGCCCTTTGAAAACGAAACAGACGGGATGTGGCCACCAGAATTTTTTTTTCAAGAAATGCAAAAACACGTCAATTTTATCATCGAGGGGGACAACTTTTGCCACCAATGTCACTCCCGTATTGTTTCATCCCTTCGCGCTGTGATGACAACCCCTGAAATGTTAATAAGGATGATATAACAAGTGACACCTCATTTGAAAGGTCTTGCTTCCCTGAATTCAGCGCTATAATTTTTTTGAAGTTTTATCAATTATTCAACAACAAAATTGAAGCTGCAAAAATGCGAAATAAATCCGATATTTCAAGACATTTAAGAATAAAACAGTGAAAAACGCTTGGACAGGTTGATTTTAATTTCAAGGGGGCTACTTTTACTGCTATTCATAAACATTGACAATTCAACCCAGGTGCATGTCGCCAGCCCCCCCCCCCCAAATCAAATTTTGGGATGAAATTTGTGTCAAACGTTTGAGCATCGTTTGAGCATCAATGAGCTTCCAATATTTTCGTTTGAGCCTCAACCGTCGCGGAGTTATTCGCGAAACACTTGGGGGGACTGGAGACATGTTTTTCTATTTTCGTTCCTATTTCGAATTTTTCTGTGAAATTGATGTCTATCGATAAAGATTCGTTTGAGCTTGAATGAGCTTCCATTCCCATCATTTTATTTTTATTTTCTGCAAAGTTACGAGTATTTCAAATTTCGAGTACTCCGAGCAAGTTCCGTTCAATAACCCTCAATTTTAAATCTATTTTATAAGATTAAAATTTTCGATCCGATTAAGAAAACTAATCCTGCTTAATCTATTAAGTGATCACTAGATTGATAGAATAATACTGAAGTTGAAATTTTCGAAAATAGGTGTTTATCAATAAAACTTGGTGCAAAATGTTGGCTTTTAGGACTAGAAGAGTTGGGAAAAGTCTATGTAACGCAGAAAAACCCATTAAATGTTTAAGCAATGTAATAATTGTTTAAAATAATTTAAGAATTTGAAAAGGATTTTAAAAAGGGCATAGACTAAATACTTTCAATATTCTGAAAGTTTATGGTTATACAAGTACATAGACGGGACTGACGCCCCCTAAATCGAATTGTTCAGAAAAATTTGTGTCAAATGTTTGAGCATCAATAAGATTCCAATAATTTAGTTTAAGCTTCAACCGTCGTAGGTTAATACGCGAAAACTTTGGGGCAGGGGGGTTGTAGACATGTTTAACTTTATCCCACCCAAATTGAATTTTTGGGTGTTGGTGTCTAACATTTGAATATAGTTTGAGCCACAAGAACTTCTAAATTTTTCGTTTGATCCGCAATCGTCAAGGTGTTATTGGCGAAATACTTGGAAGGACTGTAGACATGCTGCCCCCCCCCCCAAGTGGAAAGTTTGGGTGAATTTGTAGCCAAACGTTTGAGCCCCAATGAATTTATACATTTTTCGATTTATTCCATGAAAATAATGAAGGTAATTATTTACAAATGTAGGATTAGCTTTTTAATCGGTTCAAAAACTTTAATTTAAAGAGAAAAAAATTAAAATTAAGGATTAACGTACGAAACTAGCTCGGAGGACTCGAAATTTTGCAGAAAATGAAATTAAAATGATGAGAATGGAAGCTCAAACAAATCTCTGTGGATACATTGATTTCACAAAAAAAAGTTTGAAATATGAATTTGCTTATTTTTAAAATTATATCAGACGTATCGTATAATCGGATTCCCCGTATTGACCTGAGACCAGCGGTGGTGCATGAATAGCTAGGGCCCGTAAGAAAATATACAAAACGGGCCCCTAACAAAAAAGGTCGTAAGTTTTTTACTTGCATACAAAATCCTTCATTTTTGTACGTTCTGTGATGGTCCCGGGCCCCTAAGCATTGCTTACATTAGCTTACTCATATCACCGCCACTGCCTGAGACAGCATTATTCTTATCGTAGTGTTTTATTTAACTATGAACTTACGCAATGCCGTCATCTGAATGTGCAATTGAATGTCAAGTATTGTTGTACTGACTCTCCTGCTCTCGTGTTTTTATATTGATTTAAAAATGCCTAAAGTAAAACAAAGTTTATCTATCGTCTCCAAACTATATAAAAATTGAGAAAAATCTAAAATTTATTTTAAAAAAATAAACAAAATTGGTTGACAATTTTATTTTGCATATTTTTTAGTGCTATTTATAGCGCTAATTTTGGTGTTTTTAAGTGCATATTAAAGCGCTAAAAGTACACTTTTTAGTGCTATAACTTCTAAGCCTAAGCCCTGCTCATAACTTTGCAGAAAATGAAAATAAAATGATGGTAATGGAAGCTCATTCAAGCTCACGAAAATAGAAAAACATGTCTCCAGCCATAACTTCGCGACGGTTGAGGCTCAAACGAAAAATGTGGAAGCTCATTGATGCTCAAACGTTTGACACCATTTTCACCCCGAAATTCCACTTGGGGGGGGCCAGCATGTCTCCAGCCCCCCCCCAAAAGTTCTCGCAAATAACTCCGCGACGGTTGAGGCTCAAACGAAAATATTGGAAGCTCATTGATGCTCAAACGTTTGACACAAATTTCTTCCCAAATTTGGTTTTTTTGGGGGGGGGGGGCTGGCGACATGCACCTGTGTCACTTGACATATCATCCCTATTAACATTTCAGGGGATGTCATCACAACGCGAAAGGATGAAACAATACGGGAATGACATTGGTCGCAAAAGTTGTCCCCCTCGATGATAAAATTGACGTGTTTTTGCATTTCTTGAAAAAAAAATTCTGCTGGCCACAATCCCGTCTGTTTCGTTTTCAATGGGCCACCCTGTATAGATAAATACTAGAGTATATTGAGTTAAATAATATTCTGCCCAGTATCCAATCCGGTTATCAATCTAGTCATAGTACAGCAACAGCTTTACTTAAGATCACCAACGACATCAGGAGCATTGATGACTTGATCATAATATCATATTTGTTGCAGCAATATCACACACGACCTTGTAAAACTTTTCCTAAATTCTTTTCCCAATTAATTAACTTTTTGAAATTCTTCTATTTTTTTTCAAAATGGTCAACAAAATAAGTCACACTCTTTTTCTAATCAAATTTATTTTTATCTATTTCCAAAATAACTAAAATTTTACAAAAGCATTCTCACAATTCCAAAATTTTGCGACCTAGGAGTCGCACGCAAAAGAGCTTATCAAATTTATTCGACCCCCTACCTTCCTATTCTACCACGGGCGTCGCATACAATTTCCAAACTTTACAATAAATTTTCAAATTTACGCAAAAATCGTACATTTAAATAATTAATTCCTAATCAGTAAACGTTTTCATCCCAGAGCAATATGACAATATGTTGTAGTTAATGATGTTGATAAAAAGTTGTCAAAAATTTAACCCCAGGCGTTGAGCCGTTTACGAGCAGTGCTCAATTTATGTTCTAATTCTTTAGATTTAGATTCTACGAATTTGTGTAGAATTTTATAAACTACAGTTCACCTCCTTTCACCCTCAAAAAAAAAACCCGTAGTTCAAATTAAGGGTACTTTTGAATATGCTTAGGACATCAAAATAAGGTCTCCACAAAAATTCAGTTTTGATGTCACTAATTTTCATTTTCAACAAAATTTCTTATTCTAATTTTGTTGAAAATGATGAAATTAGGAAAGTGAAGGCGCATCTACATTTAAAAGTAGGCTTTAGGGGCTCATGACGAATTAAAAACATTATAAAATCTGTATGATAATCGAGATAAGGTTCTACAAAATTAACAATAAATTATTTTCAGACGAAGAAAA
Source organism: Rhagonycha lutea (assembly GCA_958510855.1). NCBI lineage: Eukaryota > Metazoa > Arthropoda > Insecta > Coleoptera > Cantharidae > Rhagonycha > Rhagonycha lutea. Next base: position 2,429,398 of record OY294042.1, read on the forward strand.
ACATTTTTAACAAATGAGTTTATGAAATTTTGCCAGCAGTAAAATTTGCATTGGTTCAAGATTTTTTAAGCTTCCTGCAGACGCAAAATAAAAGCCTTTTACTTGGGACCTTTACATTCAAGGAATTGAAAATATTATACAGTGAAACTGACCAAAAAAATATTTCGTTGTAAGCAGATAAATTTTAAGAACATTAAAAATGTGTCCACGTTAGATAAATTCCGCCTTTTCCAGTATTTAGCTTACAGACATTTTACTGTAAGAACAAATACAGGGACCCTCATATTCTCATTGGTCATTTACTTCCTGTTACAAGTGTAAAAATATTTGTTACAGTCATTGGTATTTTTTAAACTGATTATAAATAAGATAAAATTTTTGTAACAAGATAAGCCAGCATTACTTATTTGATAATTAAAAAAAGCAGAAACATACTTATGAGCAGCTCCTATAGAAGGAATCCACCAGTTCAGATGCTTTGATTCTTCTAAACATCTCTTCATTGAGTTCTCAATGATGTCCTTCTCCACAACTTTGAGGAACATCTCCGTTTCTTTCACAATGTCGGGGAAAGAGGACGAAGTATCATTACCGATAAAGTTTCTTTTCTTGTACTTATTGACGAGTAAAAAATCTGCTGCAATATGATTTAACTGTTAGAATAAGTTAAACATATATTCAAACTGAAAATACCTGTGCCGTCAACACGATGATCAAGAGCTTTAGTTGCCTCTACTATTGCCATTTGTACATTCCAGTCATGCTGATGTAGAAGAAAAAACGCTTCATCGCTTGTACACGACAGGCGTTCTACAACATCCTTAACTAAGACGTCTTCCATTGTTTTATTTTATGCTAAAACTTTAAAAAAGAAAAACTTAACCTCACTTTGGCCAGAGCAATCTGATTCGATTTAGGCAATTTGGTTGATTAATTTGGAAAAAGCTTTTCCGAATTCTTTAAATAATGATCTCATTATAAACATTCTAATTTTCGCAAGGGGGACATTAACTTTTATATATTTCTTACCAATAAAACTTAACACAATACGCAATAACAAGTAATAACAACACACCACAACACACAAATCTACGAACGCGCAACGCAAGGAACGCAAGCGTACATCGAATTGGCGGTTTGGTCACGTGATCCGAAGTAGTCAAATACCTTTATAAAATAAGTCAAATTTAAACAAAATAATTCTATTAAATTATTTGTAAATCTTGATGCTGATTTTATTGATAAATAATTGTAATTTAATTGTTGTAATTTTAATATTATTGGATTATGAAGTTCCAATTAGAATTGAATGTTCACATAAATTACACCAGAGGTCGCCGCCTCCGATTTCAAATTTGAAATACAAGAGAAAAAAGAAAATTTTCAAAATTTATTAATTCTGATATTATCTTTAGATAATTTACAATAAAATTTATAAAATCGAGCAAACATAGTCATTAGTGTAATTAACCAAAAAGTTATTATAACTATTTCTTAACTATTGGAGCCCAATTAAATTTTCTATTTCTTGTTTCGTAACGGATTTACGAATAATTGAAGCTTCATTCAAATTTCAATTTAAATTATTTTTAAATTCTGCCACCATGCGCTACGCTCTCGCCGACCCACCAAACTTTTTGTAGCGTCTGAAAGAAGGGGAGCAAAAACGTTTGGAGGCGAAGTGTTTGGTGGCACTTTGAAGCAAAAGTATGGCCCAAGCGAACACGGTCTATGTAATAATAATTAATAAGATCTATGCTGCGGAATGTTATGGTCAGGAAGAAACACAAACTAACCTCTGTGACGAAACCAGGGCCGTAGCTAGACACTGGTCATTATCACGTTCACGTTCCTTCCACGTATCTTCAAAGTGATGATTATATTTTGTATGGTGTATGGTCGTGTGTTCATTATTCTAATGATCAAATTTAACAAGTGTATTGGCAAAACCGTCGCTAGGGGTACTTCCGCCCGTATGCAAAGTTTAATTTGGCCACCCTTGCAGTCGACTTTTTCAGTTTTTTTAATATAATTTTCTAAATTTCTACTACTTATTCCCTGACGTAAAGTAAATGATTTTTTTACACCTACTTTTGGAATTTTGCACACTGTGAACAATAGGGTGCAAGGGCCCTATGTATTGGTCTTCTAGTGTTCTAGTGTGTTCTGTTGGTCAGTATGGTAAATTTATAGTAAATATTACAACTTTTGTAGCAATTAGTGCTACAATTAGGGACGTATCTAAGGGGGGATGAGGGGGGATCCTCCCCCAAATATTTTAGAAAATTGGAATAAAGTTGGTAAAATCACTCAAAATTTGGTCAAGTTGGCAAAAGTCGCTAAACTGACACTAGGCAAATTATTAGACAACTAGTTGGAAAGCCCGTCCACGGACGGGTGGCTAGTCAGTGGAGCTGTTCTTTAGCGGTTTTTAACGGTCTTAATTTAAAAAAAATGTTATTTCCTAACGCTAACCTGAGCTCGATTCCTAATACTGACAATTTTAATTGTTCGTGTTCAAACGTCCTCACTTTAAAGAATTATTTTAAGAAGAAAAAGCTGCTTTCAATTCGCAGGTAGTTCCATATGTCCTGTGCTTCAGCATTTCATATTCATAGTTTAGTACATCAACAAAATTATTACCGGTTCAATCATCCGTGACCAATCAGAATGCCTTGTGTGTCCTAAAAAATTGACACGCTGCTTTTTTGAAAAATTTTGAAAAACAAAACCTGATTGGTGTGCCACTCGATCCCAGGGGGAGATGATTAAGTTGGTACTACCAACGACCAATCAGAATGCGTTGTGTGTCCTAAAAAATTGACACGCTGGAGGAGACGGCGGCGGCGGAGGAGCGTGCTGGTCTTTTATATGTTTGATTACAAAATGTTGGCAATTTTGAATTAAATAAGTTGGCAAATTCCCCCCTCAAAAACGTTGGCTGGGCACGTCCCTGGCTACAATGAAATCGCTGAAAACCTGGAATAAATTTTATTACAAATTTTCAATAAATTTTGCTACGAATTTTCTGTAATTGTTTGCTATAAGTTAGGTGCATGTCGCTCCCTCCTCATATCAAATTTTGAATCCAAAATAGTCTAAATCGTTTGTGCATCGTTTGTACCTGTTTGTGCAAACATTATTTTCGTTTGTACCCAAATAGTTTTTGAGAAATTTCAAAATTTCGCTGGGGGGGGAGAGGGCTGGAGACATGCTAGCCCCCCATTTCGAATTTTGGATCCAAAATGGTCTAATTCGCTTGTGTATCGTTTGTGCTTGTTTGTGCAAGTCCTATTTCTGTTTGTACCCAAATAATTTTTAAGATTTTCAAGAAAAACATAAAGGACATTGACGCGCATGATATTATTAACGAGATTCTGGAAAAACTTACAGGATGAAGACCAAAATAGTCTCAATCGTTTGTACTTCGTTTGTACAATGTTAGTTCAAGTTTTATTTTCCTTTGTACCCAAATAGTTTTTAAGATTTTCAAGAGACATTGATCCGCATGATTTGATTAACGAGATTCGGGGAAAAACTTACAGGATAAAGACCAAAATAGTCTCGATCGTTTGTACCTGTTTGTGCAAGCTTTATTTTCGTTTGTATCTAAATAGTTTTTAAGAGTTTCAAGAGACATTGATGCGTATGATTGGATTAACGAGATTGGGGGGAAAGCTTACAGGATGAAAACTTAAAGAGTCTCAATCGTTTGTACTTCGTTTGTACCTATTTGTGCAAAAATTACTAATGAAAGTAATGTTGCTATAAGTTTTTATTTAGTAGGATTTGCTACAAATTTTTAGTAAATTTTGCAACAATTTGTTATACATATTTCTACATGTTTTTTAAAGTTTCGCTACAAATTGTAGTACTTTTTGACAAATAATATTTACTAGTTTTTACTATTATTTGTAGAAAATATTGCAACTTTTGTAGCACTAATTGCTACAAAATGAAATTGCTACAAATTTTTAGTAAACTTTGCTAAAATTGATAAAAATAAATGTTTCAAAATTTAGAAACTTAGAAACGTGTTAGTTGACTTCCATTAAATAATAAGAAAAATTATAGTTATATAATTAATTAATTATAGTTTTCTTATTATTTGCTGTATGGGTGTGAGAAGTGGACCATTGGAAAGGCGGACAGGAGGAGAAAGCGTTTGAGATGTGGTGCTACAGAAGAGCCCTAAAAATCAGCTGAGTGGAAATGACAACGAAAGGTGAGGTTCTGAGAAGCATGGGAGCGGGAAGAAAAATGTCGAAATAGATAGTCAGTAGGAGAGATAAGTTGGTTGGGCACATACTGAGAAGAGATGGATTGCTGAAGACTAAGCGGAGGGTAAAATCGAAGGCACGAACCCCAGAGGAAGACCCCGCCTAAGATACATAACACAGATACTGAAAGACACTGGAACTGATAGTTATGAGAGAATGAAGAGATTGGCTTCCAATCGAGAAGAATGGAGAGCTGCTTCAAACCAGTCACACGACTGAAGACTTCGAGAGAGATTATTTGCTAAACATTTTTATAAAAATTCCTACAAGTTTTTTAAAATTTTACTACAAATTTTTTAAAATTTTACTACAAATTTTAGTTCTTTTCCAAAATAAAATTTTAGTAGTACTTTTTACTATATTTTGTAGTAGATAAGATAGATTATAAGTTTTGTAGCAATAAGTGTTTTGTAACTTTTAGTAAATTTTAACTAGAGTGTTTTATAAAATTTTCTACAAATTGTCAAGATAAATAATACAAAATATTTATTACAGTTTTGTAGGAAAATTTCACAATGGATTTTTCTCAGTGTATGACTTCTAGGGCCCGTGGCATTTGCTACTTCTCAGCACTGCAAGTGTGTTTGTTTCTTGCTAATTTCAATTCCCACACATCACTGCCAATGTCGTGGTTGCTCTCATCGATTTTAGTAAAATATTTCGACATTCTACAAATTGTACTGTCATTTGATTTTGCGATGATGGCATTATTCTACAATTTAATTGGAGATGGCTATATTCGTGTCAGTCGGAGAGAGACGGTCATTGCCTTGCAGCTAACGCAGTTGGATGCGAATGCGGGGTACTGGGTTCAAACTAGTGCTGCAAGAAACCGTCAATTTTAAAAACCGGTTAACCGGTTTGTAAAAAAAACGGTTCGGTAAAAAAAACCGGTAAACCGGTTTACCGGATAGATAAAAAACCGTTTCTTACCAAACCGGTAAAAACCGTTTACCGGTAAAAACCGTGCCGGTAAAAAAACCGTTTTACCGAAAAAAACCGTGCCGGTAAAAAAAAACGTTTTACCGGTAAAACCGTGCCGGTAAAAAACAGCATAAAGCCCGGTAAAAAAAGACCGGTTATGAACTATAAAGACCGATAAAGAAACCGGCATAAAGAAAATACAGGCAAAAAAAGGTAAGAAATGCCGGCAAAAAACCGATTAAAAAAAAACGATAAAAAAACCGGTAAGAAAAAAACCGGCAAAAAAACGGTTAGAAATGCCGACAAATAACCGGTAAAAATAACCGGTAAAAAAAACCGGCAAAAAAACGGTAAGAAAACCGACAAATAACCGGTAAAAACCGGCAAAAGACCGATTAAACAAAACCGGTAAGAAAAGAATCGGCAAAAAAAAACGATAAAAAAACCGGTAGAAAAAACTGGCAAAAAAACGGCAAAAAATCGGTAAAATTTACCGGTAAAAAAACCGGCAAAAAACCGGTAAAATTTACCGGTAAAAAAACCGGTTAACCGTTTTTCCGGTTTTCGGTACTATTAAAAACCGCGGTTAACCGAAACCGGTTAACCGAAAAAACCGGTAATCGCTGACAGCACTATTTCAAACCTGGGGAGAGTCAAACTTTCTTATGACCAAGTCTCAGTGCTTCGGAGGGCACGTTAAGCCGGCGGTCCCCCTAAGTTGACGAATTGCCACCGTTAACAAAAAACAGGGCTATAGGCACATCTGAAGGTTAGCCTAGCAAGCTGCTACTGGATGTAAAACAACTGTAGTCCAAAATCGATATGCGGACTACTCACCAACCCGTCTGGCCAGCGTGGTGAATTATGGCCAAAACCTCCATTACCGGAGAGGCCTATGGTCCAGGAGTGGACTAGGGTAGGCTGACGAAGATACTCGTGTCATTTTTTAAATTTATAGAGCGGTGTGTAAGAGTACGCAGTGAGCTGCTTCGTTAGAGTGCTCGCGAGGAAGAAGCCGAAGCGAAAGCCACCACTAAACGTTTGTTAGTTACTTCAAAAAGAAATCCAAAAATTTTTTTAAAAAACTAATGGAAGCAAAGAGTCGTGGAATTGTCTAGTCTAGGATGTCTAGAACAATAGAAAATTACAAGAACTGAAGATAGAGTGTATATCATGCTCTCGGTGGTGGCACGAGCAGTACACTGCATATGCTGTCATCGAATATGATCTATGCTTATAAACTGTATGCTCACTCTTACAGACCCAAGTGCGGACTCTTAGGCGACGGGGTCTGTAAGAGTGCGCAAATGACTTTTAGTGATTTTTTTGAATTACTAATTAATTTTGCAATAATGCTATTGAAAAATCAACCAATACGTTTGAATACAAATTTCTGAGTTTTTAATTGCTTTAGTTTCCGGGTCAAACCTTAAGTGCGCACTCCTACCCTATATACCTTTTATGAATTTCAAAATAACCAGAAAAAATATTAAAACAATAGAAATAGCATAATAAAAAAAACTAATTTTATACAAAGGTATAATTGATTCCCCTACTCCCGAAATTAAATTAACCAATTGAAATGTGAACTATTTTAAATTTGAATTTGAGTGTATTGATTTTGTAGCGCGTGTGACATTTGTAACGTTAAATGTCCGTTACGGTTCAGCTACATTTCTAATTGATTGTCGAGTTAGTTAATTAAAATTTGACTTTCGATGTTAAGCTACGGGGTTAAACAAACCATTTAATTTATTCAAAATTTAAGGAGAAATTAAAAGAGTTGTTTATATTTGCTACTTAATTAACAATTCTTTTATTTTTATTAGACGAACTTTTTTTAAGTAATAATCAAAAGTTTTACACAATTAAAATCAAATTAAGTAATTCATGCTCCGAGTTAATATTAATGTAAAACTCATCAGATGAATTAATAATAATTGAAATTTAACAATTGTCGAGTTAATTAAACGTAATAAAATTTAGTTTAATATTTTTATAGCATTCTCTTGTGTATACTACGTATCTACTAATAATTATTGTTTGGTATAATATTCATTGGTTCATGGGTTGAAAATCACACTTAATCACGTTTTGTGACCGCCCCATGCCCCCCAACCTATCCGCTTTTGATAAATTCAACATGATTCGATAAATGCATTTGATTATTAAAAAACAAATTTTTTTAAATGGAAAACAAGAATCTCGTTAATCAAAACTCATGTGCGTCTTTAATTTTAGAATTACTATAACTTGAAAAAAGTCAAGACATCTTTTTTGTTCGCTCTTTTTCGATTTATTTTTAGTATTATCATTGATAAATGATTAGTAAATATTTGTGATTAGTGATTACTAGGGTCCGGATTTGTAGGCACTAAAAATCTTGAAAATATGTAGGCAAATATGCTCTAAAAACTTCAAAATAAGCACTCAAATATGCGCTAAAAACAGGCACAAACGAAGTATAATCGATTGAGACTATTTTGAATCCTAAATTCGAATATCAAAGAAGCATGTATCCAGCCCCCCCCCCCAACTTAAAATAGAATTATCTCGAAAACTATATGGGTACAAACGAAAATAATGTTTGCACAAACAGGCACAAACGAATCACAAACGATTGAGACTATTTTGGAGTCAAAATTCGAAATGGGGGCCCCCCATGTCTCCAGCCCACCCCCCAAGCTTAATTTTGAAATATCTCTAAAACTATTTGGATACAAACTTAAACAATGGTTGCACAAACAGACACAATGACACAAACGATTGAGACGATTTTGGAGTCAAAATTTGAAATGGGGAGGGGGCTAGGGACATGCACCTTATTGCACAGAATCACCTACAGTTGACAAAGTAGATATTAATTAAAATTATTGTTTTAAATAATACAAAAGGCGGCAATATCAGAAAGAGAATAATTAAAATTATTTAAAATTTTATTACTTGATTTGCTAAATATGCATAATATATACCAATATAAGCAAATAAGCATTTATAGGCAACAAACCGCCAAATATGCACTTAAACTCAAAATATGCATTATAGGCAAAATAAAAACTATATAAAACGATTCAGAAAGGCGTAAAACATGCTCCCCTTTTAAAATTTTTCACGTGCCTGTACGCAAAAAAAACATGCAAATGCCTACAAATCCGGACCCTAGTGATTACCTTTAGTACTATTTTAGTACAGATGCCTCTCCGCGGCTCATCGCCTCTATCACTGCCAGCTCTTCGTTCTTTCTTGACACTTCTCACTAACCGACCACGAAAATTTGAAACGAAAATGATTCGCGAAATTCCAATCACCAACAATAACGAACTCGACACTTACTCACAACCGACCGCGGAATTTCGAAATGATTATCGCGAACACGCACTTAATAAAAAAAAAATCCTGCAAATAAAAATTTTATTATTATTGCGATAAAGTGAAAATTTAAATTATTTTGCTTACCGAAGATTATTTATGGCCACTCATCGTATTAATATTTAGAAGATCTCTGTTTTTCTCTGACCTTTTTCATCTTTCCGTTGGATTCATGATCCAAATCTTAGAAATTACATGGGTGAAAGTGAATAATATCGGTCATTTCGAAAATGAAAATTCTGCAGTTAGTTTCTAAAATAAATAGTTAAGAAAATCCTAAAAAATAAAATTGCATATGAAACAAAAGAAAAAGTGATGCCTTCTATTTGATCTGTTCTGAAATTAGTGAAAACTTCAGAACGTACTGAATTGAGAAATATTAAAAATTTTCCTACCTAGCTTTCCTTTGAGGGTTTTCGGGGTACATTTAAATAAAGATCTACCCCTTACTTGGACATGACACACTGAAACTTGCAATCACTGTATTTCCTACATCACTGGAGAAAGATTAATTTTCACCAACCTTTTCCGTTGAAAATCTATCCACCATTACGGACCTACCTACATTAAACAGAAAATTATCTTTTAGTATTATCATTGATAAATGATTAGTAAAAATTTGAGGTTACCTTTAATCCTGTCGTCCTAGAGCCATATGCCTCTCCGCGGCTCTGCTCCATCACCATCAGGCACAACAACACTTTGCACCACTTTTTCACTTTGAAATTTAAAACCACAACCGATTTGCGAAATTTAAAGCTTCCATCAAGCTTTTCCTTTACAAAACGAACTCGACACTTTACACACAACCGACCGCGGAATTTTGAAATGAATATCGCGAACATACCCACACTTTAAAAAAAAAATAATCCTGCAAATAAAAATTACATTATTATAGAGATAAAATGAAAACTCAAAATTTGTTGCTTACCTAAGATTACTCAAAGTCGTTCTGGGTACTACAATTCTGAAGAATCACATCTTCTCTGGAAACGTGGAAACCTCTTCTGCCATTGGGCCAAAAAAATAATTCCCACCTAACGTGGAAGGAATTAAAAAATAATCCTGCAAGTAAAAATTACTTTATTATTGGTACAAAGTGAAGGTTCAAAATATTTTGCCTACAATAAAACAATATGACAATCAAATGTTGAATGGCACAATGACAACCAAGCCACATTTTTAAATTTTAATTCCTACCACACCTGAATCATGCACAAAATTAGTACTTACTTACATTGTGTTCGTTCAAAAAGCGTTCAAAAAATTCCTGTTACGATTTGAATGTCGAAGAGGCAATTCTTCAAAGTTACACCGCCTTCCTGCTTCGTAACAAAATTTTAGATCTTCTAAATCACCCAAGGTACTAACCATAATGTTTGGGGGCAAAAAATGGGCAAAAAACGATTCTAATTTCTGTACCATGCAAACAAAAGAGAATTTGTAACTTATTGATAAAAATTTTAAAAATATATTGTTTAACTTACATATTCTTCAGGCTGATGCAAATCTTTGTTATCGTAAAGCAACTTCAATTAAATGTGTGGTTTGTGCTTCTTTAATTCTGCAAGTAAAATGCGATTCTTTCTCCAACACAGCAAGATTTATGAAATCAGATGTCAATTTCTGTGGCTTTACAGACCAAAATATAGAAACACAGCAAGAATTCTTGGGACGATGTTCACTCTACAATGTTTAATATTAAAGTGAATAAATATATTTGACAGTTAATTTGCGTCAATAACTTTTTTATAATTTAAAAGGTGTATCATCGATAGTTGCACAACATTTTTTGATAAGCCGGAAGTCAAAAAAACTTCAAATGATTTGAATTTTGTTGTGCCACATTCATATTTTTACGTGGTAATGGGAAATATAAATTACTACTAATATCTGCTTTTCGGTAGGGATAATGTTCAAATTTAACACTTGTTGCTTACCGAAAATGATTTAAGATTGCTCAGAGTACTAATATTTTGAAGATCACTTTTTTTTACCTCTTCTACATTTGGATCAATGACAAAATACCACTAATAGGCCAGTCAATGGGTATTTCTCGCGGGAAAAAAATGTAACAGTATTGAAAATTGGCAAAGATGTACAATTTGACCTCCTAATCAACATACTAAAAGTCACCATTCCTATTGGTTCTGCTTTCGCCGCCATCTTGTTTCAAAGGTACGCGAAAGTGTTTTTCCGCAAATATCTGGTTTCTTTCAAGTCGGATCGTTAATTTAGCTATTATGAATAATGTTCGCTGTAAAATTCTCTACAAAAACATACCTTCAATTTTTGTCGTAAGTCCACTGGTTCCATCGTGGCGGCCGTTAGAATTCGGTTCGAATCCGGTTCGAATAGTAAAAATAGTTCGACCTTTTGCGAGATTGGGTTTATTTCTTCAAGATCCAGTATCTTTACATTCTTCAATCCCAATTCGCTAGGTTTATGAAATACTTTCAGAGGAACATGACCGAACTTACCCACGACGCTGGCTGATGGAATTTCACATAACCTTTTGATTTTTCCGATTTGGGTAACGGCAGTATATGGTGTTACAGCAGTGACGTAGCAAGTCAAGACCGGGCCCTGGTGCAAGATCCACAGCGGGCCCCCTTCATTATTTTATTATAAAAAAAAATTTTAATAACAATGTTATTGCACAAGAAACATGTAGGTAAGTGACAAAAAGGCATCGTAGATTTCCCTAGAAGGATTTTCTGGTCATGCGAGATCAACTCCCCCCCCCCCCGGGACTAATGAAAATTTAGTACTTATTAAGCTTCAGACACAATTCAATTTTGAGGCCCCCCTCTAAATAATTCAACCTCCGGCACATGAGGGTGGGGAAAGTAGCGTCTTTTAGCGCTAGCTTTTTTTTAGCTGCTTTAGATTTTTTTGGGAAAATACTACCTATTTTTCACCAAATATTGCTATTTAACTAGAAATTCCTCATGAAATTTTGATGTTGCAACTGCGTCATTCGTTGCCTCGTAAATATAGCTATAATATTTACTGAATGAATTACATTATTCAATTTCTTCAAATTTCCAGGGCGCCGGCCCCCGGTGCAGACGCACCGCGCTAGGGCACTCGCTGTGTTTAATGTGCAAACTTTCATAGATAATTTTTACAAAAATGTCTGTAATTTTTACAAATTAAAATAAAATTAAAGTAAATAATAGAAATCAATTTTTGTCCGTGTACCGGGCCCCCATGGGGCCCGGGCCCTGGTGCCCGGCACCACTCGCACCACCTGTTGCTACGTCACTGTGTTACAGACTGTAGACCGCCCATTGCATGGAATGTATTCAAGCCATCCAAAGTGCATTATCAAATACAAACTGCGAAAAGTGATCTGGTAGAACGGTTGTTTCTGGTTCACACATGATGGCTGAAAATTGGAACAGCGTTGCTTCATTGTAACTACTGCAGAAGCCCATTGCGGAAAGCACATTTAGTAGATCTTTGGACCCATATTTCCTGTTCAAAAAAGCTGCAAGCCCAATCTGCAGTGGTGATAAAAAAGAACGTGGCCTCGTGGCTGATATTACTGCATGGGCAATGGACGTACATTTTTTATCCCACTTATCCGAAGACGAGCGCTTACTCTTCGTGATGATTTCTGTCAGTAGAACTTTCAAACTCTCGGGAATTACGATTTCAACGTTTTCTAAAAACTGATCTGACGCGAGATAATAATCCATTTCATAGGGCTTCGATCGAATGTCCTCTCTAATAATTGCGGCTGCCATTCTTACAATTCGTAGTCGTTCCTCTTGCTCGTCCAGTTTCTGATTTTCATACCATGAACGCAATAATAATTTATGTCTCGTATCGCGCCAGCACATCACCGTAGCTTTGTTGGCAGTTTGAGAAAATATTATATCACCGTACTTTTTGATTAATTTTGCTTTCACAGTTTTCGGACCGGGCATTATATCCTGTAATATTCTTCATCAATTCATCAAGCGAAAATTAGCATTCGTCGCGATTGTGTTCAAGGAAGTTATAAATCTCTTCCATACTCGCAGCAATATCTTCAACCTCGTATCGACCTCTTTTTGTAGTTGATCAAACCGGTGAAAAAAATTTGGTCATGCATCGATGATGGTATTTAGCTTCCACAGCAATCAAATCGTTAATATTTAGCACGCGAAGAGCAACTTCATCACCCCACTTGTCCTGTCGATTTTCCGCAACTTTCAAAATATTTGATCTCAATGGAAGGCTACGGACATAAAAAATAACTCGTCATTTAACTAACAGCTTTTTCTTTTCCCTTTCTTCAAAATCGGCAGGAATTGCTTCCGCACAAAACAGACATTTCTGAGCAAAATCAAAAGACGGGTTGGATCTTCGGCATCTGGAGGTTTGGATATCCTCGTTTTCATCTTTCATCCGTTGCTTGATTGCAGCACTTATACAGGTGCTCGATGTGTACGTTTTGCGATAACCAACATGAACGGTTACAGAGTTTAAATCTTGAAATTCATCAAATTTGCCATCCTTTCGTTTCAAGCTACATTCTTTTAACCTCACCAGACCTTTTTCTTTCACGACCATGGTTTCACCTTCAGCTAACAATTCCGCACAAATCAAACACACTTCGCCTGCCATACTTAATTCGGATTTTAATTAATAATTCGTAGTAGGACAGAAAATATTCAACGTGTCACCATGATTAATAAATAATAAATGATGGATTTGTAGTCTCATTGCGCGAAATTGCCATGTTAACCGAATTCTAACGGCCGTCACGATGGAACCAGTGGACTTACAACAAAAATTGAAGGTATGTTTTTGTAGAGAATTTTACAGCGAACATTATTCATAATAAGTAAATTAACGATCCGACTTGAAGGAAACCAGATATTTGCGGAAAAACACTTTCGCGTACCTTTGAAACAAGATGGCGGCGAAAGCAGAACCAATAGGAATGGTGACTTTTAGTATGTTGATTAGGAGGTCAAATTGTACATCTTTGCCAATTTTCAATACTGTTACATTTTTTTCTGGCAAACCCTGAATTTTTATACCTATTGACTGGCCTATAAACACAAAACTATAATTTGGAAGTATTTTCACTTTAACCTGGTGCTATGGTAACCGGTCTACATTAATTTACTTTTGAATAGTTTATATTGTAACAATAATTATAAAATATACTACCAAAAAGTCGTGCACCTGAGTGGGGCCGTCTTCGCAAGTTGACTAATTACAACGCAAGTTATGACATGTTTTTGTTTTCGATCGATGACGCATTACGGCAAATAAAATTTTAAAAATAAGGTACAGTAAAAAACTAAATAAAAAAAAAAGCCTTTTATTTAAAATTAAAAAGGTGCACTAAAAAGTAAAAATTAATATGAATAAGAACAAAAAAACCTCCTTGAAAACATCAATATAAAAGCGTGGGGTTATTTATTTATGGGTAGAGTGGTTCCAAAGAAAGAAGAAAAGGTGGAGCTAATGCGCAGAAACCAAAACTCGTACAATCGTGTTTATGTTGGTGTCAATTGGTGGAATTGGCTGATTTTGGCTACGCCTTTTCTTCTTTCTTTGGAACTACTCTAGGTAAGCAGGTTCCCTCCCGACAGATGATTGCCTGTCCCCTCTTTTTCTTTGAGCTCACAAACGCAATGCCCTTGTGGCGTTACTAATTTCAAAATGTTTATTTTACAAGGTAAAACAAAGATTTACACAAAGTATGAGAAAGTAAAAAAAAAGTCCTCTATTAAATTAATTCCTGCAGCCAATATGACCAAGTAGCCACTATTGTAAATTTATTGTATTTCTTAAGCGGCGTTCACAATGAAGTAGGGTCTTGCCTTGCTTTGGTAGAAAGCAAGCAAGAGCCAATCAAGATGAACGATTTTTTAATCATAGAAAAGATAGAATAAAATGCTTTAATCTAATTGGCGCTTGCCAGCTTTCTACCGAAGCAAGGCAAGACCCCATTTTATTGTGAACGCCGAATTTAGCACTAAATTTTCTTATGGACATATACATGCCCGACTTTCAATGTGACCAGTAAGTTTGAGTAGGCTAATAACACATGAACCCCTGTTGACAATATGGCCAATTGCAATGTTTTTTCTTATAACTTACTAAATTTAACACAAATGACAAAATTGATAGTTGATTATTATTGTAGTACATGTCCAATGAGTTATTCTAACTTGTACCTTAGTTGAAAATTCAAATAACTATGTTACCAGTGCAAAGGAAAATAGCAGCAGGTAACATAATCAAAATTTTATATTTTTTCATTAAATAGAAAACTCAAATGTTTTCATTAAATCTCTTGAACTTTTTAAAAACTTTTCTAAATTTAACTATATGTTTTTGACTTATGAAACAATGTAAAGTGAAGTATTTGATAGGCACTAATTTACTAGCGTTGTAGTAATTAAATTAGGTGCACCGAGAAAGGTATAATTATGCACATTGCAGAATAATCGAAAATGAAATGCAATAGAGTGCGGGCTGTTGGTTTTTTCAATTATAAACTCTATTTGGCTTAGCACAGATTGTTGTGTAATCAGTTTATCTCGTTACGGGCCGCGAGCACTCGACGGTGAACTACAGCGGGAAACAATATAACTAAAGCAAACCTAAACCTTAACTGGGGTAGAATGATTGCATTTCTAGCCACAATCCACATCTCTTCGGTATTTCAATTCATTATTGCTAAATCATCATTTCTAAGTATTCCTTAATTCTTTTACTATTTCTATTTAGATTTTTATTTCCAATTTTAACATTAAATTTATGTAATTTATAAAATTTTCATTACCAATTAAGTACAAATCTTAATTTCAAAATATTTCAGAAAGATTTTGATTATCGTTTATTTCACCAAAAAAGGACTTTCCAAGGCTTCCCGTTTCCCAGATATCTAAATGCTGCGTGCAAGTGTTATTATACACATAGGGGACCTACTGTTTAAGGTAGTCCTAACCACAGGAAGTATAAATATTAAATACACTTAATTTTGAAGTAAATTATACTCACTAATTGGAAACTTTTTCAAACTTTTAGAAAATTGTTTTCTTTTTTTTTGGAATTGTTTATAAGCATCTATCCACCTGGAATTTAAACTCCTTTATCCAAGCTTGAATCTCTGAAGTACGAATTCCATTTAATTGAGCTTCTAATCTCATGATAAGTTTGTTTATTCTATGCTTTTGTATTGATCTTTATTTTTAGGAAAATAAACATAGCGAAAAAACATATAGCTATTTTCGGCATCAAAGTGAAATCATAGAATCCCAGTTTTAGAACAAAATACAGCAAGTTAAGATTATGTCATTAACCAGCACCTCAGATTTCTGTAATGAGGTAATTCTAAAAAAGCTGATCATGCATGGGAAAGCTGCATGTTGAACCCATGCACTTTCCGCAGTATTCGTTGTAATCGACTTATGATAAGTCATACATCCTATTCTCCGTTTGGTACTAATAAATGAAATATCTTTTTAAAAAGGACTTTTTATTAGCCCCAAATGTATCTGGCGCAGTCGGTACAGGATTGTTTTAGTACAGTATTTTCGACAAAAATCGCGAATTTATTGTGTTCGTTTTAACGATTAACTAAAACATTCGAATCTGCAAAATTAGAGTTGTAAATAATAATTATCGAAGTGCATCGTCGAAATTATTATTTCAACGGAAAGTTAAAGTTCAATCGACGACAAAATCGCGAAGATTGGACACAAAATTCAACAAGTGAAATTGGAAACTACAATTGGGACGACATCGCCGAATTGCAGATCGTCAATTCCACTAACCCCACCCTGAAGTTCGAATCTGGTGACCACAACAAGGACGACATCGCCGAATTGGAGGCCATCGAGTTCGAAACAACAACGAAGATAAAAAAAGAAAATAATGGTTCAACTCCTGTAAGTGAAAATTTTTATCCTAATAATTTTTTATAATAATTATATGTCTACGATTCAATAATATAAAATCGTATTTTATACACACGCGTACTACGTGTCATCATTAAAAATAAAAAATTAATTAATTTAAAGAAAGAATATTATTTGAACTTTGCGTACGTAACTAATAAATAAAAAACGTTTGAATTCATGCCAGAAAACGAAACAGTAAGAGATAGGAGTCCTCTCAGAAGAGAAGTCACAATGGCAACTCCGAAAGTTGAAAAGTTTCACATTGATTCAATTCCCGAATTTAGTGGGAATTCGGCAAGTTTGCCAATTTTTATAAATGCAAGTGAGTATTTATTAAATACTTTCACTGATCGTGCAAATATAAATAATCCACAGAATCAATTTTTATTACGAGCGATAATTGGAAAACTTAAAAATAGGGCTTTAGATTTAATTGGGTCTAGAGGTAGTCTGAGTAATTGGAATGAGATAAAGGCATTATTATTGCGATTCTTTTCCGATTCCAGAGATGAAAAATGTTTGGTTGGAGATTTATTACAACTTAGACAGTACAAAAATGAAAGTGCTGTAAATTTTGGCAATCGCTGTCAAGACATTTTAAGTTTATTACTTACCAAATTACAGTTAACTGAAGTTGATGAAGATATTAGGGCTTTAAAAACGCAAATTTACGAAAGTCAAGCGTTAGATGCTTATTTACGAGGGTTGCAAAGTAGTTTGGCTATCAGATTACAAAAACCAGAAACTCTAGAAATTGCAATTAGTTTGGTAATAGAGGAAGAAAATTTTTCATATACAAAAAATAATTTATTGCAGCAATCTAATAATAAAGTAAACTCGTATGAACCGAGAGGTCATAACCATCAACGAAGTGATAAGAACAGTAACTCTAAACCATTATATAATCAGAATAAACCTTTTAATTATAATCAAACAAATAATAATTTTAATCAAAGATGGCCCAACAATAATAATTCAGGTAATGCAAGGCAAAATAACTTTGCATCAAATTCAAATTATAGATCAAATAATAATAATTTTAACAAGCCATTCCAATCATATTATCGTCCGAATCAAAATTATCAAAATAATGGAAATTATTCAAATTATCAAAATAGGCAGTTCAATAATAATAACGGTCAAAAAACTACCGTGACAAGACGTTTTGTCCCAGAACCAATGGACACGTCGTCGGGAAATACTAGAGCGGGAAATACGAGGCGCGAACCTCAAAATAGCAGATCAAATTTTAAATCGGAAGAATTGTTTCAACATGAATTTGAAGACGATCAAAATTTTCAAATGGCAGAGCCGGTAACCGATCAAACGTAATTGATATTTCTAATATTAACACGTCCACTTTACCTTATATAAAAATTCCTAACTTAAATTTAAAATTTATGATCGATACAGGGTCCTCGAAAACCCTGATACATCCGAAAATTGTAAAAAGATATTATAAAGATTATGTTAAAGAATCACCTTTCAAAATTAGAACAGCACATAAAACTTCATTTCATAAATTTATAGCAAGGATACCATTACCTAACATTTTTAATATTAAAGAATATTTTAACTTTTGTATATTTGATTTTAATCCTAATTACGATGGTTTAATTGGTATGGATTTATTGAAATATTTGGACGCGAATATTGATTTAAAAAAGAATATTTTGTGTACGAAAAATAATGTGATTCCGATATATTTTGAACAATTGAAACCGAAACAGTTTCGATTACAACCGCGTCAACAACAAATTATCAAAGTTCCCGTAAATACAAATTTAAATTTAGGAATAATTGAATATAAACAAATAGTACAAGGGGTCGAAATCCCACAATGTTTAGTTACAGTAAAAAATCGTGAAGCCATTATTAGTATTACCAATAGTAATGAAACAGAAAAGTTAGTAACTGTAGAACCATTAAATGTAATTGAAACGGATAATGTCGAAATGACCAATAGAAACGAATTAAATGGCGACGATAAAGTCGATAGGTTATTAAAAGAAAATTTAAAAAATCTTAGATTAGATCATTTAAATGAAGAAGAAAATAAAGCGATTAGAAAAATATGTTATGAGTATAGGGACATTTTTTATTGTGACCGTCTACCTTTGTCATTTACGCATATAGTAAAACACGAAATAAAAACTAATGATAACGTACCGGTATTTAAAAAAGCGTATAGGATGCCTCATGCACAACAAAAAGAAGTAGAGGCTCAGGTTACAGAACTATTAGCGAATGACATTATTCAGCATTCTAAAAGTGCCTGGTCAAGCCCGGTCATTGTGGTTCCAAAAAAACTAGACGCGTCGGGAATACAAAAATTTCGAATGGTAATTGATTATAGAGCATTGAATGATAAATGCGTTGACGATAAATATCCCCTCCCACATATTTCCGATATACTAGACAAACTAGGTAAATGTTCTTATTTTTCTACATTAGATTTGGCGTCGGGGTACCATCAAATTGAAATGCACCCCCGAGATCGAGAAAAAACGGCATTTTCAACACCGCGAGGACATTATGAATATAAGCGCATGCCCTTCGGGTTAAAAAATGCCCCTGCAACTTTTCAACGCGTCATAGATAATATTTTACGCGGAATTCAAAATGAAGCTTGTATAGTTTATTTAGATGACATAGTAATATTTTCTACGTCATTACAAGAACATATTGAAAAATTAAAAATGGTGTTCGATAGGCTCAGAAACGCAAATTTTAAAATCCAAATGGATAAATCAGAATTTTTGAAAAAGGAAGCGCAATTTTTAGGTCATGTTATTACGCCAGAAGGTGTAAAACCCAATCCAGCTAAAATAGAAGCTGTAATAAAATACCCACCTCCTAGAACGACAAAAGAAATAAAAGGATTTTTAGGATTGACAGGTTATTATAGAAAATTTATTAAAGATTATGCTAAGGTCACTAAACCTTTAACCGTCTGTTTAAAAAAAGGTCATAAAATTGAACACACTAAAGAATTCATGGAAGCATTTAATAGATGTAAAAATATTTTGATTAATCACCCAATATTACAGTACCCAGATTTTGAGAAACCCTTTGTAGTTACATCGGACGCTTCTAATGTAGCCATAGGGGCTGTTCTCTCACAAGGACCAGTAGGGTCAGATAAACCCATTTGCTACGCCTCACGTACTTTAAATGAATCAGAAAGAAAATATAGTACCATCGAAAAGGAACTATTGGCGATAGTTTGGGCAGTTAAATATTTTAGACCTTATCTGTATGGACGAAAATTTATTATCTATTCAGATCATCGTCCCTTGGTTTATTTATCAAAATTAAAGGAACCAAACTCAAAATTACAACGTTGGAAAATAAAACTAGA
The DNA here is from genome assembly GCA_958510855.1 of Rhagonycha lutea. NCBI lineage: Eukaryota > Metazoa > Arthropoda > Insecta > Coleoptera > Cantharidae > Rhagonycha > Rhagonycha lutea. The sequence continues at coordinate 2,449,248 of OY294042.1, forward strand.
AGAGTATGATTACGAAATTATTTATAAAAAGGGTAAGCAAAATAGTAACGCAGATGCATTAAGTAGAATTGAAATTAATAATAAAAATGATCAAAATAATAATTTACCAATAGATATAAACGCGATAGAAAATGAATCTGTAATAAATAATTACGATGATAATGAAAATTTATTACGTGATATATTATTAGAAGAAAATCCTTCTGAAGATAACTTCATGTCTGTAGATCAATTAGATGAAATTGTAGAACGATTAGATGATTCAGAAACGGTTCATTCGGTAAGTCAAAATAAAGAAATCGCGAGTATAAAAATATGCCAAGATGTAATTGATTCAAAACCGAATCAATATTTTATATATGAGGTACATTCACAAATGCAACCAGTCAAAATAGAGACCATAGGTAAAATTAAACGATATCATGTTCAGATAAATAGTAATGATGAAGAAAGCATTATTAAATTTTTAAAAGAATACACTACAGAATCAAAAAAATATTATGTTTATTTTGAAACGGAAAATATGTTTCAGCAGTTTAATCGAGTGGTTCAAAAATTATTTAATGCAACGGGTCCCGAGTTAATCTATTGCACAGAAAGACGAGAAATTCTCAATGAGCAAGACGACATAGATATAGCTATTCGAAATCAACATGAAGGTAAAACTAACCACCGTGGTATTTCGGAAACGTTAAAACAACTACAACGAAAATATTATTTTCCCCTCATGCAAGAACATGTAGCAAAATTTATCGCTAATTGCACAAAATGCAAGAAAAGTAAATATGAAAGAAATCCACCCAAAATTGCAATGATGTTAACGGATACTCCATACCGTCCTTTTGAAAAATTACATATCGATGTTTACACGGCGGAAAACATTAAATTTTTAACCATAGTTGATGCTTTTACAAAGTTAGGTCAAGCAATAGAAATTAAATCAAAAAATGCTGTAGATATACTGAACGCATTAATTAATTACTTTTCATTTTATGGAACCCCTGAAACGATTAGTGCGGATCAAGGTTTAGAATTTCACAATCACATAATTGAAGAATTGCTTGAATCACACAAAATAAAAATTCATTTCACGACACCCCACCACCCGGAGTCGGATGGCAATATTGAAAGATTCCATAGCACTTTGGCAGAACATATTAGGTTACTAAAAACAAATCATAATGATCCAATAACTACCCTAGTGAAATACGCCATTATAGCTTATAATAACTCGATACATTCCAGTACAAACTTAACTCCATTAGAATTAACCTTAGGTCACACAAAATTACGAGATCCTTACGATCTATTTTATGACAAACAGATGTATAGTGAGTATATGCAAAAACATAAAGAAAAACTAGCACTAACATATGATAGGGTCAACGAAAATTTAATAAAAAATAAAGAAAGAGTTGTGAACAAAAGAAATATAGATGTTAGTAATCCGTTTAAAGAAGGACAAGTTGTGTATGAAACAAGTTACAAATATAAGCGAAACAAAACAGGTGAAAAATTTAGCGGTCCATTTATATTAAAAACCTTGTTACCAAATAATAAAGCGATAATACAAAAAGTTGGAGGTTCAGATAAAAACAAAGGTCGAACAGTTCATTTAAAAAATTTAAGACAACCAATTGTTCCAGACACGTCACCATCGCTATCACCGCAATCACCATTTTCACCACAACCATCCACATCTCAAAATGTGACAATGTAGAAATAGATCAAATTTCGAACAATCATGGACTACTTCCACTGAAATTAGGTATAGCCCAAAATGTGATTGATTATTGGAGTTTAATCCAAATTTATGATTTATCCAGTTTACGATTAAAATTAAATAAATTAGTTGATAATTACCATAAGTTAAACAATTCATTTCATGAGACCACGTATGGAGCAGCTTATGCTAACGAAATGTTTACTTATAGATATTTACTAGATTATAAGTTGTTACAAGTTAAAACTAAATTTAAGCAAATGACCATAAGTTCGGATAATAATGAACGTCCCAAGCGCGGATTGATAAACGGTTTAGGCTCGTTATGGAAAGCCATCACGGGTAATTTAGACAATTCAGACGCAGAGAAATACGATACTGCCATTTTGAAAATCAAAGAAAACCAAGATCAAATAAAAGAAATAGCCGAACAACAACTTAGTATTACTGATAAAACTTTGCACGTATTCAATGAATCAATGACCAAATTACAACATAATCAAATATTATTAGAATCTCGAATAAACGAAATTGCTAAGGTAATGCAAAATGTTACCACTTTATATTTTAATGAAATTGATAGTTTTGTAATTCTAAATACTATTTTTAATCAATTAATTTCAGCTCTAGATATAATAATAGAAACTGTAGATAATGTGGAAAATTCTATTACATTTGCTAAATTAAATTCACTACACCCGTCGATAATTATGCACGACGAATTGAAATCCGAATTGTCAAAAATAAATTCCAGGTTGACAAATTTAAAATTGCCATATGATTTCGATGAAGAGAATCTTAACACTTACTATTCGATTATAAACATCAAAGGTTATATACGTCAAGAACAAATAATATTCATTTTAGAAATTCCTTTGGTAGAACAAAATTCATATGATTATTATAAACTTTATTCCTCACCTGTGTTGCAAGAATCCTATTACAAAATTATAATTCCAAAATTCCCTTACCTAATGTTGAACGATAAACAATATGGATCTAGTGACGAAATGTGTAAAGAAATCAATCGGTTAAATTATTTGTGCAGTGAACAAGTTACTAATTTAATAACAAAAAATAATCCATGTGAAGTCGATTTAATTAATTTTAGTGAAAATTATAAAAATTGTGAATTTCGGGATAGTTACTTAACAAAAACTAAAGTTCAAAAATTATCAAAAAACAAATGGTTAATTATTACTGTTAAAGCAACCTTAGTTTCTAGTAATTGTTCAAACGTAGTTGAAAAAGTAGTATTAAATGGAACATATATTGTAACAATTCCAAAATATTGTAGTTTAAAAAATTGATAAACTAGTTTTAAGGACATACCATAATTTAAACCCGCATGTTAAACATTTTAAAATACCAACAGTAGAAATAACTACTGAAAAAAATCATATTCATTTGAACATCGAACCAATTCATTTGGATGACATTAATCTGGATGCAGTAAAAGAATTGGATAAACAACTAATTAATTCAAAAAGAAAAATTTCATCAATAAAAACATTAACCTTTCATTATGATAATATCAGTTTGTATACCATTTTTAGTTACATTATAATTGTTATTGTAATTGTGTATTTAACTTTAAAATTTTATCCACACCTAAAAAAAAAAATTAACAAAAAACTAAAATCTGAAATTGTGAATCCGTTAGAGGATATTAATTTAAAAAATTAAGTGTATTCAACTATAATTTTTCTCTTAGGTTGGGAGGAGTTAAGATTATGTCATTAACCAGCACCTCAGATTTCTGTAATGAGGTAATTCTAAAAAAGCTGATCATGCATGGGAAAGCTGCATGTTGAACCCATGCACTTTCCGCAGTATTCGTTGTAATCGACTTATGATAAGTCATACATCCTATTCTCCGTTTGGTACTAATAAATGAAATATCTTTTTAAAAAGGACTTTTTATTAGCCCCAAATGTATCTAGCATCTAAATGCATAATTGACATTATTTTATTCTCAAGTAAGAAGTGGAAATCTTGTTAACCCAATTTGCGCGTCGTATTAATATAAAGATTTTTTTTTATAATATTTAATAATATTTTTATAATACGTATTTAATAAACTAAATTAAATAATTAAGAACAAATAAGAAAAAGTTCAATTACTTGGATATTTTAGGAATTATAAATCCTAAAACTGCAGTCATTTAATGAAGTACCTATGCTATGAACATGAACGATTATCTAAACAGCTCGTTAAAAGTAATTGTGCGTTATATCAACCAAACACCAACTACTTATAAGTATCGATCTGAGAGGGTTCATTTTAATCACTGACAATAAGCTCCATATATACTAAAATACTTTGTAGCTTTTGCTACATTAATAGTGTAAACATAGGGTAGGTTATTTGAGAGATACACTCATTGATACATAATATAAAAGATTATAAAAATTTAATAATAATAGTTTGTAAATTTTTAATATTGCAATTATATGGCAATATTTTTATTTAAAATAATATGGCCGAGATTATAAACGACGAATAAAGTTATTCTCGATTAAAAATTATTATTTCGCTAATAAAGTGAGAAGTGACACATTCATATTTAAAAAAATGGGCAAGTTTACCAATTCATTTTGTTTCACAAATTGGAAATAATTACGACGAATGGACGAACTAATTACCCTGAACCTATCACTCAAAACAGAATACGACATAGAAGCAGCAACTGTTGAGTTGACTAAAAATATTCAAGAAGCAGCTTGGTTTGCTACTCCAAACACTAATACGACACATGTAATAGAGAAAGTCCCACACACAATTCAACAAAAAATTGCTGAAAAAAGGACCCTAAAAAACAATGGCAACAAGCGAGAACAACTGAAAACAAAACAAAACTGAACAAATCAACTAAGGAGTTGAAGGAAATACTAAAGGAGTATATAAATCAAGGCATCCAGGGCTATCTGGAGAGTTTAACTCCAACAGAAGCCACAGATTTCTCTTTATGGAAAGCAGCCAGAAAACTTAAAAGACCATCAGTATCACAACCACCAATCAAAGATGACAACAATAAATGGGCAAGAAATGATAAAGAAAAAGCAGAAGTGTTTGCTAAACACTTGGAAAAGGTCTTTCAACCATATCCCTCAATGTCAACAATAGAAGAAGAACGAGAAATAACAGACTATCTCGAAGCTCCTTTTCAGCTAGATCTTCCCATCAAGAAAATCAAAATTAAAGAAATCAAACATGCATTGCAAAAGAAAACTAAAATCAAAAAAGCTCCTGGGTTTGACCTAATAACAGGCGAGGTCCTACAAGAGGTATTATCTGAAAAGTGCATCAAACTAATCACATTTATCTTCAACGCAATAATTCGCATACATTATTATCCAAATATATGGAAAGTATCTCAAATAATTATGATACTGAAACCGGGCAAAAAACCGGAAGATGCAAAATCTTACAGACCAATAAGTTTGCTGCCAATGCTTTCTAAAATCTTCGAAAAAACATATCTCAAGAAACTTAAACCTTTACTAGGAAAACTTAATATTATACCCCATCATCAGTTTGGTTTCAGAAGCAAGCATGGTACCATCGAACAAGTTCATAGATTGGTAAACATAATCAATAAAGACTTTGAGAAAAAGAGATATTGCTCAGCAGCATTCCTGGACGTGAGTCAAGCCTTCGACAAGGTTTGGCACAGAGGATTGTGCTACAAAATCAAAAAGGCATTGCCATATCAGCACTTTTTAATATTGCAATCCTACTTACATAATAGGCATTTCTTGGTAAAGCAGCAAAATGAATACACAGATCTATATCCCATCTCATCAGGAGTACCACAGGGTAGTGTGCTGGGTCCAGTGCTTTACCTGATTTACACGGCTGACCTACCAACTACTCCGTTGACAAAGATAGCCACCTTCGCAGATGATACTTCAACACTGGCATCCCATTCAGACCCTTTAAAAACATCAAAAAATCTCCTATCTCACATAGACAAAATTCAGCTATGGCTACGGAAATGGCGCATGAACGTTAACGAAATGAAATCTATCCACATTACCTTCACCCTAAATAGGACAACTTGCCCAACAGTATCAATGAATGGCCAGCAACTCCCCGAGTCTGAAGATGTCAAATATCTTGGTATCCACTTAGACAGACGACTAACATGGAAAAAACACATTTTGACTAAACGGAAACAGCTTGGAATCAAATTTAGTCAAATGTATTGGCTAATAGGCAGAAAATCCCAACTTAGCTTAGAAAATAAGCTACTGCTGTACAAAACAATACTCAAGCCAATATGGACCTATGGAATTCAGCTGTGGGGCTCAGCAGCCAACTCTAACATCGAGATAATACAACGATTCCAAAACAAAGTAATGAGAGCGATTGTTGACGCACCCAGATATGTAACTAATGAAGTGATACAACGCGACATATTAATGCCCACCGTTGGTGAGGTAATCACAGGGTTCAGTGCTAAATACAGTGAAAGACTTGTCCACCATCCTAATATATACGCAAACAAACTGCTCAAAAATACAAGTGAAGTGCGACGATTAAAGAGATACCAACCTATCGACCTGATAAACAGATTTGAGTGAACAGACAAACTTCTAAGTGATTAAAATAGATATTGTTTGTTGGAACAATTTTCTTCTTGCTGTATAATTATCAAACCAAATGCCTAATGCCTCCGGGCAAATTGCTGTACTCATGGAGTTAATAAAAAAACAAAAAACAAATTGGAAATAATAATTATAACAATAAATAAATAGCAGACTCATTGGTTCAGTGATAGAATGCTTGCCTGCCACGCGAGCGACCCGGTTCGATTTCCGAACGTGCAAATTTTGCTATTGTTTAAACATTAGTGGAAATTTAAACTGTATTGGTTACTAACAGACCAACTTTTTTATTAAACTGCACTTGTGGTGATAGTCATAACTATAACTCACCTCCTCCTCCTCTATCTTCTCTTCCTTATTGTATTAACGATCTTTTGCGTTTGAAGTCTATACAAAACCTACAATTTAACGTGGTCTCCACATTACGGGAAAATCGCTGATTTGTAATCGTTAATTTAAACAATTCAATAATTATCATCAGTTTTGAAACACCATTATTTTGTTATGTTAGTTAACCGTAAGATAATTAGTATATTTTTGTATTATTTATTTCGTTGAGATCAAATAAAAGCTCCGTGTATTTAATATAAAGAAAGAAAATAAATCGCTTCGTTAAGGGATTTAAAAATAAATAGCTGCATTCAAATTCGATGCTCATTAAATTTCAACATTTTTATTTAACATGAAATTGTTGAACTATTGCATCTACATTTGTATTATATAAAGCTAGAATGTATTTAATTATTAATTATAAACCTTCTACTTTATTGAAATTAATTCTTTCGACTGGAAAATAAATTTAAAAATTTTATTAACAAATTAACGAAAGCTTTGCATTTTTTGTTATTAAAAATACTTCAAATGGGTATAGCGAGATCACTTTGATTTGACTAGGCGGAGCTAAATTTCTGTGCAGTAGATGTGGAGGGAGAACGTGCCAGAGTGTCCTCGTGCATTTAATTTACTTTCCCCTTCGCCGCAAACATGGACCAACCGGACGAATTTTCGTTTCTGCACATTAGCAGAAACTGCATATAGTCAAGTCAAAGTGATTTCATTCCATTATCCTTCCGAAAAAAAATTATAGTGGGGTTAGGTTTCATGATACTTTTGTAGAAAATTCGTGATAGGAATAAAACTCTTTCCTAAAGCCTAAAGCTGACGACCACCTGTAAGTAAATCGAGGAACCACAAGAAATTATACTTATTATTTTCCATGGTGAATTGGAAACTTTAAAATATTTATTTGGACAAGGAATTTATTTCCATTTAAAAATACCAGAAAAATGCATTATACTAAAAATAAAATTTTCTTTTCAGAAATTCTTTTCTGCATACATTTCTTGAATTTATCAAAAATTATCTAATAATATCAAGATACAATAAGCTAAAAAATATATGAAACGACTTTATACAAAGAAGTGGGAGTGACTTTTTATAGGGAGTAAATTCCTTAAAAGTTCTAAAACGTAATAGCTTACTGTAAAGTAAAAAATACAAAGTCGTTATTTTTCACATATAAATGTTTTATTGGAAAAATACAAAAGAATTTTTTCTTATTGGATTTCAGTTCGAACTGTATATTATTTAACACAAAAGTAAAAATAAAAACATTATAAAACTGTACGACAGTAAACTTTTACAAATAACAAAAGTAATTTTTATAAAATTTGAACTCCAATCATCACAAAAAATACAAACCTTTAAAGGAACTCCTTCCTTTAAAATATAAATTCAAATTAATCTTGACGAGTGACCACATTTCCGGTATTATCTACGTTTATCATAGAATTGACCTATGTTGCACACAATGGAAATCTACACCTGGCATTCTCACACAATCAAACCAGTAAAAATTATTACATTTTGAATTACCTGGAATTACCTATAAAATTCAAAATTTAATTTCAAATAACTCTGTTTATATAGAGTTCAACGACTTAACTTTTAATGACTTATGAAAACTTGCGGTTGTGAGGTTAATAGTAATTCTTAAAAATCTTATTTAACCCAAGTGTAAGAGCGCAACTGGCGCGCACGATTGGATTAGGAGATTGTTATTTGAAAAATAAATAATCGAAATTTTTTGGATTTAAATGGACACTTTTGATCGCAATGCTTAAACCGCAAACATTAATGGAGATTTAAATAGGTAGTGAAAATATTGATAACCACTTATACAAAAGTAATGATGAACAATAAAATAAGCACGTGCCTTCCACGTGTCTTCAAAGTGATGATTATATTTTGTATGGTCGTGTGTTCATTATTCTAATGATCAATTTAGCAAGTGTATTGATCTGTATATAATCCAGCTGTTGTACCCATCAATAAATTATTTCGTTCTTTTACTTGTAAAATAATTTTGTTGGTGCTTGTTTAGAGAAACTTTTTTTATTAAACAATTTGTTTAAAACAAAAGTTTGACTTGGCGCAGTCGGATTTATTTTTTAATAATTAATAATTTATAAATTAATTACGGTATAAAAGAAAGATGTAAAGTTAAACATTAATTATTTTTTCTTTTTGAACGGAAGCAATTCCGAAGCTCTTTTTGAAATATTAAATCCCTCAATACATTAATTTAAAAAATTGGTGCTTTTGAAAACGTAATTGAGTCTCTTTTTATAAGAAAAATCACCTCTTACTTTTAAAATACGTAATGACTGTATGGTATACAACTTTTCAACAGGAATGGGGATATTAAAAGTATTTGTATACAAATTGAACAATGCGAGAACCAGCAGGAAAAAACAAAGAAAAGGAGCAATAAAACAAGTTATTAAATTGAGCTGAAATAGCTACTTTAGCTGTAAACCTCTGTAATGATATCCGCAACAATAACGATGATAGACGGGCAGTCGTGTGTAACTAATAATCTACCACCAACTTTACTACATAGTTATCTACAGAATCTTTGAAAAATTTGCTAAATAAAACGAAAATATGGAAAAGAAAATAAATAACACATATAAATATATTAAAATCTAACATTTCGCAGGTCTACAAATCAAAATATTAGATTGGAAGGAGTTTTTAAATTTATTGCGAAATTAGGCAAGTCTAAAATGTTACTTTCAATTTAATTTATTTGTTTTATTTTAATAAAATACGAATTAAGGAAACATTATTTAATTGGGTATTTAAGCTTTCAATCGCGTTTTTTTTTGTAATTTCTGACGATGATCGCAAAGCGCGATTGAAAGCTTAAATACACAATTTAATGTCATTATAGACATTGATTGTTGCAAAAGGTGGCGTAGAAGATTTTATTTTTTTAACTTGTATATATGGGTGCCAACATGTTAAAAAGAAAAATGCTAACACGGGCGACTTCGGGAGAACTTTTGGCCTCCTAAAAACCTCCAAATTTGTGGACTTTTCTTCCTTTTTTGTCCATAACTCCTAAACAGAGCATCCTAGCAAAAAAGCAACAATATAATAAATTAAAGATTATGTAATTCTGCGTCGAATCAGTACCACAACTTTATAATTCGGTCAAGTGAGATGGTCGAAAACCACGGTCAAAAAACGACTACTTTTTCCAACATTGTCGAAAACTAAGATAGAGTATTATATATTAGTCTGTAATTTGAAGATGAGTACTCTATGAGAAAAACTCATGAAATAAAGGTTATAGAACATCAAATTCTACGTCCAATGAGTATCAACATTTTTAAATTCGGTCAAGTACACCTCTCCAATTTGGTAATCTCCCAAATTGGCAAATTAATGTGCATATGAGTTATAACTAGAGACATTGTTGCAAAAGGTGGCGTAGAAGATTTTATTTTTTTAACTTGTATACAGGGTGTCCCCGCACTCACTTTACATAACTTAGGTCAGGACTTCCCAACCGGGGGGGCGTAGAAAGATCTTAGGGGGGGGGGCATGAAGTGTTCGGATATTTTAATCTAATTATATCTAAGCTTCAACTTTGGTTTCAGAGGGTAATTGTCGGAAATGTGCTATCTTTTTCTCGACTACAAGAAATAATTAAAAATTAAGAACTGGACAAAGATATGAAAACTGGGTAGCAGGTAAGTAGGCTCAGCTCGAGAATATTAAATTTATTAAAAAAATCTCGACGGATTTAGATAGAAAAAATATAGACGAAGCGATTAAGGTGAGGGTGAAAGTCGTATATCGATTAGTTTGGCCAATAATCAATTTTAAAGTTGCCAATTTTAGCTCGATTTTGAAACGTCACAGTCATTCTGTCGTCCGTCCGTGTGGTGTGAGTTACTCTAACACTTAGAAAAATCGGAGCACGCGTGTGCTCCCAGTAGTAGCTAGTCCGTCGCGCAGTTAACATCGACATAATTTCACTTTTTAGGGGTATTTTTGACTAAAAAACACGGGGAAATTCATCGTACATGTAAATTCACATTTTCAACGTATTTTTGGCTTAAATTTGCAGCAAAAACAAGCGAGATTCACCCCTTGCTAATAGCACAATTTGCCGAGTTGGATCACCCTCGGGGGATGTTTTTAATGAGTTTAGTGTTGCCGAAAAATGGGTCTGTAGCGTGCGGAGCGCAGCGTAGCAGTGTGTAGCGCTCCGCACGCTACAGACCCATTTTTCGGCAACACAAACACCCCCGCCAGAGTTGCAAAACAAAAGCGAGATTCAACGTCGTTAAAACCGTAACCCTTTCTAAGTATTTTTGGTCCTAAAAAGAACTGTTTTTTAACGCTCAACACACGACACGTTGTTGTGATCGCCAGAACGTACTGAGAGCATTTTATGTACACACCTCATATTTATAAGCTTTTGGTGGGATATATTAGAGGCGGGGTTTCGGGAGCCAATGAAATGTTGTAAACCGTTTCTAACTCGTAAGACTGCATCGAACAATACAAATTTTGAAAATTTGACTTTTTAGAGCCCTATTTGCAATGGTTCGCAAATATTTTGTTTTATAATAGCTTTTTGTACCGTTTTTAATGATTCTTAACAGTGAAAATTTTAAAAATCTGTGCTGAGGTTTCTTACCTACCACCGAAAACTGATATATCAGCTCATTTGGAAGCGTTGCAAACAGAATTTCACCGATATTGCAGAGACGTTAATTCAGAATCACCAATATGGCACATGACCAGAAATCCGTTTTTGGTCAAGTTCTGCAATTACCAGAAGATCTCCAAGAAGAATTTCTGGAAATGAAGGCAGATTCGACAATGAAAGATGACTTTCACCTCTTGACTTTGGAGAAATTTTGGATAAAACGCTTTCTCCTTAATCCAAAAGTTACCACTCTTGCCTTGCGAATATTTCTGCCATTTTCTTCGACTTACTTAATATGTGAAACCAGATTTTCAGCATTAGTGCAAATTAAGACTAAGCAGCGAAATCGTCTTGCAGTCGATAATGATTTTGATTTCTGTCAAAAACAGAACCTAATATTGACCAACTGGTTCAAAAAATGCAGGCATCCCATTAATAAATAATAAATCGTGTGAAATAAATATCGTAAAAATAATTTGTGTTTTTTATTGAAGCAATGAAGAAAAATATAGGGGGGCATGAAATTTTTTTTTATAATCCGGGGGGCACCATGCAAGAAAGGTTGGGAAACCCTGACTTAGGTGGTGATAGAGGACACTTTTCTAAGAACAATATTTAACAAAAATTTTTTTCTAAATTCAAACCCTCGAGAGTTATAGGCCTCTTTAAAGCATTTTTTTTAATTTCCACCTTCACGTGGCCATAGCCCCGAAAATATTGATTTTTCAGTAAAAATGGTTTACTGCTTTTTTGAAGAGCGTGAAATAATCTACAAACTACATTTAAACCTTTTATTGTCTCAAATCAACGGCTTTCGAGTTATGAATTAAAGTAAGTTAAAAAATGTCGAAAAATTTGAGCTTTCTTTTTTTTAGTTTTTTTCAAAACCCTGTATCTTTTAAACGAAACATTTTACAAAAAAACTGACGCCCCATTCTGGATAGGAAATTTAACGGACTACAACTTTTGTCTATTAAAAATTTTTGAAAAACCAATCCATTTCACAGAAAATCAGAAAATAACAAACAATGCAGCTACAAAACATACAATTAAATTCACAAAATTTTTATTTTTTTTGAAAAATTATTTTATTAATTAATTTTAAACTATTAGATTATTTAAGTAAATGTTGAAAATGACCACCCTCATTTTCCAACATTGTCGAAAACTGAGAGAGAGTATTATACAGGGTGTCCCCGCACTCACTTTACATAACTTAGGTGGTGATAGAGGACACTTTTCTAAGAACAATATTTAACAAAAATTTTTTTCTAAATTCAAACCCTCGAGAGTTAGGCCTCTTTAAAGAATTTTTGTCTAAATCTAGTTTGTAGATTATTTCACGCTCTTGAAAAAAGCTCTATACCACTTTTACTGAAAAATCAATATATTCGGGGCTATGGCCACGTGAAGGTGGAAATTAAAAAAAATGCTTTAACCCTTATGGAGCCATACAAATTTACACCTTATATCGGCCATACCTAGTACCCGGGTACTACCATATATTTATATGCAATTCCTGTTATGCTCGGTCTTTAAGCGGATTTTTAATATTCTTATAAGCGTTTTTAATAACAATTATATTTATATCGAGTTACATTTATGCATAATGTGATTGTGACTCATGGTTTTTGGCAAAATTTTATTAAATTGTAAACAATATTCTCAAGTAACGCTCATTAGTCAAGTGTAGATGTTACCTTGTCGATTGCAGTAGGTGGTTTTTCAATAACATAATAAATACTAATAAATTTAAAGTAGCAGTGAATCTTAATAATTTATTATTTGGTGCAATTCGTGATTTGTTTTCACCAGTAATTCTACTTCCGCATCGACATAAACGCGGAACCTAGACTAGACGTTACTAGCCACATGAAAGTAACATGATACTGTTTTTTATGTTTATTGAATGTTTCGAAAAGGCAAAGGCCCGAAAAAGTTGCCAGAAATACCAGAAACCTGCGTGACCTCATATTAATGTCCCTAAAAAAATTTGTAAAGCAGAATATAATGAAATATAACTTGATTTATTTTTTATTTCAAATTGCCTCTATTCTAAAGTTAATTTCAAGTAAAATGTGAAAAAAGTTATATTTTAACACATCATACTATGTTAAATTGTTATCAATAAATATTATAATAATTTTGAATGAATGGAGCTATTCTGTAGTATTTATATCCCATATAAAAGTAATGCAGACTATACGTATGGCCGGATTACGTATAGTTTTAAAAAATTTCAAAAATTTTTGACTTAATATCACTATTTTTCCGTTTTATAATTTTTTGTGTGCAGAGAACCGTTTTTGTAGAGATGTCACCGAAGCTCAAAAAAATCGGCTCGGTAGAAAAAAAGTTGTGTTGTTTTAAAGTCAAAATAGTACCCGGGTACTAGGTATGGCCGGATAAGGTATAGTTTTAAAAAATCTCAAAAATTTTTTACTTAAAATCACTATTTTTTCGTTTTATATTTTTTTGTGTGCAGAGAACCGTTTTTTTAGAGATGTCACCGAAGCTCAACAAAATCGGCCCGGTAGAAAAAAAGTTATGCTGTTTTAAAGTCAAAATAGTACCCGGGTACTAGGTATGGCTCTTTAAGGGTTAAAGAGGCCTAACTCTCGAGGGTTTGAATTTAAAGAAAATTTTTTGTTAAATATTGTTCTTAGAAAAGTGTCCTCTATCACCACCTAAGTTATGTAAAGTGAGTGTGGGGACACCCTGTAGATGAGTCTGTAACTTGAAGATGAGTAGGTACTCTATGAGAAAAACTCATGAAATAAAGGTTATAGAACATCAAATTCTACGTCCAATGAGTACCAACATTTTTAAATTCGGACAAGTAGACCTCTCCAAATTGGCAATCAAAGATTTTGGAATGACCGATTCAGCTTCATGGGTTCCTTATGCTAATTGCCGGACATTGGGAGATTGCCAATTTGGAGAGGTCTGCTTGTCCGAATTTAAAAATTTTGGTACTCATTGGACGTAGAATTTGATGTTCTCTAACTTTTATTTCATGAGTTTTTCTCATAGAGTACTCATCTCCAAATTACAGACTCATATATAATACTCTATCTCAGTTTTCGACAATGTTGGAAGAAGTAGTCGTTTTTTGACCGTGGTTTTCGACCATATCACTTGACCGAATTATTAAGTTGTGGTATTCATTCGACGCAGAATTAAATAATCTTTAATTTGTTGTGTTGGTGCTTTTTTGCTACGATGTACCGTTTAGGAGTTATGGACAAAAAAGGAAGAAAAGTCCAAAAATTTGGAGTTTTTTTGGACGCCAAAAGTTCTCCCGAGGTCGCCCGTGTTAGCATTTTTGTTTTTTACAAGTTGGCACCCATATATTATACAAGTTAAAAAAATAAAATCTTCTACGCCACCTTTTGCAACAAACACCCCTATTTTGATGCTATAATTACTGGACTAATTAAATAATGTTTCCTTAATTCGTATTTTATTCGTGGGTACATTTACATATATCTACACACAGACAGAAATTTAAATTTGAATTTAAGTTTTGATTATTAAAATTTTATTTTTTTTTACATTATGTTTGACTTATATTAAATTGTAAACATGTACACGTTGTACGGTTCTCGAATTTTTCTTATCCACATGACAGTTGAATTTAGGAGTTTTCTCAATACGTTTTATTATTTGTATTCTCCCTTGAGTGCCATTTAATAAAACTTAAGGCTTAACTTGTTGTCACGAAACCTTAGTTTTACAAATACTTTTACAAATGTACGTCGTTATATGTTATTTATTGTTTATAATTATGAGAGTGGTCAATTAGCGCGAAGAGATAGAGATAAGGTGGTATTATGTAAGTAAAAAGTTTAGAAGGGATGCATTTTATAGAACACTATAATGTTAAGTACTTTTAGAAAGTAGTCTTTATGTACACATCCAAAGGTTGCTAGTATTACATGTTAAAATCCGGGATAATCCGCTTTTCGTCTTGCGGTATCACAATAATACCAATAATTGCTGCGTTCGAGTATTATACCACATGAATACACACTGGCTCATGTAATAGTGTTTACAGTGATTGGAAACATGTTCACTAGCCGTATCTAACTCATTCTCAAACTTATTTCTTTTCCATTACAAATATAAAGCACTACTACGTCTATAGGTAGCAGGACTAATTCCACAGCTCAAATTAATCAAAAAGTCCTTCAATAACTTAAATAATATCTACCAAAATACTTCTACTACCTCTATCACAATGTGGTGATGATGTTCCAACAGCGAAAAATATAATCATGCAATAAAAAAATTAATTTTAAATGAAAACAATACTGGATCGTTATTTCAGATCAGAAATGTGTGAAATCTAGCAAATCAGTGCACTGTAGCGTAGAATATTTGACGATCCATTTTGGGCTGGCGACATAGTAAACTTGGTCCCAAGAGATAGGACCACTGTGGTAAGTGCCGCAAAGATACATGCATTATTCAACTGGTTTTCAATTATATCTCAAATTATATCTATACTCACACCCCAAACTCAAAAAATACCCTCTTGTTAGCATACTATTACTATTACATTTATTCAGTCTAGCGTTCACTTTTGATTTACTATTCTGACATTAACGCTATTTCCATCGTTTAATATACAAATTAAATTTATAATTAGTTTTATACCTAATTGAAATGTCAAAATATTTTTTGCCCATAAGTATAGCAAATTATAAAATTTTCTTTTTAATTAAATATTTTGATTTTCTTTTCTTCTTTTTTTAAGTATAAAAAGTAAATTAAAAAAAGCATTTCTACCAGAAAAGATGTTCACTATAAGAAAAGCTTTAAAGGTTTAACCTTTGTACCGTAAAAACAGTATCGTTATATCTATTACGGTTCAGACGTAAAGCCATGCATGAAGCTAAGTAAGTCTTTAATCGAACAAAAACTACCACTCATCTCTCGATTTACACGCTAAATAGGTTCCACAAAATCACCAAATCCTTGGAGATTCCAGATTCAGACTAACATTTATAGGTTTTCAAAAAAAAATCAAGCTGAAAAATCACTTACCAGCCAAGTTGGAAGACATCCAAAAAGTGCATTATTGCATTACTGTGTACTGATGATCAAAAAGCAACAATCAAGGCGACTTCAGAAACTATTAATACTAATGGAAAATATTCCCACAGATGAAGCTGGTTTTTACTGCAAGACAACACACCAATCACAATTACATTCTCGTGCATGAGTTTTTATCATGCAAGGCAATCATTGTACTTGACCACTCACCGTATCCTTCAAATTTAGCCCTTGGTGACTTCTTCCTGTTCATCAAACTCAAAATTCCACTTAAAAGTTGTTATTTCAATGATGTTGATACCATACCAAGGCCGTGATAGGTTAATCATTCGAAGAGCCCCCCCTAGTCATTGCCATTTCTATTTAGTCATACTCAAAAAAACAATGTGCTTAAAGTAGCACAATTTGTGTCTAGAGTTGGTTATAAATTCAAATTGTGTTAACATTATGTATACAGCTGAGATACTATCTGAAGCTATCCATAGTCAATCTGCGGACAATTACAGAGATTTTGACTGGACCCTGCAGATTAAATAAACACCTTCACACGATGGAGTATGCAGATGACCCTTGTGTTGTGGATGTAACAAAAGGAAGGAAATAGCTGAACACGTACTTAGTTACTGTCCGGCGCTGACTTCTATAAGCGGATTCCGACCCGACATGGTCAGAATCGGTGAACCATCATTCATCCTACAATTGGGATGGCTTGAGGAGGGACGGGATTGGAGTGAATTTGAAGACCGAAAATTGTACAATAGGCCCGATTAAGAGGCCTAAAAGCCAGTTCACACTATATGATTTCTCATATGACTTAGTCATAAGAAAAGTCATGGCTAAAGTCATACCATCATACAGCCAATCATAAAAGCCATAACTTCTATAATATCAAAAATCATATAGTCTGAACCTAAAAATATTTCTCATATGAGAAGTTATATGACAAGTCAGATGAGAAATCAGATAGTGTGAACCGGTTTTAAGTATATGTGGGTTCACCTTTACCCAAATTGTATAATATATAGCTTACAGACATAGTGTAATAATTTTAAGCACAATTGGGATTTGTCGAGACTCAAATTATGCTACTTTTAAGCACAGTTTTTTTAGTCCATAAAGGAATATTTTTCTATAAACCAAAGAATTTGTTTTTTAAATTTTACCATTCATATTTTATATCATCAGTTCGGATGGAACCCGAGCGCACTCATCAGTGTTACGTAACAAATTTGCAAAGTCTCGTATTACCTTTGGTATTACTTAGCGATAAGTACTTCAGCGAGTCCAATAAAATGAACAGGTCAAACACCCTTAAAGAATAGCTTTTATGAATTTACGTTATTTTTAAATAAACTACTACATTATAGTTTTCTTTATCAGCTCGAAAAATTGCCAAAATTAGATACATGATGATGATGAGTACTTAGGATAGTCGAAATGTTAAAAAAATGTTTGAATTTTAGTCTGCTCATAGTTCGCAAACTAATTTAAACTGCTAAACGAGCATAAACAAACAAACGAGATTTATTTTAGACTAGAATTAGTGACGCACATGAATGGATTCTCAGATTCTCAGATTTCCATATGGTGCTCCCTGGAAGGACAGCTTAGAATCCGGGATAACGCCGGATCAACACATGAATGGATTAATGAAATCCATACGAGAGATATTAAATGATAGATATACATTTATTGATTAACATTTTTTATTACTGCATGCAACCAAGCAAGAGCTGCAATACGTGCGCCTTCTTGGAAACATACGAAATATGCTCAGATACTATCAGAGCCTATGCAGAGTCATTCGGCGGACAATTGCAGGGATCTTTAACTGATGGGGTCTGCAGGTGACCCTATATGTCGTGAATGCAATGAAGAGGAGGATACACCCGAACATGTACTTTGCTACTGTGCTTCTATAAGAGGATCTGTCTTGAGGGACTTCTGGCCCGACATGACCAGAATCAGTGACATTCCACCTGCCAAAATCCTAAAGTTCATCCTACAGCTGGAGTCAGCGGCGGGGCACTTGAAAGGCCCCAGACGCAATTTAATTTTGAGGCCCTTCCCTAAAAATTTTCACTACCTCTACACCCCACAGTGTGCATTCTACCCACACATTTTTTATTCTGATGTGCACTATACCGGAGGTCCAAAAAAGATGAATTTTGAAGCCCTAGGCGCGCACGCCTCATTGGAAATCCACCACTGGCTGGAGTGGCTAAATATAAAATTGAGTTGTGAAATAGTGAAATTCTTATTGGTTTGAGAGCTAGCTAGAATACAAAGTTTGGTGACACACACATGCATTTCTTGATGTTTTGTGTCTTTCAATTCGTTGGACCTCAAGAACTATAAATCCGTCAAAATCTGAAAAATATAGGTACTCATACTATGTATGGTCAAGTAAAAATATTAAATGCATTCATGTAGGTAAAATTGTAACGACTTTCCCCGGTCTCCCTATATAATTCAATTAAGTTAGAGTGAATTTTTTTCCTTAGTGGTTGGCACGTGACTGGGGCTTGCGCGGCAAATGTGGAGGGAGAACCCGTGACACCCAATTTCACCAATTGACACAAAAATAAAACCGAAATGACGAATATTCGTTTCTGCACATTAGCCACTCCAAATCACTAAGGAAAAAATTCACTCTAAAACATTTAAGAATAGTCGGGAATAGCATCAAGCTTTAGTATGACAATCTTTCTTGACATTTTCAAAATTTCTGCATATTATAATATGGAAAATGAACCTGGATATATAGAAATATAACCAAAATATCTATAGCCCTGTCACCTCTTAGCCTTAGATTAATAATAAGATCAACTCAACAAGTTGCAAAGACTTGCCTGTTTGGGAATTACGGGGGCGATGTCTATGACACCCACCGCAGCTATGGAGGCGCTAGTGGGACTCCACCCACTACATTTAGTGGTGGAAATGGAGGCCCAATTAGCAGCCTATAGGCTAAACATTAGTGATCAGGGGGTGATGAATCCAAGGGAGGGATATCACACCATGATCTTTAAATCAATTAAGAACTCAAACATGCTATGCATGCAATCAGACAGAACCCGCACTGTAAGGGACTTCCAAAAACCTTTTAGAGTAGAAATACCTAAGAGGGAAGAGGTAAGCACCAAGCAGGAGCTGGGGGCTCGATTTGACACCATCTGGTACACGGATGGATCCAAAACGGATATAAGTACTGGAGCGGGAGTTGGGGGTGACAGAGCAGGGGTTGCTATCAGCATAAACCTGGGCTGCTACGCAACTGTCCTCCAGGCGGAAATTATCGCCATAATGGCTGTGCTGAGGAGATGATGGGGAGGGCCTATGTAAATAGGCGTATCTGCATCATGTCCGACAGCCAAGCGGCACTCAGGGCCCTGGAAGCGGTAGAAATACAATCCAGGGCCGTGAAGCAATGCCTCAAAGCCCTGGGTGGGCTGGCACAACGCAACAGCGTTATGCTGAGGTGGGTTCCGGCTCACACAGGCATAAGAGGTAACATACAAGCAGACTTCTTGGCAAAGAAAGCTGCAAGAAAGCATCTAGTAGGTCCGGAACCAACATGCGGGTTAGCTTATCTGACCGCAAAGGGGGTAATTAAGGAACTACTACGTAACAAACACCTTGAATACTGGCGGGGCCTCCAGGGACTCAGGCAGTCCCGGATGTTCATGGAGGGCCCCTCCAGTGGACAAAGGAAAAAGGAAATCCTCCAGCTGAGTAGAGTGCGGCTGAGAAAGATAGTAGGACTGTTTACCGGACACTGCTGTCTTAACAAACACCTGAACGCAATAGGTGTTGTGGAAGATCCTACATGCAGATTATGCGGGATGGAGGAGGAAACTCCGCACCACATACTATGTGTATGCACAATTCTAGCCCCTAAAAGGCTACAACATTTTGATTGTCTATATCCGACTCTCGGTGAGATAAATCAGGTTCCCATAGGTCGAATCCTCAATTTTATAGAGGATACAGAACTATTGGAGTAAAACACGGAACGCGGGGTACAATAAGCCAGGAGCTTCAGTGCAAGTGGTTCGTAAGAAACACACCCGTTCAGCAATAATAATAATAATAGCCTTAGATAATATAAAAACTTTGGAAAAATTTTAATTTAAGTTTAGATACATTTGCGATATACCTTCGACCTGAACTTTTTCTCCTCTTTCGGCACTCCATTCCTTTTGGAATATCCATATCGCTTGATGCCTCTGAAATCATTTTGTGGGAAGATCAGTATCCCCTTTTCTTCTCTTCTTGCTCTACATTTCCTTCGTTTGTCACCACCGTCCTCAAAGGTCCTGTCTATTCTCATTCTTGATTTTATTCTATACTTTCTTGTTAAGGATTAGTTTGTGATTGCTGTAATCTGTAATATGCTCTGTTTACAGCCATTATTCTATATTTCATGATTTCCCCTCTTTATTTGAACGATTCTACCTCCTCAAATGTAAATCATCTATTCGCAGCACCGTTACTTCTTCACTTCCTCCTCTGTGACATTTTAAATGTATTTGTTTGTGCGTCACATTTTGACACCTTTTTTGCATTTTTTCGTGCACAATTCGATCAACGCTACTTAACATCCTGGTAACATCCAACAGTTTGGACTTACTTCTAGTCCACTCCTGGACCATAAGGCCTCTCCAGTAATGGAGGTTTTGGCCATAATTCACCACGCTGGCCAGACGGGTTGGTGAGTAGTTCGCATATCGATTTTTAGACTATAGTTGTTTTACATCCAGTAGCAGCTTGCTAGGCTAACCTTCAGATGTGCCTGTAGCCCTGTTTTCGCTAACTGTGGCAATTCGTCCACTTAGGAACTTCCTTTCTGGGCTTCCTTATTCGTAATTATTCACCTACATTTCACTATTCTAACAATTACTTTACAACAGACAGTGCATCTCCCATCTCCTTGTCTTATCACTGCGTTTATTGTGAACTCCTGCGTTTTTCCATTATTGGCCATCACAACCGCTATGGTTTTAAAAAGTGTCATTTTAGTTATCGACCTAAATTTTACAAATAGTAGTTAATATCACTAATTATTTCATTTCACTGATGGATGAAAGTCCTCTTCATTTTTTTCGAATTTACTCCAACCAATTCCTATTCTATTTCGCAATCCGTTGCTCTACCTGGCATTTGGACGTCGTCTCTTCTTCTTCTTATTTTAGGTCTTCACTCCAACGTTTTTCGTGTCCTGTCTACAGAGTTCACTCAATTCCATTTTAATTGGAATTATCTCCCTGCTACATTATAATCTTCAACGACCGTTGCGTTCTTCTTTTAGTATAGAGGACCTCTAGTTTTTACCAGGAATTGAACCTCGTACTTTCACCTCAGCAGTCCAGCATTCTATCACTGGGCTAACCCCAGTAAAGTTTTCACTATTCACAGTGAAGATTTTCACGCTTTCTATGCTTCCTTTGCCTCTTACCATAAAATAACAACTACAATCATTGAGGTGGCTTGGTGTAATCGCTGACGTTTATAGTTGAGTTGCACTAAGTGGGCACTTTTTTTTTAGAAAAAGAAATATTAAATTATATTTTTATGAATAATTTGAGGATAAACAATTTTTAATCACAATTAACAAAAATAGTCGAAACGTGAAATTGAATCTTCTATTAAAAAACCTTGGTATGAATTTAGCTTAATTTTGTAACTTTTAAATCACTTCGCATAATTGATAAATTTAACTTTTGAATAAATTTTGCTGCAACATATAATTGAATAATTCAAATCCTTAAAAGGTAACATTAATTTAAGAATAGAAAATACAATCAAAAATAAAGTTGAGAAATCACGTCGATTCCTCGAGACGGAAAACGTTTATTAGAAGATTAATTTTCCTAGTTATCAAACACTTATTACACATATAGGGTTTGTTTTTCGTAATTGGTGCATTCTACAAGGTGGTAGCTTACGGTAGTGTTTTCACTTTGAATGGAATTTTTTCATTGGATAGGATGCAAGGGATGAAGTTTATACACACCCCTACAAAATGACGCTAGGCGTGGTTAATACGGGGTTGATTTACACTTACTAAATCTCACTTCCTGTTTGAATCGTCAAGAACTAACATCCAATTACTTTTTATTCAAAATTTAAGTGAAACTTTTGTGCGTAGTGATAGAAGTGTGCAATTGGATAATATTTAAATAAAAAAACTTTAAGTAAGTCAAACATTTTCATTTTTTCAATTTTTTTTTTTTATTATTTCATTTTTTTCGATCACCTTTAATTTTCATCCCTGTTTACAGTAATCAACATTAATAATTAAAATTATTCATCGATGCGTCGAATATTTGGGCATTTTTTTAAAATTACTAAAATTTAGATTTAATGTCTTTTTTAGATATTTTCAAAATTTGATCATTGATAGATATTTCAATAACCCTTCATAATCATAATATTTAATTTATTTAATAAATTGGCGCGTCAAACCCACGAATCCAATCGATTAAAATTTCAATTAATTAAAATATTTAAAATGCTTACATTTTTTAATTTTGTAAGGGATGAATTTGATTTGTTAAAAGTTATCCGTCGATCTGTAACGTTGTTCCTTGTTTTTATTTTGTTACTATCTGAAAAGTATCGAAATAAACCTATTCGTTTTTTTATTCATTTTGTGTCGTGTTGCGGTTAGGTTGCAGACTTCCAAGGCAGTCGAATTATTCAAATAAAAATATTTTTTAATATAACAGCCGCCGGTCTAACAACATGGTTATAGTAGTGTAGGGTTAATTCAATTTTTAAATGTTTCTTGAAGGTAGATAATTACATTTTTCTCCATTGTCAAAGAAATTCTTCAATTTTCTATTAAAATCCACAATTTAAAATTGTTTGTATGAGCAAATACCTCAAGTATACTTACTTGTATTTCTCAAAAATTCTAAAATACCAAATACGCAATAATCATTTTTAATTTTAGTATGGAACCACAGTTGGAAAGATTATCAGAATCTTCATCTCCAGGAACCATAACAAGTAAATCTGCAGTTAATGTTAAACCAAATAATCAGGTAAATCATTTGATTCGAATATAATACCAAGGCTTTTATAACAGGCAAAATAGACAAATCTTAAAATAATATTGATAGAAACTTGTTAAACAAAATACTATACACGACAGACTTGCCTTATTTCGCAGTGCTCCTGACGGGCCCGGCCCCCGTTGCTAATACCACGACATATTAATAATATGAAACGATTGCGATTGAATAAAATGAACTGTAAAACATTTAATTTTTGTGTGTTTGTGTTTGCGACTGGTGGGCTTGGGAGGTTACCAGAATACCCTCCAAACAACTACGGAGTGACGTGGTTAGGGTTTGCTAAGCACACGTAAAATCGGTAGGAAATATAATTTTTGTTTTAAAATAATCGTTTTTATTGCTGAATTAGCACCCCCAAAATTTGAGAGTAGTCATATCTGCAAAATTGGTATACTGGTTATTGGAAAAATAAAATACAAAATAATATAAATGCTGGTTTTTACCAATACAACTTGGCAAATTCTACGTTTTACAGCACCTGAATGGTAAAAGCTCAAAAGAAATTGTTTTGAAACGATTTTCCGGACTTTTATCATCCCAAACTGGTAAATCCTACGTTTTATCGATTTTCGGACTTCTACAGTAGCATAATATGTACCCTATATTATAGTATTTCTGGAGATATTTGGTTTTTATTACTTTAACTTTATATAATAACTTTAGAATAGCACAAAGGTTCACTTCAGGGAGTCTGCATGTATGGCAAAACTTTATTATAATATGAATCCATTACATTCGAATAAAATAATTACAAAAATGAAAGAAATTTCAAAATATTTATTTTGCCTTTATATTATAATATACAGGGTGGCCCTTTGAAAACGAAACAGACGGGATTGTGGCCAGCAGAATTTTTTTTTCAAGAAATGCAAAAACACGTCAATTTTATCATCGAGGGGGACAACTTTTGCGACCAATGTCACTCCCGTATTGTTTCATCCCTCCGCGCTGTGATGACAACCCCTGAAATGTTAATAGGGATGATATAGCAAGTGATACCTCATTTGAAAGGTCTTGCTTCCCTGAATTCAGCGCTATAATTTTTTTGAAGTTTTTTCAATTATTCAACAACAAAATTGAAGCTGCAAAAATGCTAAATAAATCCGATTTAATCAAGACATTTAAGAATAAAAAATTGAAAAACGCTTGATCAGGTTGATTTTAATTTCAAGGGGACTACTCTTACTACTATTCATAAACATTGATAGTTCAACCCTTAAGGTAAAGGGCAAACCACCCTAGAATTTTGAATGAAAATATGGGTCTGATAAAAAGATCAGTTTAATCAAATTATATGTTCAAATTGTTCACCACCAGCTTCTTCAATGGAAGAATTGTTTCAATTCCTCATTGCATTCAAGACTATAAGGGTGGTGTGCCCTTTACCTTCATGGTTGAACTGTCAATGTTTATGAATATCAGTAAAAGTAGCCCCCTTGAAATTAAAATCAACCTGTCCAAGCGTTTTTCACTTTTTTATTCTTAAATGTCTTACAATATCTGATTTATTTAGAGTTTTTGCAGCTTCAATTTTTTTGTTGAATAATTGAAAAAACTTCAAAAAAATTATAGCGCTGAATTCAGGGAAGCAAGACCTTTCAAATGAGGTGTCACTTGACATATCATCCCTATTAACATTTCAGGGATTGTCATCACAGCGCGAAGGGATGAAACAATACGGGAGTGACATTTGTCGCAAAAGTTGTCCCTCTCGATGATAAAATTGACGTGTTTTTGCATTTCTTGAAAAAAAAATTCTGCTGGCCACAATCCCGTCTGTTTCGTTTTCAAAGGGCCACCCTGTATAAAAATATTAAATAGTTATTTGTGCCCTACAGTTTTACGTGGAATCCAAACCACGGAGTCGGATAAATTTTGTGGCCGAGTTGGGGATCGAACCTAGGCTTGCGGCCTAGAGTCCAGTCCTTAACTCATTCACCTAACTTACTTCCTCATACTATAGGGTAACGGATTTGCTAAATGCCCAAATTATGCTTTAGAAATTCAGGCAAAGGTAGCCGTCATTAAACCAAGTCGAATATAGGATAAAATAATTGACCAAACTATAAACGCCAATTAACTTGGCACCTAAAACAAACTGTAGTTGTCCAAAATATGAAATTCCGAATTCAGGAAGTCGCCATCGAACCAAGGGAATTGAATTGAAGAAATTGTTCCTGTAGAAAGATACACAAGAGTAAACAAATTCGTTAAACTATTGATTTCCAGAAATATGAACAAATTTACTACCCAGGTAAATATCGAACGTTCAAGTTCGAAGTAATCAATTTGAGTCCAGCTGATAACTGCTTATAGATATCTCACTACTTAATTGTAATAAAGTTGCAAGCGTCCATACTTTTTGGCATATTGTCGTGGAAATCAACCTTCGTTAAAGACAATAACTAGAGATAATAAACTTCAAAAACAAGAGTTTGCTTGAACTTAAATAAATTGCATCTTTGTTAATTTAATACAGTGCAAGATCGATTTTTTATTATCTAGCAATTTATTATACAATTTTTCTTCAATGTAAATTAACCTTATATACAATAATTTGTACTTTTTTTTACCAACTTTTTCAAATTTTTCAACCTAAGAGAACTGGCGGCTTTACGTACTCTGCGAAGCACGGAGGCAACCATAAGAAAGTTTTAGATCCCCTGGATTTAGCATTAATAGCTGATCATGCTAATTTCAAGGGAAGTGACTGTCTCAGCGTAAAAAATATACAAATATATACCTACTATACTTACTTTAATAATTATAAAATAGTAACAATAGCAATGGTTCTGTTTCGAGCAAATAGTTGAGCGGTTTTAGGGCGAGGATCACCAAAGTTAGTTAGTTTATCCTCCTGCTAAATATTTGGATATAATTGTTATCGTGTAAGTGGGACTTTGAATAAATTTGACGTTTAATTTCCAAACGCCATCTGTCATCTGTAGAACTGAAAGTTAGCGTAGAATCTCGTGTTTTGTGAGTGATTTATATTAAATTCTAATTCGAAACAGATGACAGATGGCGTTTGGAAATTAAACGTCCCACTTACACGATAACAATTATATCCAACTATTTAGCAGGAGGATAAACTAACTGACTTTGGTGATCCTCGCCCTTAGTGTGTTAACTTGTTACCAAATGTCCTGCTGACCCTAGTGATCTAATAATATGCTTAAATTCTTCCTCTATCCGGAACGAACAATGTAAAAAGGTATATTCCCGTGGTTTGGAATCCACGTTAAATTATTTTATGTCCTCTGTGTTAGAAACTGTTAGAAGCAGTAAAAGAGGTACAAAAAAATGAAAAAGTTATATTTTAACCTATTATTTTTATGTTCTCATGTTGATACTAATTTCTTTTAAACTTAGGTTAGCACAGTAATATTATATGGAATCCCCATTGTATCTCTAGTCATTGAAAGCCAAGAACGACTTTGCTTAGCTCAGATTTCAAATACATTGTTGAAACAATACAGCTACAATGAAATTCACAACAGACGTGTAGCTTTAGGTAAGTTTTATTTATCTTTAATAAAATTTTGATCGTTATAATGTTGTTTGTTATCAGGAATCACTTGTGTGCAATGTACTCCAGTACAATTGGAAATTTTACGTAGGGCAGGTGCGATGCCAGTTTCATCTAGAAGATGTGGAATGATTACTCGTCGCGAAGCCGAAAGACTGTGCAAAAGTTTTTTGGGTGACAATTCTCCTCCTCGCTTACCCGATGATTTTGCATTTGCAGTGCATCACGAGTGCGCTTGGGGATGCCGTGGTTCGTTTTTACCGTCACGTTATAATTCATCGAGGGCAAAATGTATCAAGTGCAATGTGTGCGGTCTATTTTATTCGCCGAATAAGTTTATTTTTCATTCCCATCGGTTAACTCCAAACGATAAATATGTGCAACCAGATGCAGCAAATTTTAATTCGTGGCGTCGGCACATGAAACTAAGCGGAAGTGTTCCGGATGAAATAATGCATGCTTGGGAAGATGTTAAAGCTATGTTTAATGGTGGTACTAGAAAGAGATTGTTATCATCTTCGATAGTGTCGCGTAATCCTAAGCAAACTAAAATAAGCGCGGAAGTACCTCAACCGCAACCTGTTGTTCCTGCACCAAGAATCAGTAATTGTCAAGGACTTCCGTTACCGATTTCGCGTGTCTCTATGGATTTAATTTATAACAAACCCTTTCCTTTTTCACCGTACTCTACGTTTCCTTGGTTAAAAAGGAATCCTGTGTTATTTCCTTACGAAAATCCTCTTTTCCATGTCGATAAATCTTACCAATCCGCTTTTAAGCCAGTTCAGCCTGTTGGGGAAAAATCTTCACAAAAGGAAGATCATAGTGATGACGAAGTGGATATAGAATCGACGGATGAAAAACTGGAAGTAACGCGATATTGGAGTCCAAAGCGTGAAAGGGTAAGTGGTGATCAAAATTTCTCTATCATAATGGCAAAACCGTTTTAAATTTATTGGTGCAGTATACATTAATCAATATGTTTTCATCAATATTTGTTACCCCTTGACCGTAATGTTTATTTGTGACATTTTGTGTATTTATTCTGGGACGGGGTGTACATTTTATTAATTATTCATGGAAAGATGCTTACAGTTATTCCTATAAATAATTCAAATTTAATTTAGGAAAACATAGACAGTATGAGGTGTTTACATTTAATCATAGTGAAAGGTTGTTTTGCCAGTGTTAAACACAAACACTTGAGTATTAAGTTACATTTGATTAAAAAGACTAACGCATTAATCGAGGGTATGGTAGTGTCTTGCTTCCTCCCTTATTTGCCCTACCTTTGACAATCCATTAAGCAACTTAAACACAAGATTGACTTTTTCACGAATATTTATGAGTCAATCGATTAAATTACTTATTATATTATTACAAAACTTTAATAATATATAGTAGGTTCCTAACGCGAAGATCGTATAAAATAAATGGAACGATCGAATTATTTTTAAAAAAAGAAGCAATTGAGTTGATATTAATTACTATTTAATGCTTACAAAACAGTGTAAATAACACCCTATTTTTATGTCAATTATGTAAATATATAACTACAATAAATTTGAATATTCAATAGAGTTATCTCATTTCCAATCAAATTACACAAAAAATGATTATAGACAAATAAAACCCATATCAAAATGTTATTGTAATTCACAATAGATTTTTATATATAAACAGAGTAGATAATATCAATTGGTATTGCGTTTACTGTATCAGTTTATCTTATATGTAACGGTAAACCTATAGGTAATACCCCTTATCTTATTTTGTTCTTAACTTCATTACAAATTTATAACATTATTTATCTAATTCCTACCCTAACCAATTATATTTTTCTTTCTGCTCTTAAAATTATAAATTCCTTTCTATGTTTCGCTCTGTATATTGATTTACCAACTCCACACATTTAAATTTTCCAATTTTCATCAAAATTCATAGATTTATTCACTTTGCAGAACGCGGAGAGTATTTATATAGGTAGGAGAGACTGGGGTAGCTTTGAACGCGGGGCATATTCGAACAATTGAACTTTATTACTTAAAATATCCTTTAAAACCGCATAAACAGTAGTAGATCCATCCAGGAGGGAAGAGGGGAAACCACTACTTTTTTCCCCACATAAATTTCTAACTGAACTTATTAGAAAACTTGATTTCAATCTTTTAGTTGAGTGAATTTTTAATTGTTGATCATTATCATGCTTCGTTTGCAATAAAATATACCTTCTTATTTTGTCTTCATGACTAAACTAAAAGTCAGTTATGGCCAAAAACCTCCAATGGAAGAGGCTTATGTCCAGCAGTTGGCGAAAACGGGTTGAGAAGAAGAAAGAACTAAGCTAAATAAAATACACAAACTAATGTAAGTCGGTAAGTAACTAATTTTGGGTTAATTGCGCGTCCTTTCGTTAATGTCCACTTAAGGCCGTATTCTGGTTTAAAAGCATAAATTATAGGCGATTTTTCGAGCTCAATAAAAATGAAACAAAAAATAATTTTACCATGCAAATTTTTACAACATATTTGCTGATATTTTGAGAATATACTGTTGTGATATTTCTTAATTTAGGGGTCCAGACAGATTGATGAGGTAGAAATTTGACTTCATTTGCGTTAAAGTCAGTAGCCACTTAATAAATTCAACTGGTATAAAAAAGCGAAATTTGCATCAGTTTTACAAAAATCATCAATTTGTAACAAATCCACACATAAAACTAACACATTTAAATTTATTTGTAAAATACAAAATTTGTGCCGCGTCCTGTGTATAATTTTGTACTGAATAGTTAATACCAGATTCATAAAAACAAAGTGTTAATAATATTTCGGTGCGTATGCAAATAAAAACTTTATGTTACCTGGAAAGAAGAGTCGATTTCGCTGATAGGAACGAAAATTCCCACTTCAAAAAAGCGAAATTTGAATATGGGGGGAACAAAGCCAGCAAGCAAAAGGAGGAGAGAAGTCAGTTTCTTGGAGGAGACCAAACTGGGAACTCGTGAAGTTCTTTGGTGGAGATCAAACTGGGAACTCGTGAAGTTTTCTGGTGGAGATCAAATTGGGAGCTCGTACGAGACCTCTTGATCCAAAAACTCAGAGAGTAAAATTTGCGAGTTCACATAAGTGAACAATTAACCAGAGTCTTGTAATTACGTGGTAATCAACTACGTACGACGCGTAAATACTGAAAATTGTGTATCGCGAATGCAACGTGGTATTTGTGGCAGATTTATTGCCACTTATAAACTGATACAAATTTCCGCAATTGAATATTTTTATTTAATAAACAATGTTAATGTTGAATTGCTGCCTTGTTAATTCGTCTGTTTGAATCCACTGACCCTTGACGAAGAGAAGAACTCAGCTACCGGCGTAAAACTAGTACAGCGGCCTTTGAAATAGTTTTTTGAGTGTAAAAACCATAACAACTAAAGTGTCACCATAACATGGGACTTGAACAGGTCAAATAGGGGTTGTACGGCTTAGCACAAAAATCATTACAATACAGAAAAAATTTTGAAAAAAAATAATGAAAATTAAACAAGCTATAAGCTGATAAAGTTGGGGGTAAAAAAAATAGAGGGTGTGCTGGTTGACACGATTGCAACCCTTCTGGTAATCGGAGACAAGATTTCAAAAAAGATTATTAATTAGTAAGAATGTCGTTATCGTCCCTACCGAAGAGAAAACGGATAAAAAATTTTTCGCAAAATGGCGGCTGTCTGAAGAAAAATATTCATTTTTTGACTGTTTTTGTCTTAATTTTTTAAAATAGTAAACCAAATAATTTTTATACAAAAGTGGTAGGGACGATAGACAGTTATATAGTGAAGGTTGGTACAAAATTTGAAGCAAATCGGTTACATAGAACTTGAGATATCATGTCAACTAGGTTGAAAAATGTAGTTGTGAGAAATATTCTATTAAAGTTTTGAGCAAAAGTTTTAACCAGTAAAACAAATAATTTTGATATAAAAGTGGTAGGGGCGATAAACAGTTATATATTGAAGGTTTGTACAAAATTTGAAGTAAATCGGTCAAATGGAACTTGAGATATTATGTCAACCATGTTGAAAAATGTTAAAATGTCATAAAATACATAATTACTACGACCTTCGGTAAGTTACTCACTGCTAGGTTCAGTTGCTGCGTCACTAAAGTAGCTAAAACGTGGTAAACTATTGGAATTTTCAAATTTTCTCTTGAAAAAAACAAAACCTTGATTTTTTTTCATTCCAAACCAGAACACGGCCTTAACTAAATGATCCAGTTAATCAATAGAAGAAGAAGCCAATAGAAAAATCCATTTCGATAAAGAATCCAAAGATATTATTTCTATATTTTAAGATTTTCGGCGAATTTTCTCTCGATGAATTTTCCTAGACCCCTTTTCAAACCCTATCAATTCTTGTTTGCAAACTTTTCAAATCTGTAATAACAAAATTTTAAATATAGATAGAAAATAAACGAAGAACTGGTGTCCTTTGTCAGTAACTTTTAATATTTTGAGTTCTTGAAATCATTTTAATTAAAATTAATTAACACTTTATGAGTAATTAATTTAAATTGTTATCATTTTTGTTTTGAAAATTATCAATACTGCGATTTGTTATCACTGTACTACAAGATTATTTTAGCCAGTGTAGACTCTTTTATCTTATTCAGTCCTGATATCACGGTGACGCATTGTCTGGAATCGAAAGTGAAAAAACACGCAAGCTCCATTTTTACCGCAAGTAATTTATTGTAATAAATGTTTGAACAAATAATCCTCTAAAATCAAAGCCACAGCTGGTTGAGTTACAGAGAAGAAATTCTGGATTCAAATCGCAGATTTCACATAATTTTTAGCTCGGCCTTCCAGTGGATATCCACAGGCTGTGGTGAAATCGGAGGTAGTACAAAGAGCCCGTTTAGTGGCCCAAGCTTACAAGTTTATTTTGTCTTCCAATATAATATAAAAATTATTGCAGAATAATAAAAGCTTCCTAGAACTTCTGTAGACCTGCTTCCAATACACTAAGTTTTGGAAAGATCAATTTTGTGAAATTTAGTTTTCAAATAGTATGCAAGATGTTGTAGATCACCGTGTTTGATAATCAGGATCACATAAATTTAATGAGATTAAATTATCAAATTTGAAAAATGTTACAAAAACAAAATGCTCAAAAAATGTGAGCAGGTTTGGCACAGACTGGCTATAGAATTTCTCAATTTTCGGGTGTGATCATAGTCGAGGCAAATACATTAAAGGGGGCATGCAGTGGCAGATTTTCCAACAGGCGGAAGAGGCGCGCGCTTAGGGCCTCGTAAATCAAGGGGCCTCAAAATAAGGAAAATTTTATTTTTATTAATTTAATTCCTGTTGTAATAAACACAGAAAAAATATCGAAAAAATTCTAAGCTCTACGATGCCTTAGTTTTCAAGTAATTTTGATTTTAGTGCAATCCATTTTTGATTTAAATTTTTGTTAAAAATTTAATTTTGTTCAAATATTCTGAAACTTTAGGAAAATATTAACTCTTTTTTAATTAACACAGAAAATATAGCGAAAAAATTCTAAGCCCCAAGATGCCTTAGATTTGCAGTTATTTTGATTTCAATGCAATTTTTGTTTTAAAATTTTTGATAAAAATTTAATTTTGTTCAAATATTCTGAAATTTTATGAAGATATCAATACCGTAGTAGTAAACTCAGGAAAAATTTAAAAAAAATTATAAGCCCTAAGATGCCTTGGATTTGCAGTTATTTTGATTTCAGTGCAATTTTTGATTTAAATTTTTTGATAAAAATTTAATTTTGTTCAAATATTCTGAAACTTCATGAAAATATTAACTCTGTTGTAATAAACACAGGAAAAAGAACGGAAAAAAATTCTAAGCCCTAAGATGCCTTAGTTTTCAAGTAATTTTGATTTCAGTATAATAAATTGATTTTAATTTTTTGATAAAAATTTAATTTTGTTCAAATATTCTGAAACTTCATGAAACTATGAACTCTGTTGTAATAAACACAGGAAAAATATTGAAAAAATGCCAAGCCCTAAGGTGCCTTAGATTTACAGATATTTTGATTTCAGTGCAATTTTTGATTTTAAGTTGATAAACATTTAATTTTGTTCAAATATTCTGGAATTGTATGAAAATATCAATTCTGTAGTACTAAACGCAAGAAAAATAATAAAAAAATTCTAAGCCCTAAGATGCCTGGGATTTGCAGTTTTTTTGATTTTAGTGCAATTTTTGACTTAAATTTTTTGATAAAAATTTAATTTTGTTCAAATATTCTGAAACTTCATGAAAATATTAACTCTGTTGTAATAACCACAGGAAAAATATCGAAAAAATTCTAAGCCCTAAGATGCCTTAGTTTTCAAGTAATTTTGATTTCAGTATTTATGTGCAATAAATTTTTGATTTAAATTTTTTGTTAAAAATTTAATTTTCTTTAAATATTCTGAAATTTTATGAAAATATAAATTCTGTAGTAGTAAACTCAGGAAAAATAACAAAAAAATTCTAAGCCCTAAGATGCCTTGGATTTGTAATTATGTTGATTTCAGTGCAACTTTTAGTAAAAAAAAAAGTATTAAAATTATAAATCGTCTGCAGGCCGGTGAACCAGGGGTTCACATCAAATGCATTAGGAAGTGTAGGATTAGTGAAAATACTTAGAGGGGGGCCTCAAAATTGAATTGCGCCTGGGGCCTCATAAGTTCTAAAACCGCCACTGGGGGCACGCATTTTACCTTCATATTTTGAAAATGTACTATCATTTAATTATATTATAATAATTATGAAGTACAAACAAAAATATTTTGTTTTTTATATTGTTCATATTATGGAACTCCATGTTCTAATAAGAAAATTTCCCCTTTGATTTTGGAGCAGATCAATTTTTGAAATGCTCCGTTCCAGCATCAAAATATCTGCGGCAGATAAAATTTCCAATTCGAATTCGGGGTTGGGGAAGATTTAAAATAAAAATTTGAAAATATTCTTAGGTTAGGTATGGTTATCCTATATCTTACAAGGGGGGAGGAATCGAGAGATGAATAATAAAAATTATATCAAAAATAATAGAGATTTTGTACCACTGCAACTGTTTTTAAAAAACGAATCTATAGAAAACTTTAAAGAATTTTATTTTAACGGCATTTTGAAATTCATTACCAGTTTAATTGGCCGAATAACGGGATTATCAGAAATACTTTGAACGGATGAAAAATAATTAAACATTTTTGCTAATTTTGATGTACTGGTCAGGGCCGGCATTAATAAATAAAAAAAATGTAATTGTCTCGGTAGCGTGGTTGGTTAGCGGATTCCGGAATTAATAATTGAGATCGATGACATAATAATATAAAAAGAAAGAAATGTTAATTAATTATAATATTTAATAAAAGTAAACCTAATTAATTCGTACTTACTTAGTTTAAATTTTACTTTTCGTAATGTTTGGGGGAAATTTCCAAATTAACATAAAAGAGAGCTACTTTTTTATCTGATTAGGAGCTATAAAATTGCGTAAGCAGTAAAAAATAAATAATAAGGAATTAACATTTAACCGTAGAATATGAATTTCATTTAAGGCTTTAATAACGGACGGTTTAATTTTCGTAGAGAAGTAAAAAAAGGTCAGACGCTGACATTTAAAAGCGATCCCTCACTCAATATTCACCACCATTTGGATTTGTTCCGCTTAAACATTGGTCTTGTTGGTAAAGTTTTAGTAATAAGTTGGGTAGGAAAAAAGCAATTATTTTAAGTTAGAGAGTTTTTAAAATTTAGAAAGCGTTTGTTAACCCAATTAAAAGTTGAGTGTAAATAATCGCACTTTGTTACCCTGGAGTACGATTGAATTGAGCCCTCTTTATATGAATTCAAAGTATCTGCGTATGGAATACTTTTAGATGCCACGGGCACGGGGTGAAATATTAAAGTCTATCGCGTTTAAAGCGCATAGATACAATAATAAATTGTGCAAACATAGTGCACAGCTTTCGACCTGCTTATAAATTAAAAGCAATTATAATGAATACAACATAACAATGAGATTTAGCGTTTGTTTAACTTAACAAAGGATTAAAATTACTCTGCTTCTATAGCTTTTTGAATAATTAAAGATTAACATTCAATACAAACGATTCTTGTATTACATTTCTGTTTTCCTGCTGCTGTATTTTAACACTTTTTTAAAAAATTTATATTAATTATTTTATCTTTTACTTTATTTTAATTAGATTAATTGAAAACTTTTATTTATTTATGAAAGTTACCAACAGATATAGAACTAAAATTTATATTTAACACACAAAAAAGAAAATATTAGTAGATAAGTAAATAATCCACAGATTTTTTTTAGCCGGGATAGTGATTGATTAAATAAATCCAAGGATCAAACTGCACTCAGACAATTGGACAGATTCAAAGATTTTCTTCTATCTTTCTGGCTTTTTTATTTTAACCTTTATCCGCTCGCGTACGTGGCAAATTGGCCGCAGTAAGACACTTTCATAAAGGTTTGTCAACACTTGATCAGCTGTCAAATCTTGATCACCCAAATTTCTAGGATCAAGCGCTTGATCAGAGATCAACATGAAATTCTAACCTAAAATTTAAAGTACTGATAAAACATATTTAAATTGTTTTGAACAACAATAAATGAGATATTTTGATTTAAAATCATTTAATCTGTTATCAAACAAGGGTTAATATTACAAAAAAAGCTCATAATATACAAAAATAATTTAATGTCGACCAAAAGTAAATAAGCATGAAGTTAGCGCAAAGTCAAATGTTACTGTTAAGCGGAGAAAGCTTTATGAAACCCGTCGAATTTTAACACTCTGATTAACGTGATCGGAGATCACCTGATCGGTGATCAGGGTCGGCTGATCAAGACTTTTATGAAACTGGCTATTAGGGTAGTTTGTGGCTGTACTGAGCCGGCTGGTGGAGCTTTTTTAAACAAAACACGGGCATGGTCTAGTGGAGAAGATAGTAATTAGATAATACAAGCTCTTCCCACCTTTCCCTGACGCTCTGGAAGGAAATGGTAGAGAAAATTCAAAAAGGCAAATTTCAACTCCAAAATACGCAAAATTAGTATAATAGATAATAATTGTCAGTAGATCTTTGTGATAGATTCTTTTTGAAGGATACTTTCCATACTTTTTCCAATGAAGGAACTTTAAGAATTTTCCGTAAACTCAGTCTACATCTAAAAAACTACATTTTGGTTTGGGTGGTTCAATAATATTGCATTGAAGTACAGCAGGCCCGTAGCCAGGGGGGCACTTGGGGGCACGTGCCCCCCCCCCGAAATGTTGAAAAAACAAAGAAAATGGAAGGGGAAAAACCGAAAATTTTACATTTTACAAAAGGTTTTTTACAAGTGCCCCCCCCCCCCCGAAATGAAATTCTGGCTACGGGCCTGAAGTACAGCATAAAGTATTTTTGTTGTTAAAATTTTATAGGTTAGAAATATTACAACAAACATCTGTTTGTTGATCTGGTTGTTCGGCCTTCGGCCTCACTTAGGAGACTTGCTGATTGGTTCATGGTCAACCTGCTCAACCAATTTCGATTTTGTGATGAGGCAGTGAAGACTCTTCGCTTTATTTATATATTATAGATACATAGATATAAAATCATATTATAAAATAATATTATTTTTAAAAGTCCAAAAAGTGTGATTTAACGCCACAGTAGATTCTTTGGACAACTGTATTGAAAAGTTTCAATTTATAATTTTCTGTTTTTAATGTCATTAGCTTACATAAAAGAAGGTAATATAGAAAATACATACAACAGATAAGCACAGGCAAGGATTTCTATATAAACTCTGTAATAGTAGATCAAGTATTTACAAATTCAGACAAGATTTAATTATTTAAAACAAGTGAGTCAAGCATCTACAAACATAGACAAGGTTTCCTCTTTCAATTCCGATGTAGATTCTGCCAAACGCTACTTCTGAGCTGTATGCTAGCGTCGTGCTAACCGTATATGCATAGAGCGCCTGTCTGATTAAAGTTTCTGAATGGGTCAAAACGGGTCAAATCCGAAATGTTACCTAAATACTTAACTCTGGATTAAGCGGCGTTTATACAGAGTTCAGCTTCAGTAGAAGCTGAGAGCCAATCAGATTGAAGTATTTTCTTGTATCCTTTTCTATGGTTAAAAAATACTTAAATCTGATAGGTTCTTGCCAGTTTCTACTTAAGCGAGGCAAGACGCTAATCTCTATGTGAACGCAGCTTTACGCTATGCATTGTGACTGTTTCAGCAGCACGGCTCCCAAGTGCCCCCCTGGCTACAGGCCTGATAGTACCTATAGTTTAATATGGATCTAAACCAAAGCCCAAATGATTTAATCCTGTTTTGGGAATCAAGCAGGTTTGCATTATTTGATAGTTTGGTGTTGTGTTTGAATTGACTCGAATATCGAGGATTCATTTACCGTGATTTGAATTCCACGTTAATCTACATTACATAACATGTTAATATTTATTTTGAATTTGAAATTTTAAAATAAATAAGTTTTTACAAAGCATCAAATTTCGTAAAATAGCAAAATGGATCATTTCAAATATTTTAATACCCAACAAAATGGCATCGAGTGAAACCTAAGCGATTAGGAATAAATAGTTGCAGGTTCGCATTTGCCAGTCGCCTGTTGGGATTATTCCATCGTCCTTTGTTGACTTTTTTGAAAATTTCTATATCACATAAAATTCCATTGTAAAAATGTAGCAGAATCCAAATAAATTAGAATTCGCTAACAATCTTTCTAAATTAAGACAGCCTTTTGGATTTAGACAGACATGTCCTATAACCAATTAATTATTTTTTTTAACTCAAAATTAATGTAAGTAGTCTGAACAGTATGATAAATTTATTAGATTGTGGGATACTTGCTTTTTCAGCTAACTTTAGGATTTCATTGTCAATTTTTTATTTAAGGCCATGGTCAAATCGATAGCGTCCGGTGAGTGCCTTAAAAAACTTGTTGCGTTCCATTCTCTGAAAATCTAAATAGAACTCCAAAAAGAGACGGTGTTTTCCTTATTTCAAAATTCACTGATTAGAAAAATTGAATTATCTTGATATTATTGAGAAGAAAATGTAAAATTGCTTCCAACAAGGATTTTAGACAATCAAAAGTTAAAGTTTAAAACTAAAAGTTTTTTATTTCCCATTGTGAATGCATCGGCGCAGTAGATTTGAGCTTTACAAGATTCATTTTAAGAGTACCACATGAACTAAAGAGCCAACCAACATTATTTTTAAAGGAAACGAGCCAAGACAAAACAGTTAACGTCGTTCGGAATGACCCTGTTATCTTGTATCTGTACGTGTCTTGTTTAGTGATATAAAAAAGCAATCATCTACAAAATCAGCGTTAGTATCGAGTATTTCTATGTTACCGGCGGGACGCATTTGTCCGCTTGCTTAGCGCTACGGTGTCCCATTGGAATAAGAACTCGTTTAACTTGGAATGTGTATTTATTTTATTAGTGTTGCAACTAATGGTGTATTACATTTCTTCTTTGCTATTGCAACTTCTAAATTTATGTATTTTGTAAATATTATATCAAGATTCTAAGCGTTCATTCGAAAGAAGACTTTTCATTAGACAAACGTGAAAATCCCTCAACATGTTACGATTTCATCATAGTCTTATTATGTATGGTACATACTACTGTACAAATTCAAGCAAATTTGAAAATTTAAATATAAAAAATCCAACTGATGATTTCCAAATATAGCGAAACACATGTTTTGTTAATACTTTCAATTAAATAATAAGTAATTGAACCTTTAGTTCGTTAAAGTATACTTTGATAGATTTTTAATGTGACAGAATAAATTACTTTTCCACAGAGAAAAATGTAGCAAGGAAAACCCTTCCTCCCTTCTCTTTTCCTCAGTTTTCATGACAGGTGTAAATTGATTTCTTATATTCTATGTAATATAATCACTATTCAAAGTTAACCAGCTAATCATAACCTTAAAATTATTTCATTAGCCATTCCAAATCAACAAGCTAAACATAACCTTAAAATTAAATATTATTTTGATTTAATTCTAAATCTCTTTTTCGGTTTACACTAATGAGACCGATTATTATTATTTACATTGAACCATTATCGTTAAATGAAATTACCTTAATAGAAACATATTTTGCTTTATATGTGAAATGTCATTAACGCTAATTATATCTCTATGGCTTTGGTTTTTCTATTTATATTCAAAAAATATTGAAGTAATATATAATTCATAAATTATTACTGCATAATAACTATCAGTAATCCCCTTACGTCATAACTAACATAAACTCGTGACTTTTAATTCACATTTACATTTAATATATTTGAAGTTTTATTCTTAATTAATTTATGTATTTGATATTTTAATAGAATTTATTATTAATTTGGTTCCATTGAGTGTGTGCAGTGTTATTAATCTGTTCCTTTACAGTAATTATATTTTATATTTCTGACCTAGCCAAAAAGAAAATCTACTATTTTTACTCTTACAGTCCTTGAAGTGTGTCCGTTATGAATTATGATACTGAATTTTGTGTGCGCTATACCTCCCAAGCCAATAAGAACATCTCCACCAAATTTTACATTTACTACTTTTATATTACGACTTAGAGCTGATTGAAAATAACAAGCTATTCGTTGCAATGAAAGCATGTCCTCGATGACGAACACTTTTCAAAAGGACACCTCCTCACATAGATTAGCGCTTCCTCTTTCATCCATTGCAGATATGCAAGGGCTGACCTCTGTTTTGATTGTGATCGCAGACAGACCCAGAACATAGTTGTCAAATTAAT
Source organism: Rhagonycha lutea (assembly GCA_958510855.1). Classification (NCBI taxonomy): domain Eukaryota; kingdom Metazoa; phylum Arthropoda; class Insecta; order Coleoptera; family Cantharidae; genus Rhagonycha; species Rhagonycha lutea. Next base: position 2,489,115 of record OY294042.1, read on the forward strand.
TCAAGTGAAGTTCTTATAACATCCGCTCGACTACAGAGACAAATTAAGGATATCAATAATGTATTGTTTTAATTGCATTGTAAAGATTCAACAATTGAATTAAATGGACACATTTCTTTTAACAGTTGTTTAAATTGCAATGGAATTAAATCAATTGTTATTTAAACGTTGCACAATTTAAATTTTACTTTTTACTGCAAAATTTTATGTTTGTATCAGGGCCTAACGACCATATCCGATATTTTTTTATTATTTATACTATAACTTTGCTCTAGAAATGATAGCCATTGAACAATACCTTCATTTTATATGCGTTTATTTGTTAAATAATGATAGATATTACTCAAGGTGTTATTTACTGTTACTGTTTGAGTAATTACTATTGAGTAATAACTAATAAACCTTCATTATTCAATGATAGTGTCGAGTTAGAAAATTGTTTTAATTCACAAAGTTAACTTTTTATGAGTTACAGCTTAATAGTAAATGATGGAGAGTAGCTTATATGTTGCAGAAACTTTATAAACCAATTTTGGATTTTTGGGCTTACAAAGTATTAGAACTGCACAGGCGAAATACGTGTATGTGTTTACTCAGAACACAAAAAGGAATAAACACTCTGCATTCATGTTCGAAATGTAATCGATTTTATATGCATTCGTGCATTTTTTAAATGAATTTTTAATGTTTTGGTGCATTGAATAAATTCAGCCTTTTGGATTTGAATGATTGGATATTTTTTCAAAATGAATTTTTTTTCGAAATTTTTCGTTGGAAATAAAACAAAGAAAAGTTTTTCATCAAAATTATACAAGAATTCCGCTTTTAACGATTTCTTCCTTCTTTGCAAAATGTATAACGGTTAAATGTAGTTTAGATTTTTTAAATGAATAAATTCCCTCTGGATTTCAGTCTGCTCTAAGAGAAATGTCAATAACTCCCACAATTAACGATTCAAGTATGGCTTTCCATTAAAACTTCTTATTTAAAATTTTTGCAAACAAGGAAAACCCAATTCAAATTTAGTTAAAAAAAGTTTTAATCTTCTGGAAGATATTTAGAAGGTTATTAAAAGACGTGTTTTCTAAATAGGTGTAATTCTGTTAGTCAAGGACTCATACACGGTTCATGAACAGGGAAGCACGAAGACTTGTCCCCGAGGGTGCAGTCATCAGGGATTAGAAATACTGTAGTCTAGTGACTACAGTTAACCAAAGCCTAATGTATGCATTAAAATAATTTTTTTTTAATTGTTAAAAAAATTTTTGTTTAAAATTTTGAAATTTTTGCATCGAGGAAATGCATAAATACGAAAAAATTAGTAAGTGCCATGAACGATTTTAAATCAATTAATGTATTTAACATCATCAGATTAATTTCGTTCATAATTTAAAAAAAAATTTCAAAAAGAAAATTCAGTCGTGCTTTTTAAAACGGGAGCTTTGCGTTACACTCGTTAGGTCTTGGTAGTACATTTACTCACAACGATTTGGTAGAGTAATTTAAAAAATAGCTCATTCTATTTTAAAATGTCACATTGAATTAAGTATGCTACAGCAAGTACGGTGAATAAAGATACGGAAATTTGCAAGAAGAAATTGATTGCACTTTTATACTAAGCAGAAAAATATTTAGACTAATTTGAAACTTCCCTTATACAAAATTAAAACTCTTAAAATTAATTTGAAAATTAAACTTACCGGAGCATCTATATCTACAAAAAAAACTCTATTTTGAATCTCTGCATGTGGACATAGATACGTACATGTATGAAAAAGTGAAAAGAAACCCACCCCCGTATTTATCTCCCTAGAGAAGTAATAAATTTGTATGTTTAAAATTAAATGACAAGTTTTTATTACTATTCGGTTTAATTATTTTTAATCTTCTTTATCGGAAGTATGATATCATTAATTAAAATTTATAAATTTCAAATGCCGCGTTATCTAAAAACGACGGTAAAATCAGAGACATGACAATTGTTTAGGGTTAGTGACGGATAATGACATGAAACTGTTATGAAGATGTTCAATAATGCATTATCAAACACGCGAATCAAACAATTTTTTGTCGTAGCCTTAACTATATTTATATATTTTTCCGTCAAATTAACAATTTTCTAAACAATTTTTGTTCCGTGTATGCTATAACAAACGAAATCAAACAAGTATTTGTGTAATGAAATCACTAATAGTTACAATTGAGTTTCATTGTAGTATATCGAATATTTTATAATTTTAATCAGAGTACTCGACAATTATGTAATAGTAAAATATGCCACTGTTCAGCAATTACAGTTTTATTATGCTTTCGTCATGCAATGTACAATAATAATAGTTGGTATACCAACACGAATAAATTGCAGGACATTTTTCAATACGTAATATATTATTGAACAGTTTTTATCAAAGGTTACACCAAAAGTATATAATAATTATATAATATATTTAAAAGTTTAATTATTATAACTCTAATATAAAGCTTCATTCACAACTCAAAATTAAAGACTAAAATTAGCATAATCGTTTTACATATTTTTTTTGCTTTATATAAATTTTATGTTCATATCCACTTCTTATAAATCAAACCGCTTATAATGCACTCGCTTGAAACTTCCTAATAATGAACTAATTCTAACAAATTCTTAGATTAAACTCCTATTGTATTAAAAGCCGGTTAAAATTATCTCCTACTATGATGGACTAATTTTTTAGTTTCTTAAGTTCATTATAAGCGGATTACACTGCATTTGATTAAAAAGGCAGGAAGTTTGTCTAGTAGGGTGGGTGCCGGACTTGTTAGTAGAATTTCTAAGTTCGAATCCTACTCGAAACGATTTTCTTTCTGTCCCAGTGGTTCGGATGTAAAAATATAGTAATACAATGTGGAAGGTTGAAACTGTTACCAATTTTTAAACCCCTGCCATTGGTAAGCCTCTCAAACTAAAACTTTCCAATCATTGTTTTTTGTTCTGACGTCTATAATATAAACAAGTTTTGACATTTGGAGCGAGTAAAATGACAAATTCCATCAAAAATAAGGATTTAAATCCAGTACCAGAAATGATCATTTATCTGCACACAAAAATGTATCGCAACCTGATATTGTAAAGAAGCTCTCGCATATGAAAATCAACAAAATGTTCGTAAGTAGAACTATTATACGCTACAAGAAAATTGGTGATGCTATTCCTGCCAAAAAAAGACGGCAAAAAACGCTCTAAGAAAACTCCAGAGGTAATTAAGGTTGTGAGAGAAATAATTCGAAGAAATGCCGCTCGCTTTGGTCGTCAGATGGTTAAGGAGCTCGATATGTCCCACAATACCATGCAATCATTGCTAAACGAAGATTTAGAGTTCAGAGTCTACAGAAAACAAAAGTGAAAAAATGCCCAATGCTACTCAAGCGGCACGGTGGTCCTGATATCATTTTTTCAAATGAGAAAATGTTCACTTTAGCACGTCGCGTCCCCTGAATTAACAAAATGACAGGGTGTATGGAGCGACTTTATCGGACATTCCTAGAAATATCAGAAACATTTCTCCCTACCAGAATGCCTTTGCAGAAATGGTTTTTGGTGCCGTCTCCAAAAAAGGGAAATTTTTGCTGAAATTCATCAACAGAGGGGTCAAAATCAATAAGGAATAACAATAATTGAGCCAAAGGCTAAGGAAATGTATGGCGATGAAGACCTTGTCTTTCAGCAATATTCTGCCCCTGACCATAAGGGAATCATCAAATTATTTTCAAAATAATTTTCAATGCATTTTTACAAATTTTCCTGATTTTATCAACACAAAAGAATGGCCTGCTTCTAGTCCAGACCTGAGCCCACTGGACTTTTATGTATGGAGCTACATGTTGCAAGAACTGGACAAGTACAAGGTTAAAAATTTGGACAATTTTTTATTTAATGTTGACTATGAATAGTGAATGTTTTGGAATGTGAATGTTTTGGAAATTGCCTTATAGGCTTTAGGGTATAAGAGAGCATTGATACGTAACAGTTTTGGAAACTGCTATGATGAGACCTACAGTTTAACTTGGAATCTAAACCACGGCATCATATACCGCGATAATCTTCTGCGTACACTTCGCAACCACTGCATGCAATTAGTTCCACTAATAGAAAATATTTTATTATGCCAGTAAAAATAAACCAGAAGATTTTGAAACTAATCTCCCCCCTGTACATGCCATTTTTCAATTTAGAAAATATATCTTAAAAATAATTTTGACTCTACTGGATTATTTTTAAAACAAACTTTTTAATTTCAGGAAAATTTGGAAGCAGTTCCCACTACATCCGAAGATTCTAGAGAACAAATTACATTAACTCCTCATCAAGAAACTGTTTCATCTCTCACAGACAGAATATGGAATCTCTCGAGGTTTTCGTTAGATAGATCGGAAAGAAATAATTTATTGTACAGGCATGACGTTCATAGACATTTTTTTGTTGAATCAGGTTAGTACGAGTATACTATACAAAATTTGTAACGATTTGTGAATGCAATCAAAACTTCAGCCGTTTCTACGGCAACCAATAGTATACCTATCAATTAAAATAAACTTCTATTCATTTTGAGTGTGTACTTATGTAATTTGATTACACCTTGTTAATTAACGAAAATCCGCTTAATGAATTTGCTATTAGGCGAGAGTCACACCTTTAATTTATTACTTATTTGGCTGTAAATACTGAAGCGCTTTGAGTAGTTAATTCCTACTTCATACATATAATGCTAAAATTATTTGCCTACATTTTCAATGTATAGTAATTAAATTGATAAGATTTAATAAATTTAAATACACGACAGAAGTTTGGTAAATTAAAAATAATCCAATAAGAAGTAACACTATTATTTAGTGTACGCATTATTTTATGATGAATGTTATTCATATTTAGTGTTTTGATTCTAAATAAAAATTCAAAAATAATATTAACACTTAAACGGTCGAATATTTATAATTTATTTCCTGCCGTATGTGAACAACCGGCAATAATTTATAATATTGTACAGATTGCAAAAATGCACTACCGGTTATTTAAGTGTTAATATCTAATAGTTATAATTATTTAAACCCTGCTGAGCAGCTTTGCAATGTTGCTCGGTATTCGACCTCACAGAGCTAACCAAATAGTCGGCAATTACAAATACAATTGATGCTTTCTGAATTACAGCTAGAAATGATGTAAAGCTGTACAGGACGATATCCTGATGCTTTTTCAATGGCTCCCTCTTATTAATAGTATTAGGTATGCTAAAAAGTTTCGGGCCTAATAATTAGACAATAAATGACATTAAAGTCGATTTTCTCTAAAACTACTTATCTGATCGCATAATCATATATGTCATTGGAAAAATGACACTTTTAGCTAAAAAACAAAAGTAAAATCATTCGATTCGGCTCATGCAGTTGTGAAAAATTGCTGATTAAAGATGGAAGTAAATAAAGAAAAAATTCGCTACATTTTACAATTTTTCTTCGATCAAAGAGAAATCGCTGCGCAGGCTTGTGAAAAAATTTGTGCTGTTTATGGTCCAGATGCTCTATTGAAAACAGGAGCAAAACAATGGTTCGAGCGTTTTCGTTCTGGAAATTTCGATGTCAAAGATGCACCACGCTCTGGTCGGCCGGTCATTGAAAAAGTTGAGGAAATGCTAGAAATTGTGGAACAAAACCGTCATGTAAGCACTGTAGAGATCGCCAAGAGTTTAAACATCAATCGCCAAACAGTTGCAAACCATTTGAAAAAAGCTGAATTCAAAAAGAAGCTCGCTATTTGGGTGCCGCATGATTTGACGCATAAGAATTTGCTCGACCGAGTTTCCATCTGCGAATCGTTGCTGAAACGTAATGAAATCGAACCATTTTTGAAGCGGATGGTTACTGGAGATGAAAAATGGATTACATACGACAACGTTGTGCGCAAAAGATCGTGGTCGAAGCGAGGTGAAGCTCCCCAGACGGTGGCAAAGCCCGGACTCACCATTCGAAAGGTGATGCTGTCTGTTTGGTGGGATTGGAAAGGTATCCTCTATTATGAGCTGTTACCAACTGGTCAAACGATTGATTCTGCACGCTACTGTCAACAATTAACCAGATTAGAGCAAGCAATTCAAAAAAAGCGGCCAGAATTGATCAATAGGAAGGGTGTTGTGTTCCATCATGACAACGCCAGACCACACGTATCTTTGGTGACCCGAGAAAAACTGGAAGAGCTTGGCTGGGAAGTTTTGATGCATCCGCCGTATAGCCCGGACCTTGCACCATCAGATGGCTAAGTTTTTCACCGATAAACCAAAGAAGTTTTACAGTGATGGAATAATGGTTGTGCCCAAAAAGTGGCAAAAGGTTACCGAACAAAATGGAGCATATTTAGTTTAAATAAAGAATTTCAAAACATAAAAATTTGGTGTTTGAAAAACTACCTAATTAGGCCCGAAACTTTTTAGCATACCTAATATAACTATTATGCATCAAAAGCTTTGAAAGTCACATTTTCTGCGCAATTGCATGGAAAGCAATATTGTGGTCGTGCTTTTTGTAATATTTGATTATTTCATTACACATTTTTCCCGAATATAATAACAATATATCAAATCTGCATTGATTGAGTAAATTGTTCGAGTTACCTTAGTAACCATTAGCATTAGATGATTCTATCAAGCTATTTTTGAAAAATATATCCAGTTTTGGGAATTATTATTCATCAAGATAATTTCTAATAAATATTCTAATTCGCTTCCTTAAATTTATATAAATTGTTGAAAGCCTATACTTAATGTTATCTTTTGGAATAATTAATTAGCTAGTTTAACTAATTCAAAACCTCTTAAATATTTACTTAAGAGCGCGCTGCAAATTTTGATACAAAAACATGTTTCGACAGATGGCGTCCCCTAAAATATTAATCTTTTATAGTTATCTTTCCACCAAAACAGAATTCTAATAATTTATAAAAGTCATATGAATAAACGATAACTAAGCTAGGCAATAAGGAAGTTTGAACTTTCAAAAATAAATATTTTTAATTATATTCAATATTTTCACATGTGCATATATTTTTGGAATATACTTGTAAATATTCAACATTGCAAGCTCAAACTTCCTTATTGCCTAGCTTAGTTATCGTTTATTCATATGACTTTTATAAATTATTAAAATTCTGTTTTGGTGAAAAGATAACTATAAAAGATTAATATTTTAGGGCACGCCATCTGTCGAAACATGTTTTTGCATCAAAATTTGCAGCGCGCTCTTAAACAATTTGCTCATGCTTTTGTATTAACAAAGAAATGATTTACCAAACAAAAGCTAGATCTTAATGAACTGCAACTTACATATAAAGTGTTAATTTTTACTAATTTCAAATAATCAGTTTTCTGTCTGTCTGTCTGTCTGTATGTATGTAAGATAAACTGTAATAATAATAATAATAAATAATGTCGATGCTACTTTACCTTTATTTAAAAAAAAATGTTTATTATTTAGATGGATCTTCGATATCCCGATCAGCGTTATCCGTTTCTCCACCTATAAGAACCCCAACAATTGACTGCACAACTTGTATGAACCATAATAGCGGAGTGATATATGTTGGTTCAGAAAATAATAATAAAGGACCCCCAACGTCTGAAGAAAGTTACTAACTAGGTTTATTATAAAATTAATTTTTTGTTACTTTATTTACTAAGTTACCTGTTATTTACTACTAAATTATTTAAAACCTGTATACAAATAAAAATTAGGCACATGATCGACATCACTGCTAACCAAAATTAAGTAGAATTTATATTTATTAATTCATAATTATTAAGTGCACATAATTACAGTAACACTTTTTTGTAATTTCCTGCAATGTTTTACCGTTTAATTAAATATGTACTAAAGTATTTGTCACTACAAATTTTCAACTGTAGTTTACATATCTGTAATGTTAGAAAAACTAAAAATATTTAGTCAATTATCATAAAGTTGTATCTAATTAAATTTTAAAGCTTGTAACGCCTACCTAATTAATAAATTGTCAGTAAATAAAAATACATATAGTTAGTTTTAATAAATTTTAATAAACAGCTGAGTAATAAACTAGTTAAATTTAACTCCTACGCACAGCTTAGAATCCAAAAATTTTAATTTAAAATAAAACAAAAATTGCAAAACAATTCTCAGCTATGTAAAAATTATTCCAGAAAATCTTGAAAATTATATATTGATTTTTAGTATAAATTAATTTAATATTAAAAAGATTTAATTATGTTTATTATAATATTATATGGAAGGTCATCACTATCATTTTTAAGTTATTCTGAATGCAGTCTGTGTTTGGCAAGAATTAGATTACTGAAAAAATTCCAATACTATAAAACGGTTTTAATTTCATTGATAAATTTAGTATGCAGGAAGATTAAATTTATTGACGTGGAAAGAGAATAAGTTTAATTTATTTAGGTGTAAATAAAAAATTTTAGTTTTAAAAACATATTTTGCAACCGTAACTCAAAGGATGTGATCAAACCTCTCCATCAGAATTATCCTGCGAATTGGGAATTATCGGGGTATCCAAAATTTTAGGTTAAAAATACATCAACTATTTTATTCATTGGTATTCTGGTCGAAGATATAATCTGACATTTCCTAAGGTAATCTGCGAGAAGAATCCTTTTAAAAATTGGTTCGAAGAGAAAGAAGAGAAGGATCACGACTCCTCAGTCATGAGGATACGACAAGAAAGAGTATCTTATTAATCTTAAGGCGCTTCTGAAGGCTTGCCTCTGTTTTTAAACTAACCCAACTTCATCCTATAAGAATTCTCCAGGTATGTGTTTTAGATGTTTGATACTTCACCCTGTACACATCATTTAAACAATAAACTTCACCCTAAATACGTTCCCTATGTATTTAGGGTTCATTTCCACTCTCTATGGTAAAATCGTTCAATGCGCAACGACACATGCGCTTTATTATTTCCAATTTTTGGACAGTTCTAAAACAAAATTAACATATAAAAATTCGCCAAAATTCGAAGCTGTATACCAAATTTCAACTCTCTAGGACGTCGGAAAGTTGATTAAAAATGGCCTCAAAAAGTTCATCCACACATACGACGCTCACACCAAGTTAAATAAAAGCTTTTAAAAACGAATTAACTACGTAAACACGTAAACCATAAAACTAGTTTGGTAAAGGCTTAAAATTAATTTTGAAACTATAATTTCTTCCTCAAGCGCTGAGAGTTGGTCATATTTTAAGATATTATTACTTCAAAATTAAATTTAATTTCAAAAGTTTAAGCCTTTTAACAAAATTGTTTTATAGTTTACCTAATTCATTCATTTTTAATCATTTATTATTAACAGCACAGTCTTGACTTGTTCCAGACACTGCATTTTAAGTTACGAGAGAGTCGCCTTAATTCTTAAAAGCTTATGATGAAGATGTCAAAAACTGTTCCATGTAGATGCAGTTTTCTCAGGTTTCTCGTGCCAAATCCCTTGGCGTACTATCTGCCGATTATTACAGGTAACATTATAAACTTCCCTGATCTGAAAATGACGTAAAAATAGTCATTCCTGTGGTTCGAAATCCACGTTAAGTTATAGCTCCCCTGCTCGCCACACATCTTTAACACACAACAAAGACAGGCAGGAAAAACTGGAAACAATTTAAATGGTAGAACCCGAGAAAATAATACATACATTTGCTCATAGTTATTATGTTCTAAGAATATTGGTCATATTTGCTACGCTACGTGTGTGGTACGTCCAATGTCTATAGATTGCAAACATTCGGAGTGATTGCGTTATTAGAGCGTTGGGTTTAGCTTACTTTTAGCGTCCTCGGAGCGTCAAATTTAGGGATAAATTAATTACAACAGTTGTACAATTTCAATCGTCTGATTTAACCTCCCCCCCCTCAATTTAATTAATCCCGGTTTATTCTGCATTATACACATTCTTGATACACTGATTGTTGTATGAATATTCAATAAATCTTATCTCGCAGATATACAGCAACTAAATCGATGACTCGCACAACTTAAAAATATTTTATTTTAATTTGTATACATTTTTTTTCCATTTAAAATACAGAAATTGTAGTATTTTTACCATAATTTTCATTACAAATATTTTATAACTTACATCAGTAACATAATTATAAAAAATGTTGTGTCGGCGAAGTGGTTAATTTTAAAAATATATTACTAAAAATTAAAAAGCACTTTTTTCACATTTGAATAAACAAAGTTTTAAAGAATTAGGAAATCAAAATTATTATTATTAATTTTAACACTTCTTATACCTACTACACTTTTTATTAATGATTACGATTACACATTATTATTTTATTCTCGCAAACTAAATATTTTTAAATTTATTCATGCAAGTCACAACAAATTGGAAAAATTGTTGGGTGGTATGCTTCGTATTGTATTTTATATTACCAGTATATTCTTTCAGTTGGTGGTATAAATCCGACCTGACAGTACTTCGAAAATTTTCATTGATCAGTTCATTGATTTTCTTACAAATCATAAGTTGACCCAATTTTATAAGGTAATTATCTCGTTTTAATTTTTTGTATATTTGTTTGAGACGTTTTGTACTTATTCTATTGTGTGGTAAGAGCAGTTCCCTATGACCCTCCTGGTTAATTAAAAAATTTAAAACTCGGTTAGTGCCTGAATCTACTGGTTGGTTGAGAATTTCATTATCCAAAACAAAATTTTCTTGAATGTAATCAATTATTAATTTTCGGTACTTGTCTCTGGGTCGAACCGATTGCTTTTGATTTTTTTTTCGTTGACCGAGGTAATGTGCCTCGATGATAAAAACATCTAAAATAATAAACGAAAACTATATCAATGATACACATAAAAAATAAATCTATTTACCCATTAAAACACAAAAAACTACAAAAAAAGTCTTTGTTCTTTTCAACTGCATGTTGGAAAAGTTGATAAAATATTATCACATAAGCTAATTACGTGCACTAACGGACAATCGTCTTGTTACTGATTTTTAATAGCAAAATTCTATTATATCAGTACCAATTGGTATAAAGCACATCCACTTTGTTTTTATTAACTTATTGCGTACGAAAGCTGTATCGCACTGAAACCACCTAATTCATATTAGTGATAAAAATTAAATTAAAAATTAATTTCGACTAACTAACTCTATCATAATTAATATAATTGATAACAAAATCCTCCAACTTCTTATAGTAAAATTCCGTAATCTCATTTGTTCATTTTATTTATGAATGTATGAAAAACTTAATTTATTCGCGATGATTAATTTTTATAATAACAGATAAAATTGCAATAGTCACTTACAGTTTTAATAAAAATCAATGCATCCTAACAAACATCGACTTAAAAGTCGACTAAATGAAAAATTTAGGATTTTTTTAGATTAAGTACTTTTTTTTGTATTTTTGGATAAAATGACACACTACGTATAAAATGACATGCACTGCACATTATAATATAGGGTGATTCAATTGAAGGTAACAATTTATATCGAGTTACATCTGGCGTAGAAAACAATTGATATTGGGTATCTGTGATTACTAAGCATTGGCATTTTTTGTAATCATCCAACGGTATACGTCAGAACAACGCATTTTAATTGTTAAAACCCATCTGTACCATTGACCAATTCGTCAAAAATTCTTTTTGGCACCAATTGGGCCGATACTGATAATAAGGACATATGGTTTCAACAAGAAGGTGCCACGTGCCACACAGCGTGAGAAATAATGCAGTTATTTCTAGTTTTGGCGACGAAAAATTGGCCACCAAGATTGTGTGATATCACACAATTGGATTTTTTCTTTGGGGTTACATGAAACAAAACGTGTACGCCGAGGTGTACGCCAATGATCCCCAAACGATTCCAGAATTACGGGACAAGATTCTATTACACCGAAAAGTAATAGCAATTTCATGAATAGACCGGAAGTCTGCAATACCTAAGGTTACCAGACGTCCCGATTTGGTCGGGACAGTCCTTTCTTTTACACTGCTGTCCCGATTTTTTTTAACCTAAGTCGGGACGCAAAAATGTCCCGATTTTCAGAATTCCTAAAAATTAAAAATATTATTAATCCAACTAATTAATTTACTAAATATGCTAGCACTTTTGCATCTATTATATGACTCGAAAATGGTTTTCAAATGTCAGGTAGGTACATTATCAAATTTAGTACACTTTTTAAAAGAAAGTTCTTAGTTAGAAAATTGCTCTAAAATGCGTTTTTTTTGCAGATCCGAACCCCCCTTGGGCTGGGAATATTCCATAATCGCCCCCCCCCCGGGCCCCGGTTAGGTGCTCAGTTGCCGCTTGGCGCTTTTACGCTATTTTCTTATCACGCGGTAGCGCTTTACCTTACTGAGCTCTGACAATACTGTGTCAATGCAGGTCCGTAAGCCAGGGGGTGGCAAAGTCGGGCAATGCCCGACCTTTTAAAATAAAAATATGTAACAATAGATTAACAGAAAATTTTCCCATTCTACATTGGTCCTTTTTGTATAAGAATTTTTTTATTTTTAGTTTGGTATATGCTTTCAAATACAATTCGCAGAATTGGATATTCATCACAGTACCCCTGCGTTCGGGGAGAAGCTACTTTCGCTACTAAAAATTTTTTTTCCTTCTTTCAAGCTTCCAGTCGCTTCCAAATGCTTTGGCTCCCCACCAAAATGTTTGTAGCGACTGAAAAGGGCGGAGCCAAAGCGTTTGGAAGCGTCTCGAAGCTTGAAAGAAGGAAGAAAAGAAATGTTTGGTAGCGAAAGTAGCTTCTCCTCGAACGCAGGGTACATGTAATAAATTTTTTTTCAAAGGGGGAGAGGGGTCCCCAAATAAAGGCATTTTCCCCCCGTGACCATTGCATTTTTGTCCCACTGACCGCCCACCGACTATAAATTTTGATAGCCCATTCGCCCCTGGCGTTTGGCTGTGCGATAATACTATATAATACAACTTTTCTTAAACCGAGTTGACATTGAAATTTAAAAAATTTTCGCCTGCGGCGCTTTACAAAATCCCACGAACCCATCTCGCATCCGCAACACTAAAATTTCCCCGGCCATACAAATTGTTTGCCCTACCTTTATTTTTGATCTGACTACGGGCCTGGCCAATATCCCGATTTCATGATTATAAAATATGGTAACATTAGCAATACCAGTCATATTATTTACTACCAAACATCAAGTAATGTCTGCGTATCTGTATGTCACTAAATAATTTTGTGTGCACTCTAATTCCCCACAAACCAATCAGAATATTTCAACCAAATTTTAAATTTAGTACTTTTACAATGAGACTTACAATTAGAGCCAGTGCTGTCTTTAGGCATGGGCCCAGGGCCCCGGATTCTTAGGGGCCCCAGCCGAAGTAAACTAATCAACTAATAATAATTATTCATACTTTAATTTTGTACAAAAAATAGGCCTACGTATCTACTGAGTTACATACTTATTTTCTTAAAGCCCCCCCCCCATTACCTTGGGCCCGGGGCCCCGATCATATAAAAGACGGCGCTGATTAGAGCTGATTAGATTTTAGTTAAAATTGGTTCACAGAAACTTGAGAGTAAGCAGTGGCGGATTGCCGAACAGGCGCAAAAATAACGAAAAAATTCTAAGCCCTAAGATGCATTAGTTTTGCAGTTATTTTGATTTCATTGCAATTTTTGATTTAAATTTTTTGAGAAAAATTTAAGTTCTTCTTCAAATATTCTGAAATTATACGAAAATATTAATTCTACTGTAATAAACACAGGAAAAATATCGAAAAAATTCCAAGCCCTAACATGCATTAGTTTTGCAGTTATTTTGATTTCATTGCAATTTTTGATTTAAATTTTTTGAGAAAAATTTAATGTTGTTCAAATATTCTGAAATTATATGAAAATATTAATTCTACTGTAATAAACTCAGGAAAAATAACGACAAAATTCTAAGCCTTAAGATGCATTAGTTTTGCAGTTATTTTGATTTCATTGCAATTTTTGATTTAAATTTTTTGAGAAAAATTTAATGTTGTTCAAATATTCTGAAATTATATGAAAATATTAATTCTACTGTAATAAACTCAGGAAAAATAACGAAAAAATTCTAAGCCTTAAGATGCATTAGTTTTGCAGTTATTTTGATTTCATTGCAATTTTTTATTTACATTTTTTGAGAAAAATTTAATGTTGTTCAAATATTCTGAAATTATATGAAAATATTAATTCTACTGTAATAAACACAGGAAAAATAATGAACAAATTCTAAGCCTTAAGATGCATTAGTTTTGCAGTTATTTTGATATCATTGCAATTTTTGATTAATATTTTTCGAAAAAAATTTAATTTTGTTCAAATATTCTGAAATTTTATGAAAATATTAATTATTTTGTAATAAACACAGGAAAAATAACGAAATAAAATTCGAATCCCTAAGATGCCTTATATTTAGAGGGGGGCCTCCAAATTAGTTTGCGCCTGGGGCCTCATCAGTTCGAAAACCGCCACTGAGAGTAAGATTAATGCGCATGAATGGATTAACAAGATTCCACTGTTTTGTTTTTCCCTGAAATTCAATTGAATTAACATTGAAATGGAATTGAGAACCTGAGCCATTTGATATCATAAAATAATTTTTTAAAAGACAAAAACATCCGAAAATCTGATTTATATCTGAGAAATAATTATTATGAGAGAATATATTTTAATATGGGACATTGCACACTTCCTTTGTATGCAGCTACAGATTGGTTAATAATCTTTGATCTATCTTTGGTAGCATAAATTGCGACTTTCATTGTTTGTGGTTTCCACATGGAAACCCCATTTCCCCCCCCCCTATTTTCTTCCCTTATTGTAACCTATACGTAAATTTTTTAATACAAATATGTCTGTATTTTGTACAAAAATAAAGTTTAGAAAAAATATTACCTGTGCAGATAGTTTGGTATAGTGGTTAGGGAGTAGAGCCATAGATTAAAGGTCATAGTTTCGAATCCCGATCGCTTCCAAATTGATCTGTGCCGTAAAAAGGATATTTCCGTAAATAAATAAAAGATTAAGTACAATATTACTGGCATGCGAACTTTTAACAATATGAAATAATAATAATTTTTTATTTATATTTACAATAAATTATACATCAAAATGTTTCTAATTATCATTATCGTGTTTTATTTTGTAATATACTGGCTCTATTAGGCAGGTGCCGTCTAAACACAAATTAAGCTTCTATCTGAGCAAAATACTTTACTTGTACCAGGCCCGCAGCCACGGGGGGAGCACGTGCCCCCCCCCCCCGAAATGTTGAAAAGACAAAGAAAATGGAAGGGGAATAACCGAAAATTTTACATTTTACAAAAGGGTTTTTACAAGTACCCCCCCCCCCCCCAAATGAAATCCTGGCTACGGGCCTGACTTGTACATATTTCAATATTTAGAATTTTGAAATTTCTTATGGAATTTTTAGAATTTTAGTGTACATAATTCTTCAAAGTGACTTTTTCATCATTTTAATTACCTCTCGATTGAACCTAACTCTCAAATCACTCAAGACTAGATGAACGTTCGGCAAGGGCGGACTGGTCCGGCCGGCTAACTGGCAATCGCCGGTTAAATTGGGACAAACTGAAATTGGGGCCAAGTGGAAATAAGTAAAAAAAAACTTGAGGTATACTCAATTATTGAGCATTTAGCCCAAACATAGTTTTATAGCCGGTGGAGCCAATTACCAGTCCGGTCTTGGCTTCCGGTTGGAAAAAACTTTTTTATTTTTTTTTTAAGAGACGGATGGTTGTAACTTTTCAAAAAAATTACTTTTTAAAGCCTCTTATCAGTACCTAGTACTTACCAAAAATAATTCATTAGAAAATACTCGGTAGAACAGTCACAATAAAATACAAACCAAAAACACGGTTTTTCTTATTATTTCATAAATCTAGGGTTTGGAAAGCTGAAATTTTCATGAAAATTTTTTTCCGATTAGAAATTGACCAGCCATTTAGATTTTTAAAAATCGCTGGGGTAGTTTTTGCATGCTTACCCGGCTATACCCTTTGTCAAAATCTGAAAAAGTAAAGCTTTTTCGATTATAATCCTTTATTCCCATACTCACAGTGGAAAATTAATTTTTTAACTCTATTTAATTTAAATGTTGTATTATTTATATTTATAACATGTAAACAGATAGTTTAACCAAAACAGATTATTGTTTCCAATTTTTCAACCCGCATTTCCTTCTCTCAAAAATTCTCAAAAAAATTTGTGTGCATTTCAATTTTGGAATTTCACTTAAATTTTAATTATCTTGTTCCTGTCGGCTGAGCCATCTATTGCAGATTAATCTTAAAGTTTTGAAATGTAGAATTCTACAAAATGATTTTGGTAGAGGTCGCAAGGTTTTTCAACTTTTAATAACAAATGGTGGGTGTCAAAATCAGCTGTCAAGTAATATTTTTTTAAACAATGAAATCCCACTTTGTGTTTTGCACAACATGAATGTAAAAAAAATCTGTTACGTAGTGTGAGTAACACATCTAAAAGTTAGTGGTACGTAATTTTGACTTTGCTTTGTTCTAACTTTTTTTTATTTTAGAATTTTAATTAAACTAAACGCTTGGGAAATGAGGGAAACTATTATTTATTAATAAATTTTGTTAAGAGGTTAGTAGTTACAATTTACTGTCAGAATTATCTGTGGGTAAGTTAAATTCTTCCGATTCTTGAATTTCATCGATACCATACATGGTATCGTTACTAGGGGTTGATCGTTTAATTATTTGAAACATAACGTCATTTATATCTGAGGTATCTTGGCTGCTATCAAAAATTTTTAAATCGTCTCCTGCAATTTTCATAAACGAATTTTAATATCTACCTGATGTATTTTTTGTTTACTTACCGCATAATGCTACCATAAAAGGTTCCAGTATTTCTGAAAGATGATCAAGTTTCAATATCCAAAATTTTATACAGTGGATTCCTTCTTGTATATCCTCTTGTATATTATCAGGTAACAAATTTCTTCTGGTACATTCGGGACAAGGTTGACAATTAAGTTGTCTGTGTATTTTATCAATGGTTGTTGTAATCGATTTTTTGTTTTCCACCCAGCTCATTTTATATTCCACTAAATGATCTACTATTATAGCAAAATCAGATTTCAGCAAAGTATCCTCTAAATCAGTCTTGGCACTTTCTTGTTCAAGTATAGTTTTTAGTGTAAGAATATCATATATCATTTCCAGTAGTTTTCCTGTAATGTCAGGAATGCGTTCTAATATAATATCGTTTATATTTGTAAGCCAAGATAATATCGTAAAATGACACAGAGTATTTAATTCATGATCACTATCCATGATTGTATTCCTTTTCCTTTCTCCTCTTTTTTTTATCTGAAACATTTAGATAACTGAAATAAACAAATAATTGTATGCATTTATACTTTGTGAACTCTCAAGTTAGAAAAACCATATCGGAAAAATCAAATGCAACTTGATAAGATTATTTTTGTCAAGTGAAAATATACACAATAATCTATCTTATATTTAAACTTTTAACATAATCAAATGCATAACAGAAATATTTGTTCAAATATAATTCAGCAATGTTTATTATTCTGTTAACTTCATATACAGTGTAATCCTCCTATTACGAACTCGTTTATAATGGAAATTCTTAAACTAATGTTCTCTTATGAAAATAAACTCGTCTATAATGAACTGATCCGTTTATGCCATGAAGTTCATTATAAGCGGATTACCCTGTAGTTAGAGCTGGTTTTTGGTAACACATATTTTACCTATTATCTATGTATTTTACAATGAGAAAATTATTACTACCCAAAATTTATTTTATGTTATTAAAAGTTTTATTCGAACTGATCAATAGTATAAATTCAGCTTATCATCAGCAAAAATTAAATTACATATCCCCAAAGAAACAATATTACGATTTTGTAATAATTATATCATTTCGTTAAATAAAAAAAATAGAAAATAATAACAATAATTTGTCAATTTTTTTCATTTACCTCATTAAAATTTAAATAATTGGTGATTTGCGTCAAGAATTAGTAATATCGGTAACTAATGATTCATTATCGTTGGTCCCAAATTGAACATTGAATCCTCAATATTTACTTTTTTACTAAAAAACAAAAGGCAAAACGTCAGAACGATTTTTTAGTGTACTATATTACTTATAAACAAGGTGCAGTTGTTCTTAGTGTCCAGGACTAAGAAGGGCAAAAAAAATTGGCGTATTCTGAAGCATTCCTAATTAAAATTAGTTTCTTTCTGACGTATAAAAGTTAACCAACAATGTTGCCTGACGATAATACTTGGATGAGGTAATTATTTTCAATTTTGCAAATTTTAAACGTCAAACTTAACCTCACTTATAGATTTTTCGATAAAAAATATTGTTTTTTTGTTATAATGTAGAGTAAATTGTGTACATTAACTTGCTATGTGATAACATATCACATAAGTGCATCCATTATTACATTTTAATGGGTCAAGAAGTAAAAAAATAATATTTTATTACTTTGTTGATTATTTTTATTATTTTTTTTTTCGCAAGATGATAAAAATTAGAAACGCTTACAGGAATACATTAAAATAACAATAAACTTACAGTATATTTTTATATTAAACTTAAAAATATAAGGCCGAAAAAGCTTCAACTGTCACTATGGCATATTTTCTATTTTTATGTGGTTGAAAAACAATTGTGGGTCCTGGGTGGCGATTTGTTTGATGGTGTTAAGATCGCGTATTAAAATTTAACAGTTACAATTACGCGTTTTTCAAATTTAAATTAATAAATTTATTACCAATGCAGGAATAATATCAATTATACTGACGCGCAAGATGGGTCAACGAGATTCTCAATTTCTACGTTTTAAACCAGGGGTCGGCAACCTGCGGGCCGCATGCGACCCGCGGGCTCTAAAGTAAATGACCTTTTTTTTTAAAAAATAGCTCTTTTTAGCGTTTTTACACTTTTTTTTTTTTAAAAAAAAGCTCTTTCCAGTGGATTTTCCAAGTGCGGCCCTCACTAATCTCAAAGTAAAATATTTGGCCCCCGTACAACAAAAGGTTGCCGACCCCTGCTTTAAACGAATAAATGAATTTTTTAATTTAAATAGTAGGTATATCGAAAGCAAATCCTGACAAGTTGACCTACTATCAGTACTGCCTACTACTGATTCTCGCTATGTAGTAGAACTTCTTTGTTTTAAAAAACTAAGTTAACCCATTTTTTTATTATTTTTTATCTATATTAGTAGATATATTTACGAATAAATGGATGAGGTCGACAAAATTCATGTACTTTTTGATAATAATCATTAAAAATGTAAGATCTGAGAATCTCGTTAATCCATCTTGCGCTTTAAGATTGTATCATTTGCCATTGTATTCATTTTAGTTGGGTAACCTGACCCATTCAGGCTCAATTTTTAAGTTCATTTATCGAAATATCTGTTTTCAGTTAACTCGCAATAATAAATTTGTTATTGCGACGTCTGCATATTATTCATCTACATTTTTTTTGGTATGATGCTCGTGTTCAATAATTAAACAGAAACATTGAAAGCATTCGTTAAATTTGCAATTCTGACCTTAAAAATTATGTGTTATCAAACAACCTTGGCATACTAATAGTAAGTATAAAAAAAAGATACAAACAATTTATATTTTGTGTATTAATATTTTTAGTCGTAATCTATTCGTTAATGAAATGTGATCGTTGTTAAATTTTTTTGTAATTAAACCGCTAATAGTTAATTTTTTTAATTTAGTTGTTTTCATATTTTACATTGTATAACTTGTTAGTGCATGACACAGAAATTACCCAAGTAAGTTATTTATTTGAAAGTTTGTTTTAATTTGACCTTTCATGATGAAACGATTTACTTATAAAAAATTATTATTAAAATATTTTGCAACTTTTGTTAATAAGGAAATGATTAGTAAGTTGAGTTGTACTGAATTAAATTTCTTGTTATTATTGCCACTTTGTGCGAGCAAAATTTTATTATTTGATGTTTATCCATTTTAGCGCGATGTGGGCCACTCTCCAACCTGGAAGTTCTCCAGTGGATTGGTGTGAAGACAATTATACCTTTTCTCCGGTAATTGCAGAATTTGTGAATACAGTTGAGTTTTTGTTTGTTTTTTTATTTTTTTTATTCTAATGCAAAATTTTATAGTTTAGCAATATATTGTTTTTGGTATTACCGCCTCTATTAATTCACCTATTCCAAGGATATGGTAAATTTGTTAACCAGGGTATCCACGTTGTTTGGGTATTGTTAATTGTTGTTGGATTAAGTTCTGCTTATTTTCATGCAACGTTAAGTTTGATTGGTCAACTTCTGGACGAATTATCTATTTTATGGGTTTTCTTTGCTGCATTTTCTTTATTTTTTCCTAGAAGATTATTTCCTACATGCATACATAATGACAGGTAATTAAAATATCCCTCCGATACTTGCGTACATTTTTAACTATTTTTTTTCTCATAGAAAACGATTTAGCATTGCTGCAGCACTCTTGGGTATCGTTGGAACTGGATTAGCAATAATTCATCCGGCAATTAACGCTTTCGCTCTTATGACGCTTGGTATTCCATCGGTGGTCTTACTTTTTTATGAGTTGAAGAGGTAAGCAATTAAAATTTATATATTCACTTTTTATTTATTTTTAATGATTAT
Organism: Rhagonycha lutea; assembly: GCA_958510855.1. Classification (NCBI taxonomy): domain Eukaryota; kingdom Metazoa; phylum Arthropoda; class Insecta; order Coleoptera; family Cantharidae; genus Rhagonycha; species Rhagonycha lutea. The sequence goes on from OY294042.1 coordinate 2,509,861, forward strand.
GCATCAACTTGAGCATTCCTTCAAGGTGAACTGCCGTTTTTCAATTCAATGACTTTGAAATCATCAAAATTTAAATTTTTATATGTTGAGATATTTGAATAAAAATGTAAGAAAAACAATTAGCAATTAAATGCGCATGTTAGCACGGAGAGGGGAGTTGTAATTCCTTAACCTTCATGCATGCATCAGTTGCATTCTTGTTGCATTGATAAGTAATGTAAGTTAACGTTCTTCATGAAATGTTAAATGAAGGATTATTATTATCACATTTCATGTACTATTATTCTTTCTAAATAAACAAAATCAAACTGCGAGTTGTTAATTAGAAAATTACATCAACAGGTTATGTGCACCAGTAACGCTTAAACTGTGAGTTTTTGATTGATTTAGACGTGAATAAAAACAGTAGAACTTTGATTTGAGAACGGTTAAATTTGGACAAATTAAAATACGGATAGTGTTTCGTGAGTGTCGTTTTTAACGCGAATTGATTTAAAATGGAAATCGATAAATCTCGAATTGAGAAGTTACGGGACGCAAACAATTGGCCTCAATGGCAATTTGTAATGCGTACACTGTTGGAAAGTGATAATAATTACGGAGTTTGCGATGGCACTGAAGTGAAACCGGAAGCTAGTAATGAATCGTTATTAAAAATCTGGTTAAAACACGAAAGAGCCGCAAAGAAGTTAATTGTAACGAGTGTTGAGTCAAAACCATTACAATTAATAATGAATTGTGAAACTGCTAAACAGATGTGGCAAAAACTGCAAAGTGTGTATGATTTTCAATCAGAAGAATGTTTGTCGTTCGTACAAAAATCGTTTTTTGATTTTAAATGGGACCCTTCGAGCGGTATTGCTGAACATATAGCGAAGTTAGAACAAATGGCTCACAAGATGCGAAGGTTGGGTGGTGAAATTCCTGAATCTATGTTGATGGCTAGAATTTTATCGACTTTACCTGTTGAATACAATCACTTCCACAGTGCGTGGGATTCAACTGACCAAGCAAAACGAAATTTGGATAATTTGACAACGCGTCTATTATTAGAAGAAAATAGAGTACAAAAAAGAGTAGAAGATAATGCAACGGTGGCATTATTCTCTAAGAAAAAGGTACCACAAAAGTCAAAGAAAACTGGATGTTTTACTTGTGGCAAGAAGGATCATTTTAGAAGGGATTGTCCTGGCTGCAATGCATGTGGATCGAAATACCATCTGCAAAAGAATTGCACAAAGAAAAATGATGCCGGTTCGAAAGATGAAACTCAAGCAAACAAGAGTACAAGTGCGCGAAATTCGAGTGAAGCATTTATTGGGTTCCTTGAAATGTACCAGAAAAGTGATAAATGGCTGATCGATACGGGCGCGTCAGATCATGTTTCTAATCGCCGCGAGTGGTTTCAAAATTTGAAAACTTTTGAAAAACCGCTAAAATTAGAAATCGGTAACGGGAGTAAACTTGATGTTGTAGGCAAAGGCGACATTGAAGTAGAAATATTTGCAAACGGCAAATGGTCACCAGGAAAGTTTTACGATGTGTTGTACATACCACAAATCACGAGAAACTTGTTTTCCGTAAAGAAAGCCGCGGAAAAGGGTGTTGATTTTCGAATAAGTGACAAAGGAAGAAAATGTGAACTTCAACGGGACGGAAAAATTGTAGCTATCGGCGTACAAGCTGACAATTTATACGGTCTACTGGTTAAAGTAATTAAACCAAAAAGTGTTGCTTATGTCGTAAATGCGGTGGACACTCTACAGTTGTGGCATGAGCGATTGGCACATCAAAGTAAAAGACATGTTAAATCAGTTTTAAAAGATTTAGACATTGAAGTTTCCGAAGAAAATGAATTTTGTGATGGATGTGCTTACGGCAAGCATCATCGACAAAGTTTTGGTGAAAGAACAAATCGTGCTACTGAACCAAGAGAACTCATACACTCGGATGTGTGTGGCCCGATGAGTGTCAAGTCGTTAGGTCAAAAACGGTACTACGTAGTGTTCAAAGACGATTTCAGCGCTTTTCGTGCAGTTTACTTTATGAGTGAAAAGTCGGAAGTAAAAGAAAAACTAGAAATGTTTTGTGCGGAAGTAAAAACACGGTTTGGTACTGAAATTAAGGAACTACGTACTGACGGCGGAAAAGAGTACGACAATAAAGACGTTTCAGCTTTATTAAAAAGCAGAGGAATAAAGCATACAATAACTGTGCCCTACACACCTGAAAATAACGGTACCGCTGAGAGAGAAAACAGAATTATAGTGGAAGCTGCAAGAGCAATGTTGTATTCCAAGGATAATTTACCAAAATATTTATGGGCTGAAGCGATAAATACTGCGGTTTATGTTATCAACAGGACTGGACCAACAAAAGAAGCAGGCAAAACTCCTTTCGAGCTGTGGTTTAACAAAAAGGGGCTAGTTAAGGATGCAAAGATTTTTGGTACGGAGTGTTTTGTGCATATACCAAAAGAACAACGAAAAAAATTGGACAAAAAGGCTTTTAAAGGATATTTCGTCGGTTACCTCGAAAACGGTGGTTATCGTGTGTGGAAACCGGAAGAACGGAAAGTCGTTTTAAGTCGAGATGTTGTGTTCAAAGAAGAAAAGTTGTCCGCGACGATTAACGAAATGCAAAGCGTAATTGATGAAGAAAAAGAAGTTTTAGTTGAAGAAGAAAACAAAACAAATTCAAGAGAATTGCGAGATAGACAAAAATTGCGACGTCCGAATTTTTATGGTGAAAAAATGGCAATGGTTGCTCAGTTTGAACCAGGAAATTATGAGGAAGCAATAAAATCGTCAAATGCTGACAAATGGATAAATGCTATGCAAGAAGAAATTGACGCTTTATCCAAAAATAAAACGTGGGTGTTAGTTGATAAACCAGCTGACAAGAAAGTAATCGAAAATCGTTGGGTGTTTCGTGTCAAAAATAATGCTGATGGAAGCGTGAATCGGTTCAAAGCTCGTTTGGTAGCTAAAGGTTATTCGCAACGTCCAGGTATAGATTTTGAAGAAACATTTAGCCCGGTAGTTCGTTTCGATACAATTCGTGTCGTTTTAAGCGTGGCAGCAAACGAAAAGTTAAGTTTGTGTCAATTTGATGTAAAATCTGCGTTTTTGTACGGTACCTTAAACGAAGAAATTTACATGCAACAACCAAGTGGGTACGAAGACGGAACCTTGCGTGTGTGCAGACTCATCAAAAGTATTTATGGCTTACGGCAGGCCCCCAAAAATTGGAACAGAAAATTTACAGAATTTTTAAAAGATTTTGGTTTAAGGGAGAGCAGTGCAGATGAATGTTTGTACATCATGAACAAAGATGGTGAAAAATTGTTAATTTTACTGTATGTTGACGACGGACTTATTGCAACTACAAATAAAGAAAGTGTAACTGTGTTTTTAAACAAGTTAAAAGAAAAATTTGAAGTGACAATAAACACGAAAGTGACAAATTTTCTAGGATTTGAAATTGATCAACACGACGATGGTTCAATTTTTATAAATCAAAGAAAATACATAAGTGAAATTATAACAAGATTTGGAATGGACAATGCAAAACCAGTTTCAACACCAATTGAAACAGGATGGAGTGCAAATGGTTCACCAATAGAAGAAAAATTTCCTTATCGTGAAGCGGTCGGAAATTTGTTATATCTACAGACAATAACACGTCCCGATATAGCATTTGCAGTTAATGTGGCTTCAAGGTCTTTGGAAAAACCAACGCAAGCACACTGTCAACTGATTAAACGAATAATACGATACCTCAAGGGTACAAATGAAGTTGGAATTTTATACTCGAGTGGGAAACTTGAAACTTACAGCGATGCAGATTATGCAGGTGACGAAATAACAAGGAAGTCGACAAGCGGAATCTTGTGTAAGCATTCTGGAGCAGCGATAATTTGGAAGAGCCAAAGACAGGTGTCAATTTCATTAAGTACAACCGAAAGCGAATTTATTAGCGCCGCAACAGCAACAAAGGAATTGATATGGGTTATGCGACTTTTAAATGAAATAAGTGCAGGTTTCAATAAAAGCAGTGATAATGTGTTAAATATTGATAACCAAAGTGCTATAAGATTAATTAAGAATCGTGAGTTTCATCAACGTACTAAACATATTGATATACGATATAATTTTATACGTGATTTATTTCAAGAAGGTGAGATAAATGTAAATTATGTTTCAAGCGAAATGCAAGTAGCTGATTTCTTAACAAAGGCCTTAGCCAAACCAAGGTTTGAGTTTTTGAGATCTAAAGCAGGTTTAATAGAAAAATAAGTTTTCTAAATATTTTTATGTTTACTTAAAAGTTCTTCTTATGTAATGTTTTTTAAGGTTTTAAAATTTTTGTAAAAGAAAAGAAAAAAAAATGTGATTGCTCATTGTTTTAGGGAGAGTGTTGAGATATTTGAATAAAAATGTAAGAAAAACAATTAGCAATTAAATGCGCATGTTAGCACGGAGAGGGGAGTTGTAATTCCTTAACCTTCATGCATGCATCAGTTGCATTCTTGTTGCATTGATAAGTAATGTAAGTTAACGTTCTTCATGAAATGTTAAATGAAGGATTATTATTATCACATTTCATGTACTATTATTCTTTCTAAATAAACAAAATCAAACTGCGAGTTGTTAATTAGAAAATTACATCAACATTATATCTTATTTCTACTATTATAAAAGCTAAACAAGTAAAAAATATTTGAATTTTAAATTCAATAGCAGTGAGGTCGTCAACATTGATAAACTAATTTTTTAAACCTCTAACAACTAAAAGTATAACACGCCCGTGACATTTAGATAAGTTTTTCCTAATTTATGGTACGTTTTTTTATGATGTGTATTGCGTCAATTTTTTGATTAATTTACAATATTTACTCTAAAGCCCGTATGACACGACATTAAATTTTGCATAACATTTACATATAAATTTTTATAAAAAATATTAAGACCGAAATTTTGTGCTAAATTTTCATGTAAAATATTTAGAACATGTTCTAAATTTGGAGGTAAATTGTGCGCGGTCGAAATTTTCCCGTCTCGAGTCCGCCTAGTTTAAAAATTCTAATATAGAATATAGCTGGAAGCCCCACGGACGGGCAGTTCACCAAGGTTGGAAACTCGATCCCAAAAGAGGTCATTTTAAGTTGATACGATCAATCGGCGCGGTGGATGTCCCCAGCAGCCCCCCTCCATTTCTAATATTGAATCCAAAATAGTGTAAGTCGTTTGTGCAAAAATTATTTTTGTTTGTACCCAAATAGTTTTTGATATTTTCAAGAATAACACAATGACACTGACGCACATGATTTGATTAACGAGATTCTGGTTAGTAGTTATCCATCTTTACAGCTCTTATAGTCTTATATCATTGGTAACACCTACATGTCCACCTACATGTAGACACCTAGTCCCTAAACTGTTTGTTAATGAAAAATTATTTTTAGCTGCATAAAATTGTGGCAAAAATATGAGAAAATTTACATATAAATTATATGCAAAATTTAAGGTTTTATCATACGGGTTTAACTTACAAATTTAAAAATACAGTCAAAACTCTCTAAATCGACCTCCCTTTAATTCGAAATATTCACTAAATCGAATTATTTATTGGCACGTCCAACTAACTTACAATCCAATTCTTACTCTGTAACTCGAACTCCTAATTCGAACAAATTTTAATTCATTATGAGAATTCGATTTAGAGAGTTTTGACTGTACTATGTTCAAATATCTAATCATAAGGACAGATTATGTGACGTTATTATGTAATACAAAAACGTCTCCGTATAATCAATCGCCCCGAATGACGCACTTGAATGGATGTTACAAAACTAATCAAGTTTTTACAAATGCAACAAATTCAGATATTTCTATTAACTTTTATTTCAAATGCAGAACTGTTTATAACTACATAATTGATTTCTGAGGAAGTTGTGAGAATTATATCACTTTATAAATTAATTTTATTTAAATAATAAAAATTAATTTTATTTAAATAATCATGTTATGGGTAAACATATTCAGAGTGACGTTGACCTTTTCTGTGATCAATTCTACACTAATTTTTTAAGACAATATTGTTGTTTACTTAAACGTGATTATTAAGGTTTTAATTTATCAAAATCTTCTGTAGCATAACGGAAGTTGAGGTAGGACCTCAAAGCTTTATAGTTTTTTGTTTGTGTACTAAATTATCAGTCACTTTCTTGTTCGATTATTCTTGAAATCTCCTGGAAGATTTCGTTTTTAAATGAACGCCGTATATTTTTAATAGTATAGAAAATGCTGGCTGTCCTTTTGTTTGCTTTTTTGTGTGTTTACTAATATAACTGAATAACTTTTCGTACAAAAAGTGAACTAGCACCAGCATTTTGGGACTTTTCATAAAATCTCCTGCGGTACTTTCAAGTTGTTTCTTCAATCTCATAATTTGTTTAATGCAAAATTTTTGTTGATAGGGTCAAAAACATACGAGTGTATAGATTAGGAGTTCGATGTGCGTCTGTATGGTTACTGGCAGTATTTTGTTGGGTCAATGATCGCCTTTTGTGTGATGCCTGGACTTATATCAATTTCCCATATCTACATGGATTGTGGCACATTTTCATATTTATTGCTTCCTATACAGCATGCGTACTCTTCGCGTACTTTTCCGTTAAAGAAGAAAAACCAGAAAAGAAGGCCGTTTTAAAGTATTGGCCTCGTAATGATTTTGAATTTGGGATTCCATACGTTTATATAAAAACACGTCATGTCGATATAGATCCTGAGATTTAAGACATTCATATGTAAGTGTTAAATAATTTTTTCAAGGCACTTAAAATAAAGACTGCAATAGTTTTGTATTAAAATGTAAAAAACTATTTGAAACTTGAGATTTTTATAGATATTATTTTTTAAAACAATTAAAGTAGCATTTCCAATGTAAAGTTTCACTTAGTGACTCCTCCGTACGTGAGCCAAATTTTACTCAGCCAAATGGTTATACCTACATCACAAGTCCTTACATTAAATTTTAAAAGATTTCTGAGCGTGCAATATTTTTCTTTATTTTTATTAAGTGTTAGTTCTATTTAAGGGTCCTGTTCGCAATGCCCGTGTAAAATGGCCTTTAAAATGCTTTGTAAAACATATTTTCCAATAAAAGTTTAAATATCTTGGTCGGTTTTAAAAAGCAGCTCTATAGCGTAATAGAATAATTTTTTCTTTTGGTAATTTTATTTAGTAATAGGTATATTAAAGAAATCTTTAATTCCAATATTCAGAATTTTCAAAAAAAGGAATGTCAAATTTCTTTTCAAATGTAGTAATAAAGACAATTAAAAATACTTCATAGTTTCCAGAAACGATCATTCTATTGCGCCAAAGAACTGAATTTTTAAAATTCCAAAAATATTTAAACATTTCTTGAAAAATATGTTTAACGAATCTTTTTAAAGAACGTTTTACACCAATATTTAGTCACATTATGAACAGGACCCTTAAGGTTACCAAATGTTCTATATTTGATATGAGTTTCATATATTTGGTCCACATCCATATATGAGTCTGCAAATATGAGATAATTGGCAACCCTAGTTTTATTATACTATGGTTTGTGTTAGTATACAAATACTTTTTGATATGGGGTCACTTAAATTCTTATTTAAAATTACCATTTTAGTATTACATTAACAGGAATCCTCAGAGTAAGAAAACACACTTTCGTAATTCGCTGAAAGTGTGTTTTCCTACTCTGAGGATTCCTCTTAATACCCAACAAGAATTATCTAGTCATAGGGCCTAGATAAATTATATAGCTATGCAGAAAAAGTTTGGAGTAAATTTTAAATTTACTGTTTCCGATGGAAATTTGATTGACCCCATATTTAAATAATTTAATAAAGTTTTTGCTCAAACTTTTTATTTATATAGGTTAGACTGTTTCGAGCATTTATAATCTTATTTGAAAATTTTATAATTATTAACAATTGTTTGTATGGGAATTGTTGAGTTGTGTTTGCCAGGCTCTTGCGATCTGAATTTAATGATCTTAATACTTAATACCCTTAAGTACTTACCCAACATCTATGGGTTAATATTGTTGATAACAGTGCCTTCCATAGGGTGCCAATAATAAATTATGACAATACTTGTCAGCTTTTAATATTATAAAATTTAAATAGAATTTCATGGTTGATGTGGTATGGGGGGGGGGACAAATTTTGTTGGTTTTCGAGCTAATTCAATTACTACTTCTTTTAAATAAAGTAATAATATTAATTAAACAAAGTGTTATCACTTTTGTTTATCAAGTTGTGCACGATTATTGATCAAAAGTCAAATTCTTTACTCCTTATTTCAAAATCTACTACCGGGTTGAGGAACAAAGCAGGCATTTTTATTTCTGGAACCCGATACATATTTTTATTCTCCACTATAGGCGATACAATTGTTTATATCATATGTAAAAATCAATAACCCCGCACAGCTTGATAATAAAAATGATACCGCAACAGATTAACCTAGGACTCAAATTATAACTTTTGTATCTTTTCTCCAATTTGAAGTCAAATAATTTGCCTCCATTAGTGTAACGTCACAAAACCTAGAATTGCCAATATTGATTCGGTGCATAGTGTCCATATGAAAAAATTTGAATCATGGACACTAAGCACTGAATTCTAGGCTCCGTGACTTGCATCACTAATGGAGTCGATTAACCAAGCTTTCAAAATAAACAAAAATTGTTTCTACACCCTGTATATGTTTAATCGGGCCTGGAAACGAATATTGACTAATGTTATTATATTACTACTTAATAAGTTAATCACGTGTTAACTGTATCGAAACCACCCAGATGTGAAATTTATTTTTATAGAAGTTCACTGTAAGAGATATGACAAAGCATCAATTTAGCTTCTGTACTCCTTTATTAAAACTGAGATTACACTACTACTATATGTGATGTGATTATATTGTGATAATTATTTATATGTGTGATGTAATGTATTGTACATACTTAGTATGTTCAATTTTTTCGATAAATAAAATACATATTAACGTAAAATTTGGGCTTTTCTTAGTATCCTAGTCATAATCGTAAGAACTCGAGTATGGCTTGTGTATTTTGTATAATTAATTAAACGTTAATTTACACAGCATTAACTGTATTTAAGCTTTTTGCAGCTTTAGCTTAAAGAGGTGGCTAACCGAAGTTGGCAAGAGGTAAACCAAAAACTTGAATGAAAACGTGAATTTTCCTTTTTTTGTATTAAAGTTCTTTTTTTGCCCACCAGGAGGCAAACAAATTCAAAACCACTAAGACGGCCTACTAAAATTATTTTTTGATTTAGTAGGCGCTGACGCGGGCGAACGTCACTTGTTTCTAATTAATTTGTTTACTGACAGCGATTTGGTGTGTTGTTAATACTTTTGCAAGTAAAATGAGTTCTAATGAACCCACTCCTGGATCTTCTAACGCCCCTAACAGAGTAAGTAAAGAAATTTTAATTTTTGAAGTGATTAATTTATTTTGGGCAACTTTAGGATGAAGAAAACTCTAACAATTTGCAAGAAATCTATAGAAATCCCCATGCTGTTACAGGTGAAAGAGAAATTGTATTGAATCGAAATGTGGTATACCTACCCGGTGCACAACACCAAAACGGTGAAAATAGAGTGCCGTACCAGCCACGGGTAAATCACAGTTTATCAAATACTGCCATTTCTCGCAATCAGTTTGAGCAGCAACTACCTGCAAGTAATGTCCTGAATACCATGATTGTGCATCGGGCATCTAGAATTCCTATACCTCCAAACCCAGATACCCATTTATTGAACGATGATAATAATAATGACAACGGCAACATTAATGATAATAACCAACCCTCAACTTCTAATTCTTAGATCGCAAGAAATCCTACTTGATTATTTGTTTCATATATCTTTGGTATTGTTAATTAAATTGTATTGTTGTAATGTATAAACCAAATTTTCTGTCTTAGTTTATTATTTTTTTTTCAAATTTGTGGTTCTTTCGAATGTCCAAAAGCCTTGATTTTATCATTTTATGATATCGTCCTTCAACATGGCTTCGAAAGTGATGCCCAACATCGGTTAATGGTCCTGCAGGGGGATTAGCTTTCTGCGAGGTCATTGGATTGGGTTGCGATTGGTAGGTTCTTCTGGGCAGGGGATATTGAGGGCAACCCCTGTAGTTTGCATTTGAAACATTTAACGTCGGCTTTGCATATGTGTTGATGGTGGAAAAACCTTTGGCATTTGAAACACTGGATAGCTGGAGTACTTCGTTGCCGCTTGAGTTCAACTGTCAAGATGGCCTTCACTTCAGGTCCTGGTGCCACGAAGAACGGTCTTAGATACTTTGCTTCTGGTCCATTAATCCATCGGGTGATCGTGGGGATTGAAAGGATTAACTGGTTAAAGGCGATTTCTGATAAGGAAATCGAGCAGTCAGAGATTATTTCTTCTTTGTTTTGTTCTAAAGCATCGTCGGAAGTGAGGGAGAGTTTTCTGTTGAGCGGACGACCTTTACATCATCCTTGTGATTGAAGGTTGAAGAGATCTTCATCGTTGATGTCCATATCATCAGGAAAGTCGTCAATTTGTAAAGAGAGTGTTAGAATGGCAGCTTGGTAAGCGGAGAAGTGAGGAGAGCCTGTGATCACGTGGGAGGGTCGTAGTTGCTTCAACCAGGTCGGAGTCGCTTTGAGATTCCAAGTCATCACTGGAATTGTACGATTCCCGCAATGAATCGTTACAATGACGTAGCTAATGTGCAGAAACGAAAATTGGTCCGATCCGTTTACATGACAGCATTGGCACCTTGATCTTCATCATCGTCGATTTAGGTACTAATCTCTCAGTTTATCATTTCATTGGTTTCAATTATTATTATATCGTGCTAAGAGCGCATATATTTGACGGAGTTTGTCAATGATTTGCGTGGCGGTTACTTAGTTCTTGGAGACTGCGACTGATCCATCTCTTGCAGATTTTGAAACTGTTGGCAAAGCTACAAGCCGATGATTGAAAACAAAGGCACTTGAAGGCTTCAGTAAACGGATGACTTTGCACACTCAATTGGTGACTTGGGATTGAGAAGAACGACAAATTGCAAGAGAAATAGGCGAGATTAGTCGTGATGTCAGCTTGATATAATTGTATGGGGAACCTGTATCTAAAAAAATATCGAGAGTTCCACTTAAAGCCCACGACGACCACGGTCGATGTCTAGTCCAATCAAAGAACCACGGGGTCATTAGTGGAACTGGCCATTATATCAACTGTCACACTAATCGCGCCGTATTATTCAAATATCGCTTATTTTATCTAATACATTACAATTTTACCAACTGTGCTATGGCGATCGATGCGACAGGGCGGCATGGCATTGAATATGTGAGATTTTGTATCTTCAAAGAGTTGGAGGCTACCAGCTTGATTATCTGGGATGAAGTGGAAATAGCACAAGGACACGCTCTTGAGATTCTCGATATCCTTCTTCGGGATATGATAAATGTACAATTACTTTGGAGGTAAAATCATTTTGTTGGGCGGAGACTTCAGGCAATGTTTACCTGTTGTTCCAAGAGGATGTTGGGCAGCAATCGTCGGAGAAGCTCACAAGCGCTGCAACCTCTTATACTCATTCAAAGATTTCAAGCTCTTCACCCAAGCATAAGAGCGCAACGAGAAAGTATTTACTGAATGGCTTTTGAAACTTGGATGAGAAGCCCGTCTGCCACATGCAGAAGTTTTTGGTGACGATAGCTTCCAGATTCCTGAGCCTTGCGTCGTTAACAAAGATCTGGTAGAGCTAATTTTTGAAAATAATCTTGATCCCTTATCCTGTGAATTATTCAAAAATGTTGCGATCCTGATACCGAGAAATGAAGATTCACATGATATACGATTGTCGTCAAATTCCGCGGAGAACCCAAAATTTACAGCAAGATAGGTAGTATCGAGTGTGATGATCCTATCCATAAAGGATTTATCATCTACCATCTAATTAGTGGTGACGCGCATGAATGGATTAACGATATTCTCACTGTCCCTCCACCCTGTGAGGGCGAAGACCGCAGAATCGCCTTGTCAATAATAATTCTTTAGAATTAGTCCTGGTTGTTTCTCCGGAAAGAAGTTTAATGACATCCTGGATATGGTTGAATCTTGTTTTTGTGACCTGGAAGAAATATTCATTGTTACTCGGATGACCAAGTGGCAACTGTTGGGTTTACATCTAAGAATCAGTAGCAAGCAATGTTACTGACTTCTTGAATTCCCTAATTTGTCTTATAACAATCGCCTCTGGCGCTATGTTCAGCCCCCTCGAAATAAATTTATGATTACGCCGCTGGCGCTGCTCCGCCAATAACCATCAAAAATGTCTGCTTGTTTGGTGCTCAAATTTAAACTATCTCGGAGTGCCGTTACTGATGAGTAAAAACCACCCAACTGTACGAACTTCTGATCGAAAATTTATGTGAAACATTTTTAAATTAAGAACAACAATAATATTACTCATTAGTTTAGTAATTTGGAAACGATCTGACGGGTATAGAAGATACTTTTTTGGTGCTCAATTTGGAGTGCCGCTACTGATGAGTATTCGAAAAAACCACCAAACTGTAACTTACACCTGATCGGTAACTTTTGTGAAACATTTTTAAATTAAGAACAACAATAATATTACTCATTAGTTTAGTAAGCCAATAAGTAATTGTGCCAGAAACGCTCTAATAATAGTTCAAAGAATTTGATATGAAAGTTAACTTTAAAATTTAATAAAAATTTTCTAAGAATAAAATTGTAGAGCTCGTCAAGTTTAAATAAACTAAAAAAAATGAGTAAAGTTCGCATAATTGACGTTATTAAAATGTGGTATGTAAAAAAGTGTTGATGTTCTGATTAATGAAGAGGTCAAAGTTCAAATTTTAAATTTGCCACTTCCAGTACTTAAACTTGAAAGCACGAATGAGGAGACAGTTCCATTCAAAGTTTGTTTGTATTGGTTAACGGTTTGAACAACTAGCCAGTCGCCATTAACTATTGCGCTCGTAACCGCTGTCGACATAGTGATCCGTTAATATTAACTTAAATAATTGTTCTTCCAATACCTGGCATTTTTTAAAGTAAAATTATTAGTTTTGTGCAAAAGAAATACCAAAAATAATGTGAGTATTGAAATTTTTAGGGTATTTATTAATCATAATGATTGATGACTAATACTTGCGTTATCAACACGATTTTAATGTTAATAACCCTTGTAGTGAATTTGAATTATCGGTTTTTTTTGTTTGACTCATTTTGTCGGTTTATTAGTAAGTGAGACTAAAAAATTTGATTTTTATTCAGCATGAATTCTGGAAACGTGAACGTGGGTATCGAGGGTCGTAATTCCAGCAGAGTGTTGAAACCTCCAGGCGGTGGACACACCGATATCTTCGGCTCATCTGCAGATGCTGACGGTGCACGTTTCGCAAGAAATAACAAAAAATCGTCGATAAGTGAGTGCTTCTCCTATGATAATGGTCCTAAAATAATCAAAGAAACGCAGCCAAAGCAAGTTTTGGTGAAAGAAGTGTGTGAGACTGACGATGGTTGTAAGGAGGACTTGAAAAATGGTAATGCAGTAGAAGATGAAAATACGAAACCCGTTGAAAAGGTAGTACCTTTTCCCACAAAAGTACGTGTTCCACCTGGTGGGTTTTCTTCCGGATTTTGGTGATCTATCCTTTATTTGATGGTTATTTAATTCGAGTGCCTTATATATTTAACTGGCTACGATGTTTTAAAAAATCATTATATTAAAATTCTATCCAGTTTTGTTAGTTATGGCAATGTATCAGACTTTTTTTGTTGGTATTCCATGAAGTAAAAACCTGTAAAGAACTGAATAGGGTAGGTTTTTCATTCAATACCATCCACTAATATTCAACATGTAATTAGGGCTCATTATTGACATAATTAATAAAATATTTAAATTCTCATAATTTAATTACTTAATATATTAAAGAATTTGTACGCAAGTGTGTTTTGTACCTAAGTACTGTAATAAAATATGTATATTCAAAAATCTTATTGTTTTATACTTTTTTTTGACAAACCAGCACTATCAACTTTTAGGAAGCAATACAATTATGAATCATCTTGTTATTGCACTTACAACCGAGTGATAAGAGTCCTTGATAAAATAGTCATTTGTATATATTTTAATCTTTTTCAAGAACTATTTACTGCATATACAGGGATCGACTGGTCATAAGAACTGAAGAAACAAATCTTTTTCGAAATACAAAAATTTCAACCCTCGAACAGTACAGCACATGCTGTTCCCAAGTACTGACCACACCCAACATTACAGTCACAATTACGTGATCAACCCCCTTGTGAATAGAAACAACTCCCTATAATTATTTCACAATTTATTTAATGGTTTTGTTTAAAAAAAGTCAATCTCACGAAACTACAATTAAAATAGCGTGTTGGAGAGAGATAAAAAATTCCAAGAAAAAATCTGATTATGAATTCGTACCATTCAAGTGGGTTTCCTAAAATTTCATTAATTCTGCGCTTTGACGAGTTCTAATTTATTTAAAACAGTGCTTACCAATCGGTGATCCGCGGTTCGGCGGTGTACCGTGAAATAGCGATATGCAAGACTCAATCAAGAATTTCAAGGGATTCTTTGAAGCGTAGAGCCGGAAGTTATGTTCTACCATTGATTATATATTTGGAAATAATATGCAACTCATTCATAGGCGTAACAAAAATCGCATATTTGGGAGGAGCTGAAGTCTCCTGAGCTACGCCACTGCTGATGCGGTCCATTGGTTTTAATTTTATTCTATACTTTGCTTAATATTCTACTTGGTTCTTAAATGCAGTGTTATATAATACTTACCTGTAGCAAGAATAGAACCCACGGCCAATAGTTCTTGTCACTGAAAAGAATGTATGGCAATTTATACTATAATAATTGTAGCTCAAAATGCAACAATTTGTAGTTGGCTAGTATAGTAAGTATAAATTTGTAGTTATCCTCAATAAAACTTTGTCAGCAATTTTTGTAGTAAAAATTACTACAAATTGTAGTAACTATTTCTACAATTTGTAGTAATAAGTACTACAATCAAATTACTACAAATATTTCAATTTAAATAGCATTTACCACAATTTATTATCATCGGCAAGTTTTACAATGGATTTTTGTTCGGTGCAGTGTTAAACAGTGGCGGATCAAGGACTAAGTTAAGGGAGGGGTTTGTGTTGCTGGTCACGTTTTAAAAATTGAGATGAATTGTGGTTCCCCCCTAGGAATGGACGACCCTAATTGCACAAGTTTATATGTTGAATGTGCAAATCTAATATGATGATCACGCGCATGACATATAATTTCCTTTTTTGATAGATTCAACATCCTTTCATAATTGCATTTTTTTGAATCATAAATCTCGTTAATCCATTCCTGCGCGTCTGTAATTTTTGAAAAAGGTCAAGACTGCAATATTGTAATCGAAAAAAAAATATTTTTCAGATTTTAAAGGATTTATAATCCTTGAAGTCCAACGAGTTAAAAGAAATATCTGTGTATGTATGTCACCAAATTGTATGTTTTTATGTGCTCTCTACTAGCTCTAGCTCTCAAACCAATAAGAATTTTACAACCAAATTTTATATTGTAACTTAAAACTGATTAGATTTTAGTTGAAATTAGTTCACGGAAACTTGATAGTGGTAGTGACGCGCATGAATGGATTAACGAGAGCTCGCACTGTTTCTTTTATTTTATTCAATATTTTTCATGGTGCTACCGTTTTCTTAACACTTTTATGTTTCTTTTGCAGCTATGCAAGCCAAAAAATTTGGCTTTTTGGAGAATATTAGTTGTTGTTTTTGCTGTTTTTAAATCTTGTAACGAAATTTTATTCTATGCATATTTTAGGTTCCGAAATTTTAAACAAAAAATGATCTTTGCGTTTGTTATATAATAGAATACAACGGTCCTTTCCGTTTAAAATTTCATCTTCGACAAGATTAGATTCATCTAAAATTAATTAATAAAACAAAAAATAAGACTACCTACTCCAGAAAATCATATTTTTTTATTGACTTTTTGAAAAAGTACGATAGGGTGCTAAATTTTAAAAATTACTCTTGCATGATAGATGACCTCGACTTCGCCTCGGCAATCAATTTCCATGTACATAAGGTAAAAGGGTACTTTCCACCCTTGTTACCCAAATACACTATTTATTAAATTAGAATTTTGTATTTCATTGCTTTTACTCCATATAAATCTGTAAAAAGAGAATAAGTTTCTTGCCTCTTCGAGGTTATCGTGAAAGTGTAATTTTTTTACTTGTAGAAGTCTTATGTAAATTAACTCAACCACGAATATCGATAACGTAGTTGCAAAGTTACAAAATAAAACAGTAAAGCAGAATATAATTTCATATTTTAAATTAAATATTTGGCATTTTTGTCAAGTTTTGGAAACTGGTTTGGGGCACCAGTAATCTTATCACATGCACACAGCATAAATTTGTTTTATTAACGAGAATAGCCGTGCCCCAGTATTGGATCAACATTTTTTTTATACAGTTTTGTTTATAAAATAAAAAAAAACAGTTTTAATCTTTTAATGGTATTTTTAATTTTTTCACATGCCATCACAGGGTGCCGCTGTTTACCGGGCGGTTATCTAAGAAATTCCGTTCCAGATTCAAACCTAGTAATTCTACTCTGTAGCAATCACAATATAATAAGAGTAAATTACACCCCCGCACCACTTGAGAGCCTAACCTACTTTAGGGGCCCTCGGTACAACCCGTAAATATTTAAAAAATCAAATGGGCCTCCTAAATATATTTTTATATGAAATGCCTTAGTAAATATTGTGGGATGGGGGGGGGGAGGTTCAAAGTATCAAAAAAATCTAAAGATTCTCATTAGAGTATTTAAAAAACGGTTTCTTGACCCGTTCTATGCGGAGCATTATGTAAACTAACAACAAAATTTGGGAAATAGGGAACAGTGCCGTAATTGGGCAGGTGCACTTGGAAGGGAGGCCGAAATGCTGTTCACAATAAATTATGAAATGTTTAAATTAAGTTAGCATTAAAATTTAGTCCTCCAGAGTCCTACTAATACATTTTTGTGTAATGTAAGTGACCAGGTCATAGTATTATTCTGGAAAGGATAAACTTGACCGCGCCGCGGTTCATCAAACCCGTGCCCTCTCCAGGACTATAAGATTTTTTAGTCTACGATGTTATAAATAAATTTGTAAAATTAAAAATGTACAGTTAAATATTCAAAGGTAAACGGTTTCAAATAAAATGAAATTTTTGCATAATTTTGCAATAAAAAGGTGATTCTAATTAATTATTATAATTTTTTATGAGTAACATATTAGTATGCAGACAACAATTTAGTCATTTTTCTTTTGTTAATTATAGATTGAGATGATTCAATTGAAGTAGTCATGGTCATGTTTACATTGATAAGTTAAATGAACTCAGCTTTATGAATACGAAATTTTTAAATAAACAGCATTATTTATCTTTTAACAAAACCAGATAGCATTTTAATCATGTTTAAGGTATTTAGTTTATGTAGAAAATTAACAGTTTAAATTTTGCATTCTTCACTTTCTTTATCAGCTATACCTAAATGGAACCTCCATGATTTTAGAACAGTTTTTGGGAAAATCTAGAAATTTAGAATAGTAAATTTAGAACTCTTATCAAGAAAACCAACCACACGAAATTTTTATATATTTTTTGTAATCTTCTAATCTGGATGCGTCATGGACGTCTTAGTTTACCGCAGAAACTTTACTGCAGAAAAAGTGTAATTAATTGTTGTCCAAAAAGTGTAACAAAATCTTCGCCTTTTTATTGTTACCAGAGCAGGTGCAAAGGGATACTTTAGCCCCCCCCCCCCGCCCAATAAAGTGGAATTTTGTAATGAAATAAAATTAAAGGAAATATTTTGAAATAATAAAGTGAAAAGATAGCTTACTACAATTGTTACAAATTTTTTAGATATCATCAGATAAGCACAATCGGATTAAAGTTGATAAGCAGAAAACAAAAAAATTTAAAAATAAGGAAAGAAATTAATTAATTAAAAATTATTCAGTTAGGTAATAAATTAGGAAATCAAAAGTTACAAAATATGAGTTTGTAATATTTTTCTACTAGGTTTCTGGTTAATTTAAGTCTTAAATCAAAATTCTAACGATTCGATAACCTTCTATTATTATGAAGGATTAAAAAAACAGAAGCCATGTGGAGAATGCTAAAAAATCCTGAGGGAAGCTCCAACATTTATTATTTTGATGTAAAATATCTTTTACAAAAAGACCTGACTGGGGTTATAACAAAATTTTAATTTTGTTTCTCGTAATGAAAAATTTTCTACTGTACTGACCCTAGAATACTAAAACTTCTATGGAAGCTACCCATAAGCCTCAGTTATACTATCAAATTTTGAGTTAATAATTCATTTGGATGCTAAGCACCCCTAAAATTAGAATTGTTACCCCAAATTTATAGAATAAGAATAAAACCAGCATAAAAATTTTTATACTTACGAAAAAAATTTACATTTTATAGTTGCCTAAATTTCAATCTTATTATTTTATTACCAGGACTAGGCGGTTCTGCGGCCTTCGGCCGCATTCACCCCCTATGAGTGTCCCATCCCCTATGGATGTGGTTGTTCGGCCTCACAGTGTGGAGGGACAGTGGGAATCTCGTTAATGCATTCCTTTTTTTTTTCTAAAAAGACACCATGTTTCGGTCATTTACAACATTTTCAGACTATTTAATAAATTTATGAAATTCATCCTAATATGTTAACCAATAATAATTAAAACAAAAATTTCACATGTAAAAAAATAGTTCCAGGTTTGGATTTTGGAAACAGTAATAATTTCGAATTTTTTGTTTTATCATTCACCCTGTATCGCTTCCCTTTTGCCCGCAGTTATTGCTACTGGGAAGGGGGTATCCCCGGGTATACCGGTGGATGTACCTTTTAATGACCTTTTCTTTTTAAGAAAGTCGTATCCTAACACTAACCTAGCCTCAACCGGGATCCACCTTTCAATAATGAACCTCTTGATTATCCCTAGGTTATTGATAAAACCTAGCCTCAACCGAGATCTCTAATAAAGGTCGATTCCTAACACTAACCTAGCCTCAACCGGGATCTACCTTTTAATAATGTTCCTCTCTTTAAATAAAAGTCGATTCCTAACACTAACCTAGCCTCGACCAGTGGATCTAACTTTTAATGACCTTCTCTTTAAAAAAAATTCGTTTCCTAACACTAAAGCCTCAACCGGGATCTACCTTTTAATAATGACCCTCTCTGCTTTAAATAAAAGTCGATTCCTGTCAGTAACCTAGCCTCCATCGGTGGATCTACCTTTTAATGACCTTCACTTTAAAAAAAGTCGTTTCCTAACACTAACCTAGCCTCAACCGGGATCTACCTTTTAATAATGATCCTCTCTTTACATAAAAGTCGATTCCTAACACTAACCTAGCTTCGACCGGTGAATCTAACTTTTAATGACCTTTTCTTTAATAAAAAGTCGCGGGGCGGCGCCCTGGTCCCACTGCACCCTTGGATTCTTTGAATATGAATTTCGGGGTGCGATTAGAGCCCTATCCCTCGTGCAGCCTCAACAGACCTTCTCAAGGGTTGTAGGCTTCTCACCCTTTAGGTCCGTGGCCGTGGGTTCGAAGTCTTCCCAACATTTTGGGAAAAACAAAACCCTATTTTGCGAGCGATCGCGGCTTCGGAACAAAATGGTCACCCGAGTGAACCGTGGAGAGGTTCAGCCATCAGCCCTTTCCCCCTTTCATCGCACCTGGCGTTTTTCGGTGGTACTCGTGACTGAAATCGTGTTCAGTATCAGTATCAATAATTAGCTTTTGATGGAGCAATTTGTATGGGTCTAAGCCCAATTTTCTCCTTCGTCGATAGGTGCATTGACTGTGTAATTCAAAAGTGAATTTACAATGATTTTTGTTTACGGCCTCGAGCCATTCATATTTTTGGAGCTGGGAAGACCCTCTTGAGGTGACGCCCCAAGAGTGCAGCTCTTTGCTATTTTTACTTGGAGTACTGTACCGATTGCATTCGCCTACCAACACCCGCATATTTATTATCACAACTTAAATTGGTGACTCCTTTAACACTTACAATAATTGTGTTTGGGGAGCCATTGGTAATTTACAACAATCAATAGTAAAAATTTAGAACTTTAAACATGTAGATCGGGTATAGATCGATATTTTCCCATTTTCGGTTTAATTTTTGTCGATTGTTTTTCTTATCCTTGGGTCTTCTCATGATCTCATGGTGTTTCTGGTAGTGCCTACTGATGGTGTAATTGTCCTGCCTGGTTTGGAGCCCAGCTGGGCAGAGTTTTATGGATTATTCGGATTAAATGTGCCATCGGTTTTGCAGTTCGTCTTCGTCGGATGGTGGTCTACTTTCATTGGTGTTCCTGTTTTGAAAATTATTACCGGAGGGGGGGTCACCCACCCCTACGTTCATTTGATCCTCAGGGGCACAAAAAAGGGGGGGAGATGGTTTGGGTTGGCTGGTAAAGGACCACCCAGAAGAATGACCTTAGGTCTAGGGAAATTTGGGGTGGCTGCCGGGTCGTACTGGCCTAATTGGCTTATAAGCGGGTTAATTGAATGGGCACTCTTTTTATAGAGTTCCTCTGTCAGGTCTACGATGATTTTGTCCAGCGATTTGGCCCCTGTAGCTGCCAGAATCTGACGATTTGACACAAACCACGGGGCCTGGACCGCCTGACGAAGATTATTGTTGTGGATAGCATATAATTGCTCCATGCGGAAAGTTAGGGTTTAAGAGTGAGATTGATAGGTTTTAAGTGTGCGAGTAAGAGCTTATGCTTTATGGAGGGCGGGGCGAGTTTGTTAGGTTTTGTAGTGGTGTGATTCACTAACAATCGTATTTGGTTCGTATTTGCCTGATTACCTCCTGGATTTCCTCAGACGTAAATCCGGCAATCGTCAATTCCATGACTGTGAGCCCGAGCTCCCTTTGGAACATTTTCTTATTTTTGTCTTGGGTTTGTGGCTGTGGATTAGAATTTTGGGATTGAGCCTGTCCTTGAACGTGAGTGGTGTTTTCTGTCAGGTTTTGCGTGAGTGGGTCTTGGGCGTGTTCTTGCCTAGGAGGCTCGATGTCCATGCTCATTAGTGGGGGTGGGTCATCGTACTGTCTTTGGCGCCAGTTGTAGTTGTAGCGTCCGTTGTCCCTTTCGTGACGTTGCCTATCGTTTGTCTCGTATCTACGGGAGGAGTGGTACCTACCATTTTGTCTAGGCTGCTGTTGCCTGTCTGGCTGTTGATCTCGCCACAGTTTAGGGTAGGCTCGGCAGCCTTGCCAGTTAGCCGGGTGGCGGCCCCAGCAGTTCGTACACTGGGGGTCGACTCCCGGGTCTTTCTTACAGTCCTGCGTCAAATGCTTACCAATGCATTTAACGCATCTTGGTGCCGCCCTACAGCAATTTTGCGCGTGTCCGAAACCCTGGCACCGATGGCATTGGCCCACCTTGGTTTTTACGTGCGGGGTTTCGACTGTAATGTCGATGTCTAGTAATTTAGCCTCGTTAAATATGTTTTTGGCTTCGCATGATTTTTTAAGGGTTACCATGATCAGAGGGAGGGGTCTTCGATCCCAGCCTCTTTTCATTCTCGCAAGTTCCAGTATTTCGTAGCCTTTTGAAGTTAGTTCCCTTTCTACCGATTTTAACCCCATGTCGGGGTGGATACCCCTAATCACCGCTTTTAATGGTTTATCCGCGCTTAACTGATGGTAATACCGGCCCCCTTGTTCGGGAGCTAAGTTTTGTTCGAAATATTTGAAAATTAGCCTATAGTCCCCCTCCGAGGCCGAAGTGATACTTAAGCCTCTCGCCAATAGCTTAACCTTTGTGTATTTAATCCCGTTTTCCCTGAAGTGGCCCGAGATTTCATCCCATTTGCCCGGTTCCCCTAACACTAGGGGGGGGATTCTTACCTTTTTTGATTGAGTCGCCTCCTGAGTGGAGAAAGGGAGAGTGGAATCGTATTGTGAAGTTAAAATGGGTAAGTCGTCCATTTTTGTTGGATCTTGTTAGTCTATGACCATTTCCAAGTCGTCGGATTGGTTGATTTGCTCAGAAGGATTAGCCGTATTAGTTTGGGATTCCGTTTCATTAACGGTTTCTGTAATCGTCCCTGAATGGGGGGAGTAATGGGGCCCGTTTTGCGGGGGGTTGAGAGAAGATTTGATTGGTTCGAAGGGTTATCAGTATTAGAATTGTGGTTAATGTTTGAGTTGAATTCGCCGCAAGAGAGAGTTATCGAGGAAGATACTGGTACTGTTGGGTTTTTGACCGTTGGACAAATGAACGTAGATAAAGGGTTTCTTACCTCCTCCTCTTGGACCTCCATATCCGCGATGCTTGAGCTCCTGGAGTTGCTTCGGTTTCGGCTTCTGCTAGAGCCTCTGTCGCTTCTCCCACTGTGTCTTCTTGGCGCCTTGCTTTCAGGATCGGAGAAGTTTACCATTCTTTTCTTGTTCGTATTTGGAGGTGCCATTGGGGTTACGAACTCCTTATCTTGGACGTACTGGAGACTTGAACTTTTCTTTCATAATTTTTTTGTTGATCAACGTGCGGTTAATTATATCGATTTCCTCGAGCCATCCTCGCAGCCCTTTGATTTTTGTTTCGGACTCTTTTAACGTGGCCTTTAGCAATTGGATTTGACTACGGCCCTCCTTTGACCCTTCCGCGTAAATCGCCTTAGTTGGGCTGAGATCGTAAGCGTCCAACTCGGCTTTGGCATGAGTTGCCTTGCCTTCTTGTTCACTTATGCTTCTGTTGATTAGTTCACGTGTGTGTGCACGTTTTTCTTCGGTCATAGTATGGAAAGGAGTACCGCTCCAGGCCATAGTGTTGGTAATTACGAAGAGTAATCGAAAAAAGCAGAATAAACACCACGTGTGTTTGAATGTACGTTGAACAAAGTAATCGAAGGCTCGGAAACAGTAGGGAAGGTTTGCACGGTCTCACAACTTACTTTACGATCAATTACTTGTTAACTTTAGGCCAAATAAATCAGTTGAACACGATCACAACACTTACTTTTTTACTTGCCTTGAGAGATATAACAATTTCAATTTTTCTTTGCACTAATTTTGATTTACACGATAATTACACACCGGTACTACCACACGTCTTCACTGCTTCGGTTTAATATATGATTTGGTCTTACTTGGATGACTGGATGACATAATAAGTTTTGGATTTTTAAATTGGACTACATTGACTCCGTGTATGAAATCGTGTTTTAGATTTATTTGCTTATCTATTAACTTGATAATAAGTTGAAGAAGAAGTTTCTAACAGTAACGCCATCTATTGGGAGAAAGTAACCGACCTTCACCGGTAAGCGTTCCTGTTTTTTTTTTTAACTAAATCTATATGTAACAACTAAAACTCTTTTTGGATCTTTTTTGGATAAAACCTCGTCTTAATGGTCACCTACGTTATTTCCGTAGGCGAACTAAATGCCAGGCTTCCAGAATCCCACCGGCTTTTAGTCTGTGAGTTAGGAATCTCGTTAATCCATTCATACGCATTAGCATATCGTTAATCCATTCATGCGCGTCACCACTAATTAGGTAGTGCGTGATAAATCCCGTTTGAATAGGATTTCCGTAAAATCCGTTCTTAGTGTTCACCTACATCATAAAAGGAACTCGTGTGCCAAATTTCATGCTTCTAGACCCACCGGTTTAGGCTGTGCGTTGTCTGTCAGTTGTGGTTTTTATTAAGTGGGATGTAAATGTGTGTAGAAATGGATGTGAAACCGGCGGGGGGGGGGGCAGCTGTAAAAAAGCAACAACGATTTTTCAAAATTGATAACGGCAAAAAGTTGATTCTTGAAAAATGGGTGGTATTTTATACCCCCCCCCCACCAATTTGTTAATCCGACACTGCTCTACATGAAATCAATTTTATCATAAGTTTTAAAATGTATTTATTAAATAATACGTCCATATTTGCAAAATATATGTATAGGTACACAAACAGAAATATCACTAAAGCATAGGAGTGACTATATTGATCAAAAATAAAACCAGGACATCTAATAATATCTAATAGGACATTTAGTAATTAAATAATTATCCATTAAAAAAAAAGGATCATTCCAGACCTTGTTCGGTTTCGACACAAAAATAAGTAAATAAATTGATGGTATGATGAGTGACACACAAAGATATAACTAATAAAATGTTAAATTAGGTATTGTGAAGCACAAAAGCAAATTAAGTTGAGACTGCTGTGAAGAATTAACAAAACAGCAGCAACTCTGAGCAAGATGCGTGGGCCGACTGTTTTCACGGTGGTTTGCTCTTCGAGTTTGCTTTTTACTTCACTTCCCGCGGGCGACCTTGACCTACTTTTCTAACTAACAATAAATTAATATCGTTAACCAGAATTATTTGTTATTCGTTCAAAAAATATGGGCTTGAAGAAAAAGCTTGTACGTTACTTCTTCATTACTTACAATTTTAATTTTTCGTTGTTCGGTTCGTTCGGTTAATGTTTTGTTTGTCCGTGACGTCGATTGTTTCTATCTTTTTTAATTACAAAACCCACTTAATTGATTTTCGATCGATCAATCGCTCTCCCTCTCGATTTATCTTTTATTTAATTTGTTATTAACTTTCGCTTATTTATTCCTTTAGAATTTTATGTACCTACATTTGTGATTTTAAAATTTTTTGTTGTTTTTTTACATTACCGCTCCGAGCAACAAAATTACCTAAAATTAGGCACAGTGCGGCCTTCAGGCCGCACAGCCTGTATAATCTAATGGTTGCAGACCTAGAATGCCTCTGGTTTTTGATCGGGTACAGCTGCTGTTATTCGTTCAGTATATCGTGAAAACAAACTATCCCAAAGTATTATCTGCAGTGGCGGATTTCTGAACGCGTCTGGGGCCTCAAAATTCAGCTCTTCTTGGACCACCGGTATAGTGCATACCAGAGTAAAAATCGTGATTAACTGTATCAACCTGAAGACTATAATTGAATAAAAAATATATACCTAATTTAACCCCTTGTCATACAATGACGAGTTAGGATCGTCATTCATTTCATGTCTCACTGTAGACTTTGACGAGTCTCATTCGTCAAAATTAAAATAATTAAAGATTTAATTAAAAAATTAATAGTATTTGTCGGACGCATCAAGTTCCGTTTTATTTGTATGTCAAGGGGTTAATAAGTAAAAATACAGATTATATATGAAAAAATAAATTAAACTTTCAATTATTGCTTACAGGATAACATATAATTACTAACATTGAAAATGTAGTAGTTATGCTTATGAAATTTTGTAAATGTGCAGGTAATTTGGTGTAGTAGTTACAGAGTGAAGCTATCGATTTAAAGGTCGTAGGTTCGAATCTCGATAGCTCCCAAATTTATCTGTGCCGTAAATAAATAAAATTTCCTTTCGGTATGCATGACATGTTTTTTATTTTAAAGTTTTATGAAAATCGGTTCAGAGAAGTAATCTCACTAGTACATTCATGCGCGTCATAATGTTATATAGCTTATGTCATTCATGGACATAAATCTTATTATTGTGTAGGTAATATAAAATGAGACGGTCAAGCGAGTTGACTATGAACGCTAAATACCCGGTTCAAATCAGGGTAAAGTAAGAACTTTATTCTGGCCGTCTGTCTGATCCTCCAGGTTGGGCAGCAATTTGAAAATTTTGAACTCAACTTTAATTTGCCTAAATCCCTATTTTCTATCGAAATTTACTCGCTATTTTGAATCGAAATTCTAATGTGCCTGCTAAAAGTTGGTTTTTGACTCGATTACAATACTTTCTTTTGGTAAGTAAAAGGATGAAGGAAAAATAAAAGTGAAAAGTAATTATTAGAAGTTTTATCAATTTCAATGTTGAAGGCATGCCACAACATAAAACAATTAACACAATATAAATTAAATATAAACACAGACTGGTCGAGTCAAACTCATATGAGAATAACTCATACATACAAAAAAAAATAAAATATACACATAATAGTCATAGAAAATTAAAAGTTATTTTTTTCTGAAATAAACACATAACAATTAAAATTATAAGCATGTTTATACTGAAATCGACAAACTTGTTGTAGCAGCAATCAGAATTGCAATAACACTGGAGAACTAAATAACCATTAAGGCTTAATTTTTTAAAATAATTGTTTAAACCAATACAAAAAGCCAGATTTTTATTGTTAAGTTCCCATATATTGAATAAGTTTCACACAAAACGTCAACTCCTTCAGAATACGTATGTGCCGACCTGCTAACTAAAATACACATCAAGCAGGCGAAAATATTGTTGGACAAATTTACAGCAATTTCCATTATATTAAATAATGTACTAAGACTAGATAGGTTTTACGTTGGATAGTCGTGTTGTGTGAAATTAAGTTTAAATCAATTCTGAGCTACTAAAAGTCCCTATTGAGCTTTCTGCCCAGAAAAACACAATGGGGATGTGTGCTGAAATATAGCCAGCACACATTCAGTATATGATTTCAAAAACATGAAACCAGTTACTAAATATTATCGTAAAGAGTTAAAATTGCGACATGGCCGCATGGAACTCTCAACAAATCATGTACCAATAAAAATAAATACTATTTTACTACTTACCTACGCACATAGTTATGTACTTCCAATTCAACTAAACTAATATTTATCATTGGTACAGATAACCGAGTTCGTAACAAATTTTTATTTTACTTTGAACAAAAACATCTCGTACCAATAAAAATTAACTATTCAAGTTAAAACTGTTATACATTTTTTCCCAAATAAGTATTCCTAAACTACATTTTTTATTGGTACAGATAAACAAGTTCTTTTACTTTCCTATTTACTTTATTTTTTTATTCCGTTTTGTGTTAGTCCTGATTTTGGAACAACTTGAGGTTTATTAGCAGAACCGTTGTAACTATCCGGACTGTTACTTTCTCGCTTAGGAGTTACATTGTCAAGTCCTAATTCCGAAAGTACATTTAATGCTTCTAGTGCTGCTTTTTCGTGAGACGTTTCTGTCGTAGGACCTTCACCATGACAAACCTGCGGTGGAGTTGTACTTAACGACACCAATGTAAGAAATACCTCGTGGTTTGCTTTCGGAAAATCCGAAAATTGGACTTCTACGCCCAACAACTGAGCTAGGTACAGTAACTGGTCTTTCGCTCTAACACTTTGGGTTATTTGTGGTGGTTTTTTTGGAAGTTGTGCTTGACCAGTCTTTTTTAATTCAGTCGGAGCGCTACCCGATCCAGAATTTAACATCTCTGTTCCGCTTGCTTTGCTTTTACTCTGAAAATATTAGTAAGTTATTTTTAATTACGTAGTTTTTAGTAAAAATTATCCTATTACCTGTTGAAAAGCTCCCGATTGATCGTTAACCAGCAACAACCCCGGTACTAGTTGACGTCCACCGCTACCACCAACAGGTGCCTCAGGTTTTTCTTCCAAAAAGGTAACTTTACGTGGCTTCTCAACTGGTTCAATTTCCTTCTCAGTTTTCATAGCTGGTTTCGGAATCGAAGGTACAGCGGAAATGTTACTATAACCAAGTAATCCCAATAAAGCTTCCGCAGCATTTCTTTTGGCAATTTTTTTATTAGGACCAACACCAGTCGAAACGTGTCCATTCACCGAAGCTTCAATCACAAATTCGCGTCTTCGTGGAGCACCACGTTCTTCTACCACCTGAATATACAAATATAAACTAAACAACATTTCAAAAATAACCAACCAAATCTTACCGAATAAACCGGTTCCTTTTCTTTATTTGTTTGTTGAATTTGGATTAAACGGGAAATAGGATTAATCTCTTCAGTAAAATCAGAACTTCTCTCGGCGTTTACTTTAATTAAATTGCGTTGCTTTTTCTTATTAACAACACGTTTACGTTTCAAAGCAACAATATTTGATGTGTTAGGTAGTGGTCCAAGTTTGCTGAGCTCATCCAGCATTTTCTCGGCTGCACGCTTTTTAGAAATTTTTTTGCCATTACCTTCCCCATCGGCAATTAAATCACCAACACGACACTGTGTCACAAACACTTTCATGTGAGGTGGACCCTTTTCACTTAACACTTCAAAAACGACATTGAGGTTACGCTTTAATGCTATTTCGTGGACTAAAGATATGGGAGACTTCAATTCCGTATTCAGATCAGGACAAACCTCAACTTCTAGTACCACTACAAAAAATAATTAAAAAATGAACTAAATTGATGAAAGAATAGTTTACCGTTATCGTTACTGCTATCTCCATTAATTGACGGACACTGTTGAGTATCGTCCACCTCTTTTTGTTTTATATCTTCAATAGCTTT
Organism: Rhagonycha lutea; assembly: GCA_958510855.1. Lineage (NCBI taxonomy): Eukaryota > Metazoa > Arthropoda > Insecta > Coleoptera > Cantharidae > Rhagonycha > Rhagonycha lutea. The sequence continues at coordinate 2,538,373 of OY294042.1, forward strand.
AGCGGCTGCATCGTGACGAGCAGCTTGAACTGTGTAACCCACACCAGGATATTCTCGTTCTCCAACGCGTAAGCGAATGGAAAATGGTTCTCCTGGCGTGTGTTGATATCTGTATTGTCCATAGTAACGATTTTCATACTGAGGATGATAATTTCTAGTAAAATTGTTTCGACGAGGATCGTAATTGTATCGTGTACCATAAATAGTGTGCCTCGGATAATAATTTGGCTGTGCCACGTAATTCTAAAACAAAAATTAAATTAGGCCAAAGCTTTATTTTCAAATTCAAACAACCTGGGTTGGTGGATCAGGAGTACCATTTTCTAACATATAAACAGTCCTCTCTCCACGTTTCATAGCGAGAGCATTTAATTCTACAGTCGGGGTTACCATTCCTGATCCATTACGTAAATTACTTCTACTGTTACGATTTGTTTTTAAAGGTGGATGTTTAAATGAAGTTTGTTGTAATGCCGTAGCAGCCGCAGAATGTTGTGCTTTTTTTATACTTGCACCTTCTGCTTCATACTCTTCATTTCCCAATTTAAGGGTAACAGTAAAAAGCTTTTTATGTGCCGGGCCCTTAAAATAACAACTTACATTTTGCACTTTATACACTACCCTAAAGGAACTAAATCTACAAGGTGTACTTTCCATTCAGACAAATTTAACCACACGTTATTATTTTATAAGAATTATTTACATTCACTAAATCGGCAATCGAGATCCCAATTTATTTGGTGATTGTATGATATATGTTTTTGGCTCCTATAATCACCAAAAAAATTGGGATCTCGATTGCTAATATACTGACTGTGCACGTCTCCCTTGTTAGTTACAATAAAAGATGCACTTTAGTAGTATCTTTTCATAATATAATTGAAGATTATCATAATTGAACAAATCTATAGGTCCATTAAGGTTTGTTAAGAAGAGATCTAAGGCATTTTTGTAACATAAGCTTTAAAAAATGTTTGTTTTAAATTTACAGGACTTATTTGATAAACCCCCACCCTGGAAAACGCCCGTTATAACGGGTCAAAAAAATGTCCATAAAAAACATCATTTTAGGGAAACATTTTAAGTTTTATGTTATATTGGTCTGTCTAGAAAGTTAAACTCCACCATTTAAGTAATATTTGATACCCGGTTGCCTATTACCTGTTCGCTGGTCAGACGGTATTGATGTTGAATTTTATTATGACGAGCAAGCTCGTTAATTAAACACATGGGAGTTTTTTCTTTGTTGTTTGCCAAGTTATGGATGGGCATAGATGAAGTATTAGTGTTTGTAGAAGTAAGTTGTTCAACAGCAAGATGTTGCTGTTCAACCGATTCTGCTGATGATGCATCATAATGATACACTATAAACAAAATAATAACACAATGCAATTTTACATCATCCAATTTAATTAATTACCTTGGGAGAGACTTGATTTTGGGGGTTGCTGAGGGATTGACGTTGTTGTAATCAAGGTGGGTCCTTGTGGCATCGATACCAACACACCTAAAAATTAAACACTTAAAACTTGTAGACTTATCGGTGTTTATTATTAGTATTATCAGTGTTAGGGAGAAAATAATTTATAAGCAAAATAAATAACAAACCTAATGTAACAACATTTTTAGAATAGCTTTTGTATTTAAAACTTTTACTTAATATTGGTAGTCTGTATGAAAATAGCTTCAAAAAATGCATTAGTGCAAAAATATCTAAGAAGAAAATAATTGAAATAAGATAAAAACGAGAAGTAGAAATATTGAATCCCAAAATTAAGAGTATGTGGTGTTCCATTTTTCAATTTTATAAATAAATTTCAAAAGTACTATGCATTCTTAAGCGATGATGTGCTCAATTAATAGGGGATTTTCTTTTCATTGATTATTGATAACTCATCTAAATCCAGATGATTCTTCCAGTTTTTCCCTGCCTGTGCACATTGTGTGATAAACACAGGGAACTTACAGTTTAAAGTGGATTCCAAACCAGGGGAAAATTACCACAATTTATGTTACCTGGGTCCAGAAAGTAGATATTCTTCTTTGTATTATGTAAAAAGTATATCTTATTAGTTACTTTGATTGATTTGATTTATGATAGTAAATTTAAGTGAATTAGAACCCTAATTAATATTTCCCCATGTGCAATTATTTCAGTAGTTAAGTAGTGTTAATTAGATATTTTACAAAAATACCACAAGTTCTCAAATATTCGCGAGATCGCGAAAAATTTAGTTATATGGCCTTTATATCCGTTTAAAGTAAATCAGCGTAAAAAGAGAAATTGGTTTACTCTTCTAGATCGCGTTATATCAAAATCGTATAAAACCGAAGTCACAATCATGGCGTTTTTTCCGATATCTGTATGCAATGAACACTCTATTATCAGTTGGTTCCATTAATAATCTCACCTGTTAAACCCTAGCCAATTTAATTTCAAATTCATACAACAGCAGGTTTTAAACTTTTAAAGTAATAAAAGATGAAGTAGCAGTAAAGAATTAATTATTATAAAGCAAGAAACAAGTTATAGAAAAAGAAAAGCCACTTCCAAAAAAATTCACCAAAAGATACCACGGATTACCCCTTAACGCTAGTTTAAAATCAAGATTGAACAAAATTCCAAAAACTTATATTACTGATTTTATATCCATCCCACGGCTACGCCAGTTGCAAGGAAGTCTAATAAATTAATCATTTTGACAGAAAAACAGTTTGAATCGTTATTTTTTCGTCAATTTTTGATGTTTTAATGTGAAATATTAGTGTTATCTTAACCTAATTTATACCTTCAATGCATCTCTTCCCATCAAATAATGATTTCATTTCGGTGAGCGTCAGTGCGTCAGACATCGGGAAAATTATGCACACATATAACAACAAAAATACAATCTTCATTGCTAAAACTAATATTTAAAATTGGTTTACAAAGTACTATAAAATATTAATAATAACTTGGCACTAATAAAATAATGAACTATACGATATATTAGCACGTGGTAAAATTACACAACTCGACAAAAAAAAGAACTTTTTTCTGTCCTAGGTTTCATTTTATGATTTTCCTGTTCATAATACACCAAAATGAAGGAAAAATTTTCATATCCCCTTTAAAGTTTGCTTTTGTAGTTGTAATGCTAATAATACTGATTCTTGCGTTTTTATAGAAACAGTAACTAATTATGATATATTTAAACACACCGCGAAAAAATAAAAGGGATTTTCACATTTGTACGGTACCTACGATATCTCCAGATAGCGCTTACGCCAAAAACAACAATAAAGTGTTATGTGCCAATCTCAAAAAGGTTAAAATGTCATCGAGAAAGTGTAAGAATGATGCTGATGCATTTTGTTATATATGTGGAAAATTTATTAAAGTACGAGGTATAAAATTTAAATTGAACATCAGTGGGAAGCTTTGTGAAGCCTACGAAACATAATTTGAGTGCCCTATTCGGAATCATGATAGGCCAGGGGCTCCACATGTTGCGTGTAGTAATTGCAAAAGATGTTATAAGGTAAACAGTTTTCAGTGAGAAAAATATTATAAATAAAATGTTTATTTATATTTTTATTTAGTCTCGGTGGGTCAGTGGCGTTTAGCACTTGATAGGCCCTAAGCGCAATTCAATTTTGAGGCTCCCTTATAAATATTTTCACTACCCCTACAGCCTACAGTATGTATTCTACGCGCACGTGTTTTACTCTGGTATAAGTAATCATTAGGGCGGTTGTCCTGCGAAAATTTTAAGGACATTGGAAAAATAGTTAACTAGGATAACTATTTTTTAACGGTCCTTAAAATTTTCCTAGGCCAAACCGCCTTTTTGACTACTATACTATAATTCAAAGTTGGTGATTCAAAAAAGCTGAATTTTGAGGCCCCCTTGATTTGTGAGGCCCCAGGCGAGCGCCTCATGCGCCTATTCGGAAATCCGCCACTTCGGTGGGTTGGTTCTAGGTTTCATCAAGACGTTATGAACTTTAAAAGCCGTTATCAAGGCTAATACGATGAAAATATGATGGGAGACTATATTTGGGGTTTAATAAGAGAAAGTACCCATGTACATAAAAGAAATGGTACTAGGGTTCACTTTTAAATTTTTTTCCTTTATTTTATAACCTACTGTAATAGTTAAAGTTAATAAAAATAATAAGCAAATATATTTGTTTGGTTTTTATAACAGATGAAAATTAAAATCATAGATTTTTTAAAATATTTTAAATAGTTCTCCTGGCTACAAAAGCAAACTTTTTTATGAAAAATAATTTTTTTTCGGAAGACTCAATGTACCTATCGTAATTACTAAAAAAATTTTGTTGGCAAAATTAATGTTGCCTTGTGTTATCGATAAGCGCAGTCGCAACTGCTACCATAACACGCAATATGCATACTTGACGCGATGTAAACAAGTTGCAAGATAAGTGGGTAGTTCCCCGTAATCTAATGTTGATGTTTTCGATTCGTACATATAAGTTCGTCCCAAAAGTATCTAGCTACCTAGAGCACTCGCCTCTTTCGTAGATTAAAATGCAGGGTTTGAACAAGTCAAGATTGTGCTGTTAATAATAAATATTTTTAAATGATTCAAAAAAAATTATTTAGGTAGAACATAAAACTATTTTGGTACAGGCTTAAAATTTTGAAATGTTTTATGGTTTACTTAATTAATTTTTTTTAAATCATTTAAAAATATTTATTATTAACAGTATAGTTTTGACTTGTATTTTTAGCATTTTAAGTCAAAAGAGGTTCCTTTTATTTAGAAAACCAAATTTATAAAAATAATTAACCCTTAGTGTACCTCTGGATTTACTCTATGATTTAGATGCGGACTACTAGTTTTTATGATGCCTATACTATATACAATGTTAATTATCAAATATTATTGTGATAAGAGTAGGAACAATTTTTATTACATTTTATTTATTTCACTTTTATTTGTTGATTTCCCAAGTCTAATAATTACCTTTTGTGATGTTTTAATTAGTAAAGCAATTTTTTTATGTATGAATGAAACTTATGTTGCAAGATAGTAAAAACTTAACGATTTCATTAATTTTTGTAGAATTCTTAAAGTAAATTACGTAAAAATGAGTTGCTCACTATAGTAGCGGACAATGCTCTTAAAATTTTATCAGGAAATAAATAACTTTGAAATTCATATTTTTTAAGGAGTTGAAACCTACAACTGCGCTTATTAAAACGTGTGTAATCAAGATTGTATATTATATGACATAAATAAATTAGTTCTGGAAAAGTCAAACAAATAGTTTTAACAATTGACTTGCTAGCTGTGTAATTTGATCATGCGACCGGAAAATCGCAGATGCGTCTGGTATATTATATTTCATTTGCCATCCTTTTAATTATTAAACAGTCTGCATAAGCTTAGATATTGATATTACCAGTTTTAGACTTCCATACGCAGTATAGTAAGAAACCTTATGATCCGGCTCCTATCCATCTGTACGCATAATTCAGAACCAATCAGTACAATCAACCTTCAAGTTCCGCATTGTTTTATTTTTTCACTGTTCTTCAATTAAATCGATGTTTGCTTAATGACCTTTCAATTTATTATCCCTACGAATGTTGTACTGGGTTTAAATGCGGTGGCTGGAGAGATGAACCAAGTTACCCTAGCACATTACAAAGTTTCTTTCTAAACTAGTTTTCAAAATCTTTCTTAAAATAGTAATGTACACATATTGATCCATAATACCATGAACCAAATTAATTTTGTCAACCCCACACCATAATAGAACCGCTACCATACTTTACAGTAGTTACTATAGGTACTCAACGTCCCAAATAAAAAATATCTCTAAAATGTATAATTTGTCTTACTCGGCAAACAATCCCATAAATTCTTGATGAGAAATGAGTTTGGGTTAGGTTTGACTTCCTTGGGTTTTTTCTTTCCACTAAGTTTCTGGTCAATGTGGTGACTTGAATTTCTTGGAGGTCAGTGACATATCCTCGCTCGCCAAATTTATAAAAAAAACTTTGACAATCTCGTTCATCCATTCATTCGTGTCATTAAAAATCAAAGAAACGAAAATAAAAAGTTTCAGCGGAGGGATTTCAATCAAATTTTAATCAATTCTTTAGATTGCTTCTTCAAACTAGTATGCGACATTTTAAGTAGTGCAGGCGTTTGTTCTTAATCGTAGCCAAAAAAATGCCAAACACACACACATCCAGGGCATTGTTTCAAAAATCGTTCACGATCAAAATGATACATTCAATTCAAATTCTGATGTGTCAATGCAAAGTTGACTTTTTACTAATACTTTCCTTTAAAATTGATTGGTCTAAAATTTTACCAAATAAACATGACGTAACTTCACTCACGCCATCATCATTATAGATATATCTATAATTATCTGATTATAAATATATCGATAATTATCGAAATATCGAACGATAACTAACGAAATATCGAACAATAACTATCGAAATATTGAACGATACCTATCAATATATCGAAAGATATTTATCGATATAAATCTCAGCCCTAGTCTTAATATAACGCAAAGCATTTATGTTTATTAATAAATAAATATTTTTGTTGTATATTTTACTGAAAATCATCATAAAAATAATAATCATTCATTGGGGGGGGGGTCCAGGATTTGGGACATAAGATCAAATAGGGGGTTGAAAGAAATGTGATGCAGCGTGACGAAGGGGGAGGAAAGGGTCCAGCGGCGGATGAGCTATCAAAAATCTACCGGGAGTTTTTTTACCCTATTTCATAATTGAACAAACTTTTGAATTCCTCGCCTACATTTGCTCCGAGCAACATGCGTTGACCGGTCGATCGCGCTTAAAAATGTCTGGCGCGGCGCCCACGGACCGACGTCAATTTAATTATAATTAAAAAAATATATTATAATCATAAGAAAATTTCTCATTCGAATTATCAGGTTCTTCACGCAAAGTCAACAAGTTATAATTCCTTGATTTCCGTGGACGTTCGTGTCCACGATTCAGAGATTTTCATCGAAATCGCTTAGGCCGTTTTCGAGAAAACCAGTGCATATATTTAGACAAGAATTGCTCGTTTAATAGTATAGGATAGGATAAGAATGTCGTAGAAAACTCAGTCTGTATATCTGTCTGTACGTAACGCTATTTAGAACTAAAAAGTTAAAATCTTTCAATCTGCTATTTAAAATGTCCATAGGTGAAAATAAAACTAAAATTAAATAGAGATCTTCTCATCCTAGCAACATCTACGAGTATAAGAAAAAAATTATTCTAATTTATACAGTTTGAAATCTACAAATAGGCAGTTCAGGTTAATCTTTTTCCTCTTTTTGAAAAAGAAGTTGCTGGTTTTTGACCTGCATACTAATTTTGAAAATTTGCATCTTTTGAATAGGTGAAGATGTAAGATGTACTCGAAAGTGCATGCATACCTGTCATATCTTAATCTGCATGCATTTACAGAGCTGCGTTTTAAAATTGCAAGGTTATCTTAGAATCCCACTAATTTTTGAATTATAACTACTTGAAAATTTATTTCACAACTTAATTTACAGCTCAAAATTGGTTATAGATACAGCAATGATTTTTTTAAAGGAAAAAGGAGAACTTTCTGAAGGTCATGATATAATTTTTAATCGGTTTTGATAATGGATTAATATTTTGATTATGATAATTAGCCATTTTATATCAAAAACGCACAATTAATTAAAATTTAAAATATGTCATGACACAGTTAAGATAGCAATCTTTGATATTCTCCATTAAAATTGTTTAAATGTGTAAGTGCTGTAAATGTAATTTCGTTTCGACCCTTCAAAAAGTAACTGTCACAACGCACATAGGCTGTAGTGATCTGCTTCTAACAGTTTTCAAAGCACTTCTTTTAAATATTTCTGTAATCTAAATATACAGTTAGAAAATTCACACATTCCATAATTTAGGAGCTTTCTCAGCACAGCTTGACAAGCGGTTAATTGAATTTTATTTGTGTTTTAAAGTTCTTCTCAAAACAAAATAGGAAGATTAGAACTTTTGAATTAAAAATGAGATACATTCCTCGACTCCATTAATTAAATGTGCATCACTACAGCTACTAATATCCTTTAAAAATGTATATTTGCATAAAGTCAAGTTCTTCCATCATTTTTTTTATAAGCACCCTTATTTTCATACAAAACCAGTTGTTTAAGGGTGGAAGGAACCAGATTCATTTGATTCTATCAAACCTGTACCAATTTTTGCTTTCCAGATCAAATAAAAGTAGTTTTAACAAGTTTACCAAAGGATGGACAACAAACAATTAAAGTTACATTTCAGATTGAAGATAAGAGGGTTAAAAAATTATTTTTCCATAAAATTTCAATCAAATATTTGAATGATCATTTGTAACTTATAATTCCAACGTTGTGTCAGAATTTGTTTATCAATTTCTAAACTCATAAATTAAATGCTTGGATTACTTTAAACAACATTGCAGTTACTTTATACAAAATCTGCTCAAATGGTATTACAAGCTCCCCACAGATGCTAATGGGATCACATTATGTCACACAATTATGGAATAGCATTAGCGTCTGTAAGTAGCTGTAGGATTTAAAAAAAAAAGAGATAAGACTGTCACACAAGAAGGTTAGTGCCAAATAATGTAAGGATGTAAGGAAAACAGTCCTAAAATGTCTGGGGTGAGAAACAATAAAACATCTCGGCTAATTTCCACATTTTACTAACCTGTGTGTGGAACAGGAACTGTAGGTTGGATGCTCATTAACATTGGTTGTGTACGTGTTTGAGGAGGAGGTGGACCCATTTGTTGCATACCCATTCTAAGAAAAAAAGGTAATTTAATCTCAAAAATTAAGGTGGAAGAAGGTTAATCTGTGTTATGATTGTTGATAATAAATAAAATAGCTTTGCATTTTAAGGGGTAGATTTTGGAAAGGAAATCAAATTGTTGTGAATTGAGAAGTGAATAGAAAATTTGTATTGTTCCAATTAGAGAGAGTGAAACTATTGATATTATTGTTTTAATAGAATACAAAGCTTGTCAATATGCAAATCAATTGAATTGTTACCCTCAAAGATGTAACATTCTCCTGAGATGAACTGACACTTGAATGGTTGTCAAAAATGTTTGAAATAGAGTTTGTCAAATTATTGAACTAAAAACAAAAGTTTGATAAATGACGTAAAAACTGTAAAGGACAAATAGCAATCTATGTATAATACACCTAAATAAATATTTCAAATTCAAAAAGAGATGCTGGTATTGAGATGGTATGATGACAAAAAATAAGTCAATTTTAGAACCTAAAATATAAATAATAATATGTTACCTATTATTTCTTTGCATAGGATTTCCAGGATGATGATGTTCTGGATGGCGCATCATTGTAGATATTCCGTATATAAACTTAATTCTAAAAATACAAACACTGAAGTTATAAAAAATAGGGTTTTGAAATAGCACCAACAGAAGATGTTTAATACCGGCAGAAAAATTAAAAAAAAATTACCTGTTAATATAATAATTATTTCAAATTTAAGATTTATACACAAGAATTATTTTTTTATCTATTACACTACGAAACACCACTACTAAATCTTAATTTTGTTGGCAAACAGTAAAGAAAAGTTGTTAATTAACATGCGGCCATGTTAATTTCAGTTACCGACTAAACTCACCATACTGAGAGGGGAGCAATCATTTTCCCTACTGTAAACGGGAACGACATAGGCGTAACATCGGACAGGAAAATGGGGTTTATAAAATACTAATTGTAAGTTTTCAACCTAAGCGGTTGCGAAAAACTGCACATTAAGGTTTTCCACAATATCTCTCTGTAAATTTTATAGAGGACATAAGTTTTTACAATTTTTGTTTAAAATATATCTCAATAAAGTAAATAAGCACCGAGCTTACAGCGCTGTAAAGTGGAGTACAATAACAACCCTTCAGAAAAATATTTCAGACAAAATTTATAGGAAACCTTGTCCTCTATAATATTTATTTTTGTCATAGTAATGCTTTTAATCGCAACCAATAGAGGTGCGTTACGAACAGATACAAAGAAAAGAAGGTATTTTATATGTTTGATACCTAGCATTATATAAAATAATCAATAGTAATATTTAAATAAATCTGATGTGACACAACACATAACTTTCCCATTTAAAAAGTAAAAGTAAATATAGTAACAAATTAAATGTTTTAATTCCCTCTTCGGCTCCTATTGTCTGTGTTCCTAAAGAAATGAGCAATTGCATTGAAACATTTTTTTTATCCCTTTGTATTTCGAATGACCATACAATAATCTTTTATTTTTTACAACGGATTTTTTTAGATGAAGGGAATTTCGTTAATCTCTTCATGAGCGTCATTAATTTAGAAATTATTATAGAAACTAGAAATCATAAATCACTTACTTTATCAATTTAAAGCAAACCTTTGTGGTGTGACGAATACGAGGCATAAATATTCTGCGTTATTTAGAGCTTATCATTACTTTTTGACTCTATTACCTACTGCATTCCATATTTTATCTCTGTAATTATTTTCAAAAATACCACAGATTTTTCTTATCCAGGAGTCCAAGGTTTTAATATTTGCATGCATCATTGAAATGTTTAAATAATTCCAAAATCTAGTTGTAATTTAGAATAATTTTTAATTTTCCTCTCTACGTTTATGCATTGTAGTCTGCTTCCTTATCAGCATCATATAAACATTTTATGCCAGATATCACAATATTATATACTATTTTTAATTGGTTTTTTGTACAGTTTGTGTTGGGCGCGACATCAATTTTACTTATTTTAAAAAATTCAAAAATTGCATTTAGTTTATATTTGTGCTACCGTAGATACTTTTCACAATCCGCTATCACTTTTTATTGGTTAGAAGATCACGGAATTTTAAATTTATTCATAGCTTTTGTAACATTCTAATTTTTGATAGCAGAGTTGTAGCAAAAATTTTGTATGGGAGCCCATTTTTTCATGGTTTACTTTCAAATATCAAATAAATAATTGTAACGGATGCTAAATTCGTTAAATAGTAGTTGGCGCAATAAGCATCCACGATAGTGCAACGAATTCAAAAAGTTTAAAATAATAATAGTGGTTTCCCGCTCACTAAAAAAGAGCGATGTTGCCGCTTTTAAAAACGATGGGTTTTTATTTGAAATGGAGCAAAAAAAATGAAATCAGATGTCAATTTTCAGATGCAGTGTAATACAATTTTTGTTGTCGAACACATTAAAATTAATATTTTGGTGTACTGTGTATAAATGTTTATGTAAACATTTTAAATAGCTGATAATAAGTTTAAATATTTAAAAAAGTTTTTCTATTTGTAGTTGGTAATTCCTAGGTGAGGCCAACTTGGCATGCGTATAAAGGCGCTTTTCGCCATTGCTGTCATTACGTAGAAGTGTTTGTGCGAGTTTGTTTCCGAAAAAATAGGAGGCATTTGAAAACGCATTGATACGTGATTTAAATATTAGTTTTATGAGTGGTTCATAAAGTTTGGGTTTTAGTTGATAAGTGCGCAGTGGTATTTACACTAAAAAATAGTGACATTTATGACTACAACTTAAACGCCGGCCCTGAATTGTGCACAAGCGTTTGTTTGCAGGTAAGCTATTTTATTTCTAGTTTGTTTATTTAAAAAAAAAACGTTATCAATAACATTTTTTATTTTATTTCGTTTCATTTTCTTTGATAAACAATCAACCGAACCGCATTAATATCAAATTTGCATGAGCGCGGGTAATGCTAAGCCCACGCTTGGTATTTTAACCACGCTTCTTGTTGCGTTAATGTAACAAATCCCTAGATTTTCGTTTTCTACACGGTTTTTGATATACATCATGTTTCGATAATTTTTACAAATTGCTTCAATATCTCTTCCTTATCGGCCAATTTTTTTTCAAATTAATTTATTCTTGCATATGAGTAATATATTAAAAACCTTCATGAAGTTGGCTACTGCGTCCCTTATAATATTGGATATATAGGGTTCCTAAATTTGAAACTTATCGACAAAGTTGTAAAATTTACCAAGACACAAACATTGTTGAAAATTTGTAATGCTTAGACAAAAGTCGTTTTTTAAAATTCATTTTAGTCATGTCTGTTTATGTTATTAAGTTATCGTAAATTAATAATAGAGTTTCAATTTCTTAAAATATTATGCTTTATCATAATAATTGCAATTTAATCTTCTACAAAGTATAGTGTTTCTAAATAAAAAAACAGTGGCGTAGGTAAAATCGTTTGAGTAGGAACATACGCCTTTGCAACTGGCTGGCGATTTATCCAATTTTTGTTCTTTGTCATTTTTTTATATTTACTTGTAACGAATTTTGGCGCCAAAATATTACCTATTGAATAAACTGATCAAAACTTTTTTTACTTAAAAATTCAAAATTCTAAATTAACCGTATATTAAACCGTAAAATATTGTGTATTTTTTCCGAGAAAACCTACAGCAATATCTGAACAATTTTTTTTATAATTCGTTCCTTAACAAGAACGTTTTTCGGATCTTATCTGTTATGTGTCAACGACCGATGCCTATGAATGGATTAACAAGATTCCCATTACCGACTGCTCAGCGCTCACTCTGTGACCCCAAACTTACTTTAAAAAGAGAAACACAGTTAACAAGTACGAAACGTTTGAAATATTGTTCAACTGTGCTCTCTTTTAAAATAAATTTACGGTCAGTGAGTGAGCGGTATGTAGTTTAAGATCTTATATTACTGTAATATATGATCTAAGGTATGTAGCAGATATCTCGTTAATCCTTTCATGCGCGTAAGTGATAGATACATAACGGAATAAGATCCCTTTTTTCTTTGAAAAGATAAAGGGTGTAAAATATATAAGCTATGTTCTTCCAGTAGTTTGAAACCGTTTGCAAACTGTCAGAAGCATGCACAGTTTTGATTTCACGTTATAATTTTAATCTGCGTACGCGTCTGACGGTTTCAAACTCTTCAAACTGATTGAAAAAACATAGCTATAGTATGCCATTTAACGAGCCATTAAAACTAACGAATGATTTTTATTGGCCTGTTAGTTCTAACGAACAACAATTACTATTGGCTAGTAAGAGCTTATTTTTCCACGTCTGAAGGAATGCAACATATTTTTTATTTAACCACTCAATGATCATTGTCGTGGCTGTTTTCAGGATACGTTGTACCAGATTTATAAAGAAAAAATGGATTATTTTTTTATGACCGTAAATTCAAAATTAATATGGCCATGAAGTAGTTAATAAATAAAAATTGAAAAAATTATTGAATCATTTCTTTAGGTCTCTAATTAAAAGAAATACAAAATTTATGTAAAATAAATTGTTAATGAAATAAATAATACATAAAACGATGACGTCGACTCACCAATATAAATTTATTTATTTCATATTTTTTATGTGAAATACGATGATAAAAAATGACTTATATTTTTTGTAAGTTGTGTATCTTTAGACGCGGAAGAATATCTCTTTTATTTTATTTTATTTTTACAATGGAAAATAGGTAGTCCTATGTAATCCCAAAAAAGGAATTGCTTGGACTGACTACTTCCATATTCTAGACCTGAAGTTTACCTTTCACTCTTGAGGCATTTTAATACATTAAATTTGTTGAAAATACGAAGAACTGGTAAAAATTACTAGGAATCATCGCTCTGCCGAAAAAGTCATAATAATAATAATATTATTTTTTTCAAGTCATTTATGGGAAAAATTATTTTCAAGCATGCTGCTCCAGCGTGTCATTTTTTAGGACACTCAAAGGACTGATTGGTTGTTGTCGGTGGCGTACCAACTTAAGGTCACCGCCCCTGGGATCAAGTTGCACATCAATTAAGTTTCCAACCTAGGTAAGCTGCCCGTCCGTGGATGGGCTTTCCAGCTACGCTAGGTTATCTGTCATATTTGGCTCTTTTTTAGAATAATTTCATGGTCAATATGTAATCCAGTTGTACATAAGTTCGACAAATAACCTAAGACCTAAGGTGTCTTCCATAAAAATTGTCAAGAGAAAAGAAGTTCGAAATGTCCATGAATTTAGAAATTCTTCCATCAGTAAAACATGACACTTTGTGACTCAATACACAAGGTTCAAGTTTTAACATGTTTCGCAATCTATTGCTTTCCTGTCTACTTTAAAATGTAAATAATAATTATAGGCAATTCCTGACAGTTCTGTTAAAATAAACATTCCGTTTAATCTATTTTCAAAGAAAAAACTGTCTGTTTTATTACGAAGTGGAAAAAAGACACTTTTCTCTTAATTACCAACATATAATCATACTATTTCTGTGACCATATGGATTAACGAGACTACACCTCTACCGACCGCTCATAGTTCATACCCGAACTAATATTTTGGAATTATGCGTTATCTATTGTAATACCTCTCTTCCTGAAAACTTTTAGTGTATTTAAAAAAATTTTTCTTCTGCAATTAGTTTAAAGAGTTTGAAACCGTCAGACGCATGCGCAGATTAAAATTATAACGTAAATTCGAAACTGCGCATGCTTCTGATAATTTGTAAACGATTTCAAACTGTTCAAAACTAGAGATGAATGCAGGCTGGAAAAATCCCGCGCCCCATCCGGCGCCTAAACGTCCTGGTGCCCAAACGTCCTGGTGCCCAAATTCAAGGGCGGATCCACGTCCCCCCCCCCCAGACTGTATTTTTTATGTATATTTTTATATTTTTGTATGATATAATAACAGTTATTGTTGTCTTTTTTGCCCGTCCGCCCCTTGTGCCCTCCCCAGAAAAAAATTCTGGATCCGCCCTTGCCCAAATTAATGTATAAAATAAATGTATAAATCAAACTTGAGACTTAATTGGCATTCCGTCAAACTGCTGAAGACTAATTGGCTGATTTCGTAGGATTAGATCGTGTAATCAAAGGATATTTACTATAATTATGAACAATAAGCGACGCTACAATATTTTTTCAGTGTTTTTTTTATATATTATATATTGTCATGATATTAATTTCTATTACATTATAACATTATTATAATAAGCTTCCGTAATTGCTTAGAATGATGAATGGTTGATAGTACTTGGTGGTTAGTGATGGATCAGTGTGACCGTGATCTAACTGACAGTTTTGAAATTTGTTTAAAAAACAACTTAAAAAATTGATACAGTCGGTCATGTGACACACGCGTAGTGATTTTTAAAAATTAGGTTCTTTTGTTAAATATTGGTTTGTTTAATTAAGGTGACCAACCTCCTTTGAAAACCGTCCTTGTGTAGATGTGCTTTTTTTTCTGGATTATTATTTATTCTTCGCAAAAAATGTCAGCCGTTTTCCTTTGGAGGCAAGAATAGTTGGTCACCTTAGTTTAACCAATCAATGGGCTGTTAGCAAATGTATAAAAAATTAGTAGACGTGTCAGACAGCCTTTATTGATTATGAAGATTCAAATTACATAATTTTATTTCTTCTAGATCTTGATGAAATGAACTTATCTAAATTGAAAATACACATAAAATACAAATTAATGCGATAAATAATTAATATGGAATCTTTAGAAACAATTGAAACTCAAATGATGGATACTGAAAAAGAATCCGTTGTTGAGGGCTCATCAAAGAGTTCTCAATCAGATCAAGATCTGTCTCAGTTGACAGAAATGCTAAGTAGTACGACATCAGAATCACAAACTGGAATGAACGTTACAGATTCATCAGAAGTATCGCTGACTCCAGATCTTGAGACCACAAATTCATTTTTGAATTCCATATTAGAAAATTCTAGTAATTTAGAAGAATTTTCTCGTACCGATAGTGCGGTGTGTAGTCCGCAACAAAATTCCGTGATCGATTTAGAGAATTCTCAAAATCAAGTATCGTTAGAAGATGAAACAAAAACGGAAGAAAATGTACTAAAATCTCCCTTATCTAAAGAAGTATCAGACGAAGTTCCTATGGAAGTTGATGAAGATAATCAAGTTCAAGAGGAAGAAACAACGAAGGAAGATGACGTCGTAATAGAAGAGAAGACAAAAGTAGAGGAAGAAGAACAGACACAGCCAGAAGTTGGCGAAGAAAAACCGGAGGAATCTGTCTCAGAAAATTTGCCGACAAGTTCATTAGTTGAATCTGTCGACCAAAGTACTTCTAATGAAATTGAAGAAAATCCCAAAGCAACCGATACGGTTGAAAAAACGTCGAGTTCTGAAGAAGTTCCAGAAACTGAAAATCATGTTTTTGTTCAAGTTAATGAACGTGAAAGGGATGAAAATAAAGCCGCGGCAAGTCCTGACGATTCTCAAGAACAAGATGAAGAATTTGACAACAACCAACCTCAAGAAGATCCCATTGCATCTGACGATTTCGAAAATATCCCAATGGAAGACGAAAATGACGAAAACGATCAAGTTGGTGATGAAGAACAAGGAGCTAGTGAAGAGTTGTGTATAATTCCTGACACTGAACGTGTAATTTCACAAGAAGAAAAAGATGCTGCATCTATTATGCCGCTGAGGACAGAACCAGCAGAAAATAGCGATAGTAGGTCAAAACAATCTTCTCCTGAAACGTCCGGGCAAACCGAGGTCAACGATTCTCTGGTGACAAAATATATGGCTACCCTAAATACTGATGAAAGCGATTACACTTGTATGCAATGCAATTTGGTAAGAATGAAGTTACCACCTTATTTTGTCTGGTACAAATTACTAAATTTTGTTTTAGTTGAGGCGGTGTAAATATACTATAGCTGGGAATAATGGAGGAAACTGTCGTTACGTTTGTGATGAAAGCTGTTTTAAAACTGTTAAAGAGCTGTACAATGAGAAGCTTGACTACGTGGGAGAAAGTGAAGTACGAGTGAAAAATTTAGGCACAAATAGCGATAACATGGTTGCACAAATTAAATATGTTCGAAAATGTGCTAACTGTTTTAAAGAAATAATGAATGATGGTATGAATTTGTCGTGGGAAATAATGGAATTTTGTAACGAAACTTGTTTATCAAAGTACCAAAAAAAAATTGGTTCTAACTGTGCCAATTGTAACGGAGAAGTTAAGACGAATTGTTTGGGGAAATATTCCGTGCGGTTTGGATATGATATTCGTCAGTTTTGTAGTAGTGTTTGTTTGGAAGAGTACAAAAAGGGTCTGAAGGCTTGTTCGTATTGCCAAAAGGATATGTCTGGTGGAGGAGATGGGTTTTTAGCACCTGTTGGTGATAAGGGGCAATTTAAAGATTTCTGTACTAAAATTTGTATGGAACGGTATGATCGTACTAGTAATAACAGGACTCCTGCAGCGAATAGATCAGCTGAAGAATGTTCAGTTTGTAACAAAAAAAATCCTGTTAGTATTGAATTTGAGTTAAATAATAAGATGAACTTATTTTGTGGTGAACCTTGTTTTGTTGCATTCAAATTTGTTAACAATATTGTACCAGGGAAATGCGATATGTGTCGAAAGTACTTTGATAACAAGGTTTTGGAAGAAAATTCCATATTTTATGACAACGCACAGCATAGTTTTTGCTCTAACACTTGTCAAAATATTTACATTATTGCCCAACGAAAAATTGTACCATGTAGTTGGTGTAAAGTAAAAAAGTACAATTTTGACATGATTAAAAAATTGCACGGTCCTACTGGTGCCCTTTTATGTTCTCTTAATTGTTATAACCTTTACCAAGTTTCAGTAAACGCAAGGTAAGTTTTATTATTGGTTCTACATTTTTGGATTTTGATGGATTTTACTTTTTAGAATAAGTTGTGATCAGTGTTGCAAAAATGCAGAACCAATGTATCATCTCACTATGTCTGACGCGACTATCCGAAATTTCTGTTCACATAGTTGTGCAGTCACCTTCCAGAATCATTTTCCAAAGTCCCTTAGCTCAGAAGATCCATCAATCCCTGTTCCTGTAGGAAAACCTAAAAAGTCAAAACGGACTCAAAATGAGTCTTCGTCTAATTCTGACATGCCAACAATGCCTGTCATAAGCAGCGTTCATTCTTTAGCCATGACCAATGGTCCGACTTCGAATAGAACTACTAGAGGAGCAAAAAACAAGGTAGATTCTTCCATCAACTCTTATCAATCTACGAAAACTCATATAAAACAACAAATTATAATTAAGTCTGCACCAATGCCTTCTCAAAAAAATATGGGGACAATGTGCAAAATTCGTCAGTCAAATAAAAGTGTTAACGTGAAGCCCGTTATGGTTGATAAGGAAATGCAAACCGACGATCTTAAAGATAAAACTGCCGTCATCCCAATTCCGGTTCCAATTTACGTTCCAACACCTTCGTGTATGTACTCTCTTCCATTTCCCATACCTTTCCCATTTGCATTACCAATTCCTGTTCCAATCTTTATTCCTACTACCAGAAACTCTGCAACTGGTATAATGAAAGAAATTAAAAAGATCCAAGTTAAAATACCAACGGATCCATTTGAAGCTGAATTGTTAATGATGGCTGAAATGGTTGCTGGAGATAAGAAAGAAGAAAATACTGATTCTGAGAGCGATGAAGAAGATAATACTCCTGGTAAGTTTACTGTTTTAATATTTAGTTTGTTTTTCGAAAAACCGTAAAATATATGGTTTCTTGGCTGGTTGGAACAAACCTAATATATCTTTATCACGGACCTCTTAAAATAAAATGGACTGCTGATGTAGAGCGAGCACAAAGTAAGTTGAGAGGGCGTAGACAAAATCCGGCGCAGTAGACATCGCGTGACACCCAATTCCACCAATTGACACCAGCATAAACACGATTGTACGAGTTTTGGTTTGTACGCATTAGCTCCACCCTCTCATCTTTCTTTGCGCCTGCTCTATATGACTATGAATCCACAAAATTGTAATGCAGCTGTGCAGCACATTTGTGGTGCAGTTCTAGGAAATTTCAAATATTTACTGGTTTATGTTGGTACTAAAATTAGTGTATTTGACATTTTAAATACCTCATTCTATGACGATTGTCTCGCGACAGTAATAACCTGGCTGTGACTGTGGCGCCATCTGTGGTGCGGTGATGTAACTCTTAGAAAATTTGACTTCACAGTGAGGTTATGCGAAGTTGTGTTATGTATCCAAGCATGCGCATTTGGTGCTGTTTTGTACTTAGGAATACCAAATTTAATTTTGACAGATGTAAAATTTCGTCAAAGTACATTTTTTATTATTTAAATTTTTTCCTTCTACAATAATGATCATAAACAGTAATACTACTTTTTGTATAGTAGTTTCAGTGTGAAATGCATGATTACAAATGTGCACATAATAATAATTTAAAAAAAATCATTTTAAAACTCATACAGGTGAAAAACTGTTGAAGTATGTAATTTGCACATTTTTTAAAGTAAATGTGCACATAAGAGAACTTTAAAAATTCATTTAAAAACATTATAATACTCATACAACAGTTTTACTCAAGTTTTACTTATTTTACCTTAATATTAATAGTAATTAAACATTGAATAATTTCATTTTAAGGTTATATATTATTGAATAGTTATTAGTTATTTTGTTCACTTTTTAATTTAAAATTAAATTAAAGATGTTTTTTAATACGTTTTAATTATTGATCATTATTTTTTTAAATAATTTATTCAAACACTTAAATAGTAGTAGAGTAATAAATAACATATTAGAATATTGTTAACGTAAAGTAATATAATTTCCGTACATATACGTTCATCCAAACTCAGAAATTTGACAGATGTCAAATTTAAATTTGGTATTCCTATTTCTAAGTACAAAACAGAAACAAATGCGCATGCTTCCAAATAAAATTCTTCTCCACAGGATCATCCCATCCACAGATGGCGCCACAGTCACAGCCAGGTTAATACTGTCGCGAGACAATCGTATTCTATGTTATGAGTGGTTATAAGCTGTCAAAATTTAAATTTCCCTCAAAAATCCTAAATTACTATTGTCTGTAATACAGTTGGTATTGGTACAGGTGGACACACTTTTCTTACCTTGATCAGCAGTCCATTATCTGTATAGATATTTTTCATTTGTTTTTTTCTAGCACCACCTGAAGAGGTGCCTTATAATCCTGAACCAATTGAGCCTAGTAACACATTTGGGGAAGATATGCTGCAAATGGCGTTAAAAATGGCCACCGAATTGGATGAACCGGCAGTTGATTTAGAAGGAGCTCTAACTGCTAATACAATTACTGCTTCGCAAACGGGAGAAACTGGAAACACTGAGGAAGCCGTTGATGATCCACAACCGATACATCATTTAATGGAACGACAACCTACACGGGGTAGGAAACGTCCTGGACGTCCACCAAGACATGGAGGACCCGCAAGTAAACGTGGGCGTCGTTCTTCCAGCCAGATGGACATTCCATTAATGGCTCCTCCACAAGCACCGCAACCTGCAGAACCTGTGGAAAAGCCGGACGCCAATATGTGCTTAAAAGTAAGTTTCTTATTTTAGAAGTTTTTTTATATAAAATATAATGTTTTTCAGTACACTTTTGGCGTGAACGCTTGGAAACAGTGGGTGACAACAAAAAATGCAGAATTGGAAAAGTCAACGAGACGTGTTAAATTGTTTAAACCAGAAATCCTCCAGCTTACCGCTGATGAATTAAATTATTCTCTATGTTTATTTGTCAAGGAAGTACGGAAACCTAACGGACAGGAATATGCCCCCGATACGATATACTACTTGTGTTTAGGTAAGTTTTTGAAATTATGAGCGATTTTGATGAAAATGTTCACTTTCTTTTAAATAGGAATCCAACAATATCTGTTTGAAAATGGTCGGATTGACAACATATTTTGTGACACCTACTATGAAAAATTCACAGATTGCTTGGATGATGTTGCACGTAAATTTTCTGTCCTTTACAATGACTCACGTAAGTTTGCTTTTCTATCTGTTTCACACAAGTGTAACATTTTTGTTTTAGATTATATCGTAACTAGAGTGGAAGAAGAACACCTGTGGGAAAGTAAACAGTTAGGTGCACACAGCCCTCACGTCTTATTAAGTACGCTAATGTTCTTTAATACTAAGCATTTTAATTTGACCGTAAGTTTCAAATAAGGATTTATTCGCCTATTTTTATTTTGACAAATTTTGCAGAGTGTCGATGAACATATGCAGTTGTCATTTTCCCATATAATGAAACATTGGAAAAGAAATCCGAACCAGCCCGGTGGTACAAATAAAGTTGGTGGTTCAAGAAACGTGCTTTTGCGTTTTTATCCACCACAAACTGCCAGTAAGTGTTGCATTTCCACCATTTGATGGTCAGTTTAATATGTACTTTTTTTTTTTAGCTCAAACGAACATCAGTTTGGATGCTGCTACTCGGAAAAAGAAAGTTTACGAACAGCAAGAAAATGAAGAAAACCCCCTACGTTGTCCAGTTAAATTATATGAATTTTATCTTTCTAAGTGGTAAGAAAATTAGGTTTTTTATCTATTTTATCAATAACTAATTAATTTTTGTAGTCCGGAAAGTGTGAAAACAAGAAATGACGTGTTCTATCTCCTACCTGAAAGATCATGTGTCCCAGACAGTCCTGTATGGTACTCGACTATGCCTTTACCAAGAAATGCATTAGAAAAAATGTTACATCGTGTTAAAATGGTTAAAGAAATTAATGTCGCACTTCTAACAAGTTAAACTAAATTTTCTATGAAAATTGGAATTGTAAATAATTTTGTTTTAGTCTAACATTAAAAATTGCATAGATAATTATTTTGATTGGAAATTAATTATTATTAGAAACATTAATTGAAAATTTTTTAAGAAGGATCAGGCATTACGAATCATTCATTGTAATTCATGCCTGCTTCCATACAAACTATCACGTTTTAATTAATTTTTCGCTCATTATGAGAAACAATAATTTTAAGTGTATTTTTATTTCCATATATATATATAGTACTGTAAAGAGTAGTTTATCATGAAGCAGATAATGACTATTGTCATTCAAACTTTTATTAATTTTTTAATATATTATGCATAGAATTCCAACTAGTCTTATTTCCATACTTCATTATTAGATTTTTAGTTACTGTGAAATATTCAAAATTTTGTAAATATTGAAATTAATAAAATAATTTTTGACTTACTATTTAATTTTTACATATTTATAATTTAAATAACAGAAACAAAGTTGTGAAAACCTGAGGATTCAATATTATCTTTTGCGTCGTCTGTGAGCAGCCTCGGTGTAGTTCTAAAGTCACTTATTGGTTCTCTGAGCATAATGGACATCTTTTAAGTAGCTTGCTAGGTTAGCCTACAGATTTGGAGTTACCTCTGGTTTTAGCTAATACTGTTTCGTAAGTTCAAATGCTGTGCTATAATTAGTGATCGGACTATCGAATTATTCGATAGTCGAAATATCAACTATCGATAGTTGGATACTTTTTAGTTACTAAAAACTATCGAATGAATTTTTAGTTACTATTAAAACTATTCGAATAACTTATTAGCAGTTATTAGTTACTAAAACTATTTGAATAACTTTTTAGTTAATAATTAGGTGCCGCTATAGTGTGTGGTCTACCATAAATTTTTTTAGGCCAGTAGACCCTCAATCTATGCAGAAAAGATTGAGATCTAAAAACTAGTTATTAATTCAAAAGGATATTCCAACCAGCCGAGTAAACGTACAAAGTACGGTCACGCTAAAAAGCGTTCCAACTGACGGTGCACAGCATGTGGACCGTCCATTGCGCAGTTGTGTTTTATGGATGTGGGCATGTGATACACGCAGTGGTGTAGTGGCAAAAATCATCTTGAATCATCACGTTGTCAGGGTGCCTAAGCAACAATGGTTATTCGGTATATACAGCGTCACAGAAAAAACGTGGGGTTGCTTCATTCGTCATGAGGCGTAACGCCAAAACGTTGCAATTTGTAAAGCCTGGGACCGAAATTTGGTCGGATTGTTGGAATGGTTATTTCGAGCTGACACATCTCGGACTTGTGTTACCCTATATCAATAAAACGGTAAACCATAGCCGGAATTTTTGAATCCCCTTAGGGGTTTGCACAAATGGGATTGAAGGCTACTGGTCGAGAATGAAGAATTGGTGCCGACAGTGAGGCGTTATACGTTCGACTATGCTACCTAGCCATCTGGACCAGTTTTTGTGGATAGGCACGTTCAGACGAACACATCGTCACCGCTTTCGCAACATCTTACAACAAATCGCCGACCGTTATCCTGTTTGATGGCACATCTGTTGGATATGAAAAACGGTGCTTTTTAGGACCAAAAATAATTGAAAAGGGTTTTATTTGATTTAACGACGTTGAATCCGAATCGAAACTGCAGTAGTAGCAAACTTAAAGCGAATTTGAATTAAAACTGCATTAGTTTTGAAACAAAGCGAATCCTAGCTTTGAAACAAAACTAAAGTTTTCTTGAAGCAAAACGAAAGTAATTTTGAATTAAAACTGCATTAGTTTTGAAACAAAACGAATCCTAGTTTTGAATCAAAACTAAAGTTTTCTTGAAGCAAAACGAAAGTAATTTTGAATTAAAACTGCATTAGTTTTGAAACAAAACGAATCCTAGTTTTGAATCAAAACTAAAGTTTTCTTGAAGTAAAACGAAAGTAATCTTGAATTAAAACTACAATTTAAACAAAATGATTCGGCAAAATAATTGCTTACACTAATTAAAATAAAATAATTTATTCTAAGACATGTTTCGATGGGATACACCACTTCTTTAAAGGTAAACTAAATTTAAAGGTTACTAAACGGAAGATCAAGGTCACCTCCAATCCCTAAGGAGCTTTAAACAGTAGCGGTGAGCTAAAGTTTTGTAGTTCCTCTTGTAGATTGGTTAGGTGCTTGCCGTTTAAAATGGCTTTTTTAATTTCCAACGCCTCCAATAATGACAATAACCGTCCCTTATTCGCCTGGTGTAATAGCCCGATGTTATTAATATCCAAATTGTGGCCTTCTTCCAAGCAATGAGTCGAAAAACCTGTTGTCGCACGTCGATTACCTACGTCAGACAAGTGTTCCTTGATCCGAAAGTTAATGGACCTACCGCTTAGACCAACATATATCGCATTACATGTGTCGCAATTAAGCTGATAAATCCCACTTTTAGAAAGTTTATCGGTCCCAGGCGTGTTACAAGTTAGCAAGGAACCGATATTGACTTTATTAACCTTCGTAATCCTACAACCCAATTTCTTCAAACGTTGCCCAATTTTTCCGCTGATCCCCGACACATAGTTGATAACTCACCAACTTACGGAGGGTATCTCATCACTTAATTCAAAATTTTGAGTATAAATTTCATATTCATTTTGATTCATATCAAATTTAGTTGACCTCCTGTTAAAAAATAATACGGACGCCTATGTCTCAATTCTTAATCGCAGTGGCGTAACAACGTGAAATTTTCTTGGGTGCCAAATTGTGGAACGGGCCCCCCTCTACCCATACTCAGATTATTTTACTTAGAAATTTTATTTAACGAAAACAAAATTTATAAAAACTGTCACATTAAATTTTATTTTAACTTTATTTAATTCAAAAATAAATAAAAAGCATATAAATACAAAATGAAGCATTATTAAGGGTGCGTTCCACTTGCAGCTCACGACGACGACCGAGACGTAGTCCCGTCAGGCCCGTAGCCAAAGTGAAAATGAAGATAGGGCAAACAGTTTGTATGGCTGGGCAAATTTTAGCGCCATAGGTGCGAGGCGGGTTTGTGGAATCTTCCTAAGCGCCGCAGGCGAAAATTTTAAATTTGAATTACACTGATTGCTTGCCATTACTCTATCTTATACTTCAGCAATACCCGAGGAACTCGAATATGAATGAACGGATTCAATGTTATCATCTATGCCAGAATTGGATGTAAAGAAACTGGTGATTTTTGGAACTTTGCTTTTTTTGTTCCTCGTCAAATTTCTGTTTACGAAGCAACTCACCAGAGCTATAATTAATTTATTTGAGATATAAACTCTTATTTGGTTTTTTACTCCATTCTTTGATATAAGAGATATATTACCCTGCGTTCGGGCAAAAGCTACTTTCGCTACCACATATTTCTTTCTTTCGAGCTTCCAAAGTTCCAAACACTTTGGCTCCGCTCTTTTAGTCGCTACACACATTTTGGTGGGGAGACAAAGTGTTTGGAAGCGACTGGAAGCTCAAAAGAAGGAAAAAAATAAATGCTTGGTAGCAATAGCAAAAGTAGCTTCTCCCCGAACGCAGAGATAATATAAGACCATTGTATAATAAATTTCAAAAATGTATACTGTAAAGCTGGGTTTACCATAAATTTTTTGAACCAAACGCGAACACCCAATACCTATGGGGGTCGGTGGGGGGGGGGACACGTGTACTAATTTTTTTTTAAATTTGTAACAGTCCATTGTTCAATCGTTTATATCTTATATCAATCATTCAATTGTTCACCGAATCAATGGGTAGTTACTAAATTTTTTTTAAATTAAAAAAAAAAACTAGTACACGTGCGTTAAATCATTTTCAAATTATGTGTTTGAAAATGTATTAATTTTTTTAAACTATATTTAAAATATTTCTTTACCTGAAAAATTAATCTCTAATCCTCGAAAGATTTACAAACTTTTAAAAAGGTAATCTTAAAGTAGGTATATTTCAATAACTGTACATTTTACATAATAAAGAATAAACCTTCTGCATCGACTAATGCTACTACTATAAGTACTGTTAATAATATTTATTAACAAAGGTATAACCACGCTACAAAAATAAAAAAATTTTTTAAAAAAAAATTTTAAATTTTTAAAGTTCGTAATCTTTAATTTGTTCAGTTATTATTTTTTACATCAAAAATTTTTCAAGTTCATAATTTTGAATTTCTCCAAAATTATTATTTTTTACTTATAATTTTTTTCGATAGCTCCGGGCCCTTTGGGCCCCTAAGACTGACGGGCCGTGTGCATTCGCAAACCGCGCACCCCGGTAGTTACGCCACTGCTTAATCGTGAATCGTCGTATGACATTTCACGAACTTCGTGACCCGACAGTATACGAGTATACGACAAGGTAAATTATTGTAAAGTTTTTCAATGATTATCAGGTTAAAAATTAATATATTATGATTGATGTACAAATGTGCTCCTTATAATAGCTGGAATTATTTAATGCTTTTATTCGATCTAAAAATGTTATAATTTGTGGTACGTAGTCTCTTTGTTTCAATTATTTTATAACCTCACAAAATGGCTTCGACGTATCAACAACTGACTAATTTTTAAATTTGATGCATCATTTTGTGATATTTACAGTGATTTAAGTATTTGTTGTAGGTTTTCACACCGAACGAGTTGAATGGCGGATTGCAAAATTGAAAATTTGAAGAAACCTCGAGAGATTATAGCATTTGAAAATGACAGGTTAGTTTAGTATTTTTTTCAATCTAATTTCTACTATCCGTTGTGTATCATTAGTGTAATTTAGTTTTTCTCTCACAAAACCAGATTATGAGGGATGCAAGTTTTGCAACGAATTGGGTGAAAACTCTCCACGTGACACAAATGAAATGAATTTGGTCGCTGGCGTTATTTGACGCGCACTATTGCAAGTAATATTCTTGTTACTCATTTATATTAGATGTTTGAACTTTGGGGGTTATTATTGCTATTAAGGATTAGAATTTAATTACAAGATTAAATTTTGTCTTAACAGAAAGGAGTTGCTATTTTTTAATTTACAAGCAGGTATCATTAATCGAGACTTTGAGGGCACAAGTGGCCTGAAGATGGAAGATGAAAATAATTTATCGAATTTTCTGCACTCAAAGAACTTGACGCCTCTTTTTCTTCCCTCGCCTTCTTTCCTCTCCTTTCGGATCTTTTGGCAGTCCAGGTAGCTGGAGATGATGTTGTAGATGTGCGGACTGATCTTTCTCTTTTGCAGTACCTCCAGGATGTGTTTTCATCCGGCACTGTTGAATCTAGGGTCACCACCATGCAGAACTTCCTGGTTCTGCAAGTTCCTCCTCTGGACCGTCTTGGTGATGGTGAGGAGGGCGTTCGTAGTGGATTTGCCTTTCCTAAACCCTAATTGTTGGGAGAGAGACCACCTGTGCGATCGATGTCTTTAGAAGATCATCTTTTTCAAGAGCTTTTCCGTGTGGTCCAGAAGGCATATGGGGCTATAAGACGAGGGTTTTTCCAGTGGCTTCCGACCTTTTTGGAGCAGTACTAGATCGGCTTTCCTCCAAATCTAGGGAAAGTTTCCTTTCTCAAGGCATCTATTGGAGTCTTAGCAACTCGTCCCTGCATTTTTTTCTTGCTGACCTTGATTTCTTCTCTTTGCGATACTCCTCATAGGCCTCTTGTTCTTACTCGCTGTTGTGTCTTCTTTGGGCGATCTTTCTTAGTCGGTTTGCTGTTTTCCTGTGCGACGCTATCGCCTGGGTCCACCAGTGAATGGACTTATGTTTTACTCTTCCTTGCCTTGGTATAGCCGCGTTGCACGCCTTCTTAATCGCACCGATGCGATGGCCTACGTCGGCTGGAGCCGAGATATGGCGACCTAACCACTGCATGTATTCCTGGTATATATTGGCTCTTTATCTTCCAGTAATCTTATTTTAATTATTACACGAATACACTTTATGTTTTATGTAGTAAATTAATTTAATTAGTCATCGATGAAATTGTGAGAAGTTGTTCCTGATTTTAGATTTTTAATTTGTTGCAGTTTTTCTACTAAATCAAATGCTGCACCAAACAAAATTTGGACAGCCACAATTGGACATTCGCCAAGACGAAAGAATGCCGATCAATTGAGATCTTACAGGTTAGTTGCATCTCGACAATATTTGAGTCACTGTTTTTTTCCTATCTGCCTTTAATTTGAATCCCGCAATCACATTTATCCTTCAGTTCCTCAGAAATTGGAGTGGGATCAGAATGAATGTCGTCTGGACTAATGTATACATTTTCTACTTTTCAGATTTGATTTGATTATCCAAGAGCCATTCAAGGAGGATCTACGATCTCTCGGAGTTTAAAAAGATGTTTGTTGACGTTGAACGAAATGTTTTGATGGAAAACTTGGTCCAACGAGATGAAGCAAGAACGCTGTCGCATTATTTTTAAAAAAATGGTAAGTGTTATTTTCTTGCTTATAAATAAATAGTTTGCCGTTTAAAATTAATAAGCATGATCTCCCAAAAGCTGTCAATACGGAGGTTAGATTTTGGTTTTGACCATTTTGACAAGTTATTTACTATTACAGTGCCACCGTTTGTAATTACGGATAACTACGATCTTACCGATAACAACAGGTTACTATATATCCATTGACAATTACAGATTTCTAGTAACCTCTCGATACCGACATTGACAAACTGCCGACATCTACAGTGACTTCTTTCAACTATGGACGTCTGTGTACTTACCGGCAATTACAGTTTTCTATTACTTATCGACATCTACAGATTACTTCCTTACCATATTATTTGTACTGCTGACATCTAGTGTCGTTTGATCACATTAATGAGAACTGTCAACTGTTGATAAAAATAATTACAGAAAATTTTTACAAAACTTTTTCGTGCAAAAGTGCTCCGGATCGAGGTTTCAATTATAACCTCACAAATATACAATTTCTAATTTTTAAATTAGATATAAATAATTGTGTGATTAAAATGCTTAATTATATTGTATTTGTTACAGATTTTCATAGTGCACAAGATGTACGATGGAGACGGTGGAATGCAAAATTTCACAACAGCAATTGGAAAATTCAAGATATCCCACAGCCCACAGCATTGGAAGACAAAAGGTCAGTTTATACTCTTGTTTTCTTTTCAATTAACTTTCACCATCCTTTGTAGTTACATTAGTGCAATATAGTTTGTTTTTTTCGCATAAAATCATTATGCTGTAAACGAGTTTTTTTTCACAAATCTGATGAAGCTGCCATATAAGAATGCAAATTTCAGTTTTGCCTTTTTGTTCCTCATATGTACCAAGATGGTCTTATTGTTACAGTTTTTTCTGTTATGGGTGCCCATGTCCCATCTGACGTAACACGACCATCAGCTACTTGAAACAAAATCCTTAACCTAACCTACCAATCCAGATTAGAAACTTTACCATTTTCCGGTGACATTGTTAACTTCTCCGCAAAGAAGCCTGATCCTTTTTTACATATTATTCTTGTCTCAACGGGAGTGGCTCATTTAATCCACCTGCACCGAAGCATGCTAGCTTATTGTACCCCCACCATGCTGAGATGTTAGATGGATTGTGAGGTGGAGACCTATCAGATAGATCTCGATGACTACCTCGATCACCAACAGTGTGGAAGGCCGAGCTTTAAGAAGTTCTGTTGGATTCGGTTCGTGTTGCCTCCCGCTCGATGTCGCACACCTCCCGGGTGTCTGCAAATTTACTTGGGTTACTTTCCAAGTACAAATTTATATTGGAATGTAAATATTATTTCAAGTAACTTTCACCGTCTCTTGGCATTCAAGAAATGTACATGAATCGGAATTGCTTGTATTACGAAATATTTACTTTATAGGATTCTAGCTTATCTTATGTGTGGCTTATGCTCAACGTTAACAAATTATTCTGTTAGAGTAGGGATACTGGAAGAAAGAAAGACGGAGCTAATGTGCAGTGACGAAACGGTTTTATGTGGGTGTCAATTGGTGGAATTGGGTGTCACGCGGTGGCCACTGCGCCGGATTTTGGCTACGCCTTTCTTTCTTCCAGTACTGCAACTCAAAAAAAGATCTGTTTTAAAATTAGATAAATGACAAAACTTTTTTAAAATCATTACCATCAATAATTATTTGTTCCAGTCTTCCGCCTACGCCTAAACAATGAATGGTACTTCAATGCATAGAAAGGGAAAGCAGCAATTGAAATTTATTCCAAACGCAGCTCGGCAAAGAGAAAACGAAAACCTTCGATGCTTCTGAGTTGCAGACCAGCGTTACTAAATACATTCGAGGTTAGTTGCGTGATTATTTCAAAAAAGTTTTAGTTAATCTAATAATTTTAAAAAATGCGAACCCTGTCCTGTTCTTTCGCGGCTAAATTTGACGTTGCTCTCTGTAATTTGGAATTTTAGTTGGGGCCCTTTATTTGATTTATTTAATTGTAAAAATCGCGAACCCTGTCCTGTTCTTTCGCGGCGAAAATTTGACGTTCTCTTTTTTGCAATTTTTAGTGGAGGCCCCTTTTTTTGTTTAACAATTGTAAAATACGCGAATCCTCTCGTGTATTGTTACGAAGGATTATAACGCGTCATCTGATAGGTATAGTAATTATCCCCCCCCCCACACTCATTTTGTATTTGAGCGCGACCCCAATATTTGTAACTCCGAATACGCTATTCCGCGGCACTTCTACGAATTGTTAGATAGAGCGCGTCACGTAAAATGTGTAATTATGTCCCCACCCCTTTATTTTGTTTGATTTGGTAGCCGTTGAGGTTATAGGTTGAACTTGAAAAACGCGATTGCGATACGGAACATATTAAAAAGTTTAGCTATAGTAACGCGAGTACCATAATTGAACCCCCTTCTCGGGGCCGTTCCATTGTGAAAAATCCCAAAGACGCAAATCTAAACTTGTAATAACGTCAACAGTTGTTGTATCGCGTCACGCCAATGCAGCGGCCACCCGTGTTTGTTTGAGGTCGAAAATGTCAACAAATTTTTGTAAACTGTTAATACTTAATTTGTATTTTGTACTTTGCAGATTGGAAATGATGGGCCCACTTCAAGGAGGAGTCCACTGCAATGATGGCAGAGGTGCGTAAAGTTAAATTTCCTCCTTGTAATTCATAATTTTCCAGTAAGGACCGTGGTTTAATTTTCAAATAGTAAAAAATCCGGAATCCTGTCCTACATTTCGCGCGTAAAGTTAAATTTCCTCCTTGTAATTCATAATTTTCCAGTAAGGACCGTGGTTTAATTTTCAAATAGTAAAAAATGCGGAATCCTGTCCTACATTTCGCGCGTAAAGTTAAATTTCCTCCTTGTAATTCATAATTTTCCAGTAAGGACCGTGGTTTAATTTTCAAATAGTAAAAAATCCGGAATCCTGTCCTACATTTCGCGCGTAAAGTTAAATTTCCTCCTTGTAATTCATAATTTTCCAGTAAGGTCCGTGGTTTAATTTTCAAATAGTAAAAAATGCGGAATCCTGTCCTACATTTCGCGCGTAAAGTTAAATTTCCTCCTTGTAATTCATAATTTTCCAGTAAGGACCGTGGTTTAATTTTCAAATAGTAAAAAATCCGGAATCCTGTCCTACATTTCGCGCGTAAAGTTAAATTTCCTCCTTGTAATTCATAATTTTCCAGTAAGGTCCGTGGTTTAATTTTCAAATAGTAAAAAATGCGGAATCCTGTCCTACATTTCGCGCGTAAAGTTAAATTTCCTCCTTGTAATTCATAATTTTCCAGTAAGGACCGTGGTTTAATTTTCAAATAGTAAAAAATCCGGAATCCTGTCCTACATTTCGCGCGTAAAGTTAAATTTCCTCCTTGTAATTCATAATTTTCCAGTAAGGACCGTGGTGTAATTTTGAAATAGTAAAAATAGGGAATCCTCTCCTGCATTTTGCGCGCAAAGTAAAATTTCCTCCTTGTAATTCATAATTTTCCAGTAAGGACCGTGGTTTAATTTTCAAATAGTAAAAAATCGGGAATCCAGTCCTATATTTTGCGCCTAAAATTAAATTCCCCCCACCCAGTTTGTATTTTTGCGCGGCCGCTGTTTCGGTTGTATTTCAGCGAAAACGCGATTCCGATGCGGCACTTGTACGAACTGTTAGAGCGCGTCATCGTCATCTAGAAATTATAATCCCCCCCCTTCCCCGTAATTTATTTGATTGCGGTAACCGTTGGTGAGTCATCAGTTGAAATTTGAAAACGCGATTGCGATGTGGAAGGTAATAAAAAAGTGAGCTGTAGTATCGTCAGCACCATAATTAACCCCCCCCTTCCACTGGTTGTTCCTTTGTGAAAAGTCCCGTAAACGTCAATCTCAACTTGTAATTCCATCAAGACTAGTTTGGCATTGCGCCAATACCGTGAGCAGCCGCTTTTGCTCGAAGTCGAAAATGTCTACGTATTTTTGTAAAGTGTTAATAATTTTATAATTTTTATTTTGTACTTTGCAGATTCGAAATGATGGGCCCACTACAAGGAGGAGTCCACGGCAATGATGGCAGAGGTGATTCGCCGGATGCAGTCGTTCGTTCCAAGTGTCGCGGTGTTTTTTAATTTTATATGATCCAATACTTTGTAATAATTTTATATTGATGTGTTGAATAAATGAAAAGTAAAGTACAACAGAATTTTATTTGCAAGTCCCCTACTACAGAACTTAGAAAATTTTATAAAATAATTCGAGAAAAATTTGGCCAGCCTTTCGTTTTAAGCTTCTTGGGTAGGCCCAACCAGTCCACCGTTGCGAGCTCCGCTGCGCTCGCTCGCACGGTCCCGACCACCCACCCCTATACGATGCGCTGCTTATATACCCAAATCCCCCACTTTACCAACACGAATGGTGGGGTCGGTTTCCGAATGCATACGGAACTCCCACTACCAGGCGCACATGAACGTCAAAATATATTTTGACAGTTGGACTTAGCAAAAATTTTTCAACTCATACTTCACAAATTTTACCTCTTCATGTACTCCTAATACTTTATAAAATTTTTAAAATTTCAACTTTGCTACCAGGATCACATAAGTTAAAGGAGGTATATTTTTTCGCTCCTAATACTTGACAAATTTTTACAAGTGTTAAATTAATCTCTTTCAACTCATGCGCTCCTGATACTTAATAAATTTTTTAAATTTCAACTTTGCTACCAGGATCACATAAGTTAAAAAAGGTATATTTTTATTTATTCGCTACTAATACTTGACAAATTTTTACAAGTTTTCATTTAACCTCTTTCCATTTATGTACTCCTGATACTTTATAAAATTTTCACTTTGCTACCAAGATCACATAAACTAAAGGAGGTATATTTTTATTTTAGTGCTCCTAATACTTGGAATTTAATTTGTAAATAATTTCGAAACTTTTAACTTGGCTACCAGGAGCTCATAAGTTGAAGGAGGTAAATTTTTATTGTTGCGCTCCTAATACGCTGACTTTTCATATCGAAAATTTAGCTTTTCATTCCAAGACTAAAAAAATAACTGGTGCACAAAATATCCGCCACAACTCCCAATAATACTAATATTTGTAACTTTCATATTTTATTTTTATTTATTGCAAAAATAAGTACAAATTTTAAAACTTTTTACAACTAAAACTTCCTAGTTATTCCAGTGGTCCCAATCGCACTTGATGGATGCATATCTGAAATTAGAAACAAACATTAAATTGCAATCATTACAGGGCTACCAAATTTACAGACAAATCAAAAAATATCCGTACAAAGTGAAAATTATAAGTGAAATTACCAGAGCCGGTTCCCGTATGCATATTAACATTTCTTACCCTCTCTCGCAACCAGGGTCGTGATTGAGAATCTTTTTTTCGGCAATTTTAAGCCTAAAATACCCGTAAAAAGTGAAAATTATAAGTGGAATTACCAGAGCTGGTTCCCGTATGCATATTAACATTTCATACCCTCTCTCGCAACCAGGGTCGTGATTGCGATTCTTTTTTGTGGCAATTGTAAGCCTAAAATATCCGTAAAAAGTGAAAATTATAAGTGGAATTACCCGAGCCGGTTCCCATATGCATATTAACATTCCTTACCCTCTCTCGCAACCAGGGTCGTGATTGAGAGTATTTTTTTTTCGGCAAATTTAAGTCAAAAATACCCCTAAAAAGTGGAATTAGGTCGATGTTAACTGTACGATGGACCTCACTCTCCGCGCTTTAGACCTACTTGGAAGCACACGGAGACGGATTTTCAGCCAATCACGACCCTGGTTGTGAGAGAGGGTAAGGAATGTTAATAATATTATGCTTTCCATATTCGGTATCATTCCAACCATTTGCTTAAGGGCTGTTCGACCCCGTCATTAAAAAAAGTAGGATACGTTTTTGCGCGACGCGCTTAACTGTTTTTTTATAATCGAGGGGGCGACTTACAATTTTACTGACACGCGAACTATATAAGAACAGGACAGGGTTTGCGTTTTTTACAATTAAATAAATCAAATAAAGGGCCCCAACTAAAATTCCAAATTACTGAGAGCAACGTCAAATTTTCGCCGCGAAAGAACAGGACAGGGTTCGCGATTTTTACAATTAAATAAATCAAATAAAGGGCCCCAACTAAAATTCCAAATTACAGAGAGCAACGTCAAATTTAGCCGCGAAAGAACAGGACAGGGTTCGCATTTTTTAAAATTATTAGATTAACTAAAACTTTTTTGAAATAATCACGCAACTAACCTCGAATGAATTTAGTAACGCTGGTCTGCAACTCAGAAGCATCGAAGGTTTTCGTTTTCTCTTTGCCGAGCTGCATTTGGAATAAATTTCAATTGCTGCTTTCCCTTTCTATGCATTGAAGTACCATTCATTGTTTAGGCGTATGCGGAAGACTGGAACAAATAATTATTGATGGTAATGATTTTAAAAAAGTTTTGTCATTTATCTAATTTTAAAACAGATCTTTTTTTGAGTTGCAGTACTGGAAGAAAGAAAGGCGTAGCCAAAATCCGGCGCAGTGGCCACCGCGTGACACCCAATTCCACCAATTGACACCCACATAAAACCGTTTCGTCACTGCACATTAGCTCCGTCTTTCTTTCTTCCAGTATCCCTACTCTAACAGAATAATTTGTTAACGTTGAGCATAAGCCACACATAAGATAAGCTAGAATCCTATAAAGTAAATATTTCGTAATACAAGCAATTCCGATTCATGTACATTTCTTGAATGCCAAGAGACGGTGAAAGTTACTTGAAATAATATTTACATTCCAATATAAATTTGTACTTGGAAAGTAACCCAAGTAAATTTGCAGACACCCGGGAGGTGTGCGACATCGAGCGGGAGGCAACACGAACCGAATCCAACAGAACTTCTTAAAGCTCGGCCTTCCACACTGTTGGTGATCGAGGTAGTCATCGAGATCTATCTGATAGGTCTCCACCTCACAATCCATCTAACATCTCAGCATGGTGGGGGTACAATAAGCTAGCATGCTTCGGTGCAGGTGGATTAAATGAGCCACTCCCGTTGAGACAAGAATAATATGTAAAAAAGGATCAGGCTTCTTTGCGGAGAAGTTAACAATGTCACCGGAAAATGGTAAAGTTTCTAATCTGGATTGGTAGGTTAGGTTAAGGATTTTGTTTCAAGTAGCTGATGGTCGTGTTACGTCAGATGGGACATGGGCACCCATAACAGAAAAAACTGTAACAATAAGACCATCTTGGTACATATGAGGAACAAAAAGGCAAAACTGAAATTTGCATTCTTATATGGCAGCTTCATCAGATTTGTGAAAAAAAACTCGTTTACAGCATAATGATTTTATGCGAAAAAAACAAACTATATTGCACTAATGTAACTACAAAGGATGGTGAAAGTTAATTGAAAAGAAAACAAGAGTATAAACTGACCTTTTGTCTTCCAATGCTGTGGGCTGTGGGATATCTTGAATTTTCCAATTGCTGTTGTGAAATTTTGCATTCCACCGTCTCCATCGTACATCTTGTGCACTATGAAAATCTGTAACAAATACAATATAATTAAGCATTTTAATCACACAATTATTTATATCTAATTTAAAAATTAGAAATTGTATATTTGTGAGGTTATAATTGAAACCTCGATCCGGAGCACTTTTGCACGAAAAAGTTTTGTAAAAATTTTCTGTAATTATTTTTATCAACAGTTGACAGTTCTCATTAATGTGATCAAACGACACTAGATGTCAGCAGTACAAATAATATGGTAAGGAAGTAATCTGTAGATGTCGATAAGTAATAGAAAACTGTAATTGCCGGTAAGTACACAGACGTCCATAGTTGAAAGAAGTCACTGTAGATGTCGGCAGTTTGTCAATGTCGGTATCGAGAGGTTACTAGAAATCTGTAATTGTCAATGGATATATAGTAACCTGTTGTTATCGGTAAGATCGTAGTTATCCGTAATTACAAACGGTGGCACTGTAATAGTAAATAACTTGTCAAAATGGTCAAAACCAAAATCTAACCTCCGTATTGACAGCTTTTGGGAGATCATGCTTATTAATTTTAAACGGCAAACTATTTATTTATAAGCAAGAAAATAACACTTACCATTTTTTTAAAAATAATGCGACAGCGTTCTTGCTTCATCTCGTTGGACCAAGTTTTCCATCAAAACATTTCGTTCAACGTCAACAAACATCTTTTTAAACTCCGAGAGATCGTAGATCCTCCTTGAATGGCTCTTGGATAATCAAATCAAATCTGAAAAGTAGAAAATATATACATTAGTCCAGACGACATTCATTCTGATCCCACTCCAATTTCTGAGGAACTGAAGGATAAATGTGATTGCGGGATTCAAATTAAAGGCAGATAGGAAAAAAACAGTGACTCAAATATTGTCGAGATGCAACTAACCTGTAAGATCTCAATTGATCGGCATTCTTTCGTCTTGGCGAATGTCCAATTGTGGCTGTCCAAATTTTGTTTGGTGCAGCATTTGATTTAGTAGAAAAACTGCAACAAATTAAAAATCTAAAATCAGGAACAACTTCTCACAATTTCATCGATGACTAATTAAATTAATTTACTACATAAAACATAAAGTGTATTCGTGTAATAATTAAAATAAGATTACTGGAAGATAAAGAGCCAATATATACCAGGAATACATGCAGTGGTTAGGTCGCCATATCTCGGCTCCAGCCGACGTAGGCCATCGCATCGGTGCGATTAAGAAGGCGTGCAACGCGGCTATACCAAGGCAAGGAAGAGTAAAACATAAGTCCATTCACTGGTGGACCCAGGCGATAGCGTCGCACAGGAAAACAGCAAACCGACTAAGAAAGATCGCCCAAAGAAGACACAACAGCGAGTAAGAACAAGAGGCCTATGAGGAGTATCGCAAAGAGAAGAAATCAAGGTCAGCAAGAAAAAAATGCAGGGACGAGTTGCTAAGACTCCAATAGATGCCTTGAGAAAGGAAACTTTCCCTAGATTTGGAGGAAAGCCGATCTAGTACTGCTCCAAAAAGGTCGGAAGCCACTGGAAAAACCCTCGTCTTATAGCCCCATATGCCTTCTGGACCACACGGAAAAGCTCTTGAAAAAGATGATCTTCTAAAGACATCGATCGCACAGGTGGTCTCTCTCCCAACAATTAGGGTTTAGGAAAGGCAAATCCACTACGAACGCCCTCCTCACCATCACCAAGACGGTCCAGAGGAGGAACTTGCAGAACCAGGAAGTTCTGCATGGTGGTGACCCTAGATTCAACAGTGCCGGATGAAAACACATCCTGGAGGTACTGCAAAAGAGAAAGATCAGTCCGCACATCTACAACATCATCTCCAGCTACCTGGACTGCCAAAAGATCCGAAAGGAGAGGAAAGAAGGCGAGGGAAGAAAAAGAGGCGTCAAGTTCTTTGAGTGCAGAAAATTCGATAAATTATTTTCATCTTCCATCTTCAGGCCACTTGTGCCCTCAAAGTCTCGAGTAATGATACCTGCTTGTAAATTAAAAAATAGCAACTCCTTTCTGTTAAGACAAAATTTAATCTTGTAATTAAATTCTATTTAATGTATCCTTAATAGTGATGGGCATAACCGGATTATTTCAATAATCGGATTCTGCCGATTAGGTTATTCTAATAACCGGATGATTTTATAATTCAAATTATTTTTAACTCATTTCTTTCTGAACAGGTAATGACGTAATTAGTGAAACAAAACCTCTTCTCCATTCGATTATGAAACGCGCGTTATCAAATTTCAAAACATTTATGCTTACTTGACGAATTCCAAACTGACTTGGATGTATATAATATTAGTTAATGTTAGCTTTCCGGTGAAGCAGAGAATTGACTCGCGCATTAGGTTATAATATACGGTTATTTATTACGATTTTTCACTCGGTTCGGCCAGAAGGTTCTTAAATACCGGTATTTCGCGATTTATTATAAGGTTATTTTTAATTCGAATTATTCAATTTGATAATCGAATTATACAGGTTATTTTTAATTTGAATTATCCCATCACTAATCCTTAATAGCAATAATAACCCCCAAAGTTCAAACATCTAATATAAATGAGTAACAAGAATATTACTTGCAATAGTGCGCGTCAAATAACGCCAGCGACCAAATTCATTTCATTTGTGTCACGTGGGGAGTTTTCACCCAATTCGTTGCAAAACTTGCATCCCTCATAATCTGGTTTTGTGAGAGAAAAACTAAATTACACTAATGATACACAACAAGTACACAACGGATAGTAGAAATTAGATTGAAAAAAATACTAAACTAACCTGTCATTTTCAAATGCTATAATCTCTCGAGGTTTCTTCAAATTTTCAATTTTGCAATCCGCCATTCAACTCGTTCGGTGTGAAAACCTACAACAAATACTTAAATCACTGTAAATATCACAAAATGATGCATCAAATTTAAAAATTAGTCAGTTGTTGATACGTCGAAGCCATTTTGTGAGGTTATAAAATAATTGAAACAAAGAGACTACGTACCACAAATTATAAGCATTTTTAGATCGAATAAAAGCATTAAATAATTCCAGCTATTATAAGGAGCACATTTGTACATCAATCATATTATATTAATTTTTAACCTGATAATCATTGAAAAACTTTACAATAACTTGCCTTGTCGTATACTGTCGGGTCACGAAGTTCGTGAAATGTCATACGACGATTCACGATTAAGAATTGAGACATAGGCGTCCGTATTATTTTTTAACAGGAGGTCAACTAAATTTGATATGAATCAAAATGAACATGAAATTTATACTCAAAATTTTGAATTAAGTACTCTAGATTATACGAATAAAATGTATAAGTAGAAGCTGAACGTGAGTAGGCATTCCTATTATAAGAGTATCTACTCATATAAAAGGTGACCGGCCGCCGATGTGAACATAGGAAATTAATTTTTCTTTAATTCCTGCTTCCCATCAGAACGGATAGGAATGAAAAAGGTATCAATTGAAAGAGTTTTATTTTCCGCGTCTAAAGACCTGATGTTTTGTTCTTTAAAAATGTAGCATTAAAATAAGCGATTTTTTAAAACTCAGATCTGCTTTGAATGGTTGAACTGTCAAAACTTACGCTTAAAATTAGTTTTCAAACAAAAACAATTGCTATGAATTTGAACAAGGTATCTAATAGGTTTGTTCGGGCAGCAATTTGAAATCAGTTTGCAATCAGTTTGAGAAAAACCACGAATACACGTTGGGGTGACCTAACGTATATGTATTATGTTCCAATATTATTTATGATTAGTTACGTATGTCAAACCTTAGTTACCATAAACTCAAACTGCCGTAACGACTACGTGATTTTTCTCAAACTGATTGCCAACTGATTTCAAACTGCTGCCCGAACAAACCTAATATCTATTTAAAAGTGCTATGTTGTCATTGTATATGGTTTTAAATAGGTCTTAAATTTAATAATTTAAATAGGCGCAGAGACCCTGGTGTCGAGGAGGGTAAGGAATGTTTATATGCCAGCGGTATAAATGCCAGGATATTATAGATGAAATAACAAAAAAAATTTCTTTTGCCGCCCCTAAAAATTGTTAAATGACTTTTTTAACCCTATTTCCTAATTAATGCCGCCTCTAAAAATGCGCCGCTCGGGGTGCGGAATTTCCCCTGTTAATTTCCTATGTTCACGACCGGTCACCCTGTATATTTTTAATTTTTTTATTCTTCATTTTACCCACCAGTGACGTCATTTATGTTTCTTCCTAACTACGCGATGGTTTATTTGAAGTAGGCGGATCGGGGAATGCAGAACATTATTAAGAGAACAAGACGTACGATGATTAAACAAGCAATCCGTAACTTACATGCTTATATACAGTCCCACTACGAACATCTCAGGGTTGTCCATATGGAATTGGCCTTTAGAACTACCTTATTGTATTCTCTTACCGTTTCTCGATTCTATCCAACAGAAAGTAAAGCGTCAAGATCTTTTACATCGTTTGTCCCTCAAAAATAAATTATTGAAGCTTTCTGCCCACCACAATCAACATCAAATCAACTCTATATTATTATTATGTAAAGTACAATAAATTATGGCTTACATTAATTTATGGTAGTATATTAAACCTCCATCTGAATTTATTTCGGTACGGCACTGGCGTGTTTCCATGGCAGCCATTTGTGTGTATTGTCATTCACCTTAACCAAAATGTTCAATTATTTAGATTCAATTATTTACAATAAATAAAACGACGATGTATATTTATTTAAGTAAAAAGGTAATTCTTATTTTTGTAATATTTTCTTTATTTACTCCACTTTTACTTTTCAGATTGCAATTCCAAACAATACAAAAATTAATTGTCTAGCATGGAACAAAGAAGACGGTTACATAGCACTTGGTGGTGAAGGTGGTCTTCTGAAAGTGTTAAAATTAGATTCCGGTAGGATTTTCTTCGTAGCTTAAAACAAGGTTGCTAATTAACTTTTCAGGAAATGAATCAAATGTCAACAAATCCAAGGGATTGACAGCGGCTAATAATTTATCTATGAATCAAACGTTAGAAGGCCATTCTGAAAGCATACAAGTGATAACATGGAATCAAAAGCATCAACGTTTGACTACAAGTGATCAAAATGGAATTATTATTGTATGGATGTTGTATAAGGTGAGAAAGACGATGTTAAGTTAAACGATGTAAATTTTTTGTTTTTAGGGTACGTGGTATGAAGAAATGATCAATAATAGAAAGAAGTCGATTGTTGTGGGTATGGCTTGGAGTGCTGATGGTTCAAAAATCTGTATTATATATGAGGATGGAGCTGTTATAGTGGGATCTGTGGATGGGAACAGAATATGGGGCAAAGAATTAAAAAGCGTTCCGTTGTCAAAAGTTCAATGGTCCCCAGATGGAAAATTATTATTATTTGGTTTAAAGAATGGTCAAGTACATCTTTACGATAATCTAGGAAATTATATAGTAAGTCAATTAATTATTTTTGATTTGACTTTGTGCATGCTAGGTTTATATCTCTTCATCGTAATTTTTTTTTCAAATTGCCTCAAAGGTTACTAAGATATTCACTAAAGCTTAATTAAAATTTGTAAACTAACGTAGCTGCTTGAGTGTTGATTTAGTGTTTTGCTCCTTAGATGCCTCTTGATGTGATGTGTTTAAAAGGAATGGAAATTCCTATCATAAGCATGGATTGGTATAATGGTAAATTTGGGCATATTTACTCATTGTGTCCTACCTTAGCTGTTTGTTATGAGAATGGTTTTCTGCAATTGATGTGCAATGAAAGCGATCCAAGTACATTTTGTCGTAATTTTTGTCATTTTTCTTTCTTTTACAGTAATTTTTTTAGATCCAATTATTGTTGACACTAAGATGAATGCTACAAACTGCGTTTGGAACCACAATGGTTCATTAATTGCCATTGCAGGCCAACAACATCAACGTGATGAAAACAAAGTTATCAATATTGTTCAATTTTTCAGTCCATTTGGCGATGTAAGATAAATTTTGCTACTTAAGTTTGAACTTCAATTCACCA
Organism: Rhagonycha lutea; assembly: GCA_958510855.1. Lineage (NCBI taxonomy): Eukaryota > Metazoa > Arthropoda > Insecta > Coleoptera > Cantharidae > Rhagonycha > Rhagonycha lutea. Next base: position 2,580,109 of record OY294042.1, read on the forward strand.
ATTATTTTTTTCTTGGTGTAGCATTTACGCACTTTGAATTTACCCGGACAGTTGGTCACTAGTTGTTCCTGGGAAGAAGGCTCTTTAAGAATCGCATTGGGAATCGATTCCTCGGTTTATTTTGCTAATATCAGACCTGATTATAAATGGTGCTATTTTAAAAATACAGTTGTGTTCAGCTCATGCAGGTTACAAAAAGCTGGAATTTGTGTTTCGTTTTGGGACATTTTAAATAATCAGGTATCGAATACAGATTTGAATATTAAATTTTAAGAGCTCTTATAGTACATAACCCAAACTTCAAGGTGACGTAGGAAGTCAAAATATGGATACAAAACCTTATTGTATGATAACAATTTTGGCTTTAACCTAAGGTACAGTACCCTCATCAGATGCACACTGCCATGGATGCCAAAGTTATGTGATTAGAGTTTTAGAGATGTAATTTCATGTAATTGATAGATTAAAATCATCTGTACTGCTATCCAGTGTGTATCTAAGAGGCTATAACTTTTGGTTAAAGCCGAAATCGTGATCATACAACAAGGTTTTGTACTTCACAAGAAGAAGCGTGGGCTATGTATTATGGTTCTTTTTATCTATCTATGATAGATTATGGTATATATTATTTCTATATAGTATCATAAAATGAACAAAAATTTGATGTACTTTTTAAGTGTCATGTCAGATACGTACCAGCTTTGTTAGGTATGGCAGCTTATAAAGACCACTGTGTTTTGGCAATTCATGTAAACAATGATAAATCTGCAAATCAGTATGGGCTTTTGTTGTGTAACACTTTAGGCACCCCAGTTGATGGTAAATTCCAAATACGTGAAAATAATTACAATTAAGTAAGTTATCAATTTTTTAGGAAAATATACCGATATTGAAATCAAATATGTGTCAATGAATAGTTCGCACGTTGTAGCTGCATCAAAAAATAATTATTTGTTGTGGCAATACAAAACTCCTAAATCATCAGCTGTGCAATGTAAGGAGAAAAAAAAACAAAAACATGTAAATCTAAAATAGGTAAAATTTTAGTGAGGGATTCACGCTCTGAAACATTTCATGTTGATCAAGATCCTGATGGACCTTTCTTGATAGCAAAGGATTATAAAGTGCCTGGAACTGAAAGTCCTAAACTTGATACTCACGAATCACTTGACCCCATATCATGTGTTGCACTCTCTGATAAATATTTAATTATTGGTAAAGAATCTGGTGTTATTAAACAATTAACTGTTCCACGTGTGGTAATGGTTAATACCCATATTTTACATGCTAGACCTCACAAAATGTTACTTAATTCAAATTCAACGTAAGTTTTCGATAAAAAGCTAAGGGAAAATTTTGTATTGGAATTTTGCAGGAGATTAGCAATAATTGACGTAACAGGAGCTTTAGTTGTGTTGGACATCACCGAAGGTTCGCTCCATTACCATGCAAAAGAAAATACAAGATTGGAACGTCGAGATGTATGGGCCATGTGTTGGGCATCAGATAATCCCCAACTTCTGGCTATCATGGAGAAAACTAGGATGTACATTTTTAAAGGAATCTATCCTGAGGAACCCATTTCCAGCTCCGGATATATCTGCAGTTTTCAGGTATTAAAAGGAATTTTATTTTCAACTTCCTATTTATAATTCATTTTTAAAGAATTTAGAGATCCAAGGAGTATTATTAGATGAATTAATGGAAAGCCCTGAGAAACCTTCAAAGGAACACTTATTTAAACTTGAAATCAAAAGTTTAAGAGATACTCGCGAATTATTGGAAAAAGTTGGAATAAGTGAAGCAGCTCAATTTATTGAAGATAATCCTCATCCTCGCTTATGGTAAGTTGATAAAAATAAAAACGTTGGAAAGGAAGTTTCCAGATTTCCAAGGTATTAAATTCGTTTTAGGCGTTTACTAGGAGAAGCGGCCCTTAAAGATCTCAACCTTAAAGTAGCAGAAGAGGCATTTATTCGTTCCCTCGATTATTCGGGCGTTCAATTTGTTAAGCAACTGGAAGGCATGACTACTCCGATACAAAAAGCTTCAGTTGCAGCTTATTTTAAAAATTTTGATGAAGCCGAGAAGTTATACACGGAGGAAGATAGACGGTATTGGTATACTTAGGTGTTGTCGATTTAAATAAACGAATTTCTTTTAGTGATTTATCGTTGAATTTACGCGTGACCTTAGGAGATTGGTTTCGCGTTATTCAAGTTATGAAAAACGGAGTTTCTGCTCCTGATCAACTTCTCGAAACTGCTTACAATCGCACTGCGGATTATTTTACTCACATTAATAACTGGTAAGTATAATAGTCCCAATCAGGCGCGGATACAGGATTTCGTTCAGGGGGGGGGGGTAATTTTAATAAAAAGAAAATTCGTTCTAAACAAAAAATTTGTTTGAAATAGGTAAACTTTAAACAGGTGGAAATTGCACCCATTACCCCCCCCCTCTGTATTCGCACCTGTTCCCAATATTGATTTATTCTAACATGTGAAATTTTGTGGTGTCAGGAGTGCAGCACTTGAATATTATGAATTAGCAAGAAATAAACAAAAAATGATGGAATCGTATTTTCAATTGCAAGATTATAAGTCCTTGGAAATGATGATGGAGCAGTTAGATGACAACGACCCTTTACTAAAGTACATAGCCAAGATATTGATTGCTGAAGGCGATTTTTCTTCAGCAATACGCGCTTATTTGAAGGTAAACTGCTGAAATGTTTTATTTTTGCTTCATTGGTTTTTTTAATAGATAAATGATATTGATACAGCAATTCATATCAGTGTTTTAAATCATCATTGGGATCAAGCTGTTGAAATAGCAAGAAAGCATCGCATTCAACAAGTTTCCAAACTTTTTATTGACTATTCAGAACATTTACTTAAAGAAGGAAAAATAAACAGAGCTGTTGAAATAAACGTACAAGCTAAATATTGGTTCACGGCGGCCAAATATGCAATAAAGGTATGAATTTGAAATAAATACTACTAAATAGTCCTTGCCCAAACTTATGTTCAGCAATAACTGTGAAATTAGACAAATGGAAGATAATTAATGTGTTATTCGGATACAAAACTTAAATTTTATGTTGTAGTATGCAGAACACGAATATAAGAAACCAAATATGCGTTGTTCTAAAATCAAACGTATTTATGTATATGCTGGTCGCCTCATCGAATTATACAAGAAAGAATTTAAGAGTGGTACGTCCCAGAAAATTTGTTTTAACAGTGCAATAACTCATTTTTGTTACAGAAGAACAGTTTGATAAATTCACAGACACAGTTATCTTAGACAGCAGATGGAAACATGCAGAAGCATTCCATTTTTACATGTTAGCACAACGACAATTATATGCAAATCAAATTTACGATGCAGTACGTACATCGTACAAACTTCAGAGTTACGTAGCAACTACCCCCATTCCAGCAGAAAATATTTACCGTTTGTTAGCACTTGCATCCTATCTTTCTGGAGTTTATAGTTTATGTTCCAAGATGTTTGTTAAACTTGACACCTTACCCACGGTAAGATTTCTATTACCAGTCAAAAATTTAAAAAACAATTGTATTTTTCAGTTATCCGAAGAAAAAAAAGTTGAATACCGTAAATTAGCACTAAAAATATTTTCGACACGAGCACCTGTTAATTCCGAGCTTGCAAAATACGAAACGTGCTCCAATTGCCAATCGGAAATTTACGATTGGGAAACTTGTTGCTCTTGCTGCGGTATTAACTTTGTAACATGTGTAGCATCAGGGCGTCCGATAATTAATCGGAACACGATTAAACACATTTGTTCAACTTGTAATCACTCAATAATAGATAAATACCTGGTATTCAAAAAGGTGTGCCCGTTATGTAAAGACATAATGTTTAAGTTGGACGATTAATTTTTATGTAGTAAAAAGTTTCACTTAATAAAAAACCACCATTCATTTCTACTTTATTCTATTTTGTTAGCGCTTCATCAAATAAGAGAACTTATGTTACAGAAAAATAATTTGCAACTCCCGTGATATGTTTTTTAATTAAGATTCATACTAAATTTATTTTTTTGAGCTGTTTGGAAGATTTTATCAATGCGGGCAAAAACTTCATTGGATGCTTTAGATGCATCTACGTAGCGATGTAATCCACGAATTTGATAGTAGTTGACCAACGGGACAGTTTGTATATGGTAAGCGTTCAGTCGTTTCTTTAAAGCGTCTGCGTTGTCATCCGATCTTCGTATCAATGGTTCACCTGTCACATCATCAGTCATTGCTTTCTTAGGAGGATGAAATTCATCGTGGTAAGAACGACCACTGGATGGATGGATAAGACGACCCGTAATGCGACGAACTAATAAACTGTCGTCGATACCAAATTCAATAACAGCATCTAAACTAGTATTTCGCTTATTAAGTAGTCCATCAAGCTGAAAACAAAAAAGGGGCTTTACGTCTTGCATACATTTTTAATTATTGGCAAGTCTATTAGACCCACATTGCTAGTTTGCTCTCCAACTTCTCGGTAGCATAAAATTGTATTTTAATCTGTATGATTACGATATCACATACAAAAGTTACTAACTTGGTATCAATGATATCTGTCCGTCTACATAGACTTCTTTGAAATCTCTTTTAATTAGCTTCCTTACAATGAAAATTAACAAACATTTTTTTGAATATAAAATTTTATATTGTGGTACAATCCCGCATAAACTTTAAAAGTTCATGAGTTACTATAACATTTCTTCAAAAAAATTTCAAATTATTAAAATATAAAATAACGAAGAATAAATATGTATGGAGCAAGCTAATCCTCCATTTACATACAAAAAAAATTTGACGTAGTCAAGGAGACTGTAGATAACCTAAATGTTTATGTAAAATTAATCAAATATTTTCAATTTAATGATTAAATTACGATTAGATAACATAAAATTCACACTAATTATACTAAAAAGCCAAATAAAAATGATACCTTTTCTGCTTGAACAACAGTGCGAGGAAATCCATCTAACAGGAATCCATTACGGCATTCTGGTTTATCCAAATTTGAATCAATTAAGTTAACAACCAAATCATCCGACACTAATTTTCCTTCATCCATAACCTTTTTAAGTTGAGCACCTAACTTCGATCCAGCTTGTATTTCGGCCCTCAACATATCTCCTGTCGAAAGGTGGCAAACACAGTACCTTTTTTTAAGTAAGGGGGCCTGAAGAAAATAGCACATTAAGTGAAAAGTTCGAATTTTACTTTAGAAATATATTACTTGAGTTCCTTTTCCAGAACCTGGTGGTCCCAGTAGAATTGCTTTAATTCCCTCGGGTTGTTCTTGGGGTGCTTCCTTGGGTAAAGTAGCTGCGGGTGGCATAATTACACTGGGATGTTACACTACACGTAATAAAAAAATATAACTTAAATTTGAAACTGATTTGCAATTAAATATACCACGTACAGCGAAAACTAAACATTTGACATTCTGATTCCGGTCTTGAAAAGGGCACCATTTCAAGCTGCCAACTTTTTTATAAATACTTCTGTGCCACTGAAACCTAAACAAGTTGCATATACAGGGTGTTTCAAGTCGACTAATCGCTTCACGATTAATGAATCACGGTAAAACGTAAAACTAATACTTTTTATTAGTTCCATTTTTCAAAATGGCGCTTAGTTTTCTCGTTATCGCTGATTTATCGATTTTTGTATTTCTTATTTATCTTCCTTATTGTTTCAGTAAGGAAAAAAACTAGAGTTATGTACTTAAATAATCTAAATAAAAATCTCTACAAATAATATTAATAAAGTTTTATTATATCTCTCACCGTTTCAAGATGGCGGACAATTAAAATGTTTGAAATTTGATTTCTCCAAAATCAATAGATGAATTTTTTCAAAATAAAGTTTACTCATTTTTTCAAGCCGTCATGCGTCTAGTAAATTTGTTTTTAATGGAACCAACAAGAATTGTTAGTTTTATTGGATTAACGAGATTCTATCTGTTTTTCATTTAAATCGTGGGTTGAACGTTTGTATCTTTTCTATTTTCGCTTATTAGACCTAAATATTTTCCGAGATATTACAAAAACTAACTGGTTTGGGAGGAGGGAGTTGGACATGACAATTTGATATTAGAAATTCTGAATGTACAATAGTCTAAAATCTATATTGCTTGTATATATTCTTGTGTCTCTTTTATTTTCGTCTGCATCACCTGATGATTTCTTAATAAATTATGATAAGCACGTATAATACATATCTAATAATGGGACAAATCGGCGATAAGCAATATTTGTCTTTTCCATTGTACAATTCCATTGTTGGTTCTGGAAACACCTGATCTACTTTAAAAATTTGTTAACATATGGTCCCGCCATATTGAAAGGCTGAATAAATTATATAAATTATTGAGGGCCGTGTCAGTTAAGACCTTTTAGTTGAATGCTATCCTCCGAGATAACTTCTCAGAAAACACCAAGTCCGCTGCAACTCTACCATAAATCGCCTTAGATGATGGAGATAATGGGGAAATGCCATTGTGCCCCGTACAAGTCCTCAAGTTCATCGTTGTATGTCTGTCTATTCAGTAGTTAACATTTTTTTTTGAGTTCTGAGGAATTTCTAGTTAAATAATAACATTGATGAAAATTAGATTAGATTTCATCATGATGGATTTATCTCTACAAAAATTATTATATACATTATTTACACGGTCTTGGGTATAATATTCCTATATAAATTTTGATTTTAGTGCAATTTTTGATTTAAATTTTTTGATAAAAATTTAATTGTGTTCAAATATTCTGAAAATTTAAGGAAATACTAATTCTGTTGTAATAAACACAGGAAAAATAAAGAAAAAATTGTATGACCTAAGATGCCTTAGATTGGCAGTCATTTTGATTTCAGTTTAATTTTGGATTTTAGTTTTTTGATGAAAATTTAATTGTGTTAAAATATTGTGAAAATTTAAGGAACTATTAATTCTGTTATATTAAACAATGGAAAAATAAGGAAAAAATTCTATGCCCTAAGATGCCATAGATTCGCAGTCATTTTGATTTCTGTTTAATTTTTGATTTTAGTTTTTTGATGAAAATTTAATTGTGTTCAAATATTGTGAATATGTAAGGAAATATTAATTCTGTTGTATTAAACACTGGAAAAATAACGAAAAAATTCTATGTCCTAAGATGCCATAGATTCGCAATCATTTTGATTTCAGTTTAATTTTTGATTTTGGTTTTTTGATGAAAATTTAATTGTGTTCAAATATTGTGAAAATTTAAGGATATATTAATACTGTTGTAATAAAAACAGGAAAAATCACGAAAAAATTCTATGCCCTAAGATGCCATAGATTCGAAGTCATTTTGATTTCAGTTTAATTTTTGATTTTAGTTTTTTGATGAAAATTTAATTGTATTCAAATATTGTGAAAATGAAAGGAAATATTAATTCTGTTGTATGAAACACTGGAAAAATAACGAAAAAATTCTATGCCCTAAGATGCCATAGATTCGCAGTCATTTTGATTTCAATTTAATTTTGGATTTTAGATTTTTGGTGAAAATTTAATTGTGTTCAAATATTGTGAAAATTTGAGGAAATATTAATTCTCTTTTAATATACACAGGAAAAATAAAGAAAAAATTCTATGCCCTAAGATGCCCTAGATTCGCAGTCATTTTGATTTTAGTTTAATTTTTGATTTTGGTTTTTTGATGAAAATTTAATTGTGTTCAAATATTGTGAAAATTTAAGGAAATATTAAATCTGTTATATTCAACACTGGAAAAATAACGAAAAACTTGTATGCCCTAAGATGCCATAGATTTGCAATTATTTTGATTTCAGTGTAATTATAGATTTTAATTTTATGATAAAAATTTAATTGTGTTCAAATATTCTGAAAATTTAAGGAAATACTAATTCTGTTGTAATAAACACAGGAAAAATAAAGAACAAATTCTATGCCCTAATATGCCTTAGATTCGCGGTCATTTTGATTTCAGTTTAATTTTTGATTTTGGTTTTTTGATGAAAATTTAATTGTGTTCAAATATTGTGAAAATTTGAGAAAATATTAATACTGTTGTAATAAAATCAGGAAAAATAACGAAAAAATTCTATGCCCTAAGATGCAATAGATTTGCAATTATTTTGATATCAGTGTAATTATTGATTTTAATTTTATGATGAAAATTTAATTGTGTTCAAATATTCTGAAAATTTAAGGAAATACTAATTCTGTTGTAATAAACACAGGAAAAATAAAGAACAAATTCTATGCCCTAAAATGCCTTAGATTCGCGGTCATTTTGATTTCAGTTTAATTTTTGATTTTGGTTTTTTGATGAAAATTTAATTGTGTTCAAATATTGTGAAAATTTGAGAAAATATTAATACTGTTGTAATAAAATCAGGAAAAATAACGAAAAAATTCTATGCCCTAAGATGCAATAGATTTGCAATTATTTTGATATCAGTGTAATTATTGATTTTAATTTTATGATGAAAATTTAATTGTGTTCAAATATTCTGAAAATTTAAGGAAATACTAATTCTGTTGTAATAAACACAGGAAAAATAAAGAACAAATTCTATGCCCTAATATGCCTTAGATTCGCGGTCATTTTGATTTCAGTTTAATTTTTGATTTTGGTTTTTTGATGAAAATTTAATTGTGTTCAAATATTGTGAAAATTTGAGAAAATATTAATACTGTTGTAATAAAATCAGGAAAAATAACGAAAAAATTCTATGCCCTAAGATGCAATAGATTTGCAATTATTTTGATATCAGTGTAATTATTGATTTTAATTTTATGATGAAAATTTAATTGTGTTCAAATATTCTGAAAATTTAAGGAAATACTAATTCTGTTGTAATAAACACAGGAAAAATAAAGAACAAATTCTATGCCCTAAAATGCCTTAGATTCGCGGTCATTTTGATTTCAGTTTAATTTTTGATTTTGGTTTTTTGATGAAAATTTAATTGTGTTCAAATATTGTGAAAATTTGAGAAAATATTAATACTGTTGTAATAAAATCAGGAAAAATAACGAAAAAATTCTATGCCCTAAGATGCAATAGATTTGCAATTATTTTGATATCAGTGTAATTGTTGATTTTAATTTTATGATGAAAATTTAATTGTGTTCAAATATTCTGAAAATTTAAGGAAATACTAATTCTGTTGTAATAAACACAGGAAAAATAAAGAACAAATTCTATGCCCTAAAATGCCTTAGATTCGCGGTCATTTTGATTTCAGTTTAATTTTTGATTTTGGTTTTTTGATGAAAATTTAATTGTGTTCAAATATTGTGAAAATTTGAGAAAATATTAATACTGTTGTAATAAAATCAGGAAAAATAACGAAAAAATTCTATGCCCTAAGATGCAATAGATTTGCAATTATTTTGATATCAGTGTAATTATTGATTTTAATTTTATGATGAAAATTTAATTGTGTTCAAATATTCTGAAAATTTAAGGAAATACTAATTCTGTTGTAATAAACACAGGAAAAATAAAGAACAAATTCTATGCCCTAATATGCCTTAGATTCGCGGTCATTTTGATTTCAGTTTAATTTTTGATTTTGGTTTTTTGATGAAAATTTAATTGTGTTCAAATATTGTGAAAATTTGAGAAAATATTAATACTGTTGTAATAAAATCCGGAAAAATAACGAAAAAATTCTATGCCCTAAGATGCAATAGATTTGCAATTATTTTGATATCAGTGTAATTATTGATTTTAATTTTATGATGAAAATTTAATTGTGTTCAAATATTCTGAAAATTTAAGGAAATACTAATTCTGTTGTAATAAGCACAGGAAAAATAAAGAACAAATTCTATGCCCTAATATGCCTTAGATTCGCAGTCATTTTGATTTCAGTTTAATCTTGGATTTTAGTTTTTTGATGAAAATTTAATTGTGTTCCAATATTGTGAAAATTGAAAGAAATACTAATTCTGTTGTAATAAACACAGGAAAAATCACGAAAAAATTCTATGCCCTAATATGCCATAGATTCGCAGTCATTTTGATTTCAGTTTAATTTTTTATTTTGGATTTTTGATGAAAATTTAATTGTGTTCAAATATTCTGAAAACTTAAGGAAATACTAATTCTGTGGTAATAAACACAGGAAAAATAAAGAAAAAATTCTATGCCCTAATATGCCTTAGATTCGCAGTAATTTTGTTTTAAGTTTAAAATTTTGGATTTTAGTTTTTTGGTGAAAATTTAATTTTGTTCAAATATTGTGAAAATTTAAGGAAATATTAATTCTGTTGTAATATACACAGGAAAAATAAAGAAAAAATTCTATGCCCTAAGATGCGCTAGATTCGCAGTCATTTTGATTTCAGTTTAATTTTTGAATTTGGTTTTTTGATGTAAATTTAATTGTGTTCAAATATTGTGAAAATTTAAGGAAATATTAATACTGTTGTATTAAAACAGGAAAAATAAAGAAAAAATTCTATGCCCTAAGTTGCCTTAGATTCGCAGTCATTTTGATTTCAGTTTAATTTTGGATTTTAGGTTTTTGATGAAAATTAAATTGTGTTGAAATATTATGAAAATTTAAGGAAATACTAATTCTGTTGTAATAAACACAACAAAAATAAGGAAAAAATTCTATGCCCTAAAATGCCTTAGATTCGCAGTCATTTTGATTTCAGTTTAATTTTGGATTTTAGTTTTTTGATGAAAATTAAATTGTGTTGAAATATTGTGAAAATTTAAGGAAATACTAATTCTGTTGTAATAAACACAGGAAAAATAAAGAAAAAATTCCATGTCCTAAGATGCCTTAGATTCGCAGTCATTTTGATTTCAGTTTAATTTTGGATTTTGGTTTTTTGATGAGAATTTAATTGTGTTCAAATATTGTGAAAATTTAAGGAAATACTAATTCTGTTGTAATAAGCACATGAAAAATAAAGAAAAAATTTTATACCCTAATATGCCTTAGATTCGCAGTCATTTTGATTTCAGTTTAATTTTGGATTTTAGTTTTTTGATGAAAATTAAATTGTGTTGAAATATTATGAAAATTTAAGGAAATACTAATTCAGTTGTAATAAACACAGGAAAAATAAAGAAAAAATTCCATGCCCTAAGATGCCTTAGATTCGTAGTCATTTTGATTTCAGTTTAATTTTTGATTTTAATTTTTTGACGAAAATTTAATTGTGTTCAAATATTGTGAAAATTTAAGCAAATATTAAATCTGTTATATTAAACACTGGAAAAATAACGAAAAAATTCTATCGCTAAGATGCCATAGATTCGCAGTCATTTTGATTTCTGTTAATTTTTGATTTTGGTTTTTTGATGAAAATTTAATTGTGTTCAAATATTGTGAAAATTTGAGAAAATATTAATACTGTTGTAATAAAATCAGGAAAAATAACGAAAAAATTCTATGCCTTAAGATGCAATAGATTTGCAATTATTTTGATATCAGTGTAATTATTGATTTTAATTTTATGATGAAAATTTAATTGTGTTCAAATATTGTGAAAATTTAAGGAAATACTAATTCTGTTGTAATAAGCACAGGAAAAATAAAGAAAAAATTCTATGCCCTAAGATGCCATAGATTCGCAGTCATTTTGATTTCAGTTTAATTTTGGATTTTAGTTTTTGATGAAAATTTAATTGTGTTCAAATATTCTGAAAATTTAAGGAAATACTAATTCTGTTGTAATAAACACAGGAAAAATAAATAAAAAATTCTATGCCCTAAAATGCCTTGGATTCGTAGTCATTTTAATTTCAATCTAATTTTGGATTTTAGTTTTTTGATGAAAATTTAATTGTGTTCAAATATTCTGAAAATTTAAGGAAATATTAATTCTGTTATATTAAATACTGGAAAAATAACGAAAAAATTCTATGCCCTAATATGCCTTAGATTCGCAGTCATTTTGATTTCAGTTAAATTTTTGATTTTAGTTTTTTGATGAAAATTTAATTGTGTTCAAATATTGTGAAATTTTAAGGAAATATTAACTTTGTTGTAATAAGCACAGGCAAAATAACGAAAAAATTGTAAGCCCTAAAATGCCTTAGATTTGCAGACATCTTTATTTCAGCGCATTTTTTGATTTAAATTTTTTGTTAAACATTTAATTAAGTTCAAATAGCCTTAAATTATATGAAAATATTAATGCTGTTGCAATAAACACAGGAAAAATAACGAAAAAATTCTAAAACCTATGCCTTATATTTGCATTGATATAAATTTCAGTGCATGTTTAGTAAAAATAAGTATTCAAAATAAATCGCCTACGGCGCTGATGGGCTGGCTCACCCGTCCACCAGAAGTTCAAATCAAATGCTTTAGGGAGTGTAGGATTAGTGAAAATAGTTAGAGGAGAGGCTCAAATTTGAATTGCGCCTGGGGCCTAATAAGTTCTAAAACCGCCACTGTTTTAACTCCTCTATCCTAAAATCATACTCTTAGTTTTGTCAAAAACAAACTGCTAGGTATGAATTTTGTCACAGCTGGCATTTGTGGCAGTTTTTCGGTGAATTTATTTGCAATTTTGTAGAAAGCCAAACTGAAATATTTGGGGACTAAAAACTAAGTGTCAAAAAGTAATTGACATTATTTGATTGACTCCAAATGTTACTGACATTATACCGAATCATGACGTTGATAGCTCTTTTGCACCTTTTCTCAAAATTGAAACGCAAAACCGCCTCCACCACATAAATATCATTGGTGAACAACGGGCTGAAGAATTAGCTTGAGTTAAACTTTTTCTTGATGGAAGAAATTGGATAGCAAGAAAATAGATCTATTACAATCACCCCCTTAAATCAGGGGTCAACAACCTTTTCTTATAAGAGGGGCCAAATATTTTACTAGGGGATTGATTTTATTAAAAAAAAACTTTAATGTGCCTTTAATGAACACATGAGTTTTCTACAGCAATAAGTATAGGTATTTGTTTTGTGTTTCAGACACTCGAAAGTGAAAATTTTTGGCGTCATCTCCAAAGCAAAAAATAATAACTCTTCATAATTACAATTACCCACATTTTAATAAGCGTCGTTTAATAAAAATTAATAAAATTTTGTTTGATGTTATGAATGAAGCATAAAGAAACAAAATACACACTTGAACGCAATCTAAAAAAATCAAATTAATTAATTTCTATTTGTTCATGCTTAATGAACTCGGAAAGAGTTACAAGCCTTCATTAAAAAGATAAGTAATATTACAAAATCTATCCGTATGCTACCGTTTGATTAATAATATTAATGAAGTGATAACAAACAATTTACTTCATATTTAAATAAATGCCAAACCAACTTTATTCAGTGTTGTAGTGACGTTGACGTAGATAATTTGTTATACCAAAAAGGTAATGCATTTTCAACTATTTTTTGAATTTGGAAGTGAATTTGTTGATATTATAATTTTCACTAAAAAATAATGTGGGCAGTGAAATATTTACTTTGAAGAAATATGTTAAATTTGTTTGTTAGGGTTAGCGGAAGTAAATGGTCAACAAATCTCCCGTTAATTAAAAATATTTCTTCGTGGTGACCTATTTCCCAAAAATATTAATAATATATAAGTTTTCAGGAACAATGAAGTACTACGTGCTTCTCTTTTTGGGAATCATTCAAATTGCAAAATTTACACATGGAAATGTTGTCAATAGAAAACATTGGGAACTAAATGCTGCTATTCAAAATGGTAAATATAAAAATTCAATTAAATGATATCTTATTTTTAATGTATTCCATTAGGGAAAAAAAATGAATATTACCAATCACTTGGAAATGTACTAAGCAAGTTGATGAATAAACGATGCTTAAACATATTTGATGACGGATGTGATAATGGAGGATTACCGGGTTCTGGTGCAGACGAGGAATGGATTACAGATCCTGGAAATACACCTGGTAAACGTTGTTTACCAGGATTAGGTGGAGAATGTGGTAATGAAGGAGTACCAGGTGCTGGTGGTGATGAAGAATGGATTAATGATCCCGGAAGTACACCTGGGAAACGATGCTTAAATATGTTTGATGACGGATGTGATAATGGAGGATTACCAGGTTCTGGCAAAGACGAGGAATGGATTACAGATCCCGGAAATACACCTGGTAAACGGTGTTTACCAGGATTAGGTGGAGAATGTGGTAATGAAGGAGTACCAGGTGCTGGTGGCGACGAAGAATGGATTAAGGATCCTGGAAGTACACCTGGGAAACGATGCTTAAATATGTTTGACGACGGATGTGATAATGGAGGATTACCAGGTTCTGGTAAAGACGAGGAATGGATTACGGATCCTGGAAATACACCTGGTAAACGTTGTTTACCAGGATTATTCGGAGAAGGTTGCAATGAATCGGGTGGTGGTGATGACGGAAGTTGGAATAGTAATCATGATCCAAAAGATGACTGCCGCCATGAAGTTTTTGATGATTGTGATGACTATGGTAAAAGATCATCGAGTTCTGGTAGACAACGGATAAAATATCTTGGCCTCAAACCTGGAAAACGAAGTGCTCGTATAGATGGTAATTAAAAATTTAGTAATTTTTGTAAGTATTATATTAATTTATTAATATTTTTACAGCAATCAGAGAATATCTACAAAGGCATCCAGCAGTTCTTGGAAAACGGAGTGTTTAATAAATGTTATTGATTTTATTTGTTGTGTTTATCATAAAAGTTCATAAATGCTTGCAAAATTAATATTTAACTATGTTTGTTATATTTTGTCAAGTCTTCTAAAAATATAATTATTAAATCAAATAAGTAGGTATATTGTTGTTATTGTAAAATTGTTTACAAAATCCACATTCAAAGAAAAATTTTAAACACGTTTAGCTCCAAAATTGGTTGCATCTTCTCTAACTTCGCGTAACTGTTATTTCTTGTTGCACTGACAAGATTTTGTCATAGCAACAAATATTTGAGTTACTTCGCCCCAATAAGTGTTTTATTTTGCTACAGCAAAACTTCTTTCAGTTACAGAAAAATTTTTGTTCAAATAAATTCTCATCGTGTTGAATGAAATAATATTTATTTGTTGAAGCGTTTCTGTTAGGACAAAAACATTATTTTAAGTCTAATACAGTAGTCTCTCGTTAATCCGGCAGATATCGTACCAGAGCACTGTTGGGTTACCGAAAATGCTAGATTACTGGAAATCAAAATCACTAATAATGACGCATTTAAACGGCAGTATAGCTGTCAGTCAGATCTCCTAGATTGTACGGATTTCTTTGTAGAAGAATTACGCCGGATTACTGGCAGGGCAAGAGAAGTGAAGTGCCGGATTATGGAGGGAGTACTGTATACCGTTTTTGTTCATAATTTTCTTAGAGGAAGGACTACTTGAATACAAAATGCGAGTAAAAGTAGTGTCCTATGGCGGCTTTGTCAGTGGCGTAGCATAAAAATATTGGCAAAGGTCGTCAATAAAATGTTTTGAACACAAGCGTGACGATGGAGTTGGAGACCAATATTACGGCATTTTCATTTCTTTTAACCAAAAATAATCTTTCTCATCTCATTTTTTGGAAATCTAAATTATAAAAACGATTTTTAATGTAAATATATAGAATCACTGTACGCCTATGATTTAAGTACATTGTGGTAATAACCTCACAAATTTATATTTTTGTTATAAAATTATTTACATAACTCTAAGTACTTACGTATGCCAAGTTATACCATTTTTAACATTTTTCTTGGTCTTAGAAGTCCCACAAACACTACAACAAATCATTATAACAATTTAAAATATAATAATTATGAGTCACCGACTTAGAAGTTGGAGTCCTGGGCGGAGCTTCTACCCACGATTTTTGTCTCGCTTTTTATGCATATGGAATTATGCAAGTAGTCCTTCCTTAGCTATATATTCTAAGATAATTTTATTCGATATAAAATTTTCTGTCAAATGTCAAAAGTTTGCGAGATAAGTACAGAGGCTCTGTGAAGGTTCCAGTTTTTCCACTTCTCTAGAGATTTCGCTGTGTGCATTCCTCCTGCTGCCCTCAGGTGGCTCAATAAAGAATATGATTTGGGACTGTTTTAGCAATAGCAACTGTTGTCTAGGCTAGGGCACGGCTAGGGGTTGTCGTCAGGCTTTTTGCAGCAAGATTGCTAAGTTTGCATACAGTAAAAGTCGCTACGTGCGCGCGTGCGCAGTTACTCTCGGCGATTGCGACGTTGTACCGGTTGGTATTATTTAGTTACACTTGGTTAAACTTTAGTTGGTACTTCTGCAACCATTAATTGGAAGTTTTTTTTGATGAGGAAACCGTTAAAAGAGAGATCCACCAGTCAAGTTTAGGTTAGTGTTAAGAAACGATTATTTTATTGGGAGGGAGCACGATATAATAATTTTGTTGTACCATGGGGGACCGTTAAAAGTGAGATCCATCGGTTGAGCTTAGGTTAGTATTTAGAAACGATTTTTTTAAATGAGGGGACCCTTAAAACAGAGATCCACCGGTCCAGCTTAGGTTAGTTTTAGAAATCGATTTTTATTTTAATGGGGAGGCCGTTAAAAGAGAGATCCACCGATCGAGTTTAGGTTAGTGTTAGGAAACCATTCTTTTAATGAGGGGACTCTTAAAAGAGAGATCCACCGGACGGGCTTAGGTCAGTGTTAGGAATCGATTTTTTTTAATCCACCGGTCGAGTTTAGGTTAATGTTAGGAAAAGCTTTTTAATGTTAGGAATTGATTTTTTTTAATGGGGGGGGGGCGTTAAAAGTGAGATCCACCGGTGGACCTTAGGTTAGTGTTTGGAAACGATTTTTTTTAAATGAGGAGACCCTTAAAACAGATGCACCGGTCCGGTCCGTCTTAGGTTAGTGTTAGGAATCGATTTTTATTTTAATGGGGAGACCGTTAAAAGAGAGATCCACCGATCGAGTTTAGATTAGTGTTAGGAAACCATTCTTTTAATGAAGGGACTCTTAAAAGAGAGATCCATCGGTCGGGCTTAGGTTAGTGTTAGGAATGGATTTTTTTAATGGGGGAACCGTTAAAAGAGAGATCCACCGGTCGAGTTTGGGTTAATGTTAGGAAAAGCTTTTTAATGACAGGACCGTTAAGAGTTAAATAAAGTTTTAGATTTGGGCCTCATACTCTAATCCGGTCCTGTTTATAAAACTAAAATTTTAATTTTTACACACATTCGGCGCACATTCGACTTGAGTATGGCGCATGCGCGCACTTTACATTTAAATACGCTTCACATTTGCCGGGAATTTTTGCGCGTGCGCACATTCGACGTGAGTACTGCGCACGCGCGCACGTAGCGACTTTTACTGTTTGCTCCCTAAGTTATCTTAGGTACCTAAAAATATTGGAAGTTGCACCTAAAGTTGATATGAAAATGGAAAAAAAGGTTTTTTTGTTTACATATTTACACAATTTTTGTGTGTAAACATAGGTTGACAAAAATAACAAATACTATTTATTTATTAGTTGAGCAACAAAAAAACTTTTAAAAAGCCGCATGCAGTTCGCAAGGCACAATAATTTTAAAACTCACCTAAAGTAATTTTAGATAAAATATATGTACAATTAGAAGATAGATAGACATAGTAGATACCTTGTACCTAAATAAAAATTTATAATTTTATTAAAAATAAATAAATAGGGGAGAGTGGGGTTAATTGTACCGACAAGTAGATGAAATTTTAATTTGAAATTTTTATAAACTATAATAGTATGCATGTTATGTATCTTGCTCGTACAATAAAAGTTATACCTAATTGAAGTTCTTAAAGAGTATGAATAAATGATATAATATATTGTTTCTTAAAATTTGTATCTGCAGTAGGTAATTTATTTTAATTTGTAACGGCTCATAAAATAATTGTTTTCGCTTCTGAAAATGCACGCTAGTGCAAAAGAGCCATGGCTAATTTAAATGTTTTACAATAACCTTTAAATTTTTTTTATTAATTAAATTAATAATTTGAGATGGTTGTTTTCCTGTGTGTAATTTTACAATTGCGAATTAGAATAGATAGGAGATTATGGTGGATAATTAAAAGTGTATTTAAATACTTCAATAATATAGTTAGTTTATGTATCTACTCTATAATTTAAGAAAAAGTTTTAATTACTATTAAAAGAAGCGGTTAATTATATTTACTAATTAAAATTAATCGTATACTAAAGTATACATGTGGTTTAAAAAAATATAGTAATTTATTTACTGTTCTAATTTTATTCGTAATAAATATAGAAAATTGATTACAGAATCCGCAAATGAATGTAGTCAGGTAGCTCATCTAATTATACAGTTAGGAGATGTATCTACCGATAAACGCCTTTTATCTCATTAGAATATTATATACAGGTATAGCGAGGTAGATATGGGCGGTCTCTTTTAAGAGGCGGTTTTAAAGGCGCGTTCCAGGGCCATTGTGAGGGTGTAACCAATGAAATTCATTGAACGAAACAAGAATTTAGTGTTGGGTTCCAGGGAGCTGCAGTCTAATTTCGAATCTCGACATTGTTGGATGTTGCGGTTGTTCGAGATCATTTCTAGTTGATCTTGATTGGTGTGCAACATCCCAGTTACAGTGAGTGTCGAAGAAAGATATGCCGCGACCTTCGCGCGAAACTTACGGAGATCAGAAACCTCCTTACTCGTATATATCTTTGACAGCAATGGCCATTTGGAGTTCACCCGAAAAGATGTTACCGCTATCAGAAATTTATCGGTTCATTACTGACAATTTTCCTTACTATCGGCGCAACACTCAGAGGTGGCAGAATTCGCTGCGGCATAATTTATCGTTCAACGATTGTTTTATAAAGATACCTCGCCGTCCTGACCGTCCCGGCAAGGGTGCTTACTGGGCGCTACATCCCGCAGCATTTGATATGTTCGAAAATGGAAGCTTACTTCGAAGAAGGAAACGGTTTAAACTTATGAAGAGTGATAAAGAAATGCTTGATAATGAACTGGCAGCGCTAGCAAATATTAATAGGTTTTTCTTTACTCCGACGGAAAGTCAATCAGAAATAAACCCAAACACGCAAGTATCGCCTCCGAAAGTTTCTTCGCCGCCGTTAACGACAACAACAACGACGGAACCCATTACAAATATAAGGCCTAAACGATCGTTTACAATAGAAAGTTTAATATCTCCGGATAAACCACCTCAACAAGATTGTCAACAATCTTTAGTTCCATCAATTACCACACATACTACACAGTGGACTGTGCCGTCTTACTGCAATTTAGGTATGAAACCTCCGATAATTATGCCTAATACTCCGTATTATCACCAATATCAATTACCACCGGCAGACGATTTATTAAGAGTACCTCGACTGGCTTTACCTATGGTGTGATGACATCATATTATTATATAAATATTTTGTAAATATTGAAGCGTAAGTCTGATTTGTAAATAAATTTAGTTTATGTGATGCATATAGTTTTCGAATAGAATCGCGCGTTATTGTGTCAGTGCCACTGATGTATTAAGATGTCACAAAAAGGTATCTTAACTTGAATTTTTTTCCAAAATGTACAAATTTGATATTTAAATATTGGCATTTTAAAAACTGTTAATATTTGCTTTTGCTTGTCTATTTTTTTGATTTTCAAGCGGCGCGGCGTAATTTTATTAATGAAAATAATTACTTATTGTGAATAAAAGTAAAATTCGTATTGTTCCTTCTAGTTTATTATGTAAATGCAATTGTATATAATTAGATATACAAATCTAAATGTGATATAATTTAAGTTATAGAATTTAAAACAAAAGACGGTGTTATTTATTTTATTTTCTATTTATATTCTTCATCACGCAATGTATAGATTTTAATTTGTATGGGTAACTAAATTCTATACGCACTTTGCTTCTGTTTTAAAATGCTCTGTAGCACGATATTGTTGAGTAATATATAACGTTTTTGAGACTGATTGTGTCAGATAAATGAATCGAATATTTAACATGCAATAACCTCCTAAAATAAATAATATTGTGCACGAAAAATGTTTTCTTCTTATTTTTATTTTCTCTTCATCGTTTGTTCTGTATAATGCAATTTTTTGTAATCATTTTTAAATAATTGGTTATCGTCACGTTAGTTTCAATTTTTTAAATTTTAAGAAAAATGCGAATTTAATAAAGTACAACCATATTATACATATATTTATTATAAAAGAGGCAATTTATATCTACAATAAGTTACGACAAAAGATAAAATAGCCTTTCAATTATATATAGGTACAGAATGTATAGAAAAGTGTGGTTAGATATCAAAAAGTTTAAATGACACAATTATTGTAAAATTTAAATACATTTATTTCAAACTAAAAATTTATACTATAAAATTTAATGCTCAATTTACATAATGTACTGTATGTTATTATATTATTTATTAAATGTGTACGTGTATATAAATGAACGAAAAATGTGCAAATTATGTAAAGTGTAAAATTTTTTTAAATTATGTTATTTAATTAAAAATATGTTTCAGTATCTACATTACTTTCTTTTTAAGTTTTTTTTTTAAATAAAATACATAACAAATATTTAACTTTTTATTATTATTTTGATTATATTAACAAATAATCATTTATACATTTACCTTAAAGTATAATAACTCAAAATATTTCTTTTGTAGAATACCAATGTAAATAACTCACTATGTTGCACAAGGTGTTCTACCATAATACAATTTATATAAATAAATAATATATAGATAATAGGTTCATATACTCAAAATTGATAGTAACCATATCATATCATTAATTTTAGAATCATAAAAAATATATTAAATAGTTATTGTCCAAAGTAAATTCTGATTTTTTAAAAAGCTGCCTGATGATATCATAAAAGACGTTAGTATAGCAAATAATAAGTACCTAATATGATAAGTATTATACTATGATATAGTGGTACTATATAGCATAATAATATACCGTGTATAGTATACTAATATAATATAGTATAATATATTATGTTGATTATATACTATATGCCGTATACATACTATAATGTAATATTTATCATTAATAGTATAATAATATAATATATTATTAAATTTGAATTTGTGTTGAAATTTAAAAATTAGAAAAACTCAATTGAAACCTTTATTTTTGTTTTACAGTCAATTAGATTGGAAATTAAATTTTTTCAATATCATTACCAAGTTTTTTTGGCCACTATATTCTATTTCGAAGTATTATTAAGGCTATGATAAATTTACACATCAAATACCAATTTATCATTGAAAAATAAAGGCAAACGGTTATAAAAGTCCTTTTGAATAATATGCAAAATTATTCATGTTTTTGGGAATCTGAACCACGGGAAGTGTAATACACTTTATTTAGAGAGGGTTTACCCAGGCACGGTAAGTTTACCAAGATGATTTGTCATTATTTTTCAAGACTCCCAACAGAATATAATTTTTCCTCCGCCAGGAGTCCAACCTGATACTTCATGTTAACAATAATGGCTAAATTAATTAGAGTTGCGGTAACTGGAAGAAAGAAAGGCGTAGCCAATGTTCGGCACAGTAGCGACCGTGTGACACCCAATTCCACCTATTCACACCAACATAATATAAACACGCCTGTACGAGTTTTCGTTACTGCACATTTGCTCCGCCTTTCTTTCTTCCAGTACCGCTACTCTATACTGTTTCGTTTTTGGTGAAACGAAATATAACTTCTTTGTATAAAATTGTGCTTTTATAATATTAGCAAGATGAAAATAAGCAAATATTATGACCGGTTTCAAATAAGGCATCATTCTAACAGCGGTAAATCCTTAGAATTTCAAAGAATAATTTAAATTTTAATAAAAATTTAAAAGCGGCTGGTTTTATTGATTTGAAATATGAGAAAACTTAAATTTTAAAAGAATTACAATTATTTCAATCTTGCGCATATATAGAAGAAAATTCGTGAGTGCACCACATGAATTTGAATTTATTTGTAGGAAAAACTTTATACTTTAAAAGGATTAAAGTGGTGTCAAATAAAGAAGAAAAGGCGTAGCCAAAATTCGGAGCAGTAGAGATCGCGTGACACCCAATTCCACCAATTGACACCAACATAAACACGATTGCACGAGTTTTGGTTGTTGCGCATTAGCTCCACTTTTTCTTCTTTATTTGACACCACTCTATCTTCTTATCATTTCATTCATTCCAATGATTACTGGAAGAAAATTCTAAAATTAGAATTCAAATTCTTTTCAGGAATATTTTTCTATATGCCACTGATGAGATCTAATAAGATTGGAAGATATAGTTACTCTTTTAAATTCCTTCTCAAACCGATACATTTGTTCCAACCTTATATAGAATTTACGAGTGAGATTACGAATAATTCTCAATTGAATATACTTAATACATCAATCGAAATGTTAGTATTTTGCACATCCTGATTTTAAGTGCTTCCATTTGTACAGTTAATTATCTGTAACTAGCTAATTAACAGAGCTGAATTCCATATACGCAAACCGGTTTAAGTATTGCTTTATAGAGAAGTATCTTATTTTCAGAAATGAGCAGTGATTTTCAGTTAATAACTTAGTAAATTCTACTCAATTTTTGCTCAAGTTTTTTTAGTTTGGTAAAAATGAGATAATCTATCGTGGATCGCTACAACCCTGAGGTGGGTAGACCATTATAAAATAAAATATTTAATATCAGATGGTTTTCATGGCATTGCATTTTTTAACTACGACAGGATGTCAGCCCGACGAAAAAACCCCCAACCTGGAGGACAAGAGAAACAGCAAGAATAAAGTTTTAATTCACCTGGAATCGAACCAGGTAGTATTTAGCCATTTAGCGCGTTCATAGTCAATTCGTTTGACCACTATGCTCTGACGGTCTCTTGATTTTGAGTTTATTTGGAATCTTGTATAGATTGTATTCAAACCAAACTGGAGATTTCTGCTGTTGTTGGATTACTACGGGATATACATATATAGGTATATAGGAACGGTAGTATCATCAGCAGAAGTAGCAATGGTGGTTGATCGATCAGTTTAAGGGAGGTCTGACATGAACAAAAGATATATAATCTAATAGGGTAAAGGTCCTCTTTTATTATAGTATTTCTTGCCATCGAGATCTTTGCTTGCTTTTCTAACCACCCTATATAATCTGCTCAACAGTTTTATGAGAAAGCTAAATTGATAATTGGGTATTAAATTACGATTTTGTATTATAGGTTTCAAGCGTTCAAGTAAAAACTTTTCCATAATCTTGGACAGCACAGGGAGTAAACTAATTGGTTTGCAAGACTTGATGTCATCTGATCATTTGAAAGGTTTGGGCAGTGCGGATTTAGTACTTGAGAGACCCTAACCTCAATTCAATTTTGAGGTGGTCCAAGAAAAGATTAATTTTGAGGTCCCAGGCGCGAGCTTCGTGCGTCTGTTCGGAAATCCGCCACTGGGTTTAGGTAACATAACATTAACGTGTGAAATTTTCATTATGTACCTAATGATGGCGTTGAAAATGTGAGTGATAAATATTAAACATTTTGTGCTTGCCTCTTCTAGCAAATTTCCTAGATCGCATCCAGGGTTCCTTTTTTTAGATTTTTTTCTTTAAAAATAACTTTTAGACCATCATCTATATCAGGTTATTTCTAAAAAATTAAATATTTCCTTTAGGTCAGAACGTTCGATAAAAAGAATTTGTGTTTGCGTTGTTGGACGATTAAAAATGATGGCCGAAAACCGAAAAAGTAATGGAACAACTAAAGACGTAAATTTCCAACAACTCAAGTTGAAATTTTCTACTTTCGATTAGAGATTGAACTGACTTTCTGAAGATGTGGAACGTTAATCGGCAGTTTATTTTGGATTTAATTTTATTTCGGAATAATTAAAAAATATTCTATTGACCACTAAGGTAAGAATAATAAAAAGGTGTAGTTAATTGAAACGATTTTGAATAAATTAAAAGAGATTTTCGAGGTGAGAACTCTAGGTTGGGTACTAAAAGTAGATACCTATTAAATGCGAAACCAAATTTTGTTTAATTTGTTATGATCTTAGAGAGATAACAGGTTTAATTAAATTTTATTTAGACAAAACGATCGTTTATAAAACATAAAACTATGAGTAAATTGAAGTGGAGATGCTTAAGGCTAACAATAAGATTAGAAGAATCGATAAAAAAGAAGAATTAAAGTGGATAAACAACATTGGAAAAATTTTCTTTTGATTTAGCAAAACAGGTTTGATGTTCCATAAATTAAATGTAATAGTAGCAAAGAGTTTTTGTGTCAACTAAGAGGTACCAAATTTGTTGATTATGGTTCGATTGAAATTACTTTCAATTTTAATCAGATCCTCCTTTTCGCCCAGTTCAACAAGAAGAATCGCTATTTGAGTTATAAAGCGGATTTTTCGGATTCGAACAAAAAACTCAACAAAATTGACATTATTTACTTTTCATCATTTTTATAATATTTTGTTACATTATTGCTAATAAATTTAGTTATACTAAACTAACTATAAGTATACGATTAATCGGAAAGGGAGATACATAATCTTACAATTACATGAAATGTGCAGCAAGTGCCCATCCCATGTTTCAACGAGTAACCAAATTACTAGTTAGTTAATGGAAGTCGACATTGTGTAACAAGCAATTGAATTATTTATTAAGTTGATAAGAAAGTAAGTAAAACAATTACAAGTCAAATATTT
Organism: Rhagonycha lutea; assembly: GCA_958510855.1. Lineage (NCBI taxonomy): Eukaryota > Metazoa > Arthropoda > Insecta > Coleoptera > Cantharidae > Rhagonycha > Rhagonycha lutea. The sequence continues at coordinate 2,604,844 of OY294042.1, forward strand.
AAAATTTGTATTTATTCTATTTGTAATAATATTTAAATATTTGCTAGTGCAATAATTATTAAAATTTTAATTTTGCATAAACCGTAGGCTATTCTTTAAAATTTTTATCTTGATGAATTTTAAAATAAAAAATAGCACCGCAAGTGATTTTTTGAAACCTTTAAGTTTTAGCCCGTCTGCAAAACAAGATTAAATATTAATAAATATGTATGGGATATAAAAAATCGGTACTCGATCAGTTTAGTATAAGATGCATGAAATATTTCACATAGTACCCCATCCGTTTTTAAACAAAAATATTTATGCGTAACTATTAATTTTTTTTTTGCTTCATTTTATTGACATCAATAATTTTATTTATATTAATTTCAATTAAATAATATTAAAGGCGTGCGAAAAATTTTGGTATGGTGCTCTAGCTCTGCAATGAATGTTAATATGCGTCCCGGACAACCAATGCCTGGAAGTTTTCATAACGCATTTTTGTAATTTTTTGTGTAACACAAATTGTCCTCTGAATCGCAACTCCTAATGAGAGAGTTTTTAAAAACCAAAGATCCAGATTGAGTCGCAATCCGGAGAGAATAGCTCTCCAGTTTATTGCCACGATGTTGTAGACCAGCTCCCAATGATAATTGTGTAGTGCGAGGTCGTAGGTTATGAAATAAATGTAGACTGGGGTCACTTCTCTAATAAAATACTGAATACAATGAAAAACAAGTTTAATAACAAATAAAAATAATCGAGGGTCGTGTGCATAATTTAAATAATTACAAAGTAAAGTTCTTTTCCAAAACCAAGCAAACATATAGCCACAACGTTAATTCGCACGAATTTGAAAAATTATAAGGCTGTCATAAGGTTACATAATAATATAAGATGACACCAATTTTTTCCAATCGCTCTTGACGTGCGGCTACAAAAGATGATAAATAGTTACACTTGCTCCAAATAAACAGAAGCACTTGACCGTATATATACGCGATAAACACTGCACTAGATGTAGAGGGCAGCTGTAAGCAAGTGATGATAGCATAACCCATCCAAATGTAATGGAATTCCTCAAGATAATGGGAGATAATGACATGGTTCTTGGAATATTAGCAAACGAACGCATAAGTGAAAAAAGCCTTGTTAAATAGTGAAAAAAGACACATACCATTATTGCGACAGATGTTAAAAGCGTATTTTCGCGAGGATCCCGGTTAGTACCGCTCGGTTACTTTTGGTCAACTTTGGTTAGTCCCCCACCACAATTTCTAATTTAACATAACCTCAAATCCTCATCTTTAGAACCACTTCCAACTTTAAAATTTAAATTGTGGCGCACATTTGTACTAGCAAAGCAACCGCAAAAAATAACCACTGATTTTGAGCAGTCGTCTTTGGTTAACTTTGGTTTGGTAACTTTTTAACCAAAAACTACCTCCCCTCTAACCGTTCGTTGCGAAAATTACATAAAATCTAACCGGTTACTTTTGGTTAACCAAAATGCCTCGCGAAAATACGCCTTAAGATTGGGCAGCATTGGTTAGATGTATGGTTCACAAACGTCATCGAAAACAGTGGTGGAAAGCATATTGGTATTGGTATTGGTACTTAGGGGTCGATTGGCTACGAGAGCCTTTCAGAACTGCGACCAGTATTGATCTTTTGTTCATAACCCTACTAATTAGGTATTCAATCTCGCTAGCGAAACACAGAATGCTCCTGAGGGGTTTGCTTTTTACCTCTTTGGGCGTCAGTTGTAACTGTCCCAGATGTTTAAGCCTGAGTCGGCCTAAGGCATCGCAGTTACAGAGGATGTGCTCGGCTGTCTCCGTTTCCGATTCACAAAGTCTGCACCTGTCATTATCTTCTAGTCTCATTTTTTTTGAGGTGATATTTCACCGGGCAGTGTCCGGTGAACAACCCCGTAATGAGTCTAATTTCATTCTTTGTCAAAAGAAGAAGCTTTTTAGCCTCTGCAGTCGAGTACTTTATAAATTTCTTCGCCTGTCTTTGTCCTGGTGTATTATTCCAGAGAGTTTCCTTGTTCTCTGCCTCCCATTTTTGGACCTCAAGCCCCCTGCGTGCTTTGGTTAGCCCACAGTATGGTTCAGGTCCAATCGGGGGCGTTTTTGTGCCTGATCTAGCCAGTCTGTCGGCTATTTCATTACCCTCAATTCCCTCATGACCTGGCACCCAGCGTAGGGCAATTTTGTTGCCCATTGCCAGTTTCTTGAGAGATTGTCTACATTCCCATGTAGACAAGGACTCAAAGCTGTTTGCTTCGAGTGCCTTTATCGCAGCTTGGCTGTCCGACATTATATTGATCTGCTTTCCCTTTAAATTCCTTCGAAGGCATTCATGGGCACACAGTTCAATCGCAAGTATTTCAGCTTGCATAATTGTGGGATGGGTTCCTAAGGCTATTTATGCCGAGTAATTTGGGCCATGTATGCCTATTCCAGTTCCCTGTTCAGTTTTTGATCCATCTGTGTACCAGTTGGAGGATTTATTATCCGCTTGTATTTTTTGACCCGCATCAAGCTAGCGCCGCCACTTTCTCAAAACCTAAAAAAAATATGTTGAGAATTTGTGCTAATTTGATGCTAATTAGTTGCGGCAATCGCGAATTTGTTGCTCTTACCGTTCGCGAATTACAGCGAATTAAGTGGTGGCGGCGCTAGGTTGATATCAACCTAGCGTCGCCACCACTCAAAAATTTACTAAAATCAAAAAATAAGTATATGGGAATTTGTTGCTAATTAGTTGCGGTAATCGCGAATTTGTTGCTCTTACCGTTCGATAGTTACAGCCATTTAAGTGGTGGCGCGCATGACGCGCATGAATGGATTAACGAGATTCCACCTGGATTAACGGATGTCTTAACGAGATTCCAATTTGTTGCTAATTACTTGCGGCATAGCTGAGCAGTACTGTAGCTGAGGCATGCATAGCATAAAACATAGCACGCCCCATCTACGGAATGGCAAAAAGGATGCCCTCAGGAATACAAGTTTTTGAAATTTTTCAACTTTTCAATAAATTGGAGATAATTGATAAAAAAAAAAACACAGGGCTGCACAGAAATTAAAGTAAACAGTCATTATAGAGAGCGGATTTATAGGCACAACAGACCGGTCTTGAGGTAACAGGGTAACACCCCATAAACAATTATTGGTTTAGAAAAATTTATTAGCGCTATAACAGAAAACATTAATATAATAATGTTTTCTGTTGGCAGCTATTGGTAACAAATGTTTCTTATCCAATAGTTTATGGGGGTGTTACCTCAAGACCGGTCTGTTGTGCCTATAAATCCGCTCTCTATAAATGACTGTTTACTTTAATTTCTGTGCAGCCCTGTGTTTTTTTTTATCAATTATCTCCAATTTATTGAAAAGTTGAAAAATTTCAAAAACTTGTATTCCTGAGGGCATCCTTTTTGCCATCCGTATAATGCGGCGTGCTATGTTTTATGCTATGCATGCCGCAGCTATGCCGCAACTAATTAGCAACAAATTGGAATCTCGTCGATCCATTCATGCGCGTCATGTGCGCCACCACTTAAATGGCTGTAACTATCGAACGGTAAGAGCAACAAATTCGCGATTACCGCAACTAATTAGCATCAAATTAGCAACAAATTCCCATATACTTATTTTTTGATTTTAGTAAATTTTTAAACGGTAAGAGCAACAAATTCGCGATTTCCGCAACAAATTAGCAACAAATTCTCAATATATTTTTTTTAGGTTTTTAAGAAAGTGGCGGCGCTAGTTTGATGCGGGTTATTTTTTGATTTCTAGCCGTATTGCGGTCCTGAATAACAACCTCAAACGGCTTCTGAAAGTCAAAAGTTCTTGGAATGATATCCCAAGGCTTTTCAAACAGATCTGGCTTTAGAAAGTCCAGTATCTTTAGGTGACCTGTCTTGTCTCCTGGTTTGAATTTCCTGATTTGGGCAATTTTAGTGGCAGCTTGTAGACCCTCCCTCTGCACCTGTAGGTGTAGAGGCGGTAGATCCAAGAGTACCTCCATGGCCACTGTTGGGGTTGTTCGCATAGCCCCCGTTATGCCCAGACACGCTAGCCGTTGCAATTTCTGCATATTGCTTTGTGTCGTGATTTCATTTGTTTTTGTCCACCATACAATTAACGCGTATGTGACAATGGGTCTTATTATTGACGTATATGACCAAGTCTTTCCAAAGAGTTTTCGACACACCCAGAAGGCGTTTGTTGCTTTGGCGAGAATTTTATCCACATGAGATTTCCAGAGGAGTTTGGCATCCAGAGTTACCCCCAGATACTTTACCTCGCCCGAAAAACTTATCGTAGAGCCTTTAAGCTGTGGAGCTTTTAGGTTCATCTTTCTACGTCTAGTGAATGGAACTATGATGGTTTTTGAAGGATTCACTGTAAGTTCCTCCTTTTCGCACCAATCATTTATTTTGTTTAGGGCAGTTTGTATGAGGCTTGAGATTATGCCGTCATGTTTGTCCCTATAATTATAATGACAATGTCATCCGCATATCCTAATACGCAGAATCCTTCATCAGTTAATTTCTTTAGTAGGTCGTTCACTACAATGGACCACAGGAGAGGTGATAGAACCCCACCTTGTGGGCATCCCCTCACCGTAGCCATCGAGATTTCCTCCCCTCCTAAAGAAGCCGTTACTATTCGGCTTTTAAGCATTGCCTCTATCCAAGTTGGTGGAAAGCATAAGTCATATTCACACTTAAAATATCGAATTTAGAAACGGATAGAATATTGGTTCATCTATCAATACGTGAACGTTACAATCGCTGCCCGTGAAAGACTGCCTAAAATATGCACGTTTGCGTAGCGCCGGTGACCTCCACAAATAATGCATTAAATATGGAGGTGAAATGAATACAGGACCGGACTATGGAATAATATGAAAACGATTTAATAAAGGAATTATCAAACAAATGCAAAAATTTGTTGCAAATGATAATTAGCTATATTAACCAATAACAGTTCAGTATTTGCAAATTGATTGGCAGGATCGATTGGCACTATTTATGTTTCCTTAGTTGCCAATTGATCGCCTGAGCCACAACGGAAGAACCCATGAACCGCGTCAGCGCGACTCATGCTCTGGCACTGGACGGGGGTGCAATCCCTTAGGTGGCCTGTCTACCATTCCATTCGTAGATCAGCGGGGCAAGTGGCTAAAATTAGAGCAATTTGCGTTACACTTTCTTGTAAATGATATAATCAGACATATTTTCCGTATTTAATTTTAAAAAATACAAACCACTTTTACTCCAAGTATAAACCACTTTTTTGAAGCCCATTCGGGGCCCACTTGGATCAGAAGCCCTCAACGATCACCGACCTAGCTAGTCAGGGCCTGATTTCTAGTATAGGATCGACTGAAATAATCAATTGCGTTTCATTGTTGCGATTTAACTCAATTTTCCTTCTCATTCTTCTACATCTTCAGTATTAGCCCTTGGTTGCCTGTTACGACTTCCATCTGTTTTTCGGTCTTGGCACATCTCTTTTGCCATTCGGCCTAAACTTTTTCGCTATTATGGTCAATCTGTCAAAAAAATTGATAATTTATTGCTGAAGCTTAGGTATAGTAAATTAATCCCCAGTAGTGGATTGATGTGAATTATCGTTCAGTTACAGAGCGGAAATTCTGAGTTTGAATAACAAACTTCAAGAATTTCTTGTAGTTTCAAAGCGATAGAAAAACTTAAAACGAATATAAATTTTGGAAATAGTATAAAGTAGCAAATTTGAAAAAATTCTAATAGGGTTGTTTGAAACAATATTTTCAATTGCGTGGCCTATAATTATAAATTAAGCACGTGTCTATTTAGTATAAATAAATTCTCGTTTATAATATTTATTAATGGGTATATAATAGAACGTTAATAAAATTGAACATGCGCATAATAATCAATAATTACAATATAATTTCAATTGATAAATATTTAAATTTTACCAAGGGTGTAACAACAAAAACTTTGATTTATCGTCCATTACAATCAAAAAATAAAATCTATCGAAAATCTTGAGTGACGATAATCAAAAAAAAATTATTTCTACCTGAATTTGTTGACACCGTCTCTAAATTGTTGGTGAATTATACAACGGTAAATATTTGTCCCAATTTGTACACCGACAAAAATTTATTTATTGTTGAGGTTTTGGATGTCACGCTACAAGGGAAAAGTGTAGTAAATTATTTGTACAACGGATTAAGTTTTTTCTGAAGTGTTGGAATCGACATTAGAAATGGTTAAAATTTTTTTAGATAGATATTGTAATTATGTTAAATTTTTAATGAACTATTAATATTCAATAAGCGAAGCTGTTTTTGTTGGGTGTTAGGAAGATCTATTATAATTGAATACGTCTCTGTCTGTATCGTACAATTACCTAACATTAATAGCGTGTCGGTACATATGGCCATGATTTATATGTTTTTGGGGCATCCTCGATCCACCCTTATGTTTATCATTGTTGAATATAAGCAGAAAGGGCGTTCGTCCTATAGATAATTTTTTTTGTTATAATTTAACGATCTCGGTACATACATTTCATTTAAATAACCAAATAATTCGTCAACCTCGTGTTGTGACTAAAGCGAGAATAATTGTTGGTTATAGTCAGTTGTCACCCTTTGTTGTAGTTATGAGTTTTCACAATACGAGATGCTTCCTATTTTACTATTGCCATTAAATTAACGAATATTGTATTTTAATTTTTTAAGGTTCGTTTTACACAAATTATATCCATCCCCTAATTTTTTTCTATAAATGTCGATTTATCGATAAGAAAGTCTCAAAAACTAATAATTAAATAACGACGGAGTGTTTTATAGGGCAAAGGGGTTATTATTTGAAAATACTGATAAACGGGAATGCATTTTCAAGTTTAGTCGAGAGATGTATAATTTTTATATTAATTATGGGGTAACGTGCCAAATGCCAATATAAAGATAAAAGATTCCAATCGGCAGGTGCGAAGGATGTAACTCCTCTATTATTTAAAATTTAATTTAAAATTGCTTCTAATTTTTAAAAAACGATCCTTTTTAACACCTCAAAACACAATAGACCGTTTACACAGGAAAATTAACTATTAACTTATATTAATTTTAACGTAACAATTTTTTATATGATATCTAAATTGATTGGCTGATCTAAAGGAAAATTCATGTATTTGTATTTTAACAAATTAATATTATTTTGTACTTTGAACAATATTTATTTTGTAGCTGCAAGAAGTTTTGTTATATTAGCAGACATTTTTTTGTTGTATCAGCAAAACATTTTTGTTGATACTATATTACTAGCTAAAAATGTTTGTTGCTATAACAAAATCTTTGTCACTTAATTTAACTAATATAAATGTTTGTTTATTATTTACTTGTATTTACCTACATCTTAAAACTTACAAATGCAAGTTTTTTTTAATCTTTATATTATAATCATCTGATGAGATCAAAAAAGAGCTAGCCATGTGCACAGTTTATTTACAAACCTTTATGTTAGTTACATTAACTTTACTCCTTTATTAAAATACTAATATAATAATTTTTCAAGTTAAAAATCAAAATATTTTAACTATTATGGAACAAAATGCACAACGGGAGCTTAAAATTTGTTCTCATTTGTTTTTATGCGAATTTGAATAAATTTTGTATATAAATGCAATTAATTTTAAACACTTTTTTGTATAATTTTGTACACGAGTAAACAAACGAATTATTGAGGAAGAAGCATTGTCTAAAGTTGATTATTTATACGGATGAGAAACTTATGTGCACATTTTTGTGAGGTAATTATCGAATTTTTTTCATTAGATTAAAATATGTAATTACTACTTTAAAAGTAATTTTTCATTCTGTTATATTTTGTTAATTTACATTTTATTATAAATTATTTGCATTAATTTTTAAGCGGTTTTAATTTTAACTGACAAAGTTCTCTTCTCCACGCCGGCCGCACCGATGAGCTACAAAAATAGTGACATATCAGTTATTTTTAAATCAAAAAATTGTGCTTTTAGAAGGGAATTATATAGGAATATAGAAAAATAGTTAAATATAATTTAGCAAAACTACCTAGCGTAAGTAATTGTAAGTGTATATATGATTTTACAAACAATTAAACTAATTAATTATTTTAATAAAATGCATGAATACTGAACGGTTTAATTTAACCACATATTGTTACCAAAAGGTTATGCTTAATGGTAGAGATTAAAGTAAATATTTCATTCATTATGTTAAAGTATGTACACTCTGTGTAATAACACACCATTGCATTTTTACTGAATAATTACATTTAGTAATTAATACACATTATATTAAAACTTCAGTTACTATTTAAATGAAATGGAAATTATAATTAAAATTTTCAATCTTACTTAGTTTTATTCAACTCATAATTACTGTCAGATTTCTTACATTTGCGATTTGAAATAAGTAATCGTGATGAAGCAAATTATTTTTACATTCATTAGGAGTAGAATGTAAACAAATACAATTACCCATTAATTAAGTCTTTTTAAGCCGCCTAAACTAAATTAAGAGGACGTCTACACAACTAAAATAATAAGTATACTATAACATAACCTATCAATTTAATTTTTTTTTATTAAAGGTAATCACAAAATAATCGTAATTGGTAGGTACCTATTTTTTAAATTTAAGATTTATCACCTTCAAATTTTTTATTTTTTAAAATTGTCGCTTTTTACAGTCGTTGAGCAGCCTACTGCCTACCTATTTTTATTACACTAATGAATTAGTTTTTACTATTCACACGGTATAAATTATATATTGACGAATGAAATTACATCTTATATACTCATAAAAGTGCTCAATTGAATCTTGAAAACATCCGGTTATTAACTTAACACAACAGAATGTAATAATTTAAAAGCCATTATTGGGGTCTTTTCAAACATTTCAGGGGTAGTAAGTCAAAATTTGGTTATAAAATCTATAAGAGGGCGGGTTTAACCATCTTTTGTGTGATAATAGCAGGACTCGAAACCCTGGTGTTTATAACAAGATTAGGCAGGTGTCAAATGTTTCATTAAACTTGTTAATAATATTAGAAGATTATCTCTTTTGGATATAACCTGCTCTTTTAAAAAGGTTGAAGCTGTCTGTCTATAACACCTATAGATTTATTTCACACATTTTATTAAATTTGTTTGATTATAGGTCTATAGCTACACAAAAAAATAATTTCAACTGTCAATTTTAAACAAAGGAACTAAAGTACAAATTAACTATCTATTAAGGAATTGATACAGGGGTTATATTATTGCAAAAGGTGTGAAGTGCCTGATGGTTTATCTTTAACAACTTTAACATACTATTACTAAAAATAATTTAATTAATAAGATTATTATTGTATTTTAGGTACATTTCATCAAAAAGTTATTGCCAATCATTTATGCTCTGTTGTGTATAACAGGGGTGGCCAAACTTTTAGGATCTGCAAGCGACTGCTAACTATCGAGAAGAAACTGTAAAATAAGCCAAAATTCAACCAAATCTTAATTACCTATAAGGTTTTCTTCACAAAAATTTGTTTGTGCCGAGGTTCGGGTTCCACATTAAACTATAGGTGATTATTTATGTTTAATCAAGAACTACAAAAACTGATTAATTTATTTAGTATAATTCCACGTAGATCTTCTAAAATAATGTGTAATAATAATTCCATTGGTGTACCCGTTATATTCAAATGTTACTAAATAAATAGTTTGTTTTCTATTGAAAAACCTTTGCCTATTTCTTTTGTAACTATGAGATTCAATATTAACATTCAAAATTCGAAACAGAAAACAGTTCTAATACCACAAATTTGTAGATTTTGAGGTTTGAATTATTAACTTTTCTTAAATTTAGTTTCCAAAACGAATGTTTGATTAATCTTTAATTTAGATAATACTAATTTTTAAAAGTAGTTGCACTTACTTTATATAATGGTAAATAAAAATAGATGATAACAAAGCGATTGTTTTCTGAATTCTATCAAGGAGGGCAAGATAAACTTGCACTTCCGATTTTACCACAGCATGTGGATGTTCACCGGATTGCCGAGGTAAGAACTTCCGCGATTTGAACCCAGAATTTCCGCTCCGCAACTCAACTGGTAATCACATCACGCCACTGCTGCGGCTTGAATAAGAAACCTATGTCATTAGTCATTACTATTTAAAAAAAATTAATGAGAAATTTGCACTATAATTAATTTGAAGTACGCTTTATTCATTGCAATCGTAGATATACAGGGCAATTCAGAATAACTTCCTAAAACTCTAGTGCTGGGTTGATTTACTTCTTAGCTTCATTCAGGGGAAATACGACCATACGTGTTGGCCATAGTTGTTCGGCGTTTGGCCTCACATGGGGGGAATGACTAATCAGACGTATTCTTAAAATTTTTTTTAGATTTAGTAATTAATGAACAAACCAATTAGACGCGTAACTTGAAAATGATATTTTACGTGTGGTTAGTACCCATAACTCCTCATGTGCTTGGTGGATATTAATTCCATACCTCAAGCCCCCCCCCTCGGTTACTTATATTCTGGAATTGATTTTATTAATATAATAGTCTCAATAATATAATCAAACTATTATGGAATTAGAACGGGGGAGGGAGGATAAGCTCCATGAGATTAAAATTGATTCAATTTTAATTGTATTTGGTAAAATATATCAATTAAATCATTAAATTATCACAATATAATAGTTAGGTGATGAACTGTTAGGATCTCGTTTGAGCCCAAATTGATTTGTGCCGTGGTTTGTATTTCACGTTTACCTACTTATTATATCCTTGTTTGGGAAAGAAATCTATGGGTACCACGCAAAATAACTGCACACGAGACCATAACTGCGAAAGTTTTTTATTTTAGAAAATATCAAATTTTTATCTTTCATAATATTCAACTTGGAGCCCATCTTATCAGGAGTTCCTCAGGGTAGTGTACTTGGACCTGTGCTGTACCTATTATACACATCAGACAAACTGACGATACAGTATCAGCCACGTATGCAGATGATACAACTATAATGGCATCTAGTGATGATCCAAATCGTGCTTCTCGATTGCTGCAATATCACCTAAACAAAATTAAATACTGGCTCAAGACATGGTGTATCAAGGCCAATACCACGAAGTCGGTACATATCACCTTCACCCTCAGGAACTTGCCCGGGTGTCATGATGTGTGGTGGCGTTCTTCCGGAGCAGGAATCAGTCAAATACTTAGACTTACATCTCGATTGACGACTGACGTGGGCCAAGCACGTTTCACAGAAGCGCCTCCAACTGGGCCACATGTATCGAAAAATGTACTGGCTTGTAGGCCGAAACTCACCATTATCCATAGACAACAAGTTGCTTTTATATAAAACAATCCTAAGGCCTATATGGATATATGGAATCCAGCTGTGGGGTTCTGCCAGTGACTCCAATATAGCAAAAATCCAGCGTTTCCAGTCCAAGGTACTGCGTGGTGCCTGTGGCGCACCCTGGTATGTCCCAAATGACGTTATTTGTGCTGACCTACGGGTTGAAAGTGTGAAAGAAGTGATTTCTTCCATGAGCAAAAAATATCAGTTGAGACTCGCAGACTATCCCAACCCATTAGTGTGTGATCTGCTAGTGGAGCCTCTGGTAAGGAGATTAAAGAGGTATGATCCCATGGACTTGCCCCATCGTGTTTGAGCTTTGTTTTTGAGTTCAGTTTGAGCTGAGTTTGAAATTTGTGATTGAGTTATGAATATTTTGAATATTTGTATGTATGTTTAAAATAATTGGTCAAAAATGTAATAAATAACCTAAAAGGAGGCTAACCAATGGGTTAGCTTCTCCACTGTGTCACTTTTAAAATTGTCACTTTTGATTCCTTTATAATGTCAATTAATGTTACTTATTGTCCATCGGACAGATTGTAATGTATTTGTGGAGACAATAAAAAAAAATAAAATAATATTCAAATTTCCACTCTGCAACCTAACCAATGATTACACCAGACCCCGTCTGGTGACATGATACTAATGATAATGTTGTAGCATTGTGTAACAACAGTCAATAAAGTTTTGAGTTATTAGTTATTGAGCGGCAAGTGATTGTTGTAAAATATGTGAGAAATTTTCGAATTAAATTGTTTTTTAGGATTTTCCGTAAGTTTAATCTAAAGAATGTCAAGTTTTGAAAAGAATTCGATACGGACGCGCTATAACAGGTAGTATTTATCAACGTAGGTGGGCCATTGTGTACATTAAATGGACTTTACTTAAACAGGTCGGTGGAAGAGTTCTTTTTTGGAATCCATGGAAATTGTATTACACTACCGTGTAAATGCAGAAACAAAAAATGAGATTGCTTTAAACTTCTTAAAATGTATTAACCGCAAAGTTGTACGGTTATCAACAAATGGTATAGTTTGTATTTCTTTAAAAATCGCCTACATTACACGGTTGATATAATAGTTTAACTTTTTTTATTTGACAAAAACAAATTGTTATTGGGTATTTCAATTGTTTAGGTGGTTCAGAACGTCTATAATTTATTAATCAGTTTATCTACTAGTGTAAAATAATTATTAATGTAGTTATGATAAATAAACAAATTACTCAAAATTTGAGGTTATGCAATATTTTATCAAGAAGCTTTTCTGATGTTTTTGTAAATTTGAATGCTTTTGACTTTGGAAATTACGGTAAAAATTAAACAAAAATTCACGTAGGTACATTTAAAACAACAATGGTGGACGTGTTTGTTATAGTTGGGTCGTCGTTGGTTGATGAGATGAAAACACGACTCTTTTTATACCTTTTTTCTTATTGTTGTGTGTCACAGTCGGTCTGTTTAGCTATTCTTATTTTATACCGAAGAATTCCGCAATTAGAAACGGAACGATCAGTTTGTTAATAGATAAACTGACATTACCTCAAATCAAGATTTGGAGCAGGGTTTTTCATTGTCAAAATAACCAACAATAACATAACTGTAAAACGTTGGTTCTAAGATTTTCTCATTTTTTTTTTTATAATTTCAATTTCAACACAATTACCGAGATACTATTCCTTATTGTGTGGGCATTGTTTCAATTATCAGGTAAGTAAATGTCAGTAACATAAACAGATACCGACTGCGCCAATAAAATATCAATTTCATTACTGGTTTAGAAAACTGCATTGTTCAATGAATAATAAAGTGATGCATTTTATATTTTAAATTAAAAATTTTAAACCTGGTGGTACCACAAAAATTATCTTTTGTTATTAGTTTATAGCGGAAGACATTAAATTTATCGATAAAAGACTTGGGTATCCGAATGTTGCGTTGCTTAATTATGTCGATAGAGTTTTTACACCAACAATAGGTTGGAATAGATTTATATTGCACGTATAAATTTTTGAAAGGAAAAAAAGAAAGCAATACAATTCAAATAGTTATTTTTGTTTACCTACGTAAATTCACACGTGCATCTGCTTTAAATCTATGTATAAAAACAATTTTTGTATTAATTATTAAATATTTCTTTTTTTTTTTTTTTTTTTTTTTTTTTGAAAATCTTGTTTATTATTTCAAATTAACACCAAATTTATTTTGTAACTGTCAGATATAATGCCGAAAGATATAAAATAAGATTTCAACGAAGGACTTGTAATTAATAAACCATGCATAATGGATAATGAAATATAATTTATTTTTTTACATCAATAGGAACGATGTTTCATTGTCCTCATAGATTCATAGAATTAAATTCTGAAGTAGATAGATTATTTATATAAGCGAACAGGATTCGGTTCTTTTTATTTTTTGAGACCAGTTTGATATATAAAAAAGAGAAAATTAGTAAAACAAATATAGCACGGTATTTCAAGAACATTAAATATTAAAATTGCCTATCTAAATGTATAATTTATTTTTTATAGCAAAGTAGTATACATTAACTAGGATTAGGTTTGACTTTTGACTAAATTTGTGGATTTTTCAAAATCATAAACAATACGTTTTAATATCTACTCGACACTTTGTCAGCATAGTTTTCAAATTAACATTTTCTTATGTAAAGAACATTTATTATGACCATAAATTTGGATTAAGTTTTTTGAACGAGATTAATAGATTTTTATGCTTTTAACATAACGCGCTAAAGTTATTAATATTGTATGGTCAAGATTTTACCATTAACATAAGACACTGTATCTATTTGCATGACGTAACTCTGATTGGTAACATTTTTTGTCAATTTTCTTTCTTTTAATGGGAAGTCATGACCGACCAAGGTCGAAAGGCCGAGCAATCAAATCTGGCTAGTTTTCGATAACTTTTTTTGTGACGTTCCATTTTCTATTGTCAGATGTTATGAAATTTTGGAGATGATTCCCCAAAATACTTAAAGATATACCATAAGATTATTTGCTAAATGCTGCTCAGAGAAAATGCGCATCAGGAGAAGCACGAAATCCTCAAAAACTATTGGTAAAAAGTTGGCTAAAAAATCCGAAGGAATAGCGTAAAGGCAAATGTTTTCTTGAACATAGCTAACATAAGTAAATGGACAAATTACTGTACTCGAGTAAACACTAGATAAAACATGACTTTAATAATAAAATAATAGAGGCGCCACTGGTTAATTTTGATCAAATTGTTTCTTGCATGTTAGAAAATTTCGGTTCAAATTAATAGCAATTCATTGCGTGCATAATTTATAATAAAATGTTGGTATTAATTTAATAATTTTATATGTCAATACTTAAAATTGATTAACCTGTTACTTAATAATCGCATTTGAAAAATTAAATTCTAACATCTTAATTGAGTTCACTTGATATTTAGGTACAAGTTTCTGCTGTAGGGCAAGAAAAATAATTGTTTCAAATTAAAATTTTTATAACTTAAAAATAATTGAAATATAGCGCATTATTTGAAAGCAAATGTAGATGTAGTGACTATTAACCTCAAAAAAATTAAAAATTTTGATTTACAAACTTTGAAATATGCAAGTATAAAATTATAAGGTTAGTTTTACTAATGAATCCTATTCACAGGGTGAAAAAGTTCTCTGAGTATTCGAATACAAAATTAAAATTTCATTCTTTAAACAATAGCGAAATTTAAAAAATGGATGAAAAAAATACAGGTTAGTAAAGTAAGATAAATTTTAGAATCAATAATTTTAGACTTGTAATTTATGGGATAAATAATGTGTTGATTATTATCATATTAATAGCGGCGGCTCTTTATTAGTTTCTAAGTAAAATTTTAACACGAATAGAAATTACACGGTATAGTTAACCCAATATTGTTTAACTTTTTATTGCCAGGTAAAAAAGTATTAAAATTTTTTTTGAAAAGAAAAGGAAGTAGGTACTTACAATAAAAGTTTTGATCCTATATCTATTAAAAAATTAATTTTTATTAAAATGTTTACAACAATCATTGACTTTATCGCGTTGTTAAAGTACAGCTGTGTCCCAAGTTAACAATATTATGGGTCCCATATACGAAACTAAATTTTTGACCATTCGCCAAATATTTGGCCAAAAATTAAAAAAGTTGGGTTAACATCAATATTTAAAAAAATTAAATTGTGTATTATAATTATTATGAGAGACAGTCATTTCCTTGTAGCTAACGCAGTTGGATGCAAATGCGGGGTATCGGGTTCAAACCTGGGGAGAGTCAAACTTTCTTATCACCAAAGTGTCCGTGCTTCGGAGGGCACGTTAAACTGGCGGTCTCCCTAAGTTAACAAAAAACAGAGCTATAGGCACACCTGCAGGCTAGCCTAGCAAGCTACTACCTGATGTAAAACAACTATAGTCTAAAATTGATTCTGGCCAGCGTGGTGAGTTATGGTCAAAACCTCCATTACTGGAGAGGCCTATCCAGGAGTGGACTAGGATAGGCTGAAGAAGAAAAGTAAGAAGAAGATTATAATTATAATAATATATAAATAATATTTAAAAATAATAATCTATAATAACTTAAATAATAATTTAGATATTCGAAAACCGTGTTAATCGCATTGTCGAAAGCGTACATACATTTGCAGTATGTATTATTGAGATAATTTTAGCTTGCTTATTTATTAAAATATTTATTATTATTACTTCAAGGTAATAATTTGTATATATTTTTTGTAGTTAAGTATTCTTTGTTCTCCGCTTATTTATTGCATACAATTTCAGGGAATTGAATTTGTTTGAACTTTTTTAAAATAATAATAAGTGTAATTTAAAATATCTACCACATTGTTTTTTCTCGTTTAACTAAGTTTAGCATTAGCATACAGAACCTTTACACATTTATTAAATTACTAATTCCAGCAGCATTCACATTTGTTTTTTTTTTAAATTATCAGGTTAATTTTATACGTCGTATAAATTACAGTATTAAGTAATTATAAAAGTATGCTTATGTTTATTTATATACACGCAACCTTATCGATTCCAAGCTGCACGTTATACAAGAATTAAATTATTTTTCTTATGAATATCTAATTTTGTTTAACTAACGTTAAACCTACAACAAAATTGAAGTGTTAAGTGATTATAATAACTCAAATGAACTGAATATAGTACTGGATATACTGGTTATTAGATACCGCCGTTTTCTGGAATCGATTTGTAAATGATCTATTTGAGCTTACAGGTTTCCAGTGTTTTAAGAAAAAAATTAGTTACTACCAACTTGTTCCTTTTTTGACCTGGATATTTTTGACAATTGGCCAGACTTGCGTCCAAATTTGAAATCCACAACATATCGATATGTTCACCGAAGGGCCAAGCTACGAAATTCTGTAAAGTTTGTGATTCGACATAAGAATTCAACCAATGATCACACAAAGCCTCTCTGTGGTAAAAAAATAATTGAAACGGTGTAACAAAATTTATTTTATAAGTATGTACCTACTTATACCTAAATTTTCACCAAAATTTAAATAAACGTTTTCCAAAATTAAAAATAATTGGCCGGATTATTTTCTACATTTCCCAGCTCGCTCAATAAGAAAAATTGTCTTTCTAACCGCTGCTATCTCGCGGCCTTGCAATTTTATACCTTTAACCTATAACTTTTCGAAACTATTCTTTCTTCAAAGCCAAAACTCTAAAATGGAAATCAAAAACACTTCTCTTGACCCAACTTTTGCTCTTATTTTCAAAAATTAAACACAACTTTTCGACTTGGAAAATCGCACAAAAGTCACTTATCGAAACTGAAAAGCCATGGACCATACAAGAGATTGCGTAAGTGCACATCCATGTTTTTTTATTACTATTTTGGCTTCGTTTTGGACTCCTAGTGCACGTAAAGATTCTAGATTTTTAGTTTGAAGGTTCTTGCTTTTCTTTCGATGTTGCAAAGTGCCTTCAAATTTCCTCGTGCATTGATGTTTCATCTCACCTTACTCTATAAGGAGAAATGGCGCATCAAATTGTAACAAAAATGATTAGTTTATTATAATCGTGGTGAATTAAGGTTAGAAACAATTAAACAATGTTTATCTATAATATAATAGGTGTACAAATTAATAATGCGGGTTTTGCTAACAGATAGCGTTACTTATAATACGTTTGTTGGTATTGGGCAATGACAGTTATGTCATTTTGAAGAGTAAACATACACCATAAAAAGCTGTTTGTTATTAATTATCATTGTGCAAGAAACATAGTTTTCCATAGCGTCGAGAATGTCCAAATTTGAGCCAAATAAACAGCATTTGCGCGAAGTTCTACTTTTTTTTTTAATTGTGGAAAAAGTGCAGCTGAAGCGCATAGAAATAATGGATTTATTGGATCCATTAAAAAATAGATTTATTTCGATAATCCTAAGCGCTAAAAATCATGGGTAGACCCAGGCTAACCATCAACGTCTCAATCGATACGAAAGAAGACATTGCTATGCATTTGGTGGGATCAGAAAGGACCTGTGTATTATGATCTGCTAAAACAAGGTGAAACAGTTACTGGTGATCGCTACCGACAACAACTAATCAAATTGAACCAAGCATTGAAGTAATAATGACCATAAATGGGTTGAAAGAACACATAAAGTAATTTTGCTCCATGACAATGCTCGGCCATATGTTGCTAATCAGGTTAAAACGTACTTGGAAAACAATAAATGGGACGTGTTAACCCACGCGCTGTATTCACCAGACTTTCCTCCATCAGATTACTACTTGTTCCGATCGATGCAGCACGGACTTTCGGAACATCACTTCAATTCCTACGAAGAAGTGAAGAATTGGCTTGATGGATGGTTGGCCTCAAAAACCGAGCAGTGGTATTGGGAAGAAATCCATCAATTGTCAGAAATATGGGAAAAAGTCATATCTAATGATGTCCAATAATTTGATTATTGAGTTCATTCACTTTGTACTTCAAATAAATCAAAAATAAACACAAAAAAAAACGCATTATTAATTTGTACACCTATAAAAATCACAAATGTAATGAAAATACAATTTGACTTACTTAGATGATATTTGATTTTAAATAATGAAACATTTTTTTGCTATAGCTAAAATAAATTTCTATAGAAACACCCACTAAAACGGTTCAAAATAAACTGCGGTATTACTAAAGTTACATTAGCTTTGTTCGCGGTATGACTCCTGAATACGTTTTAATATCCTGCGCGTGCGGATTTATAATAAAATTGTCATTAAAGCTCAAATTAGATGCTAAAAATTATAAATCCGCATGCGTAGAACTCCAAATTGTGTTCAGGATTGTTACCGCGAACAAAGTTATTATAGATATGTAAGAGCCAGTGGCAGTTTTAGAACTTATAAGCCCCCAGGCGCAATTCAATTTTGAGCCCCCCCTCTAGTATTTTCACTAATCCTACACTCCATATAGCAATTGATTTGAACCCCTGGTTCTCACCAGAACCAGCACCGCAGACGATTTCATTTTTTAATACTTTTTTTTACTAAAAATTGCACTAAAATCAAAATAACTGCAAATACAAGGCATCTAAGGGCTTAGAATTTTGTCGTTATTTTTCCTGTGTTTATTATAACATAGTTAATATTTTCATAAAGTTTCAAAATATTTGAACAAAATTTAAATCAAAAATTGCGCTAAAATCAAAATAACTGCAAATCCAAGTCATCTTAGGGCTTAGAATTTTTTAGTTATTTTCCTGTGTTTATTATAACATAGTTAATATTTTCATCAAGTTTCAAAATATTTGAAGAAAATTTAATTTTTATCATAAACTTTAAATCAAAAATTGCACTGAAATCAAAATAATTGCAAATCTAAGGCATAATAGGGCTTAGAATTTTTTCGTTATTTTTCCTGTGTTTATTACAACATAGTTAATATTTTCATCAAGTTTAAGAATATTTGAAGAAAATTTAATTTTTATCACAAAAAAATCAAAAATTGCATTGAAATCAAAATAACTGCAAAGCTAAGGCATTTTAGGGCTTAGAATTTTTTCGTTATTTTTCCTGTGGTTATTACAATTGAATTAATATTTTTATTAAATTTCAGAATATTTGAACAAAATTAAATTTTTATCATAAAATTTAAATCAAAATTTGCACTAAAATCAAAATAACTGCAAATCTAATGCATCTTAGGGCTTAGAATTTTTTCGTTACTTTTCCTGTGTTTATTACAACAGAAATTAATTAAATTTTTCTTATTTTGAAGCCCCTTGATTTACGAAGCCTTAGGCCTCTTGCGCCTGTTCGGAAATCCGCCACTGGTAAGAGCAACAATTGCAATATTAATACGTCTACAATTGACACTGCGTCATCTCACCTAGTGCGTCAACTCTCATCGAATTACCCTATAAATTTCCGTCGATTAGGAAAGAAATAGAAATCTCTCCTACTCTCAATTTTCCATCTTTCATAGTAGACTAAAATTCTAATTAAACTTTTGTTTTAAAGATCGATCATTGCTAACTTTATTGAATAAAGGTACAATTTTTCATAGGGTTTTGGAATGAAAACATAAACAGTAGTTTGGAAGGGGGTGGCACATTTTGTGGCATAAAGAGTTTTTTCACCTTCTAACCGCTTCTTCAAGACTTTGTTGTGAAATTAGTTATAGAATATGTAAAATAAGCAGCTGTTAGACGCCACACGTAATGGTAACAGTGCATGCTCGAAAATACAAAGTGTTGATTATAGGAGCAATATTAGTATGAATGTTATACACTTTGTCACAAAAATGAGAATGAATAAAAAAGAAACACAAATCATTAATTAATTTTGACAAAAATTATTATATTTATTCTTCAACCGAATACATCGATTTCCATGTTCAAAAAGTGCATCAAATGGCTTTCTTTATGTCGATTATTTGAATGTTATTGAGTGTGGCGGTCGTAGCCTTTTGAATGTCTTCAACTGATGGAAACGGTTTCCTTTAATAGTCAAATGAAATTTAGGGAATAGAAAGTAGTACCATGGAGCTAAATCAGGTGATTAAGCAAAAGATTTGATTTTTACTCAGAAAATCAGTGATAATTGTTGAAAAATATGAAGGTGCATTAACATGCAGTAATTTCCAACTGCCTCGTCTCGATATTAAGGACGAATTGTTGTTTTCGGTATTCCAAGCTCCATTTCCATGAATCTCACTGAAGATTCAGTCAAAAACTCAATGTTTTTTTCGGCAATTGCTTCAGATGGTCGAACTGGACGTCCTTCATCACTATGCCTTCTGTGATTAGTTTTTGCCATCTAAAATCTGATGATTTTGACAAACAATTATCACCATACGCGATTTTAAGGAAATCATTCGTTTGAGTAGCATTTTTACCAATTTTAAAACAAAAATTTAATATTGATTCTTTGTTCTTCATACATTTTTCGACCGATGCACAAACATTCCTATATTTTAACTTACACTGAAGGAAATGTCATGAAACTTGGACAGTTTGTTAAGGTAGGTTCACACTACAAAATCAATTAGTGGCTAATAAATTTTCTATATATTATACAGCCAATCTCATTATTTTTGGGACAGATATAATAGTACCATCAGTATAGTTTATTATGTTTTTCCCCTGTGAACAGTTCTTACGTTTGTAATTTAGCTCAAAGATGTTTATGCAAATTAAAAGTTGATAATGTTTGACAAATAATGGTTTACAGTATGTAATGAGTCACTAATGCATACGCAAACCAATTTTCTATTGTAAGTTTTTATTGTAATTATTTCATTACTGTTAGAATGATAATTTATTATAATAATTCTTTAATTATCAATTGAAAGGTAAACTACTATAATCAATCTCATTATACAGGGTGGCCTATTTATGACGAATGATGCCCTAGTACACTTAATGGTGCGAAATTAGAAAATATTTTTATAAAATTTTTATTAATTACTTTTTGGTCCAACAGGCGACCAGGGAATTTGAACTTATATGAATAGAAAATATAATTTCATTAATATTTTGTGTTTATACGTTGAAAGATTTTCTGTATGATTTCATCATCATCTTTATGTAGGCATTTAATTAAATCAATCATTGTAACAATAAAAATGCGTTGGTGTTGACATATAGCGGTTGTATTATAAGCAATTAGGAAAGTGTAATGGTGCAAGAAAAACTATTGCAGTAGAAACGTAAGTATACTAAGTGCATTAATAATTCAAAGATAAAAAGAGTTATAAATTGACACAGTGATCATATAAAATTAAGAAAGGTTAATAATTAATAGTTACAATAATAAAATTACTTTTAGTCACAGCCGATGTGTTATAACCAATTTAATAAGTTTAATAATACTAACGCAACTCACAAAGAAGACTATTAATAATATTGAGAAAAGCAATTAATTTCCTTTAGATAGCTTTAATATTACAACGTTTTAAATTAAATAGAAATAATTAATAAATTTAATATTGATATATTTAAATGTAATGTTGTGTGTCTTTTCAACAATAGAAATAAATAATAGTAAATCAAAAGAATAAACTGAGACATAATTGGCCATCCCGTAGAGTAATGACCAGAGGCCCTAGTGAATTCTACAAAGCTGTCATCCTCATGTCAAGCAATGAAATTGCAATTACAAAAGCCATGTGTTAGAGTCATTAAACTTTTACACTTAAGCGTACGTTAATAATTACCTGCTCTTTTATTATGTTCCCGCCCACACATTTTGGAGACCGCTATATTATACTTATAAACGCTAAATTAAATATGTATCATTACTGGTAAGTGAGCTTGCCACGCCTGTTTGTGTCATTTGCTGTTTTACCAATACAACTTTATTTGCTATTTTGTTCCGGTACCACAGTGCTAGGTGCATTTTCGTTCCTAATTTCAAATTTCCTGTGTAATTTTGTCACTAATGTCTTTCTATATCATTTCTTTTTTTCTAACATTATTTTAATGGAATCATCAAAACCAAAATTTTTCCTTTTCTACTTCCTAACCTAACAAAAATCAGTTCTTTTATATTTTTGAAGTCAATTCAAAAGAAAAAGGTAGAAAATTAAGATAAGTTTAATCACTTTTATTGTTATACGCAAAGCAAACAATTAAAGAAGAAAAACTAAAACTAAAAGTAAAAATAAATAAAATTTAAACTTTTAATTAACTTAAAATAGATTTGAAAATTATAAACAATTACACACTTATAAAAGTAGATACCATTTTTTGTCATGCTTATTATATTACATACTCACTGTAAATTACATACGCTAGTTTGGATTTTATGTTTTACTCTTCTTCTATACTGCACTCTGTAATGAACAATCTATTAAAATACTTAAATAATTTCAGTTAATGAGTACTCTTTAAGTGCTGTTTGTACTATTTTAATTTGTTTTTTTTTACTGATAATACTTGGGAATTTCTACTAAAAGGGTTACACTTGGAAACACCCAATTAAAATTTTTCAAAATTCCTTAAGGCAGTAATTACTTTATTTAACTGAAAAACTAAATTTTAAACTATAATTAAAGAAATAGGAGATAGGTATTAATAATCTTTAGGTATTGATTATAATTCACACTCTTTTATTG
The DNA here is from genome assembly GCA_958510855.1 of Rhagonycha lutea. Taxonomy (NCBI): domain Eukaryota; kingdom Metazoa; phylum Arthropoda; class Insecta; order Coleoptera; family Cantharidae; genus Rhagonycha; species Rhagonycha lutea. The sequence goes on from OY294042.1 coordinate 2,627,875, forward strand.
CTATTATTTTTCTTGGGTTTCTCTCTAATAATTATACATTTTTATATAGGTATCTCATTTTTATATTTATTTATTGATTACCAAAAAATAAACAATATATTCCCACAACAACCTACTACCCTTGCCTGCCTAATGAACGTGATAACATAGCATAATTCCCCCCAAATGAATTAATTTTTTAATAAAGTAGGTAAATTAATAATATAGCAAGTTAATATTTAGTATATTATATATTTTGTGTATTATTAACTCGTAAGAATATTTAATTATAGTTACTAAATTGTAACTTATATTATTTTATATTCCAATTTTAATTTTTATTTATCCTTAACTTGAATATAAAATAATATAATAAGTTACAATTTAGTAACTATATATTTAGTATATTATATTATACTATAATATATATGTTTACCATGATATACTACATCATAATATACAAAATATAGTATAACAATTGAATTCAAATGGAAGGACTATACTGGCAATTTGACTTTTAACCGCTTTTGGAATGGAAATAAAAAAACTTCCATTCTGCTATTCTAATTATATATTAATTACGGTACTTAAATTTAACAATTTTTTAAATGTCAATTCCAAATAGCATCGAAGGTATAACACAATGGTAAAATTTATTGCTTTTTTGAAACTTACGTGCAAATGTTATTATTTAACAATTTTTTTCAAGATACAAAAAAATATTGATTAGTGTAATTAATTTACTATGGCAAATACGTGGTAACGATAAATCAAAATTAATTTAGAAAATTTGTTTAAAATGCTACAATGATAAGTAGGTATGTGTTGTAATTTTTCAAAGAATCTAAAATAAATAATCAAATATTGGATAGTTACGACATCTTCATATATCTCATGCGTGCATTTTTCAATTACATAAAGTAATTTTTTTAGGTTAGTAATTAATTTTAAAATTCGGCTTATAGCCCAAGGCGTGTTTACCATAGCTATAGCTTTTAAGTTACCACTTGTGTATATATGTGGCTTTCACAAATACCATTATAAATGAATCGAAGAAACAGACCAACAAAATTGAAAACGCCAAAAAATAAGTTGGTTCTTTTGTTAAAGGTAGATCTACAACACCACTTAACTGTTGGATTCTTTGTTGTGCCATTATGCCTAGATGTGTTTGAGTCATTCACGCTATTGTTATTTGGCGTTTAGTCGATTTCAATACAAATTGCTGTTCTAAAAATGTAAGAACCGGACTTGAAAATATTTACAATTTCAAATTCGGACGTACATGCACTAAAAATTTGGCATTTTGTTGTTAATCTTAGATTTAGAACAGAATTTAATTTCTTACATCATGAATGGATTGGCCATCTCGTTTAGGTATTTACTCTATTTTGGCAAAGCTAAACAAAAATAAAATTGGATAAATCAAACCAAAGTTTTTAATTTCACTTAGAAACAAAAAACTTAGGTTAGAAAATCATCAAATTTTATAAATTTCCCAATAAAATTGCATTTTTACTGACAAAAATTTTCGAGGCACGTGCCTGATTTAAAGTACGGCTCTGTAGAAATCGGCATGTCAAACGTAGAAGATCATAGGGGGGTCACATTGTGGTGTTAGTAAAATACATACCCCCCGCTTGGATCATAATACGCTCTAACCGACATCTAACTAGCGGCATTTTACAAAGGTACAAAATATTAGTATACACCTGTTTCATGATTTATACATCCATGTTGATTTTGGTTTAAACTGTTGTAGTAGATGAGTGGTTTAACTTAACCTGAACATATTTTGAATGCTAGTCACTTTAATATTTTCAATAAGACATAAAAAATTTTATTATTATCTACAATTTTTCATGTTTCTTCACACATGATTTTACATTATTACTTATAATTTGGTACTTACGCAAGATCAACCTATCTACTTAACAGCAGGTAGCTTTTTAAACACTAGAAAGTTGGAAAATCAATTAGTATTTCTTCACAGTAGCGAAGCAATAACAACACGAGAAGAGTTATTTCTTATTCTTACTTCAGTTAACCAAAAGTAATAATTAGTAAAAACGACAGTATTTGTTAAATTACACCACTTAAAAAAAATTGTACCTACTTTGGAAAAATAAGCAGCTACAAATTACTGTGACAGCTAAAACTAACCTTACTTATTTAATTTAATTTTTTGACAGTTGTTTTCCAAATAGGGGCGTGTTGGGTATCTTCCAACGCAGAAAAAATCTCTTTCGATTGATACAATTTTTGTTCATATTTGTTCCAATTGCAAGCAGGAACCTTAAAAGAGCGAATTTATCATGTTGATTCATAATCATATTATGTTTCGGTGTAAGGTGGGCCACCAGGTAATCATTCTTAATTTATTAAATTACAATATAGGTGAACTACAGAAGTAGCTAGATGCTACCGTTAATGAATTTCGTCCAAGATTCTTGGGTAAAAACGAGTTTTCTGTTTTTAAAATAGTTTTGGGAAACATTTTTTAATATAAATTGTGATGTGTGATTATTTATTCTTCGATATTTAGATATCGAGCTTTGATTTAGTATCAGATATGCAAACATAATATGATAGTTTTGAGACACCTGGTTTAGTTCAAAAGACTATCAATGTTCACTAAATTATTTTTGGCAGCTCGGTGATGATTATAATAGAATATGTTCGTATTACATCACCATCCCAAGAAAAATTCGGGAATCGACAGTCTCCATAGATTCCTTTACAATTAAAATCATCAGCATATAAAATAACTTGTTCCACTTTAATCATAACTCCATCAAAAGCGTTGGTAGTGAAATAAAACCATGACCCTCTCTTCGTGGTTTTATTAAGAACTAAGCGGCGAATCAGAACTAATTTTACTCGGTAAATTTTGAACTAATTTCTCTTGACATAACAAGATATTTGACGTTTGAAGTCAAATATGCTCGGCCTTCCAGTGGACATCCACATGCTGTGGTGATATTGGAGGTAGTGCAAGTGCTTCTTTCTCCACAATTCCATCACAATCTAACATGGATACGGGGTACAATAGACCTAGAGTTTCATTGGGTAAAAACTACCCCCGTTGAACGATAATAATAAGTAAAAAATATGCCGTAGTACTTGTCCAAATAGCATTTTGTGGAAATGTAATTCTCAATTGCTTCATACTTTATAATCACGATATATAAACTCAAATTTGGATTGCAAAGAGGTTGTTGAAAGTTGAAAATTGAAACGTGAGAGAAACAAGTTTTCTGTCGCGGAAAATGATCAATATAGTAGCAGAACTGGGTTGTAATCATATGGAATTACCTAAAGCCAGACCATTGGCCAGACAGAACACGTAAAAAATGGTAAAATTTCTTAAGGTAAATTTTAATCTAACCAAATCTGAATTTTTCTCAGTTTTGGAAATACCTGAATGCAGACAGACAACGGATCATGAATTTGTTAAATTGTTTAATGTAATAAAGGATATAAATTTGCTTAAATTCCATTTTTGAATGTTTTCAATATTTAATTTTCAAAAAATGTTTGACCGAGTTGCCTGAGGCGCTGTTTATAAATAAATATAAAGTTTTTTTTAATTATAAGTTAATTTTTGATTTAAAAAAACAAATTCCTGACATCCGTTTGACCAGAGGTAATCAAAATTCACTATAATTTTTTTCGCAAAATATAATAAAAAAATAATTAGTAACGAAGGTATTATTTATTGTAAAAGCGTTAAATTAACTTTTGATTTGATTTTTATTTTTAAGTATTTTTATAGGCCTTCGGTAAACTTATATTTGCAGTTTTAATTAACCATAACTTAATTTTATTGTTCAGCTTCTAGTATCTAATATTTGGGAATTCATAAATTTAAATCCAGTTTGTGATTATAAAATCATAAAAATGTAAGATATTAAATTTAAATTTATAGATTTTCGACTATTTAACAATAATTTCCAATTTATTTTTTAATATATTGAAGATAATAAAGTATGCAAATTTTAATTAATATTAAAATTGAAATGAGTTTTAGATAATTAATTTTGTTTGAAAGTGAAATGCATTGTTATAGTTGATAATTAAGTTTTGTAATGAATTGTTTATAATCAAAATTAATTAAGTCGGACGGAATAATCAATTGAATTAAAGCGCTTGCATGTAATAAAAAAATAAAAATTAGTTTATAAAGATAAATGTTATAGTTGTAATAATCAATAATTATCGTTCATTATCATCTAATATGTACTATAAATTTAAAATTTGTTTATCGATGGTAGTAATTACTAAATAACATTAGATGTTTATCTTTTAAATGCAGGTTGCCACGTTTAAATTGACAAATAGATTTTTAAACTAATATTTTGTATGCGCTTAACAAAAGTTTTAAATTATGTAAATTGCTAAGGATTAACTTAATAACCAATGAAATAGCTTCAAATTTAATGAGTTATTTCCTAACTAATTTAACATATAAAAACTTTAGTAAGGTAATCATAGAATCTCTGGTAATTTAGTTTGATATTACTGGTGTGATGAAATTAATAAATTTGTTATGGTCAGGGTTGCAGCCCCGAGATGTAGTGTCGGCATTTGGCGGTCGCTTTACATCGCACCTGGCCGCCCTTTATAAATGACTAGATACCTACATTTACCTGCTCCCTGCTGAGCCGGCCAATAGAAGAACTCATAATAAATCACCTGGAGCTGAGAAGGAATTTGTAAAACACGGGTCAAGGTGTTGATTAAAGGAGCGGTACGCGTCCCAAACACAAGATTTGCTAGCGGCCCAAATTATTCCAACATCCCTGGGCTCAGGGTTAAAAACACCATTTTCACACTAAAAAAAGTAGTTTTACCAACAATTAATTACCAAAAGGCACTTAACTAAATTTTCATGTTTAATTCCTAATTAGGATTTTAAAAAACCATTAAAAATATAAAATAAAATTTTTAATTTATATTTTGCGACTCCGCTCCGGTTCTGTTTATGAACCTGGTTGAGAACCACGACTAATTCAAATTTAATTGAAAATCTACCGTCTAAGTAATCATTTAAACTCCGATTATGCTTTAAAATAAACCGTGAAATGTTGTTTAATTATTTGACTTGATTTCAAATCTGACGTTAAAAGATGTTAAGAAAACGTTTAAAAATTATTATTAATTTGTTTGTTTCTTTCTTAATTAATATTGCTTTTTTAACTACTCCAATCATTACGTTCACCATGCTAATAGGCGGATATGAGATTCGAATCCATGACTGTTTGATTAAAAAACTAAAACTCGCTTACGTTTCCCACTAAGCTACTGTTCTTCCACTTAATTTATTTTACCTATCTTCTTTTATATTTTTAGTATTAATTAGCTAAAATTATCTGCACTAGTTGAATATTTAAATCATCTCGAATTCACAGGTGTACTAATTTACAGATGTTATAATTGCCTTTAATATTTAAATTAACAAATTTCAATTAAAGTGGTAAGGCGGTACCGTTTTTCTAAAGTGATCTATTAAAAATACTTTATGGGAGGGAGGTGTTACTGTTCTAATTATTATACAAGTGGGTTTTATGTAGTGTCACCTACGGCGCTACATAGATCCATACCCATCTAGCACTTTTATGTTTATACCTTCCCTGTATATACTGGACTTTTATCTCTTCCAATGTACTTCCGGCTAATTTGAATTCAAAAATGTGAGTTTATACATTATTTAAATTTTCACTAAATTTTATCACGTTCAGTAAATTTCACAAAACTAAGTATGTAAATGGAAAACAATATATGGCAATTTCCATTTACATAATAGATTTCTCTTCTTCTTCTTCTTGTAGCGTTCTTCAGAAGCGTCGAGACCATTTTATCAAAGGCTTTCATGGCAAATTACACCCCGGTGGTTTGCCATTGCCTTCCAAGCAGTGATGACTGAGACGAGTGAGATTCTTACTCACCGGGTTCTCAGCATTGGTAGCCAGTGCACTTAAACGCTATGCTTGTCTGTGGTGTCTTGTGGTGTCTGAGAATTATGCAAATTTAAATATTTGATAATACTATAAAATTCTTATTGTGTCAAGGTAAATTTAAAATAAAATAATGAACTGAATTAAAAGTAAAATCCAGTTCGTTTTAGCAAAAGATACATTAAACAAGCATCATCTCAGCATATTTGCACTAACATTCCTGCATATTAAAAAAGAATAACTGTTGAAGATTTTCGAACAAAATTTTATTTTTATTTTCCCTTAAAACAACTATCCCATATACAGCGTGACCCACAAGACCCCGGACAAACATGTTTTCCTCTTTTCGCGAAAATCACTGAATTTTACTGAAAAATAATCTAGTAATCCGATTCTAAGAACTATGGAGATGAGAAAAACAAAAGAGCAAACAAATCAAACAATAAGTTTGTGAGTGACAAGATTCAAAAAGTCGCGCCGCAATTTTATCGTTATTTGAAGCTGGAAATCGTCAATTTGAAATAGTTCGAATTCTTAAAATTCCTCGACAAACCGTTTCCGACGCCATCAAACGATTCAAAGAACTTGGTAATATGGAAGACCGAACCGGAAGAGGAAAAAAAATGTTCTACCAACACTCGCCGGAATCGCAATATTATCAAACTTCGGATTCAAAGAAATCTGAGACTGTCGATGCGAAAAGTGGCTCGTGAAACTGGAATCGCGCGGGAGTCGGCTCGACGAATAGCTAAAAATGAACTTAAGAAGAAGCCTTATAAACTGCGAAAAGCCCAAATGCTAACTGATGAAAACAAGCGAGTACGACTTCAACGATGCCGTGCTCTTTTACATCGCACCGCTGCTCAACAATGGGAAAATTTCGTTTTTACTGATGAAAAAATTTTTACTATTGAACAATTTCACAACCTTTGGCCATCGTTGCTCATCGCCAATTTCCCAAGTCTGTCATGGTTTGGGGCGGTATTTGTGCTACGGGTAAAACACCTTTAGTTTTTGAGGAAGAAGGAGTAAAAATTAACAAGTAAATCTACCACCGGGATATTTTAGAGGCTGTAGTTCTTCCGTGGGCCCAACATCACTTTGGTGACCAACATTGGACCTTTCAACAAGACTCTGCACCTGCCCATAAGGCGAAAACTACACAAGAGTGGTGCCGAATCAATTTTCCAGATTTTATCAGTTCCGCTGAATGGCCTCCATACTCACCAGATCTCAACCCCATGGATTACGCCATATGGTCAATTTTAGAGGCCAGGGCCTGTGCAAAACCCCACAAAAGTTTGGAATCACTAAAACAATCTTTGCGTCAGGAATGGGACAAAATTTCCCTAGAAGAGGTACGAAAAACGGCCGAAAATTTCATTCGACGTTTAAAGCTCTGTATCCACGCAGAAGGAAGCCACTTGGAAATTTTATAATTTATGATGTACATAAGGATGTTGTTAATTGTTATCCATTTTTAAATTTTTGAATTGTTGCGTTTAAATAATTTTTTTTTTTTTAAACGTTTGTCCGAGTTCTTGTGGGTCACGCTGTATAGTTCTTAGAATTTTTCAACTATTTTTAAGTAAGTATTTGATTTATTCACTATAAATAGATATATTATATGGGGTAGTTGTGTTAAGGGAAAATAGAAAATAAACGAAAAGTTAGTGGTACTATTTGTTTATAACATTTAAAATTTTTTTGTTAACCCAGCAGCGTGGGAGGGAGTGAAACGTCAGCGACTACGAATAATTAGTTGCGAGTTCGAATCTTCAGTTGCTTGTAGGGCTGGTGAGCATCTTCGCCATTAAATGATAAATACGAGTATGTTTTTCATTGGATATTTAGATTTCATTATTTTTATACTGACATTTTCATAAATTCTTTTAAAATTATTATATTTTACTCTCTTCAAGAATCAACCCTTTAGCGATTAGAGTTTTTTTTTTACTATTTTTGGCGTAGTCCCACATTTATTCTAGTGTTTGTTATTAATTCTTAAGCAAAAGTCGATATTTCAATTCAATTCAATGAAACAAACCCAGCACTTTCTAAATAAATTGCAGCATTCGCCAGAATTTTGCAAGAACTTTTAAATAAGTAAATTAAAAAAAATATTCCAAAGATGAGGGTAGGCGTTAAATTGGGTCCTCTTCAGATTCTGTATTTATTGTGAAGGGTATAAAGGATACAGGAAAGGCCTCTAAATCGGACCCATTGCACTACCTCCAGTTTTCAGCTTCACCGCGATCCTATCATTCCCTAAGCCACTTCAGCTGTAGAATGAACTCTATAGGATTTTGGCAAGCGGAGTGTTATTGGTTTTGGCCATGTCGGACCAGAAGTCCCCTAATACAGATCCTCTTATTGAAGTTAACGCCGGACAGTAACAAAGTACATGTTTAGGTATTTCCTTCTCTTCGTTGCATCCACGACATGTAGGGTTATCTATCATCATCGTAGGGTCATCATCTGATCGTGTGAATGTTTTTATTTAATCTGCAGCGTCCAGTTAAGATCCCTACAATTGTCCGCAGATTGACTTTGCATAGCTTCACATAGTTTTTCGGATGTTTCCAAAAAGGCGCACGTATTACAGCTCTTGCTTGGTTGCATGCAGTTCCTATATCCCTCTGGAAGTGTGCAGTTTTTGGATGGATTGTTTAAGGAGTTCATCAAGAGTCTTGACGGAAGGTGTGACACTCAAGCTCTCTTCGGTTAAAAATCGTTGTTTGGTTATTTGTTAACAAAAGACTAGAAAATCCAGCAATTTCAAAATAATTTATAGTACTTGCCAGCATTTCGCAACCCCTTCCAAATGACGCAAAAATGTTTAAAATTCCAAAATGGAAGACAGGAAGACAAGGGGTCTTCCTTCTTCTTCTCCAGGTGCCTATTCGTTCCGAATGTTGGCTATCATCTTGACTATGTTAACCTTATTATCAGCTGCTTGAAATTGGAAGGGTTGTGCTTAATCTGCAGTAACAAGAATTCGTTCGGTCCGTTTACACGACAACACTGGTACGTTCTCCTCCCACCTCTACTGCGCAATAATTAGCCACAACCCTTCCAACTTCACCTGAGCGTATTCTACCATGTTCTCACATTTATCAGTTAAGATATTTTTCTTCTTCCGACACTTCTTTTTCCGGCTATTTTGCCTTATAGGATTGCACTGTAGCAGTCGGTATCTACTTCCGCTTCGCGTTTCGCAATTTTGTTAAAATGATAAAACTTATTGATTATGAAAATGTGAACCCATTTAGGTTCTTAAAAAGCTACCCTGCAATAGCTAAAATGTAATATTAAATTTTTGTCCTATGATTGCATAGAGTCTAAAGTAATTATTGAGTAATCAATTACAATGTTCCCAGAAAACTTTTTCAAAATAAAATAAAAAATATTAATTTAACTAATGTGCAGTAACAATTTTGCATACTCACTCAAGTAAGGTTTAGCCTTTTAAGAATCGCAATAATTTCTTTTAATGCATTAATTTATTAGCAAATGTGGGTTTTATTCATGATTTAAGCATTGCAAGGCAATCGTTTTATTAACTTTACAGTGAGGAAGAATGTTGTAAAAATGATTATTATAATAGCCGTCAGGTGTTTGAATACGAAGGCTATTACATAAAATTAAAGATTTTAAATTGCTTTGTGGATTCTACAATTTTTTTATGTAATTTATAAACCTATTTAAGTTTTAACATTTTTAAAAATAAGAACATTCGTTATATTATTTAAAAAGTTATTGCTCATATTATAAGCAATTTCAATCATAAAATATATAACAAAATGAATTATTTTAAATGTATTCAAGTTATCGACGAAGAAATCAATTAATGAATTATATAATATAAATTCTGACCATTGTTTGCTCTCATTTGAGCTCCTTAGAAAAAACATAAGTATCAAATTATAAATTAATTGGGACCTAAATTGATGTAAAAATAAGGTAATGAAAACTAAAAAGTGCGAAAAACCCGCAGTTAAAAAAATTTTGGCAGCGGCTGTAAACGGGTACTTTTACCAAAGTATTTTTTATTAACTTCCATGAATTATTATTTGGCATAGTGGAGAACCAGATCATTGACTAGTCTTCTTAAAAATTTGTAAATAGCTTCATTTGTGCGATGGATGTACCAACAATACTTTGGATCGAAAACTGCATCAAGTTGGAATCATTAGCCAAACAACGTTAATCTGAGATGAATATTCCTTTTGAAGGAAAAAGTTATGTTTCCTGACTTAGACATATTAAATATGATTTACGAAAAATTTACATAGTATAGATTTAATATATTAATAATATTTACAAAGCACATCCCAATGGAAAAAGGTGTTCTAGAAAACCACGACTGTGGTTGTCTTGCTTGGGGTTTGGAAGGAAAGTTGAGTGGAAGCCAGTGGATTTAGGTACCCAAGTACTTTAAAAAAATTGTTTGTCAAAGAAAGAAACAAATTAATTTCAATTTTGACTTGCATTCTTTTACCAAGTTTGATATAATCTTCTCCTTGTTCTATTTTCCAAATTTAGGCACTTTTCCCAGAAAATTATTCCAAGACATTTTTAATCAAATGGACAAACCATCTTACTTGTTTTTCAATAGTTTTTGCTCAATTTTTATTAAATTTTTCTAGATAAAATGTGTGAAATTAATTTTGAGACAAAATTGAAAATGTAACAGTGAACTTGTATTAATATTGAAAAGTGTTTAATCATACCTAATAATCCGAGTAAAAAGTAATGTAACAGTTATAAATAACAATAATAATATGAATTATATCGAGTAAAATTACAATTTTGTGGTTAGTGTGTCGACGATGTCAAAATGACGAGTTGCGAATGCAATCCTGAAGCTATCGGCGTTGTGTATGCTACAACGTTTTATCTGATGGATAATGCTATTTTGACTTTTAATGTCGCATGAAATTTGAAGAGGCACAGTCCATGTCGGCATAACAATGCAACGCTTGATCGTATCGGTTGGTGATTGAGCGTGAAACCATCCAGTTTATCTATTAACCACTTGCCGAAGCTTCAATAATATACTCTATTGTCTATCCTTTAGTTCATGTAAGAAGTTAACTCACAAGTACGTTCTTTAACGCCTTGCTCTTTTGTATCCAATCGCCCATATTAATTGATTTATGCACGCCTCGGTATCGAAACTTGCAAAAAAAACTCTTAGAAGCAATGGAAAGAGCTGTATTTAAAATCTCTTTACTAAAATCAAGTTTTTCACAGCTCGCAGGTTCAATTTTAATTCCGTTATTCAATTTACTTTTTATTTTATTCTACGATATAAAAATTTTATAAATACCATTTTCTTATTAAAAGCTTCTTATTTTATTGAACTGTAAATATAAAACAGTAAATTAGTTGTCATTGTTATATAAATTTTAATGCGAGTCGAGTCGTAAGTAATAATTGTGATAATCATAAATATTAATAAAGCGGTTCACTAGTTAATACATCATCAGTATTTATATACTTACTATACGAGGGGAGACTTGACGCTTGACATTTCGTTGCTCATTTGTTTCATAGTTAGGTTATGTAGATGAAAATCGGATTTCATACAAGTTTTTTTTGTTTTGTTTTGAAAAACGAATTATTTATATGATTATGGTATATCGTAATTCCCACATCTTATAAAAAATGATAAAAGTAATGCATATTGGAAGTTAATGTTTTTATAAGCGTTGTATTCCATTAGGGAATAAGTAAACGATTAAAAAGAAATTATCTCAAAATTGAAAGTAGAAAGAAAATGTTGATGTTAAGTTAAAGTTGTTATATTTATGGATTGAATATAAAATATATATTTATTATTACGATATAAGTTTCTTAATGGCGGTTATATATATTTGGCGTATAAGGGAAATATTCGTTACAGTGTATCATAACAACCCTCATTTTGAATCGGATGACAGAAGTTTATTGAAATAACGTTTTGCTGAGTCTAGAAAACTTTGCGACCGTGTTTAACAGTGCATGCAAGATAAACGACTGATATTATTTTGGATAGTAACAAATATTTTACATCGCTTTTAAATTTTAAACGCGGGGAACTTTTGACTTATATTAATGTTTTTGATTAGAGCCACTACATAAGAGACAAATTTATTACGTCAATTGTTCTATCTGAGCAAATACAATTAATTTGTAATCTTACAAGATATCAAAATTAAACAAAAAATAATAGAATATTTTTAATTTTTTCAAAACCGTTAATAAAAATGCTAAATTTAATATAAAAAGTATTATTTATTAATGAATTGCTTTAATTACCCCCCCCCCCTTTCGCTTCGTTTTTCATTATGTACTTACACCCACATATAAAACAAGCATTTTTACAAAAAAAGAACAAAAAATTTAAAAAACAGTAGATTCTCGTTAATCCTTTCATGTGCGCTACTCGTACTGCCAAATTTATGTGAACCAATTACAACCAAAAACTGATCATAAACTTAGGAATTATATTATATAATTAGGCAAGTTTTTATACTTGTAATTGAATTAAAATGTTACAATTTTCGACGCCGTTCTTTATCAAAAAGATTACTCATACATGGCAACTTCATAACAACAACAAAAGTTTTTAGATTTCCTGTCGCAAACTACAAATTAATTTTAGTAGTGCAATATCGGCCGATTGGAGTAGACTTTAGTGTGTATGATTTTCACTTTATTTGCTTTTGTGCGGGTTAGTTGTGATAAAAGTGGTGCAATGGTTTGAATTTGGAGTTGGTCACTCCACAAGGTAAATGTAAAGCTTTTTGTAATAATTCATCATCATCATCATTGGCTTTTCCATTCCTGTCGGAATATTGCCACTTCTATTGAAGTCTTTACAATCCATTTCACGAGGTGGATTAATCCTCTTTGCTACTCTTTTTACTACAACTTTTCACCACAGCGTGTGGATGTCCACCGGAAGGCCGGGCTAAGAAATTCTGCGAAGTCCGCGACTTGAACCCAGAATTTCCGCTCCGTAACTCAACCAGCGATCACATCACTCCACACCGTGGTCTTTGTAATAATTACTTCGTCCAAATAATTTTTAAATTAATTTAATTTTCTCCTTTGCAAAAAGTTTTAATTATAAAGGGGTGATTTTCAGGGGGCAAAATTTTTTATGATGCCTTATTCAGCCCAAAATCAGTACCAAACAGTGATTCGTTGTGAATGCATTTTTTGTTTCTCAACAATCACTCGTGGAGTTTTTGAACCCTAATGAGACAAACCTTTAATATTTTTAAAATATTGCTAACCAATTGTTTAATAACCTTAAACGGTCAGCTGTCACGCTGTTTTTTTTTGTTGGCAACACTTTACTGTTGGACATTACTCCAGTTTGAGGTTTTATTATAGTATCCTTAGCAACCCCCGTTTTTTTAAAGTTTTGGCTTCATAAATAAAAATTTTGTGCCTCTATGATATCGGAACATAATCGAGGTTCCGTCTTCCCAAACTAAGGTAACGCAGATTGGAAGTTAAAATAACAGAAAGAAAAAATATGGAATAGCTCAAAGTAAAATGATAATTGCTAGCATCAAATTTATCCATATCATTTAAATACAATAAAAATAACACATTAGAATAGTTCCCTGAGGAACTCCCAATAAATATCTATCACATCAGGGATAAGTCCATTAACGTTTATTTAATATCTACTACTTAAATGAGAATTAAATGTATAATGAAGTAATTACATATCATAATTTATGGATTCTTGTTCAAAGCTAATAAATCGTATGAGACGGCCAATACAATGGAGATTAATAGCCAGCTTCATAAAACTTTCCACAAGCCGTTAAGTTGGTGATATTCCGTTAAGTGCACATTTGCGTTTGATAAAGGTTTGTCAACACTAATCGGCCGTTATAATTTGACCGGCCAAATTTCTACGATCAAACATTTAACGGGAGATCATCAAGTCTTACATGAAACCGGCCATTAAACGTGGACTTGCAACGCAAGAGCTTCCCCTGAACCTCTCCTACAATAACGTCATCATATTATTTTTTCAAAGTAGTAAAATATTGTATAAAAATGGAAAAATAAATAAATAGAGTACGATGCGCGTAGCCAAATATCCGCGCAGTAGAAGTAGAGGGAAAACTAGTGACACCCAATTTCACCAATTCCAACATAATCGAGAACTTACGAATTTTCATAACTGCACATTAGCTCCGCCCATCGTTCTATATTTAATTTTACTATAAAATTTGTATCAGTACTTACAAAATTGTGACAAAATATTTCAAAATTCTAAACGTTTGGGAAAGGCTACAAATCATTAGCCACCCCTTGCCTGGTCTATGATTAAATTTGAAAAACTCCCGACGAATTTTTGCTCAGCCGGGCCAAAATTTAAAATTTCAAAAATTGAAAAGAAGAGATGTAAGGGAATCAGGGAATGTTCGGCGAACTTAATCCTTCCGATTCATAGAGCCTGCATTTTTCACTATATTTATAGTAGAACAGATAAATTTTTGGTATCGGGTGGGATTCGAACGTCTGAATTTTTCATTCAAAGCAAACGCTCCATTGCCGCACCATATTACCTGCCTTTTGTTAATGAGTTTATGTGTTAATTAACTAATAATAATTTATACTTAAAATTTTAATTTTAACAATATTTATGTTTTTTGTGAGTAAAAGAGTCCGCTCCGCAGTCAAATTCTTTCCAAAAAGGGCCCCCGCAGTCAAAAAGTTTGAGCAAATAAAAAAAACAGTTCTTAATCAATGATGCCTTAGTTTAGGTTATATAGATAAAATAGAAACATTTATTTAATTAACATAAATTTAATAGAACTTTTAAATCAAATCTCCTTCAATATTTTATTTCAAACTTCCCGCGCATAACTTAATTTGTCATAACCTCACTTGTGCGTTTAACTACAAAAACAATTAGTCATGTCATAAAATTTCAAGTGTCAACATCAAAATTTTAGAATTAGTTTTTAATCGAGTTATATTAAATCAAAAATTATAATTAAGCTGTGTTATTAATTCAGTTTAATAATGGATACTGTATACAATAAAACAACCGGATGGGAAATTCTTAATGTTCCCAGACAAAATAAAAAGTTATTGGTGTTGGATTTAGATCTTACTTTAGCCGATTTTAATGGTAAAAATCAGCTTTTAAGAAAATCACGGCCGTATTTGCACTATTTCCTGGAAGAGATTTATTACTTGTACGATATAATGATTTGGTCATCAAGTACAATGGATACAATTAAGATAAAATTAACCAAGCTTGGTGTTTTGAACAGCAACCGTTACAAAATTTTGGGTTATATGGGAGATTCTGCAATGCTGAACCTGATGGTAAAAAAATCCCAAGCTCAATTTCGTGTAAGTAACAATTTGACCGAAGTCATTATTCTTTAACAAATAATCTTAATTAATTTTTAGACTAAACCTTTGAGTGTGATTTGGAAAAAATTCCCCCAATACAACGCCAGCAATTCCATTATAATAGACGATAAGCAAAAAAACTTTATATGCAATAAAAGAAATGGACTTTTAATCAAAAAATTCTTTGCCGATAGTAAGGCCAGAGATGATGAACTTTTTTTCCTGATTGATTACCTAAAAAGTATTTGGAAAACATGTCCTGATTTTTCACAATGGAAAAGGCAGCTCTATTATAGTTAAACACCATGTCAAAATATTTTGTAGTTTATCGAAAATTAAATTTTAAATGACAAATTTACCTGTACTTTATTATGAAAGAAATTTTAAGTCCCCTATGACGCATCTTTGGTGCAGTGAGATCTGACGCATTAAATTTGTTTAATTTTGCCATACTTATAAAAGGTAACTATTAGAATAGAAACGGAATATTTCTCGGGGTAGCCTTACAATGTAAATTAAATAAACGGATAGGTACGTCATTTTAACATCATCGATTTTAACAGTTACATTTTGTAAACAAACATTTGTGAGGTTAAATTTCTTTCCTGATGTGTATATGACTAAGGAAATGAAAGGGAGTAATTTGTCCCATCGCAAGGGGATCAGCAATCTCAACCAAAATAAAATTACTCTTAGCACAAATATTGGCGCCATATTAAAAAGAAGATATTTTCCAATATAGTTGCAACATTGTTATGCCCCAATATCAAGATGTGGACAATTTCCAATATTGGTTCAAGATTGATTTCCAATACTATTTGAATCATTATCTATAAAAATTGAATTCGAGGTTATGTTCGAGGACATAGCCGTTAGGTTTAACTTAGGTTAGGTGGATCTTACGGATGAAAATTATTCCATTAATCGGTGGATTATCTTGATAACGACCTAAAATAATTACTCTATAAGTATTTCAAAAGAGGGGTGCTAGTGTGAAAACTAGTTTTTCTTTTCAATTTTTTTGAAGTAGATATATATTTTTCTTCTTCATCTACAGAATAATATTAAGTTATATATCTCGAGGAGACCAAATTGTGTACCTTGAAGCATATTTTATCTACTACAAGACTTTCATTTGTTCAATTAACAACCGTTAAATCTCGACATTATTACGACTCTTTAATAAGACAACAAGCGTTGTAAACTAATAAAACTAAAATGTTTTTGGTAAAGATATTAAAAAGGATCCATTTTACACTTTGAGGTATATTAACCAATTTCATTGTTGATCACAATCTACTTGTAACTTGTAGGTGTTTATTGCTTCATAAAACTTTTAACATCTACATAAGAGACGTGCCTATCTTAAAATGATGTTACTGCTTAGTTTAATTTAAATACTATTCTTTTTAATTTATGTTAATGAAAAAACAACAAAAGAGAATTACTAGATAAAATGAACTCAACAGTGCGTAGCTCTCTGTAACCGCTGCTCTGGTTCAAGTACAAGCAAAAATTTTTCGAGTTTGTGTGTTTTTTTTTCAAATCTTCCATAATTAAGGATAAGTACGCAATGCTCGTAAAAACTTATATCTATATTTATCACTTTTATTCTTCATTGTACCCCTAAAGTATTATCTTCGATAGTTTCTGGTCTAAAAAGATTGATATCGAAGATAAATATATCGCACCTGGGCAGCAAGAGTGTCATAAGTCCAGAAAAATCAATTTTGGGGTTTTAATGAATCTAGTTAGTACATTAAGTATTTGATCATTTGCAAGAGCCGATATTATGACATTTATGACATATGTGAGTTAGATGACTTTA
Source organism: Rhagonycha lutea (assembly GCA_958510855.1). Classification (NCBI taxonomy): domain Eukaryota; kingdom Metazoa; phylum Arthropoda; class Insecta; order Coleoptera; family Cantharidae; genus Rhagonycha; species Rhagonycha lutea. The sequence continues at coordinate 2,645,020 of OY294042.1, forward strand.
TTTCCTGGACTTATGACACTTATGCTTCGGAGGGCACCTTAAGCCGGCGGTCTCCCTGAGTTGACGAATTGCCACCGTTAACAAAAAACAGGGCTACAGGCACATCTGAATGATAGCCTAGCAAGCTGCTACCGGATGTAAAACAACTATAGTCCAAAATCGATCTGCGGACTACTCACCAACCCCTCTGGCCAGCGTGGTGAGTTATGGCCAGATCCTCCATAATATGGAGAGGCTTATGTCCAGCAGTGGGCGGAAAAAGGCTGATGAAGAAGAAGAAGAATGACACTTTTGCTACCCATCAAGTGCGATATGAATATGATGTCAGAGACTTTTTTGTCACAAATTTCCTACAAAATTGTATATTTCTTATTGTTTATGCAGCGTTTTAAATGCAACGTCGACTGCTTTACAGATATTTTCAACAATTGTCTTCTATATAAATTATACTTTCTATAGTAGTACTAGGGTAGTATAGTCTAATAGTAGATAGTACTATATTGCTCTATCACTACCATGTTTCAATTTAGTATTAGTTCACTTGAGAAGTTAGAATTTAGAACTTTATTCTGGCTATCTTTTTGGTCCTCCAGGTTGGGGGTTCTTCTTTGGACTGGCTTCCTGTCCCTATACTACTGGCACGATAAAAGCCAAAACGACACTTTAGTCAGAGGTGCATGAAAAATCTTTTGTCATAAGAGTAGAATAGAATAAAATAGATATTGCGGTGAAAACCTGAGATAAGAATGCTTAACACCGGTCAAAGTCACGGTCTTGCAGACTGTGCGCGACAAAGAGAGGATTACTCAGTTCAGGACAACTTGGAACAAAATTCACAATATGACGAACTTAAGTTGACCTGAGCTGAGGAAAAGTAACTTTGGGAAGAGTGGTCATTGGACGTGCAATTATTGCAAAAATTGCATGTTTCCTGAATTAAAAGTAATAAAGCGGATCGGGGTACTGCGTACAAAATTAAATGAAATTGTTAAAAAAAAATATGTTATGTTAATTGTTGTTGTTGTTACTATGAATTTAGATAGGTATCATTAATTGACGGTAGTCGATATAAAAGAATGGACCAAGAAAATTTGATGAGAGTTAAATAAACAGAAAAACAAGTGAAAAACGAGGTCGTGAGGGAAACGAAAAAGATAAACAAATCAATTAAGCAAAGTTATTCAAGGCGAGAAGTCGCATTTTTGGGTGACGAATTTATTAATTCGAAATCAAAATAATTTTGGAAGAAAATTATTGAACACCATTAATGGGATTGATAATGGAGAATAAAAATTAATGGATTAGTAATTCAAGATAAATAATTGGATCCGTACTTGGACATAAATTGTTGGATTGGTAATTCAAGATAAATGAGTGGATCCGTACTTGGACATAAATTGTTGGATTGGTGATTCAAGATAAATAATTGGATCCGTACTTGGACATAAATTGGCGGATGATTGATTGAAGATTAATTACTGGGTTCCAAGGTAGAACGATTGTGGGACCGTAGCTGAATCAAGGGAAGAATCATTGGCGTTGGTGGAATTGGTTGATGTTTGTTCGTGACTGGAATTGCGAAAGTGGGAAGACTACCGGAAATTAAGGATACCGAGGTAGCTAGTTATATTTTTAAACATTTATTTGGGGATAATAAAATTGTTGGGTTGTATAAGGGAGTAAAATTAAGTGTTATATAAATAAATCGAGTCGAAATTAACATGTAACCGTTTCATTGTTATCATTGTTGAATTAAGAAATCTTGACTCAAGGTTACGACTGGAGTAAAACGTTAGCGGGAAGTAAGACGAGCTGCAAGGTTGGGGCAAACCAGGGTTAAGCATTTTTATCTCAAATAAGTTGAGAGATACGAAGGTAAGTGTGTGGTCGTTCGTCGGGATAAAGAGCGATTCCCGGTGGACACTACAATATATATGTTTTATTTTTAATAAATTATTTTCAATCATCATCAGAAAAGTACAAATAATAATTGGATAACATGGAAACAGATATACATTTTATTGTCATTTGACCGGTTACTAGATAAAATCCAATAACCGTGAGTTAGGAAAAACCTGGATTGTGTTCCCCCAAAAAAGGAAAACCTAGCTCCAATACGTAAAAAGGGGTTTATACAAACAAAAAATATCTAGTTACCGGTCAAATGACAATACAATGTGTGGCGACCCTGTGCAATAAATTAATAATAATAATTTTTAATTTTGAATAATTTTGACAGTTGTCAACGATTGTATTATTTTGGTTGAATAAAAACGATTTTTCTACCATATTTTGATTGTGTGCACATACCCCACACTGGTGACCCCACAACAAGAACGTTAAAATACCGTTGCGTAGAACCGTAGAAATCAATATTACAAATCACCTCAAAATGGTAAACAACGAAGATGCGATTGCCGATTACGAAAATCAACCATCAACGACGGCGGATATGGAGCGAAAAATTCAAGAACTACTTCAGCAAGTCACTGATTTAAAAGCCCAGCAGCAGCCCCTTCCAACGCATAAATCATCACCACAAGAGCCTACACAATACGAGGCTTGCAAAATTTCGACGAAGGTTCCCCCGTTTCATCCGACGAAGCCGGATTTGTGGTTCTACCAAATTGAAGCACAATTTCGCAATAATGAAATCAAGGCGGACAACACTAAGTTCGATATAAGTGATAGCATCGTTAGACCCGCAATACCTTGAAGTTGTAGCCGACATATTACGAAACCCACCTCCAAACCAAAAATACGAAGCGTTGAAGAAACAACTAACAAAAGAGTATGCCGAATCACAGGAGAAGAAACTAAGAAGGCTTCTACAAGGTATCGATTTAGGTGATAGCAAACCATCCACTTTGCTACGGAAGATGAAGGACTTGGCGGGATCATCCATGAACGAAGACGTTGTAGAGTCGCTATGGTTGTCTAAGTTACCTGATAATCAGTTCACTGGACATAAGCTCAAAGAAGAAGGCCGAAACCGCATATAACATTTCAGAGATGACAACGTTTGAAACATCCGTTTTCGCAACAACATCACCACCGAATACAAGTACCAATGACAGTTTGTCGAAGCAAGTCATGGCGCTTTCTAAGCAAGTGGAAGCTCTCGCATCAACATTCGGTAAAGCAAATTCAGATCGAAGTCGTTCTCAATCACGAAACCGCAACGAATTAAAAAGTAGAGATGGATCCACCAACAGAAAACACGACACTTGTTGGTACCACTATCGTTTTGGTGATCAAGCGAAAAAATGTACCGATTGGTGTAAAGGAAACGTAAAGAACCAAAAAAACTACTCGAGCAACACCGATCTCCAGCAACCGATGAGGTGTTGTCCAAGATTTCAAGTAGGTTGTTTATAACAGAAAGATCGTTAAATATGAAGTTTTTAGTGGATACCGGATCAGATCTCTCAATTATCCCTCCAACTACTTCCGACAGAAAAATTCTCTCTACCAATGTGAAATTATATGCCGCAAACGGTACACTAATTCCGACATTTGGACAGAGGTTACTAACTATCAACCTTGGCTTACGTCGTTTATTCGCATGGCCATTTATCATTGCGGATGTAACAAAACTAATTATAGGCGCCGATTTCTTGGACAAATTTGAACTGCTAGTTGACTTAAGTAACCAGAAGCTGATCGATAAGCAAACTCAGTTAAAAGTTTCGGGTCAAATCGAAGTGGTTACAAACGCTGACGTAAACATCACGTCAGTCCCAAATGGTTCCGAATGCGAGCAACTTCTACGTGAATTTGTGGATATCACTCAGTCCACCCATTTCAACAAAGTATCTGAAAAAATAAAAATTATTTCACCACATCGAAACTCAAGGACCACCCGTTTTCGCAAAAGCACGGCGCTTGCCTCCACAGAAATACGAAATCGCAAAAAGTGAAATTGGATAACATGGAAACAGATATACATATTGTATTGTCATTTGACCGGTTACTAGATAAAATCCAATAACCGTGAGTTAGGAAAAACCTGGATTGTGTTCCCCCAAAAAAGGAAAACCTAGCGCCAATACGTAAAAATGGGTTTATACAAACAAAAAATATCTAGTTACCGGTCAAATGACAATACAATGTATATCTGTTTTCATGTTATCCAATTTTATTATTTGTACTTTTCTGATGATGATTGAAAAACTCAATCGAAATTTAATTTCACGAATTAATAATAAACCAATTTTAAAATAGATATAACTTATGCGTTACTATAACTAAAAAGAGTTTAATTATGAAGGCTACGACGCGCGTGAATGGATTAAAATGAAAAAGTAAAGTTCATGGTACATTTTAGTTTTGTAAATTACTAAAAATTTAAGAAGAATCGAGTATTTATTGTGAATTAGCGAGAGGCGGCTGAGCGCCCCAATAGAAAAGGCAAAAGAAAAGAATGAACTTCTTGATTTGCGAGTAAAAACTACGCTACGGAAGAAAATTAATCCAACAAGAGTAATATTATTTTAACCAGTTAAGGTTATTTCCCAGCAATGTATATGGCGCGACTAGGAATAGAACCGCGGAATTCCGCTCTCTAGTCTGCCAGTGTTTGTTTATATTAGTTAATAAAATGAAAAGAAGGTAAAATATATATTTTTTAACGATGAAAAATAAAGTTTATATTTAACTTTTTTTTATATAAGGTTAATATTAGCACAAAAATATAGTAGCACGGAATTAATAATCACGAATTAATAATAAACCAATTTTAAAATAGATATAACTTATGCGTTACTATAACTAAAAAGAGTTTAATTATGAAGGCTACGACGCGCGTGAATGGATTAAAATGAAAAAGTAAAGTTCATGGTACATTTTAGTTTTGTAAATTACTAAAAATTTAAGAAGAATCGAGTAGGTATTTATTGTGAATTAGCGAGAGGCGGCTGAGCGCCCCAATAGAAAAGGCAAAAGAAAAGAATGAACTTCTTGATTTGCGAGTAAAAACTACGCTACGGAAGAAAATTAATCCAACAAGAGTAATATTATTTTAACCAGTTAAGGTTATTTCCCAGCAATGTGTATGGCGCGACTAGGAATAGAACCGCGGAATTCCGCTCTCTAGTCTGCCAGTGTTTGTTTATATTAGTTAATAAAATGAAAAGAAGGTAAAATATATATTTTTTAACGATGAAAAATAAAGTTTATATTTAACTTTTTTTTATATAAGGTTAATATTAGCACAAAAATATAGTAGCACGCTTTGAAAGGCTTTAAAAGTTCTCGTGACCAAGCAAGTTACGTAAAGAACTTACTTGTCATTATATTCAATCTATTGGTAAGAAATACATTTTGGTATAATAGACTTTTTTGAAAGGTTTTACTATACACAAAAGCTTTACTTTACTGCCATTTTAATTGATTTTTAAGATAATTAATTTTTGGTGGTTTATGACGACCTCATTGTTAAGGTTTTATTCAAACACTTTGACGTGAATATTTACAAAAAAAATTAAAAAGAAAGTGATTTTTTTAGTTGTTTTAAAGAAAAATATTTTAGGGCGTTGTGCTTTTATCCATTGTCGTGCTTTGAGTTACAAAATATGTTTTTCACAAAAGAAATATTGTACTACCGTTTATGAAATAATATTTTGAGGTTTTAAAAACTCAATTAAAATTGCAAATAAAAGTTGAATTTTAATGTTTGTACATTTAGATTGTATTTATTGCGGTTATAAATAAATTGTAAAGTTCACAGTCTCGCCCCTCATTTTTAGATTGCTTCCCGCGTCACTGTTTCTATTAGTGAAACATAAAGAATGCATTAGCTGCTATGTGTACCTACGGTTCTGGTAGGTTAGCTCTGCCCTCTGTTTGATGGCCCTCATTCTCTTCCATTTTGCCAATTTCTCTACCAAACATGTTACATAAGAATAATAGGTAAACTTACTCACCACAAATCGAAATTAATCAATAATTATAAAACACAAATAATTCCATTCAACTCATCAACTACTCGTAAGCCCAAATATATTATGTACCTACCTATAAAGCGTTTTTGAAAAAGAAGAGACTAAATCGATTGGAAAACCTTGAAAGCTTTATAGGATAAGAGAAGTCATTTTACCATTCTATCTGAAGCTTTATTTATTAATTTAGTGGAAATGTTTTGATAAAATATAAACTACTTATTTAGTATGTGGAAAAAGCCAATAAGAGAACAATTGAGCTAATTTTGTTGCCCTCCAGATATAAAAAGGGGAGATTAGTAACGGCGGGCGGATTACAACATGATGTTAAGTTTTTCGAAACTAAAATGATTACTATTTCTGTAATTTGAGTTTATTTAATTCTAAAAAAATATCCTAACCTAAAAATTGAAAATTAGAGCAAATTTAAAAAGAAAAATCTAAAATAAAGTAGGTAAGTACGAGTATTATTGAAATATTCTTACAAACTCATTGTTAGACAAGTTCTTTTACATCACATCTGACAGACACGCAAACTTCAGAAGAAGGGTCAAATTGATAATCCATACAATGCAAACAATAAGGAAAACTAAATTACTGGAAGCGCCTTTATATTACGTGCTTGTTAGTGAGGTGTCGCGAAACTCAATTATGGGTTTATTGGTTTTTTAAAAATATAACGATATTGGATTATTTATTACAAGTATTGCCTAACCTATATTATAAATCGAAATTGCTCCATTTGTGCACTGAACCGAGCAAGATGAAGTGGAATACAGTTCACACTGAGTGATATGAGTTGAATTTTAGGGATGAGGTCTATTATATTTTAAAGAAAGCTCGTCACGCACTGGCACCCAACATGACTATTTGGGGTGTTGGGTCATTTGTTGGCGCAATTCATTGCCGTTCGGCATTGTGCCTGGCGTGATGTTGATACGAAATAAAATCCCTTTACATTTCTAATCAAACACATATTGTAAATTACGCAATTTAATAAATAGCCTACCACCACATTTCCATTACAAATACGCAACTTTCTATTTACGTTAATTTCTGTTATTTACTACATAAGCATCAATTAAAAATATATAAATTACCTTTATATAAACACAGAAATAGTTAATAATAAATAATTATTTAATTGCAAATTTGAAATTTTTTGGATGATTAATTAATTATATAATTTTGGTGATTAATTATGATGGCCATTTTGCATAAGCAATCATGTAATTATAGCGTGAACACTTTATAACCCAATCACTTTGAATACATTTCGATAAGCTGAATTTTTGCATACAGTCACATTTTAGCGTTATAAAACGGTTATAAAAACAGACATGTGCAAGAAGCAAGTCTTTTTTTAATATCCTTTTACCTCTCGATGCTACAACAACAAGTTGTAACCGAAAATAAAGTCAATTGAAGTTTCAACAAAAAAACTTATAAGCAATTTTTTCGTGCGAGCAAGAAAAATGACGGAAATCTGCATAAAAGGTTGGAACATATTTTATTACATCTCGGGGCTCTTTGATTACCGAGGTACACAATGACGAGGTTATCTATAGCCACATAGTTTTAATGAAGCTTTCGCCGAGGTATGCATACTATTTTTATTGTTATTATTTTACTATTAACCTTGAAAAAATTGTCGTTACAATTGATTCGTGTTTTGGCATTCATTATGATAGATCTATAGCCGTCTAAGAGCAAGAAGGCATTGCCCAGGAGACAACACAAAGAAGCTGAGCAATATTATCAGCTAGTCGAAGATATCATCAGAAATTTACCTTTAAGATGTTTTGCAGATTATTTTCTTACTAAATTTCATAAAGCTCACATTTGTAATTTGATTCCTAAATTAGGATGTATACCTTCTTCATTTTATGAGGAACTAAAGTATTTTTATCAACAAATATAAAAGCGATACTATTTAGCATGGAGAGGTTATTGGTTGATGTCTCACAATTTAAATCAATAACAGATGAGATTCATAAGCATGAACCTATAACAACCGTCATTAAGCTAATTTAAATTATGAATTAGACGACCATTAATAGATACCTATGGTTCTGCAACAACTCGGATGAATATAATAAAAAATTTCTTTCAATCTGAATTTAATCATTGTATGAACAGATCAACATGATTTTGTTTATGCGCATGAATGGATTTCCTTAAACGTGAGATAGTCGAAACATTTTATCTGCAAGCTAACTATAAGATCTGGACAATCTATTTTATATAGGAAATCGGTTCGATCGTGAACTAATCTAATGATTTTATCAGCATTAGTTTTTTCTGAATTTTGTAACACTCGTAACTCTTGAATCCTTCTCATAAAATTTTAATTAAAATTATTGAAACGATAATTTAATATTATAGAAAGTTATTTATTATTAAATTTTGTATATTTTAATAATTAGTATAATTAGTTTCGTATTTTTTCGTATGGTTGTTAATGTTCTGCACGTCGCACCAGCAAATGGACAGCATGCAGCTTGGATGTAATGTAATTAAAAAACTAAGCTAACATGTTTACATTACAAAAGAAGCAAAGTGGCATTAATGACTTCTCACGACTTGCGTCAACTTGTTTGATGTTTTAGGAAGCGCTTTGAATGTTACGATGAACGATTTTTTTTCTAAATGGGTACTCAAAAATATTTAGCGTAAATAATATTGAACATGATACAAATTATAACCTATAACTTGAAAGTAAGCCGATTGTTCGGATATTCTTAGTACCTACTCCATAATACACATCACTCTGTTAAATACTAGTACAATATTTATAATTGTTTATTAAAATCAAAGATAAAAAATTTAAGTATAGGTGTAATTTCATTTTGTTTCATAACATCTAACCATAGCAATAATAAGATCCACATTCAAAACATTATATTGATAGGCGTGTTATCTGATTGAGTAGAACAGGTAAGGTTATGTTAGTCCAGTGCGTCTAGATTGACCTAAGGATAGTGTAATTTGTCTGTTCAAATTGTAATGTAATCATTCTGTCATACCGCCAACACCTGTAGGTGTTTAATATTTGAGTTCTCTGTTATTATTTTATTGTTATTGTAGTCCCTTCTAATTCACTTGAAAATTACTTCTTTGTTAGTCCATACAAAACGACTTAAAATTACGCGAGGCATTTATAATAATTATTTATTATACTTAAATAAAACAAAAAATTCCTATGGCATACTTAGGACTCTAATTTGTTTGGTCAACAAAATATAAAAAAATAAATCTAATTTTCTTCCTATCAACATGTTTTTATGTGCATAAGTTAGATCAAATTATAGAAAATAAAACACAATCAACACATAAGAACCATTAAAATTCAATTAATTATAAGCGAAGTGTCAGAGAATAATTAAACTGAACTTTTATTAAAGAATCATTTATGAACATATTAAATAGTTTAATCACCATGCATCTATAGATTTGCAAACCATGTAATTAGTCTCATAGGATGAAGAACATGCAATTACCAAGAGGACATACTTTTAAATTAGAGAAAGGATTTATCCTATAGATTTAACAAAATTTAGATAATTTTACAAAAATTAAGTCTTCTCTATCAGAAATATATTTGTATTTAAATAATTATTTCGTAAGGACCAGGCCACTACATTTTTAGTAACGAATTCCTATCACGACGGCTAACATATCTAGATATATTTTCAAAATGTTTGTATGTATAAAAATTTTGATATATTGGTATATCATTTTATATCATATATTTTGACAATATTGGTGCAATATGGGCTAAATATATTTCAAATATTGGTGCAATATTGAAATACAATATTGGCCAATATAGTTTTGTGCGCTTTTTGATATATTGGTGCTATTTGGACTAAATATATTTCAAATATTTGTGCAATATTGAAATGCAATATTGGCCAATATAGTTTTGTGCGCTTTTTGATATATTGGTGAAATATTGTACACAATATTGGTGCAATTTGGACTAAATATATTTCAAATATTTGTGCAATATTGAAATGTAATATTGGCCAATATAGTTTTGTGCGCTTTTGATATATTGGTGCAATATAGTACTCAATATTGGTGCAATTTGGCCTAAATATATTTCAAATATTTGTGCAATATTGAAATGCAATATTGTACACAATATTGGTGCAATTTGGACTAAATATATTTCAAATATTTGTGCAATATTGAAATGCAATATTGGCCAATATAGTTTTGTGCGCTTTTGATATATTGGTGCAATATTGTACACAATATTGTTACAATATAGTACACAATAATGGTGCAATTTGGGCTAAATATATTTCAAATATTGGTGCAATATTGTAATACAATATTGGCCAATATAGTTTTGTGCGTTTTTTGATATATTGGTTGAAATATTGGTGCCATATAGTAAAAAATATTGCTTATATTAGCAATATCAAATCCTTATATTAGAATTTTGTTCTTCTTGAATATTTATCTTTCAAATTTCTTTTAGAACAAAGCTCTTACCGTTTTCAAAATATTTGTATGTATAAAAAGTTTGATAAAAACTCACATGAATAATATATAGATTAACGAGTAGATTACGTTTTTAGTATTTAACATTAGTTTTTATTCATTTGTTGTAAAGCATAGTCGAATACCTGACGTTTATTGGCAAATATTATGTCACTTATAATATATTATAATACAATACAAATATTACAATTTTATTTAATAACAACAAATGATAAGTTGCGTACCCAATAAAGAAGCAGTCATTATCATTAAACGCATCTGCAAGACTGCTGATTAAAGGAACTTGGAATGGATTTTGTTTCGAAAGAACGAAAGAATTAGACATGGGAATACTCTCGTCGAGAAAGTATAGCCCAAAAAATATCTATTTTATTGAAAGGTCAATGAAAGGATTTAGCAGCCTTTTTATGCGAGCCCAACACTGCTAAGAATAATAAAACCGAATGAAGGCCCGCCAACTCCAATAATACAAGTACTCTAAAGTGAGGGAACTTGAACTACTCTGGTATGAGAATTTGGGCCTATGATTTCTCGGACAGTAACACAAACCATTAAACATATAATTTTTTAGACGAACTAAAAATGTATTAGACACTTTTAGAACTAAAAATATAAAGTTGGCACTGTTTAGTCACCTGACGATGTTACTATGTAACGAAATCGATTGTGAATAATTATACTTTCAGTATATTTACATCTGTGCCAACTTTATATTTTTAGTTCTAAAAGTGTCTAATACATTTTTAGTTTATTACAAACCATTAAAATACCGACCGCCATTTAATGACGTTTTGGACATTTTAAAGTTTTGTGTTATAAAGATTTAAAAGGCAAGTCTCCAAAACGTCTTTTAAAAGAGCTCTGGTTCTTCTATTCTCTATTTTTCTCTTTATTTTACTCTTATTTTCCGTAACCTATTTTCTGATTCAATTCCCAACTCCTGATCATACTTCTATTTTTCTAATCTCAAATCCTTATGCTTAATTCCTCTAACTGTACTCTATAACTCTTCCTACGTCAAACCAACAAATAAAAGATAATATTAAAATATTTAATAAATTAATTCACTGGTTTTTAGGAATTTAATCTTTCTATTTCTTTTGCTTTAAAATTGGCTTCTTCTTCTTCTTGGTCGTATTGCCCCAATTCGGACGTCGTGACAGCATTCATGATGAGCAATTGCTTATCATTTTTGCGAATAATGCTTTCTTGGGACAAAGTACGTATACAGTAGGGGTCCCTCTCCTTTCTGTATAAGATACGGCCAGAATAAAGTTTTTACCTTATCAGGAATCGAACCGGGCATTTCGTGTCAACAGTCAACGTACTTAACCGTTATGCTCCGACCGCTCTCTTAAAATTGGCTAAGGAGTTTCATTTCTTTTTTTTCCTAAACGCCAAAACAGCATTCTAATTCATAATACTTGAAAGATGCTTTCAACATATTACTGCAAAAATTAATACTTGATAAGATTTTTACGGTTAAAAATAAATATAATAGGAATATAATAACAGCTATCTTGCTTAAGACTGCAGACTGGTTTCTGGGCCTTCTTGTGTCCAGTAAATGACAAGGATCATGAAAAGCACAAAAATTGGTCACCCAGAATCATATAGTGATGTGGTGACCTAACTTACGAACAAACTCATGATATGAAGGTGAAGTACTAGTGAAAGAAGGGAAGCCCTGATGGATTAACGACTCATTTGTCCTGTAGGTGCGGTATCACTTAGTTTTTCTGGAAGCGAAATGGGTTAATGTCCTTTAAACACTAATTCTATGGTCTTGAAATTCAGGACTGAAAAGAGACCACATCTCTAGCACTGGACTGCCACTTGAAAGGTGCTCAAAAGAGCTAGACAAGAACTTTATCTTCCTATAAGAATATGGCCCAGGTACACATTCTTGGTGGCGCAGATGACTATGCATTGACAAATTTTTGGTCCTGATCTCTTGAAAACGTAAAGGTGAGAGCAATTATTCCAAACCACCACTTTGATGGAGAAAAGGATCGGCCATAAATAGATACCATCCTTACCAGTAAGCCTTGACGGAATAGACGACTTTAATCCTTGTTTTAAAGTGGATTAAGTCAAGGCCTTGGAGTTTTAATCATGCTACTGGGGTTATAAATCTTGGTTTTTTCGCTCTCGAAGGAAAACCAAGAGGACACTTCAGGTACACTTGAAGTGTTTATGGGACCTTATATTGACGCCTAATGGAGGAACGCCTTAACTTGTACTTGCATAATATAAAAGGCCGGAATTCTGTTGGACTCCAAAGCAAATGCTTGAACATGGGACGGCAATCCCTATGAGTGCTTACGAATCATTCATGAAACATTTGGACCTGCGGAGGTCATGCTTTCAAAAAACGGGGGTTGGAGCCCTGTGATTAGACTTGCTTCACCTATCACTAAAGGTCGGATTCGTATGTAGTGGCACATAGAGTGGCTAATGTGCAGAAACGAATATTCGTCAGTTTGGGTCAATTGTTGAAATTGGGTGTCAAGCGTTCTCCCTCCGCATTTGCCGCGCAAGCCAAAGTCACGTGCCAACCACTATGAATAAAATTACCTCTACCTATATAAAAAAAAAGGCTAGTTTCGACCGATATTATTGGTAAAATGCAAGTACCAGGTTCAGGTGTGGTGAAAATAATGTAGTAAAATTGAAAACTTACGCTGCAAACCGCACGCAATTCTCCAATTCAGTCATGTGGCTACCGAAATGCAAATGTTAGATCTTCTTTCTATTTATGTTATTACAAGTCATGTTATTTGTAAATTAAACATTTTGATTGTTTTTTCCTGTATTTTATATTATGATTTGAAATTCTAATTCTAGCAACGTTCTAAAACAGTTAATAACATGATATTGCAATGCTGCTAATAAATACGTTAGATCTAAAAAAATTAGTCGGGTAATTCAAAAAATGAATGGTCGAATCAGAAACTTCCAAAAATTAAATTTGCTCTCTTGTCGGCTAAGGTACCATAGGTACCACTTAGTGATATTGTAATATTTGTTTTATTTTTTATACGAGGTAATTGAAAAATGACAAGATATTGCAATTACCTTTATAGACTTGAGTGATATAAAGAGTAAAATTTATTAACTTGTCGTGCTTGTATAATAATAAGTTGTAAATTATTTAATTATACTAAACTATATGTTACAGTCGGAATAAAAACAATGAAGACAACTCATCATTTAAAGAGATTAAATAGTGAAAAAGTAAGTGTTATTTACACAAACTACATTATTAATAATTAGTAATGTCTAATGTATAACGAAATGATATATAATAATGAAAATCTTGCAAAAAATTTTAATTTTTAGCTTATACAGAATATCATTAAATAATTTTATATTTATTGGTTTGTTTTTTAAGAATTAAACTAAAATCATAACCCTACTTTTTTTAAAAAGCTTGATTCGGCTTCATTTCAGGAGACGTTCGGAGCTCACATTAAACAATAGATCCTCTGTATGTCTAAACTCACTTTGAAAGTTCATCACATGCATAGAAGAAATTGGATTGGGTTACTAGTTATGATGCTTCTATCGACAGACAAATGATAGATATTACGAATTATCGAGGTCGCATTGTGTTTTTGAAGATTTTAACCTTAGTTAATATTTTGTTATTTGGTTTGGTGTTGTTTTAAACTATTGAAGGTAATCAAAACCCAAATAAAAATATTTGGCATTCAAGTTAATGAGAAAAAAATTATTTTAGTTGAACGAAGTATTAGAATGAGGTAATCAAAAGTTAATTTAAATATTTACGCTTAGAGCTATTTAATAGGTGTCTCAAAAACTTTCGTTTACAAATTTATTACTGTAATTTTTATAAAGTTTTATTATATTAGAAATTAATTTAATTTTAGGTTATGTGTATCGGATTAGTTAGTAATTTAAATTGCTCGAAGAAAACTAAAATTATACTTTTATTTACATTTTGGAAAGAGGTAAAGTATTTTAAAGGGTACAATGTAAAGTAGCTTTTTGTGGTGTTCTGGGACGGATACTACAAACAATGCAAGTCTGCCATTATAAGCCAAAGTAGCAAGTTAAGGCCCATGATTACGGTTCTTTCAGTTGCCGCTTAATTGCTGTTTACCGAGCCTATTCGCGCGTTTGATCTGTGGAGATCAGCTTTAACCGCATCACCAGTTCTGTGATTATTTACAAAGCCGACAAACTTTCTGGCCCTAGCTACCAATTGAAAGCCTCGGGATATATATCAAACACTCGACCATCTAATTATATTCCTTCGCTACACCTTGACTGAAAACAGTAAATTCCACCTAATATAAAAACTAAATATTTCTCACATCTATACACACACCATAAGATACACGATTTACGACACACAGTCACATTTAAAAAACATGCAATTATATTCTTCAATTTTTAGCACTCTTTCTACAATAGCATCATCCGATGAAGAACGCAAACTCGAAACAATGGAAATTACCTTTTTGAAAATAACATCATAATAATGTATAACAAGGTTTCACCAAATTGATTTAAGAACCATTCATGGTCAATTTGGCAGGGCCTTAACAATACAAAACCGTTTATTAAGAAAAGTTAACCCGTTTTATTGATATTAATTTAAGTATCTCATTAAAAATATAAAAATAATTTAAAAATCCATTACACTAAATAGTATAGCAAAGCCTGCAGGTACAGTGCACCTTCAATAATCCGAATACAAGGTAAACTTAACAAAAAACATTATTTTCTAAAAAATTTAAATTGTAAAACACCAGGGAGCAGATAAAAACGAATAAAATGAAATTCCACAATGCAACTCCGTTTCATCGTCAGTTGCGCGTGAAGCAACAAAATTAAACCAATTAAATAAACAAATAAGGCAATAAATAGCATTCGCACTGTATTTATACTATCTATTATGGGTCTAGGTTTTTATTGCAAAGAACTAGTTCGAATTATTGAGAACCTACTGTAGTTCAAAATATATTTTCAGATATCGTTTCAGCTTCAATTTGACGAGGAATGTGCGAGAATAATTTTATAGTAATTTTTCAGAGATCAGTGCACGCCTCTGCATTACATAAAACAATGCCGACACAAGAACACGTAGGTTGGAGAAGGATATACTCACGTCCAATGTTTCATTTCCAATACCTCTTTGATCAGATTGAAGATTTTGAAAATTGATAACGTGATTAAATATCGATACCGCTCTGAATAGAAAATGAAAAGGCGTCACTGTTGATGAGTTTATTGTATATTGCTCATATTTTATAATTAATCCTAAGCGAGTTGCTAAATAAAATTTTATAATTTTTCTATTTTCTGATTAACAAGTTTATATAATTTTTTACATATTAAAACTTGGAATGCTTCTATAATATTTTAATGATTTTCTTTATTGGTCAGGGTAACAATCAATATTTAAAGCGTGATAGATTATTTAAATAAAAGTGGAATTGAGATTCGAACCTCGGTTGTTCATTATACATATTATGCGGGTTGGTATCATTAAATGCCATATTTACTGACCATAAGTTATAGGTATAAATTATTTAAAGAAAAGTGGAGCTGAGATTGAAACCTCGCCTGATGTTCATTACATGCGGGTTTATTTATTGCTAATCTTCGATATAAAAACTTCGCAGTTTTACTTAAAGAAAACAGAATTAATGAAAATCAGATTTCAAAGTCGATAAAAGATGCAAAAATTATGTTATTAATGATAGTTCAGGATACGTGTTTCGTGCTTATTTGTAATCATCAGCTGAATCAGATTCTCTCAAGACGTTGTTGCCACATATTAAACTATCTTTGTTGCCGGTATCAACGCCGATAGAAGGAATTGTTGTCTGTATCTGAATATCAAAATATCAACTTACTATTGAAATTATGCACACGCAAGTTATACAGGGTGTTAAAATTTATGAATTCATTTAGCATTTAACCACTTAATGCTCATTGTCGTGTCTGACACGTTCATTCCAGCACGTACCGTGTCTTTGTATATACTGTAAGTGTAATTAATATGCATGTCACATCTTTGTTTAACGTTAGCCACATTTAATGTGAACATTAAGGGCCGGTTCCACCATCTCTGATTAAATTGTTGGTTAACTAATCACGGTTAGAAATATTTAATCATGATTAGGAATATTTAACCCTGATTAACTTCAAAACGTTCCACCGGGTAATTTCTTTCTATGATTAGTTAACCACTTGAAGTTCGGCTATCCTCGCTGAAAACTTCTAAAAGATGTTCTGGTTGGTTGATTGATAGTCACGTGAAAGTTGTAGTAGGTGGTAAATGCTTAGGGTCGTGGCTTAGGGTAATTTTATGTGGCACATCTTTCAAGCAGGTATTGCACATGTTAAGGCCGTGTGACATTTGTGTAAATTTTGTACAAAATTTAATACTAAATGGTAACTAACCAATAGAAAGCGCGTGTTAGTATCCATCAAACGTTTTCTATTGGTTAGTTACCTAGTACTAAATTTTGTACAAAATTTACACAAGTGTCACACGGCCTTTAGTGGCCACTGACCATAAATTCTTCTTTACCCTTATTAAAAAGTTTATTTTTTATTCTATATAATTCTAAAATTGTCCAATTTATTGATTTGATAATTTTGTTTTTACTTTATTTTCAATTTACTTATATTATACAGCTTTATACAAAGGATTTAATTACCAACTTACCTGTAAAATAAAATAATCTTTTTAGATTAATAGATTCGTAAAATAAAAAATAATCTTTTTAGGTCATTTTTTTAGTTGTCAACATTTTTGTTGTGAGTTGAAAGAAAGAGAAAGTTGCTCTATTGAAATCAAAGTGCATGCCCCTATCAGTTAACCGTGATTAGTTCGACCCAAATGGTAAACATCGACCGGTTAGTTTGAGGGTTGATTAAGCTCCTTTAATCATGGTTAAAAAGTTGGTGGAACAGCCTTTTCTATTTAACCGTGATTAATTCCAATTAAGAGGCGGTCGGAGCATAGCGTTCACGCGAGTTGACTATGAACGCTAATCACCCGGTTCGAATCCGAGTGAAGTAAGAACTTTATTCTGACCGTCTCTCCCCTCGGAAGGTAATGGCAAACCACCGGGGTGTAATCTGCCATGAACGCCTTTAACAAGCATTGTTAAAGGTTACGACGCTTCTGTCAAGAAGCAATACGACGGAGAATGGGAGAACGGAGAGAAAATTTCAATTAACCGTGATTAACTCCAACTAACCGTGATTAAACTATTTAACCAGAGTTGGTGGAACTGGCCCTAAGTGGTTAAAGGAGTAGATACTTACTCTAATATGGTGAGTTTCATATAAATCTCTATTGAGGCCTAGATTTAACTCACTTAACTAAAAATTGTACAATTTTTGCGTCTGAATTGTTCGACAATTTCAAATTGTGTACAATTTTACTCTTTTCCAACACAATTGTACATAATTTAAATTTGTCGAAAGTCTGTGTAGACTCAATAAATTGTGTAATTTTTAGGCACAGATTTGTTTCAGTAGTAAACAAATGTTTTCTTTTCTCTTTTTTATTTGTAACGTTTTACTAATTATCCAACCTTATGTGCGAGGGGAGATCAATAGTTCCTGGAGTTCCAATAGGGAGTCCTGTTCATTCAGAACATCCATACAACTCTCATGA
Organism: Rhagonycha lutea; assembly: GCA_958510855.1. NCBI lineage: Eukaryota > Metazoa > Arthropoda > Insecta > Coleoptera > Cantharidae > Rhagonycha > Rhagonycha lutea. Next base: position 2,663,137 of record OY294042.1, read on the forward strand.
GTCATGATCATCTTCATGTATCAAAAGTAATTGAAAGATGGGTTTCACATTTGCTGTATCTTGAACTGATGTAATTTTGAGCCAAAACTTCTAGACAATTTTTGGGAAATGTGCGAGGCTGATCCGAGAACAATTTTTAAATAACATTATAACAGGTGATGAGACATGGATTCAATTATTATGACCCCGTAATCCAAACAAGAGTCTCTGCTAACAGCTAAGGAAAACTTAATAAGTTCAAAACTCAACCGTTCGCTGGCAAGATTATGGCCAGATCTTTTTAGGATGTCGAGAGAATTCGATTAATTGATTTGTCTCGTAAAGAGACAGAAGAATAGACAAGGAAGAAAAGGAGCAAAGTGAAAAAATATGTTTGCTTCTGCACGACAATGCACTAATTCACAAGCCTAAAGTTGCACCGGCTGCTATTAAGAAGTGTGGCTTCGAAGAAACGAATCAGCCACCTTACGGTTCAGACCTGGCCCCTAGGGATTATTTTCTATTCCCAAACTTAAAGAAAGAATTACGAGGGATGAAATTTAAAAACGATGAAGAGCTGATGTATGCTGTGGAAAGCTATTTTGCAAGGCAATCGAAACAACTACCAACCGAACTTATTGATCTCCCTTCGTAATCCACTGCTTGTCGATGTTCACTGGAAGGCTGAACCAAGATATTTTCTAAAGTCCACAATTCTTACTCAGAATTTGCACTCTGTAACTTAACCAGCGATGACATCAAGATTCATGAAGATTTCAAATGAAGTTGATTCAATGAATAATGCATTAAATCTCAATATAGCAGATTAAAACTCATTGATTGGACTGTCATTAACTGCGAATGTGGGGTACCGGGTTAAAAACTGCAAAACTTTCTTATTTCCAAGTTTTCGTGCTCCATTGTTAATAAAAAACAGAGTTACAGGCATAATATCTAAAGGCTAGCCTAGCAAGCTACCTACTGGATGTAAAACAACTATAATCCAAAATCAATCTGCGGACTACACTCACCAACCTTTTTGGCCAGCGCCGGCGAATTACAGCCAACAATCCCCATTATTGGGGAGGCCTAAAGCTGAGGTTACATTGGATGCATATTCGTGCGATATTTTAAATGTTGATAAGTTAGTGAGTCAAGTTAGGACTTTTATCTTTATAAGTATAGAAAATCAATCAGATACTGGTCCCAAAAAAGCCATTAAACCAAATAATAATAATGATAAAAGAAAACTGATTAAATTGTGAGGTTAGGATTAAATACTTGTTTGATATGTAGTTTGCAGAAGTTAGAAAAGCATAACACTTCAAAATTTGAAGTTATAATTTTGATATTTTATGGTACCTATTATAATTTTTATTTGTAAAATTTAAATTTTTTATGGGTATCTTGTATGTAATTTAGAAGTCTCGAGGTGTCTACCTGGAAAGGAAAATTGATATTGTCAGATCGAAAATTTATAGGTAATATTCTATTTAATTAAACTTACCTACCACTTGTAAGTTTAGTTTTTATTATAATTGCTGATTCAGTAATTATAGAAATGCCTCCTGATATTTAAAATACGATGCACCACTAACAAAGCATATCAATTATTATCCGAGCGATTACTTATAAGTTACAACCTATTATCGACTACCAATTTCTCAAGCAGGTGTATAAACGATAGCCTTCTTAAAAGGAGATAAAAATTTATTAACAGGTTTATTAACGCATTACAATTTTAATTTTATGCTATTAAGGAATCATTAGCAGTGTTTTTCTCGAGTTTCAGAAATATTTTAGGTAATACAGATTTTAATTACATCTTATAGTTAGTAATAAATAATATCGTAACTCTTTTCGTTAAAAAATGCAATTATCAAAACATGAATGCTTAGAATCCGTACAATTGGATGTAGATACATCAGCTTGTAGCTACCATCTGTACAGGTAGTTTGGTGTAGTGGTTATGGAGTGGAACTATAGTTCTAAAGGTCATAAATTCGAATCCAGATCGCTCCCAAATTTATCTGTGCCGTAAAAAGGATATTTCCGTAAATAAATTTCAAATGTAGAATAGCTCTTTTCAAATTTTTTGTTTTGTTTTTTTGCACTTACAAATTGTGTCTGTGTGAGAAAGTCTTAAAGAAATCCTCGTTTTTATTGATGGAATTTCATGATTATAATATTTCAGACGTCATCATTGACTGTCATTATAATTGCAACGTCGAAGCTATATGAAGCTACTTTTATCTGATATCAACCCGAGTACCGCTACTAGAACAGCTGGCCGGACAAATTGATCCTTTAAAAAAAAATAAACGGAGTTGATGGATTTTTTTCCTTTACTTTCTTTTAAGCAAGGATTACCTATACCTACGATACGATCACGGCAACCCCAAGCACGAATTCACGGGAGGCAACGGTAGTAATTACCCCCCTCTAAAATAAATTTTCTTTTTTTAAACTTTTAGTCATAAGGCACGTTAAGCCGGTGGTCCCCTGGGTTAGTGAATTGCCACCATTAACATAAAAACCAGGATACATGGCACATCTGACGGCAAGTCTAACAAGCTACCTGATGGATGTAAAATATTTATATGCTCACAGAACCAACACTGCCAAGGAAACGACGCAGATGTTGGTAATAACAAGCCTTAAGGCTTAAACTAAGAAGAAGAAGAAACTTTTAGTTTCCAACTTGTAAAAGTTTTGTAAGGACAGTTATTGTCCCCCGTTCCTCAAGAACTGTGGTGGAGATCTTCGTTTGAGTAACCTGATCAGTAAAATCTTATTAAAGCAGCCCCTTTTCTAATAGTGGATGCTTTAGTCTGGGACTTCCCCTGTAAGGTAATGGCGTGATTGGACGCTTATTTGTTTATTTTTTTCACTGTGATTCAACTACATAATGGTTCCAATAATATCATATTTAGCTTCAGGTCCAAAGGAAGCTAACCAACGATTAAAATAAAATAAACCAATTAAATAAGAAAAATTGGCAAAATAATTTGTGGGGTAGTTCAATTTGTGATTTGGATGTATGAATTTTGGTAAAATAATTTTTTTAAATATAAATGATAATCTATGTATAATCTTGTGTTATTATAAAAATAAAATTAATATATACCGATTGAAAAAGATAAAATGAAATATTAATTTATAGTGGGTAATTACACAAAGTTTGTTTCCCAACTTTTAAAAGCTACAACAACATTGATACAAAGGTTGAGTAATAAATTACTAGATTGGTTTGTGATATACTTAGTTGGGGTGCAAAGACTTGTAGCGTCGGGCGTCGGCGTCGTGACGGATCCTGTTTCGCAACAAAGGCGGAGCACTGGAATCGCTCTCACCTCTATAAAGACGAACTCCGCCTTCTGTGTTATTTCTAAGCGGTTTGTTAACCGTTGGATTGTTTTAAAGCATGTTGAATATTGCGATCGAGGGTCGAAGGGGGTACAGCTCTCAAAAGGCACCGCTGACGGCTGACTAAATGCCTATCTTTAAGGTGTCAGGCTAACACAAATGAGTTTCCCTTAATTATAGGGCCAACTTATTACAGTGTTAGGCCGCCGTAACCGCTGTCATAGCTAAGACATACGACCACTTGGTTTAACTTCTTCGAGGTCAGTGCTGTTCCTACAGAATTCTTATGTTCGGAACTCGTAGCGGCTTCTTTTAAAAGCCTTGCCCCTAAGCAAACATATCATATGGTAAATTGCCTGCCTACTCCTCTGTCCAGCGACCGACTCGCAAGGCTATGATGACTTTAAGATACACAAAGGCATTATAAAACAAAATCATTTATAAATTACACGTTAAAGCATCAAAACGTTGTCCGCCTAAAACGATAAATTATCTTTTTCTCTTCGGAAAGATCCGAGTCGGAATGTAAACTACAGCGGCTATATTATTTTTTCCCACAAAAAGGTATATAATTTGAACGTAATCATCTAGCTAGTGTTTATTTTATTTATAATTTAATATCATAGATGCATTTCTTTACAAATTGGATTTACACATGAATACCTTTAACAAAACATCGACAACACTATTAAGTACCATTAACTAGTTATTCAAACCCAAACTTTGGTGCAGTAATTAAAAATTTTGCACATCGCATATCTTGTTAACCCACACCACTCGAGCTACTTTTTACATTATTAATAATGCGAAATTTTAAACATTCTGATTTGTGCTTATTTATTTTAATGCTTCATGTTTACATAATGTATAATTTACACATCAATCACGTTGATTATTATGTAAATGTATTGATACAAATCGAAGCTTAAAGCTTTTCAATTACAATAAGCAAAAAGTTACGTTAGGTTTTCCCCAAAATTGGAAAGCAAATAATTTTTTTCTCAAAATAGCATATTTTGAGGTTATGGCAAAAAAATATGCTTATTAGGTCGGCCGAAATTGCCACGATATTTTCTTGTTTTACCTGATTTAATGATTTAGTGAGAAAGGTTTACCGCGTTAAATACTCCAGAGTAAAAGCGCATTTATGACGTTTAGAACTGATATCGTGATATCATCGCAATTCTGAGCGGCATCCAAAAAGAGATTCGGCTTGCTAGTAGGAACGCCTACATAACACCTGGTCGCGGTTCATCTCGCGATCACAGCGGAGATTTACAACCAATTCTCTTCACGTCTCTTCGTAATGAACCAGAACAGGATTTTGCTTTAGGGTGGAATGTGCTCATGTCACCGAGTTTCAAATATTTTCAATAACCTATTACTAAAAGCACATATGATCATAATCAATATCATAACCACATTCTTTGTTCTAATGAAATTAGATTAAAATTTTGAAACTGCAATAGTAGGTTTCATTATAATACATAAATTACTATTTTTGGATGCGGTCTCCTTACAGACAAAAAATTAAATATATTTTGCAATAAGTAAGTGCATTTTATATGAAGCTGAGTTTGAAAAACTGGTATTTCATGAAAAAGTTGAATGCTTAAAATTTTTGTGTGTAAAGATTTTGTATTAAGAACTTTGCATATGAATCCAATCTCGGAGTTAAAAGGTAGGTACCTGGCACCTTTAGCTCAACACCGATTTGCGTCATGTTTGACATGAAATAGGCGTTTAGTCAAAGTGCCGGCACGTGAATTATTAAAAATTATTTTGTTTCACTTAATAAATGTACATTTGACCTTTTTTTTATTAACTTTCTACATGTATAAAGGGTATTATATACAAGTAGAACAATATTATATGACTTGCAAACTATTAAGTTTCATTGTAGGTATGATGAGCAGTCTTTCCACTTCATAAAAAATTATATTAGCATAATTGAATAACTAAAACAATGGGTTTTTAAGTATCGCAAAAGGTATACGGTGACCCTAATAAAAATTCCAAACTTGCTTTATCAAATTAGCATTTTTCCGCTTTTTAAACCACTACTTTTAATAGACTTTAATTTTTGCGGAGAATATCAAAATTGAGCTGCTCCAAAAACAGAAAATTAACATTATTTTCTTCTCCATTATTTTCGTACGACGCAACTGTCATATTTTAAAACAAAAGTAACTTATCCAGTGGCAGATTTGACCTCTTCGGGTCAAATGTCTAAAATTTGCTTTATAAATATATAAATCTACTCTATATATATAAAAAGATAAGACAAAATATGCAACGTTTTTATGCAACGTTTTTGTGCAACATTTTATGCAACGTTTTTATGCAACGCTGAGAACAGCTGTTGGACGACACCAAGTCAACATTATAATCACATCAACGGATGAATCAAAGCAAAGCAAAAGCAAAAGCAAAAGCAAAAGCAAAAGCAATAGCAAAAGCAAAAGCAAAAGCAAAAGCAAAAGCAAAAGCAAAAGCAAAAGCAAAAGCAAAAGCAAAAGCAAAAGCAAAAGCAAAAGCAAAAGCAAAAGCAAAAGCAAATGCAAAAGCAAATGCAAATGCAAAAGCAAAAGCAAAAGCAAAAGCAAAAGCAAAAGCAAATGCAAATGCAAAAAGTAAAAGCAAAAGCAAATGCAAAAAAGCAAAAAGTAAACGCAAAGCAAGGCAACAAAACCATGCGACGCAAAAACACAAAGATTGAAAGATTTATGTAAATACAAAAATCCGTTTGGTGGCAAATTTGTTATTTTAGGTGGTGACTTTCGTCAAGTTTTTGTAAATAATTTGAATTTTGTATGTTTCGCGGTTTCGGGGAAGCCGAGAGAGCGCGAGCAGTGAAGAAGAAGACTTGCGTACGCCGTCCAAGTCGTGGACGGTCGACATTTTGATTTCTGACGATTTTTAGTTGTAAAAATTTGATTTATTTGAGAATAAAAGACAAGTAAAGTTTGAAGCAGTGTTATTTCTTTTAAATTGAGAATTTAGAAGAGAAAATTTTGTGAATTATACTAAATGCAAGTGGAATTATTTCGGAAAAGGTATACAAGGTCGCTTGATAGTGGGCGATACTGAAAGATAACCGATTGAGCCAGCCGGGTAAGAAGGTGATTTCTCCGCCCGAATTGGAATTTTACGAAGAAGATTTGAAAATTCGATATTTAATATTTAAGGGTGGAAAATAACACTTCAACTTGGCTACCCGAACGTGCGGCATTTGGTGAACATTTTTTTGAATTCAATTTGGGATGATTAGTTTATGGTTGTAAATGTTCACCGCAGAACCGGCTGTCACCCTGAGATTTTTAGTAAGAAAAGTTTGACCATGGCTACTTGGCTAAATTGACTGGAGGCTTCAACAGCTGATAGAGCAAATGGCTGAAGACAGGAGAGAGAGGAGAACGAATAGAATAGAAGATAAAAGAGAGAGGGAAAAGAATAGGATCGAGGACAAAAAAGAATGGGTAAAATATTGTGAAGAATTGAGCAGAACAATCAGCAGTGCCAATTATGAAAAAAATGAAAATGAGGAAGAACTAGAAGATAAGAAGGAAGAAATAAGTTTAATAAAAGGAGAAACTTGAGCAGAAAAAGTGGAAATATCGGAAGAGATTGAGAAAAATGAAAATAAAGAAGACTTGAGAAATGAAAAAATGGAAGGAGAAGTAAATAAAGAAACGGGTCATATCGGCGGCATTAATAAAAAAGCCCGGATATTCACCAGAACACAGATGCGACGAATGAAATGGTGAAAGATGAAACATGGACGAAAAAGTAATTTTGAAAGAAGGTATAACAATAATTATTGTAAAAGGAAGAAAAATAAAATTAATACGAACATGATTACTTCATCCAAGATGGTTTCCGATGGAAATGATGTTCCCCGTTCAGCAATTTGGAAGGATGAAATAAAGGATGAAGAGGATATGATATATATGATATGAGGATATGAAAGTAATTTGGTATTTTGAAAAAGAAGAGTTGGGCTACAAGAAGAAGAAAATAAAGAAAAAGTGGTTTGGTGAAAAGAAACGTATTTTTAAAAAGGAAGACGTCATGGAAAACAAAATGAAGGTCATTTTGGAAAAGTGGCAGTATCGGCGATCAAGATGGAGGGTGGCTAATCTAATCAAATATGAAAAGTAACCACGGACGAATAAAGAAGATTGAACAAATTTAAGGATAACCGCGATTTAAATGGAAAATGAATGGAACTAAATGTGTTTTGATAAAATTAAAAAAAAGTTTGTAAATATTAAAATTTAAAGAAGGAACTACACACATCATGATAAAACTGAAAATCATAATTAAATAAAAATCAATAGAAATTCGAACAAGTTAATAATAACTTAATAACCAATGTAACAAGTGAAAAAGACAATCTTCGAAAGATAAGCAGACGGAAAGTTTATAAATTGTATAACAAAATTTGAGAAAGTAAAAGTGTTTCCAAAAATTGAAAATTTGAAAAATGGATTAATTAATTGCTGCATTTTATAATAGTAAATTTGAAATTAGCGTTTATGGCAATCAAATGGAAAAATTTAATTTGAAAATTGATGGTTATTGAAGGAATTTGTCACTACGAAATTGAAATTGGATGATTAGTAAAGAAATAGGTAAAAGAGTTTTAAATGATGTGTATTGCATATTTAAAAAAATTTGTATGAAGTTACAACTTTAAAATGTAGCAAAATTGATGAAATTATTTAAGGAGATGAAATTGTTAGTTGGAAATTTTAAAAATTAAGTAGTAGTGAAGGATTTTATTAAAGAAGGGTCGATATGAACATTGAAGATGAAAATGAAATTGCAGAACACTAGAAGAGAATCGAAATTATGAAAGGTCCGTAACGGAAAAAGAAGGAGCTTTGAAAAATTATGGAATAAAATTTGGAAGGATAAAAAAATTTGCAGTTATTTCGAAGAAAGTTTTGGATCGAGTTATCTAAGAAATTGTTATTATTGCAAAGAAGTTTGGATGTCATTTATGAATTGTTTAGTGATCATTCGTCAAGATAGGTAGTTCGGGATGTTGATTAATTAATTAATTTAGGTGTGTAAATTAGATTGCCGCATTAATTAATTATTATTTACTTTTGAATATTATTATTTATTTTTGAAGATGTTGATTTAGAGAATTTGCTACTTATTCCAAAAGCACGACGTTATGTGTCTTTCTTGAAATCCCTCCTGGATTTCTGCATAAGCCAGGAAGGATTGCTGTCGTGAAATTTTTGGAATAATGAAATGGTTTGCTTGAGTTTTTGTAAATAATTTGAATTTTGTATGTTTCGCGTTTTCGGGGAAGCCGAGAGAGCTTGCGTACGCCGTCCAAGTTGTGGACGGTCGACATTTTGATTTCTGACGATTTTTAGTTGTAAAAATTTGATTTATTTGAGAATAAAAGACAAGTAAAGTTTGAAGCAGTGTTATTTCTTTTAGATTGAGAATTTAGAAGAGAAAATTTTGTGGATTATACTAAATGCAAGTGGAATTATTTCGGTAAAGGTATACAAGGTCGCTTGATAGTGGGCGATACTGAAAGATAACCGATTGAGCCAGCCGGGTAAGAAGGTGATTTCTCCGCCGATTCGATATTTAATATTTAAGGGTGGAAAATAACACTTCAATATACATCGATAGGCCTTTGTTTAGTCATGGACAGTTATATGTAGCATTATCAAGATGTCGAGCGAAGGATGGAATACAAATTCAAAGTGAAAGCGACATAAAAAATGTTGTATGTAAATAAGTTTTATAACTTGAAGTTATTAGGGCCGCAATGCGGCCCTGGGGGGTTGGGCCGCGGCAGCGGCCAGGGGGGCGGAACCCCCCTAGTATATATATATAAAGGCACTAACTCAAAAACGATAGTGTTCATTAATCGCTATATATCACAAATTACATCAGATATAACTTAGTAATACACTTACAACCAAAGATGAATTTTTGAATAAGGGGGTTATTCTGTAACTCTTAAGAAATCCTTTAGAAGTTAGAACCGTACAGTTTGGTTTACACCCATAATATTTCCTTCTTCCTTAAGAGTTACAGAATAACCCCCTTAGTGCTTTTTGCTTATAGGCCCATGATAATATGCTGCTTTTGTTTTTTGTTTCACCAAAATGTTAAAATATACTGTCGTGATGCACGGCTCAATAACACCCCTAATTATAGTCAGTGATGAAACCTCGCTTAATGTGTATCACTCTAACAAAAAGAGGTCCGGCTAACCTTAAGTCAAGTTCACAAATTTGAGGCCACAAATATCTGCAGGGTCGTAGATTCAACGATATTAAGTCAATCAAAGATCTCAATAAATCAGAGGGCAGTTTATTCAGACTAAACAAATTCAAAAATGGAGCAATTTTGATAATCTCTGACACAAATGTCAAGCAATCTGCAATATGGTGTTTAAAGTGTACAAACGATAAATAAAAAGTATCATTTACTATCAAAAACTCAGCTATACTTTTATTTAGCGTTATGTTTATGTAAATCGTGTAACAAGAATAAAAATAATTTTGTACAATAGTGTTTTGATAAAAAGAGTTCAGATTTCTTACTTGAAAAGATAAATTGATGAAGTACACAATTTGCGAAGCATCCCGTACATTGGCTATAGTCGAAATTGGCAATACGCAACTCATTTGTCAAGATGGCTTCCAGCTTCCATATACTGAGCAGCACGGCTACTGTAATCTTCTTTATTTTGTGTTTCTGTCCAAAAATAAGTGATGTGATGTGTGAAATTTCTTCTGTGATGCATTTAAATCTCAAGGATTGATTTAAATAAATTTCTGCACTTTTAAATCAAAACGGTAGTAAAAACGTGCAACTTTTAGGTTAACCTCAAAATCGAAAATTGGTATTTTTAAATCGACGAAATATCCAGTCATCTAATACAATAAGTGATGTAAAACTCGTTCGTACATCAAATTAACCATTAATTTTAACTTCCTCACTTTATTTCAGGTTTAAACAAACCCAAAATGTGCAAATTTAATATTATGGTCGAGAATTGCTTGCGACCAACAAAAACGTGTGAAAACTCCGTTTTCATCAAAATAAAGCGTTTTAAATACTCACGATTTATTTATCTCGTCGATATAATTGCTTTTGTGACTCAAAAGCTCACTAAATTGTCTTTTTGGGAATAATTGCGAATAAAATCCGCAAGTATCAAACGTGTCCCCAAGACGGTTCGTGCAAGACAACCTTGACGGAAACGAACTTATCAAAATTAGCGATACCACCATAAACATCCAAAATCCAACACAAAAATCGTAGGTGGTCACTTCCTGGCGCTGTTTATTCAAATCACAGAAATTTTCAAATTTCAGGCAAACAATCGATATACCTGTGTAAACACATCACAAATCCGCACGAAGCACATCACACTCTCAAGGAAATCAAAACTGTTTCAGTTTTCTGTGTTAAAAGTTACAATTTATTGCTTGTTATGCAAAATTGTCTCCATATTAGATGTCTTACAAATGACAAAATTTTAACTTTAAAGAAAATCTCTAACCGATTTCCTTGATTGACTTTATGACATTTCAATACATACAGGGTGACCCAAAAAAAAATTATAACAAAACTTTTTATCATAAAAACTTTATTAAACGGAGGAAAAACTTTTTCACAGCAAATAATAATAACTAACATTATTGTTGACAAAAATAATTAACTAGTTTTGAAATGGCCTCCTTCTAGTGCTATACACAACGTCAAACGCTTTCGAAAATTTAAGGCTACACGCCTAAGCTCTTCTATAGATATCTGATCCCACTCACGGCACAACGACTGCTTTAACGCCTCCAAACTTTTGTGGGGTGTCCCACAGGCTCTGGCTTCCAAAATTGACCACACGCTGTAATCCATCGGATTGAGATCTGGCGAGTAGGGGGGCCATTCCGCGGATGTGATGAAATCCGGGAAATGAGCTTTGCACCAATTTTGAGTGGCTTTGCCCTATACGCTGGAGCAGAATCTTGTTGAAACGTCCAATTCGCATCACCGAAATGTTGATGAGCCCATGGAAGGACGACGGCTTCGAGAATGTCGCGTCGGTAAACCTCTTGGTTAATTTTCACACCCTGATCCACAAGAACCAAGGGGTTTTTCCAGTTGAGCAAATTCCGGCCCAAACCATCACAGACTGTGGATATTGACGGTGCTCTACGACAGCAGAAGTACCTGGAGCATTAACGACCAAATCCGGTCATTTTGACGGTTGTGCGCTTGCTCGACGGTGAAAGCTTCTCATCTGTGAACACAATCCGGTTCCACGACAGAGAAGCGGCGCGACGAAGTAGCTGACGACATCTTTGAAGTCGTACGAGCTTGTTACCATCGGTCAACAGTTGAACTTTTTGAAGCTTGTTAGGCTTGACCTTAAGGTGCTCCTTGGCTATTCGGCAAGCCGATTCACGCGAAACACTGATCTTGTGGGCAATTTTTCTCATTGAGACCCTGGAATTTCGCAGGAGTCGTTTCTTGATGATCTGACGGACCCTCGGCGTGTTGATTGTTCGCTTTCTTCCGCTCCCTGGATGACGTCCGGTATGGCCACGCTTCTCAATTTGTTTGATTGTTCGGCTGACATTTGGTGCCGCTATGCCGAGCCTTCGCGCGATGTCACAATTGCGCATTCCCTGTTGAAGTAACCCTAAAATTTTCTCTCTTTGATTAGACATCTATAAAATAAGTAGTAAAACACAAGGAAAAATTTGACAGTACACCATACATGTAGCATTTTTAACTGGCAATCTCACTGTGCTAAAACAAAATACCAAAAACAAAACACTTTCGTGGTTTCGTGTTAGAACCGATTAAACTTTGATATCATTTTTTTTGGGTCACCCTGTACTAATTTTAACTGCAAATTTAAAAGCATAAGAATTTTCTTTTGAAAATTTAAATTTTTGAATTCTTTTTTATGTAAGTAGGTACCTAACGGTAAAGTGAAACGTCATAATAGGAATCATATTATAATAACAGTAAGAAATTAAAGATGAAAATAAAATAGAAGCGAATCGAATGGAATCCATATTGCAATGAAAATAAGAAAACTAATTTGATTTTTCTTGTGTATGTTGTCCAAATTTGGACAATGGAATAGTAGAACTACTTAAGTCACTACTTTGTCGTTGCTGACTAGCAAAATATTAAAGTTTTCAATTTGCTATACCGTCAATAGATATAAAAACGATTTCTTGTCAGTAGAAAATTCGTCTATAATATAATAAATTTTTGTTGTTGATGTTTTGATGACATTTCTTTTTTACTTATAAGGTCAAAATACGTTTAACGACATTTTGAACTAATCCTAAAAATAAGCGCAGAATTTTCAGCAAAAACTTTACTTGTTCTGCTTTGTGAATCTTTTGTAAGCGATTGCATAAAAGTAAATTTTATAAATCTCATAAATTGCTTTTAAACTTAAAAAATGTTAAAAAATTATATCAACTATATATTTAAATTTAAAATTGTCGGGGAAGTAACAAATAAAAAGGACTACCGGCAAAGACATCAATCCAGTGCTCCGACTAGCAACGACTCTCATATGCTCTCTTCAGGTTCTATACGAATACGTTGAAGGACGCCTCATAAAATTTAATTTAAAAAAGTCGAGCTCAATGAACAACACTTTAATTTTAGCAAAAGAAAATTGTTGTGTGCTTCAAAATCTCCAATACCAACCACCAATAGATTATTTCTTCAAATTGAATTACGGAACCAATAACATGCCCCGATTAACAACCACCGTCGTGAGATGCAAGGTGACATTTACCACACCTTTTGCAGTTGTAATTCAGAAACGATCAACTGATATTCAGAAATCATCAATTGTAATTCAGATTTGTCAACTGATATTCAGAAATCGTCAATTGTAATTTAGATTTGTCAAATGATATTCAGAAATCGTCAATTGTAATTCAGATTTGTCAAATGATATTCAGAAATCGTCAATTGTAATTCAGATTTGTCAAATGATATTCAGTAATCGTCAACTGTAATTCAGAAAACGTCAAATGATATTCAGAAATCGTCAATTGTAATTCAGATTTGTCAAATGATATTTATAAAACGTCAAATGGAAATCAGAAAACGTTAAATGAAAATCAGATAACTTAATCAGTGGCTTATGTTTTATATCTCTTAATCCGTTCAGATATAATGATATACCTTATATAAGATAACTATTAAGTTGGTTGTACATAATAAAAAAGCGGTACAGGACAACTCGGCACCGGACAACTCGGCACCCGGAAAACTCGGCACCGGCATAACTCGGCACCGGCGACTCGGCACCTCGGATTTTTAAGACCATTTCCGTGGCAAAGTCACGTATGATAACTTCGGTAGCGTTTGTTCCGGAAGATGATATTAAAAACGCGCTTAAGGTTCTCGAAGATTATCTGCCACTAGAATTAGAACCAATCATGAGTTGGTTTACTAATACTCATGTTGGTAGAATAAGAAATAACGGTGCAAGGGCCCCACCTATGTTTCCCTACGATGTGTGGTCGGTACATCATCGTAATTTGGTTGGGTCTGATAGAACGAATAACTTCGCCAAAGCTTGCCATAAATAGCTGCAACAGGGATATGGGGTCGCACATCCACATCTATTCAAATTTCTTAGTAATCTAATAAAGATACAAAGGACATTTGATGCCGATTACGAGCGTTTTGTCGCAGGTTATGAAGGACCTCAAAAACGCAAACGCTACGAGGATGCAGATGACCGTATCCTTTATAAAGTAACAGATTATGAGAAAGTGAATATGTTAGAGTATTTGCGCGGTTTATCCCATAATTATGTAATGGACTAATATGTACAAAAAGATATATAATTTTTTTAATATAATAATTTTTTTTATATTTTAATTTTTTTTAAGTTTTTCAACTGGTGCCGAGTCCGCTCCAGAGCCATTTTTGCAGCACTAAACTCATTAAAAACATCCCCTTAGGGCCTTCCAACTCGGCAAATTGTGCTACTGGGAATGGGGTGAATCTCGCTTTTTTTTTTTCGGTACCGGACCATATTATGTCACACATTTAAATATTTCTAAGTAGTAATTAATCTACGTTTTAATGACCTTCTCTTTAAAAAAAAGTCGTTTCCTAACACTAACCTAGCTTCGACCGGGATCTACCTTTTAATAATGATCCTCATAAATTTTTTATATTTTAATTTTTTTAAAGTTTTTTAACTGGTGCCAAGTTATCCCGGTGCCGAGTTGTCCGGTGCCGAGTTATGCCGGTGCCGAGTTTTCCCGGTTCCGAGTCGCTGGTGCCGAATTTTCCCGGTGCCGAGTTGTCCGGTGCCGAGTTGTCCGGTGCCGAGTTATGCCGGTGCCGAGTTATGCCGGTGCCGAGTTTTCCCGGTGCCGAGTTGTCTGGTGCCGAGTCGCCGGTGCCGAGTCGCTGGTGCCGAATTTTCCCGGTGCCGAGTTGTCCGGTGCCGAGTTGTCCGGTGCCGAGTCGCCGGTGCCGAGTTGTCCGTGTCCCTAAAAAAGACACTATCGTAACCAACGACATACAACAACCAACACTGTACAATACATCCAGCGACAGCCTTAGCAATGGACGATATGCCAGTCGGTCGCTAAGTTATTAGCTGAAATTTGATTTAAGATATTGCTGTGACATGCTTTATGCTGTATTTCTTATTTTTTCTATAATATGAATAAATTATTTTAAAACTATTAAAATATTGTTTTTTTAGTTTTTATGGAGCCCTTTCATTTAAAAAATTAAAGTTCATTTAACGGTTTCTGAATTTCATTTGACAATTTCTGAATATCAACTGACGGTTTCTGAATTACAATTGACGATTTCTGAATATCATTTGACAAATCTGAATTGAACTCGCCGACATGTGACCAGTAACTATCCATATGAACAGATCTTCCATCAAAACTCAAGAACTCCGTATGCCAAAATCACCCTTAGGGCCGGTTTTACAATCTCTTGTTAAGTGGTTGTTAACGTTTAACTAGTAATCGACAAGCATTTTGCCGTTTAACTAATAGTCACGTTAAATAATAGTTGACCATACAATTATAAAACCGGCCCCCGGCGAGATATTCTACACCCGCGTTGAAAAAGAAACAATCGTAACCTCTAAATTTTCCACCTTTATCTTCAAAGATTTATCAAACATCATCCAATGATGTACGAGTTGAAAGCAATTACGATTCGTGGTTATTCAGCTATCCAAATCATTAAAATTCGACCAAATCTTGACAATGTGGTTCTTCTTCCTTAGGTGCCTATCCGATTCCGGATTTTTGGCGATCATAGTTAACTCGCGTGACCATTATGCTCCGACCGACCACCGCTCCATGAAAATCTCTAAATTGTGGCGTTTTAACAATCCGAACACCGAACACGTCCCGTATTCCAGGAAAAATGCAAAATCAATCACTACAATACTTCTAGAATCAATCTTGTCTCCAGAAACTCAAAATTTCCCAATTTAACAACGGACGTAAATAAGCCTGTCCGCTTTTCAAAATGCGCACCGGAAAACGACTTCGTTTGTTGGTGCCACACTGCGAACACGAAAATTTCTATTCTCTTATCTGGCTTCGCGGGTAAAATAAAAAATTAGCACAATGTCGCACTATCACTTAAATTATTTTTAAATTACAGGTACCACATCGACAAAGAACCTAACAAGACAATTCGAATAAAACCACTCCCAGAAGTGTTATTCTTCCAATTGTGATCTGAGGACAAATTTCCTTTTTATTAAAATAGAAGTGTGTTGTTTTTTAACATCAGAAACTCAACTTCAAAATAAGATCCTGCATAAAATTATAAAAATTATGTTTTCTTTTAAAAACCAATAGTTTAGAATAGTTTAGAAAAAAAGTTTTCATCTGTATTTACCTATAAAAATATACAGAAATACATAGTAGATAAACAGCGAACTTTTAATTAATATAATCCAATTGAAAATTAATTTAGGTTATGTTTAAATTTTTGGAATGGATTGTAGCTCTGCTGTTTAATCGAAAGCTACGGTGCCGTTGTATGTTGGCCCAGAACCAAACAGGTAACAACAGTGTCCTCCATACACCAGATCCAGAGATTAGTCTGCCTGGCTGTAACTGGGCTGGGGTAATGCGAACAGCACCAACAGCGGCTCTTGAGACTCTCCTCTGCCTCCCACCACTTGATTTCATGTGCAGGAGATTGACGGTTAGGGGTGCTCTTAGGCTGCGTAGTTGGAAGATATGGAATAATAGGCGAGGAACTACGGCACACATGCAGATCCTGGAGGAATGTTCCAAGAGAATATCTCTGCTGCATTTTGAATCAGATAGAATCCACCCTAAATATATATTTGACAGGAAGTATGACGTTCTGTTAAATACGAACAGAGCATCTGACTATGATATATGTCATAAAAATTATAATGCTGGATCAGGCGCAGGAATATACTCTGCAGATGAGTACAAGGAGCTGCAATTCATGCGCCTTCTTGGAAACATACGAAATACTATCTAAATCTATTAAGAGTCAAACAATTGCAGAAATCTTAGCTGGATAATAGAACGGTGGTTCAATCTAATTTTGCAGTAGTACAAAATAATAAAGTTCTATATTTCGTCTCATATTTATCCTCTTCACCCTAAAATGAATTTTATTATCATAAAGCAAAAATATCAAAGGCTACGATATTATTCTATCATTCCTATCTTACATTCAAGCCACAGCAGTGGAGTGATGTGATCGCTGGTTGAGTTACACAGCGGAAATTCTGGGTTCAAATCGCGGACTTCACAGAATTTCTTAGTTCAGCCATCCACTTCACATCCACACGCTGGAGCTGTGGTGAAATCTGAGGTAGTACAAAGGGCTCGATTAAGTAGCCACAATAAAAGTATAGGATTTGAAAAATGGTTTTTGATTAAATTATTGTGTCTTTGCGAGAAATGATTGTCTATTTAAAAACAAAATGCACCTACATAATTAGTTGCTATAATTCTTTACGAATAAAGGACGAATAAGATGATTTGCATCAAGAAAACTAAAAATACCATGAACCGTCAAACAGATATAGAGGACTTGAGTGGCATATACAGCCAATTACTTATTTAATTCCATTTACGTATTGGAGTTAGGTTTTCATTTTTTGCCAGAATACAACCCAGATTTTTCCTAACTCACGGTTATTGGATTAGATCCAGTTACCGTTCAAATAACAAATATAATGTATACGTTTCCATGTTTACTAATTAATTATTCTGACGAAGGATGAGAGAGCACTTGAAAACTTATAAATATAATATTAAATTAATTCCATTAATTCGTAAAATTATTAAAATATATCAATTAAATCAATTAATTTATAGTTCTACGATGGTTCTATTTTTCGTTTCCATGTTGGTTTTTTAGAAGATAACAAGTTTAATTTAGACGGGCCAGATGGTTTCATTGGATACTGGAGAAATTTAAGAAAAGAGGAGAAATATTTTTAGAAAAGAAATTGTGGAATCCAAAAAACGGTGAAGAGAAATAGAAGAAATAAACAAACATAACCGTAAACTAATTTAAAATAAATAAAATCATATTTTAGATTTGCTTTATACATTTGATGTCGATGAAAAGAAAATAATTCAGATATATTATGGACATTTTCAAATTTCATTTTTGCTAAAGATATCATTTTTTGTTGGGAACCGAGGTTGAACTACAAATCCTTTAGGATGCTTATCCTCATAAACAATGAATATTTAAGGCTGAAGTTTATGATGAATCTTTTATCTTGTTTTGATTATTATGATATAACTTTATGATTAAATAGGTTTTCTATTATCAAGATATCATTTTAGTGAAATTTCTTTCGTTAATTTGTGCCTTCCCATTGAAAAAAGTCACCAGCCACCACTGGTTAAACTACATAATAATATGGAATATGTTAATATTATAAAGATGAACTAGAAGGAATATGATGCGTCCGCCGCGTTTTAAATAAAAAAGATGATTTGTTCTCTCTGCTCGTCCAAAAAATCATTCTAATTCGTTTGAAAACTGGAAGCTAAATTTAATCCCAAGTTAAATTAACGATAGTTTTTACGTTTATTTTAATTATACCTTTTAAAATAGGGTTATATGGTGGGTGACCTTTCGACGATGACCCCTGAAACAACGTTTGAAGATCTATTCACAACATAAAGCTCTTGGCTGCCTGCTAATCGAGCAATCATTTAGATCTTTTAACGATGAACAATGAGATACAAGAATGTAATCATGACACCTCAAAAGCACCGGTTTCCGTTTCGTAATTGAAGTTAACTGGTTGTAGTACAACAAACAACGGGCGCATAATATTTGTATTGTTTGTCACTAAGTTTTGTATCTTGTGTTTTCCTACGCAAAAAACTTGAAATGTTGGGCAGAATTTTATACCTCAATGAGTAGGTAAATAAGATTAGAAAGAGAGAGTGGAGGAAGGGAAAGAGAGAAGAGAGAGATGAAAATAGAAGTTGGTAGTGTAAGAAGTGGTGCAAAATAGATGAAGAAAATTAAAGTCGGTTAGCGTTCAAAAGTGCTAATTTAAAAATAAGTGAAGCAAAACATTTATAAGTACATGAAATTGTAAAGAGTCGAAGAACAAACAAGACTTGTTTTACAAGTCTTTTATATTATAATATGAATAAGGTTGCATGCTCGAAAACGTGCCATTCTCAACAATTTGTTTGAGTAAAATATGAGTTGTGTAACATGACAGTCATGCAATTTTAATTCTATTAACTTGGTGGATTCTTTAGGTAAAATCGCTAATTTTGTTGTGTGCTATAAAATGAAGTAAATGGGTAAATGCCGGAAACCCTCTTATAATAAACAACTTTTAATAAAAATAATGGGATTGGTTGGAGCTGTAAAATTAGAATTCCTGACACCTGGTTTTTACCTGCTTTATAACATGATGAAGGAATGCTCGATGTTTTAAAGTTTTTCATTAGTTATAAAAAGCTGACTTCATAAACCGCTTTGTTTCTTAACCGCCGCCACGCAGTCTGTTCGGAGCAGCTCTCTTAAACCCATTTTGATGATGATAAAGCGTTGCGCCTCCGATGAGTTGTAAAATGCAAATCGGTCGAGGTATTGTTAACGTTAAATTATATTTATGACCATTACAGGTGAAATAAGTCTTGAACATTCGTTCGCCGCTAAAAAGCACTTTATTGTCAGACTTAATACTATTAAAGATGGCCATGTAATTTTGAAAGAAATAAATTTGGAAATATACGATTGCAAAATTCCTGACACGAACGACTGGTAATAAAAATATTATTGTTTGCCTGTTTACTTTTTGACGAGTAACATTTTATTACTAACTAATTTATTTTATTAACACAAAGCTGCTACATTTCTTAAAAGAAGTAATGTAGCAAATTTAGGATTATTGTCAAATTTGCATTATTTGCATTTATGTGCCAGTCTAGAGGATTAAATAACTTCACTTTAACAGCTGTAAATATTGTTAAATATTTTTGAATACCTATTTTTCTGAATCAACCAAATTTATTGTATTCCCTTTATATTTCATAAAAGCGATATATTAACTTTTTGGCATTCTTTATTACCCAAAATTTTATGTCTACAATTCCTTTCGACAAAATTGTTTTGTAAGCAATACACTTTGTAATCATTTTATATTTCTTGCGAACAATAACATAACAACCTCGATGCACCGTCTTAGTCACCTATGGATATATAGGCTATTAGAACAGCGCAGGAACAGTGTTAATATTAATTATTGTAGAAATTATTGAAGCACATCCGAAAATTCTACTTCCTAACGTAACTACCTCTTATTTTCCTATAAATACAGTAATATCAGGATGTATTGTACTTTACGTAATTATATGAACGGAAAAAAATTAAGTTAAAACGATTGTTTTAATTATCAATTATTTAAATTTATTTTAATGCGCACTTTGATGTTATACCTACCTATTTTAGATTACATTTTGTTCTTATGCGTATTTCTTTGTGCAGCTATTGGAAGTCTTTTATCATCAATAAATCAATGTCAAATTAATAATGCGCTGTTTTAATGTATTATAAAATCACTTTTGCAAAGTTCATTTTCAAAAAGACAAAACAACAGTAGGTATGAGATATAATCAACTATTAAAAATAAAACCTTTATCTTCATGTAATTACTCTTATTTATTTTGTAATAAAAGTTATTGATTTTATTTATTTTCTTCACAATGTAATTCGTATTATTGAATTAATTTATTGCATTATTATTATTAATTTATTTTCAATCAACCTTTTTTTTTAAATAATTATTGTAACTGTTCTAATATTTTTTTTCATTTTCTTCAAATACCAGACCTACCTATATTTTTTCAAGCCGTTTTATACATTTTTCCCTCATTTTCATCAAAATTAAATTAAAACTAATTGACTAATTATGTTAAACAGTTCTATTCTTTTCATTCTTACACAGCGATTTTCCAATTTTGTTCGTATAAATGAAAATTTTCCGGTCAAATAGTTTCCGGTTGCATGAATTTTGAAGTACTTTTTTTCTGTAAAGTTTGGCTATTGTGAAACATCACTGCATAGATCAAAAGTCTATAAAATGTTTAATTTTCTCAAAAACATTATTTTAAAAGTTTATATTTGAATAATGATTTTTAGCGCGAGTGACGTCAAACTTAGTTTGAAATCAACTGGCAACCGAGTAGTGGTTTCTAATGCAGTGGTAATGGTGATCTTTACGAAAAATGCCACTTTTTTCCATTTATTTCGGGCTAACTAGTACGTACACCATACTGCACCATACAATTAGAATTGTTTACCCGATCCCCAATCTCTACCTCTCTCTATTGGTTGCATCTTCTTCCTCTAAGTTCCTCCATCGTTCCACGATTTTCTCGCTCTTCCAAGCTTCCTTCTTCCTGGGGGTACCCATTTAAGTAACCGCTTTGGCCATCTGTTGTCCTCCATCCTTAGTAGATGTCCAAACCAACGTAAACCACGTTTCTCAATTCTTTGGGTTACTTCCTCATTTGCGTTCATTTTCATTCTTATTTGCTCGTTTCTTATGTGTTGCAAGCGAGACACCCCGGCACTTCTACGCAGGTAGTCCATTTCGACTGCATTTAGTCGTCTTCGTAATTAATATTACAATTATACAATTATTTATGCAGTGGCGCATTTCCTAATAGGCGCAAGAGGCCTCGTAAATCAAGGGGCCTCAAAATAAGGAAAATTTTATTTTTTTAATTATAAATTCCTGTTGTTATAAACACAGGAAAAATAATGAAAAAAATGCTAAGCCTTACGATGCCTTAGATTTGCAGTTATTTTGATTTCAGTGCAATTTTGAATTTGAATTTTTTGATAAAAATTTAATTTTGTTCAAATATTCTGAAACTTCATGAAAATATTAACTCTGTTATAATAAACACAGGAAAAATATCGAAAAAATTCTAAGCTCTACGATGACTTAGTTTTTCTGTAATTATGATTTCAGTGCAATAAAATTTTGATTTTTTTTGTTAAAAATTTAATTTTGTTCAAATATTCTGAAACTTTAGGAAAATATTAACTCTTTTGTAATTAACACAGAAAAAATAGCGAAAAAATTCTAAACCCTAAGATTTTATATTTACAGTTATTTTGATTTCAATGCAATTTTTTATTTAAATTTTTTGATAAAAATTTAATTTTGTTCAAATATTCTGAAACTTAATGAAAATATCAATACTGTAGTAGTAAACCCAGGAAAAATAACAAAAAAATTCTAAGCCCTAAGATGCCTTGGATTTGCACTTATTTTGAATTCAGTGCAATTTTTGATTTAAATTTTTTGATAAAAATTTAATTTTATTAAAATATTCTGAAACTTCATGAAACTATGACCTCTGTAGTAATAAACACAGGAAAAATACGGAAAAAATTCTAAGCCCTAAGATGCCTTAGTTTTCAAGTAATTTTGATATCAGAGTGCAATAAATTTTTGATTTTAATTTTTTGATAAAAATTTAATTTAGTTCAAATATTCTGAAACTTTATGAATATATTAACTCTGTTGTAATAAACAGAGGAAAAATATCGAAAAAATTCTAAGCCCTAAGATGCCTTAGTATTCAAGTAATTTTGATATCAGTGCAATAAATTTTTGATTTTAATTTTTTGATAAAAATTTAATTTTGTTCTAATATTCTGAAACTTCATGAAACTATGAACTCTGTAGTAATAAACACAGGAATAATATCGAAAAAATTCTAAGCCCTAAGATGCCCTAGTATTCAAGTAATTTGATTTATGTGCAATACATTTTTGATTTAAATTTTTTGATAAAAATTTAATTTGGTTCAAATATTCTGAAATTTTATGAAAATATTAATTCTGTAGTAGTAAACTCAGGAAAATTAACAAAAAAATTCTAAGCCCTAAGATTCCTTTGATTTGTAGTTATTTTGATTTCAGTGCAATTATTAGTAAAAAAAAGGTATTAAAATTATAAATCGTCTGCGGGCTGGTGAATGGGCCCCCCGGGCACCAGGGGTTCACATCAAATGCTTTAGGGAGTGTATGATTAGTGAAAATACTTAGAGGGGGGCCTCAAAATTGAATTGCGCCTGGGGCCTCATAAGTTCTAAAACCGCCACTGTATTTATGAACACATAAAAACTAAACGGTAACTTTATTGTAGGTACTGTCAAATTTTTGAATCAGTATAATTCACTACAGCGCCAACGTTGCCGAATTTGTCATAAACACGTTCGGGATCACGCGTTTGACGTCAGAGCTGCCCTCGGCACACCGAAGAATTTTTGAATTTCAAACTCTATTTTCGCCATAAAAATATTTTCTTTTTATTTTCAGTTTCTTTTATCATTATTTTTAAGAAATGATAGGAGTTATTCCTAAATTTGATTCATGCAACAACCCTATTGATTTCTTAATTTGGTTTTGGGTGATTGCTATTTCATTTGCTTTTTCCATTATGTGCGTGAACCCCGGTGTGGTTTGTATGGCACGCCGTTTTACTTTTTATTACAAAATTTAAATTATCTAAAGTTTTAATTTCTATTGCTTGAATCTAATCATTGCAACTATACATGAAAATGTTTGTTGCTATTTATACGTTACTCGCATTTTAGCAATACAATTTAAACAATTCACAAAAGTTTTTATTTAATGATATCGATTTAAAACATTACACAGAAAATTTTTGCCTAACGTTTTATTTTGTCTCTGCTCGGTGGAGAAATTTTGAACTTCGCTTTAATTTTTTTGGCAACCATGTTCAAAATTCAAATCCTTAAGATTGCAAGTAGTGAGTGGCGTGGGTTGCCTATGTAATACGTAATTTTTATTTATTTATGTTCAGATTAGACAAGAGATAAAAGATGCGCTGAAAGTGAAATGTATAACAGCAACTATATATTATAAAGAAATAATTATTAAGATATTCTAAAGATTTTAAAAATAACTAAATCTTTAACCATTTTATGTTTAGCATAAATGAATCCTTTACTTTTAAAAGGACCTAAGTCATGTAATTATATTTTGAGATAAACAAAAAAAATGTATAACTTTTTACTTTAATTATTTAAATAATTTGCAATTCTATTGAAAAATTATCACTATTTAAAAATTTGGAAAACTTCACTGCTTTAGTATCTTTCTAAATAAAATTTTTTTCAAATCGTGACCTAATTCATTTTATCAAATATGTCTACAGACCTCCCCCCTGAAGATTTCGTGAATAACTCCGCGATGATTGAGGCTCAATGAAAAGTCATTAAGCTCTAACGAGGCTCTAAGTTTGACACCAAAGTTACCCCAAAATTCAAAATAAAGGCTAAAATATAAAACAAGTCGACCCCCCCCCTCCAAAGATTTCACGAATAACCCCGTAACAGTTGAGGCTCAAACGAAAAGATGGAAACGCCTTTAGGCTTTAACGAGGCTCTAACGTTTGACACGTTTGTGCAAACATTTGTTTCGTTTGTTCCCAAATAGTTTTTGAAATATTCGAGAATTTTGGTAACATCGCACGTGGTGACATAAACTGTTATTTTAGAATTTCGGATTCAAAATAGTCTCAATCGATTGCACTTAGTTTGTGCGTTTGTGCAAAAATTTTTTTCGTTTGTACCCAAACAGTTTTTGAGATTTTCAAGGACGTTGACGCGCATGATTGGATTAACGAGATTCTGAGAAAAACTTACAGGATAATGACGTAAATAGTCTCAATCGTTTGTACTTTGTTTGTACCTGTTTGTGCAAGTTTTATTTTCGTTTGTACCCAAATAGTTTTCGAGATAATTCAATTTTAAGTTGGGGGGGGGGTCTAGTGCGGCCCGATCTATTGAATTCGCGAGCGGCCTAGAGCAATATCTTTATAAACACTTTACAAACTCTCAGTCAGTGCAGACACAACCCCCAATTCGTGAAAACTTTTTCTACCCCTGCTACCAATGTCTTAACCACTCCAAAAATATCACATGGATTAATTAAAAGATTTTCGCTTCCCCGTGGAATTTGTTCTCCGTGGTGTACTCTGTGAGCAGCATCAATATGATAATGGCTTCGTGGCGTTTCTTCCAGAGGGGCTAGGCACCTCGGTAAGCATGCCAGATCAATTTGCGGTTCGACGCAACCAATCATATATGAAGAAATCGTGGATTCCTGATATTTCGTTATAATCACCAATGTAAATGTAATCTTGTCTATGCTTTTATGTTTTTAATTTTATTTTTATAATTAAAATAAATTAATTTAAATTTTTTAATTTTGTTGTAAATTTCGGTATCAAAATCTTACACGTCGGTCAGCCCGTAGCCAGGATTTCATTTCGGGAGGGGGGGGGGCACTTGTAAAAAACCTTTTGTAAAATGTAAAATTTTCGGTTGTTTCCCTTCCATTTTCTTTGTCTTTTCAACATTCTTTTTTATGATTATCTCGAATACTATTTAGGTAAAAACGAAAATAATTTTTACACATATAATTTTTGTATTAATTTTATTAATAAATATTGTTAAAATCGAGTAATTTTTTTATTATTATCCATTTTTCTAATAAACAAATCTTGATAATTTTCTTATGAAAGCAATTAGCAAAATCCCCAGTCTGTTAAAAATAATATGTTCAAAAATAATTCGAATGTCAAAAAAGCATGTCTCCAGCCCCCCCCCTAATTTAAAATTGAATTATCTCGAAAACTATTTGGGTACAAACGAAAATAAAACTTGCACAAGCAGGCACAAACGAAGTACAATCGATTGAGACTATTTTGAATCCGAAATTCGAAATTCAAAACAGCATTTCTCCAGCCCCCCCCAAACTTAAAATTGAATTATCTCGAAAACTATTTGGGTACAAACGAAAGTAAAACTTGCACAAACAGGTACAAACGATTGAGACTATTTACGTCTTTATCCTGTAAGTTTTTCCCAGAATCTCGTTAATCCATTCATACAGGTGCGTTTGAGACTATTTTGAATCCGAAATTATAAATAACTGTTTATGTTACCATGTGCGATGTTACCGAAAATCTCGAATATTTCAAAAACTATTTGGGTACAAAAAAAAAATGTTTGCACAAACAGGCACTAACGAAGTGCTATCGATTGAGACTATTTTGAATCCGAAATAAATAAAGCCCACTGCATATAATAAGCATAGATTTTTGACAAAAAATAGTTTATGTTAGGAGGGCCTTATTACCTTATTTCAAGAGGCTTCGTATTCGTATATTATGCAACTTTTGTTTTCATTCGTACCCAAATCTACAAAGTTTCCCTATATGCTGTAAAGCACATTACTTTATTTCTCCATGTAAAATTCCTATTTTTACATTTATTAATTAATTTTTTTGGGAATTGGACCATTCAATAATATCTTAATAAAAACAGGTAATAATAATAATAAAAAAGAAATTTTGATTCTCTTGTCTAATTTAAACATAAATAAGTAAAAATTACGTATTACATAGGCAACCCACGCCACTCACTACTACCTGCAATCTTAAGGATTTGAATTTTGAACATAGTTGCCAAAAAAATTAAAGCGAAGTTCAAAATTTCTCCACCGATGGGCAGAGCCAAATAAAACGTTAGGCAAAAATTTTCTGTGTATTGCTTTAAATCGATATCATTAAATAAAAATTTTTGTGAATTGTTTAAATTGTATTGTAAAAATTCGACAATTGCATAAATTCAAATATTTCTTTTAACAATTGATTAAATTAGAATAAACAATTTGAACAAACGTTTAAATGATTAGAATTAGAGCGTTTGTCATTTAAAGGATAGAAAATAAAATTTATAATTTTAAAAATGAAAAATTTTAAAAACAAAATAATTCAACAATTGTATTAAATGAACATATATTTTTAAACAACTGCTTAAATTGCAAAAAAATTTTCAACTAACGTCGATTTGATTAGAATTAAAACCTTAGAAATAAAAGCTTTAGATAATTTAAATTTTGTAATAAAAAGTAAAACGGCGTGCCATAGGTTTGTGTATTATGTTTTGGAATTGTCATGGAAACGTCATTGCAAAATTAAAAAATAACTGTCACTTGTATAAATTGAGTTCCTAATAACCATATAATTAAATGGTCCAACTGCCGGCATAACAATGGTGTCAGAAGTGGGATTCGAAAGAAAGAAGCATTTTCATGGACAAGCAGGCTGAATTCTTGCGAACGATGACCGCAATGTTCAACACATTGCAGACGTCAATCACGAACGCAATAACAGCCACAAAACCGATATCAGGACAACCAAGAACACTTTCATTTGAGATGAGCGAATTTCGATCGACGGAAGAAGCAACAGTCGAAGATTACTTTATCCGCTTTGATTGGGCGCTGACGTGTAACATCCCCAATGAACAATATGGAAATTACGCACGAGTATATATGGGATTAGAACTAAACGGTGTCCTCAAGTTTCTAGGAAGCCCGAAGAAACCAGAAGATATTGACTATGGCGAGATACGACGGATATTGATAAACCATTTTGAGCGCACTAAAAATTAATACGTCGAGAGCATAAAATTTCGACAGATTACACAAGAAGAAGGTGAAACTGTAGCAAAATTTCCGTTACACCTTAATCGGGGTGCTGCTCCTTGTGAATATGGCGACTTCCTCGATAGAATGTTGATTGAGCAATGTCTTCATGGATTGAAAGCCCGTGAAATAGAGGCATACGAGATCGCACAAGCAATGGATCCTAATCAGTCGATGTCGCAAACAACTAACAAAACCGGGTATGCGCGACTATTATAAGAAATCAAGCATCGCATAGTACATCATCATACAATAATGGACAGCAACCGTAGCTCTCCACACCAAGATCAAGTAAGAATACAACGTGATTGCCAAGGATATAGATAGGAGGACAGCATGCACGCGAAAACTGTCCATTTAAAGATGCCATGTGCCATAACTGTAGAAAGAAGGCGCACATTGCAAGAGTCTGCAGATCAAACACAAACACGCAAAAAATTAACCAAAACACGGAACTGTTTGTGCAATTGTCCAATTGTTTAACATGCTGTATGGAGAACTTGCATTGTCATTATGAAGAATGACAGTTGCTTTCCTGATTTCGCCGATGACTTCTGACAAATAAACTGTTGTATACCATTCAGCGTTAACTGTTCTTCTTCGCCAAACTCAAGGGGTCAGAGAGGATTACCATGGGGTCATGAGGGAAAAATATACCATTTTATTGACTTCTACATAGTCAAATTATACGGAATTCATCGGGTACAGATCTTTTTTGCAGCTAAATGTTTATGTAAAATCGAATGTATTGCAGTTTTTGATATGCCTAAGGATGTCTCTATTTCACTGTATGTCACATGTTGATCTTCAATCAATTCAATTGTACTAATTTGTACAAAATTTTTGAACTCTATGCAATTTAAAGAAAAATCATGAATTATGCTGACGCATAAGATGGATTAACGAAATTCTCAGTATCCATTTATTAGGAAATTAGGATTTCTAAATTCTTTAAAATAATTGGTACAAAAAATGTAATAATGGTATCAGCTGGCTTGAAAGAATATATTTTTGACTAATCCAGTTAGAATATTTCAAGTATAACCATGGGTATATTATATGCAACGAAGTTATTACTTTAACTTTTGGTTTTGCAATGTTTCAAATTGTTGGTTAAACTGTGTCAAGTTCAAATATTCTTATGAAATCAATACCCCTAAGATATAAAACGAAGTTTAAAGCATTACTGACGCGCGTGAATAGATACTTGAAAACGTGCGACTTTATGTAATATCGTGAATAATATTAAACTTAGAAGTTATTAATAGAATGAGAAAACGGTAAAATTTTTAACACCTTATAAAAATGGCATAAACAAAGCATAAATGAATGAGATTACCTTTAATCCAAATAAGGAAATGTGCTGACTGTTTTATAATCAATAATAAATGCATATTAGCAAAGGTGAAACGGAAATTTAATACTTATGGTTAGGCATAAAGTTAATAACCCATTTAATTTTCTAAAATCAAAAACAATTTTAATATTGCCGTCCTGTTTTATAATATATATTTATAATTAAATATCTCGACCAGTTGCTTTAGCTGCTACTTCATTGAACAACTGTTATATAGGGTTTAATGTATCAATATTTCGTTTTCAAAATAAATTTAGGTAATACACTATACAGGGTGGTTCTTTATTAAACCATCAAATAAAAAGAATTTATTAATTTGTATCTATGAATTTAGAAAAATATCAAATATTCTTAGGTACTACTAGAAGGTTTAAATAAAAAACTTTTACTAAAGGTAAAAATTTAATATATAAAATATTTAACTTACAATAATTTTTGAAATTGCCGAATTAATAGAAATGGCATAAAATCGGGTAAAAGATGTTTTAAATGTAATTATTGTGATTATTATTATTATTATTTAATAGTTTGGAAATCCACTTTATAAACTTTGCACTTTTATGTATTCAATGTTTAAAATGAAAAAAATAGGTAGTAATTTATGTCGATTGAATTAAGTTAGTATTGTGGCGTGACATGGAAGCATTATATCTGGATTTCAGTATTGACGAACACCAACGTTGGAGTTTGATTTTATTTCCTTCACTATTATAATATTCAGAATATAAATAATATATATGTAGGTCAATATGTACAAAGAAAAGGAATATTGATTTATTATATATAAATTTTTAAGCTAATTAATTGCCTTATGTAGCCAAAATAACTTTCAAGTTTCAATTTTAGATATAGTACGAAAATTAATTTATTAGTAGAGGTATAAGAAATTCCTTGGATTTGTCTTAAAGGACTTGATCCTCAGCAGTATAGTGTATTCATTGCTTATAATGTAATATACAAATAATAGTAAAACATTAAATAATTATCAGACGAATTAGAAGGATTAAAGGTAACTGAAAGAAGCATAGAATAATTGATAATATATGGAAAGGTTGGTGATATCGTACCACCGCGCCGCCTAAATCGTACCGTAAATTTGAAATGTATCTCATCAATCTATTCATGCGCGTCAGAATCAAATGCGATAATGTGTTTTCGTATATCTTGAAAACCGTAAACACATTAAATTTATGAACTTCATTTTACATTATTGATTTATACAGCTACATTAGTAATAATAATAAGCACAAAATTATTACATACCTGGGTTTTATTCTACAACAAAAGATAGCACAAATTTTTGGACATTTTTATTTACTAAATTCTGTATATCAGAATCTATCTTCGCAGATTCGGATGCTGCAATATTTAGCTTAGGTCCAAATCAGAAATATTTAGTCCTTACAATTGAAAATCAGTCCTCTTGTGTTTGTGGGCAAATCAAAATTGTATAATATATTTAATAACCCAATGAGTCAGTTAATTATGAAATAACTTCAATAAGGGATAAAAAGTTAGAAATTTCGTTGTTTTACAGTAAATTTTGTATAACTTACGATAGGAATACAGATGTTG
This sequence comes from Rhagonycha lutea, assembly GCA_958510855.1. Lineage (NCBI taxonomy): Eukaryota > Metazoa > Arthropoda > Insecta > Coleoptera > Cantharidae > Rhagonycha > Rhagonycha lutea. Next base: position 2,693,513 of record OY294042.1, read on the forward strand.
GCATGCAAATGAAATCGGTTGCAAATATACCTACTCTATTAGGAGATTAACTTTTAATGGCCGTCTTCCAACGTTCCTTCTTCCATAATTATCTGGATTTTGCATATAGTTTAGTACAACATTAACAGATCTTGTGATTTGCCTCGCAATTTTGCGGTTAGAAAGTTCCTGTAACTTGTAACTTTCGATTAGTCCACGTTTGTATTTCGTTAACCTTTTACCCCAGGCCTTGATCTCATATACCATTTTTTATTTAAATAAGTACTGATTTGTATTTATACAGTATTTTCTGTAGATTTTATAGCTCCAATATCTTCATTTAAGCAGTTAAATTAACTAAAGTTGTCACAGGGTTAAAATAATGTAAATTAAGCGTGCGCCATTTTTAAAATTGGATTGTGCATTCACCATTCACTTCTTTTTTAAATTGAATATTAATTTTATAACTTGGTTTAAGTTTTTTATTAATATTTGGAAAGCATAGCGCATCATAAACCATTAATTGTGTGGGTTACGGTGCTGAAGGCTCCTGATTCTATTCGCATATCATTTAATATAAATAATAGTAATTAAGTATTAAATTTTATAGTTTTATTCTTCCCCACCATGAAAAATTTCAATGGACGCCCATGGACCACGGTACGGGTGAAAATGTAACTGTGCCATTCTGTCTGATGAAGAAAATTTCTTGTCTTCGAAGGGTCTGCAATAAAATAAAATAGCACTTACCAGTTTTATTATACAAAATTAATTGATAATTTCTTGAAATATTTATTTTTTGTTAAAGAAACTTCCGAACTCGTTCTTATTGAAGTATTCAAAATGAATTTATAATTTTAAAATTGTGTAGTATTAGCGAAACTGGTTTGAGTGTAGATAATAATCCACTCCATGTCAAAAATTTTAGTTCGCAATTCAGCACATTTATTTATTTTTTATTTTAAATATTATCAACTTACTCTTAAATTTGAGTTTAACTTAAAATAAACAATTTAATAAGTGTCCAAACATTTTCGTAATCGTACTTCGGATAATAACGTCAAACACGCTCGCAAAGTCTTTTTTTATTAATTTTTTATTAAAGTATTCATAATTATACCCCGTGATTTGTTAAGTGGGGGAGTTAATTTTATATCAAAATGGCAATAAAATTGATCTAAATTAAAAATTCACAAGTATAAGGTGACTAAAGTAGGTAGATAAATTTTTGGAATTTTTTGAATTTTGCAAAATATGCCAAAATTTAAAAATAGATTATTTATAATTTATTATCTTCCAGCACTGCTTCTAAATAATATAAACGGTGGCTTATTGTTGCCGTAAAAGTCATTTATAATATTAGTTTGATTTGTTCCATGTCTAGTGGAATAATATTACAGCATTTTGACCACGTAACCTTAAGACATGCCAACACGCATCCATTGCCCGAGGACTTGCACAGGTGTTAGCGGTTCATCTCACACCATCTCAACCCCAATTACAGGGCCGGTTTCTTCACAAGATTAAATTTAAAACAATGCATACCAATTATTCTTAAATTACTATTCTATATGCCATAGGCACAAATGCTGCGGCATCAATAAAACAAATTTGAAAGCTATATAGGAGTTAAACTTAGGGTGGATAATGTATTACCTTATTAATACCTTATAAACAAAAAATTATAATATTGCATAATTAGGTAGATACCTACCATAAAAAAAGTAAATAATTTTAAAACTTTTTTACGTAAACCAATTACACGTTTTTATAATTTTTGCCAATTTTCTCAGTTGAAAACCCATTAACAATTTTTTTATAATATAACCGTTAAACAAAAAAGTGTGTCAAAATAAAAAATAAGTTTGCCAAATTTCGTAAATTTTACACATTTGTTGATCATTCTGTAAATAGCAATTACCCAAATTATTTGCTCCCCATACCTGCCTCATGCTCAGATTAAATCATTGGGTTTTCATTCTTCACGGAGACATCAGATAAATAGGAACGATGGAACCAAAATTGACATAATTAAATCAAAAATATTGTTGTAATTATTTTTCACTTAATCTTCAATAATCAGTAGCACGCAAACCCACTAAAGAATCTTAATGTCCACTTGATGAAGAGAAATACTATATTTATCAAGTGACCCTAAATATTTTTTTATTATTTACAAAACGTTATTATTATACCCTTATTATCTCAAAATCTTGCGTGAAAAATAAATTCCTTCAATGTGAAAAGTTACCCTCATTATCTCGTAAAAGAATAATTTTTAATAACGTGTCACCTTTCCACAATTTTTTAATTTTCAAATAATTGGAGACCTTCTTCCAGCAGAAGCACCATGCGTGCATGGTAATTAAGAACCCAGTATACCCTCTAATTCATGATGGCGTGCCTTTTTTCAACATTTTAATTATTTCTATATTATGAATTTGGGAATACGAAGTAAAAAGGTATTGAAGGGCTCTGAGGAAAAAATGTTTAATTTTGAAAAATAAATCATAACTTGAATGCAAAATTTGATATGAAAAATTGGTTAACAATCCAAAAACTCCTTTTTCACTCGGATAATTTGGCGGATAATTTGACTATTTCAGAAGTTGCTGTAATTGACCAATTTATTATTGTGGCATTAATATTCATTACGTATTTAATTTTAAAAATTTGGTAGGGATTACAATACCGGTATCTCATTGGAAGTGGATGGGGTTCAGAAAATGCAGTGGCGTAACTACCGGTGTGCGAATGAACACGGCCCGTAAAATCTTAGGGGTCCGAGGCAATGTAATAAACACGCGTAAAAGGCGCTTGTGCAAGCCGGAAACGGACCACTCGGCAACGGGAATCGACCGGTCGAGCTTAAGTTAGTGTTAGCAGTGGCGTAACTTAAAATTTAGACCTGGGAGCAAAAATTTTGACGGGCCCCGAGATTGAAAGGTGTGCGATTTAAAACCAAAATTTGGTTCCAAAATAATACAGTTTAAGGGGATCATTCATCCCTCTGCCCCCCTCCCGTTATTTACGCCATTGTCCATACCTCCCCAGACTCAAATTACACACTCATGTCTTCACATTTTAGGGTGTTTAGTGGGCTTATCCACCCTAAAAAATTGAAAAAGCACTTCAAAATAAGTATTATCATTTACTAAAATATCAATTGAAACATTGTTGAACCAAAACAAATTTATTCATCTGAAATGGGCGTGAAACCGGGGGTCTGAAGGTACACCCCCCAAGCATACGTAAGTAACAAGCCGACTTATTAAAATTGATAACCAAGCAAGTTTGATTCTTGAATTGTCTTCTTGTTGCTTACATACCAAACGATACGAACCAATAAAAACAAATTCATTTCCACGAAATGGACGTGACACCGGGGGGTCTGGGGGGTATGGAATACCCCCCAGGTACACGTAATCAACAAGCCAACATATTAAAACTGATAACCAAGCTAGTTTGATTCTTGAATTGTCTTCTTGTTGCTTTACGTAACAAACGGAATATTTTATACCCCCAAACCCAGCTGGAGTAGCTTGGGGAGTGACAGGATCGGGGTGAAGCTAAAAATTGGAAGTAGTACAATGGGACCGAATTAGAGGCCTAAGTGCGTGTGAGTTTATCTTAATCTCTAATATTGTAAAAATTTACAATAAATCCAGACCCCCAAACCCACTTGGCCCCTACAATGGTTGCATGTGTCAAGTTTGAAGAAAATCATCGGTAACCATAGCAACGATATTTGCTTTTGAGGTATGGGCAGTGGCGTAAATAACGGGAGATGGGGCAGAGGGAGGAATGGTGCAGGGCCCAATGCTTTGGACCCCCTTAAACTGCATTATTTTGCGACCAAATTTTGTTTTAAAATCCCACGACACCTCTCAATCGAGGGGCCCGTCAAAGCTTACGCCACTGAGAAAATGTAATTATTAGAAAAACAAAGTCAGCCGACCTAGCACCTCCAACTTTTCAAAATCAAAAATAAAATAGTTAAGAATTTTGTGTTCTAACGTGTCCCCATGAAAGATAAACTTTTGGTTGTTTTTTAATTCTAAAATTTACTATAACGTAATTTTGTGCTAAACAAAGACACTAAACTGCAACAGCTTACATGTACAATGAACATTCAATAATAATTTCTCATAAGATCCCACGGTAATTTCCCATACCATATAAAAATATTTTATTTATTTGAATAAATATTGAAAAAATCATTTCGACACGAATATAAAATATAGTATATAGAACTATATAATATATAAAATTAATGTTTTATTAAGTTATCGAGGTTTTCTTTTGGAAAATTGATGAGTAAAATTGTATTTGCATTAAACCAGTACGGGTCTGATAATGATAGGTATCCAATTTACGAGTAGAATCGTGAATGAGATTAAAACATGTAATCCGGTATTCTTTGATTTTATAATTTATCTTGCTAATTTTTTTAACAAACGTCGAATCCTAATTACGGTCCTGGTTGTTCCTGCTTTTGTTATAATAAATTTGATACTAATAAGAGTAAGTACGTAGATGCCCGACAGCTCTCCGCCTAAATTTGCTAGAAAAGCCTTTAATCTGTACACATTATTTTATTAATCTCTTTTTTATTTTTATTAATTTGGCGGCATTTTTAAATTTAGAAGAAAATCAAAACCGGTGATATATTACAAAATTTAAATTGATTCAAGAGCTAAAAATCAAAATAAGCGAAAATTTCTACCTATTATTTAATTTTAACTGCCGAATAAAATATTACAGCACCTTAAAGTTTTATTAAGCATAAAGTGATCAAGTTGAATGGTTTCTGTGGTATTTATGTACACAAAGCTATTAAAAGTGCAAATTATACAATTATACAACTAAACTTTCCTCGTAAAACGAATAAAAAGTAATTAAAAGGATGAAACAATTAAATATTTTTATTAACAAACCACAAATTTAAATTTGCGGTTTCACCAAAGGGAATTTAAATTTGCTGTCAACGTATAATCATAAATCTTTGAAAATTTTCTAAGAAGATGTCACTTAAATCTAAACAATTAATTTTTAACCAACACATTTCGCTCATACAAAAAATATGATTAAGTTTTTGAAAAGAAATTATAGTAAAACTAAAAAATAAAGAAAATTTGTTTTCCCCGAAATAAAATAAAAAATTAGTTGGAAAAAATTTTGAAACTATTATTTAAGACAATTCTATATTCTATTTCTAATTAAAAAAATTAATTTAAAAGTATTGAAAGAAAAAGAAATACTAATCCAGTAGCAGATTTCCAGTTTCATCTTGAGATTGAAGAATTTGTATTGAAATATTTAAATGATTAATTTAATGCCTCTTGTAAAACTTCCAAGCATAAATAACTAATCAGTGGACCATGGTGTGAGAAATCACCGTGGAAATGTACTAAAAGAGGCTTAATTGAGTTAATAATAAAAATTTAAATGTGATATTTTAATTTTGGAATGGAATACATTTTTTTAATGTGTCAAATTCTTTTGAATGTTCTTATATTTTAAAATATTGCCTTTTCTGAATAATAGGTTAGGGAAACATTCAATTTACGTAAAACTGCAAAATGATGCAATTACTGATGCACTCATAGACGTAGTCTATTCGCTATGTACAATAAAACAACTATATTACGAAAACGCAGCGGAATCTCGTTAATTCATTCATAAGCGTCACTCGCATTTTAAAGGTTTTTTTAAGGTTTTAAAGTTAGGTCAACTGTAAAAGCAGTATACCCATTTCTGATCATACTCACCCATTAACACCCATTAATGGTAAAATTTCAAATTAATTTGATTTTTTAAAATTTTTTTACAGGTAAGCCATTTTATATGAAATTACCAATCATAGCATTACAAATATAATGAATAAGAAATGACACATAAATGTAAATACCACAACCGCTGTACATCATGTAACGCACTATTGTATCTAACCTACACAACTTATGCTGTAATGAGCATGAACTCGAAACCGCTCATCAATATACACATTTGTAATCTATCACAGTGTGTGACAACATTCCGACATGCAACTCTGGATAAACTTGCAAAGATCTAATTATAAACCAGAAGTGTTACTTATTAACTAATACTCGTAGAATTTACAATAGGACTAGAACCAGTGGCGGATTTCCTAACAGGCGCAAGAGGCGCGCGCTTAGGGCCTCGTAAATCAAGGGGCCTCAAAATAAGGAAAATTTTATTTTTATTAATTAAATTCCTGTTGTAATAAACACAGGAAAAATAATGAAAAAAATGCTAAGCCCTACGATGCCTTAGATTTACAGTTATTTTGAATTCAGTGCAATTTTGAATTTAAATTTTTTGATAAAAATTTAATTTTGTTCAAATATTCTGAAACATCATGAAAATATTAAATCTGTTATAATAAACACAGGAAAAATATCGAAAAAATTCTAAGCTCTACGATGACTTAGTTTTTCTGTAATTATGATTTCAGTGCAATAAATTTTTGATTTAAATTTTGGTTAAAAATTTAATTTTGTTCAAATATTCTGAAACTTTAGGAAAATATTAACTCTTTTGTAATTAACACAGAAAAAACAGCGAAAAAATTCTAAACCCTAAGATGCCTTAGATTTACAGGTATTTTGATTTCAGTGCAATTTTTGATTTAAATTTTTTGATAAAAGTTTAATTTTGTTCAAATATTCTGAAACTTCATGAAACTATGAACTCTGTAGTAATAAACACAGGAAAAATACGGAAAAAATTCTAAGCCCTAAGATGCTTTAGTTTTCAAGTAATTTTGATATCAGTGCAATAAATTTTTGATTTTAATTTTTTGATAAAAATTTAATTTTGTTCTAATATTCTGAAACTTTATGAATCTATGAACTCTGTTGTAATAAACACAGGAAAAATAATGAAAACATTCCAAGCCCTAAGGTGCCTTAGATTTACAGATATTTTGATTTCAGTGCAATTTTTGATTTAAAATTTTTTGATAAAAATTTAATTTTGTTCAAATATTCTGAAACTTCATGAAAATATTAACTCTGTTGTATTAAACACAGGAAAAATACGGAAAAAATTCTAAGCCCTAAGATGCTTTAGTTTTGAAGTAATTTTGATATCAGTGCAATAAATTTTTGATTTTAATTTTTTGATAAAAATTTAATTTTGTTCAAATATTCTGAAACTTCATGAAACTATGAACTCTGTTGTAATAAACACAGGAAAAATAACGAAAAAATTCTAAGCCCTAAGACGTCTTTTTAGACGTTATTACTTTGATTTCAGTGCAATTTTTGATTTTAATTTTTTGATAAAAATTTAATTTTGTTCAAATATTCTGAAACTTCATGAAAATATTAACTCTGTTGTATTAAACACAGGAAAAATACGGAAAAAATTCTAAGCCCTAAGATGCTTTAGTTTTCAAGTAATTTTGATATCAGTGCAATAAATTTTTGATTTTAATTTTTTGATAAAAATTTAATTTTGTTCAAATATTCTGAAACTTTATGAATCTATGAACTCTGTTGTAATAAACACAGGAAAAATAATGAAAACATTCCAAGCCCTAAGGTGCCTTAGATTTACAGATATTTTGATTTCAGTGCAATTTTTGATTTAAAATTTTTTGATAAAAATTTAATTTTGTTCAAATATTCTGAAACTTTAGGAAAATATTAACTCTGTTGTATTAAACACAGGAAAAATACGGAAAAAATTCTAAGCCCTAAGATGCCTTAGTTTTCAAGGAATTTTGATACCAGTGCAATAAATTTTTGATTTTAATTTTTTGATAAAAATTTAATTTTGTTCAAATATTCTGAAACTTCATGAAACTATGAACTCTGTTGTAATAAACACAGAAAAAATAACGAAAAAATTCTAAGCCCTAAGACGTCTTTTTAGACGTTATTACTTTGATTTCAGTGCAATTTTTGATTTTAATTTTTTGATAAAAATTTAATTTTGTTCAAATATTCTGAAACTTCATGAAAATATTAACTCTGTTGTAATAAACACAGGAAAAATATGGAAAAAATTCCAAGCCCTAAGATGCCTTAGTTTTCATGTAATTTTGATTTCAGTGCAATAAATTGATTTAAATTTTTTGATAACAATTTAATTTTGTTAAAATATTCTGAAACTTCATGAAACTATGAACTCTGTAGTAATAAACACAGGAATAATATCGAAAAAATTCTAAGCCCTAAGATGCCCTAGTATTCAAATAATTTGATTTATGTGCAATACATTTTTGATTTAAATATTTTGATAAAAATTTAATTTGTTTCAAATATTCTGAAATTTTATGAAAATATCAATTCTGTAGTAGTAAACTCAGGAAAATTAACAAAAAAATTCTAAGCCCTAAGATGCCTTGGATTTGTAGTTATTTTGATTTCAGTGCAATTTTTAGTAAAAAAAAAGTATTAAAATTATAAATCGTCTGCAGGCTGGTGAATGGGCCCCCCGGGCACCAGGGGTTCACATCAAATGCTTTAGGGAGTGTAGGATTAGTGAAAATACTTAGAGCAAGGGGGCCTCAAAATTGAATTGCGCCTGGTGCCTCATAAGTTCTAAAACCGCCACTGACTAGAACCGATAGTTTAACGTGAACTCTTATATACGGATTAAGGCGTTCGCTACCGAGAATCTAACATTATGAAGTTTGCAGTCTCCAAACGGCGCAGCTTTAATAGTTTTGATGTAATTCAATTGAATAAAAAGAAACTGATGAGTAATTGGGCAACAATGATAATTGGAAAAACGGCTGTTTTTAAAATGAAAATCATTCAGTCTTCAATTCCAGAATTATTCATTTACCAGAAATGCAACTTAGCGCTGCATAATTTAAAAATTTCATTTTCAAAAACTAGCATGGATTTTTTCCCAGCCAGTCTATAACCACCAATTTGCTATATTCCGTTCCATCTAAGTAACTTTGAAATCATTCGAGAAGTATATGCAAATTAGCCTCTTTACATGAACTTTCCCCAAGTCTTTGACCGAGTTTCCCACGAGGCGTTTGTCTCTAAACTTGAATCCGTTGATTTTGATCAGCTTATAGATTATTAACTATTTGTCGGGTAAAAACTGTATCAATTGTGAATTGAAAACTTTCGGTCTTCTGAAATTGTGGTAACCAAGAGTTCCACTAGCAAAGCACTATATGGTACCATTGTTTCCCCCCATTTTTTAAGTAGAAATTGGAAAGAATTTCAATTTCCCTTACCCCATATAGCATATACCTAACTTATTGGTTGCATATTGTGACTTAATGCTATTGTAATCCATCTGGATTCCTAATATTTAGAGAATTATTATAATTATGTGCATTGATTTTTGACGATTTGGGCATTAGTTTGGATATTGGTTACATTTTTAGTAGTCATATAATTAATATTTTCAATAAAGATTTCCGGGCTTTTGATTCAAACTCGGCATTCAGTAATACAATAGAATTTTCGAATTGGTATTGAGCTTTCAATTAATAGATTATGCTTTGTGTGTTTGGTTTCCGTGAAATGGCAATCACTTAGCATAAATAGACACATTTTACTATAAATTGATGTGATATTGATCCATTTAAACGATGGATAAATCTTCATAAATTCAGAAGTAGTCGAAACATTGGAACCACAAGCACAATTACATTATCAGCTGATTTCAATAACGTGTGATAATCATCAGATGCACCCGGGCTTTATCATTATGAACTCTTCTTGTACGAGAAAGAAGTACCAAAGAGTACTAACTTAGATTATGGTGTAGAATAGTATTATCTATGTCCTGGTTCACTTATGGAAGAGAGAATTGAGTATTTTTTAATTTCCAATACTATAAGAGAAAACTTAGAAGGAAAATTACTGGAGTATTATTTAGAGAACTTGAATGGTTTGGCCATTTGATAAGAATGGAGCAGAATAGGTTAACTTAAAAAAATGGCAAGGAAGAGCCATAGGAGAGAACAAACGGAGAAAGCCCCAGCGGAAATGTTATAACACTTTAAAAAAGATATTGTTCATAAAATTAGAACAATTTTAGTTTAGATTGTCGAGAAATCCAAATTGTGTTAAAATTATATACAATATTTTTAGAAAGAGTAGGTACCACTGCGTCAGAAAGAAATATAATTGTACATAGTGTTAACACAATTGAGTGTGTAGACTGTAGACAATTTAGATCCAAATTGTGCTACTTTTAAGCACAATGTTCTTTCAGTTCATGGTACAGATAGTTCTAATAGGAGGGAAAAGTTATGGAATGAGGTGAAAGAAATTACAAAGGATAATAAGAAATACATGAGGACAGAATGCTGATGAATATAAACCTCAACCTTTATACAGATAAAAGAGGACTGAATTGTGAAGAAAAATGTCATTATTTTTTGGATGAAATATGTTTACAAAATTGTTTAGCTATATTGTAGATCAGTACTTATGTTTTTTTGAACGGTGAAGTTTTTTTGTAAGTTTCTACAAGACTGTTTTTGCAAATGTATTTTCAGAGCAGAGTGGTCAAGCAAGTTGACTATGAACTTTGAATGTCCGGTTCGATTCCGGGTGAGGTATTCTGGCCGTCTCTCTCCACGAAGTGTGGGTTCCTCGTCAGGCTAGCTCCTCGGCGTAGGTAAAATAATATGAAATGCTAAAAAAAACAAACGCTTGCGAACTGGTAAGCCGCGCAACTGTATAAAAAGAAGGATATATAGGTATATTATAATATATTATTGATTATCAGTATTGTTAAGTTCATAATACGTATTATAATATAGTTATTAAGGGGAGGTTCTCATGAAACTAGATCCAAAAATCGATTTTTTGTTTATATCATTTTTTGATAGCCTATTATATGTAGAATATATTCCCCAAACCGTTTGACTGAAATAAATTTCATAAAAAAGTTATGGCATAATAAGTCGATCCATTAATACATACATATATACGATACATTAATACTTTTTTGCGTTTCCTGAACAATTACATTTTTTACATTTGCAGCCACGATAACTCAAAAACTACTGACTAGATTCACTTTTTTTTTTTTTAATTTGAAGATCATTAAATTTATTGGGGGATGAACTACAATGAAGGTAATATTCGCTGATTTGTTTGTTTTATACCACTTTAAAGAGCGAAAAACTAGTGAAAAACCGGTATCGAAAGTTTGCATGTCCGCCATTTTTTTAATTTTCACCATTTTTTGATGATTGTCGTTCATCCCCCAATAAATATTATATAGTTTATAAAAATATTTTGTTTTTTGATTTCAAATAATTTTTACGAGTGCTAGAGTGGCTGCAGTGAAGGCACCTTTTTTAGAGACTGTCATTTTACAACACTTCTAGACATTTCCCGTGACGTCATTTTTCTTTTAAAAAAATTTTTTTTTGTAGTTAATAATTCAATAAATAAGTGTCAAAAATTTTAAGTTGCTTATTTACTTCCTTCCATGAAAAAAAAATTGAAGAAAATAACCTTATTTTCTGGTAGTTTCATGAGAACCTCCCTTTAATGCTCACAATTTATTAAATCAAGTCCCATTAAAATTCAATTAAATTCAAATTATTGAGATACAAAATTGTAATCGTAGTACACAAAAATGGAATATAATTAAATTACATCAGTAGGTACTATATTCATAATTTCTTAATTTGTGGAAAGTTTGTGGATAATATTGACAAATCGAATTAAATGTCAGTACCAATTACTTACTGAATAAAAGTACTCGTATAAACAAGGATCTACAGCTTAACCTTAACGTGGAATCCAAACCACAGCACAAATAATTCAGCAGATAAATTGTGGTCCTAAGCTCAACTCCCTACTGCCGCACAGTTTCACAACAATCTGAACTAATATTTGGAATTTTGAGTTTAAATATCGGACACATTTATATCGTTCTATAATATTAATCTTACGTTTTCAACAATCCAATCATGCGCGTCGCTGTAATCAGTGATGGTTTATGGTAATTAATGATTATGTAAATACTGTAGTCTGGAGAATTTAAAAGTAGGAACAGTAATTTTAAATTCACTATTATAATTGCGACTATTAATACAGATTTTTCTCACAAATTTTAAGCTTTAATAGAATGAAAGAGGATTTTCAAAAAAAAAACAATTTCCTATATGTTTTGACAAAAATATTTGGTATTGTTTATAAAATTTGTAGGAAAGATTATATAGGCTTTCTAAAGTTACATTTGTGTAGCAAACTGTTTTTAGAATTTTTCCAAAATAGTTAATTTCAATAACTGAGATAATAGTACCTACACTAAGAAAAATAAAAATATAAAATTGTAATGTTTTTTCTCAAAACAATTTGGACGATTACAACTCAAAATTCACCCTCATTTCTCACAGTAATGTTTGTATAACGGCAAACCTTTAGGAGTTTTCACATATACACCTAATTTTGTCTTGACAAAATACCTGACAAATCGACCGACAAGAATTTATTTAGGATTTAGGAAACGTAAAGTAAAAAGTAGATATCTATTATAAATTTTCTTTTATTATTAAAATTTGTGTGTTTCGACATTGAAATTCTTTTTAAATGTTTTGGAATAGAATTACTTTTTGTAATCAAAATTTTTCATTAAATATATCTACTCTTTTCATATTTAGCATTCGATTTGCAATAAATAAAATGTATAGATATATTTTTAATAATTCATCTTTTATTGTATTGCAAATATTTAAGAAAATTTTTGAATAATGCCAATTTTTAAATTTAAAAATATGTTTTGAATGAGAAGTAAGTTTTTACATTTCCACTGGTTTTTCGAAAAATGGATCTAATAAGTAAAAGTTTTTTCTAATATTAACATATTATATCATATTGGGTATCGTTAAAAGTTCAATTCTTTAATCCTTTCAGCTTCTACAAAAATTTAATAAGTATACTAAAGAAAAGAAATTATTCGTTTGAATCAAAATTATTTTTCCCGTTTTGACTGTCAATTTTTCAGTGAAATCGAATATTTATTTTAAATAAGAAATCCTGATAGACCAGGATTTTTCCATTTGTTTAGCACAATAGTAGTATATTGTATAACATAGATAGCAAAGCATACAGTGACTCGCAATTGTCTTCGGACAACTAATAAAAATTGCATTAATTTCAATGTAATTTGACTTTCTGAAGTTATTGAAAAAAAATAGCAATATCAACTTACGATTTTATAAAATATCCCTTCGGGTCACCGGTAACACAAAAAAATTTGAAAAAATTCAATCACAAACAGAATTAGCAAGGGTTTAATCATTCTATAGTTGCAATTCTATTCAAATTAAAACTGCAAAAGTTCTCATACACTACATGAATTATCACTTTAGATTAGGGAAACTGAGAAAATATTTCATTATTTAATATTTGATGGGGTATCAGGTTTGTTCTATTACTTTTTTTAGTCGATTGGGCATATTACATATGATTTTTTTTAAATATTTTTGGATTATAAGAGCCCATTCCTCTTGTAAACGTTGAAACGTTCTTGTTTTTATTTATAGGGGTGGTTCATACCTTACGATTTAATTCATCACATAGATTTTCTATGGAATCCATGTCGGGTGACTGAGGGGGTGGATGTTTACTTTGGGGCATTTATACAAAAGAAATTCTTGCATGGGATCATTATTCTCGTAATATTTAAAAGGGTTTTGAATTCCCATTTGAGCCGCAATTTGTAATAATTTTTTTTGGAGTAACTGTAAATATTTAAAACGATGCATTATGCTATCGAACACAGCTAAATTGCCCACCCCCTTAGCTGAGAAACAACCTCAAACAAGGACATTTCTTAGTCAATGCTTGACCGTACCACGTAATTTTTTAATATTAAGCTATTTATTGGCTTTTAACCACATCAGGATTCGACTTTTAGAAACGCATATTTTGTTATATTTACTCTCGTTTGCAAATATAACATCATTCCACCATCTTAAGTCTTTTTGTAGGTGCTTTTTGTCGTAAATAAGAGGTGGGTCACTTTTCTCTTTGAAATCGATTCGATCTTCTTCCTTAAAATTCATAATAATATGTGCCAAATGTGAAAGTTTCCAAATTTCCTGATGCGATGTAGTCTTCGATAATGAAAAATTGCTAATTGTCTTAAATCAAAACTTTTAAGCTCCATTGTGCTAAATATTAAATTTCACGATTAAAACTGAGCATTAAAGTTATCTTTGGTATTTACAAGGTTGATGCAAGTGCATTTTAACATTGTTACACAATTCTAAGAAGCGTTAAAATAATAAAATTATAACTTGTCCGATTACTATTGCAGTTATAATTTAAATAGAATTGCAACTACAGAATGATTACTAATTCTGTTTGTAATTGAATTTTTTCATACTTTTTTGTTTTACCGGTGACCCTTAGGGATATTTTATAAAATGGTAAGTTAACATAGCTGTTTTCTTTTTAAATAACTTCAAAAAGTCAAATTATATAGAAATTATTGCAATTTTTATTAGTTGTCCGAGGACTTATGTGAGTAATTGTATACTTATAGTACAATATTCTTTGTCGCGATCTCTAACTTTCGCGCATATAATAATCAAATGTATCTGTAAAATTCATTACGAATTTTATTTTTACATAATCGAATATGATGACGATTATTACTCATATAAAGCGGCTTTTAGATAAGCCGGCGATAGAAAATATTTTCACTGAACTGAAATATAGGACAAAAGTAGATAACAGAAGTGCGATTGAATTCTTTGCTTCCATACCAAAAGAATCCTCATTCTTTTTCGGTGCAGAAATTAATAGAAAATGATTTGATCGCTTCAATAAACTTTGCCTCCATCAAATAGATTATTGTGTTAGCCTGAGATTAAAGACCGACAAATTTTGATGCTGTATTTTGAAATACGGCGTTCCTTGCAGTTTCTGCGAAAAGAAACGTAGGTAACAGTTTTACTTCCAAATGACTCAGGCATGCCCGTGCATGGCTTCAACAAGATGGAATCTAAACATGTTTCAGTTTCCGAGAAAATGGATAAAAAGATAGGGTGCTTATATAATGGCAACCGAGATCATCACACTTAACTCCTGATGTGGACTTCTTTTTCTATCGCAGATTATTTAGTAAGCAAAAATCCAATAGTTGAAATTAATAATAATTAATGAAAGAAATTTTGCAAAATATAAAGCGAGCGGGAATTGTCGCTAAGTTTGCTTATTGTTCAGCAGTTAATAAGTGGCACTTTGAAAGCTTAATTTTGCGTTTCAAATGTAAATTAATTCATGTAACAAAAAAAATTAGTTTTTATTAAAAATAAAATTTTTAATTTCTTTCATCGCGTTATTTTCATTTTATAAATCAACATTAATTTCACAAAATTACTGACATTAATCGTGATTAAATCTTTTACGTACAATTTCCCGAAATGTTCGTATGTAACGTAAAGCGCGTTATGATATTTGCAAAAAAAAAGCATGAGTTTTTCAATAAACATGAAAAATTTTAAATTTCCCTTTCCTCAATTGCCGGAAGTATAAGAAAATTATTATTGTGTACTCAACCAGAGCCGTCTCAAATTTGACAATTAGCTTGCCCAAACTTTTTCCGTAAAAATAGGTAGGTTACATATGCATAATAAAGAAAATTTATTAATATTTAGAAAGATTAAAGCAAGAATTCACACTTTCGTAATAATTCTTTAAGCTATTCCAAGATAAAACAATAATAAAAAAAGTTATTAACAGCATATTATTACGCCTATAGGCTTCAAAGTTTTGACAGCTAAAATAAATTATTACTCATAAACAAAAAACATTTAACATCAAATAATTTGACTAAAATGCCGATACCAACCTAGAAGTAGGTAACTTTTGTTTTGAATATTTGAAGGATGTACAGTTTGAAATCACGTCAATCAATCAATCAAACAATAGTTCCATCAGTTTCAGTATTTTGAGTGAAAAAATAATTGGACGAGAATCGGTAAACTTTTCTATTTTTTTTGTTGGCAAAATGTTTTGTTGGAACTTGAACTACTTTTTGAACTGTCAATTATTTCTCAACTTGACACTTGACAATTGACATAATCTCCTCTGTATTAATAGTTTTGTTTTATCTTCCCTTTAATCTTATTTGGAAGCTTTTTATTTCTATTACGGCACACGTTAATTTGATAGACTGATAACTTTTTGGGAATATTTATTATCAAGATACGTATTAAGTACAACACGATTATTAAATATAATTACATTTACGTATTTGTTAATCTTTAATTATCTACTATATACATTACGTTATTCTAATAATCAAGATGATGCCGAAGTAGTTATTGCGTTGAAATTGTACTTATAGTTTTATGCATTTCCGAATTATCACATTCACGTTCAGTCTCACAGTCTAAAGTTACACTAGGATGCACAGGACCGGTCAGGGGAAACGAATATTGCACTGGTATTGCTACGGGGTGATACGAATTAGGGAAAAGTGCACTAGGGACTATGGGGTGCGGTTTGATGACCCCAGGGGTTAATGTTGAGACGTTTGTATTGTTCATGGACATTAACGCGGCAGCGTATTCGAAAAGTGCTGCTTGTTGAGCCGCGAAAAACTCCTCGCGGTTTAGGTCCTCTGGACGTAGTGTCGACGCGGATGAAAATAATCCGGGCCATGGCAATCTTGGCAAATTGTGAATGTTGTATTCTGGAGTTAGAACTGCAGACACTTGAATAGCACTTGGTGTTGTTTTTGCATCAGATTGCATGAGGTTATCGATACTAAACGACTTAACTGAACTAGATTGTGTGGTGATTGGGGGCAATTGAATATTTGCACTAATTGCACACGAGGTCGGAGGAACTCTTAAAATGCTACCGGTAGAAATGCAATCGTTTATCGACACCGAACTGTTAAAAGAACTATTATGCAGTTTTGTTAGTGCTTCAAGTTCTTGTGATACATTTTTGGGCAATTTAAATCTCTTCCGTCTTCTTAGGAAACTTCCATTTTCGAACATGTCTAAAGCTGACGGATGAAGTGCCCAAAATGCTCCCTTACCGGGTCGGTCTGGCCGTCGAGGTATTTTGATAAAACAGTCGTTGAATGATAAATTATGACGAAGAGAATTTTGCCACCTTTGAGTGTTGCGCCTGTAGTATGGAAATCGATCCGTAATGAATTTATAGATTTCTGACAAAGGCAGCATCTTCTCTGGTGAACTCCAGATGGCCATGGCCGTCAGGGAGATGTACGAATATGGAGGTTTCTGATCTCCATACGTCTCACGCGACGGCCGGGGCATATCTACAAAAAATATAACAATATTGAAATCAGAATATTTACTGAATTTAGTTCACAAACAAAAATTAAGTTAACGATTAATGACGCTCAAATTGAATTAATTCATTAGCGTGAGTACAGCCTGGTCCTGAAAGCACGATTATCCAGCCGACTCGTTATTAATAAATCCAAACCGCAAAAAAATCATTTAGCGTTAATAATTTTATGGACCTTTGTTATTTAGTTAGTACAAAACTTTTGATCGGAGATTTTCCAAACTAATATGAATTGGGCTTAATGGGGTGTCTCTTTATATAAAATTATTACCTGCATTTAAGCAACAGTTTGTTTTAAATTGTCACTAAACTTTTTAACTAAGAAGTTCATTATTATCCTAGGAACGAGCACTCGTTTTTTTTTTCACACAAATCACCAAATTTACACAAACACTCGCGAAATTAATTCAAGCAAATTCGTTGAAAACCTTGCTTGCGGCATTTTAACTTTGTGGCTTTATCGATAAACTTTTAAGAGTTAACAAAACAGTTTATCTGTGGGGATAACTTCAAAATCAGTTGTGTTATGGTATGCCCAGAAAACGAGTTATGGGTACGCAGGCTTATACTAGTTATTGGTTTTCGCCTTCCTAGTTTTCATTGGTAGCCTGGGGTCCCCCTTTGCAGGGCGGAGCAAAACTTAATTTAGTATAAGCTAAACTTTTCTGAAAACTCCATTTTGTATTTTATCCTTTTTCAGCACCAAGTATATCTTCTCCAATAAGTTATAAGTAAATATACCATTAAATTAATATTAATTGCTTTTTTATTATTTTTTAAAACTTTTCATATTATTTTATTTTTTTTTTATATTTAATTACATATCTCTATCTTAGAGAAAATTTACCTTTTTATTATATCAACAACTTGTTAATTAATATAATAATATTTAGCTTATTACTACTTATTGCAGCAGGCGCCTGTGCTATTAAAATTAAATTTGTTCTAAATGAATTAAAGTTAAGAGTAAGTATATAATTATTTTCATTACAATATTTAGTAAGTAAATAATATTTATCACATATATAAAATTGGTTTATTATTAATTCGTGAAAATAAATTTGTTTAATTATTAATAAATTAAATTGCATTGCAAGATCGAAAGCTCAAATATAACATTATAATTATTCCTTAATTCGTAATTTATTAATAATTAAACAAATTTATCACATATATACCTAAATTATGTATAAAATTGGGCCGGACTTTCATTTTCCCAAAAAAATTTTAAGAGTGTACCGAAAAATAATTTAAATTTCAAAAATTAAGTAAAAATATTTTTTTTTAATTTTTGAAACAGCATGCGACTTATACAACCCAGTTTAGAGACTTTAATTAAACAGGAGTTCTACTCAGAACTCAAATTTTTAAATTTAAATTAATCTACAGATTTGTTTTGGATTGAAAAATTATTTAAAAAAAAATCTTTAATGTCTAAAAAATTTATTTGCAGAAAACATATTTAATTACCCCCATCCCGTTCAAAAATACATAGAATAGAGTTAAGGTTCAAATAGTTAAAATCGATTTTCTGTTCTACCTTATAAACCGTGTAAGATACAAAACAAACACCCAGTCACGCCATGCTAATATTCCCTTACGGAGTGCAACGTTCAACTACCCTAATAAATTGCATCATGAGTAGATCAGTTTAACAGACATGATTAGTCCCACTCTCATGAGAGCACTGATGAAGTGCACTGTAATTTAACACAAAATCCAAATAATTAAACAAATATAATTAAAATTTAATCAAACTCCCTTAAACTACACAAACTACTACCTGTTTAAATAAGTGATTCTCTAATTGTTTTATCTAAAAGTATTTTTAGAACAAATAAAACTTCAATTTTGAATTTTTATATTAATATTGAATAGCTTACTTGATAATATTAAAAATATTCAATCAATTAAATTTAAATAAACACATAAAAAATTATTGTGTAAAATTACAGGAAAAATCGTGGTAATTTTATTTACATACTAAATTGTGTAATTTTACACAAACTTATGTGAAAATTTACATACCATTTGGTATACACAAAAAATGTAAGACAATATGTTTAATATTATACATTATACACTGATTTTACAAATTGTGTAAAATTACACAAGCTGTGTGTAAATTTGTTCTATTGTGTAGTTTGCATTAAAACCGATAAACAAAGTCTAAATTATTCTAGTTCATTTAATAATGTAAGGTAGTAATTTAAATTATACAATACATAATGAAAAATTAGCCACAGCTGATGTGATCGCTGATTGAGTTACAGAGCGGAAATTCTGAGTTTGAATTGCGGACTTTACAGAGTTTCTTAGCTCCGATTTCCAGTGGACATCCGCACGCGGTGAAATCGAACAAACAAGGAAACAAATGCAATGCAGGTATATATGGGGTGTAATCCTCCCCTTCAAACGGATTTTAAAATACCGGAACAGGGATAACGAATGTAAATCTTTATAATAATATAATAAATACAGCGTTTTTTATTCCATTCCTTTTATATTTTACATTTTTATTATAAAACTTGCGGTATAATTTGCATCGAATACATATTAAAAATTATTTTCAAATTATTGATATTAGTATGGTAAAATTCAAATATGTATAGTTATCGTCTAAAAATCAGCCCATTTTCATTATTAATTATTTTATTTTTTGTAACGTGCGCGAATGGACTTTAAAATGCTCAATTTGTATTTAAATATAAGTACTTATAATGGTAGCTTAGGAGCTAAAAAGAATCTAATACAATCTGAATTACAATTAAAGCCGTCGGAAAAATTAAATTTTGATGGAAAATTTTGTGAGAGGTGGTTATAGCTTAGCAATTAACTCCTTTGACATTTAATGTTGAAATACCGGGTTCGACCCCCGGGTGCAGAAAAAATTATTAAGCCCGTCTCTCTCCAGACCAAGTTAATCCGCTGCAACTCTAGTTACGAAACCCTCATTATGGTAAAAGGATCGAGAAGGAAAGAATTTTACTACGGTGATTATTTGTGAAATTTAAATTTTAAGAATTAAACGACTTTTCAATTCTTAAAGTTAAAACTTAACTCTTAAATCTTACTAAAATTTATACAACATTATTTTAATTCAAAAAAAGAAATTGTAAAAGCCAAATATGCCATTATACGATGCAACTCCCCCCCCCCCACAGAAACGCCTATGTAACAAGATATTGATCATTGACAAATGATACAATTTTGTGTCAGTCGAAAAAAAATTAGTTAGTGATTTTGGATACTAATATGCCACATTTGTATAACACTAATACCCAGTTTCATAAAACTTTTCTGATCGTCGATTAGCTGACGCTTCGTTAACTTTAACAAGCCTTCAAATGCTGACGTATTTCATAAAGTATTATCCCATTAATGGTCGATTTATATTCAACATTTATCATTTAAAATGATTAACCAATGGTTAAATACATAACGGTTAAAATAAATGGCTATAGATAATTTTATTGGTTAATTTCTTAAATTTTAAATGGTAAGTGATAAATGAAATTAGTATAATAAAAACTTAACAGTATTCAAACATCTAGATTATAGAAATATCTTGTTAATCTCCTGTTAAGCGCTTAATCGTAGAAATTGAGCATGTCAAAATTTAACGGCCGATTAGTGTTGATAAACCTTTATGAAATGCAAATGTGCACTTAATAACTCGTCACGGATTTAACGGTTTATTTTAAGTTCTATGGTCCAAATTTGTTTCTAAACTTATTTTAAATCAGGCCTGCATCCAGGTTTTTGCTTTCGGGAGGCACTCATGGTTTTTTGAAAGCAGAAATTCTTAAGGGATGTTGTTTTGACTATAAACTACGCATAAAAGTAAACAACAACAGTAAACAACTGATATAAAATGAACAGATAGAAAATATTTTCTTAAAATAATTGGTTTCGTTAAACAAAATTTTCATACTTTGAAATAAATTTATAGTAACTTGTTCTACAATTATTGTCGTACAAAAATTAGTCTATTAGTAGTACACCTAGTATGTACAAATTATAGCGATATTCAATAAAATTTTGTTAATAAATTTTGTAGTAAAAATTACAATAAAACCAATATGTAATACATTTACTATTTTTTATTGTAAATATTTCTACAAATTGTGGTAACAAGTACTACAATCAAATTACTATATAAATATGTCGGAAAGCGTAGTGTAATTTTGTCTTTTTGAAAAACGGAAGGTTTTATTTCACCTAGTGCCCCTCCCCCGTCTGATTATGGGATTGTTTTAAATCTACCCTTTCTGTCAAAATCAATTTATCGGAATAAATGGAAATTGAGCTACCGTATTCGCAGAATTTTGCTTGATATTTTTTCCAATTATATTTTAGTGCTAGTCACCCCCTCTTTAGATAGTTTTATGTTTTTATGTCCTTATTAGTAATTTTACTTTTCTAAATTTTTTTGAGGCGGTCGGAGCGTAGTGGTCACGCTAGTTGACGAATGCAATGGCAATGAGAAGATCTAGATTTTAGTTCAGAATTTATTGTAATTCTGAAATTATATTATTATTATTTTAGCTTTACATTCAGGTAGAATATCGCTATCATTTTGGATTTACAGATCCGAAATTTTGAGGTGGATCGGTCCTCTTTATTACATGTTTGTTTTCACCTTTCGTTAGTCACAGTTTTGCATGGGTCGCGGCTGACTTGCCAACTTCTCTCCATCTCTGCCTATTTTCCGCTTTTCTTTTCCATTCGGTTATTCCCATCAATGTTAGGTCGTTTATTACCTGATCTTTTCATCTGATCTTAGGTCTTCCCCTTTTTCTCTCTTCTGCCGGTTTCCACAGTGTTATCCTTTTTAATACGTCGTTTTCGTTTTTCCTCATTATGTGGCACAACCATGTAATTCTCGGAGACTTTATGTATTTTACTATATCTTTGCAATTGTTTTCTTTAACAATCTCGTGATTCATTAGGGGCCTGGGCGCATCGTTTGCATTTTTTTGGTCTTAGGATTGTGCGTTACACTTTCCTTTCAAAAGTTCTTAGGGATTCTGCCTCACGTTGTGAAAAACAAATTGTTTCCGCCGCATAAGTAACCACTGGTCTTATCAGGGACCTATATATTTCCATATTTATCTCTTTTTTCAATTGTTTATCTCTAAGTAATGGTTTGTTTATGTGGAAAGCTCTATTTCCATTTTGTATTCTTCTCCTCATTTCCTCTTCTGTGTTTACTCCTCTATGATTAGGTTATCTATGGACACCATATTCTGCCTGTGTGTGTTTCCGCTGTTGTCGAACCTCTCGATCGAGTCCTGTATGCAAACCTGCGAAGGCCATTTGAATTATGGCATTTTAAAAAAATTATGGTATTGAATCTACTTTAATCCGCAATAGAGATTCTCGTCATATCTTACACATTTATTCTTATAAGGACAGTCTAGGGGCTATAATCAGTAGTTTTACATTAATTATTTCGGATTATTGAAGTTGCACTGTAATAAATTTAATTTTCATAATTCAAATTAGTAAGGGTATGCAACACACACTACAGCCCTACCTCACTGCCATCTAACAACGAAAATTTAAAAGAATTTAAACCATTTTCACAATTACTTTCGAAATTTGAAAAATGTATTTATAAACTAATTTAAACCTAAAGCTCATAGCATTTTGGTTAAAAATCTCAATATTTTTTAGATAATAATTAAATAAAGTTTACACTTTTTCTATTTTAAGAAAGAAATCTGTAAAACTTTCAAAAATTCTCTGTAGATGTCTAAGGTAGATGTCAATGTTGTTAATATTTTGAGATTTTCAATTGTTTTCATTGCAATATTTGTTTATAATAAAAGAAATCAATTCATTTAATTTATTAATAGTGAAAAGTTAATATAACAATTATAAAAGTTTAAATAATTAAGCAGGGTAAGTTATATTGTATTAATTTAAATAAAAACAAAATTTTAGGTTATGTAGCAAATATTTATTTTATCGAATGTTGCAAATGTTGTTCGTTGGAGTTAAAGCTGTAGTTGTTTTTAGATGTCTTTAGTGGCTTATGACAATAGCAGCGGAAGTGAGAGTGAAGAGGATGTAAACGAAGCATCATCTACTTCGGCCGTAACCAGCACCGTAAAGATTATTGATGTTAAAGATACAAAACCTTTACCTAAGGTTACTGTAACATCGTCTAAAGAAATACCTTCAAGTAGTGTTGATGTGACTGCAGGCAAGAATGTGTCCTTTTCAAATCTACCTAAACCGAGTAAAGCCAAAAAGATAATTCAGTTCAGTATTCCGCTACCCAGTGATTTCGATAGTGATGAGGAGAACGAAGAGCAGGATAAGAAGCCTCGAGTTGATATGGTAAGTACCTAATATTTGGTTGCCATAGCATTAAAAACTTGAATTTTTAGAGTAAAGCAGGAAGTGGCCTCATTACTCTTCTACCGCAACCAAAAGAAAAACCTATTTCGACTACTAGTTTTATTCCGAACTCACTAAAGAAACGGAATGATAAAGAAACGGTTACGAGTACGACCAGTTTTGTTCCAAATGTCTTACGCAAAAAGATAGAAAATATGGACGTCACAGGCAGTGATGACGAAGATGACGATATGGTCATTCCCGAAACATTTGATGAAGAAACATGGCAAAAAGTGTGTGGTCGTCCAGTTCAAGTTTCTAACAAACGAAAAATTATTGATCCCATTCCAAAAGTAAACTCGGAATCATATTTTGTTGATGTGGCTCCACCCGCATCGAAACCATACACCGGCTTAGATAACGAAGCAGTAAGTTTAAAACGGACACACAAATTAAAGTTGCTAATGTTTCTATTGTTACAGTTTAAAGAATTGCTTGGGAGCAACAAAAGAAAAAAGACAGACATCGAAATAATTGACATAAACGAAGATGATATTCGTTCCGATAAGGAACAATGGCTGAAGAGCTTAACAGACCCGAATTGTGAAGCACCAACGCAAATTCAAAATCCTGTTGATGGTACTCGAAAAGCTAAAAATCACATTACGGCTTTGGCCCAAAAAGCTTTAGCCAACGATAAAGACCTTCAGATCCAGTGGTCTGAAAATAGATTTAAAAGAGGACAAACTCGTGCTAAATATGGATTTTAGTTGGGAGAAAATATATATTTGGAATTGAAAAATTTACAAAATTCTTGATAGTGAGAACATAGAAAAGTTCATCAGTTGAGTTTGTATTTTAGTGTTTTGTTTTGAGATTATAGCTTTTTGTTTTATTACAAATCTATAAATTATTTATATTGTAATCTGTTCTGTAATCCTGATAGTTATTTTGTAATTACATTGTATTAAATTTGTTTATTTTTTATTGTAGTATGATTTTGATAATAATTGTTAATTGGGACCCGTTTTGCAATAAGGAACCAACTGATATTTTACCTTAAAGTGAGTTAGGCCCATATTATAAATGTGGAGTTCGTACTTAATCAATTTCACACAAAAAATCCAAGTTTTCAATAACTCTGTTGGTTCTAGAACCAATTCAAAAATTCTGAAAATTTCGTAAACTACCAAGTATAATTAGCAAAAGAGAATCACGTAGTTTTTTATGTGTGAATTATTAATGGAGAAATATAATTTGATTTGAAAAATATTTAAACTTGGGAAAAACTACAAAAATGTAATTTTGAGACCAATTTACAAGATTCATTTGAAAACAGATTTTTGATTTAAATTTTTGGATAAAAAATAAAGTTTGTTCAAATATTCTGCAACTGCATGAAAATATTGATTACAACCTAGTAAAACTAGGAAAAATAATGAAAAAAATCTAAACCATAAGTTGTCTTTAATTTCCGATGATTTGTTTTGGGAGCGATTTTTGATTTAAATTTTTGGATAAAAAATAAAGTTTGTTCAAATATTCTGCAACTGCATAAAACTATTGATTACAACCTAATAAATCCAGGAAAAATAATTTAAAAATTCTAAACCATAAGTTGTCTTTAAGAGCGCGCTGCAAATTTTGATGCAAAAACATGTTTCGACAGATGGCGTCCCCTAAAATATTAATCTTTTATAGTTATCTTTTCACCAAAACAGAATTCTAATAATTTATAAAAGTCATATGAATAAACGATAACTAAGCTAGGTAATAACGAAGTTTGAACTTTCAAAGATAAATATTTTTAAATATATTCAGTATTTTCACATGTGCATATCTTTTTGGAATATACTTGTAAATATTCAACATTGGAAGCTCAAACTTCCTTATTGCCTAGCTTAGTTATCGTTTATTCATATGACTTTTATAAATTATTAGAATTCTGTTTTGGTGAAAAGATAACTATAAAAGATTAATATTTTAGGGTACGCCATCTATTGAAACATGTTTTTGCAGCAAAATTTGCAGCGCGCTCTTAATTTCCGATGATTTGTTTTCGGAGCGATTTTTGATTTAAATTTTTGGATAAAAAATAAAGTTTGTTCAAATATTCTGCAACTGCATGAAAATATTGATTTTAACCTAGTAAATCCAGGAAAAATACTGTAAAAATTCTAAACCAAAAGTTGTCTTTAATTTCCGATGATTTGTTTTCGGAGTGATTTTTGATTTTAATTTTTGGATAAAAAATAAAGTTTATTCAAATATTCTACAACTGCATGAAAATATTGATTTTAACCTAGTAAATCCAGGAAAAATACTGTAAAAATTCTAAACCAAAAGTTGTCTGTAATTTCCGATGAATTGTTTTCGGAGCGATTTTTGATTTAAATTTTTGGATAAAAAATAAAGTTTGTTCAAATATTCTGCAACTGCATAAAACTATTGATTACAACCTAGTAAAGCCAGGAAAAATAATGAAAAAATTCTAAACCATAAGTTGTCTTTAATTTCCGATGATTTGTTTTGGGAGCGATTTTTGATTTAAATTTTTGGATAAAAAATAAAGTTTATTCAAATATTCTGCAACTGCATGAAAATATTGGTTCTAACCAGCGGCGGTGCAGGAGTAGCCCGCCCGTAAGCAATATACAAAACGGGCCCCTAAAAAAAAAGTTCATAAGGTTTTTACTTGCATACAAAATCTTTTATTTTTGTACGTTCTGTAATAATTAAAGTATTGCTATTGGGTATTGTCTATTTCTTTTTATAACGGTATATGGGCAGGTAGGGTAGGGTGGTAGGGCCCCTTATGGTCCCGGGCCCCTAAGCATAGCTTACATTCGCTTACTGCTCATATCACCGCCACTGGATCTTATCCAATCCCATCACTGACGCACATTAATGGATTAATGAAATTCCCCTAAAATCACTGACCACATTGACCACACATTTATTTGTTATTTAGAAGATGTACTGCACAAGACGTAAGAAAAATTTCACTTAACCACTTAAATTTTACCGCCAATTATAATTTAATTATTTATAGTTGTACTCACAAATTATAGATGGTAGCACCAGTTCTTTTATCGTTTTGAAATGACTTTTTAAATTTTAATGCATTAAAGAATTCGCAATTCAATTTTGAGGCTCCCACTAAGCATTTTCAATAATCTTACACTACCTAACTCGATTGTTTTAGTGTAATTTCAGAATATTTGAACAAAATTAAAATTTTATCAAAACATTTAAATCCAAAATTGCACTAGAATCAAAATAACTGCAAATCTAACACATCTTAGAATTTTTTTGTAATTTTTCCTGTGTTTATTACAATAGAATTAATATTTTCATAAAACTTCAGAATATTTGAACAAAATTAAATTTGTATCAAAAAATTTAAATCAAAAATTGCATTGGAATCAAAATAACTGCAAAACTAAGGCATCTTCTAATGCTTAGAGTTTCTTCGTTATTTTTCCTGTGTTGATTACAATAGAATTAATATTTTCCTTAAATTTCAGAATATATGATCAAAATTAAAATTAAGTCAAAAAAGTTAAATCAAGAATTGCACTGAAATCAAAATAACTGACAATCGAATGCATCTACGGACTTAGAATTTTTTCATTATTTTTCCTGTGTTTATTACAACAGAATTAATATTTCTATAAAATTTCAGAATATTTGTACAAAGTTAAATTTTTATCAAAGAATAGAAATCAAAAGCGTTGAAATTAAAATAACTGCAAAACTAAGGCATCTTAGGGCTTAGAATTTTTTCGTTATTTTTCCTATATTTATTACAACAGAATTAATATTATTAAAAAATTCCAGAATATTTGAGCAAAATCTAATTTTTATATAAATTCCTATTTTTAACCCCCGACCCCAAAAAGAGGGGAGTTATAAGTTTAACGTGTGTGTGTGTGTGTGCGCTCTTTGCTTGAGGACACGTATCTCCCAAACGGATTCACCAATTTGGCTAATTTTTTTTTTAAAATGTTCTCCATAGTCCAAGGATGGTTCTTACGGAGAGAAAAATTAAAAAAGTTGGCCGGAAAATTAGAAAAGAAAGAATATAATTTTTTATACCCCACATAAACGAGGAATTCCCAGTAAACCGCATCTAGTGCGCATGCACTACATTAGTTATTTGACATTTACATTTAAAATTTAAAGTTCAAACCATTATTTTATTACAGGGTGGAGTAAAAATTAATATATTATATTGAACATCGAAAAATAAAAATTATTTAGGAGTAATATATAAACTTTAAAAAGCAATAAATAAAAATTAAATTACAAATTTAAAAAAACCCCCAACCCAAAAAAACTCTAAAATTAAACCTCTAAAAAGTAAAATAATAATTAAATCGATCTAACCGTCGTGTCGGGGGCCGTTAAGCAAATATTAACAATATCAAATCGTTCTGTGTAAATCCCGTCGGTCCCCCGACACGACGACGCGACGGTTAGATCGATTTAATTATTATTTTACTTTTTAGAGGTTTAATTTTAGAGTTTTTTTGGGTTGGGGTTTTTTTTAAATTTGTAATTTAATTTTATATAGGAATATATGGTACCCAAGACCTTGTAAATAATCTATAAGTATAATAACTTTTCTTAAGATGAGGTCCATCATCATGATGCAAAGAGAATAGACGGAATACAACAACAATTAAGAAAAGATCTTTCAAGAGAAGTGCGATTCTGAGAATGAAATTGGAAGTGAGCAAGAATTATTAATTGTTGATGACATTGATTCGGATAACTTGAGTGAATTTGACAGAGATAATTCTGATAAAAATTTTTTTCATTCTTAGCAACCCCGATACAGGAAAGCGTAATTTATCAGAAGGAGATTTCCTGTTGGTTAAATTGGGAACTAAAGAAAACGTTGAAATACTTTGTGTAAGAAAAATGCAGGAAGTCCTAGAATGTGATTTTTACCAAATAGCTTTTTAAGGCATAAAATTAGAAAATTCATTTAGCCCGAAGTACTAACCGTCTCCGAAGTAGATATTGAATATACTGAATCAAATTACATTTTCAGAAAACATTGAAGGCACTGTTTGCATTAGGGCTTCTTTAATCTTTCCTGCCAATTTAAATCAATATATTATCCAATACAATAAACACACGGAGGTGTTGTGGAAGCACTTTTCGAGAGGTCGTGAAGACATGTCATTACGACAGTACTAATATGTTGAGGATAAACCATCATCAATAAGACCCTTCGCGAGGTCAAAGTCCAATAAAAAATGTAAAACGATTTTAAAATTTTTGTTGTTGTTTTCTTAAAACACACTATATTATTCTGGATTCTGGATTTATTGTGGGGGATAAGTTGCACACGCACCAAAGCCTCTAAATCGGACCCATTGTATTAGCTCCGGTTTTCAGTTTTACCCCGATCCTGGTCTGTATTATTTTCTTTATATATTCAATAAATGAGAGTATACACGTTATTTCTTTGTCCCCCAAATTGTGTGCTAATGAGCCTCGGTGTTGGGAGGTACTTTAGTACAAAAACTCTAAAAGGAGTAACTATCCGGCTTACTGTTTTTAATTTTCCATCTTTTCATTAAAATGTGTGGTCCAATTTATGTTTAAATAATATTACAATTATTTAACGATGTCCTAAAAAGTAGGTTTAAATATACATTTCTGAATAGTTTATAATCGAAAATGTAAAAATTGTACCAAAATATTCCCGGGCGCATTTAAACATTCCTTACCCTCCTCAACACCAGGGTCTCTGCGCAGGCGCCAAAAAACATGTTTCTATTGGTTGAAAATTGCGCCGGCGCTGTAGGTACTTGTCAGAACTTAGCATTTTTATTAAGACCAGAAATACTAGGAAATGGGTTTTAATTAATTTAACGACGTTGAATTCGAGTGGAGGATGGTTGTCTTGTTAAAACCGACTCTTCCGTGTCGATCCACTCTGGACACTCCAGAGCCGTTTTGACAACATTATACCAGCTACCTTCCAATTCGGCAAATTGTGCTACTGGGAAGGAGGTGGATCTCTCTTTGTTTTGCTGCAAATTTAAGCCAAAATACCGCTAAAAATTGAAATTAGCTCGATGTTAACTGTACGATGGTGTAGGTACAACTAGCATTACTGCGTCGATTTCCACTCTCCGTGCCTCAAGACCCAAAAAATTAAAACGGACTGAGAACAGAATGTCCAATAAGGTCCAAAATCGAGCGAAAATTGGAAATTTCAACATCGAGCGAAAATTGGAAATTTCAAAATCGATTATTAGCCAAACTAATCGATATACGACATTCCTCCGTATCCAGTTTGTATCATTTTAAATGTTATCTATCTAAATCCGTTAGTTTTCTTTAAAATATTTAAAACTCTCGGGTCCAGGTTAAGTAACTACATCCTATATATTTTGTAAACATAAATTTATTTCATAAAAGTAATTATTAATAGAACATTAGACCGTTGAATAGAACAAACAACGCCTATGAAAAAATGAGGTTAGGTTAGGTGACAAATGAAATGTCAAATGACGCCATACTTGTCAGCCCACCACAACATGTTTTGGCGCCTGCGCAGAGACCCTGGTGTCGAGGAGGGTAAGGAATGTTTATGTTACGGAAAAAGTACGTAACTGGAAAATGTACACATTTACCGGTAAATGTGTACATATTCCACGGGAGTTGGTAAAAGTGCGTTGAATAATATAAAAGAAGGCGCTATCCTTACAATTACCGGTAAATGTGCACATGTGACATGTACCTTGGTAAAAGTGAGTAGGCGAATGCCGAACTGTTGTGATATAATTATGCCATTCTTCAAAGACTGATCTGATCATCTAATTTAAAGATTGTATTTATTTTCTATGCTTTCTGCATAGATCTATGAAATTAATCCCCAATTCCATAAAACTTTTAACAAGCTGTTAAAGTTAACGGATGAATTCTATTGGTCTATTAGTACTAGTGATGGGCGCATTCGGAATACATAATCGGAATGATTCCGATTATTAAAATAATCGGTTGATTCCGATTATGTCAAAATGGTACTGAAAAATAATCGGATGATTTTCGAATGCGCGCGCAATACGATTCTTGTTTCGGCGTCACTCGTTCAAAAATCGAAATATTCAATCGAATGCTTAGATTGCGGAATAAATGAAATTTATTGAATATACCTATTATATAATGAATAAATTTTATTTATTCCGATCGTATTCCGAACCCCCCCACAGGCATTTTTTCGGAATTCCCCCCCCCTAAATGACCAATGGTTAGCTACGGCACTGCTAATATTAAAATTTTAATGGACGGTTTCCATACGGAACGGAATATAAAATAATCGGATGATATTCCGATTATTTAAATATTCCGGATACCAACATTCCGATTATTGAAATCATCCGATTATGCCCATCACTAGGTACGAGTAACGGACGAAGGCCCGTAGCTAGGATTTCATTGGGGGGGGGGGGGGGCACTTGTAAAAAGCCTTTTGTAAAACGTAAAATTTTCGGTGGTTAATTAAATTAACTCATTATTAATTTATTTATTATTTTATCATTTCGGGGGGGGGGGAGCAAGTGCCCCCAAGTTCCCCTACTTGGCTACGGGCCTGGCATAAATTATCTAAATTGTGGGGTTTTGTAAACATAACCTATAAATAAAATGTCAACTACTTTCAATATTTTAATATTTAAACGATAAATTGTTTTATTTATTATTATAAATTTCAATTAAATATAATAAAGTTAATTTAAAATTAAGTGGGCATTTTAAATTATAATTATTTAAATATAAATAAATATTAATATTTCTAATCGTTCGAAATTTAAAAATGTCCGTTCATTTTGGGACACGCTTTTAGACAACTAACTTGTTGTTAAGTCTCAATATACTTTTCCCAACATCGCTTGGTAAATGTGCACATATTCCTAATTCTATAGGGAAAGGTACATTGTATGTACATTTACCAAGAGCACCGGAAAAAGTGCACATTTTCCGGTAAATGTGCACTTTTACCGGTATACGTACTTTTACCATAACATTTATATGCTTCCCGGGCCTCGCCTAGATTAATTGATAAATTCTTTACCATTTTCGCTTTTAAATATAATGATAATGACCGATCTATGACTACTAAATTGAGAATTCCGGTTTGGTATCTTGCTAAATATTTATGATTAACACCTGCATATTTTATGTATAATGAAAAGTATGATAAATTTTCATTTGCAATAAATGTGATAAACTAATTTAGCTGAAGACAGAATCAAATTCATAGTATGTACCTACTAATCGCAATTACGAGTTTTCCTAAGCATACAATCTAACAGAACCAGCACTGTTAGGGACTTCCAAAAATCTTTTAGGGTTATAATACCTGAAAGTATATTAGAGGTGGGTACTAAACAGGAGCTGAGGGTTCAGGGTTGAGGATGCTGATGATGGAAGTACTGGAGCGGGAGTTCTTGCTGAGTTAGGGGCTGCCACGCTACTGTTTTCCAAGCAGAATTTATAGCTATAATAGTATATGCAGAGGAGAGTCTATGTCAATAAGCAAATATATATCCTGTCCGATAGCCAACCAGCACTCAGGGGTCTGGAAGGAGTAGAAATACATTCCAAAACCATAACGCAATGAGTTTATGCACTGGTGGTGCTGGCACAACGTAACAACTTAACGCTGATGTGGGTGCCGACTCACGTAGGCATGAAAGGAAATAAAAAAGCCGACTCCCTTGCAAAGGAAGCTGCACGAAAACAATTAGTAAGTCCAGAACCAACGTGTGGGATAGCTTATCTGACGGCAGAAGGGACCATCAATGAAATACTAAGAAGAAAACATTTTGAATACTGGGAGAGCCTTACAGAATTGAGATAATCTGTTACGGGGTCAACGGGCACTACGACACTCATCCTAACAGAAATGTGCCAGCTTCACTCAGTCGTTATGCCGTGGTTCTTATACGGTATTTGGATGAGGTCGTATCAGTGCAAAAATGACATAAACAAGAAAAGATATTAATGGGCGCCAGAATCTAACACGGAAATAATTTGTAATTTACACACTCAGGGGAAAATGCAGATTCAAACATTCCACCGTGTGCAAATACAACTTGATCTTAAACCTTATCAAAAATACACAAAACCTACCAACTATGCTTTCGAGATCGTCTCTCCCAATGAACTTCTTACAAATCACAACCTAATGGTTGTGAAGAAAACACATCAATAAACATTAAATAAAAATATAATATAACCCAAATAATGGTACAATATAAAAGAAACACACTAATTTTCACCATAAGGTGAAATAATCTTAAAAACTAAATCGCCTAAATTGAATAAATTGGCCAAAACGGAAAATCTACTTAACTTAAATACAAAAAAAAATGATAACCTGAAGATAACTTCAAAAGTACGTTAAATTTGAATTTTATCCCGATAAACGGTAATCATCGAAGCACTCACTCTTAAAACTAGGTACATACTTGATAAATAACTTATGGAAGTTCCACTGGATGAGAGCGTGATCTGGCATAGTACTGCATAACTTGATTCTTTATAATTAATCGATAATCCTCCAAATAAATGAATGTTTAATTCCATAACTAAATTTTCGCAACACTCCAAAACAGATCCTCCAAAGGGAGTATGTGAATGATATTCACAAAATTGGACGTTAAATGTTTATACGATACGATATAACTTTTTATCGGAAAATTTAATTTAAACTTCATACTCAAGTTTCACAGAGAAAGACCGACTCACGGTAAAATTATGCTACTGGTATTATTTTTATTAAAACTTAATTTATTTATCACATAGCAACCGGCAGAAATACAGAAAAATGCTTATGTTTTTATCTATAAACATTTCCCCAATTTGTGAGTTCAACTAGTGCAGTCCATGGATGGTCTTCTTCTTCTTCTAGTGCCTTCTCCTAACAGAGGTTGGCGATCATCACTTCAAACTCTTCTCTGTTCTGCGCCATGCGTATCAGTCTTTCGGCTTCACTGATGTTAAACCATTATCGCAAGTTCTTTAGCCATGAGAAGCGTTTTCGGCCCAGGCCCCTCTTACCCTCGATCTTTCCTTCCATGATTAACTGTAGTAGAGCATACTTTTCACCTCTCATTATGTGACCGAAGTATGCCGCTTTTCTCCTCTTAATCATTGTGTAGAGCTCCCGGTCTTTATTCATTCTACGAAGCACCTCTTCGTTCGAAACCCTGTCCACCCATGAGATTCTTAACATCCTGCGGTAGAGCCACATTTCGAAAGCCTCAAGCTTATTAACTGATGACACTTTCACTGTCCATCCCTCCACTCCATACAATAAAACTGGCAGTACATAGCATCTTACTGTACGCCAACGCGTCTCTAAGGATATATCGCGACTGCATATAAGTTGTTTCATCTTCTGGAAAGCACCTCGTGCCATTTCAATCCTCGTTCGGATTTCCTTATCTGGATCCCAATTTTCATTCAGTAGACAACCTAGGTATCGAAAATGTGCAACTCTCTCTATTTGGGTATTGTTTATGTATATCGGAATGTTCTGCGTTATAGCTTTGCTGATGACCATGATTTTCGTCTTATCTATGTTCATACTGAGTCCATATTCATTACTAATCTTATTGACCTCATTTAGGAGGAACTGGAGATCAATCGGGTTGTCGGACAAAATGATTGTGTCATCTCCATAACGTATGTTGCTTATCCACCTCCCATTTATCTTAACACCCTTTTCCACGTCATCTAATGCATTTTTAAAAACATGTTCGGAGTAGAGGTTAAACAACAATGGGGACAGAATGCAACCCTGCCTCACACCCTTTTGTATTTTGATGTCATCGGTCAATTGACTGCCTATTTTTAAATGAGCCGTTTGATTCCAGTATAAATTTTCGATAATTCGTAAGTCTTTCCTATCGATTCATCTCTGCCTAAGAAGTGTCATGAGGATATCATGCTTTACTTTATCAAAAGCTTTCTCGTAATCTATGAAACAAATATGGACTGGTTTTTGTTGGTCTAAACATTTCTGAACAAGGACCCATATTGCAAACAATGCTTCCCGCGTTCCCATTCCATTTCTAAAACCAAATTGAGTTTCACTTATTTCTTCATCGATTTTTCTCTATAAGCGATTGTGTATTATTTTAAGAAAGAGTTTTAAGGATGGCTCATTAGGCTAATTAGTCTATAATCATTACAGCGTTTTGCATTAGATTTTTTTGGTAGTGTAATAAACGTCGATTGAAGCCACTCCTTTGGTATTTTTCCGGTGTTGTATATCTTATTGAAAAGGCTTAATAGCGTATTATTAGTGTCTAGTTCTATCATTTTAATAAGTTCCACACTTATTCCATCTGGACCCGCTGCCTTACCATTTTTCGCCTGTTTGAGTGCTTTTCTCAGTTCATCTTTTGGATGAATGGTGGTTGACTAAAATTTCATCAGCCTTTTTTCCGCCCACTGCTGGACATAAGCCTCTCCATATTATGGAGGATCTGACCATAACTCTTCCATAATTTTCCCATATTACAAAAAAATTTAAGTAGCTCTTTTCAATGAACAATGGAGGTTTTAAAGGACGGCCAAATTAAACTTTGCACAAGGGCGGAAATACCCCTAGCGACGGTTTTGGCCATGACGATAGCGCGTTGCCTTAACAATTCTTAAATTAATAACTAATAACGTTATTAGCGCTAATAACTTTTAATTGGGTAATAACTATTAAGGTAATAGCGCTTAATAAGGAAATTTTATAATGGACGTTGGTGCAACCGGGCCTTAGTGTAGCTTCAAATTGAAAGAATGTAAGTAAAACTTTGTAGTAAAATATTGCAAAAAAAGTAAAATATACAATAACCGTAATAACGGCTTTTTGGAGTTACCTATTTGGGAACAAATTTGGCTGATAACAATACTTTCATTTACCGAAATCAAAGGGCATGAAAAGCAAATATTGCTCTGAAGTTTTAAATATAGTGAAAGAAACATTTGCAGGTGGATCTGATATCAGGCGAGTCACCCATCTAATACAAACAATTTGCTGGACTGCCGCGATAGAGCGATAACCAGAATTTCCAAAAGCCAAGACGGTTGTTTTCAAGAACAATGTAACAATAAAATTTTTTTTCCGGGAAAAATTTCAATTTGATTCTAGTATGGCTTTCTTATTGGAAATATGAAAGCAATATTATCCGAAGAACTACTTACCCACAGAAAAGCCGAATGAGGATATTTTTAAGGTTGGGTATTTTTAATCAAAACTAATAAGAAAATCAGCACTAAATCCGCCCGTTTGCCGTTCAAAATCGGCAGCGTAAAATACTGGCAGTGCCAAAATTGTTTGATTATTTCAATATAAGAGCCTAGACTTAATTTTCATTCAATTATTAAATAAAATATTGTTTTGATATATTTTTATAGCTCAAAGTGTTCCGCCAAGTTCTAAATATAATGAAAAGAAAAGTTTGCAGAATTAATCTAAAATCCGACCACAACCCATGGGTGGGTCACCCATTCAAATTGCTACACCCGCACTGCATTGCTGGACTGTTCGGATTAATAGGTAAACTGTATTTCCAAAACACCAAAGCGTTTCCCGGGAAAAATTTCTATTTCATTCTATGGTTTTCTCGTTGGGTCTTATAATTTACAAAAACTTTGGGGCCCTCGTTCAACATATCCCTGGGTATTTAATAAAGAACCTATTTAGAAGTTTTAAAAAAATGAGATAAAATTTTCTTCTCTTGTGATTTGATGGTTTCGTTTATTGGTGGTAATCTTAGCGAATTGATTTTAGAATTGAATGGGAACCAATATTCCTAATGCTAAGCCGGTGTTTATGAAATGATAATCAAGGTAAAAAAAATAAATCCATTATCCAACTTAATTATAGTAGCGAGCAATATTCGCGCTACTACTGGTGACTCCGACGTTTTTGAAATTATAATATCAAAAATGGTAATGGAACAAGCCCCGACGAAACATTCAAAGCAAGCGAGGCTCATGGCCATTTTGCAATCAAGAAATACCGAAGGACTTCGGAACGAATATTCTAACATACTGCGTGTGAAGAAAGGCAAAGAAGAAACTCAAGATATGGTGAACATCCAGACCTTCCTTTCACATTACTGCTATCACTCTGTCACCATTTAAGCATAGCGGAACCGAACAATGGTTGAAAATAGTGGAGAATAGGTTTGAGAATCTATGCTCAAAGCAACAACGATGACAAGGGCCAGAGCATATACGGAGATTGCTTCAACAAGAGGTTTCAAATAACCAGAAATCTACCCAAATTTTATTAACCTTGAAGCAATTGGCTGTTAGAGTAGGATTATTCGACAAATTCAAATGCCAACTAAACTACAGCCAATTTTTATCGGATTTTCAATGCTAAATTTGACATAACTGACCGAAACTACCGAGCAACTGGGATGTTAGCCCTGAAGGATCTTCGGCATGCTGGACCGATACGAAATACCCAACACAATGAGCAGTAAAATGTAATAACAATACAAATATTCTGCAAATGATGGTAGAGGTAAAAAAATTAAGACCCACATAGAGTGCACACGTAACGCCAACACGATGCACCTATAAGGTCTATTCTTGAGCAGAAATTGTAACCTTTAAAATCGATTTTTGACCAAACTAATCGATATCCTACAACATTAAACGAGCATTTCTTGTATATAAATATGTATGCAATGGCTTTCTCGAAAACGGCCCTAACGATTTCGATGAAGATCACGGACTGGGGGGGGGTTTGGGTCTACAAATCGAACTGACAGGGTCTCATCTTTAGGAAAATTCATTTTCTCGAGAAAAAGCGACTTGAATAGCGGATAAACCACGATTTAGTAGGCCGCGATTTAGTAGGCCGTTACTTTTCGCGGCCTACTAAGGAAGCGAACGAATAATCGTGCAACCGCGAACTTTCCCGAAGCAAATTATTAATTTTATCGTTTATTAGGGGCCATCCATAAATTATGTCACACGTTTAGGGGGGGGGAGGGGGTCAACGAAATGTGACATCGTGTGACATGGGGGGAGGGGGGTCAAAAATTTTGTGACATCACACGTTAAAATTTAAAATATTAAAACGCGAAATTTATATGTGAACAAAAAACTTGAAAATATTACTAAACTCGATTTATATGTGACGTCACACCAGGGGGGGGAATGTTCAAAAATGTGACAACGTGTGACAAGGGGGGAGGGGGGGGTTAAAAAATCGTAAAATTTGTGTGACGTAATTGCCACGGTGGAACTTCGTCGCCGGTCAAATGGCCTAGACGACTCGTCTCAGGGAGATGGCACCGCCTCTATCTGGCTAGCTCCAGCAGAGAGACTCGAAATTCGCCACCGAGTTTCTTCCAGATGTTTGTGAGAGGAGTAGAATAAAATTTGCCGTGGGCGCCACGTAATCTTGGCTACTCCTCAGCACCGATCTCTCTACCCCGATTACGGGATGGTAGAGAGTTGCGGTCGAACCTCGGCAGCTCCAGATATACAAGAGTTTAATTGTTTGTATATATTTATTAATTTTGGAATTTAAACAAAAACTTGAAAAATGACAATAACACAAACAAGACAATAACGATAAAATTCTCCTCGTATAGCTATACTTGGTTCACACTTTTTAACATAAAATAATTTCGCCCCTTTTTCCCCAAAAATTCTGCCCAATGAAATTACTTTTTCTAAACAATAACGAAAAAAAAAAAAAAAAACAAGAAGAACAGTCCAAACACTTAGCTTTCTTAACAGGGTGTCTGGGGTGCAGGTAAATCCCCAACACAATGGCTACTTCCCACCAGGACTCGGTACACGGACTTGGTCACTATCACTATCACACTATCACTAATAGCCTGTTTCTTTCCACTGCTGGATAAAGGCCTTCCCCATATTTTTCCATCTCTCTCTATCTTCTGCCACGTTCAACCATCCGATACCTGCTGTTTTCTTTATCTCATCCCTCCATCTTGTTTTTGGGCATCCTGTGCTCCTTTTTCCCTCTCTCGGTCTCCACTGCAGCATCTTCCTCGTCCACCTGTCATCTCCCACTCTGGCCATGTGTCCTGCCCAATTCCACTTCAACTGTGCTGCCTTTTCAACCACGGACTTGGTACAGACTTGTTATAAAAACTTGTTACTAAAACCCTAAAAATAAAAATGCGGTAGTAAACACTAAGATAAAATATATGCTCACCTCAAGCTGTTAGGAGGGTCGACAATTAAAAATGAATGATTGAGTTAAAAAAAAATATTAAAAAAATTGTAATTTTATCCTCTAATGAGATTGATAATGATATCTTCGAGTTCTGCTGATTGATCCCTAACTATAGGCTGGTTATCCCACTATACCACTATTTCAGCCAAACTCGTACAATTTTTAATTCAATTTTTGTCACTCCAAATTTTAATTTATAAATTTTTTCACTTGTTCAATAAACAACCACGATTTATATTATAAAAAAAATAACCCAGTCCCAAACTTTCTTACAACAATTATTGGACCGTTACATAATTTATGGATGGCCCTTTAGCGGAATTATCTTATCAAATTAATAATACAAATCTAGCTTTTATTTTAATCCTGATATAATTTTTGATTTTTAATCACTCAGACGTACTTTTAAAATTTAGCTCTAGAAAATTTGATACCGGGTGACAAAGGGGGCAATCTCTCCCCCACCCCCGGGAACACTTTTTGGGATCCCTTAAACTGCATTATATTGCGATCAAATTTTAATTTTTGACGTAAATACGGCAATATGTTCAAAACAACTTTGTAACAAAAAAACGTCCATGTAACATTTCCAACTCAAAATAATTACCCATGTCCCATGTAACAAAAATATTGGCTCTATATTGGTGCAATACTGAAAATCAAATTTGCGTCAATATCCTTGGTTGGTACAACAAATTTTAGAATTTATAATAACCCCGGTTACGTTTTATCTTACTGTGTCTGCGGATTTATACTTTTTATCATCTAATTTGAGCTTTAATGACAAATTTAATGACACCTGAAGAAGAAGAAGAAGAAAAAGAAGGAATGAATTTACAAAAATTTGTTACAGTCTTTATATAAAAATAAAAGGAGAACCTACGTCTTTCTCTTGTAAACAAAAATAAGAATAGTTACGATCGGAGATCGGTCACCCAGGTACCTAGATAATTAATCCTCAACTTAAACGCTTCATTTTGATGTTATCTATCAAATCCCGTTGAGTTTTCATTAATATATTTAATATCTTCTGGACCTATATCTCGTGCTTTCACTATTATAACATTTTCTTAATATTATGCCTTATTCAGACCCGGACTGGCCAGGTCGACTAGTCGGCGATCGCCGAGGGCCCCAACCCAAGAGGGCCCCGAGAAGGCCTCAAAAAAGTGGTTTGCACTTGGAGTAAAAGTGATTTGTATTTTCTATATACTTTCCAAGTGTCAAAATAGCTGAAAATGTGATTTTCAAAAATTTCCCCTCTAAGTAAGGAGGCTCCTCCTCAGTCTCTAGCCGAGGGCCCCCAAAGGAGCCAGTCCGGGGCTGGCCTTATTCGTATATTTTTTTAAGTTGTGATAGGTATTCTAATATTCCATGTTGTCTATGTATATGTTTGCATAATACAAATTAGCCGCTATGCTTCCGACTGTCTCGATAAACAAAATTCATTTCAGCTAATGAATTAATTTCATTTAATATAAAACAACTCTCTGTCCGTCCAATAACTAACAACTTTAACTTTTGCAAATTTAACTATTGTATTAAAAATTGCAATCCAAATTACGCGACGCAATATTGTGATGGTTATATTTTAAAGCACGTACATTATATTGCCACAAAATAATACAGCCCCCGACCTTTCTTCTAAAACTTTTCAAAAATTAATCCAATCGAGCAGCTGAATTATCTTCTAACATACGCCGCGGCTTGCTCGTCGGAAATTTCTTATCACTTTACGCGTGACCTAGTATTCAACAAAATTTTAATTTTGTTATAAAACTGTAGTAAATGAAAACCTTCCGCTCTTCAAAATAATGGCCTCTAAAATAAAACGCACCGTTTTTTCAAATTAATAGTAGGTATTTATTTTTCTTTCATATTTATTCAAAATTTTTTACTTTTCAATATAATTAACCAAAATTATCAACTTTCCCGCACGGCGACGGTCAAAGTGCGAGTCCTTTTATCTCACCTCCTGCGCTCTCTCGGACTCACAGCGGCGTCATATCTAAATTTTTACAATTCTAATTTTATTGTCAATTGGTGCACAAAAATTATATGACAATATAATCTTGGTAGACTGTTGAATGAAATTCCTTTGAATTAAAATTATATTTGCTCCTAGAATTCAGGCAATTGTATTGTAAAAATTAATGAATCGGTGTTTCTTCAAGTACAACATACGAACTCGCCCAATGATTGAAAATTTTTGAAAACGTATAATAATATGAATAAATTTTAAAATTCAGTTGAAATACTACACGGCATGAATTACATATTTTATGCACTTGCGATATATTTAATTGTTATTAATAATTATTGCAAATAAGTAAAATTCCATAACATAATTTAAAAAATGCAATTATGTGTACGAAATTAATTCATAGATAATTTTAAAATCAAAATTTTGAAATCAACCATTTGATACCTCTTTCAACTCATGGGACCTCAAGGAATGTAAACCCTTCAAAATCTGAAAACAATATTTCCTAATTACAATACTTTCCTGTACTACGTATGGTAAAGTAAAGAAAATGTAGTATACATTAGTATGCTAATTAAATTCATAATTGTATTAGAATATAATATTATTTTAGAAATACATATAATATTGTATAAATTATCATAGAAGATGTTGTAGTATGTCAATTCAAAACAATGTATGATAGAACTAATTCGTATATAATATCCAACACAATCCAAAAAAATTAATTGTTCTATATTAAAATAATAATTTGCTACTTTAGCATATTACGACCTAAATATCATAAAATATAATTAAAATTACATAAAGAAAAATAGTGAAATATATTCAAAACATTCAATACAATACAATATATTATAATTCAATATAATTAATACATTACAATTACGTTTTCTATACTATCTCGTATTGAAAAGTAAATATATGGCTTGAAAATAAATATATTTCATTATAATTAATTATATTATTACATTATTAGTATATCATATATATTATATCAATATTGCTATTGATATATTAAATATTGATAACAGATATGTAAATAATATACCTATTAATTCAAGTCTTTACTATATGATATTAATATTAAATAGTATATTACTGAAATACAATAATTGTATGTTGTATTCACATACGTGAAGCAACATATCCATATATGCTATTCGATAGTCTATATTATACCCTAGCATATTGCATAGTATATAATTTACGAATAAACATGTTTCGTTATTTTTAATTATATTATAATCAATATTTATAATAAATATATATCGTATATTATAAACCGTTATAATATTGACTCAAATCAATAGGTACTGATATAGGTACCTATAACTAAATATATACCTATTTACTATAATATTTTGATATCTTACTCTAGTATAGCATATATTACGATGTTGTCCATACTTATCATCATACGTATAATATAATATTTATTATGAATTTATTTTGGGTTTTAAAATTTATCACGTCTTGTTTTATTCAAAATACTTATTGACTACCAAAAACAAAAAATACAACAATTAACCTACGGTATTTTGTCTATTACTCTGTGAACAATGCAATCATAGCATACATATTATATGTATGCACTATATAAAATACA
The DNA here is from genome assembly GCA_958510855.1 of Rhagonycha lutea. Taxonomy (NCBI): domain Eukaryota; kingdom Metazoa; phylum Arthropoda; class Insecta; order Coleoptera; family Cantharidae; genus Rhagonycha; species Rhagonycha lutea. Next base: position 2,735,995 of record OY294042.1, read on the forward strand.
GACTCAATAATCCAAACTATTAAAACATATATGTTTTATTGAGTCCTAACTATCGAGTCTGTACTACATCATACAATAAAATGCAAATCTCTCAATACATTACAATAAATCAAATTTAAAATAAAATCAGTTATGAACTAAATATAAATATAATAGTGTGATTATTATTATACTATAAGAACAAATAAACACAAAGGGACAACAAAACACTTTTTAAGTTGCACTCCTGATGAAAATTCTATACAATGAAATCTTTGTATCAAAATGATACACGTAATATGCTGACGCTCGTGATAGTTGGATTGCTTGGAATTTTGCCGTTGTCGTTTTATTGCAAATTACTCTCAGAAAATTTGTTAAGATTAAGTAATACAATTTTTTACTGTATCGCCAATTATTATTTTATGTTCATTTTACATCTCATAATTAATAGTTTATTAGTTAAATTGTTACTGTTGTGTAAACCCGTAATGGTAAATTTATCATTTCAATAATCATGAATTAAAATTAGTTATAAAATAATAGAGTAAAGTTGCTACAATGAACTGCGTGACGACAATGACGAAGAATTTGCCAAGTTACGGTTTTATACAGTAAATAAATGTCACCTGGCTATTTTTATAATTTCTGCGAGGATTTTATTATATAGCATTGGTTTGATAATTTTGCAATTGTGCAGGGCAAATGACGTAATAACGAAAATTTATATATGGCACCCCGAAAGTAAGGAGCGACATGTTTTGAATCATACGACGTGAATAATTAGGACGGCGCGGCGATAGTAAAGTCATTTTGGTTTGGTTCATAAATTCTGGAAGTAAGATGAAACAATATAGTGAAGACCAAAGAAAAAGGCAATTTTGGAATATTTGTAAATTCAAACAAAGCTCTGTAAAATAATTATTATATAAATTACAGATCATCGATTACGTTCTGAATTCAATCAACTGCAAATAGAAATTAAAACAAAAGTAAGTTAGTATGTTAATCAAAAAGTAATAAATGTGAATTTTTAACTGATAAAAAACCGACAAAATAACTGATAAAATAAATACAACTAGACAATTACAAAATATAAAAAATATCACAGGAAATAACAAATAACAAAATGAAATTATCAAGCGTTTTAGCATATAATCAAGAAAACTAAAGAATCGATTCAAGAATGAACAATGTAGCACCTTATCCTAGGGAAGCGTAAACAAATTGTGTAAATAATGAAATGTTAGATGTATTTTATTTTTAACGATTAACTTAAATTTAATCATAATTTCACAGTAATTGAGTAATTTAATAAGAGATTCATCCGATTGCTAGATTAGTTATGTTAAACTACGATATTTTGTAATCAATCTGGGCATTATCTATAATACATTTTTCTTTATACGATATCGGCAGTTTTATTCGCCAGAAGTAATGTAGAAGTAAATAAAGGAGGAGACAATGGAGGGACCACTTGGAGAGAATGGACGAAGACAGACTGGCCAAAGTGGCGATGACGGGCAAACCCATCTCCAGAAGACTTCCGGGACGACCACCAAAAAGGTGGTACGAGAGTTGGACTTCAGGATTTCGAGATAATCCATGACACGGCATGATAAGAATTGGAAAATACAGGACCTAGTCCTAATTTACGAAGAAGAAGAAGAAGAAGAAGAAGTAACTGTACCTACAACCCGAGTATTTCAGCGTTCAACTAGCTGATAAGTTAATTAAAATTTTTGAGAATAACTTAGCAAGGTATCGCAACAATCCCTTAATCTGGTGCCACTACAGGTGAGTTACATTTAAAGCCCACCTCAACCGTGGTTTAAGTTCAGCCGTTCCAGTTAATCGTCATTACGATCGAACTAAAAACTTCATCAATAAATTCATGGTTGGACCCCGGTATGCAATTACGTTTTTGGTCCATGGGACAGGTATTGAAATTCGTTTAAAATGAATTACTATTTTAACTTATTTTTAATGAAATTGCAAAATAATATAGCGTTAATACTTCGAGGTTCCTACGCTCGTTTTAATTAGGCATAGCATTGATACTACCCGGAGCTTAAACTGTTAAAAACCGGCAAATAAATTCTGAAAAAGTTTCTTTCTACGATCCAGAAACAAAACTTTAATTGTAGTAAATAGTAAATCTATTGTATAATCGTAAATTCGACATAATAAAACGAGATACCACACCTATCACATTTTCTAAGTTATCGCATATTTCTGCAATACAAATTTAAATAATAGTTTATCTAAAAATTGAGAATTTAATTCTTTCCATTTTACCGTCGAATAAACATGAAAAATACCAACGAAACAACAGTGTCTATTGTACTCGAATATGTTTACGCTACCGATAACGGATTAAATGCGCTCCTGTTTTGATAAATACGGTAGCTGAAAGTTTTATTGTCTGAAAAATATAATCGCCCATTGTTCCCACCCAAATATTTAACTATAAAATTCAGCGACTTATTTTCATACCACCAGTTGCGTTTGTAAACTGATACAGTGAAGTCGATCTCTTCAAAATGCAAAAAGTTGACATTAAAAGTTTGTTAGGCGAATCGGTGAAGTTACTTTATAAAGGTGTACCTTATGTGGGTGATTTAATTGCTTTTGACTCGGAAAACAATGCAGTGCTTACAAACTGCCAAAGTTATTCGGGAATTTATATTCAAATTGAATATCACAATTACAACATTAAGCAGTTAATTGATGTAGTGAAATTGCCCGCTTGTGACGTAGAGTGGTTTGATCTACGCTGCAATACACCAGAAGAAGCGGTGTTTTTTCCAGATAAAATTGGTGACCCCAAATTTATAATGCATTGTAGCAAATGTATTAGACCACAATTAGTTATTCCCTGCCGACTAGGTGAGTAAATATTAAATTAATTTGCTTGTTAAGCATGCGCTGAAGTCTCCAAAATTTTGATATTATTTTTCAAAAAAAAAAAATTTTAGTTTTCAAAATTTTGCAAAATTTTTTTTTTTTTTTTGAAAACTAGATTATTCATTAAATGTGTAAATTTTAGCCGAACAAGCAAGATTTATAATAGCGGGTAATCAGAAACAGATGTCTTTAAATAATCCTCAAGAACTGAAAGCACTTTTGGATTCCTGTCCTTCAAAATGTGATGAATGTCCAGAAGGTGAATTATAATTACATATTCATTATTAAAACTTTTATTTTATTTTGAGTTTGAATATAATTTTGGGCAAAATAAAATACATTTGTTTATTTCAGGTGGATTTATTCCTCCAAGGCCTGATAGTCCACCTTCTCATGTGATTTTCTGCGATCTGGAGAAATACGGTGAGTTCTACATATTTTTTAAAGAATTATTGTTTAAATAATAAGTAAATTTTCGGTTGTTACTTATCTAAATTTTCTGCTTAAAATGTTTTTTGTGAAGTTTTTATCGGCAGCCTAAATATATTTTCTTAAATTTAATAATATTAAATATGATTACTTTAATTAAGTACTAATAATACTTTAATTTATTTATAGGTCCAACTAAAGTCATGCAGAATTTGTCATCGTATCCGCCATTTAATGTGAGATTCGTTGTCCCACTTATAGGTAAGTCATTTTAATATACAATATAAAGCATTTTATGGAGATTCCTTGATAGGCTTTAAAAGTTTGTTTTCTAATTTAACGAATTTTACAATTTAGTTTACTGAAATTTATTTTGCGTTATAAATATTTTAGTTAAAAATTTTTTTAACTTTAGGTTCCAACATAAAATTATCAAAACCTTTTCATGATGCTATTGGGGATAAATTTGATCTTCTTATTCAATGAATTTTAGTTTAAAACTTTTGCCGAGTATTTTTAGAATATTACAAGAAAAGACTTGAGGTCAACTTTATGAACAAATACCTAGAGTTCATAATGCTTTTTTTAGCACACTAACTCATTTTATTGTCTTTTCAAATTATATTAACCCAGCGGAGTGGCATGGCGTGGAACGTAAGGGACTGCGAATGAATAGTTGCGGGTCCCCACTCGCTTGTTGAGGCGGTGCTAATAACCTAGTAGTTGGTACACGTTAAAAAGTAAAATCAAATTACATTAAAATTTCATTTTCTACTGTTATAAAAATTTGTTGTTATTTTTAATTCTGTTTACGTTAATTTCTATATTCGATATTTTCCAATATACAAATTGATTAGAATATTTTTTCTAAAACCAAATGTTCATGGGCTGCTACTTAGTTTAAAATTTTTTACCATTTTTTAACAGTTTGGATCTGGGAAAAAATTAATTTGAAAAGTATACAAAATATAAATGTATTGTATTTCTATTTTAGATGACAGTTTTTCTGTAAACTCATTCGATCCTTTTACTAGTGGTAAGTTAAACAATCCCATTTTTTATTTCCTAAGTTAACATATTTAAATTTTTAAAGGGGAGTCATACGATCCACCAAGTTTTTTCGACAACGTTTCACCCAGAAGTAAGTTAAATTTTAAATAATAACTTTTATTTTTTAAATTCAAATTTAATCCATTATGGAATATGGGTTTAATTTTTAACATTCGTTTGTTTATTTGATCAGATTATTTACAATCTGTCCATGTCGACAGCAAGTAAATCGTACGATTATAATCAAACCAAAGTAAACATGTAAACTCATTGGTTGCTGCTCATATACTTTTATGAATTATTTTTTTCAGTTAGTTAATTCGATAAGTTTTATTCTTTGATATTCCACCAGATATAATATAATCACTATTTATAAAAAAATGTTGTTTCTAATTTATTGTGTTAACATTTTTCAGCCGAGACATCGCAATCTTGGAAGGAAACGTTGGCGTACCTAGACACCATTCAGGAAGCGTCCAAATATCAAAGAGATTTTAAAGGTGAATTATTAATTAGTGTTATATTTTAATAAATTACGAATTAAAATTATAAATGTATTATAATAAAATGCATACATTTAGAAAATAGGGTTAAATTTGTACAGCTAATTAAATTTTGTTACAGACAAGGAAGCTTCTAATGGCCCAATGAAAAGTGCCGAAAAAGAAACTGCTGATGCAAAAGGTAAGTGAGGTTAAAACAATTTCTGTATTATTTTATTCGTTTAGAAATCATTTTGAAAATTTTCTGTGCTTGTTAAAACTTTTTATTTTTTATTCTAATAAATGTAATTAAATTAAAACTTTGATGTTAATCAACAGTATCCCATGATGAACTTCAACGTGGAGGAGTACTGAACGGCGGCGGTATGGGAAAACCTAAAATGGAAATTAACACTAGAAAACCCAAGCCAAGTATGTTAAATTGCTTTCTATATTTCAAATATTTTTGTCTAACTTTTATTTATGTACTACAGAAAAGTTTCAAAAACCCAAATGGCGCCCATTTTTGGACACTACATTTGAGATGGAAGGGCAATCGCAATCACGTAAGTATATAATTTATATTTTGGTATCAATTTATAAAAGTACCTAAAATTAATTGTGTCTCGATTCAGATTATATCTTAACTGCAAATCCATGTTGCCATTAGCCTATTATATTTTTATTAAAATTATTTTAAATAATTTTATTTTATGGTATTTTTCGCTTTCAGGTGATTCAGAACAACCTTTACCATATGAACCGCCGACTTCTTCACGTGGTACTTATCCGAAGACGGATTTGAGTAAGTATTTTTTAACTGTTTTCACGATAAATGTTAGAAAGTATTTTAATTTAAAAAGGTTAATTTTATTTGAAATAAAAATTGTAATATTTCAAACTGGACTTTTTGATAATTTATGCTATAATAGGCTGAATAGTTATTTAAATACTTTTAGACTTAAATAATTTTATTTGATGGTAATTTCTTTCTTCTTGCATTTCAGAACAACAAACTCCGGTAAATGGAGATGCCAGTATTCCGTCTTGGAATACTTCCTGGCTTGGCGCATATCCGAAGGCAGTTTCCAGTAAGTAATTCTTAATCTAATATCAGTATTGCAGAGTATTTGATAGTAATTTCTTTCTTCTTGTGTTTCAGAACAACAAACTGCTGTAAATCGAAATGTCGGTATTCCGTCTTCTTCTCTTGGCACTTATCCAAAAGCAGTTTCCAGTAAGTGATTCTTAACATTTTTTTCTAACATTAGCATTGCAAAGTATTTGATAGTAATTTCTTTCTTTTTGTGTTTCAGAACAACAAACTGCTGTAAATCGAAATGTCGGTATTCCGTCTTCTTCTCTTGGCACTTATCCAAAAGCAGTTTCCAGTAAGTGATTCTTAACATTTTTTTCTAACATTAGCATTGCAAAGTATTTGATAGTAATTTCTTTCTTCTTGTGTTTCAGAACAACAAACTGCTGTAAATCGAAATGTCGGTATTCCGTCTTCTTCTCTTGGCACTTATCCAAAAGCAGTTTCCAGTAAGTAATTCTTAACATTTTTTTTTCCAATATTAGCATTGCAGAGTATTTGATGGTAATTTCTTTCTTCTTGTGTTTCAGAACATCAAACTGCAGTAAACGGAAATGTCGGTGTTCCGTCTTCTTCCCTTGGCGCTTATCCGAAGGCAGTTTCCAGTAAGTAATTCTTAACATTTTCTAATATTTGCATTGCAGAGTATTTGATAGTAATTTCTTTCTTCTTTCTTGTGTTTCAGAACATCAAACTGCATTAAACGGAAATGTCGGTGTTCCGTCTTCCTCCCTTGGCGCTTATCCGAAGGCAGTTTCCAGTAAGTAATTCTTAACATTTTTTTCTAAAATTAGCATTGCAAAGTATTTGATAGTAATTTCTTTTTTCTTGTGTTTCAGAACAACAAACTACAATAAACGGAAATGTCAGTGTTCCGTCTTCCTCCCTTGGTGCTTATCCAAAGGCAGTTTCCAGTAAGTAATTCTTAACATTTTTTTTCTAATATTAGCATTGCAGAGTATTTGATAGTAATTTCTTTCTTCTTGTGTTTCAGAACAACAAACTGCATTAAACGGAAATGTCGGTATTCCGTCTGCCTCCCTTGGCGCTTATCCGAAGGCAGTTTCCAGTAAGTAATTCTTAACATTTTCTAATATTAGTTAATATTTAATTTAATATTTAGTTTTAATATTATTTGGTAAATTTCAGACAAACCACTTGACGATATGGAAAGAAAGATGAAGAAATTGCAACTTCCCGACAAGAATCCTCGCAAGATTTAAATTTATAATTCAATTTAATACATTTGTTGTACAATAAATTGAAGTATTAATAAAATCCGACGTTCTTGTGAATATATTCTTTTTCATTTTTGTTTCTAAAACAATTTTCTATACCTGAGCAACCACCACCACAAAACTGTCTGCAATTACCAGCTAATTGGTCCCCATGTAAGACAGAATTCATTTCTAACGGAACGACGATTAAACTTTGAAAAGAAATGGGAATTTTTTCAAAAAGTTCTTCAGCGTCACCGCTATCTTTTTTGGAAACCCTGCTTGTAGGGTGAGAAATTCTCTTCAGATTAAATCAGCTAACTAGAAAATTACCTTGTTGTAGGCAAAGATAAGTAAGTACTTGATTAGGACAAAAGATGTATAATTGTATGAAAAGCAATTCGTATAGAGATTCTTAGGTTCGACCAATGAGACTTTTAGGATGCCAAAGTTTTTTTGGAGCTAAAACTTTAATTGCTTCCTCAGCTATAATCAAAAAAGTTTTGTTTCCGCGTGTTTATTGTATCTGTAACCCCATATTTGGATTTTGCTGTTTAATTTGCCTATTAGAAGTGTTGAATTATTTTTGGTAAAATTTTTCCTTACATCTTGATTGACAAGAGGCTTATTTGGTTGCTTAAATATACTTGGTATGTTTAATGGGCTGGAATCTTGAAATTTTAGTTGAAATTACGTTGTTTCGAGGTTGCTGCAGTTTACATATTATATTATCCAATAGTCCACAATGATGGATGTTATATTTGACAAATACTGCGACTCCTCCAGCTGCAAAAGTTGTTATACAGTCCGATCTAACATGGTATCCTGGAATCCTAAATTGTGTATTTCTAATTAGATGAATTTCACAGATGCAAGCTACTGTGACGTTATGTCTTAATAAAAAGTCTATTAATTGATTACTTTTTTCCTTGATTCCGTTAGCATTCCAATTTAGGATTGTTAATTTTTGAAGGGGGGCGGTAGGTTATTTTTGGTCAAGGAGCAAATGAGGGAGGATTCTATTACGGAAAAATGTTTTTATTGTATCTATACAAGTAGTTTTGAGGTTAAGAAGGAAGGATAATACATTTTCAAGTATTGATGACGAGGATGAAGAGGGGAAAGTTGGGGTTGGTGAAGGAGGTGGTAGGTTTGTAGCATTGTTTTAGACGTTAGATTTCAATATGATATTTACATTTTCTGTAAATTGCTGTATGTTCGTCTCCGTAGTTAACGCACATTAGTTTGGTATCGAATGGCTTCTTACAATCTGTGTAGGAGTGATTTCCAGTGCATTATAAGCATCTGAACTCCATTTAGACCAGCAGTCTGGCGTAAATCAAACACAGATAGACTACAGAGCGGGAAACCGCGGTTCTAATCCTGATTGCGTCGGATTTGTGCTGTAATCTAAAAAGTCCGAAATCGATCTGTGGACTATGGGGAAGGCAACGGGAAACCACCCCATTAACATTTCCCTAGTAAAGTCTTCCTGGCTTAGCCAGGAAGATCGCATACGTCTAAAGATAGATATGGCACACTAAGAAGAAGAACTCCATTTGACAATCATTTTGGGTGTTCTCGTTTCGTTGGCACCTGTGACATCGAAAAATGTTTTGGCTGCTTCGTTTAAGCACTACTGTTACTATTGAATATTCCAATTTATCCATATTCAAAATTCTCTTGCCTGCATCATTATCAGTTTGATCAAAAGCTACTACTTGGGTTGGTTCACGATAATTATTAAATAGTCGAGTTGCATTAGTAACGAAATAATTAAATGTTTGAAATTGGTACGTGTTTTACTACGACTGATAACAATTTATTTGTTGGGTCTTGATAAGAATAATAGTTAATACCATTTTCTTTATAAAATATGGTGAACTTTCTGCCAGTTGTAGTGGCGAATTCACCCTTAATTATTTTTTTGATATCAGAAATAATTTCGTTATAATTATTTGGCGCTGGAAGGAAGATTGGGGGAACTCGAATTTTGGGTTTGGATTGTGTTTGTGGAGTTGTAGAATTTGAAAGAAAGGCGTCACTTACTTTGTTGTTTAAGTTTGTTAGTGGATAGTATCTGTTTTCTTTGATGATGTTTTCCTCGATGTTTTCCTATGTCCAGAGATAGGTCTTCAGGTCTATCATCAGGTTTAGGTTTATTCAAGGTTCTGTTGGTGGAGTCATCCATATTATGTCGTCCATGTTATGATCCATGTAGGGGCAGCACTAAAAAGTGCGCCTTCGATTTGGTCCCGATGTACCAAAATTATGTGATTTAAAACGTTCACTTATTTGTTATGGATATTTTGCATTCAATAAGATCAAACTTCTCTTTTTCTTCTTTTAATTTGGACAAAGTCGTGTGCTACAATGCTACACTTGATATTATTTTGTTATGAGCTAGAGAATTGTTTAACGTTCGGCAGGTAGCTTGCTAGGATGGCCTTCAGATGTGCCTATGACTCTGGTTTTTTGCTAATGGTGAAAATTCATCAAAACAGCAGTACCAACGGCTTAAATGTGTCTCCGAAGCACGGAGTCTATCAGAAGAAAATCTGACTCTTGGATTTCAACCCGGTTCATCTAATTAGCAATTTATGGTGCTAACTACAGGGTGAAGGACCGTCTGATCAGACCCTTATCAAACTTCAATTTTTTAAATTTCTTTTTGACTTGATTTGGATCAAATGTGAAATATTGAGTTACAAGCGAATTATTTTAAATAACCAAATTCACAATTCCGTTTTTTTCACATAAAGTTTCGCTTTCGTCTTTTTTTGCAAATAAAAATATTTAAAATTAAAACTTTATGAATTTTGAGTTCTCTGGAAATGCTATCGCTATATTTATGTGATAACAGCTTACAAGCATAGTGACGTAATTATCATCAGACTTGTTTTTATAAAGTTAGCATGTCGTTCTGTGGAATAAACTATTCATGCATGACTATTCTAAACTATTTTTACTTTTCTGCCAACTTTGTTTCTTTTTTTCCAAATTTTAGTAGGAGCCACGTATCTACACGTTGATGGGAAATCAAGATATCGTGCTTCCAATTGAAAATTCAATCTATTCATGAATGTATATAAAGTTTTGTGAATACTTGTGAAAACTGCATTGGGGGTAAATTCAAAATTCTAGTTGATGTGACAAAATACTTTACTTTATTTTAGGAAATTTAACCACCATCAATGACACACCAAGTTGCTTTACTGTACCTAACGTGCAACAACAAGTTCAAATGCACCGGAACTTGGCATTTCAGCCAAGTACGCAAATTAGAATTATCATTGTGAGATTGGTCATCCATTAAGTCTACGGTTCAACCGTGCAACTCTTACAAAATTTGTTTGTTTCAGATCCAAACAATTGTTTTGGAAAACAAGGTTTTTGATTTTCTTTATTTTGGTTTTGATCGTTTACGAGGGGCTTAATAAAGATAGCATGAAACTATATCGCACTCTTTTGCACTTAACTTTGCACTCGAGTAAACTTGTTTGAATAGTTATTTAATACCTACGTATGAATCAATTGGTTTTATATTTCTTCAATAAGTTTTGATTATAAACTGAATCACCTGAGTTTCAAGTTGGTTTTTTTTCCTTTTAGCCTTGACGTTTATCAATTAGTCAGTAGATATCAAGCAAATTTTTTCTTTTATAGACGTAGTTGTTTCGTCAATTAGCCAGGCTAATGCCAATATAAAACCTTTGCTTGCATTATTCTTCATCCATACAAGGGCAATATTGTTAAAACCATAACTATAATTTTTCGGTTAGTCTTTCAAATTTTATTACTTTTTTGTTTTTCTTATATATTTATCAAATTCTAGGGACACCTGGACTCACTGGACCAGTGAGCATAGAGTGAAACTCCTTCAGTTTTCGTCTGAACAACAATGTTACTGAAATTTTTCACCTTCACCTATCTTTCTAATCAGCATCTTATAATGAAACAATTTTGATTCATTTGATTGGAGTTGTTTTCCAAATCTTCATCATCTTTTCCTTTTAAGCATTCGGGTCAGAGTATTTGTTAAGTGAATCGAGCTTTCTTATCTAATAAATAAAATGAATTAAATGTGTAAATGTAAACACATAAGGTATTTTGTTCTGCGATTAAGTTTATCAGTACAATAACACGGTTTCTGTTTTCTTTTAAAACAAAAGTTAATAAATCTGTTGACATGCAGATTTTCATTGTTCATGTTGTTTTAAATTAATCAAGTTCGCTAGGTGTTGTCTGTGGTTAGGAACGGATATTATTTCAAGTTTCATAATTGCATTAAACCATCTCCCCACCCAACTGCTTTGTGCTGAGTTGGTTTTGCAATTAAGTGGATTATACCAAAGTGAAACACGCAATTATCTTAGGTTACATTGACTTGGTGCTCAGTCGAACTCCAGCTGCACCAAACGGTTAGCTATTTCGATTAAAAACGACGCATACAAATTTTAGTAACGGTTGATAACTATTTTGATCAAGTGAAATAATATTTTCGCTTCCCCCCTCACAATTTTTCATTGAACGGAAAAATATTCTTTATCGAAGTTACTTGAGTTTATAAGTTTTCATAGTGCTGACGATCATTTCAAAATGTGCATTCAGAATTTGGTAGGACATTCGGTCAAGTTACTTTATAGAGGTGTACCATTTGTGGGTGATTTGATTACTATCGACGTGGAAGCAAATACAATGCTAATAAATTGTCACCAGTTGTCTGGATCTCTGTATCAGATCCAGCACTTCAATTATTCAATAAAACAACTAAACAGTTTTGTTCAATTACCCATAAATGGGATCGAGTGGATTGCTAAATGTAGTAACATATCTGACGAAGCAATTTTTTTCCCCCAAGAAATGGGATATACCAATTTTGTCATAAATTGCTTTAACTGTGCAAAACCTGTAACATTTGTACCCTGTCAACCAGGTGAGCAAATATTAATTTGTTTTATGTATTATGTGATATGTAACTTTCAGAGGATGAAGCGAAATTTATCATCATTGGAGGCAACAAACTGGATTTTATACATGATAAGCAATTGAAAGACCCTTTGGATTCGTTTCCAATAAATTGTAATATGTGCATGTCAGGTGAACTAAATTTACGCATTCATTAATAAGAATTAATTTCATTCCTAATTTGAAAATAATATTGGATAAAATTTGAATTAAATTTATTATTTCAGATGGAATCCTTCCCCCAACGGTTTCCAATTCACCTTCTCACTTAATTCTTTCCGATTTGGAGAAGTATGGTGAGTTTAATTTTTAATTGATTTGTTATTCTTTTTCAAAAAGTCACATCTGAGATTAAACAACAAATATTTTTCTTTGATAAATAATATTAATGTAATTTAATTAATTTATAGGTCCAAGGAAGATCTTACAAAATTTATCTGCCTATCCACCATTCAATGTGGAATTCCATGTAGATGCATTTGTCGGTAAGTCAATTTAAATAAAATTAAACGTAGTGAAATATCGACCAACAAAATTTTGTAATATTTTATGGAAGCCCCTGGATAGATATTTTAAAAATTTACTTCATTTTTTGCAATTAAAATGATTACAATTTTGTTTGTTTAAAGTGGTTGTACATTGTAAATTATCAGTTAGCATTTTTTAACTTCAGGGTCCAATATAAAATCATTAATACTATTTTGTTTTATTGGGGTGGTTTTGATTATTAGTTTCTCGATAATAATACACCGATGCATCGGTCTGATCATATTAAATCAGAATTTTTAAACATAAATCCTTTCATTGACGTAAGAGCCGGGCAGTGCCAAAACACATGTTTAACTCTTCGAATCCAACCGTTTCATTTACCCTGGTTGCCTTATCACATTAGGGTGCACTTTAAGTCTCTTACAATAACTTTCACGAAACCTTGCAATTTATTCTCTAATGGAGGGCATTGGGAAGTCAATTTGGATGACGCTGTTCGGCATGTACCATGGTGCATCAACAAATATTCGTAATCCTTTATTCTGGAACCTTTGTATAATCTCAACAGCTGTTACCCAAAATTTGATACCGTAGGTCCAAACCGGCTTAATTATTGCCTTATAAAGAAGGATCTTATTTTCATAGGAGAGCTGTGATTTTCTTCTAAGAATCCAATACATCCCACTGAGTTTCGGTCCAAGCTGTTTCCGTTTGGTGAAGATGTGTTTTTCTTCTTCTCGTTGTGAACGTTACATGGACATATTTCGATTCGTTGACTTTAATGCGCCATTTTTAAGCCAATTTTGTATGGCATTTAGACCTAATTATCGATATTCTGATGCTGTTGTTGGATTAATATGCGACACGAATATAACAGTGTCATAGATGAAGGTTGCAATAGTAGTAGATCCAGCTTGTCGAAGGTCTGACGTGAACAGAAGGAACATAACGGGACCCAATATACATCCTTGGGGCATTCCAAAGTTAATGGGATTAAGGTCGGTGTATTCATTTTGCTGATTGACTACAAAATATCGGTTAGATATGTTCAATAGTTCCCTGAGAGTTGCGGAATCTAAATTTAAGATCAGGTATTAGCTTACGGTTTTCGGTTTTAGATGTTCAAGCAGTAATTTTTCAAAAACCTTAGATTTTAGAGAGCACAGGGAGTAAGCTGATTGGTCTATAGGACTTTATATCATCTAAATTTTTTTCCCAGCTTGAGTATCGTCACAATTTGAGCAACCTTCGATTGGTCTGGAAAATGATTTAATCTAACGATGGCATTGAACAATTGAGTAATGGCTACCAAACATTTTTTTTTGTGGTTTTCTTAATCTTTTTGTTGCCTTCCATAATAAATAATCATAGCCTGCTGATGTACTTAGGTTTTCCTTAGGATAGAGGGCCGTAGTTTGGCGTAGTTCAGCAGCCACTGATTATTTATTATGGAAGGCAACAAAAAAATTAAGTAGACCACAAAAATCAATTCCTCCATTTCAAACAAACAACAGCAGAAGAAGAAGTGCAAGAATTCTAGATTCTATAATAAATAAACATTTTTTATGGTTGCCATTCTCACATTTAATAAAACTGCTTATTGCACTAAAATATTATCACGCAGTAGACAAACGTGGCTGACGAAGAAGTTAATATTATGATAAGAATTTTGCATATGAATCAGGCTCGAGTTTATATATACTTGGCGTCGAGTTCAGTTATTCCGATCTGTTTTGTTATAAATACTAACCTTTTTTTTAATTACCGATATTTAATAATGCTTTGCAATACATTTGGGCTTAGTTTGATGAACCTTCGGAATAGACATAATTGGGAATTTCCGTTGATATAAAGACCTTGCTGTCAAATTGTAAATATGGAACCAAAAATTGCAAACTAAAATTCCTGTATGATTATATTTCTTAGGAGCCTTTTCCCAAACAAATGTTTATGGGTCGGTTAGCAATTTAAAATTCTCTGCTTTTAAATCATCTAAAAAATAAAACTTTCTAGTTTTAAAAATAAACAAAATAAAAATAATTGATTTTTTATTTTAGACGAATGCTCTTCTGCTTCGGCTTTGGACAACACTTTTCCTAGTGGTAAGTTGAACTTAAATTTTTAAGCGGTCTTGTTTTACTGAATTGGTTTTCCAAGATCGATGGTCATAATCTAAACATTTTGCTAAAAGAATTATAGTACATGACCTCGATGGAAAAACGTTTTCCTTTTATTTTTTGAAATTAATATTGCACCATTAAAAAATGTCTTAAATGTTAATTTACACTGTTAAATTTTAAAGGTGAACCCTACGAATCACCAAGTAGTACTGAAGATATCCCAGTAGCTGAAGAACATTTAAATGTTAAGAGAGGCAAGTTACATTGTAGATAAAAATTATTCACTTCTTTAAATTGAAAAGTAACCTAATTTGAAAATGTTAATCAACACATTTAATAGATAATGATGGTCTCAGTTTTAAAATTTTAATTTTGCCAGATTATTTTTAATCTTTTGAAGAATACTGCCATGCTATTTGTTAATATTTTTACTTGTTGCATGTTTTTATCTAATCGCGAGCAGGTACTCACAGGTATGTTAAGTTTCGGAAATAGAATTATTTGCGCCACTCTCCATTGGACGGGAAAATAATCCCGGCCGCCGATGTGAACATAGGAAATTAACATGGGAAATTAATTTTTGTTTAATTCCTGCTTCCCATCAGATTTTTATTCCGCTTCTAAAAATACCTAATACTTGATATTCATTAATTAATTACTGTTAAAAACTCACTAATAAAATGGAAAATAGAGCAGTTATTAAAAAAATGTTAGTTGCTTTGTTTGAATTTTATTGCAATTGTTTTTGCTTGAAAACTAATATTTTTTAAAAAGTTAAGAATAAATTGTGTTTGCGTTCATTGTTAACCAAATTTATAGTAATATGTCAAAGTAACTTGTAGGAAATTATTGGTTTTCCTTTTCAAGCAAAAACAATTGCAATAAAATTCAAACAAGGTATATAAAATTTTTGTAATTGCATTATTTTACATTTTATTAGTGAGTTTTTAACAGAAATTAAAAAACAAAATATCAAGCGTTAAGTATCTTTAGAAGGGATAATAATTAAGTTGATACCCTTTTCATTCTTATCCATTATGATGGGAAGCAGGAATTAAAGAAAAATCAATTTCCCATGTTAATTTCCTATGTTCACATCGGTGGCCGGTCACCCTTTTATTTTTTTTTTTATTTTTAAATGATTCAAAATAATTAATTAAGAAAACGAAACAAATTAACACATTTGAATTTGATCTTAATATCTCCCCCGTTTCAAAAAAAAAAAGATATGTTATTGAGGCATAAACTACCAAGTTTGGCACCGGCCCTATAGGCGACTGGGGATTTGAACTCGCAACTACTCATCGTAGTCGCTTACGTTTAACTCCATGCCACGCTGCTGGGTTACATATTTTATAAATAACATATTTTTTATTTTTCCTTAAAACAACTACCCCATAATAGTCCTTAAAAGTTTTCCATTATTTTTGAGTATTTCATTTATTAGATACCGGTGTTTATAAATTATCAGAACTTTAATGAATTTTTTTAAACTTTCTATTTTCAACGTCTTATAGAATCAACCCTTAACGATTAGAATTTTTTTCGCTATTTTTGGTCTATTCCACATTATTTATTCTTAAATTGTTTTTAATTTTTAAACAAGATTCATTTTCATTTCTCCTTAAAATTACCCTTTATTTCAAGACTAAAATTTTAATAATTGTTTTTGGAATTTACTAACGGTATTGAAACTATCTGCAATTTACTGTAATAAAATTACTAAATAATTATTAAAAACTTTAATATTATCAATCAGTAGTTTCGGTTGGCAAATTACCATCAACAACATTTCGTGATGTAAAAGAAAAAGGTCAAATTAATCCTAGTAAGTTAAATGGCCCTCTATTATTTCAAATATTTTGGACTAACTTTTATTTATGTATCGCAGAAAAAAGTCAAAAGAAAGTCACCTGGAGGCCATTTATCAGCACTTCAATTCCTGAAGCGAAAGCGTCTCCACCACGTAAGTGAAATTTATGGACGACATTTGTGAAGAATTTTTAAGGAAGTGGGTTCTTTATCTAGTCTACCAAATTAACTGTACCGTGATTAGTATTTCACGTTAGAAAATAGGTCCTTGTTAAAGTAAATCCCACTAATGACTTGCTTGTTTGAATTTTGTATTAAAATACTTTGAAATATTTTTGGTTGCTTTTAATGACTTTCTTGTGTTTCAGAACAAAAGACTATGTCATATGGAAACATGCCATCTTCCTCCCTTGGCGCATATCCGAAGACAGCTCCCAGTACGTAATTCTTAAAATTTTCCCACAGTATTTAGTTTGAATGTTATTTCCTCAATTTCAGAAAAACCACTTGTAAAATGAGAAAGAAGATTAATGACTTTTTTGTGTTTCAGAACAACAGACTATGTCATATGGAAACATGCCATCTTCCTCCCTTGGCGCATATCCGAAGACAGCTCCCAGTACGTAATTCTTAAAATTTTCCCACAGTATTTAGTTTGAATGTTATTTCCTCAATTTCAGAAAAACCACTTGATAAAATGAGAAAGAAGATTAATGACTTTCTTGTGTTTCAGAACAACAGACTATGTCATATGGAAACATGCCATCTTCCTCCCTTGGCGCATATCCGAAGACAGCTCCCAGTACGTAATTCTTAAAATTTTCCCACAGTATTTAGTTTGAATGTTATTTCCTCAATTTCAGAAAAACCACTTGATAAAATGAGAAAGAAGATTAATGACTTTCTTGTGTTTCAGAACAACAGACTATGTCATATGGAAACATGCCATCTTCCTCCCTTGGCGCATATCCGAAGACAGCTCCCAGTACGTAATTCTTAAAATTTTCTCACAGTATTTAGTTTGAATGTTATTTCTTCAATTTCAGAAAAACCACTTGATAAAATGAGAAAGAAGATTAATGACTTTTTTGTGTTTCAGAACAACAGACTATGTCATATGGAAACATGCCATCTTCCTCCCTTGGCGCATATCCGAAGACAGCTCCCAGTACGTAATTCTTAAAATTTTCTCATAGTATTTAGTTTGAATGGTATTTCCTCAATTTCAGAAAAACCACTTGATAAAATGAGAAAGAAGATTAATGACTTTCTTGTGTTTCAGAACAACAGACTATGTCATATGGAAACATGCCATCTTCTTCCCTTGGCGCATATCCGAAGACAGCTCCCAGTACGTAATTCTTAAAATTTTCTCACAGTATTTAGTTTTAATGGTATTTCTGCAATTTCAGAAAAACCACTTGATAAAATGAGAAAGAAGAAGAAACATTCAAGAGTTTTCCGCAAAAATGCTTCTAATGAATAAATATGTTTTATTATTAATAAACCAAGTCTAATGAATAAATTGAATAATAATTTGTTTGATATTATTATATTTTTTGTCTACAATTCAATATAAATAAAATTATACGTATTTTACTCGCAAATGTTTTGTTTATTTTTCAAAAAGTTCTTAAAACTTACATTACTAACGAGAATACTAACAACAAATTCCTCAACTATAATCTTGCTATTTATCAACCGACTTGCATATCAGCTTTAAATCCCGATCGCTCCCAAATTTATCCAATTTAACGAACACCCAGATCATCAATTTCAATTACTCTATTTAATTCCACGCTAGTAATTTTGTACTAAAAAACAGTCTTCAATTGACCTGATGACCTTGAAGATTCTGAGGTCGTCGGCAAACAACAAAAACGAACTGTGGATTATCTAAAGTCCAATGTCGTTAATAAACAGTAAAAATAAAATCTTCTTCTTCTAGTGCCATATCTTCTTTACACGTAGGCGACCTTCCTGGCTAAGCCAGGAAGACTTTACTAGAGAAATATTAATGGGGTGGTTTCCCGTTGCCTTCCCCCATAAAAAAAATGAAATACATACGTAAGTAAAAAAATGGGAACCTTGGGGAACACTGGAATGCACCATTACATCAAGGAACACTTAACAAGGGTGCAAGACAACAGAATCCCAAAACAAGCATTCGAAATAGTCCTAGAGGAAGAAAAAGCGTTGGTAGACCGAAGAAGCGTTGGTGAGGCCGGAACAGGCAAATGTGCCTAAACCTGGAAAGGCAGAAGAAGAAGAATTATTTGTAAAAAATAATTACGAATAATAACGAAAAAATACGAATAATTACGAAATAATAACGTACGACTTTCATTCAATTAAAAATATTTAAAACGAATTTCCAACCTTTTTGAAATATTATCGCTAAAATTCCGTGAAGTTATTTTACAAGCTTAATGACGTACGTAACCATAAAAAAAATTTATAAAATAAACAAATCGTTCTTCGGAATAAATATCTTCATTCGCTATCTAGTTACAATATTTCAAATAAATTATTCATGCCTACGTGATTATTATAAAATATATTTTGAAACAATTGCATTGTCATTATTTTATTACTTCAGTTGCGATAATTTTCCGTGCATAATCAATCGATTAACAATTTTGCCCGAACATTGGTACATTATGAGTTGGTTTGTGGTATTGTGATGTTGGGACTTTTTATTAGCAGCGATTTTCGAAAATGTTGATCCACCAATATATCGGGGAAGTGGCCCGTTTGTTGTGGTGTGATATTCCATATGTGGGTTACTTCCTTACTATTGACAGCGGATATAATGCAGTATTAGTGGATTGTTTGAAATATTCCAATTTAACATTATGTTTCGATAAAACAATCAATACTACCGATCAACAATTGAATCTTATAAGGCTTCCGATTAGAAACATCCGCTGGATTGGTTTGTTTCATCAACAACTTTTTCAAATCAAGGCTGAATTCACCAACAGTGTTCAAAGAAATTTTGGAAAATTGTTTACTATCAATCATTGCATTTATTGTTTCAAACCGAAAATGATGGTCCCGTCCGAAAATCTTGGAGGTTAGTAAAAATCATTTGTAAAATTGTTGTACATCAATATTTTTATTTCTTGTTTTTTTGTTACAATTTTCGACATTTTTAGTTACCCAGTTTCTTTTATAAATTTTAGCAGGAGCTACGTACGCGTTGGTGGGAAATCGCGACATCATATTTCCAATTAATGTTCAATCCATTCAAACATTTATACAAAGCTTTGTGAATAACTGCAACAGATGTGCCGGAAGTAAATTTCTATATTAAAAATTCCTATTGATTTGATAAAACATTTTTGTTTTTTAGGTAATCTTACTACCATCAACGACAGACTTAGTTGCTTTGCCGTACCCAATATGCAACATTACGTTGGAGCAGCTACAGAACAACAGAACCTTGCCTTTCAGCCAGGTTGGTCAGCACATCAAATCTACAATTTAAACGTAAAACTTTTATAAAATTTGTGTTGTTTGTTTTAGCGCCACCAATTGCAAATACAGCCTTAACTGAGGCAATTCCGCACGTCCATAACTTTCCACCGTATCCACAGGTTCCTGTACTCGGAGTTAACAATTATGTTTTACCACTACCACCTCGAGGTGAGTTAATTATTTTCATATAAATTCTCTTGTATTTAGTTCCTTGTTTCTAAATTTTTTTATTTTGTTGTAGAATTTTGTGACACCAGCCTTCAAGTTAACCAAACGCAGTATTTTACTTGTTCTAATATTTTTCCGACTACTGTTCAAGTTGCCTCAAGCAACCTTCATATGGATGCCAGTAAGCTTTTATGAATTTTTGTGTTTTAAACTAAAAGAAAAATTACTAATTTTTTTTTATGTTTCTTGTTCCAAGCAATTATGTTTAACTATAGTTATTAAATAATTACTATATAAAATTTCAGGGCATTTTAATATGACAAATGTTGCCGGTCCAAGCTCCAGCACTAGTGGCTTTAACCATCCTCCACCAGGTTATCCTCCATATACTACGAATAACAATGAATCAGATTCAGGTAATTTAAAAAATGATAAAATACAACTGCTACGTAGTTTTATCACATTTTAGATGACGAAGATATAAATCCGAATTTTGTGGTGCCTAACTTTCCGCCACCACCACATCATCGTAGATAACAATCTTCAGCGAGCTGGTTTTTTACGTTATGGATCACATTTTTTATTGGAATTTTTCAGAAGATTTGTTTTCCAAATAAATCGTTACTCCCCAACAGGAAGACTCTATCGTCGTGACGTTGTGACGTCACTATCGAAGTGACATTCCTGATTAAGTGATTACAGTATTAATTTCTCTTTTCTTGTTCTGTAAAGGCTAATTTATTTTTTTATTTTAATTGTTTTCGTTTAAATATTTAATTTTTGTGTTCGATTACATGAATAATTTATAATAAATATTTACAAATATTCTGATTGTTTTAATAGTCATCAGGACTTATGACTAGTAACAGTAGGAGATAAGCAGGGACATGAATCAAAGAGGCCGGTTATAGAGGAATGATTTCATAAGAAAAAAAAGGGATGAAATAGTTGGGTGTAAAAGAGAACAATGATTCGTTTTTGCATTAAAAAAATACAGATTATATTATGAAATACCAAATAGGCTTTTGTTAGCATTTTACATTTTTTTTTACCTACGACGAGGAGCAAGCCCGACGTAGAACCCCCAACCTGGAGGACCAGAGAAGCGGCCAGAATAAAGTTCTTACTTCACCCGGATTCGAACCGGGTATTTAGCGTTCATAGTCAACTCGCGTGACCACAAAATCCGACCGCCTCAATGATCTTGCCATTTTTCTTTATAGTTGAATGATGCTTCCCTGTAAAAGCGTGGTGTCTTATTTAAGGACTTTTTTGATAGATTATAGTGGATTTTTATTATTTTCCATGGGAGTTAGACAAAATAAGGTTTTTGCTTCTTTCGGAGTCGATCCAGATACTCGGCATTAGCAGTCAACGCATTTAACTACTCCGTCTAATCTGTTGAAATTTAGTCCATTCATCTTTTGATTCGCCTCCTGATGGATTCACTACTTAAACGTAAGCAATATTGGGGTCTCACGAGGTAAACCTTATGATTCCAACGAAAACTGTCAGCGATGTTTTCTCATGAGAAAACAAAAAAATTTGCAGGTTACAAATTTGAACCTACCGAATATGTACTTCTATAAAATTATTATCTTATCGTTATTAATCTTTTTAAACAATTTGAATGACGAATTTGTAGAGAAATGATTGTTGAAAGATTTTTGCTTATCGCTGTGTGATATAATAAACGAAAACCGAGGTTTCACACTCCATAGTGAGAAACTCCATAGTAGCCCTAATGGGATAAACAAATGCTCTCTTTCTTTCTTGGCCCAAGTAACATTTCAATTCTGGTAATTACCCGCAATTATCTGCCAAACCTGAGCCAGACCTGTCTGGCAATTACCACGATTGAAATGTTACTTGGGGGAGCTCATATACGAAATGCCCTTGTCACTTTCTTTCTTTCAAAATATTTTTTTACCAGTTAAAAAGCAAATTAAAATTAGTCTGCTTATTTGATTAAAAGTCAAGGTCAAAAATTTCTTTGGCTCTAAAGTACAACTATTTATTTCAGTTAATATCAAAATAGATAATGCACGATATGACGCATTTAGCGTTTTATATTACAAGCTATTTTATTGCCTAATATATTGATTATATTTCATGTTGTACCTGGTAGCAGTTACGTATTCAATTATTGCTACAACTTGAATAATAATCTAATCTTTAAATCCAAAGATGTTTTCTTCATCAAGTAATGCTGAGCTAATCCCAATGGATGAACTGGATCCAGAGGCAAGTATAACATTTTAAAACTTTTATGTGTTAATTCTTCTGAACTTAATTAATATTTGACATTTTTGTCCTACATTCCTCGCATGGACAGCTTTAAAAATAATGTTAGTGTAGTTTTGCTTTATGTTGTTATTCAAAGTTAACGCAAGGAATCATGACCGGCTGGAGCTAATGTGTAGAAAAGAAAATTAGTTTGTTCGAATTTATGTTGATGTCAATTGGTGGAATTGGGTATCACGTATCATCTACTGGGCAAGATTTTGGCTCCGCCCTGCCATGATTCATTGCGTTAGCTTTATGTCGTTGTGTTATACATGACAAATAAATGTTATAGCACATAATAGAAGAGTGATAAACAAAACATTAAATAAAATTATTTATTTCTAAATTTAATATTGAGAAAGCTTTAAAATATATTTTATTTATAGGGAGCAACTTTAAATCCTGAAAGTAATAATCAGTTAATCTCGGATGGTAATGGATGTATGGGAGAGGTCGTAAGCGTGCTGGTTTTTCTCATGATTATTTTCGTCGTATACATATCCTCATTGATTCGCTCAGGCTTAATTTAATTATAAATTTTATGTCTTATTCAATAAAATATTTAAAAAAATAATGTCTACCGTAAACAAATCACCTCAACTTATTCGAGAACCCCGGTAATTTATTCCACAATATTAAAATTTTTAATCTAGACTAAATTTTTCTATTCCCTAAAAAGATAGCGCAAAAGTGTGCAAAATAAAAGGTTTGTATAATTTACAAGTGATATAACTTAAGAAAAACTGTTAAAACAAAATTTTTCAAATTTACGCTTAAATCATATGAACAAAGAAGAAAACAAATACAAAAATTATGTTTTAACTATAGAGCATTATTTCCTCGTATTTTCTTGTAAATTAAAATATATAATATGTTTTTAAAGTTTTGTTGATGTTATTGTAAATTGTAGGTTAGATATTTATTTAAACATTCTAATTCTAAAAACATTTTGTAAATTGTTTGGTAAGCAGTAGTATCAAAGTTTAATTATCAAGTGCTCTGACAAATTTTAAATAAAGTTTTGCACATCGACTTTCCCATTTCTCCCCAAAATAAGCACCTGTAAAAATTGTTCATTGAAAACGTTTTCTAACCAACTACACAAAATAAACCTTTCGGCGTCCCTGTTATCCTGGCTTTTATACCGCTGAGCGATGGATTACCAGTTCGCAAACGCTAGCCAATGCTGGCGTTTGTTTTTTAGCATTTTAAATATGTTTTTACCTATGCCGAGTCGCTAGCCCGACGAAGAACCCACACTTCGTGGAGAAATACTTCACCCGGAATCGAACCGGGCATTCAGAGTTCATAGTCAACTTGCTTGAGCACTATGCTCTGACCGCCTCTTTCGGTGTTCATATACATATTTTATAATAATATTCGGAAGTTGGATGATGGTGAAATTTAAACACCTTTAGGCATAATAAACAGTGCTGTCTTTAGACATGGGCCCGAGGGGCCCGGGTCCAAGGCCCCGGATTCTTAGGGGCCCCCACCGGGCCCCGTTCTATACAATTTGTATACACATTGTATTATTATTATTATTTGTAGCATTACATTCTACTTTTAGAATAGAGCTGTCCTTTAACGGACTTACAAAATCCATTTGTTGAGGTGGATTAATCCTCATAAATACATTACATTATATTTCTTTATAGGTCCCGATGCGTAGCAGCCTCATGTACAACCTTCCTCCATGCCACACGATTCTTCACCATTTGAGCCCAGTCTCTTACACCCATCTTTTCAAGGTCTCCCTCCACTCCATCCCTCCATCTCAATCTTGGCCTTCCCTTTGCTCTCTCCTTTCCAGGTTTCCATGTCATTATAATTTTTTCGATTTCTTCTCCATTATATCTCATTACATGGCCCCACCATCTTATTCGCTGTGCTTTAATAAACTTTACTATATCTTCTCCAGACATTTCTTGGAGTAGTTCTGCGTTATTTCTCATTCTATACTGATCATCTATTCGTTTATGACCCACTATCATTCTCAAAACTTTCCTTTCGAACACTCTTAAATCATCCTCATCTTTCTTTGTTAAACAGATAACTTCCGCTGCATATGCAAGTACAGGTCTTATCAGTGTTCTGTATATCCTAAGCTTTGTTCTTTTAGATATTTGCCTATCTCTTAGTAATTGCCTATTTGCATGATACGCCCTATTTGTTGCCTGTATTTTTGCCTTGATCTCTGTGCTTCTATCATTTCTATTATTAATCTGCACACCAAGATAGTTAAAGTTCTCCACCTGCTGGAACACATCGTCGTCTATCTTTAATTCCTTCATAGTTTCATCATTCCCTCTCGTGCACTTCATATACTTTGTCTTGCCTTGATTAATACCCAATCCCATTCTAATTGCTTCCCCTTTCATTATTCTCAGCATCTCTATCATTCCCCTTCTCGTCCTTGATATAATGCAATTACTTGGCTTTCCTTAGTTATTATTGAACCTGCGCAGCCAGTAGTTCGGATTATCTTTTCAAGTACAAGGTTGAAAAGGGTCGCCGACAATGCGTCACCCTGTCTCACTCCACTGTTCATCTCAAAGCTGTCTGTGTCACCTTCCATCGTTCTCACTTTGGCTTTTGCTCCTAATAGTGTTATCCAGATCATTTTTATCAATTTTGTAGGTATTCTGAACTCTTTCATAACATTTTTCAATTGGTATCTATTAACTTTGTCAAAAGCCTGTTTAAAATCGACAAACAGCATATGCATATCAATATCATATTCATAACTTCTTTCTTGAATCTGTTTAATTATGTGCAATGCATTCACAGTCGACCTTTTCCTCTCCTGAAACCAAACTGGTAATTTCCAATTATTTCATCTGTGTACTTAATAAGGCGGCCGTGAATAACTGTCGATAGTATCTTGTACGCTGTATTTAAAATCGTAATTCCCCTATAATTGCTACATTCTTCCGCGCTTCCTTTCTTCTTTATCACTATTATTGTCCCTTCTTTCCATCTTTGCGGCATCTCCTCCTTCGACCATATCTGTTTTACTAATCCGCAAATTTCAAAAAGCAACTCTTCTCCCCCATTCTTTATCATTTCTGTCGTGATTTCGTCTGTACCAGGTGTTTTTCGGTTTTTCAACTTCTTAATTGCCTCCATTATATCCTCGGTTGTCGGTTCTTCTACCTCATCTGCATTACATGCTTCTTCCATCTGTTCCTGTTGTCCATCTTCATTCTGTTGTGTGTTTAGGAGCATCCTGAAATGCATCTCCCATATTTTCTTAATCTTGTCTGATCTATGTTCCAACACTCCTTCTTCGTTCATCATTCCTTTGCTTTTTATCTCATATTTCCCATCCCAGGGCCCCGGATTCTTAGGGGCCACCACCGGGCCCCGTTCTATACAATTTGTATACACATTGTATATTATACTTAAATAAATATTGAATAAGGACCTACCTATCTAATCAGTTACATACTTAGTTTCTTAAAGAGCCCCCTCATTACCTTGGGCCCGGGGCCCCGATCATATAAAAGACGGCGCTGATAATAAACAGTTATTTTGAGTACTTTTCTGGCAATTAGACTGCTCACTACCAGTCATACTAATATTTTTAGTCTCTTTATTTTTGTCTCGTCAATTAAAAGCACCTGTTTGCAAAAGCTGAGATAAGAGAAACGTGTGCATGACAAATTGATAAGCAAGTGTCAGTAAGAATTCCTAGAAGAACGATATAATTGTTTTACGAATGAATGAATTTGAACGAACTTTTTTTCTTTACTTTTATGACAGCAAAATTTATAGCGTCGCTATCTTTTTGTCAGATATTGTAGAATATAATATTCAGATGTTATTAATATTACTTGTAAAGATTTTTAAATAGATCACTTACAAATTTTCAAGTTTTCTCTAAGTCAAAAAATAAGGAAGATAAATAAAAATTGCAAAAATCAATATATCAGCCATAACGAAATAATTCAGCGCAATTTTGAAAAATGAAACTAATTTATAAATGTTACTTTCACTGTGATTTATCATGTGGTACAGTTTTATTAGTCGACCTGAAACACCCTGAACACATATTTTTGGTAGCGCCTATATTTTTCTGTAGCAAATTATGATTTGCATTGTTATATATAAATAATTTTATAAATATATTTTATATACTATTAACTTATGTTACTTTTATATTTTCTCATTCTATTACTATATTTATGGTAGGTATGTATGTATGTATACTGTACGTAAGTATGGTTGGTATACAATTTTGTAAAACATTACTTAATATATTGTATAATATTATATTAATATATTATATTGTATTAAATATATGTTTATAGTACAAGATACATTTGTACATATTATTATGTATATATAGCATCTGTTATAGTATATAAAACTATAATGTAATCTATAAATATGTATTCTATAGCGTATAGCCAGATACTATGGTATGCTATGCCGTATACGCTATAGTATAGCATTGAAACATATAATTCAATACAATACAATGTATTGTATGATATTATATACAATAGATATATAGATATTATACATTATATTTAATTGTAATTATTAAATGAATTATATTTTATTAATTCGGTTGATATATTTTACTAAAATTAAATTTAAAATCAGTTTTGCAACAAAAGTAATATAGCTTTAAATATTATCTACATATATTAAAGTACATTTAGATGATTGATAAACATTTAGTGATTCATAGAAAAATAATAAAAATATCACGATTAAAACATTTCATTGAATGTTTTCTATTTAAAATTCTTTTACCATTCAAAATAAAAATATATAGTATAACTACTAATCAAAGTCCATTATTATTATTAAACATTCTTGTTTGCTCACAATTTTATCTTGCTTGTAATATTTTTTTGGCCCAGTGCTGCTACCTGTATAAAATTTTCTTGACTAGCTTATGCAGGAACTTACTTTTTAATAGTGCAAGGATAACCTTATCTTCTTTTACCCCGTTAATTACTGCTGTAGCAAATATTAGCTTCACCAAGAATTGGTTGTCATCGTAAGAATTAGCATTCCATTCAACCATCTTCCTGCAATCAAATTTAATTAAATTAAATTAAATTTTTGGATCTGTAAAAATATTCGTTTTAACCAGTGGCTAATTATCTAACGATATTCTAAACTGAAATATTTACATATTATGTAAACGTCTTTTCAGTTTAACATTTGAATGCTAACATTTGAATGTTTATATGTTCTAAATTTTTGAATTAATCACGCAACCTTGCCATGAGGAAATGTGATTGGAACGATCATATTTCTATTAGACTTCGATTAGGTTCACATTTGTTATTATCAAACTACTTCGGTTTTAAAATAATAACACGACATCAATTATTGTGAATTGACAAAATTTGAAGACGTATGTTTAGATTGTATCTTCTATTAATTTGTTCAATCTACAGTGCAGCATGGATAATCAGAAACTTTTAATTTAACAGTGATATTGGTAATCATGATAAGTAGGGTCCGGATTTGTAGGCACTAAAAAACTTCAAAATAAGCACTTAAATATGCGCTAAAATGAAGCACAAACGAAGTATAATCGATTGAGACTATTTTGAATCCGAAATTCGAATATCAAAAAAGCATGCCCCCCCCCCAACTTAAAATAGAATTATCTCGAAAACTATTTGGGTACAAACGAAAATATTGTTTGCACAAACAGGCACAAACGAATCACAAACGATTGAGACTATTTGTAGTCAAAATTCGAAATGGGGGGCCCCCATGTCTCCAGCCCCCCTCCCCCCAAGCTTAATTTTGAAATATCTCTTAAACTATTTGGATTCAAACGAAAATAATGGTTGCACAAACAGACACAAACGATTGAGACGATTTTGGAGTCAAAATCTGAAATGGGGGGGGGGGGCTAGGGACATGCACCTTCTTGGTAACATGATTAGAGCAGTAATATTAATAGAATATGCAGTTATTGCATAGAATCACCCACAGTAGTTGACAAAGTAGATATTAATTAAAATTATTGTTTTAAATAATACAAAATGCGGCAATATCAGAAAGAGAATAATTAAAATTATTTAAAATTTTATTACTGGATTTGCTAAATATGCAAAATATATACCAATATAAGCAAATAAGCATTTATAGGCAACAAATCGCCAAATATGCACTTAAACTCAAAATATGCATTATAGGCAAAATAAAAACTATATAAAACGATTCAAAAAGGCGTAAAACATGCTCCCCTTTTAAAATTTTTCACGTGCCTGTACGCAAGAAAAACATGCAAATGCCTACAAATCCGGACCCTAATGATAAGTCACATAAGTAATCAACCAAGAAGGAAGAGCGTTTAAAAATGTTAACGTAACGATTCTTCTGTCGTGAAATTAACCAAAAAAATTGGGATCTTGATTGCCGATCAAGCGGTAACCAGAATTTTCAAAACGCCAAGAAGTTCCATTTCCAATGAGGAGATTTTTAATGTTGGATATTTATAATCAAAACTAATAAGAATATCAGCACTAAATCCGCCTGTTGGCAGTTCAAAATCGGCTGCGTAAAATACTGATGGCAATACCAAAAAATTTGGATTACTTTTAAGACTTTCGACTGAATTTTAATTCAATTATTAAATACAATATTATTGTTTTCATATATTTTTATAACTCAGTATTCCACCAAGTTCTAAACACGAAGAAAAAAAAAGTTTGCAGAATTAATCTAAAATCCGATCACGATCTGGGTCACCCATCCAAATTGCTACACACGCAACACATTGCTGGACTGCCGCGATCGACATGTAAGCTGTATTACCAATACGCCAAAGAGGTTACCTTCAAGTAAGAAAAAAAGGTTTCTCGCGCAAAATCTCTATTTCATTCTATGGCTTTCTCATCAGAAATATTAAAGCGATATTAATACCCATAGAACTAGCTACAGAAAATTAGGATATTTGCAGTCCAAACTAACATGAAAGACATCCCTAAATCCGCTCGTCTGTCGATCAAAACCGACAGTGTTAATCAGTGGCCGTTGCTTTGCCAAATTTTTAATTTTTTTCCCAATACGAGCCAACGTATTTCAGCACCATACGTTAAAATTAATTTAAGATTTCACATGTAGAGATGCAAATTTGAGAAGGAAAAATTTTGCAAACGGCAACGTCTCGAAGGCAGCGTTCCGACGGTAGTCGCGCGGAAAATCAATCAAAATTAGGCCGAAATCGAACGGCTGGTTTCAAAATAAAATAATTCCGAAATTAGAGTAAAATTTATTTATATTTAATACTTTTAACACGCAGTCCCATCAAAAACAAAATTTTTAGAAAATCAAAAAGTTATTTGTTGGTTTTCGAACAGCCGGTATTTTTGATTTTTATATTAATTGTATAAGAGGTGTATAAATCGTTTTATGGTCAGAAAAACATTTCTGAGGGGATAATAATTAGTACGAAACATAATTAGGATCGCCATTGTTTATGAAGAACCACAAATAACTCTAATTAATATTGTCTTAAAACTTGTATATATGCTACAGATTGCGCGAACATACAGGTGACATGTAAGTGCACTAAACGTATGGCTTTAATGTTCTTGATAATTATATAAAAAAACTGATCTACGACAACTTTGTCAAATTAATGAGCTATCTAATTCTAGAAATAAATATTTAGTATAATCATCAAATTTGGAAATTCAATTAAATAATGATAACAATATTCACTAACTAGTGTAAAGTGGGTTGCCGCCATAGTGTGTTGCCGCTATGATTTGTCATAAAAGTGATGCGTTTCGCTATATTGTGAGTTAGTTGTCGATTTGATCACCATAAAATTAGGAAGATATTTAATTACAATAAAAATATAAATTATACAATCCATTAGATTGTATAATCGCGATAGAATTCGCGAAAAAGAAATTTTTAAATCTTCCATCTCTTTTTACAAAGGTAAAAGCGAGAGCCGAGATGGTTTTCAATTTATACATTTGACGTTTATACGTTTAGATATTTACATTATTTATACGTTTGCAACGTTTACTTCAGTTTTTGCCGATGAAAAATAAATTTTGCAACATATTTTGAATTAATAAGCCTTATAAATTAGCGTTTTTAAAAATCTGGGTTCGCGAATTCACCAATTCCTTCGAAACACTCGTTAACGTTCAATTTTAGATAAACTATTATTTTCATTATATTTATAGATGTAAATGTTTCGCCAAGTGTTAAACATGATGAAAAAAAATTTTGCAGGGTTAATTTAAAGAACTCGGTATGGATCACCCATCCAATTACTAAACATGCCGCACGTTGCTGCACTACCACGATTGAATGGGAGCAAATATTCCCAACACGCTAAGCCGGCATCTTCGAAATGACAGTGAAGGAAGAAAATTTTTTCCCGGGAAAAAGTTTCAAATTAATTGCATGTTTGTTAATAAAGTAATTACGACTGGTTAGTAAGTAACTCAAGCAAACTCAACAATGTTACGCGTTACGTTACGTCTCATCATTTTTACTTAATATTGGAATTAAAGGCAGCGCGTTCTTGATATTGTGGCGGGTCTATTCTATGATGACTCCAGTTAACAAAAAGTTTATTACTGAAATAAAAAAGTTCAATAACTGATGAATAGGATCCCAATAGACATTAGGTGATCTGGTGACCGACGATATTATGAATCCCGAGAAGCCGTTCAACGTAACAACGATGACAAGTGCACAGAGGATATGGAGATTGTTTCAACAAGAGGTGTCAAACCACAAGAAATCTACTCAACTTTTAGGAATCACGAAGCAATTGGCTGTCAGTAGGTTATTCGACAAATTCAAATGCCAACTAAACTTCAGCCAATTTTGATCGAATTGTCAATGCTAAATTTGATATAACTGGCCGAAAGTGCTGAGCAAGTGATGGATTTTAGCCCCGCATCATCCCTGGCACGCAAGACCGATACGAAATACCCAACATAATGAGTAGCCAAAAATCAAGATATAGTAAGGTAAATTTCTTTTGAAGGAATTCATCAACTTCATTAATAATTTTCTTTTGATCTTCATTGTTATTAGGATCCAGGTGGTGTGCTTTCTCGCAAGATTCTTCCAAAACCCTTCGCTTGATGTGATTGACTTATTTTGGGGGTTTAATGATGTTAAGAGATTGCTCCAATTAATGTTGCGATGTTCTTTTACTAACCTATTGACAAGTTGAATTTTTTTCGATATTATTGGCTTAATGCTTCCCATCACAGTTAGCACATTTTCATAGAACTGCAGTTGATTTGTCACAGTCGGGGAACTTTTTTAGGTAAGTCAGGTAATTTTTGGAAGGAAACCCTCAAAATTAAATAAAATTTTTCAGTAAACAACATTTTTTATTAAATTGTTCAAAATTACAGATTTCTCTAAAGCACTTAACTTTTTGCCACTCTGGATATTTGATGCAACAACTTCCAAATTATTGGTTATATCATCAGTAATAACTGGTTCCTTTGCTTTTAAGTTGCAGTTTAACGTTTTGAACCTCTTGACGAGTTCCTCCTCAGAGTCTGAATCATCTCGACGACGCTTTAATTCCAACCCAACTTTATGTGAAGTTGCCTTATTTTCCGATAACTTTGTACGTTTCTTGGGTTTTGAATCTAGAAATACAAAAAGTGATAAGGTGCTATAAAAGGCGGATTCAGGGAAAAAATAATAATAATTTTTGCAATAACTAAAACTAGATCAATAAATGCTAATTCCAATTATATGTTCCGTCTCCATTCCATACCGATTTAGTAGTAAGAAAGGTATGCGTACGCCTGCGAATAATATTTGAATATCTCGGATATGGAACAGAGATTAAACGTATAGGTAGTATGAATCAATCTTGATTAAGTTACGCATGTCAATCTGAATACTAAACTGCACTAGCGGACTAGTGATATTAATATTTAGCAATAATCCCAGATTCCAAATTGATATTCAATTTATGTTTTCAAGTAATCTCCTCTCCAAGTCCCATCTCAATGGATGCTGGCAACTACATCTTATTTTATAACTTCATCAAAATACCTATGCCCAGGACCGCCGCTAGGGGTACTTCCACCCGTGTGTATTTGGCCGCCCTTGTAGCCGATTTTTATCGGTTTTTTAATACAATTTCCTAAATTTATACTACTTATTCCCTGCCGTAAACTAAATGACCTTTCCTTAACCCCTATTTTTGGGATTTTGACCACCTCTAATTTTGGCCACCCGTATGTTTTGCACACTGTGAACAGTAGGGCGCGGCGGCCTTTCCTATGCCAATTATATAAATCTGTTGGTTGTTCTGATTGGGTGCTGCTATGCGAAGTTAAAATATTAAATTGCTCTTACCATGCTGATATTCAAAACTACGAGAAGAAGGTTCGTCACGATCAAATCCAGCAGTGGAGGCCAGTCTTTTCTTGTTGTTGTCAGTCATTATAAGAAAGCTTATAAATAAATTTGTTTCGATTTGAACTATAATCAAAATAAATACTCTTTCTCGAGCAAACTGCTTCTAACTGTATCATACACAAACTGACCGTGGGATGAAGTTAAGATTTTATCATCACCCAGCAGTTTACTGATAATGCGTAATTTAATTCCTTTTATGTTTAGTAACGAAATTTTTTATTCTTTCTTTAGATTGCAATTTATTAACACGATAATATCATAAGGTAAATAAATACTAAAATTCCTTTTACTTCGAACGGAAACAAGGAACCTAGTCATTTTACAACTATCAGTATTATAAAGTTGATAAAAAATCTAAAAATTCGTTCCTAACTATTTAATTCTTTATGAAAACTTTGATACATTGACTGTTATGATTATGACAAATTAATCAATTTCAAAATTGCGATGTGAAAAAAAATTCAATAAATGGTTTGCAACGCGTGCTGCTGGTTAATAATTGCTTTCATATTTATTTTGTAACGGAGATTAAATCTGTGCGGCAATAAAAGTTTTTTATTTAAAGGACAATGAATTCTAACAAATCAGATCCTGAATTTTCCGATGGTACAAATAATGTAAGTATATCTATACCAACTTATAATTATAATTATCAGACCCATGGAAATAAACGAGATTAGAGGGCCTTTGGCCCTCCAAGAAAAACAATCGTATTTAGTAGGTACTGGTGAAATTACTTGGTACAGTAAAAGCACAATGACATTGAACTTTTGGAAAAGTGGGCTCCTCAACATTTGAATGCTCGTAACTGCCTGATAACCTTATTTATTCGGCATCAAAATACAAATACTTTTTTTAATAAATGCTTACTTTGATAAATTACAGAACGATGGTGGTAATTTTGATTCTCCAGTAGCTAACCAAAATCCTCGTATTGCTTTACCCAATAACGGAAACGTACAAGAAGAAAATGTTATTGCCCTAAGCATTGGATGTCGTCAGAATGATAATCATGATGAAAATCCTTCTCTAAATCAACCGGGAGGCATTCGAAATCAAAATAATTTAACTAATGGGATAGGAGTTTCCAATCGATTAAACAACAATATAACACCAGGTACTCTTAATGCCATGATGCCCCGCGAAGCTCCAGTAATTTTATTTCCATTAGGCGAAGATGAAGAAATTGTAATAATTGAAAATTACTTTGCACCTCCTGCACCAAATCAATGAATTTTGTGCTTTAATATAACTTTCATATTGTAATTTTGCAATTTATAAATCAATAAATCAAGTATGTTGTTTTTCTGAAATTCATTCCTTCGTATAAATAATCCGATGACGCTGTGGTAATTAATAGCTCCATCTGTCTTTAATTTGAAAAATCGCTTTATCAAACGTAAATAATATGTAACGTACGTCCATAATTTTTTATACTAATGAATCGTTAGTTCTTGAGAATTCCTGTCGGTTGACGCATCAAAACCTTGTAGTGATTGATTTGAAAAAATTGTAAGTAAAAATAATAAATAGTGATGGCTTCTGCACCTTCTCCAAAGGTAGTTACGAAGGCTGATTCAACAGTCTATAGTAAATTTGCAAGCGGAAATTTTGACCCTGAAGCACTCAAAGCATTGGAGGAACTTGATGGCTGTCAAAATAAATTGGACACCTTGAACTTTGAAGCTAGTAAAGAATTTGTAACACTAGAAGTTAAATTTGACATGTTAAAGAAACCACACCTTAATAGAAGAGCTGAAATCATAAATACAATTCCTCACTTCTGGAGCACAGCTGTATCCTTTTTGTATTTTAATTTAACAGCCACTTTTAAATAACCGCAATTTTTTCTTAACAAATATTTCAGTGTTCTAATCATCCAGTATTACGTTCTCTGGTAGAAGAGAGAGAAGATTACTTTCGTCACTTAACAAAAATTGACGTCAAAGAATTTAACGATATCACGTCATCAGTTTACAGAATTGACTTCGTTTTCGAAGATAATCCTTATTTCGAAAATGCGATACTTTCGAAAGAATTTCACCTAGGCTCTTTAGGTAAGATGGATTATTTGTGTTACAATTTTTACACCTCGATTTTTCAGGTAATCTTATTTCGTTTAGTGTTCCATTAAAATGGAAAGAAGGGAAGAATTTAAGTGAAGACAATGGACCAAATTGTTCACCAACAGGATCTAAACGTAAATTAGATCAAATGTCTTTCTTTACTTGGTATAACGATCATCTGAATCCCGCCTCAGATACGATTGCCGAAATGATTAAGGACGATTTATGGAAAAATCCATTAGAATATTTTTTGGATCTTGAAGATACGCCTGATGAAGATATTGATGACGAAGATGAAGGTGTTGATGCAAGTAACGAAGAGGAAGGCAAGAAAGATGAAGGTACCGAAGAAGATCAAGAAAATATAATTTGTTCCGAATTGGATTCATCTGGAGGTATCTAACTGTCATTTACAATAATTCTTTTTATTATATTATATTCTATGTTGTATTTATATCACAGCTAAACAGGGTGAATTTTGTTGTAAAATTTGTTTGGTATCTAACTATTCAAAAAAGGGATAATGCTTCTTATAAGTTTATTATATTATATTATTACCTGTATTATTTTTAATAATCTGATGCGTTTTTGATTTTTTTGTTTTATTATTATTATTGTAATAATAATAATAATTTAATTACGATTCTAATATTGATTAAAATATAGCACTTTTTGTATAAATCAATATAATATATTATTTTCTAATTTACACCTTTGTCTTTTAATTTTTACTTCTTACAGAGTTGCTCCATCGTTCCCCCTATTTTGGAAAACAGGAACACAGTATTTAGTTTTACTATTATTTGTTTAATTTCAAACCACTTGATAAAATGTGAAAGAAGGTGAAAAAATCAAAAGTTCCGACAAAAATGCTCGTTTTCTAGGTACAGGTATAGGAGGCCTTGGAATGATGTAACCGCTGGTTGAGTTACAGGTTACAGTGCGAAAATTCTGGGTTCAAATTACGAACTTTACAGAATTTCTTAGCTAAGGCTTCTAAAGCTTCTTTTGGAAAGCTGGTAAACAATTTGGCATTTTCATTCAATCAGTACGAGGCAGCAATCAGTAACGTGAATTTGAAATCCTAATTATTATGCATTTTTGAAGTCCAGCGATTGTTAGAAAAATACCAATTTTTATACCTATAAAATTGGATTCCATTTAACTTTAAAAATTTTAAATTTAGCATTGACAATCTGATCAAAATTGGCTAAAGTTTAGTAGGCATTTGAATTTATCGGATAATCCTACTCTAACAGCCAATTGCTTCATGGTTCGTAAAAGTTGGGTAGGTTTCTGGTGGTTTGACACTGAGCACTTGTCATCATGTCATCGTTGTTACTTTGAACAAAACTTCATTTCTCTCGTTTCTTCATTCGTAACTTACGGGTGGCGTAACGCAAACCTATTCTCCACTAGTTTCAACCATTTTTTGGTTGAGCTATGCATGAATAGTGACATAATGACAGCAGAAATGTGAAAGGGGGGTCTGGATGTCCACCATATCTTGAGTTTCTTTTTTCCCCTTTTTCACAAAAGATAATAACATTTTCAAGTGGATAAGTGACATGTGAAAGATCCTTTTGAACGCCGGTAAGACGGAGACAATTAGTCTTCGCCAGAAAAGGTACAAACACAAATACTTGGGAGTCACCATGGACTCTCGATTAAATTTCGACATCCACCTAAAAAAACAGAAGACAGCTAGCTGCTAGCATACGCAGCAATGCGTAAGATCTACCCTCCGATGACGGGGGTCAGATGAGTTTCGAAAACAAACGTACATTATACAAAACCGTACTAAGGCCAATCCTAACGTACGCTTGTCCTGCATGGGCGAACGTGTCCAAGACACATTTCAGAACCACTGCCGCCACCTCCCCACGGGGGCAGATCGCCACACAAGACTGACAACCATACATGACGACGCACAAGTAGAGTTTTTAAGAGACCACGTAAATCGGTTGTCGACAAAATTCTACACTACCCAAATACCCACAAGCCCCCTAACCATAAACATGACACAGGACAATACCATACGAAAATATAAACTACCCGACTACGACACCCGATACTAGATGCCACACCAATGGACGAAGCATCCCTAAAACTTGAGATAACGCGAGTGAAAACCGATAGCATTCCGAAAATGTTGTAAAGCGTAGACCGCATTCCGATAATATTTCTTATATAATATGTTTTCTCTTTGTTATTTTGTTTCTCTTTGTTATTGTTGTTGTATCGTCATTTTCAGTAATTAGTCCCAAATTATTACAAGTTGATTTTTCCATGCTTTTCCAACAAGTTTATCTGCCAAATTTTACCAATCTACCGAAACTTCCAAGCAATGAAGCAGATTGGAATCTAATTGTTTTAAAACCTGTGTGTAGGTTAACTTATTTGTACACCCGGGGATATGTTAAACGAGGGGCCCCAAATTTTATGTAACGAAACTTTTAATGTAAGACCAAACGGCGTTCTGCATCGAATGGCCAAACAAATACTGTATGTTTTAATTTAAAAATCTTCAAAAAGTAACGGTTCTGTTCCGGTTCAATCGTGGCAGTGCAGCAATGTGCGGCATGTTTAGCAATTGGATGGGTGACCCACGCCAAGTCCTTTAAATTAAACCTACAAAACATTTTTGTCATTACATTTAACACTTGGCGCATCCTGATTTTAAAAACGGTAATATAAAAGCTTATTCATTCAAAATATATTAAAAAGTTCATTACCCAATGTATAAAATTGATAACCATCTCTCCTCTCTTTTTATACCTTTGTGTTGAAAAGAGATGGAACATCTTTTTTCTTTTTCGTGAATTCTATCGCGTATTATTTGTTTCGTCGTTAATGTCGTTTATATTTAAATAATAAATACCTTGCTAATTTTATGGTTATCTAATCCACCACTCGCTTCCGATACAGTAGGAAATGCATCACTTTTATGACAAATCATAGCGGCAGCGGAAGCGGGAACACACTATGGCGGCAACCCACTTTACACTAGTTAGTAAATATTTTAACATTATTTAATTGAATTTCCAAATGTAATGATTATGCCAAATATTTATTTCTAGAATTGGATAGTTACTTGATTTTCCAAAGTTATTGTAGATCAGTTTTTCATATAATTATCAATAAAATTAATGCCAATACGTTTAGTGCACTTACATGTCACTTGTAATGTTGTCGCAATGTTTAGCATATATACAAAATTTAAGACAATGTTATTATGGTTATTTGTGGTTCTTCAGTAACAACGGTCTTTCATCGATCATGTTCATTATCGTAATTTTCCCATCAGAAGTATTTCTGACTTATAAAATGATTTGTACACATGTTTATACAATTAATCATAAAAATCAAAAACACCGGCCGTTCGGAAACCAACAAATAACTTTTTGATTTTTCTCAAAAAATTTTGTTTTTGATGGGACTTCGCGTTTGGGGTTCTCAAAGTATTTAATACAACCGGATACGGCATAAGCGCCCAATTCGAACTTTTAAAGTTTTTCTGCACAAGAACTAATTGAGTTTCATGAATAATTATTGAGAAGTTGCGGTTCGTGCTTGTTTGGAAACCTCAATAATAGGATGGCAAAGCCTATCACTTTTACGTGCAAGAGAGAGATGAAAAAAAAATTTTGAAAATCAACCGTTCGACTTCGGCCTAATTTTGATTGATTTTCCGCGCGACTACCGTCTAAACTGCCATCGAAACGTTGCCGTTTGCAGACTTTTTTCTTCTCAAATTTTCATCTGTACATTTGAAACCTTAAATTCATTTTACAATATGGTTCTGAAATACGTTCGCTCGTCTTGGGGAAAAAATCAAAAATTTGGTAACTGCCACTGATTAACACTGCCGATTTGAATCAACAGGCGAGCGGATGTAGTGATAACTTTCTTGTTTGGATTGCAAATATCATTTGGCCATTCTGTAGCTAGTTCTATGGGAATAATATCGCTTTAATATTTCCAATGAGAAAGCCATAGAATAAAATAGATATTTTTCCCGGAAAATTTATTTTTTTCTACACCGTACTGGCTCACTACCGCTATGGCGTATTGGAAATACAGTTTACATATCGATCGCGGCAGTCCAGCAATGCTGTGCGTGTGCAGCAAATTGGACGGGTGACCCAAGATTTAATCTGCAAACTTTATTTTCACCAGTTGGCGAAACACTTTGGGGTATAAATTATATCAGCACAATATTTTATTTAATAATTGAATTAAAATTAAGTCTTGGATCTTATACGAAAATAATCAAACATTTTGGCACTATTTTATTTTAATTATTTTTGTTGGAATATTTAATTTTTTGTGTTCGATTACATGAATATTAATTTGATAATAAAAACTTACAAATGTTCTGATTAACCAGGGACGTGAATCAAAGTAGACGGATATCGAGGAATGAATCCATAAGAAAAGAAATTGAAAAGAAGAGATGAAATAGTTGGGTGTAAAGCAGAACAGAGTAGGATAGAGTTGGAGCTTATTGAAAGGAGGAGCTTGTGCTCCGCAATGATTGCATTATCATTCAGAATTTTATTAATCTTGAACTTAATTTCTTTCTTTTGACTAATATTCTGAGTCACTGCTTCGTTTCTGCATATGAAAAAAAAAGGGTAAAAAAACGTAAATGGTCTTATACTTTTTCCTTCTAGTTATATGGTACTTCTCTGCAGGAACGTGGTGTCCCATTTTTAAGGACTTTTTGATAAATTATTTGTTAGTGGGTTTTTATTATTTTCCATGGGTCCAAAAATCCAAAAATATGGTTTTCGCTTCTTTCGGAGTCGACCCAGATACTCAGCATTAGCAGTCAACGCATTTAATTACCATGGACCATGTAATGTGTTCAAATTTCGTCCAATTATTTAGTGATCTTTCGATTCGCCTCCTGTTTGGATTTACTATTCAAACGTAAGCAATATTGGGGTTCCCACGAAGTAAACTTTAAGATTCCAACGTAAACTGCTAGCCTTGTCTTTTTGTGAGATAACAAGTTGCAAATTTCAACTTACCGAAAATATACTTCTGTAAAATTGTACCATGATAATCATAATCATCAGGCTTATCGTTATGAAATTTTTTTGTAAATAATTTAAATGACGAAGTTGTGCAGAAATAATTGCTGAAATATTTTCGCTTATCGCGGTGTGAATATAATAAGAGAATGTTTTACTGTGAGTCTTTTGCTTACATTTAAAACTCCAAGCCGTCACGTTGCGTTTATAAAGCCGAACCATATATTTATGCCATTTGATAAAATAAAATGTTCAAGATAGGACTTGTGTATATTTGTTAGTTGAATCAGAGAGTCCTCGTGGTAAAGACAGTAAAAGTGTGAATTGTTTGGTTATTAAGATGAATTTACCTAAGAGTGGTATCATCAACTATGCTTCATCAAAATGTGAGTTTTTTTATCCTGATTTAATTAATAATATTGTAAAACATAGAAACTTTCCAAAATTGAACGATTTTTCTGAATTTGGAACCAAATGTGTTTAAAATATATTGATTTTGTTGACTATGAACGCTAAATACCCAGTTCGACTCCGGGTGAAGTAAGAACTTTATTCTGACCGTCTTTCTGGTCCTTCAGGTTAGGGGTTCTAACGGTAGAAACACAGTGGAAACTGGTCGCCGGCTTGAATGTTTTTATTGAAATACGAGCTTCGTTTGTCCTCAATTACGTTAATTAATATAATATAATTAATAATGTAATAAGTACTACATGAATTAATGTAATCCGAGGACAAACGAAGCTCGTATTTGAATAAAAACATTCAAGCGAGTAAGCAGGTTTCGGCGACCAACTTCCACTGCGTTTCTACCGTAAGTCGGGCTTGCTGCTCGTTGTAGGTAAAAAATGAAAAATGCTAACAATCCAAATGCCAATTCGACGAGGTTGGTATTTGAACAACGTTCTA
This sequence comes from Rhagonycha lutea, assembly GCA_958510855.1. Lineage (NCBI taxonomy): Eukaryota > Metazoa > Arthropoda > Insecta > Coleoptera > Cantharidae > Rhagonycha > Rhagonycha lutea. Next base: position 2,776,893 of record OY294042.1, read on the forward strand.
ATGCGTTTCCCAATTATGTCATTATTTTTGAAATAATCGAACACAGTAGATATCAATTATGCTTTTTGAGCTTTCAACTGATATACAAATTCGTGTAATAAAAAACAAAATATTTTCTTAATGAGATTTACGATATGAAAACCCCACAAAAATGTGGTTAAAAAAATTTGTAATACATGAAATAATACGACACGTAAGAAAATTCTAAAATATTTTCCAAAGTGTACAAATTGAATTTTTTGATTAATAATGCATTATTCACTAATTGTAATTGAGATTTGATCAAAAGATTGATTATTCATTAAACATTTGATTATTTACATTCCAGATCTGCGTATGTGAAGTTGCAACTATTTTTGGGTGTTCACACGTCGACAATAAGTCACAATGACTTGCAAAAATGATACAATTATTCAAGAAATGGAATTACGAAATGTTGTAAACAAAATAGCCTTCCTTTTTAATGTAAGTGTGTTTTGCTTAAAGTTTGAAAGCCAACGTTATTTTGTTTTAGGATGTACGAAATATAGATGATTACGAGGTAGAGAATTTATTTGTTAAATTGGATAGCTTAGCCAGCGATCCAGGTTTGTTAGAAGATGCCCAACTTGCGATACTTAGTAATTGCTACGTGGATTTCTTAAAATGTATCAGAATCAATTTGGTCAACGTTAATTTTCGCGTTCAGGATTTTACTAAACTTAACAAATGGATTCAGATTATATACGTAAGTTGTTGAATGGATTTTGACCAAACTTGGGAAAACAATTCTTTATGTTTTTATGTTTAAAGGACAAACCAAGTGGAACTCAACTGGCACAGATTTTTACGGAGGACATTGCGTTACCAATTTCTGAAGAAGTGTGCAATAACTTTTTATATCTTGGAATTGAAAACTCCATAAGTCTTCTTTTTTTTATTAACTCTGTTGCCGAAAGAGATATGCTAAGTCGACACTTAATTTCAAATAAATTGTGGCGCTTGTGAGTAATCCTTTTATCTTGTTAAAAGCTTTATTATTTCAGAAAAACCGAAAGCTCTATTTTGGAGAAACTTGCAACCGATTGTTTGCATTTTTAAAAATTTTTTTCCGGGTTCTAGTTTTATATTTTATTATAATACAATTATTAACTTATTTTTTAGACGAAGCCTGTACAATGCAATTTGCCATTGTGGTGATTACGTATTGCAGAGTAATTTTCTCAAATTTATGATTATCATCTGCTCTACCATTGAAAAATGTCAGTTTGCATCCGAACTATTCAATGAAAATCAGTACCTCGAAAAAGTCTTCGTAAAGACGAACGTATATGATTTTGAAGATCCTGCTAGAGATTTGCTGAACATGGTTAATCAACAGTTCAAAGGAGTTTCTTCTGTGAGAGCAAAATATTTGAAAATCGACAATTTTGAATTATATGTGTCAAATGTAAGTAGCCGAGCAGATATCTCAAAAGTATTTTTAAGTTTTTGTAATAGCTGTAATATGTTTTACTTTCAAGGATCGTGAAGATTACTATTCTGTGTGGCTTGACGTGAATAAAATTTCTCGGACGATCTCCCTTAGCAGCAATATTAATACTTTGCCTGAACATTTGGTATCTAAAGGAAATGGAAAATTGGGCAATGAATTTATAATATTTAACTTTAATCAAATTATTCGAACTGCATATAGCAGGTGAGATTTAGTACATTTCAACTTGATGCTGCTCAAAAAATATTATACATGTTTTTTTTCATATATTCCAGGCTCACATATAACGACTTACAATATTCTTGCCTCCATTTTGATTTACGTAAATCAACAGAAAGTCAAAAACTCACAAAGCTGTGCCTAAAATTTGTTAACTTAAAAGATATTACTAAAGTAGAGGAAGAAGTGAATCTACTTTTGAAAGAAGGTAAGATCTTGATCTTAACAATCGATTTTTTTTTCATTTAATGTTAATTAAAACTTATTTTTAGCAACTCGTTGCAATTAAGTCACCAAGAAGTTACCTACTGCAATTCATTGCATTATGAACGAGTGCGCTATTACAAAATGTAGCATTTATTTTATATTCCTTCATTTTCCTTAAATTTTTGTGTTTAAATTAACTTAGGCAGAAGAGAGTGTCCGATATTGAGACCTTTAATTTACCCCAATTGTTTATTATAATAATATAATGTTGTGTCAGATTTTTCTACAAATTGGTTATGTTAGGTCTAACAAATTTAGACACGTAATAAGTGATGAAAACTCTCACATTGGACACTTTTTACTAGTATTCTTGATAAGATTTTTTATAAATTTTAAAAACTGATTAATTTTGCTAATAATAATTGTATTATCCACAAGAAAACCATTCCAAAATATCACACTTGTATATTAATAGTAATTTAAATTTTTATTATAATACATTAGATTAATTTATAATTGTATATTCTTTATTAATAAATAATTGTTATTAGTATTTTCGTAAATTTTTCTAATTCACAAAATAGTGTTCAATTCAGATACTGTCCAAATAAAGAGAAAGTGCTTCTTCAAATGAGAGAAATTGCTTAAGCAATTCTTCATCAGCCTTTTTTCCGTCCACTGCTGGACATAAGCCTTTCAATTTATGGAGGATCTGGCCATAACTCACCACGCTGGCCAGACGGGTTGATGAGTAAGGACTGTGACGTTAGAAAATTGTAATTTTCATGAACGATTTTCTCATGCAAAACAAAATTATTTTAAATAAAAAATATAGTTAGTACAAAATAGTAGGCTTCTAAAATCATGAACATATGTTATTTATCAATTTCTCTTAATATTTTACGTAATGCAGAGTAAACAAGAAGAAGTGCGTCACAAAATTGTGCAAAAGCGACCTGAAAATCCGACAATTTCTAGTAAAAAGATAGCTAGGGAACTCGGAATCACAGTAAATCTAATAAATCCTACATTAAAAAGTTATTATGCCAGTCACACTATCTAAAGAAAATGTGAAACTGGAAGAAAAAAAGGTACCATGGATCCAAAATTTGATAAAGCTACTGTAAGTTGCTTAAAATTAAAAAGAAGTGCTTCTGTCCGAGATGTTGCTAAAAAAGTTGGAACAAATGAAAGTATGATCCAGCGAACGAAAAAAATAAATAATTTGAAGACCTATAAAAAACAGCTTAAGCATAAACGAACTTAAAAACTAATTTTAACAATAAAAACTCGGATGGTAAGTTTGTATAAAATTTTGTTAGAAAAAAAATCTTGTATCGTCATGGATGCCGAAACTTATGCAAAAATGGACTTTGCAACACTAGCTGGTCCTCAATATTATACAAAAATACCTGAAGAGAATCTTCTTGATGCCATAACGAAAATTAGTGTTGAGAAATTTGGTCCCAAACTATTAGTTTGGCAGGTTATTTGTCAGTGCGGAAAGAGAAGCAGAATTTTCGTTACATCTGGTAATGTAAATGGAGAAATTTACAGCAAAGAATGTATTGCGAACAGATTAAAACTATTCATAAAATCACATGATGGTCCAACATTATTTTGGCCTAACTTAGCCTCAGCTCATTATGCTAAACAAACTTTGAAGCTCTTTAAAGCGGAAAATATTGAATTTGTACCTAAAGAGGCTAATCTACCAAACGTCCCAGAACTTCGCCCAATTGAAAGATATTGGGCTCTAATGAAAAAAAATTTAAAAAGGGATACAAATCCAGCTAAGGACATCAAAATATTCAAGGTAAAGTGAAAAAGAGCAGCCAGTAGAGTGACGGATCATATCGTGCAAAACATAATGGAAGGCATTAAACGAAAAGTACGCTTGACTATTCGAAATCCTAAAACTTGATTTTTTTTATAAATTTAAATTCTTTAATATCATTTTAAAAATAGTTTCACTAAAATTGATCTTTAAACTTGAAAGTTGTGTTTAATTGAAAATTACGATTTTCTAACGTCACAGTCCTTAGTCCGCTGATCAATTTTGGACTATAGTTGTTTTACATCCATTAGCAGCTTGCTAGGCTAGCATTCAGATGTGCCTGTAACCCTGTTTTTTGTTAACGGTGGCAATTCGTTAACTCAGGGGGACCGCCGGCTTAACGTGCCCTCCGAAACACGGAGACTTGGTCATAAGAAAGTTTTTTACTCTCCCCGGATTTGAACCCGGTTTAGCCCGCGTTCGCATCCAATTGCGTTAACTGCAAGGCAATGACCGTCTCTAAGCAATTACTCCATATAAAAGAAATAATTTTTTGAGATAGATCATAGCAGTGAACAAATATTTAAGCTGGAGGAGGCATAGAACCGAGGTTTCTCGCTCCATAGCCTGTCGTCTCTTGCGTTACCCTACACTACTGCGAATTATGCATTATCGCAGTACCTATATAAATTATTATAATGAATTATTTGATTCAAATTAAAATTTTTCTAAAGAGTTTCTAGTTTTTAATTGCTGATTTTATTTAAACTTTGAGTTTATGGTACTAAGAGAATCCTCATGATTATGTTGATTATTTTCATCCTTTATTATCAAATAGCAAGAAAAGGCATTACAATCTATCAAGAGCGTAGCCAAAACTTAAGTTATGGTAGGTATAAAATTTAAAAAAAAACAGGTAGGTATCTAATAATCTGCAAGAACGAGAGTGCCACTACAAAGAGATTTTATGATTTCCATAATTGAATCGCTAAGTGCAGAAAGGAAAGTACTACAAAATCAACATTTCGAAATACTCGATTTAAAGCGTCTGCTGTGTGTAAAATTGATTTCAATATTGTATTTTTTGTTGTTGTTTCATATAAGGAAAATATATTTCTAAAGGATTGTGAAAAAAAAATACAATTTGGATATCAATTTTACACACAGCAGACTCTTTAAATCGAGTATTTCTAAATATTGATTTTGTAGCACTTTCCTTTCTGCACTTAGCGATTCAATTATGACAGGTCTATCGTCAGTATCGCTTAGTAAAAAAAAGCGTAGACCTGCAGGGATGGACAATTGCTTCCCTTCTCTCTCCTTGTCTTTTAAACTTCTTTCTTTGTTTTAAAATTATTTTTTACAAGACTAAACACAAATTTAAATTAGTCTGCTCAACTGATTAAAAGTAAAGGTCAAAACTTTTCTTCGGTTCTAAAGTTCAATTCAGTTACATTTTAGAATAGATATGCAATATATTATGACGTATTTAGCGCTTTATATTACAACTATTTCATTACCTAATATATTAATTATTATATTTCATGCTGTAGCTCGCAGTAGTTGCTTATTCAATTATTGCTACAACTTGACTAATAATCAAATATTTAAATCCAAGTTGGGGGTTGAATTTTTAGCAATTCTTAGAAATTTTATCCGAAAGATGTTGCCATCAACAAGTACTGCTGAGTTAATCCAAATGGATGAACTTGATCCTGAGGTTAGTATAATATTTTAAATTATCTTATTAATTTGTAACTTGCACTATTTAAAGTAAAAATATTTTAAAATTTTAAGGTGTTAATTTTTGTTATTTTTATGTGGTATTTAATGAAATTCCTAAATGTAAATTATTTTCTTTCGATTATTTTAATATTGAGATAGCTTTAAAATAAATTTTGTTTTTAGGGAGCGATAAATTCACATCCGGAAAGCAGCAACAAGTTGATCTCGGATCGTAATGGATGTATGGGGACCGTAAGCGTGCTGATTTTTGTCATGATTATACTGGTGGTATACATAACCTCATTGATTCGTTCAGACCGACTTTGATTATGAAATTTATATGTTTTATTAAATATATAAATTAATAAAGTAATATGTAACCTAAATAAAGTTTTATTAAAATCACCTCAGCTTGCTCGAGAACCTCCGTAATTTGTTCCACAATATTAAACACTTGTACTCCAGTCTAATTAGAAAACCAAAGAAAATAAAGCAATAGTGTGTAAATATATTAGCAAGGTTTGTAAGGTATAATATACAGTGACGTTACTCAAGGAAACTAAAAAAATTGGGGGAAAGGGGTTCATTAATTTAGTTTAAGTAACATGTAAAACCAAATTTTCAAAATCCGAACTCAATCTTTCAACCCAGGCAAAACTTAAACAAAATTTGATTCTTTGTTCCCAATGTAAGCAAAATTTTATGAGGAAATCAACATCTAAACATAATTATATGGACATAGACAGCAATAAAAACAATTTTAATAAACCTAATATTAATTACAATTTAAATTTTGATCATTCAATGATGATTGAAAACGCCTAAGAAAACCAATAAAATTAATAACATTCAAATACCTAATTTACCTTACATTTATACACCGAACTAAAAGCAAAATGTTAATTTATAAAAAAAATAACTATTTTAGAAAAACGAATGTTTTAAAACAATTTTATGCATTGACCCGATCAAATCGTAAAACTTCCAGTTTCCATTCAATACCAAAAATTTGAGCTGGTGTAGAAACACCCACAACCGTAGTTAACATTATTAATAATTTTGCCATTCCCATTATTAAAAAAAACGAGAAATGAAATGCATTAAGCTTTAACAAACCATTAGATATTGAACTTTTAAATAAAACCGAAAGTAATATTATTAAAATTATGAAAGCCGATTAAAATCGCAATCAAATTCAAGATAATCTCTAAAATTAAAATTTGAAAATCATACCTAATTCATACCAGCAAAAAAAATCAATCAAATACGAAAAAATTCCGTTAACTTTTACCAATTAAATTCAACATAATATTAAATTATAAGCTAAAATTACAATTTATAGTACTAAAAGTTATAGATATCCAGAAATACATAAGAATGAAATTAAAAATTAATAAAAGTAAAGAAACGTTAGATCAAGGTATAATTCAAAATTCAATTTATTATCCCTTAATCGCAATTTTTTTTTTTTTTATAAATAAAAATACATTCAATGTAGCAAATTATGATTTGTATTATAATATATTATACATAATCCTATTGATTTATATATTTATAAAATAATAATATAATAATTTTCAATATAAACTCCATTAATTATAATAATATCATATTACATTCTAAGAACTTTTAATGTATTAATTATTATTATGTAATAATATCATTTTTTTAATATATTTTACTATTGACTTATGTTACCAAATATTGTACTTTATCATATAATGTTATGTTGGTATATGTTAGGTATACTGAACGTAGGTATAGAATTTCGTAAAACATTTCTTAATATATTGTATAATATTATATTAATATATTATGTTGTATTAATTATATCTGTTTCTAGTACCAGATACAATGTATATATTATTATGTATATGTAGCATATGTTACATAGTATAAAAAACTATAATGTAATTTAATACTATGTATTCTATAGCCTTATACTATGTTATACGGTATACGCTATAGTATATCGTGTAGTATAGAATTGTAACATATAATTCAATATAATGTTTTTTATGATATATAAGTGTATAAATGACATTCTATATATTATATATTTAATTGTACAATTTTATTAATTATACGGTTGATATATTTTACTATATTATTTTTTTATTAAAATTAAATTTACAACCACTTTTGTAAGAAAGTACACGCAGCTTTATAAAATTACATAAGTAAACATATTAAAGTATGAATAATCGATAAACATTTAGACAATAATACAACAATAATAAAACTGATATAATGATTAAAACAATTCATTGAATGTTTTATATTTGAATCAATTTAAAATTCTTGTAACATTGAAAATAAAAAGATATAATGTTACTAATCAAAGTTCATTTCAATCAGTAGTAAAGGTTATTAAACGTTCTTGTTTACAACTTTATTTTGCTTGTAATATATTTTGGCCCAGTGCTGCCACCTGTATAAAATTTTCTTGACTTGCTTATGCAGAAACTTTTATTTTACCGCATCTGTTTTTTTTATGTTAAATCTAGAGGGAAATTTTTTTTTTGCGCTCCTAAAATTCATATTTGAAGATTGATAATTTAACCAGGAAATACCCTAACCCTACATATCAGAAAATTTCAAATTAAGACAAACTGTTGTTTGGTTTTCAGAGGAAAGTTTCTTACAGTTCCTTTACTATAATATTTTAGTTTTTCCTTTATAAAACTTATTACTTACCTACTTAAAAAACTTATTACTTAAAAGAATGTCAACATTTTTAGTTGTAAGCGTTAAATATTGTAAGCGTTATTTTAATATATTTTACCAACACCTCAATGGTTGGCTTTTGTCTTCTTAGGGGAAACATTCATAACTTGAATTTCACAATGAGTGAGAGTTGGAGAATTCACCTTTATATAACTACCATTCAAATTAAAGTTCAGAAAGTTTAAATCAGTTCAGAATTTGAAATTTTTATTTACTTTCAGAATACACTTGGAAACATTTATAATTGTTTATAATAACAATTTCAATCTTTTGTTGTATCTGGTAACTTAAAGTCCTCGTCGAACAGTTCGGGGTGTTCCACTCGCAAATAAGCGTCCCATGAATCGAGCAATACTGTAAAAGTAACAATGTTTAAAACAAATTAATGATATGTTCAAAAATTACTACTTACCATTGGGAGGTTCTGATACAGCTGCTTCGTCTGCAGCTTTAGCCTGGACTCTTTTAATTTTGTCATTTGCAGCCCTATTTTTAGGAATGTTTGGACCCAAACTTTTAGGATTAGTAAAGTTTGCGTTGCTAGAATACAACGCTTTCTCTAAATTCACATACTCATCATCACTGTTTGAATAATTTTGGTCTCTTACTGTAACTTCGTGACTATAGCCATCCATAGGTAAAAAAACTATATCTTTTTTATTAGGAGAAAATTCTATAAAACAGAAACAAAACATAAATTTGAATATTCAACTTTTGCTTAAGGATAAATCTTACTTCTTCCAAACTTTTTATTTTTAGCCCTCTTTATAATTCTAATAATGGGGGTATTTCTAGAAGTAGATGGTTCATTGAAGTTCTTCATCGCACAAAATTTAATTTAAATAACAAATTGCACCACGATTACGACACTCTTTTGCCAATATTACACTGCAACTGAAATAAACCAAAGAAAGAAGCCCGGTGGGAAAGGGAATCTCTAAACAAAATGTTACCTATCATTTAAAATATGAAATTGTAAACAATTGATAAAATAGTTTAAAGACCGTTGCTAAATTCCAAGCGGTTGATTATTTTATCGGTGTCGCTTTATAACTTTATCTTTAAACAGGCAGCTGAAGTTTGCTAACGTCACCATTTCTCCGAGCCTTAAACGCACATAAACAATAAATATGTAATAGATATTAAAAAACTTTTAAAACCAATAAATTCAATTTAAACTGCGTACCTATTTGCAAAATGTAATATTTTAAATGCCTTGAGTTCAGTTGATGGATTACAGCAAAAATTGAACCATTCGATGGATTCCTGTATCATGCAGATAAATTCAGGTATCAAGAAATTAACACCAATTATATGCCACTTGCTTTAATATTTTATTTATTTATATAATTATAGATTCATTTGAATAACATTTTAACTAGGAACTTTTAAGTAATGGTACTTCATTTTTCACAAAGAAAAACCACCAACTTCTTTAAACATTGTAGTACCTTATATCACCTTGATCTAGTAGTCGAATTACTTTGATCTTCCCCTCGAAAAGTTCAGCAACTGCGTAAGCTAAATCATTGGGCATCATCATATTAACAACTCTTTTTTCTCTTGGAAGAGAATGAAACTCGTTAGTATCCAATCTTTGGGCAAGGATAACCTTATCTTCTTTTACTCCGTTATTTACTGCTGTAGCAAATATTAGCTTAACCAAAAATTGGTTGTCTTCGTAAGAATTGGCATTCCATTCAACCATCTTCCTGCAAATCAAATTTAATCAAATTACATTTTTGGTTCTGCGATAAAATTAAATATATTCCTTTTAACTTATACGGGAAAGCAAGAGAAAAAACTAAACTACTAAGTAAAATCCATTAAAATTTCGAAAATTATTACTATCAAAGCGAGCTGAAATCAAAATGCAACAATAACATTTCTGCCTTACCTTGCTACAGGCACAGGTAATAAAATATCAGTAAGGAATACAAATTACAAACGAAAATTAATTACTAGATTTTTATACGATTACCATGCATAAGTGATTTACCTAGTATATACCTAATACTAATATCTAAGTATGAATAGTAAAGTTTCTACCTGATATGTTTCCAGTGACTAATTACCGATATTCCAAATGGAACTATTGATTATGTAAAAACGTCTTTTCAGTTCATTCCATTCATTATTATTATATCGTATCTTCTAAATGTTTGAATTAATTATGCAACCTCCGCCATGACAGAATTTGATTGGAGCGATCATATTTCGCATATTAGACTTCAATTAGATCCACATTTTTCATTATCGAACTACTACTTCGGTTTTGAGATAACAACACGACATCAATTGTGAATTAACCAAGTTTAAAGACATTGTTGTATTAATTTGTTCAACCTACAGTGCAACTTCAATAATCCGAAATTTGTAGCTCTTCAGTACAGTAATTGGACGGTATGATGATGTGATAGAAAATAAGATTGGGTAAATTTTTAGAAAGCAACCAAAAAAGTGGAAGTTTTAAACCCAAAAAGATGTCAATAGTAATTTCACTTATGAATTGTAAGACATAGTGCAAGTTTAAGAAAAAATAAAACTAGAAAACTCAAACCCTTACCAAAATTATTCAAGAATTCGTAAAGACTGCAATCAAATTTTGACAAATGCGCTTGAAAATATCGAGGTACTTATGTAAATTCATTTTGTTTTTTATTACGTAACCCAAAATGTAAGACAGCTTAACTTAAAACTTATTGATGTATTATTGATATTTATTAATTGTTAGACAGAACAATATTTTGCTGGTAGTCATTTTTTGAGGGAACACCTCAAAATTGAATAAAATTTTTCATTAAACAAGTTTTTTTATTAAATTGTACAAAATTACAGAATTTTATTAAACACTTGTCTTATTGCCACTCTCGTAAACATTTTGTTTCACTTCTTGTGGTTTAAAGTTTTTTTGATAAGAGCAGTATGAATATTGTAGTGATAAACGTAATTGTCGGAATCGTCATCTGAGTCCGAAATATCTTCATCAGAATGACAATCTGGAGAATTTTGTTGACCTGATGGTTTCAAATTGCTTTCATTTTTAATCATCTGGAAAGTTTTTCCAATAATTTCCAAATTATTGGTTATATCATCGACATTAACTATCTCCTTTGCTTTTAAGTTGCAATTTAACGATTTGAATCTCTTGACGAGTTCCTCCTCAGAATCTGATTCTTCGCGCCCACGCTTTAACGCCGTCAGATGAAGTTTAACTGAAGTTGCCTTATTTTCCAATATCTTTGTACGTTTTTTGAGTTCTGAATCTAAAAACAAAAAAGTTTTGACAACTGTTGAAAGGAGCAAATTCGTGTTTGTTTGCAATTAGGTATAAAAAAAGAACAATATTGGCCAGTGTTTTGATTTCAATTTTTGGATGGGAAGAAATGTATGGAAGTCAAAGTAAAGTTGCATGCTGTTTATATGACTATATTGAGAAATAAATTTTAAAAACTACTAAACTTGGTTTGGTAAAATAAATTTGGTAGTGATTCTCCAAGTTCAATCTCATTGAATGCAGGCAACCTCATCTAATTCCTTAATTTCATTTAAAGACCTATACAAATTAGATGTAATCTGTTAGTTGTTCTGGGTTGGCGCTTACAAAAAGTCAAAATATTAAATTTTTCTTACCATGTAGGTATTTAAAACCAAGAGGAAAAGATTTGTCATCATCAAATCCAGCAGTAGAAGCCAATCTTTTCCTATTGTTACAAGTCATTGTAAGAAAACTTACAAATAAATTTGTTTTGATTTGAACTATAATTAAAGTAAATATTCCTTCTCAAACAAAAATTAATCAACTGCTTCTTACTGTAGCGTATTGAAACTGATCGTGGGACATAGTGAAGATCTTATCATCACCCAGAATTGTTTGCTGGTAGTAATAATGTGTAATTTAATTATTTTTATGTTTAGTAACGATAGTTTTTCTTATTAAACTAAAACAATAAACCTAATCACAATAAAATTTTGCAACTATCAGTATTTAATTATAATGATGATAAATTTAAAAATTCCTTCAATACTATTTATTTCTACTTAAAAATTTTGATACGTTGACTATTATGACAATTTAATCGATTTAAAAAATGCGATATGAAAAACATTCATTAAACGATTTGCTACGCGTGCTGATTAATTGCTTTCAAAGTTTTGTGACGGACAGTGATTTGACGGACTGTGTGGTAATAAAAGTTTGCTTTTCTGATCCTGAATTTCCCGATGCTACAAATATAGTAAGTATCTTTTCCTAATTATAATCATAATTATCTGGTCCATATAAGCAGAAAGGATTAGGGGATCATCAGGGACTTGCCCAGCCAACTTTTTTGCAGAGGGAATTTACCAACTTAATTAATTCAAAATCAGTAGATTCACATGAATTTTGTTCTATTATATAATTTTGGGGTTGTAATTAAAATATTGTAATTTTGCAATTTATAAACCAATATTGTCTCCTTATGCTGTTCCTTTAAAATAATTCATTCGTTCGTATTATAATACACGATAACGCAGAACAGATGTACTAAACGATTAAAAATTATACTGTAATATGTGGCTCCACCATTATTTAATTTGAAAAATCGTATTGTAAAACAGTTGATTCAAGAAATAGGGAAGATAATGCAGCCTTACGAACAAAAACGTGCCATAAAAATGTTTTTAAACTGAACTAATAATTTTTTCCGTACATGTTATTAATAGCACAGATTGTTGATTTGGCCACTCCATATTTTTTTGGAAAAACCAGTCAGTCATTTTCTTCTTGTACTTTTCAATAACTTTTGCCTTTCTTCCGTTATGTTGTATCTACAACTGTCGCGCATGAATGGATTAACGAAATTAGTGACCACAAATTTATTCTAAAAAAAGAAATAAAATATCTCATAACCTGATCTGTTTCTTTTGCAATCCTATCAGAGCTTACTTTATTTGTTAAACTGGGGTCTTCTTTTTAAAATAAATTTGTGGTCAATGAGTGATCGGTCGTATTTTAAAATATAACCAAGGAATGCTTTTCTAAGTCGCCAACAAGTAGAAAGTTGCTAATTTTTGAGTGATTTTGCCAACAAAAGAAAGTTGACGAATTTTAATTAATGCAGTTGACAAATTAAGGGTTTGTATTGCCTCATTTCAACAATTGGTCAAATCCGTCGCTAGTCTATAATAAAAACGGTGCTGTATAACGAAAATATTGCATGTAATTGTTCGGCCTTCGGTCTCACTGGGTGATAGATGTGACCATCACATAACTTTACCATACATTAATCTTATGGTATTATAACATCGCATGTCTTGCATACTAATTCAATACGGTTATGTTTATGTTTTTGGCCAACAAAAAGTGGATAACAAATCCTCCAACTGGTACACAGATGGATCAAAAACTGAACAGGGAACAGGAATAGGCATACATGGCCCAAATTACTCGGCATCTATAGCCTTAGGAACCCATTCCACAATTATGCAAGCTGAAATACTTACGATTGAACTGTGTGCCCATGAATCCCTTCGAAGGAATTTAAAGGGAACACAGATCAATATAATGTCGGACAGCCAAGCTGCGATAAAGGCACTCGAAGCAAATAGCTTTGAGTCCTTGTCTACATGGGAATGTCGACAATCTCTCAAGAAACTGGCAATGGGCAACAAAATTGCCCTACGCTGGATGCCAGGTCAGGAGGGAATTGAGGGTAATAAAATAGCCGACAGACTTGCTAGAACAGGCTCAAGAACGCCCCCAATTGGACCTGAACCATACTGTGGGCTAACCAAAGCACACAGGGGACTGGAGATCCAAAAATGGGAGGCAGAGAGCAAAGAAACTCTCTGGAACAATACACCAGGACAAAGACAGGCGAAGAAATTCATAAAGTACTCGACTGCAGAGGCTAAAAAGCTTCTTCTTTTGACAAAGAATGAAATTAGACTCACAAATCGAAATAATTGCTCAAAAATTTTGCGAGCAGCATGCAAAATATGCTATTAAGGGGTTGCTCTGATTTTTCATTCAAAAACTTGACTATATTTGAATTTTCTTTCACATAATCTATTGCGATGCTAAGTCTTTCACCATTAGCACCTCATACCTACCGTGATTAAAACGAAATTATACTTGTTGCTTATTCTCTTTTTAAATCTCCGACCACAATCGACTTCTCCAATCTGCAGAAACCTCAAGAGGAACGACCAAGATCGTATCTTTCTGATTCAGTGTAAAAATAATTTCCACTTTGATGTACGATGACGAGAAGTGATTGGATAAAAAATTAATTTTATAATTGAATACTTTATTTACACAAATTTTTAAATAGAATTTTGGCCGCTTAACGGGCAATGCGTTATAAAAACTCTTTCCAAAATAATCGTTCAATACAGAAATAAATAAAAACGATAAAACAATTCACCAGGGTATCCCAGATTTGGTCACGTCTTTTTCCGCTCACGTTTTTTTTAACACCCACTGCTCCAACCTGTTTCTCCAATGTCCAATTTACTTTTCTTAAGTCCAAATTTTCCTTCTCTTTATTCTAACACCGCCCCACTTTCACATTTAACATCACCTTACTAAGGCAAAAGGGCAATTCTTCTTCTTCCAAAGGATTTTGAGCAACCCCGTTTCCTTACGAAAGGATCTTGAGTAACTCTACCTAGGAATCGTTTGCACTAATTTTCACAACCTTCCCTTGAGGGACTCGCAACTCGTGATTCCTTATTTAACCGCCTCCTTTTTATTTTTGAGTTTCTGCGTTCCAAAAAACCAAAATGTCAAATATGGTAAATTTCTTGAATGAAAAATCAGAGCAACCCCTTAATTTCTTAATTAAGCTTAACATTTATGAAAATCTTGAAAATATATCTAAAGATATTTGTTTAAAATTACAAAATGGTCATTTTGTAATTTTAATCATGAATATAAAAAATGAATTGACTCATTTAAATTTTAGTAGAGTAAGAAAAGTACGTCGTAAGCCTTTTAAATTATTTAATGTTGTTTCACTTTTGAAATGTACCTACTATAAAATAATCTTTAATCGCAATATTTAAACCCACGTTCTTTTAATCAAATAACAAAAATCTTCTTGCATTTCGCTTATTAGCGCATTTTTCATCTTGGTAAGTTAGACGTTATCGGCGACACTTACTAATCATAAAAGTTGTTGTTTTAACGGCGCGGCACGACGGTTAAAATAATTGGTGGGAGAAAGACCTGTAGTTTCCCATTGCATTGCGTAACTAATCAGTAGTTCTTGAGACCTCTTGTCGATTGCTAAACCAAAAGCTTCTAGTGATTGATTTGAAAAAAAAATAAACAGTGATGCCTTCTGCACCACCTCCTCTTAAGGAGGAGACCATAGTAGTAACAGTCTATAGTGTAGTTGAGAATCGAAATTTAGGCGTTGAAGTACTGAAATTATTGGAGGAAGTTAAATACTGCCAAGAAGCAGTGGACACTTTGGACGAAAAAGCTGGTAAAGAAGTTTCCTCAATAAAAGTTAAATTTGACATTTTAAAGAAGCCACATACTGCTAGAAGAACTGGCTTCATAAAAAAAATACCTCACTTCTGGAGAACAGCTGTATCCTTTTTGTATTGTAATTTAATCGCCAATTTTAAATAACCTCAATTTTTCCTTAATAAATATATCAGTTTTCTAATCATCCAGAATTAGGTTCTCTGGTAATAGGGCTGGAAGATTATTTTCATCATTTAACAAATATTGAAGTGGAAGAAAATACCCCTAGCTTGACATTAATTTTCAAAATTGCCTTCTTTTTCAAAGATAATCCTTATTTTGAAAATACGGTGCTTACGAAAGAATTTCACCGAGGACCCTTTGGTAAGATGGATTATTTGTGTTATAATTTATATCATTTCTTGATTTTTTAGGTAAACTCGTTTCGTTCAGTGATCCGATAAAATGGAAAGAAGGGAATAGTTTAAGTAAAGCCAATGAACCAACTTATTCAAAACCAGGATCTAAACGTAAATTATATGAAATGTCTTTCTTTACTTGGTATCACGATCACGATTATCCACACTCAGATGCGATGGCTCAAATCATAAGAGAAGATTTATGGAATAATCCATTACAATATTTTATGATACCTACATTTACGGTTGATCAAGATACCGATAACGAAGATGAAGGTGAAGATGCAAATATCGTAGAGGTAATCGAAGTTTCCTAAGAAGTTCAAGAAAATAAAAATTGGTACCAATTGGAAGGTGATGACTAAATGCCACTGGATATTGCATTATTAACAATGGTTCATCTTCGTAAACCTTACAATAATTTTTTTATTATATATTTTGTGTTTTGTGTTATGTCATATATATACAGAATGAGAAATGAGTTGTGTGGTATCTGACTGTTCAAAATGGTTTCGAAGTAAAACTTCCTGCTACTTCGATATTTTTAACTATAAAATTATATTAAATTTTATTTTACTTTTGAACAACCTGTACCTATTATTTTTAATATTTTAATAATGTTTCTGATTTTTTAATTTTATCATTTTATAAAATATCTGTAATTTTAAAATATTTGTTTTAAATAGTAGTTGTTTATCTAATTCATCCAAAATGGAAAACCTATGTATTTTGAACTAAATGTCAATAAACAATATGATTTTCTCTGATTTTTTCTGCTTTCTTTTTTCCCTAAATATTGAAACTCAAAATTAACAAATGAAAATCAGTGACAGCCTTAAGGGGAGTTAGAGTTAAATTTTTCAATTTAGTGCAATTTTGAACTTGCACTCTGAGGCTGCTACTCTCTGGCTAAATCTTTTAGGCTAACCAGTCTCACTTTGTTTTTCTTGAAAACGTTGGAGAGACTGTGCGAAAGAGATATCCGCGATATAGTTCTGATTCACAGACCTTTACAAGAAGTGAATCAACATCCCAGGGAGATTTCCCAATCGAATCGGCGAATCACAACGCAATTAGGCGCATAGAAAGGTCATAAAAAGACTTGTTCTATATTAGCAAAAGAACTGCTGAGCATAGTTATACCCCATGTCAACTGTTTAATTTTCAAATTAGAAAAAGAAAGGCTGGTCTTCTGGCAGTTTCGGGGAGCAATGGAACGGTCACGCGGCCTGTCTCTTAGAATCATCCAAGCAGCTAACAATGGCGTCCTGCTTGCACCAGATTAAGAGATCAATCTGTCTGGCTGTAACTGGAGTAATGCGAACAGTACCAAGTACATAGCTTGATGCTCTACTATGCCTCATCAGTTGACCTTCATGTGTAGGAGATGGCTGAATTTAGGCTGTACAGTTGGAAGATATGGAATAATATCCGAAGAACTACGGACCATTTGCAGATTTTGAAAAAATATTCAAAGAGAATATCTCGCCTGCATTTTGAATCCAAAGAAATCCATTTTAAATACATACTTGACAGGAAACACAACGTCCTATTAAATGCAAACGAAATATCCCACTATGACATACGTCTATACTTGGATGGCTCCAAAAACAATGCTGGATCAGGAGAAGGAATATATTCTGCATAACTTGACCTAAGAATAAAGTATACCACTGGGTACATAATGCATCCGCATTTCAAGCAGAACTTATATGCATTATTATACAGAAAAACAATAGTTCGGGATAAAAATATTCAGATAACTCTTTTAGCACTTTTGTGCCATAAAATCACATCTGGTTTTATGCTCGACTGCATCTAGTTACTGAATAAGATATCTAGCCAAAACGTTTTTTCTCTTTGCTTGGTTAAAGGACATCAAGGTGACGAGGGAAAAGTAAGAACTGAGAAACTGCCGAGAAGTGGCTCCAAATGTCTTCCCTGAGGCCCGGCACCGATGGTCACGCCTGCAGTCAAGGCTCTAGATGTCCTCTTCAAACGCTATACCCTAGAACTGCACACTGAATAGTAGGTGGGTATCAAGAACTCTATGCAACTTTGTAGGACCTGGCAAAATACTATCTAAAGCTATCCTGAGATAATCTGCGGAAAATTGTAGGGATTTTGACTGGACAATGCAGATTAAATAAACATCTTCATATGATGGGGTATGCAGATGATCCTATATGTCGTGGGTGTAAGGAAAAAAATAAATAGCTGAATATGTACTTCGACGCTCCGCTGTTGACTTCAATGAGAGGATCCGTGTTGGGGACTTCTGGCCCGACATGTCCAGAATCAGTGACACTCCGCCTGCCAAAATCCTGGAGTTCATTCTACAGTAGGGATGGCTTAGGGAGTGACAGGATAGGAGTGGAGCGGATTTAGAGGTCTAAATGCATGTGAGTTTACATTAGCATCCACAACAAATCCAAAATCCAGTTTACACGTTTTGATAGATTCCCCTGCATCTTTTTATGGCAATCAAGCTTTACTCTTTCTTCTATCACAAAATATACTATGACAGTACTTGACTACCAGTCACTGATCAAAATATTCTATAATGGCAGACTATGGACAAATACTATTGATTGGTAATAAAAACAACATAATTTACCCAAAAACCGACTCGTGAGGTACTTTATAAGAAAATATTTTGCTGCTAAAATTAGAATCCAATAGTGCCACCATTGGCTTCAAAGCCATAAGTCAAATGCTTAAAGCAGCTGCATGTCATGAGCTTCACATAAGGTCATAAAAGTGCGTTTTTATGACCGTTCATTCTTTCGAAATAGGAAATCATTTGCACCTTTACAAGTCTCTCAAACACTTTGCACAGCATAGGCACAATGGAGATAGGTCAAACATTTGCGACATCAGTTTTATTACCTTACATCATTTTGTAGTAATAACTAAAAACCACCTTTAAGATATCAGAAACTATGGAGTTCTCAATGCACAAATTCAATAAATTAATAAAAGCATAAAAATACAGTCTAAAACAAATTTCAATAGTGACGTTTTTCAATGACGCATGTGTTTCTCTGCTTTCATCATGAGTTTCCGCCCTAACTTGAAAATGAAGCTCGCATCTTGAGAGATCTCTCCATTTCCGGTATTATGATGCATATAGCATCCTATCCTGTTTAAGGCAGACAATATGTAATAACCTGCGCAATTTAAAAAAATAGGCATTAAAATGCTTCACGGAAGGAATCAAGAGGATTCAAGGAACAATAATTATAGATTTTCAACTTGAGCGCTTTTGAATGACTTATTGCCAGCAGTTCCCCCAACAGAAATAATATTTCTCGCACTATACGCATCCAAATTAATCATCAGACTAGTAAGCTGCTACTGGATGTAAAACAACTATAGTCCAAAATCAATCTGCAGACTACTCACCAACCCGTCTGGCCAGCGTGGTGAGTTATAGCCAAAAACCTCCATTAATGGGAGAGGCTTATGTCCTGCAAATGGCTGAGAAGAAGAAGTATCCAAACAAAAATAAGGTTAACCCCCTTGCATTTTTTTGACCCCAAAATATGAATGTTGGAAAACAATTACTTTCTCGACGAATTCTTATGTATTTCGATGAGAAAAATCGACTGGCGCAGACAGTTTCTGCCTAAGAACATGCGATTCAAGTAAACATTAAAAATTGAGCGTTTTTGAATGACTTACCAGCACTTCCACTAAAATTCACCTGTTTGTTATTATTACTGTTTATTAATTTACTACATGCAACGCCTGAGACAGCGGCGGCTCTAGCAAGATTTTTAAGTGGTGCGAGATCTCATTTTGCCCCCCCCCCGTGTAGTAAAACGTAAAAAAAAATATTTGCTTAAAAAGGTGTATTTAAACAAATTAAGAAAGAAAAATTAACTACAAAGCCACTTTCCTCGCTTTTGCGCTTGCAAATTTCAAAAAAATATATTTTTTTCCCAAAATAAACAACAAATTATTAATTTTTTCTAAATATTTTGTCATTTTCGCGCCCCCCTTAGGATGGCGCCCGGTGCGACCGCACCGCCCTAGAACCGCCTCTGGCCTGAGATATTGGCAGACTTCTACATTAAATCTTTTTTCTTCCAGTTTATCCTTAGAATACTGAGTAATGCTATCCTTCGACACATAATCAAAACTAAAGCTCTGTGCAAGAGAAGTCCACCGATGTAAGAGGCAAAAAAAGTTAGGTTATGTTTAAAAAGGGTTTGAAAGCCTCTCTTAAATATTGCTTTATTTTTATGAATACCACTGTTAAAGTATTTTGTGTAGTTTATTGCATACTTGCAGATGGGTACAACCAAGCAAGAGCTGCAATACGTGCGCCCTCTTGGAAACATGCGAGATACTATCTGAACCTATCCAGGGTCAATCTGCGGACAATTGCAGGGATGTTAACTGGACACTACAGATTAAATAAACACCTTCACACGATGGGGCATGCAGATAACCCTATATGTCGTGGATGTAATGAAGAGAGGAGGAAACAGCCGAGCATATGTAATATGTTACTGTGCGACGTTAACTTCAATAAGAGGATCTGTGTTGGGAGACTTTTGGCCCGACATAGTCAGAATTAGTGACACTCCGCCTGTCAAAATCCTAGAGTTCGTCCTACAGCCTACAGTTGAGGAGCTCGCGTGCAAAACCGGTTAAATCCATTTTGTAAAATGTCCAGGAAAGCACAAAAATGTCTTTCTCCTGGCCCAAAGGAATAATTAAACAGTTCAAAAGTGGAGTTGTTGGGATTATGGATGTGCATGGTATGTCTGGAATAATTTTTATAAATTGTCCAAAAGTTTTCCAGGGCAGGTGAGCAACGTTTTTTTGCTTTCCTGGACATTTTACAAAATGGATTTAACAGGTTTTGCACGCGAGCTCCTCAGTTGGACTGGCTTGTTGGTGAGTGACAGGATCGGGGTGAAACTGAGCAACCGGAGGTAGTACAATGGGTCCAATTTTGCGGCCTAAGTGCGTGTGAGTTTATCTCACCCTCCACAACAAATCCAGAATCCAGATAGGTACGTGTTGTATTTTTATTTGTTAATAGTAATTTTAATTAATTAAAACTATTAAAATGAATACATATATTTGTTGCTTATTACATAATTATTCTGTAGCAGAACTGCAATTATAACATTAATGTACCTACATTAAAAATTAATGTTGATTATAATAAAAATTATTACAAACTTCCAGCTTCCTTTTGTTTTGATATTTTAAGAAACTACAATCATTATATTGTCTAGAAAATATTGTTTATAATACTTTAAATCACGGTCTTCCAATATTTTGATTATCTTGGTGCCATGTTCGTCGCCCTCAATCACTGCATAGACATCATCACCTCTAGTTAATTTGTCTTTGATCCGCATTACAAATTCCTTTGTGGTGGATACTTTATATAATGCACCTGTGTTTATCCTAATTCCATGCGCCATATACTGATTCAGGTTTTCTATTCTATAGCTGGTCATCTTTATTATAAACTGACGTGGATTTAATTGATTTGGATCCCATAAAACCATTTTGGTCTAAAAAGAAAAAATTATTAAATACTGCATAGGGGTACATGCAAATAATTAGGTCTACTTGAATTTTTATAATTAATATTGGCATGGTATGGCATGGCATGGCCAAAATGGTTCATTCTACATTGGAATAGCTTGAGGGGTGACATGATCGGGATGGAGATGAAAACCGGAGGTAGTACAATGGGCCCGTATTGAGTTACCTTACCCATCTCAACAAATCCAGAGAAGCAACCTCAATAAGTAATTTCGAGACTGTGTATTGATTAATTAAAAAAAGAATATTTTTTATATTATTGAATATTTTTGCAAAAAAGTAGTTTTTTGGAATTTTAAGAAGTTTAATTTCATATTTGGCATCCTTTCCTTGTAATTATGTTGGTGAAAAGTAAACAATTACCTTAATTTATTTTTTTCCCACCTGTGCTGTAGGTAATTGAAATTATATTCTGTTTTATAATTTTAAATAAAATGAATTGCATTTTTTCCAACTCGTACGACATGGATATGTTGAGATATTTTTGACCTTGCTTTTCCGTGCTTTATATCACGTACTGGCGAATAAGCGTTTGCTCGGCGAGTAACTTGCGACGGCGACCTCCTACGCAAAATTTTATATGAAAACATCCTTTTCACTGTCTGAGAAAGGATTCGAGTGATTTTAACATTTTAAATTTTTCGGATTTGCTTTTTGTGAATATTTTTTGAAAACATGCCAATAGTTGGAAAATTAAAAAGTCCTTTACTGTTTAGTACAGAAAATTTAAGTTTGATTCTAAAACGAAATATTCTAATGTTACCAAAATGCTGGCAATATTTTAGACTCTAGAGTGTGTAAATTGGAACTCACCAAACTGTTTTTCTAAGAAAAAAAATTTGAAAGTTAAGAATAATGAAAAATTGAAAATGAATCAACACGGGGTTATTTATGTTATGTTATTTATTTTCCATAAATAACAAAGATACTAAAATATTTTGATGGTACATAAACAAATTGATAAAATGGCGCTATAAAATTTGAATTCGAATTTCGAGAAATTTTAAAATTAATAGTCGACCTCTATGCTGACAATAGCAAAGATTACAATCGTAATTTTGAAAATTCAAAAAATTCGAAATTCAATTCTCTTTGCTAGCACAATAGCAAATTTTACTTTTTAAATATTAAATATAATAACTACCTTCAAATAACGAACACTGCGAACTGTTTATAACCACTGCTGCACAGAGTATGCAATGTGAGAATCTAACTACACACATAATAAAAGCTGCGAAATAGAAAATACCACCAGACCACCACATAAAAATTACTAGCATTGATGGTACAGCAATAATTTTGAATTTAAATATTTTTTCAATGAAACTCTTTCTATTTTGCAATAGAATCATTAGTTCCTTTGGGGTATGGTTCAAGGTTCGAATATTGCTGTTATCGTGAAAAAGACTGATAAATCTTCTTAGCAAATCTACATATTGCGTCAAGGCCCCCACCCCTTATGTAAAGAGTCACCGACCTCATCCCAGGGTTCCAAATTTTAGAAATACCTAAAATGAAATAATTACATGAGAAAAGTTTTATATTTTTCTTTGGGTATTTTTAACCAAGGCCAAAACCAATTTTCTTATAAGGAATTCAAATATACCATACATCACATCGCTTTTGCCATAGCGTCTAAGGTAGGAAAGGGACTATCAGGCTAGGTCGGCTAGTCGGCGATCGCTGAGGGCCCCTGACCCAAGAGGGTCCCGAAGGGACCTCAAAAAAGTCGTTTATACTTGTTGTTTATAAGTTGTTTATATTTTCTATTACTCAAAAATAGTCAAAGTAGGGAAAAATGTGATTTTCAAAAATCTTCCCTCTTGGTAAGGGTGCCCCTCTTGAATCTCTAGCCGAGGGCCCCCGAAGGAGCCAGTTCGGACCCACATCAAGCTAGCGCCGCCACTTTCGCAAAACCTAAAAAAAATATGTTGAGAATTTGTTGCTAATTTGTTGCTAATTAGTTGAGGCAATCGCGAATTTGTTGCTCTTACCGTTCGCGAATTACAGCCATTTAAGTTGATATCAACCTAGCGTCGCCACCACTCAAAAATTTACTAAAATCAAAAAATAAGTATATGGGAATTTGTTGCTAATTTGTTGCTAATTAGTTACGGCAATCGCGAATTTGTTGCTCTTACTGTTCGATAGTTACAGCCATTTAAGTGGTGTCCAATTTGTTGCTAATAGTTGCGGCATAGCTGCGGCATGCATAGCATAAAACATAGCACGCCCCCATCTACGGTGCACAGAAATTAAAGTAAACAGTCATTTTTCATTTAAATTGGGGACAATTGATAAAAAAATCCAGGGTTGCACAAATAATAATTCGGCCAAATGATATGTCGGCCAAAACCTGTCATCCAAATGAGTTCGGCCAAATGTCAGAGATTCCATTTTACACGGCTGCACCAGCCGTAATGTCTCTATTATATTATTATACAATATTTTAATAACATAACAATAAAACAATAATAATTCAACGTATTAGCCTGGAAATTCAAAGGGATAATGCGGCCAGCATTTTAGGAACTTTCGGAAATCTGGCCGGGTTCGATGAAATTTTTTATTTGTAGTTTTAATAGCGAAAGTTATAAAACATTACTATAAATATTAATTTACAATAATAACAATAATAACAATAAAACATGTAAAACAATGGTATTGCAAAGAATATAATATGATTGATGGATTAATTTTTGTCTTCACGTCTATCTTATCTGAATTGGATTTGCAATCATCAAATTTTATCCAGGACTTATCATTTCTACAAGAAATGGCATAATAATGACCTATCAGTGTTTTCTTTTGGTTTTCGGTTAAATTTGATGGAGCTTGGAAATGTACCACCGCCCTGAGGTGTTACCTCAAGACCGGTCTGTTGTGCCTATAAATCCGCTCTCTATAAATGACTGTTTACTTTAATTTCTGTGCACCCCTGGATTTCTTTACCTATTATCTCCAATTTATTGAAAAGTTGAAAAATTTCAAAAACTTGTATTCCTGAGGGCATCTTTCTTGCCATTCCGTAGATGGGGGCGTGCTATGTTTTATGCTATGCATGCCGCAGCTATGCCGCAACTAATTAGCTACAAATTGGAATCTCGTTAATCCATTCGTTAATCCAGATGGAATCTCGTGAATCCATTCGTGCGCGTCATGTGCGCCACCACTTAAATGGCTGTAACTATCGAACGGTAAGAGCAACAAATTCGCGATTGCCGCAACTAATTAGCAACAAATTCCCATATACTTATTTTTTGATTTTAGTAAATTTTTGAGTGGTGGCTGTAATTCGCGAACGGTAAGAGCAACAAATTCGCGATTGCCGCAACTAATTAGCAACAAATTCTCAACATATTTTTTTTAGGTTTTGCGAAAGTGGCGGCGCTAGCTTAATGCGGGTCCAGTTCGGGCCTGGGGACTATAGTCAAGTTTGGTTTGATTTTTGAAATTTGGGGTAGGTAATCTAATTCATTGCCAACGCCAAAAAAATCGCTAAAAACTAAATAATCAAATATTTATTTTCAACTTACAAAGTTCATTAAAATTTAATGAATTTTCTGTAGTACAATAAATTTTGTAAACATTAACCGACATAATATAAATATTATACAATATAAATTACAATTATTGAATTTAGAAATATACACAAATTTGAAACATAGTATTTAAATTTTTTATTTCGTTCTTAAACCTATTTTTTTAAATATTTAAAAAACTTTAAAAATAAAAAAAACATAATCATTTTGGTCTTATTCTCTCATCTCAATATATAAAAAAATATTTAAACCGATTTGAAATCTTATACCTAAATGGAATTAAAATATTTTGGAAACCCTAACATTATCACAATTTTAAATTATAATTAAAATATATTATTAATCCAATCAAATTTTCTATCTATGTCATAGAATTTTACGTTACGGTTATCAAGAATATCTATTATATTAACGGCATCTCCAAGAGAACAAGCAATTGCGTATATTACTTTTGATTCAGTGACCAATTTAGACAAAGGATCATTGTTATACCACATCGAGTATTTTTTGCCATTGTCCATTCTTTGTGCAACCAAATATTTTTCTCCAGGAATAACTCCCCCTGAATGTTCTACTTTTACAATAAACTCGTTCTCTTTTAAAAACTCCATGTTCCAAATACCCATGTTGGCTAAAAAAAATTGAAATGAAAATTAAGATTTGATTAAGAAAAAAACAATTCCAGCAGTGGCAAACAAATTTTGGAATGACCTACTGACGAGTTACAAATGAATCAGTTTCACTAACAAAATTATTGTGACGATTGGTCTGTTATAAAATTTGAAAAACTTTACCAAGCTCAAATTAACCTTGGTAACTGGTAAAGTATATAAAAATGGGCAACAAAGTAAACTAAAGCGAACGCTACCATTTTTGATAACGAATTCGTGGTAGAAGTTATCAAA
Organism: Rhagonycha lutea; assembly: GCA_958510855.1. NCBI lineage: Eukaryota > Metazoa > Arthropoda > Insecta > Coleoptera > Cantharidae > Rhagonycha > Rhagonycha lutea. Next base: position 2,802,921 of record OY294042.1, read on the forward strand.
GAAAAGATTAAATTTTATTCAACACTGCTCTTTATAAACTAAATCAACAAACTTTTATAAAATTAAAATCCTTCATTTTGTGGGGTTTGCATTCAAGTAATGTGATTTAATTTATTTAGTGCACAATCAACCAAAAAAATGTGTAAAAAGTTTTAGAAGTAATTTGCCACTGCCCAAATCAAGTACTAATCTAAATGTAATAAAAATTGTAGAACTTACCAAAAATTTAAACAATTGAAAAACTTGAGAATAAAGTTTGTCCGTTGGTTGCGTTTCAAGGATCTACTTATGTTTTCAGTTGGTAGTTAGTGATAGTACTAGAAACAGATTAACCAATTCAATTTTTCATGTAACCAACTGCAAAAATATTACGTCTTTTAAAATTTAAAGGTTAAATAAATTTTGCATCAGTTTTATGGAAACTACTACAGTTACTTTGGGTATACATACGGTGATAAACTGACTACCGCTTTACTGATAAGAATTCCATCTCCCTTAATGCTACATATTTTGACGCTGTTTTTGAGGAAAAGTTGTTACTATGAACTCAGGGTTCAACTTGTTAATTTGACTATGTTGTCAACTTTTAACTCCAATTCATAAACTTTAAAGACTTAAGATTTCTTGCAAATGCTGATGAAACTGACAAAGAGCGAAACGTCACCCTCATGTAAATTACAACGCCAAAGGAAATAGAAGAGATGGCTGATGTTGCATACGCTAACCCAAACTTTTTTGGAGACTTACAAAATAACAGAAAAATTCAAACTGGAACAGCAATCCTAGTGAAGAAGAAGCAAAAAATGTATCACTAATTTTCCGTGAACCCAATAAGTCTCTTGTTTGAGTTCTTTGAAGCATATAATTATGGGTTACCCCAAATGACCCTATCAGAGATCTGTTACAAATAATCTTACCGTTCCAGAGATATAACCATTAAAGTTTTATTGTTGTGGAAACCTTCCTTTTCTTTTATTGTATATTATTCAATATACGTAACTACAAACGTCGATAGCAACCTTGCTGGTGATGCTGGTACATCCAAATCTAAGCTTAGTCTCCGATTATGCTGTAGTAAAATTTAAGCAAGATTGAAAAATGATAGAATACTTATGAATCAAGTCGAGTCACCGAATATTGAATATCTCACACCAAACACCAAATATCTCAAAATGCAATAAGAAATGGATTGAGGAATTTGACAGTTAGAGCTGCGTTTCTACTGTTTTGTGTTTGCTTTCCATTTTGTACTTTATGTCTCATATGTTTATCAATTATTATGCATTGCTTATGTTTATATTTGCCCATGTTTACAAAACTTCAGTCTGTTATAAAATATCATAAGATAAGATAATTTTTTCGATACTATCACAATTAATTATATGAAACGTCAGCACAAAATACCTCCAAGTATATAAGAAAGTAAAACAAATTTTTGTTTATAATCAAATTTAGGCTACTTTTTAGACCTCTCTAACAAACATCCCTGTATCCCTTGCATATTCTTAGTTACTGGGCTTCTCTTTTTTTTTTTTTTTTTTTGAAGTTTTGAAGCGCTTTGCGAAGGTCAAAATTCACTGGACGTTGCGTACAATCACCCCATCGTAATTTATATTGTACTGCATAAATTGAAGTCCGTCTGTCCTACGAGTGATGTTATTATCGGCAATACAAGAAGGGATAAATTTCAGATGACACCTGGCATATAAAATTAGCTTTTACGAAATTATGCTGTACGAAACCCCAATACCAGTGGCGGTGATATGAGTAAGCGAATGTAAGCTATGCTTAGGCAATACCTAATAGCAATACTTTAATTATTAAAGAACGTACAAAAATAAAAGATTTTGTATGCAAGTAAAAACCTTACGAACTTTTTTTTTAGTTACAGAATATTTGAATAAACTTTATTTTTTATCCAAAAATTTAAATCAAAAATCGCTCCGAAAACAAATTATCGGAAATTAAAGACAACTTTTGGTTTAGAATTTTTTCATTATTTTTCCTGGCTTTACTAGGTTGTAATCAATAGTGTTATGCAGTTGCAGAATATTTGAACAAACTTTATTTTTTATCCAAAAATTTAAATCAAAAATCGCTCCGAAAACAAATAAACAAATCATCGGAAATTAAAGACAACTTTTGGTTTAGAATTTTTTCATTATTTTTCCTGGCTTTACTAGGTTAGAATCAATATTTTCACGCAGTTGCAGAATATTTGAAAAAACTTTATTTTTTAATCCAAAAATTTAAATCAAAAATCGCTCCGAAAACAAATCATCGGAAATTAAAGACAACTTATAGTTTAGAATTTTTTCATTATTTTTCCTGGATTTACTAGGTTGTAATCAATAGTTTTATGCAATTGCAGAATATTTGAACAAACTTTATTTATTATCCAAAAATTTAAATCAAAATTCAGGTGCATGTCGCTGGCCCCCCCCCAAATCGAATTTTGGGGTGAATTTGGTGTCAATCGTTAGAGCTTCGTTAGAGCCTAAATGAGCTTCCATTTTTTTCGTTTGAGCCTCAACCGTCGCGAAGATATTCGCGAAAAAGTTTGGGGGGGGCTGTAGACACGTTGGCCCCCCCCAAGTCGAATTTGGGGGTGAAAATGGTGTCAAACGTTAGAGCTTCGTTAGAGCCTAAATGAGCTTCCATTTTTTTCGTTTGAGCCTCAACCGTCGCGGAGTTATTCGCGAAATAGTTGGGGGGGGCCACAGACACGTTGGCCCCCCCCAAGTCGAATTTGGGGGTGAAAATGGTGTCAAACGTTAGAGCTTCGTTAGAGCCTAAATGAGCTTCCATTTTTTTCGTTTGAGCCTCAACCGTCGCGGAGTTATTCGCGAAACAGTTGGGGGGGGCCACAGACATGATTTGTTATTTTCGTTATTTTTACGAATTTTTGGATGAAATTGGTGTCAAACGTTAGAGCTTCGTTAGAGCCTAAATGAGCTTCCATTTCCAACATCCTAATTTCATTTTCTAAAAAGTTACGGGCATTTCAAATTTTCGATTGCTCCGAGCAAGTTGCGTCCGATAATCCTCAAATTTTATTTTATTTTACCAGATTAAATCTTTTGTTTAGATTAAAAAAATTAATCATCTTTGCCATTATAATCTTCATAATAAATAAAAATGGAAAAATTAATTTTACAAAATTTTTCATACTTTTATGTTTCAATTCTGTTTCCTACTAATGTAAAGTGTGCTTTATTTTCTTTTTCCTTTTTTCATATAATAATGTAAGTTAAATTGCAAGAATTTGTAAAAACTGCACACGTTTCTGAAAAACTAAAAGGGCCGAATACGGTATAATTACATTTTTATATCTTTTTCATTACTTACAGGACGTAGACACGTTTTAAGTCGAATTTTGGGGTGAAATCAGTATCACACGTTACAACCTAAATGAGCTTTCATTGTTGGTTTAGGATTACTTCTTGTAATCGAAACAAAAATTTTACGCTCTAACGTCTGACACCAATTTCACCAAAAACTTCAAAAATATAACGAAAATAGAAAAACACGTCTACTCCCCCCCCCCCAAAAAAAAAAAAGATTTAGCGAATAACTTCGTGACGGTTAAGGCTCAAACGAAAAAATGGAAGCTCAGTTAGACTATAACGATGCTTTAACGTCTGACACCAATTTCACCAAGAACTTCAAAAATATAACGAAAATAGAAAAACATGTCTACTCCTCCCCCCCCCCAAAAAGATTTAGCGAATAACTTCGTGACGGTTAAGGCTCAAACGAAAAAATGGAAGCTCAGTAGTTAGACTATAACGATGCTTTAACGTTTGACACCAATTTCACCCCAATATTCAAATAAAGAGGGAAAATAAGAAAACAAGACTACGACCCCTCCCCCCACAAAAACAAAAAGATTACCAGCAAGAAGTTAATCGTTTGTGGAAGGAGACAAAGCTGAAGTTCACCGATAAGAATGCTCAGAATGCTTTATAATCTATATGAAGCAAAATACACAACATAATATCAAATTTTGGTAAAAGTTACCTAAAATATACTGTAACAATTTTATGTTATGCATTAAATAAAAACACTATGCAATTTTATGTTATGAATTAAATAAAAACACTATGCAATCAATAGTTCAAAAAAATTCTTGAAAATGTATATTTTTTCATAATTGAAACAAAATAATAATCTAATCAAACAGATTTAAACTTGAAGATTATCGTACGGAACTTGCTCGGATGACTTGAAAATTTAAAATTCCCGTAACTTTGTAGAAAATATAATTAAAATTATGAAAATAGAAGCTCATTCATGTTTTAAATAAGCTCTGACGTTTGACACAAATTTTACCAAAATTCATTAAAGAGCGAAAAAGAAAAACAAGTCTACTATTCCCCCCCCCCAAAAAAAAGATTTCGCGAATAACTTTGCGATGGTTCAGGCTCAAACGAACAAATAGAAGCTCATTTATGCTCTCATGAGGCTCTAAACTTTGACACCAATTTCACCTCAAAATTCGAGTTGGAGGAGGAGCAATGAGTCTACGCAACTAATAAAATTAACCCCATACCGGAAAGTAGACATGTTGCCCCCCTCCAAGTCAAATTTTGAGGTGAAATTAGTGTCAAACGTGAGAGAGTCGTTAGAGTCTAACTGAGCTTTCATTTTTCGTTTGTGTCTCAACCGTCGCGGAGTTATTCGCGAAATCCTGGAGGGGAGGGTAGACAGGTTTTTCTATTTTCGTTATATTTTTGAAGTTCTTGGTGAAATTGGTGTCAGACGTTAGAGCTTCGTTAGAGCCTAACGTTAGCCCCCTAACTGGGGTCGTTAATTAATTACTTGTGGTATTTCTTTTTGATTTGGACATCCTCCCCCCCTTGGTGAGATTTGATAAAATGTGGTGGAGCCACCCTCCCCCTCGCATGAGATTTACCTTATAATTTAAATTAATTAATTACTAATCAATAATTTGATATGTTGGTGTATTTTGCTTCATATAGAGCAATCTTATCGGTGACCTTCAGCTTTGCCTCCTTCCACAAACGATTAATTCCTTGCTGGTAATCTTTTCTTTTTGTGGAGGGAGGGGTCGTAGTCTTGTTTTCTTATTTTCCCTCTTTATTTGAATTTTGGGGTGAAATTGGTGTCAAACGTTAAAGCATCGTTATAGTCTAACTACTGAGCTTCCATTTTTTCGTTTGAGCCTTAACCGTCACGCAGTTATTCGCTAAATCTTTTTTTTGGGGGGGGGAGTAGACGTGTTTTTCTATTTTTGTTATATTTTTGAAGTTTTTGGTGAAATTGGTGTCAGACGTTAGAGCGTAAAATTTTTGTTTCGATTACAAGAAGTAATCCTAAACCAACAATGAAAGCTCATTTAGGTTGTAACGTGTGATACTGATTTCACCCCAAAATTCGACTTAAAACGTGTCTACGTCCTGTAAGTAATGAAAAAGATATAAAAATGTAATTATACCGTATTCGGCCCTTTTAGTTTTTCAGAAACGTGTGCAGTTTTTACAAATTCTTGCAATTTAACTTACATTATTATATGAAAAAAGGAAAAAGAAAATAAAGCACACTTTACATTAGTAGGAAACAGAATTGAAACATAAAAGTATGAAAAATTTTGTAAAATTAATTTTTCCATTTTTATTTATTATGAAGATTATAATGGCAAAGATGATTAATTTTTTTAATCTAAACAAAAGATTTAATCTGGTAAAATAAAATAAAATTTGAGGATTATCGGACGCAACTTGCTCGGAGCAATCGAAAATTTGAAATGCCCGTAACTTTTTAGAAAATGAAATTAGGATGTTGGAAATGGAAGCTCATTTAGGCTCTAACGAAGCTCTAACGTTTGACACCAATTTCATCCAAAAATTCGTAAAAATAACGAAAATAGCAAATCATGTCTGTGGCCCCCCCCAACTGTTTCGCGAATAACTCCGCGACGGTTGAGGCTCAAACGAAAAAAATGGAAGCTCATTTAGGCTCTAACGAAGCTCTAACGTTTGACACCATTTTCACCCCCAAATTCGACTTGGGGGGGGCCAACGTGTCTGTGGCCCCCCCCCAACTATTTCGCGAATAACTCCGCGACGGTTGAGGCTCAAACGAAAAAAATGGAAGCTCATTTAGGCTCTAACGAAGCTCTAACGTTTGACACCATTTTCACCCCCAAATTCGACTTGGGGGGGGCCAACGTGTCTACAGCCCCCCCCAAACTTTTTCGCGAATATCTTCGCGACGGTTGAGGCTCAAACGAAAAAAATGGAAGCTCATTTAGGCTCTAACGAAGCTCTAACGATTGACACCAAATTCACCCCAAAATTCGATTTGGGGGGGGCCAGCGACATGCACCTTCAAAATTCGCTCCGAAAACAAATCATCGGAAATTAAAGACAACTTTTGGTTTAGAATTTTTACAGTATTTTTCTTGGATTTATTTGGTTAAAATCAATATGTTCATGCAGTTGCAGAATATTTGAACAAACTTTATTTTTATCCAAAAATTTAAATCAAAAATCGCTCTGAAAACAAAACACGTAAATTAAAGACAACTTTTGGTTTAGAATTTTTACAGTATTTTTCCTGGCTTTAATAGGTTTGAATCAATATTTTCACGCAGTTGCAGAATATTTGAACAAACTTTATTTTTTATCCAAAAATTGAAATCAAAAATCGCTCCGAAAACAAATCATCGGAAAGTAAAGACAACTTTTGGTTTAAAATTTTTACAGTATTTTTCTTGGATTTATTAGGTTAAAATCAATATTTTCATGCAGTTGCAGAATATTTGAACAAACTTTATTTTTTATCCAAAAATTTAAATCAAAAATCGCTCCGAAACCAAATCATCGGAAATTAAAGACAACTTTTGGTTTAGAATTTTTACATTATTTTTTATTGCTTTACTGGGTTAGAAGTAGAAAACTTATGAACTTTTTTTTAGAGGCCCGTTATGTATATTTGCTTACGGGCCCTAGCTACTCTTGCACCGCCGCTGCCCAATACTAAATCATCCAAAAAGAATGGCAAAAGAATGAACTCAAAGGGATGGCCCAAAAAGAATTACACGAGGCCTCAATAAAAAAAACTCCCATTCGCTTAATTCAGGGGTCGGCGACCTTTTGTTGTACGGGGGCCAAATATTTTACTTTAAAATTAGTGCGGGCCGCACTTCTTGGGAAATCCACTGAAAAGAGCTTCTTTTAAAAAAAAAAAAAAAGAAGGTAATTTATTTTAGTCCGTGGGCCGCACCAAGACCCTTCGAGGGCCGTGGGTTGCCGGCCCCTTGCTTAGATGGTGAACCGAAAATTAAGGAAAAGCAGACATTGCGAAAGTACTGCTCGAGTGGTCTCAAAATATCTGGAATAAAAGGAATTTTAATTATCTCTTACGCTTATAGTCACATTTCTAGAATGATAAATTTACAAAAGAAAACATTGCTGTTTGATAATTTTGGAAACAATTTTCTAAAATTATTTTCTACTTTTCTGTTTTTAAAGATTTCAATTTTAAATATTGAAAGTTAGAATAAGAATATTTAAAGATAAATCCCCTCTATGTATTTTGATACATTCCATTATAAATTTATATTGCATTGCAATACTTCTTATCACAATTCTTGCTGCACATTTTAAATTTGCTCGTTATAAAAATTATTTTAAATAGACGTGAAAGTTTTAACTCGCTAAAAATAAATAAAATTATAAACCAAATATTAAAGTACTTATACGAAAATGAAGAGACTGGAAAGTATAATAAAGAATTGCTTCAAGGAGAATAGAGAAATGGGAGAAAGAACGCCATTATTAAATGAATTTATTTCTGATGGATTTCACGAAATTGGAACGGTGGTTAATTTTGTACTTTATCCCATCGATTGTGGTAATGGATTTAAATTCGGAAAAGCTTCATTCACGCAAAATGGAATTCAAATGCCGAGTTTGGGCGAAAAATACACAGCGAATGACAGGTACTCTTGCCTTAATAATTACTTTCTCTTTGGTAGAAAAATTGTGTCATTTACTTCTTTCACTAGATCTTATTTAAATATTATATTAATTTCTCAAAATTATATTTTAGAACTATGATAGTATTTAATAGATCGACCAAAAAGGCATTGGTTCAACCTGAGTTCACGATGATAGATGAAAAGCATGAATACAGTCTATATTGCTATGAACAATATTTTAAAGAGAAGATAGCCGCAGTTGAACATTTGGAAGTAGTAGAGGTGTAAGTAAAATGAATAATTGTAAGAAAATGTCATAATTAGTCGTTCTAGAGATTACTTAGGTACAACCATAACTTTACTCTGTTTTCCTGCTGGTAGTCATTTTGAAATTGATATTGAAGAAAATGTTTTTAAAAAGCATGAAAAAAATTCATTGAGATTGGGTTATTGTACTGAAAAAGAAAGAGAAATATTAAATAAGAAACATAGATTTAGCGAGTCAAAATCACATAATTGGAACGATGATATGATGAAAAAAGTAAATATTATTTAATTTTTTGTATTTAATTTATTGCTTTCCTTTGCATTTATTTTTAGGCTTTTCTTCCAAATTATTCTAATTATACATTAATAAATGTTCAAACTTTTAACGCAGTATGTACCCGTGGTGATGTAAATTATAGAAATTTTCGCCCACAGATTGTAGTTCAGTTTAAGGACCCATTTATTGAAAAATATATTGATGAAATAAAAATAGTCTCGAAAACCGACGCCGCCAAGGTAATATTATTTGACCAGATTATTCCTTGTGTTGTGGAAGACATTAATTATAACCCTAAATGTAAAAACAATAAGTTTTTAGAGGTTTACAATCGCTTAAAAAGGTTGTATGTTTTAATACATTTGAATTTAAATAACTCAATTTGATTATCAGTAATCATACACTATATAATACATATCCAATGCTTGCGAAGGGTAAGGACCCAGTATTGCCAGTATTTGGAATTAATATGGAACTAAAAGGAGAACCAAATGATAAGATTATAATCCGACAAGAAGACTTAGTTTATGCAAGATATAAAAATCCTGATTATCAGCGAGCTTCTACTTCGGCTTCTACTTCTGATTCTACTTCTGCTTCTACGTCTGCATCTACTAATGCGGTGGCTTTATCTAGATAAGATTCTGCTTCACGATAAAATATAAAATAATTCATAAAATTGTTCAAAATTTCTAAAATTCATTATGTTAATTAAATGTTGTTATTATTTAAATTAATTTACTAAAAAATAAACTAATGTGTATGAAACAACAATTTTTATTAATACATCCAAGAGATATTTGCTAGATTGCAAGGCACGGGAAAAGTGCGGAAAACCTTCTTTTTTAGATTTCCTTAATTTTAAATAATTAAAATTAAACCTCGTTATCACTTGATTCCCTTAATACTAGACCCAAAATATTTTATTAATAGTTAAACAATAATTTTTTTGCCTTTCCGGCCACTTTACTCCCAGTTTTGCGGGAGCAAAGTGCTACTTTTCTAAAGAGGGGGGGGAGTAAATTAGCGGGAGGAAAAGTAAAATAGCGGGAGGAAAAGTAAAACAGCGGGAGGAAAAGTAAATACCACCAACTTAAGTTGGTACTTCATTAATGCCATGTACAGGTCTGGCTTTAGGCTATATAGTTTGGTAATTCTCGCTTATTCTAACAAATATTTGTTTTGAATTTTTTTCTTTCTTTTGGCTATCGGAAAGGCAAAAAATAGTATATTCGCGCTCGGGATTAAAGTGATTTTTCGTCCTTCGGGTAATTTTTCCACTCGGCTGCGCCTCGTGTAAAAAACCTTTACCCTCATGACGAAAAGTAGCACTTTACTCCCTCGGTGTATAATATACTATTTTTCGGAAATTTACTGTCGATTTATAAAAAAAACAAAATAAAAAGAACTTATACGCCTGAAGTCATCCAAAAATGCAACAATCAGGGTAATCGCAAAAACCATTGGTGTCCTTCAAATCAGGCCCGGGCTGGCCACGTCGGCTAGTCGGCGATCGCCGAGGGCCCCCAACCCAAGGGGGCCTCGAAGAAGTCTCAAAAAAGTGGTTTATACTTGGAGTAAAAGTGATTTTCAAAAATCTCCGCTCTTAGTAAGGGGGCCCCTCCTCAGTCTCTAGCCGAGGGCCTCCCAAAGAAGTCCGTCCGGGCCTGTTTCAAATGCACAAAATAGAATCCAGAGCAAAATGGGAGGTTCGCTTTAGATGAAGCGGGAACGAGGTAAGGGCACTACAAGAAAAATTACAATCTGTAATTTAAAAATTACAAAATTGTTACATTGTTTTAACACAACTTTAGTCGCATAATCTATCGAGAGGTTAGCAGCAACCTCGTGCGGGTTAGGATCTTACTTAGGAAGAGCTCGACTAGAAAATAATCGATTTTCAAGCACTTTCAGATGAGCAATCACTGTGCTCGGCGATCGCCGACGGCCCTGGACGCAAGGGGGCCCCAAAGGGGTCTCAAAAATAGTGGTTTATACTTGGGGTAAAAGTGGACTTTTTCGAAGTATTCAAAATAGCGAAAAATGTGTTTTTCAAAAATCTCTTTTGTTTTTTAAATAAAACTTTTTACTTATTACTTACGCCACAAATGAACCGAAAATAATGCAAATAAATCGTAAAAATTGAAAAGAAACAAAAAAAATAAAAAGTTCCCGCACGGAGACGTTAATTTATTTTGGACTATGTAAACTCCCCTGATCGGGGGGGGGTGAAACAAAATTTCGGAGACGTCTTTAGATAACTCCAAATGCTTGGGGGTACAACTACTTATTGTAAGGCGCCAGGTCGTGTGTAAAATATAAAAAAATGGGAGTCAAACCGGGGGGTCTGGGGGGTATGGAATACCCTCCAGGACAGGTGGAAAACAACCTACTGAAATATATGGCCCAGGCTGTGCTGCCTAAAGGCCGCACTGGAACAATTTGGATTGGTAAAAAATGGTCGAACCAATCACGATTGCATCACCGGTCGTTAGCCGGATAGCCTACGATATAGATCTATACCATCTCCAATTTTAATTCAAAAAGCATCAATTGTAATTCGGGTTAGTCAGTGCTATCGGCCTTACGGCCATTCTTGTAGTTAGCTCTTTGAAGTAGACCATCTTTTGACCTTAACCTTTATGGTTATTTCCCCTTGTAGACTTTTCTTACTTACTCCAATAAAAAAAAAATTAATCTCCTCCTAAAAGTCCCATAAATGTGCCCCGATTTGGTTTCTCTATAAAGCGACCAGGCTCGGACTGTCTAAGTTGGCTAGTTGGCGATCGCCAAGAGCCCCCGACCCAAGGGAGCCCCAAAGGGGCCTCAAAAGTGGTTTATACTTGGGGTAAAAGTAGTTTGTATTTTTTATTACTCAGGTAGGTACTATTTCCAAGTGTTCAATATAGCCGAAAATGTAATTTTCAAAAATCTCACCTCTAATAGGTAAAAGGGCCCCTGCTCAATCTCTAGCTGAGGGCCCCAAAAGGAGCCAGTCCGGGCCTGTTAATTAAGGGCAGATATAGCTAAAATCGGCTAAAATATAATAGGAAAAAAGTATTTTTCTAAGACTGTCTAAAAGGTACGTTTATCTCATTGATATAGCCAGAATCTCATTTGTGAAAAGCTGAAATCTTTATCCAATATAATAATTTGCTAAAAAAAACTCCTTCTTCTCCTAGGTGTCCTTTATAGATGCCCCTCTGACTGGTTTTATAACTTTAATAATCAATAATAATCAATAATTTTTGCACCACTAGGGGTGCGCTTGTATATTTTTCAAGTGTGCACTGTAAACTTGATTGCGTTTATTTAACCCGTAACTACTACTATCGGGTCCTCAGGACCCAAATTATGATGCCATTTGGTGAACTATTAGTAGTTACGGCTTAAGAAAGTGACAGCCGAAAAGTTCACCGATTTAATTCGAAATTACAGCAAAAAAAATCCCTCTTTTGTCAATGGTGGCAATTCATTAACCCAGGGGGACCGATGGTTTTAAGTAAAAGTAAAAGATTAAAACTTTCGTTTGGAAAATTACAAAGCGAGTCACAAATATTAAAATTTTATAAAAATGGTGAAGCAAATTACATGGGACCACTTTATATAGAACGACCCTAATAGGTAATGTTATAAAAAAATTAATTTTCTACAAAAATGTACGTGACAGCATATCTTCAATATTTTAGACACGCAAAGTGGGTCGAATTAAAATATTACACGCCAAAAATCTGCAATTCGCTCCGCTCCGCTCTGGAACTCAACCAGCGATCACATCACTCCACTGCTGTGGCTGCCTATTATCCAGATCTTGGGAACCATTTATTGGGAAGCTGTTGAAAACAAAATATTTGCTTCCTCATCAGCATTCACTTTATCGTTTAAATTCTATGAAACTTTGGCAATTAATACCTCTGTCTTTTTAGGGTGTCCTAACCAGAGCCCAGTCAGTATGGTATAATCTTGACTCGGTCTACTCATACTTTTTCATACTTACTGGTGATTGGAAATAAAAAATCAAATTTTGTATCTAAATGAAGCACTGCACAATATAAAATTGTATTAAGGTATGAAAAGAAAGAAAGCAGGTAGCCTGCTCGCTGATTATCGGTACCGAATGTTTATTTTTGCTTAAATTAACGACAAGAATCTTATACTATTTTTGATATTATCAAAAACCAAACAACTTTTTTTTTTAATTATTTATTATCATCGCAATAATTCAGGTTTAAAATTTACAAAAATTACAAAGTGATATTCTTTTTCCATTGTTTATGATTCATTACCATGAAATTAGGACAAAAAGTACAAATGTTTGACAAATACATAATGAGTAAATATAATTCTTCATCGGTTTTATAATCTCCGGCTTCGAATTTCTTAATGAGTAATCCATTTTTTTCATTCAAATAAAAGTTTTTCCGTTTATCGTCTACGATAATTGTGTTCCTAGCATTGTACTCAGGAAATTTGTTCCATAGCACGCTTAAATATTTTGTCTGAAATATACCAAAACATTAAACATCAGGCAAGAATTTAGAAGTAGCAAATGACCTTGTATAAATAAATAAATGTGTTTATTGTAAGTGCATATTAATTATTTGTAAATTTTCGATAAGTTACACAATATTGTGGTCAAAATGCGCAGAAACTTGTGCTAACTTTCTGTATAATACTGTAGTTCAAAATTGCACAATTCTAGAAGTAAAGCATGATTTTATTCTAGCATATGCACAATTATTGTTAAATAAATGTACACAAAGTTTTGCTTATTTTTGAGACAAAATTATATACAAGAGTTGGGGTTGTACCATAAAAAGGTCCAAGTTAGGTTGTTTACATGCACAAAATATTTGACCCAAACGTTTACCTGTACTGAGTACAATATTGAACTTGTTGACAATCTTGACACAAATTGTACTAAAATAATGCACAATTATACTAACTTTCAGTACATTTCTTTGCGAGGAGAGAAATGAAACGTAAAACCCACGAAAGGTCATTTCAAACTTAAATTAATTTTCAAATTAGGTTATGCCCAAAAAAATGCTGCCGAACAAAATGTTATTATGATTATTGCTAACGAGACTTTTCGAGTTGAATTTCGTTCTATCAGAATTGATGAACTTGAAACCCAAAGAAATGGTCTAACTTTAATTATGAAATAAACTTACACGAATAGTTTTGTTTGGGCGAAATCTGACAGTTATCATTGCTTTGACTCCAACGTAGCACATTATTTTATACCGCTGGTTACTTAAGACACCAAGCCAGATTAATTTATTTTTCACAATAGAAATTGTAGTTGCAGACCAAATAATGATATCAAACGTTTTATACATTTCCTCCAAGAAATAATGTAAATATGGCCGTTCTCTTGGTAATTTTGTACAAAAATCACATAAAGTTTTATCCAAGTCCAAAACCAATAACTTTTTTCCTTTCCTTGAGCGATGAATCACTTTAAACCTGTGATCAGGTTCATTGGAATTTCTTGTAAGTTCGTAATATTTCGTTAATAAACTTCCCATTTTAATTAAAAAAATAATAAAAAATTTGTAAACGATTCAATCAACATGAAATTGTTGGCACTGTGTCATAATTTTACTTTGATAATAACTACTGCTTTTGTTTGACGTTTCGCCCAAAACAAATGCATACATTTTGCGCGGGAAGTTTCCAAAAATAAACAAAGTTTATAATGTCATAATTACTGGCACGGACGGCCTTTGGCTGTATTGAGTCCTCTAGTGCGTAATTGATATGGTTACTCGGCCTTTGGTCTCGCATAGTGGTGTAGTGATACGAATCCACAATCAACAACTTTTCGACAACCCTGTATACAGCGGATTTATGAAAATAAAAAAGATGTGACACCTGAGCGCCTTCATACTGAACGCACCCTAAATATCAAATATTTTTATTTAATTAAAATAATAATTTTCTCCTTATTACTTTTCAATTATAATTACTAAAACTAATTTAAAAATTAAATTAATTATTTTTTTAAACGAATATCGGCATTTACTATTTGAGTGCTGTTTTACCGATCTGCGTTGTCATAGCAACGATTAACTTTATTATGACGGTTTTGTTTTTATAACCTCACTTTATTATTGTGATATTTACTAGTGACACGGTATATTTTACCCAAAGATTTTATTTATTTTTATTGTGCAGTTTTAAAAAATTACCTTTGTAAAGAAGAGATATCAACTCAAAGAATACAAGGTAATGAATTTTTAATTAGGTTACCAAAATTTAGAAAGAAAATTTAACATGCAAGTTCCAATCCGGGTTTCCCATGTTACTTTTTTTGTAGGAATATTTAACTAGAAAATTGAGTAAATAATGCTTGTGGTGAAGCTTGCAAATCAAAATTTTGTTATTGTAAAAATTTTCGAGTCACAAAGTGCAATTACATTACATATCGGTTGAACTGCTGGGTACGTAACAGGAAAGTACTTGGATATGATACCAGATCATTATTTTGCAGTATCGGAAAGATTAATATTGCGTTACATGTAATGCAACCATAGCATGTGGTAAATATTTTTGAGGAAATATGTTACATAATTGTTTGTAGTGGTCCTACGATACCAAATAGCAAGGCGGTTGATTCTATTTATTTTTATAATATCAGAATATCCAACCTTCTGTCTTACTGAAAGCTGCTTTCAGAAGGACAGTTAAACATGATTTAAGAAAGGTTCAAAGAATTCTTCCAACAGTAAATGCATATTTTGAATAACTGCATACTTAAGGGTGAATACAAAGGATAAGTGGGGAAGGGGGTATATAAAATTACAGTTTTTGTTCATAAATTCTTTATTTCATTTCGTTTTTCTTTGCATTTTTATTGCAATGATCGATAAGAAGTTAAAAATTGATTGGTCTAAGGCAGCTGCCCCTCCTGAGCATAATGAATTCTAGGTTATTTTTCAAAATATTGGCATTGATGTGTTCACAAAAAATCACGAATTCTGCACAATCTCTGAGCACTTCAAAGCGTTAATTAAATTCATATTATTAAAATCAATAATTGTCAATATTTTGAAGGATAACCTAGAGATGCTTATGTATTTCTTATGCTTATTCCTGTTTGCAGAACCTTTTATACAGTCTGTAGGCCCCTCGAATTTTTTTAAAAAGAAAACTGTAATGTTGTAATGGAGCTTGTGCATTAATAATTTTTTGGCTTTTAATTCAACAGTCAAATTTAAACAACTTTTTATTTTTTATAAATAGGTACGAAAATACATTACGATAACTTGTTATCGAAAATCAACGATTGAAAAAAGTTATGAGTTTTGACGAATATGCGAAAAAGGGAAAAGTGGGAGGAAGAGGAGGTGCGAATAATGTTAAACGTATCAAATCTTCCAAAAATACCGAATTACCAAAGATTGACCAAGGTCCAAAGGAACCTGTTGATCTTCTTAGTTTATTTAAGAATGTGAAATGGAAAAAAGTTGACAAGAGTGAGTATCCTGAAGGGCTATTTGATGGCACTCAAGATACACATCAACACACACATATAATCAATGATGAACCTATGGGGAAAGAATATCATACGGCTAATATGAATGCACAGCTGCTGAAAAATAATAGAAGTAATCTTAAAAGAATTCCACAAACAAAGGAAAGTATAGAAAAACCAAAATTTGTTGCACCAAAAATACAAATATATAAACCAAAACCTAAAACCCCAAACCAAAAAGTAACAAAACCTACAAATAATGTGCCTTTGGCAAGAGCGCAATTCGAATTTTCTAAAAAAAATCCCAAAAAACTTCCACCATTGAAAAGAAATTTAAACACATATGGGTCAAAAGCATCAAAAATGAAATCAGAAAATCAAGAATTGTTGGAAACTCAAAATGAAATAGCTAGGGTACAGGCAGAGCTACAATTTCTAGCAAATAACCCGGATTACATTCCGCAAACGAATGAAGATGAAGAAGAACTAATAGAAACTCAAAGGCAAATAGCTATGGTGCAAGCAGAGCTAGCATTTCTTGACAAACATCCAGATTACGTTCCAGAAACGGATGAAAATGAAGAACAGCCAGAAAATAATACACCAAAAGTACAGTCTCAAAGTCAAGCAATAATAGATACTGAAATTCAAATAGCCAAAGTAGAAGCAGAGCTAGAATTTCTTCAAAGTCATCCAGATTATATTCCAGATACGATTGAAAATGAAAAACCTAAAAAGAATGAACCAAACGGACCAAAAAAGGTTGAATCAAAAACACTAAAAAAGATTGAACCATATAATTCACAAAATACTAATAAACCAAAAACACAGAAAAATAAAGATATAGAAATTAAAGAAATGCCAAAAGATAATGAAATAAAGTCAATAAATATGTCGAAAGTACCACCAATAAGTGGACAGGTTACAAAAATTCCAAAAGCCGTATCAAAAAGTGAAATTTCCCCCGCAGAAGTAGATCTTGAATATGAACAATTTGCTGATAGTCCAGAAACACAGAAAGATCTTCTAGCACTCCGGGCAACTGAAAAAAAAATATCTGAAATGAAAGTACAACTAGCGCTTATGAAGAAAGATCCAGCTTTAATAGAACAAGAAAATTTAACAAAAAAAGATAAGCCACCGAAACAGCCAGATAATAAAGCAGTTGTAACATCTAAAAATAAAGTAGCTAATATAAAATCAGAGCTCGAATTACTTCAACATAACCAAGATGAGCCTTTTGAAGAATATGCACGAAGAATGAAAAAAAGAAGTCGTAAAAAAGAACCACGGACTAAGTTAGATACGATTATAGAAGAAGAAAGTGAAATTGTTGACGAGAGTTATGAAGAAGAAGATTTGACTGAAAACGTAACTGAAGCCGAAGATATTAATGAGGAGGAAGTAGATCAATCAAAATGGGAAGAAGAATACGAAGAAGAAGAATTCGAAGCAGCTGAAGAAGAATGCGAAGAAGCTGACGAAGAAGAAAGCAAAGCTGCTGATGAAGAATGTGAAGAAACTGTTGAAGAAGAAGATGAAGAAATCGACGAAATGATTGAAGAAGAATTGGAAGGTGATGAAGCTACTGACTTTGACGAATTTGGCGAAGAAATTAAAAAGTTACAAGAAATTGAACAAAATAATAAACCACAAAAATCTGATGCTAATCTGAATCCACCAAAGAAACGAAATTTGACGGATATACTGAAGAAAATGAACTGGATTCATTCTGCAGACGGGGATGAACAAGAAACGGAAGAACTAACTGAGTCAGAAGAAGAGGAAAGTGCAACTGAATGTGTAGAAATAGATGAAACCCTATTGGAAGAAAATACTGCTAACGAAGAGGGAGTTGAAACTTTACAATCTGATTCATTAACGAAACTCGATGTAAAATATGATGAATTTGAAATAAAACCATTTGATAAAATGAATACGAAAAGTATTCCTAAAGTAGCTTCCAAAGAAGACATTTTTACTTCCTTTTTTGCAAGCAAAGCTTTAAAAGAAGAAGAAATGGCATTAGTATCAGAGCAGTCTTCGTTAATATTGCAGAAGTTTAAAGAACAGATCCTAAAAAGTACTCGTGCAGCTGCACGAAAAGCACAAGAAGTGCATACAAAATCCACTTCAAATGTATTCGAAAAGCCTTTGTTAGAGGACCCTGATAAAGCTTCTGACGATGATTCTTCCTCATCATTTTTTGATGAAAGACCTCTAGTAAAATCCAAAAATCAAAATAAACCAGCAGAAACTGAATCAGATCAGTCTATAAGCGAAAGTGAAACTAAAGAATCAAAAAAACCTGTAGACGATAAAGATATATGGACAATCAAACCTGCTTTAAAAGATTTGCAACGAGAACCTCCAATAAAGTACAGTTTGGCACAAGATAAAAAAGATAGAATGACATTGCAAGAGTTAAAGCGACAACCAAGTTCAATAAAGTGCAATTTAGAAATAGATGAAGAGGATCGAATTTTATTGGAAAATTTGAAACTACAACCAAGTACAAAAGAGGAATCAAAAAAACCTGTAGACGATAAAGAGACAATCAAAACTACTTTGAACGATTTGCAACGAGAACCTCCAATAAAGTACAGTTTGGCACAAGATAAAAAAGATAGAATGGCATTGCAAGAGTTGAAGCGACAACCAAGTTCAATAAAGTGCAATTTAGAAATAGATAAAGAGGATCGAATTTTATTGGAAAATTTGAAACTACAACCAAGTACAACAGAGGAATCAAAAAAACCTGTAGACGATAAAGAGACAATCAAAACTACTTTGAACGATTTGCAACGAGAACCTCCAATAAAGTACAGTTTGGCACAAGATAAAAAAGATAGAATGGCATTGCAAGAGTTAAAGCGACAACCAAGTTCAATAAAGTACAATTTAGAAATAGATAAAGAGGATCGAATTTTATTGGAAAATTTGAAACTAGAACCAAGTACAAAAGAGGAATCAAAAAAACCTGTAGACGATAAAGAGACAATCAAAACTACTTTGAACGATTTGCAACGAGAACCTCCAATAAAGTACAGTTTGGCACAAGATAAAAAAGATAGAATGGCATTGCAAGAGTTGAAGCGACAACCAAGTACAATAAAGTGCAATTTAGAAAACGATAAAGAGGATGAAATTTTATTGAAAGATTTGAAACTACAACCAAGTACAAAAGAGGAATCAAAAAAACCTGTAGACGATAAAGATAAAGAGTTAATCAAAACTACTTTAAACGATTTGCAACGAGAACCTCCAATAAAGTACAGTTTGGCACAAGATAAAAAAGATAGAATGGCATTGCAAGAATTGAAGGGACAACCAAGTTCAATAAAGTGCAATTTGGAACCAGATAAAGAGGTTGGAATCTCATCAAAAGATTTGAAACAACAACCAAGTACAATAAAGTGCAATTTAGAAAAAGAGGATGAAATTTCATTGAAAGATTTAAAACTACAACCAAGTACAAAAGAGGAATCAAAAAAACCTGTAGACGATAAAGATAAAGAAACAATCAAAACTACTTTAAAAGATTTGCAACAAGAACCTCCAATAAAGTACAGTTTGGCACAAGATAAAAAAGATAGAATGGCATTACAAGAGTTGAAGCGACAACCTAGTTCAATAAAGTGCAATTTGGAACGAGATAAAGAGGATGGAATCTTATCAATAAATTTTAAACCACAACCAAGTACAAAAGAGGAATCAGAAAAACCTGTAGACGATAAAGGGGAAATCAAAACTACTTTAAGCAATTTGCAACGAGAACCTCCAATAAAGTACAATTTGGCACAAGATAAAAAAGATAGAATGGCATTGCAAGAGTTGAAGCGACAACCTAGTTCAATAAAGTGCAATTTGGAACGAGATAAAGAGGATGGAATCTTATCAAAAGATTTGAAACTACAACCAAGTATAAAAGAGGAATCAAAAAAACCTGTAGACGATAAAGATAAAGAGACAATCAAAACTACTTTAAACTATTTGCAACGAGAACCTCCAATCAAGTACAATTTGGCACAAGATAAAAAAGATAAAATGGCATTGCAAGAGTTGAAGCGACAACCTAGTTCAATAAAGTGCAATTTGAAACGAGATAAAGAGGATGGAATCTCATCAAAAGATTTGAAACGACAACCAAGTACAATAAAGTGCAATTTGGAAAAGGATGATAATGATGAAACCTCATCGAACGATTTAAATGAGCTTAGTGCATCAAGTCCAAAAAACTCCAATTTAGAACAAAATATGGAAACAGATAAGAAAGATAAGAAGCTTGTGGATGTGACAAAGCATAAGATCATTAAAGTTGCTCCTTGCCAATCAATCGGTAATATAATCATTCATCGTGCGGAAGTTGAATTTCGTGATGGTAATAAACCAGACCATTCTCATAAGCCACCAAAAACTACTAAACCACAATGTAATTCACAATACACCGAAGTTCGTGATTTTACTTCAGATTCGTGTAACGAAAAAGAAGAATCGTTAAAAGTAGAGAGCATTCATAATATATCAGATGGTAGAATCAAAAAAGGCAAATATGATCACCTTTGTCATCTTTATAAAGTAAAAATTCGAATAAAATCTATTAGCTGGCAAGGCGCTGGAGAAATGAGTCCAGTAACATTAAGGTAAGAAATTTTCAAATTTTGGTAACAAACTTACGTATATTTTTTTCAGTTTTTATAACTCTTACACCAAAGAAAGGGCTCCAGTTAAGAGGAAGTTTATTTTACCCTACTTTTATACTAAAGACTTTTTCTGTTACGTATCGTACGTGTCCCCCCCAAAAATGTTGGATTCAAGCTTAACTTATTATCCTCCAATTATTTTTATTACTAAGAGAAAATCAGATACAGAATTGGCAAGAGGTGTGGTCAATATGAACAAGGAACGGTTGCAACATAAGGTAAGTTGTTTTTCCTATTAAGAGATAGAGTTACGATGGGGTCGATAGGGACCATAAGGTTGGTCAATAGCAGCAATACCTCCCCATCTTACTCCGCTCTCCCTACCTTTCTTGAAATTTTTTGAAAAAACTACAGCTTTGTTTTATGTTTACTAGTCCAATTCGTTTTATACAAATATGACACTGATGTACCAAGGTATGATAATGGGAAATGCTGTGTTATCTATAAAAGTCCTTGATTACGGATTCCTGGGAGAAGATGTAGATGATGGAACGAATGAAATTATACAAATCATTTTTGAGGAAATTAAATGCAAAGAAATGAAAATTGCAGATCATCAAGATTTTGTTGACAAGAAAGCACGAAAGAAGGAGAAGAAAGTAATTTTGGACGAGAACTCTTCTTCGGGTGATGACACTTCTAGTGCTTTACCTGAAGGTCAACTATTTAAAAAGAGACCATTTAGGTATAAAAGAGAAAATAAGAGTGATGGCTCAGAACGGTCCAGAAAACATACAAAAAGTAAAAAGAAAAAATCACGTATTGCAACTTCCTCAACGTCGGTACAAACTGACCAAATCAAAAAACCAAAATCATTTATAAACAATTGTAAAGACATTCAGACTGATATACAAGAGGTGCGTGTTTTTTTCCTTCAATTTTTAGCAATTTTCTTATTTGTTTTTTATTTAGGAGGATCTCGATAAACCAAAATCTCAAACCAAAATGATTCAAACAGACACTGAGGTAATTTTGTAATCTGTTTAATTTTAAAACTGTTCTAAGCTTTGTTTTTCACTAGATGGATTCTAAGTGTCCTATCACAAAACAAGGTGAAAGTAAAATAACTCAAACTGAAGCGACAGACGAGGTAAAAACTTTTTGTAAAAATCACATTTGTTTAGTAATGGTTTTTAATTGCTAACATTGTTAGTTTACAGATACATGGGACTTATCTCTTTTGCTATTTAACTTTACCACCACATCATTCAAATGCGCCTTCGTCAACTACCATCAATTTTTTGAAAAACTTTCTACTCTAAGACAAAAAAAAATATTTTGGTAATGCGCTGTAAAGTAGACTTATTTTCTATTGCACAAATCGAATTTTCTCCGTTTGAGTGGGTTCTCTTACGCCTTCACATGTAGAATGTGTCATTTCTCTTTGATAGTGAAATTTAGTTCACTCTTTATTTCAGGCTCTTACTTAGCCAAGTTTTGCTTTAGCTTCATAGATTATGAAATTTTTTTACTTAGCCATCCGTAGAAAGAAAAAACAAAAAAGCGCCTTAGGAAATTGTTTTAAATTTTTCAAAGTTAAATGCTCCAAAATGAATAGAATTCGTTTTGAAAAACCAAACTTGGGGGGAGGGGCTATGGCTATGGGCTATGGCTTTATTTAACTTAAGTTGACTCTAAGAAAATCATTCAAACGGGATGCATTCGAATCTTTTTTTTGCACTGTTATATTTTAATCTCCTGAATTTTTAATTTTGAAAACTACACTAATTTTGACCTAGCAAACTTACCCATCTTTTTTATTAGATAAATTTTGTTTCTCCCTCCTTACTCCTACAGACCCCTGTAAAAATTTTATATCAATTTTTTGTTTATAAAAATCTTTATTTTTAAATAGCAAGAAATTGTGAACGTTGGCGAAAATAAAGAACCCATAAACCATGAAAATGTAGAATCACATGAAGAGCCAATACCAGATTCCGTGAAGGTCGAAAATGAGGAGAATTTGGTGAGACTTTTTTATTTTTTGTTCTTCAATCAAGTTTAATTTTATTTTTAGAAAAATGATTCTGTATCAGTTAAAAAGCCAAAAAAAATAAAGGAAACAAAGTCAAAACCATCAAAACCCAAAAAATTGAAACAAGTTCCAGTAGAAGAAATACTTCCAGAATCGGAAGAAGAACTTTCAAAATCGGAAGAAGTATTTTCAGAATCGGAAATGATACCAATGCATTTGAAACCACATAGATTAGTACGACCAAAAACTGCAAAACTGTTGACATTAAAAGCAGTTCAAGAACAAATTGTGAGTTGATTTCAATCGATTTTTATTCGCTGTTACTAATGTAATTTATAGGACGTCAGAATATCCCGCAATAAACCAAAACCATACGAACCGGAAACAATTACTGATGTGATTGAGGACGACTACTCAATTCAAAAAGTATGTTGCAGTTTTTAATTTTTTTTTTTTAAATTAATGAAATAATATTTATTTTAGACACCCCGAGCTATACGTGAGTACTTGGATGGAAAACAGCTTGTAAGATTTTTCAGTCATTTTAATTTGCTTTCTTTCTAATTTAAATATTTCAGGCTGAACAATTTTTTCACGTTTGTGTAGAACGGAAACCACCGCCATTTGATAAAATGTCCCATGCTGATCTAAAAAAGGTACATTGAATGCTGCAGTCAAGGTTTTATAAAGGCAATTTTTTCTTTTTTTAGTATAAAAGAAAATATGTTAAGAAACTGAGAGATGCACTACCTTCTGATTTTATAACCCCATCATCTATCAGGGTAAGTTAGTTACATTTTCTGAAACAATTTCTCAAATTAATTAACTCCTCTTTTTCAGAATAAAGAAATTGATTCATCCGAAAGACGGTGGATGTCGCACATGGCAGCTTTTCTCTACAATAAGAAAGCCGTAAGCACAATTTTTTACATTAAAATTTTAAAAGCAAAATTTTTCCTATTTACCCCATTAAGAACTACACCTTTTTTAGAATTTTTTCACTATTTAACAAATATTTCAAAAATTTTGAACACAATTTTTATTGCTGACCCCTCATCAAAATTTACCCCTTTGCGATTAGAATTTTTGTACTATTTTTGCGTTATTCACAAATTTAATATTAATAAATTTACATTATTTCAAAAATTTCAGACAAAATGTTACAATTTAACCCCCTCTAAAATCACCCCTTTGCGTTTAGAATTTTTTCACTATTTTTGCAGTGTTTGCAAGTATAACAGTAATATATTTACCAAGTTTCAAAAACTTTAAATACAATTTTTCTAGCTTACCCCCTCAAAAGTCACCCCTAAGCGCTTAGAATGTTTTCTCTATTTTTGAAGTTATAATATAGAAAAAGGTCCGATGTCCTGTTTTGAGTTCAAAAATAAATGGTCATGATCAGTCATGATGTTTTGTAGCTCCCTCAAATAATTGCACTGACCCGAACCTTCAATAGGTTAATTTATTTTGACCCACACCCAAAAAAGGTTGCTGACCTTTGGTATAGTGTAATCCACTTAGAATGAACTTCCAAGTCCATTAAAATGGGAGTTCTTCATCCATTATAGGCGAGAGTCTATTATAAATGAGTCCATTATAATATTTTTTAAGAAATAAAGAAAAATTAAGGAAAAACCACTACGCTAAGTGGTGATTTTTGAGGGGGGTAAAACTTTTTGAAAGTCCCTCGACTTTTTCAAAACTTTATTATTTTTTTTAACGGAAAGGAGAATTTTTCAAAGGCCATGATATAATTTTTAATCGGTTTTTATAATGAATTAACATTTTGATTATGTTAAAACGATTTAAAATTTTTTAAACTTTATAAATATATTACTGTCATACTTCCAAACACTGCAAAAATAATAAAAAAAGTTCTAGACGGAAAGAGGTGATTTTAGAGGGGAGAGGGGTAAAACAATAACAATTTTGTTTAAAATTTTTAAAACTTTGTAAATATATTACTGGTAAGCTTGTGAACACTGTAAAAATAGTGAAAAAATTCTAGTAGCAAGGGGTGAATTTTTAGGGAAGATAAGCAACAAAAATTTTAGAAACTGGTAAATTAAATTTTCAAATGGGTCACTTGGTGACCCGTGGTCATAGGTTGCCCACCCCTGCACTATACAATCATGCAAAAATTAAATATAAATTACTTGGACAGATCAAAATGATCAAATGTAAGTTGTTGACGGTTATCCTCTTCAAAGCATATAATTTTCTTTGAAAGCTACATATTTACTATTTCCGTTACTACTTTTATTCTTGGAAAAATGGGATAAAAATGAAGGATTTTAATCAAGATCTAATCAGCTCTTCAAACTAATGTGTGAAATTTGAAACTCTATGGTTGCAAGTAGGGAGGAGGTTAAAATATTCCAAAAGTACTTTAATTTTTATGAAAGCCTGCTCCTACACATAGATTTTCTCTCATTAAGGATAAAATGACAAATCTTACTTTTAATTTTATTTTAGATGACAACAGATGAATCTAGCAGTACAGTTGATAAGACCGATGATCAAGTATCAGAAATGCAAAGTGAAGTTGCACCACCTGATGTCGTATGTTTTAGCTCAATTATTTAATTCCTACTTTTAATTTATTTTGTATCTTTAGTTAATAAACAATCCAGATTTTAACGCTATGAAAAAATTTTATCATCCAGAATATTGTCAAGTTGATGTTATGACATCTACAGCAGATCCGTATTTTGAACCTCGAACACATGACTGTGGAGCACAGACTTCCGAACGTATTATAAAACAGTTTACAGCGCAAACAAGAGTAAGTTTGCCACTTTGCCCAAATAATTAACATGGGGCCGAAATCAACTGCAGTTAAAATTTTTTAGTTTGCGCATGCATTAGTAGAAGTCATTCCACTACATGGGGTTGTAACACATGCTAATTAATGCATGCGTAGACTAAACAATTTGGGCTTTTGATTTTCGGGAGTGAAAAAAATTTCAGTTGATTTCGGCCCCATTTTAATTGCTATATATAATTATTTTTTCTAATGGAATTTTATTGCAGGAAAAAACGCTTCAATTGTTGTCTAAAGAATCTAAAAGAATTATAAAAAATGCTGGGCTTCAAACATGTTTAGTGGTTGTTGATACAATACCACCCGCACAAAATGGTAGCGAAAAATTGGTCAATAAGGTATTTAATTTTTTTTTTATGATGAGATCAAATCAAATCTGAGTTTCTCTTACAGAATATACTGTATGAAAAAGTTTGCGAATCTGAAAAGTTGAAGGAAAAAAAAATTAGAGAAATTAAAGAAATAAATTCAATAAAAACAATCACGCTATCGAAGAGTAATACCCAATTGGAATCATATCCTGAGCAGTATTCTACTTCGATGATACAAGAGAAGGACTTTGTAGGTTTTTTGTAATTATTCAGGCCAAAATTAATTGTTTTATTTAGGTAATGAATTTGCAATTCGAACTACGCGATTTTTTAAAAAATATAAGATCAGAAGTGCATTTCCTTAAACATCGTGCGCAATACATACAAGTTCCAAAACATAAATTGAAATCAAAAAGCACTGATTTTGACAGACTTATGGTAAGTAAATGTAAACCTGGTGCCTCTATGGTATGCAGTCTACCATAAAATTTCAATAGTTGAAGCAAAATTTTCCCAAAAATATAAATTGATTTAATGATAATGTGTGCTATTGGGAAGGGAATGGCTTTTTTTGGGAAAATTTTGTTTCAGCTGTTATAATTTTATAGTAAACCGCACACTATAGCACCACCGTGTTTTAACTTGAATTTATCCTTACAGAAAAGTTTCACCTCCTT
Organism: Rhagonycha lutea; assembly: GCA_958510855.1. NCBI lineage: Eukaryota > Metazoa > Arthropoda > Insecta > Coleoptera > Cantharidae > Rhagonycha > Rhagonycha lutea. The sequence continues at coordinate 2,829,383 of OY294042.1, forward strand.
GGTAGCACATAACGAAGATCGAGATTTTAATGTTGTTTACAATGAATTGCAACAGTTACAGAGTTTGGTTTTCAAGTAAGTATTTTTTGGTATTGTATAGAAAATGTAACAAAAATGGTTTTTTAGTACATTCAAGAAATATTCAGAAGAACCGGAATCCCGTTCTAGAACAAAACGAATAAAAAACGATAACAATTATGAATCGCGAGACAAAGAGTTAAAGTTTATGTAAGTAATACCACAATTTTGAAACATTAATTTTCAGCTTTTGTTTTTAGCTTTAAAAATCCCAACGTGAATAAAAAAGCGCCTAAAAGGAAGAACCGTGATAGGTCATTTAAGACCCGCAGTTTGTAAGTTTTTTTTTTTAATTATCTCACTTTTATAAATTAGCAACAACAATTTTATATTTCAGACCTGACATCAAGTCCAGCACAACACTGCTATACGAAACCGACAAGTAAGTAAAACATCTGATGTAACACAACACATGACTTTCCCATTTTTTGAAAAAGTAAAATAAATAGAAAGAAATTAAATTTCAACCAAAATCTAATCAGTTCTCACAATAATTAGCTCTTTTAATCTCCCCCTCCATTGTCAGTACGTTCATTTTCAGATGAACATTTGTTATAGACCAAGGGAATCTCTTTAATCCATTCATGCTCGTCATTAAAAATCAACGAAGTTTCAGTGGAGGGATTTCAATCAAAAGCTAATCAGTTTTTTGGGTTGTTCATAATAGTAGCCAAAATAACTGTCCACACACACATCCAGACATTGTTCTAAACATATTTCACGATCAAAATAATACCTTTTGACTCTATTATAATATTAAATGGGAAAGTAAAAGTCATTTAACACAAAAATTAAATAATTTAACCCTTTCCAGTTCTGGTTCTGAAACTGCTATTCCATTTTACACCAAATTTAGGAATCGCTTGTAAGTTAAATTGAAAAAGCTAGAAATAATTTTTTAACAGTTAATTTTCAGTTTCCCTTTCAAAAAAAAGCAGATGGTAAGCGACAGCGAATCGTAAGTTATAAATTAAATTTTATCATAAATTTCTAACGTAATTTTCATTAGATCCCTCACACCGCTTGGCCAGAAGTTGTCCGAGAAATCAACTTTTATGTCGCCGGGGTAAGTAATCGACCAGTAAAAATTTTATTACAGTTAAAACAAATTTTAATTTTTAGATTAAACACTCAATACATTGAAGTAGAAAAGTAAGCATCAAATAAAATGTACTTTTTTAAATAACTAATTTATTTTTATTTTAGGACGCAAATGGAAGCCATAAAGTAAGCCACTCGAAAGATTTTATTGTGTACATTTTTAATGCTTTCATGTTTAGGGAAAAAATGATTAACTTACAACTCAAATTGAGATATTATTTGGAAGAGAGAGAAGTTGTAAATAACAAAAATAATAAGAACAATTCTGGATTAGAGCAAATGTCGCAAAATATTTTGAAATTGCTGCATGAATTGCGAAGACTAAAATCTTATGTTGAACGAGTATACAAATTATAATTTAATAAGTTTTTGTATCTAAAATATGCTGTGATAATATATGTTACAATTATATGTTACAAGTTTGTTTGAATTCGTTACATTGTGACATCAACGATTTTCTAACCTGGGGGTCCGTGGAGTAATTTTAGGGGGTCCATGAAGAAATTTAAATTGGTAAATTAAAATTGTGTTGTTCTGAGCAAATATAAGCTAGGGGTGCAATAAGTTCGTTCATTATCCTCATAAATTTTGGTCATATGTGACTATTTGCGATTGTAACAGACAGAACTGAAATTTTATGTAATATTTACTTATCTGCACACCCTGGAAGTTCGATCTTTAGTTCCTGAGACAACATAAATTGTAGTTTTGAATAAAAATTTGTGTAAGTACTTACCATCTCTCCAATTTTTTAAACCCATGAGAACACATCATGATTTAAAATAAATAACATTTAAAAAATATATATTTTGGACAGCAATTCAAAATTTTAATAGGTACATGTAAACATTACATAGGTACACATGTCATATACTATATACACCTAGTACGATTTTTCCAAAAATAATTTAAAAATTTAAATTTCTGTGTAATATTTGAATTATTTATGTTTTAAAATAAATTAAACAATTAAAGTGTTATTTACATTTGGTTACCATTTTTGGTTTTGTTTAAGAATTTTCAGGTGCGATTGTTATTTTATTGCCGAATGTGTTTATTTTTCTTACCTAAAAAAATTGGAAAAAAATAAAATAAAAAAAAATCCAAAAAATAATTTATATTTGGTCCCCAAAAATTTTAAATAATAACAATAAACACTTTATAATAATATAACATAACTAACGATTTTGTTGAATCATAGGATTAGTGTTAGTGTCAACGACTAAACTATGCGCTAATAAATCATATCCTGTCCGATTAAATTTAAAGAATACAAGAACAAAACAAATTGGTAGTAAGAGTCCAATAAAAATATTTTTCAATATAGCACGATATAGGGCATCTTTTAAAGTTAATGCAGTACACGGTTGAGCAATAACTAAATGTTCTGGACGACCGTGAAGGTGAGAAACGTTAACGGCATGAACCACAGCCAATCCCATATACTTTTTTCCAGGTGTAGCACATTGCACTACCAACCAATATGTCTAAAAAATATTTACAAAGATTAGCACAAAAAAGTTTAAGTACATGATAAATAAAATGTTAAAGAATATTGCGCGACCTCATTTCCAACTTAGAGGTCTTATAATTAAAATTTTTCGATTTTCGTAATAAATATTCCTATTTATTTCCTATTTTATTGACAATATATTATATTAGGTTTGGTCGTATGTATGAACTAACTTGCTCGGTTCAAGTTAGTGCAATGTACTGTGTTCGTTTGGCTGCTCAGTTCATAACCGAACATGAATTTCTTGCTCGACCTCCATAGGAGGAGTAGGCAGTGCAACTTAGAACACTATCTAACTTTTGTGGTGGGAGTATTTTGTCTCGAAAGATAACCCAGTTCAAGTTAGTTCATACAAACGAACAAACCTATTGTCAATACTGTCAATAAAAATATTGATACAGTGCATTTGACTCGGACGATAAATACTTATTGACCCTCACACGTTCAATAATAATAACAATATCAATATATTGACAATATAAATTGATCGTCTGAATAAGACTTCAAACTCGGGGATCAAAACTTTTTATTCCGATAATAGGTACACATTTTTTATTGAAATATTTAACCCCTTGGCATACAATGACGAATTAGGGTCGTCATTCATTTCATGTGCCACTGTAGACTTTGATGAGTCTGACTCGTCAAAATTAAAATATTTAAAAGATTAAATAGTATTTTTTGGACCCATCAAGTTCCGTTTTATTTGTTTGGCAAGAGGTTAATGAAAACTGCAAATTGTACAAAAAATGAGATCATTTTATTCAAGCTCAAACGCTAACTTTATCGTTTGCCAATTCAACTGTTTCTTATCAAATTTCTTCTTCCTAAACTGAAGTGTCATATATCAAAAACAATTTAAGTAAATATAAGCATATTCGGTCATTAAAGTTTGTTAATGTTTGTTTATTTTAAAAATGACCGTTCAATTAATTGAAAAATCGTTCGATAAATAATTTGAAAAATCGACCGTTATAGTCTGGGCAGCCTAATTATACCAACATAGAAAAATCAGTGGTTGGTAACTTGTCTATTCAAAATTTAAATTTCTATGGAAATAAGGGTGTTTATTAAAGAGGTAGGGGAAGAACCCTTAGCTTTTCTAAGGGTTGTGAATATTAAGTAATCCATTCATTAATATGGCCATTAAAAACTAATAATTTTGTGATTTTCTAGGGGGTTAATTTATGCTTCCCCAACCTCCCCCTAGTTGCGCCAATGAATTAATCCGTTCATCTGATAGGTTCGCGGCACTTTCGCGGTTAAAATCTCCAGTAACCTACAAGTTTAGTGGATTTTAGTTCTTGAGTTGTGCTGTTGTGCTTCAGTTCTTCAAGATGAGTGCATCATTGCTAGATCAAAATGTTTTCGCTGACGATTTAGAATATGAGGAAGAGATTGGTGCAAGATTGAATCCATTGAAGCGTCAATTGGAAGACTGCGTGGAACCAGAAAGTAAAAGAATGGCCAAAAGCACTAACTTTTTACCGAAAACCGATTTCCACGTTGAGAACGCGGGAACAACTTTTGTACGGAAGGGCAATACTTCGGTAATGTTGATTCCTAAGTCAAAAGTAGGTCTTATAATCGGACGCCATGGAACAACTATTAAACAACTCCAAGAACGAAGCGGTGCGAAAATGTATATCGTCCAAGATCCTTTAAATATGTCGGACGAAAAACCGCTACATGTTAGTGGCGACGCCAACCAACTGGAAACAGTTCGATTGCTTATTGAAAGTATACTTGGACAAAAAAAAAGCTACGAATTTGAAGAAGACGAAAACCAACATGATAATATTAAAACGGTCACAATTGAAGTGCTGGTGCCACAAATGGCTGTTGCAATGGTAATCGGTACAAAAGGAGAAATGATCAGAAAACTTCAAAATGAAACTGGGACAACGATACAGATTCACCAAGCAAAAGCTCCAGGTCCCCATGATCGCCTATGCTTTATTTCTGGCGCCCAAACGAATGTCAACCATGCTAACCAAAGACTAAAAGAAATTATTGACAGCGTTTGTTCGGGAAGAGGTAGAACTGGGGAATTTACTTTCATGGTGTCCTCTTCAACATGTGGCTTAATTATAGGAAAAGGAGGTGCAACGATAAAGTCTATAATTAAATTTTCTGGCGTGCATTTAGAACTAGATAGATCATATCAAGGAGAAGGCAGAGCGTTCATAATTCGAGGGGGTAAAACCCAAATTGAAGTGGCCCAGAAAATTATTTCTGAGAAAATCCGCCTGCCGATTTATCTCATTCCGGTGGTTAGCAAAAATAATCCAGAAACGGATTACCCCAGTGCAGCAATGGGATACCAAAATTGGAGTGGTCCTTACCAACACCAATTAGGAGGTGCCACAAGTCAGGTCGGACCAGACTATTCGATGCAGTGGGCCAATTATTTTAGAAGTATTATTCACGCACAGTCCGAAAATGGAAGCAACGGTCAAGCATCAACAACTACGATTGCTAATTCTGCTGTTGGTACTTTTGAACAACCAAACTACAGTGCTCAGTGGCTTGAATTTTATCTTCGGCATGGAATGGACAAATATTCGCGTTAAATGATCATACATTTACAATTGATTACATGCTTACATTTTTTGCTGTTATTCTTTGAAATAATTTACATTGTCTATGTTGTAAAAATTAATAAATTACGTGTTGTTGATATAACATTTTTATTACGGTTTTTCTGGTCTTTTTCGTTACCTGTCCACCACTGACGCGCATGAATGGATGCTTTTATCGGATATTAAATAAATTTGTAGTCAATGAGGAAAGGGTCGGTAACGGGAATCTCGTTAATGCCAATCGATTCATGCGCGTCAATTGTGAACAGAACTGAAAAAATCCCTTTGGTTTTTGTTTATAGTGTTTTATTGAAATTTTTTTAGCCCAACACCATAGAGGAAATAATTAGAAATAAATACCATTAACCATTTTTAAGTTGTTAGAGAAAAACTGGAGCAAGTCATACAGAAACTTTCAAGGTGAGTAAAATTTAGAGACTTACAGATTTATTGGAAGAAAGTCCAAAATTTAATTCGTCGAATTAATATATACATACATCTTATTTTAATAATATAAAAAGTTCCCAAACTAAACACCAAGCAAATATTACATCCTAATTTACCTCGTAACAGCAGACAATACTGCGATGCAATACTTCGAGTAATAATATCTCTAACGACATACCAAATTTTGGGTTTTGAAATTTTTTATGAATATAATTGAATCCATAATTTTCTACATTTCTAAAATCAGATAAAAATTACACGAGAGTAAACGAAAGTAAAATAAACTTACATCACATCAAAACTTTCCAAAATTACAACCGTAAGAAGCATCTTGATTACAAATAATATCAAAAAATCAATAAACTCTGCGACAATCCGTTTCCACATGGGCGGCACCGAGTAAATGTATAAACCAGGTCTGTTATCAGGAGCTACAATAAAAATAGTTACAGTTGTACCAATTGCTTCCACTTTGTAATTTACATGGTCTCGAAGTATGAACAAACACAAAATTGTGGCTGTGATTTGTATTAGTCAGTGTCGTGTTGGTTTGGGCTTGCGGTGATTGGGTATTGCAATGAGCTGCATAGGACCGAAACAACTCATTTAATGCTTGTTCGTTATGTGTCTTAACTTGACTAATCCAATTTCTTAATTGAATTGTATATTCTTCTCTAGTTACCATAGCACCATCTTCAGAATTATCGTTAATATCATTATTCATTTTTGAAGAGCTTAATTTTCTGCAACCATAAGGTTCGGTCAGGTTTACTGGACATAACAAACAATAACAAAATAGCAAACCCACCTTTCACATTCCTAAATTCTAATCTTAAATTTGAAAAATATGAAATTCTACATAAAGAAAATATAAATTTTTGGATCTTTAATAAAATTTCTCTAAAATTTGACGTCTTAAATTAATAAAAACAAAAGATACTTCGCTGTCACCAACATATATTTTTAAAATCACTAAATAATAAAGCAAAATCTACGTTAAAACAAATACTTGTTTCTTTTTCATCCACGAGAGGGCTATACTATATTATATTCTTTTTTTTCAGCATAGTACCCGCAGGATACATTTTTCTAAGATATTGAAAAATGATGGTGACTCTGACTGAGCTCCATGCTCAATTGGTAATTTTCCCTCCAACATAACTTGTCCATATTGTATGGATATTCGTTAAAAGTTAGGTATACAGCCCTCTTAATATTTTCTTTTTATAAAAATGGCCCCACATTACTAAAATATGCCTAAAAAAAGGTTATTCGTATTTTTGTTAAATGAAAATGGTGTTATTTCCATCGCCTCCTGACCACACTGTTGGGTCCAGTGACTTGAAATTTTGCACAGAGGTCCTGATATAACGTAAGCGAGCACTAAGGAAGGATTTTATGAAAATCCTATCCAAAAGGGATTTATCACCTACTATCTAATTAGTGGTGACGAGCGTGAATGGATTAACGAGATTCCAACTGTCGACGTCCCTCAAGATTACAAAGCAGACTAGTGAACGCCCCCCAAATTTTTTCATGTCCACTATCGCCCCCCTATGACTAGAAATTGCCCACTTTGAGAACCATGACTGGTCTAGAGCCTTGAAATGTTGTACAGAGGTTCCTGCTATAACGTAGGCGGGCACTAAGAAAGGATTTTTAGAAATTCAACCCCTAAAGGTTGAGTTGAGAGTTGGCTAAAGAGGGGGTTCAAATCTAAACTGATATATTAACACACAGCCCAAACCAGCGGCGGTTCTAGGGCGGTGCGACCGGTGCAATCGCACCGGGCGCCATCCTAAGGGGGGCGCCAAAATGACAAAATATTTCGAAAAAATGAATAATTTGGGTTTCTTTTGGAAAAAAAAAATATATATTTTTGAAATTTGCAAGCGCAAAAGCGAGGAAAGTGGCTTTGTAGTCAATTTTCCTTTCTTAATTTGTTTAAATACTCCTTTTCAAATAAATATTGTTTCTTTTTACGTTTCACTCGACGGGGGGGGGGCGCCAAAATGAGATCTCGGACCACTTAAAAATCTTGCTAGAGCCGCCGCTGGCCCAAACTACTGGGTTTAAAGACTTGAAATTTTGCAGAGGTTCCTGATGGTATAAGGTAGGCGAGCACTAATAAGACAGGATTTTTTTTATCCTAAAGGGGTAAATAGGGGGTTCAAATTTTGATATATCGATCCTCATAGCCTAATTGTACTGACACCACCCTCTAAAATAGTAATTAACGTCGTATTTAAAGAAATATTATAAAAAAAATATGTAAGTTTTTTCTTTTCATCTCTAAACTTGAAATTTTGAGTATCTTCTTCTGCAATATTAACCATGCTTTTAGGTTTAATTTGTATATGTATGTCAGTTTGTAAGGTATTTATGACTATGCTAGGGCTATACAGCATGAAAAATATGGTTAGTATTAGTTATTACCAATTCGTCGGCTGAGTATTGGTTTGTTCCAAGTCCATAGGATTTCCTATGGACATGGAACAAACCAATACCAAGACCAGAATTGGTCGGCTGAGTATTGGTTTGTTCCATGTCCATAGGAAATCCTATGATGAGTATTGGTTATATATATATGCTGAGTATTGGTTTGTTCCAAGTCCATAGGATTTCCTATGGACATGGAACAAACCAATACTCGACCGACGAATTAGCTAAAACATAAAATGATTATGGTAAAGGCTTAACATTTTTAAGATATTTGAAGCAGTCTTCAAATAAGTGCTGACAATTGCTCATATTTGAAGACAATAAAAAAAATTATGCTTTAAAATTAATTTTCAAATTTGAAGTCTTTGCCAAAATAGTGTTATGTTTTATATAATAATAAATTCTTTTTGAAACATTTAAAAATATTTATTGATAACAGCAGGCTTGACTTGTTCAAGACACTGCATTTTAAGCTACAAGAGAGGCGCCTTAACTTTTAAAAAGAAATTTTAACTTCATTATTATTTTTTTTAAAACTTAAGATCCAGAGGTTTAATTAAAAACAATTTTCAAACAATGTTTATTTTAATTATCTTTCAGTTAAAAACTGCCGATTTTCCAAAATAGAAGGAAAACTGGGTTAAAATTAGAAAAACAACAGCATTCATTAGAGAATACATACATTTATTTATACAAAAAGTACTTTTTTTAAATCAACAGTAAAATGGTAATTAAATACTATGCAAATATAATGTTTTAATGTTATATGGATTTGACCACACGTTAATCTCAATACAGGCTTCCTGCCCCCTTTAAAACCAAGCTTAAATTTCAGTTCGTTTATAAATTAAATAGAAATACAAAAGTAATCACAGAATTCGGTTAAAAATCTTGGTAAATAAATTAAATATTTTTCCTTAAAACTGGAAGTCATTTTAACTTTGTACTTTTATACTTTTTCATCTACAAAACAAATAACTAAATAATTTGGTTTTTGGGGGAATACCCATTGATTACATTAGAGATTTGAATGAAATTCCCTTTAAATTAACCTTAAAAGTTAGAATGTGATGGAAAAGTAGCACTACTTTTAATGATGCCCTTTTATACAGAAGGTTTTGTTAGAAATCATTTGATACCCATCATTTCCTTGAAAATACAAAAAAATTTCAAGTTGTGTAGGCAGTGAGGTTCATAGTTTGGTGCATCGTCTTATCTATTTTTTATCAAAATTTAGGATTATCATTGCATTATCATATCATGGTATTTAGTTTTTTTTATGAAAAAATATAATTATTTTTAGTTATTTTATCATTAAATTTTTTTTAATAAACTGTAAATATTTCAAAATTGACCAGTATATTTTTCAAGCCATGTTATACATTTCATTTTACCTCGTATCAGTTGTTTCAGTCTTGAATCCATAGTTTTTGATTATTTTAAAACTTCAAAAATTATTACGAAATAATAAAACCAAAAACTAGGGTGTTCTAGTTAAAAAAGATAAATTTCATACACTGGGGTCTCAATTTCAGTCGGGATAAAACAAAGCATAATTTTCCATGTGATGCAATACTATTTGATTTATTTATAATACGGAAGAGCTCAAATGGAATCATTCAAATTGAGAAAATCCGAAATACAAAAACGAAGCAACTCAAATCGAGATCCCGGTGTTCTCCGTAGTTTAAATTAACTTAAATTAAGTACGTAAACGTTTAAAACCTTCGTTTCGAATGGTCAGGTATCAAAAAAATTCAAACCAAAACTCGCCCTGTATAAATACAACACAAAATATCTAATATAAAAAGAAAAAGTTGTAGGATTCATGAAAGATGAACTATCATTCTTATAAATAGTAAGAAGTTTCAAATTTGATCAACAGTTAAATATGTAAGTTAAAATGTTTACTTGACTAGTTTATTGCTTAGGGAAAGATCAGCTCTCCTGGATCCTACTCTACTAACACAGTCATATTAACTTTTACAGAGTTAAAACACAAATTAAATCAGTGTGCAATAACCATAGAACTTTAGAATAAAATTCTTTAGTCATCATCAGAATAATCCAATTTGCAACAAATAACATTTTCTTGATCACCTTCAGCACCTTCAATTATTACAGCTGGATCTGCAACACCATCCTTCTTATCATCCTCTTCATTACTTGCATCATCACCTTCCTCTTCGTCATCGACTCCATTTCCAACTGTGACATCAGGAACAAGAAAATATTGTAACGGATTGTGCCACAAATCATCCTTAATTATTTCCGCAATCGTATCCGAGGTAGGATCCAGGTGATCATTATACCAAGTAAAGAAAGACCTTTGATCCAATTGACGTTTAGACCCTGTTTGCGTACAAGTTGGTCCATTGTTTCCACTTAAATCCATCCCTTCTTTCCATTTCAATGGAACACTGAACGAAGCAGGAACACCTAAAAAACATAGTTAGACCAAATTGTAATTGTAACAAAAATAATCCAACTTACCTAAAGATCCCAACTGAAACTCTTTCGTAAGAATCGTATTTTCGAAGTACGGATTTTCTTCAAACAAGAAGTCAATTTTGTAACCTGACTTGATATCCTCAAATTCTTCGACTTCAATTTTTGTGAGATGATGAAAGCAATCTTCCTCTCCGTCTTCCAACAGAGAACTTAAATCTGGATGATTCGAAAACTGAAATATTTGTTAAGAAAAAATTGAGGTTATGTGCACTAAGCGGTTAAATTAAAATACAAAAAGGATACAGCTGTGTTCCAGAAGTGAGGTATTTTACTTATAATTTCGGCTCTTCTAGTAAAATGTGGTTTCCTTAACTTGTTAAATTTTTGTTCAACTGTTAGAATTTCTTCGCTTGCTTGTACGTCCAATGTTTCAATTTCATTTTGGCAGCTGTCAATCTCTTCCAATGATTTCTGTGTTTCGGCATCAAAATCTCGGGCTTCTAGTTCAGGATGAGCTGTCGAATCCGCCTTTTTAAGTTTCTTCGGAGAAGGTGCAGAAGCCATCACTATTTATTATTTTTACTCACAATTTTTCCGGCAAAATACAAACCAAACAACCCACGCTTATGAATGCGTCAACAAACGTCAAGAATATTGTCAAAAATTCTCGATTTATTAGTATCACATGATCACGGACGTACGTTTCGCACATACGTTTTTAATATGATTTTCTAAACGAAGTGTAGCTGGAGTCACAGAGGTCAATATTACCGGTCTACGGATCTGTGGTGCTCGAATGGGTACCATGTATCTATCTTTTTATTCAAAGCACTTTCAAAAAATTGCCGAAGCCAAACAAAAATTGTTTGATTAGAAGGGCGGTAGTAAAGCACATTTATTTTGAAACATACTGTATATTAAAAAAAAATTGTTGACAGTTTTGAATACAGACAAATATAAGTAAATAATAAAACGAGAACATTCTAAATTAATTCATAAATGTTTATTATTTTTGTAGAATTATACAAAATCAAATTTTGATTTTATGTGAATTGAACATAACCTCATATATTTTTAAACGTCAAACAGAATCTACTATTTTCATGAACGCGTTAAATCACTTAAAATTAATTCATAAATTCCGAAAAATGGATCGACGATGGATGAGTAATTACGCCGAATTTAAAAAACTGTTGGAATCGTCTGATAAGATCGTAGCATTAACCGGTGCTGGTGTTTCGGCTGAATCTGGAATTCCAACTTTTAGAGGGCCTTCTGGAATGTGGAGGACACATGAAGCATTAGACTTAGCAACACCACATGCATTTGCTAGTAATCCAGGTCTTGTATGGGAATTTTATCAATGGAGACGTGAAACTGCTTTAAATGCCCAACCAAACAAGGTAAGGTATTTTAATTATAATTTTCAAAATAGTAATGCTTCTATTACAGGCTCATATAGCTTTGGCACAATTTGAAGAAAAATGTATAAAGCAAAAAAAATGCTTCACTGTGATCACTCAAAATGTTGACGGACTGCATCAAAGGGCCGGTTCTAATTGTGTCGTCGAACTTCACGGCTCACTGGGAAAAATTATGTGTACTAAATGTAAGTTTGTTGAAGTTGATAATAAAGTACCAGTCTGTGAGGCTCTTAGAGGGAGGGGGTAAGCTTTTTAAACAAAATTGGTGCATTTCTTTTAACGTTACTATTTTAGAGACCCCAATCTTCAGGAAGAAAATGCACCATTTATTCCAAAATCAGAATTACCTAAGTGTAATAAATGTAAAGCGTTAGCTAGACCGTATATAGTGTGGTTTGGAGAAAATTTAGAGTATGATGTTTTAAATAAAGCACGTAAGTTTTTCTTTTCTAACTTACTTTACTTTATACAAAGTTATGACTTTTTTAGGTAAACTGGTGGAAACTTGTGACTTATTTCTTGTGATTGGAACCTCATCAGTTGTTTATCCTGCAGCTGCTATGGCACATATGGTATCGGATAGAGGAAAACCTGTAGCAGAATTTAATATTAATGAAGAGCCTGAGTCTCCAGAATTTACGTTAGTAACTTGAATATTATTTTAACATAAAATCTATTTGTGTATTTTTATCAGTTTCCACTTTTCCGGAAAGTGTGGATCTACCTTGCCGATAGCATTGGACATCGGTTAGAATGAAATTAGATGCTTTAATATTTTGTTTATTACAATCATTATCAGAAATTTGTAAATTTCTATTTGACGACATTCAAAGTTTGTTCCTTTATGTAGTTTATTGTTATATGTTTAATATTCTAAAATCTAAATGAATCTTTCACAAAAATTTTTTATTTGCAATTTTTATATGCATTTATTGTATATGTCCTGATTCTGATAATATTAGTCGATTTAAGCTGATTGATAAATTTGTTTACAATGTGACGAACAAAATTATTAAGGCAGCTTCAGGGCCCCCCAAGACTTTTTGGCCCGGAGGTTATTGCTCACTCTACCTCTGGGTAGCTACGCCACTGATAGTTATTCAAGCAAAAACCGATGCGCCAGTCGATGATTTTCATGGAGATACATAAGAATTCCAAGTGGTCAAAAAAACAATTACTTTCCAACATTTAATTTTTGGGGTCAAAAGCACCAAACTATTCCTACTTCAATTTCCATTTCTCAAATTGCCCTACTCAGCTTGGATTCTTGTGATTGTCGTTGTAATATTATAGATATACTTTTTACCGAATTGGGAAAGAAAGACGGGAATGGTATAAATTTAATGCATTCATTCTGTGAATAAAAAATTTATTAAAAGTTAAAATTACGTACATTTGAAGTTGGTTAGGATGATAAGCGAATGTCGTTTATTAAAAGTTTATGGCGTTGGAAAAAATGTACAAGAAATTAACTGCATTCATAAATTTTAAATAAATCATCTTTGCTTATCGCCCAGTATGTTATTTAAATTATTTAAAATTTGTTAAGTAAGTTCCATTTGTATATCCGTTTGTTTAATGAGTTGGTGAAATCGGTAAGGTTGTGGACCAATCCAGCTCAACATAACAGGCATAAATAATAGTCCATGAAATAATCCAAAGAAAATTACTAGGAAAAATATCTGAAATAAGAACAAAATTAGTAAACCGCGCACGGATAATTGGGATTCTACAGTTGTATTTGTATTATGAACTTATTCCTAAAGTTAGCCTGTTTTAGAAACACGATATATAACAATAACAAAAAAATTACCTTAAAAAATACTTGAAAAGTATAGGCTTTTGACAACCCTAACATAGATACGCCAATGAAAGTTGATATACCCCCATATAATACTGCAGAGCCTATGGATGTTACAGTTTTTAGAGATCTTTCTTCACGAGAGCCTTGTTGAATTGTTAAAAATGTGTGAGCAATATGAGTAGCATAGTCAACACATAATCCAATACCCAGTTCCAGTGCAATACATGATACCATATCTATTGTAACACCCCATTTTTGCATAAATCCACATACGTTGACCATTGTGAGAAGTACACAAACAAATATCCAAAAACATGCTTGCAAATTAGCAACTAACAGAATTGTACATAACATTACGCATAAAAGAGCCAACTGCAAATTTCTCATCACCTCGATATCAATTAGCTGAAAAATGAAGTTATGAAACTGGAATGCAAACTCTTTCCCCATTTTTTACCTCATCGGTAACCCAAGTTGCAAATATTTTAGACCAAGCAGTTCCAAATTTATCTCCAGTTGTAAAATTATTTTCTTTTGCAATATTAATTAATCTATGCATTGCAGGTATATAAATTTTGGGTCCATCATAGTATTTTAGCTGAAGATTGATAATAGACATCTAAAAAATACTAAGCGTAACAATACTGTTAAACTTACCCCCGATTTGAATGAATATTTTGTTAATTAAAGTAGTGCAAAAATGAAATATACGTCAAGGCGTGTAATCAATTGCGCTCTGTTTTCAGAAATAATCAGATCTATATTTTTTACTTACTGATGCGCATTGATGGATTAACGAGATTCCCATTTGTCCAGAGCAACAGAGCGCATTCCATTAAACGCCGAGAACTCGTATTTCCTTATTTTTGACCTACTTTCAATAAACAATTTTGATGTTTGTTTGATGTTTTGAACAATTCGGAAGATGAGAAGAATTTTCGTGAAATTGATTGCGTTTAAAAGATCTACTGATAGTCATAGAATAATTATTTATTATTGAAAAAAATTCTGGGTCCATTGAATAAAATAGAGCAGGGCCGTACCGTGCTATGATGCATCAGACGGCACCATAAGGGGACCGATTTATGATTTATAGCATGACTCTGCTTAAGCGCTTTCGGTATCCTTTGATTTCGGCTTCTCGTGCATCGTTGACAAGCAGTCGCCGAAAGAAAAATCTACCGCACAGCCCTGTCTTGGAAGGAAATTGAAACTTACCGTTATGTCTGAAACTGGAATCCCGCATTTAAGATCTGCAGTAAATCTGAAATTTGCTTGATATTTTGCACCTTTTGGACTAAATAGGAACTTAGATAAAAATAAATTAAACTCATTCGTAGTGAGAACATCCTCATAAATATCTAAAATCGTAGTAATTAATAATTTATAAATGAAAATTACGGTTGTTGTACCTTTCCTAAAATTTTGTTTCACATATTTTTGGAACGGATCTACCCAAGAGTGTACACTTATTAAAATATCGGTACTCTTTTCTAAATTTTCAACAATTTCATGAATGTTCTTAAATTCTTGAGTATAATTTAGAGAACCCAAATATACACCTCCTTCAAATCCAAAGTTTGGATAATATTCCATACTTTTCTCAAGATATGTAGATAAGAACGTATTTTTTGGTATCATCCATCTTGGATTAAATCTTTGCTCTAATTTTATTGCACTTTCTATACTAACACCCATGCAAATAATTGTAATTGACAGAACGACTATCTAAAAATATTATATACATGGTAAATGGTTTTTGAACAACTGAATTGTAATAAGAATTTTTGGTGATGAGTAATTACAGAAAGAATTTAGTTTAGTTAGGCAGAAAATGAGAGCGGTAAATTTAAAAGCCAATAAATACTCCTGTTTCAGTTTTCTTCTTCTAAAGTTCAAAATGCTGTTAGAAAGCAAAAGTGATACCTGAGTTTTTCTTGGCCCATACTATACAAATTATATAAGATAAAAGAAGAATATCAAAATTATTAGGCAATCAAGCAAAATAATGAACAGGTCTTACCTTTCCAGGAAGTGTGAAAATAATTTTTGAATATAAATAATTAAGGATTCTATTAGACCAATTATTTTGACTGCACTTATTTGGTTTAAAATTCTTGTGGACGTAGCAAAATAATGCACCATTTCGATTTTGCATTATTCTCTGTTGATCTAATGTAAAACAAGCGACAAAAAATGTGACAACAAATACAAACGTCATTAGGACTCCTATGGCAGCATACAAACAAAAGGATTCCAAACTGGGTAAAATCTGCAAAACAAAATATGATTATTACACACAGCTTCCGCAAACCGCATCTTAATCTTCAAGATATTAAGAGGGATAAGGATAACAACTTTCCACACCAACACTGATTTTATTTATTTAAGAAAATTATTTATATAAGACAAAAAAGTATTACTTTAGAACATATATAGGGTGAATCATTTTTTTTTAGATATAATTATAGCATGAAGTTAACTTACCGTAGATGCGCCAATTAAAAACGCTACGACATCAGTAAATGATGTAACTGTAATGGAAACTCCAGCGTGTTTCAGCATGTGGCCAACTTGTTCCTCCAAAGGAAGTTTCTCTTCATGAGACAATTCTTCCCAACAGGCACAAATAACAAACATGTCATCAACACCTGCATGTAAATAATATTAATGCCCATGAAATGATTGCAAATAGTATAATTAACTACCTAAGCCCATCAACAGAAATGGCAAGGAGGTATGAACAGGTCCGTATGGTATACCAATAATAAAACAAAATCCACAAGCCGTTACGAATGCCATAGCAACAGACAGCAATCCAATGGATGCTAACGCTATCTGAATATAAATATTTAATTGACTACTATTTAAAAATATGCGTATTTCAGTAAGTAATACCTTGGCTTCGACGCAATTAAATCTAGATATAACACATTGGACGTAAAACACCATCAAGATAGATCCTATCATTAAAATATAAATATCTTGAAACATACTTTCGGCGGTTAGATCTCCAAAGCTAAAATTGTTTTAAATTTTAAAATATTGAACCTCACAATAGTATATTGTATAGTTGTATTTTCCTTAGTGATTGGGAGTGGCTAATGTGCAGAAACGAATATTCGTTATTTCGGTTCTATGTTTGTGCCAATTGGTGGAATTGGGTCTCCCTCCACATTTTCCGCGCAAGCTCAAGTCAACCACTAACGAAAAAATTACCTCTACAACAAGAGAGCAAGGTGATGTAAAGTGCAACTTTTTATCCCGAAATATAAAAGCAGGAGTAGAAAGAAGAGTCACATAAAAGTAGGAACACTAGAAAGAGATCCCTTATTTGCACATATTAGTATATAAAAAGCATTAAACATTTGCAAGCAAAAATGCGAAAAATAGTATATCAACAACGGGTAAAGTGACGCTAATTTTTCTTACAATGGGAGCCTATATAGCTGATGAATAACCAATTTCTTTGAAATGACAGTAAATCAAAAATAAAGAGATAAGTGTGCAAGTATTTATTCTGATGTGCTCTATTTTGGAAATAAATCGCATTTAAAGTTTTTATATGGAGAAAATAGTGTTAATCTCGTTACTGCAACTAAAGGAAATTCAAAGCTCTGCAATAAAATAAACTTTAAATACGATTTATTTCCAAAATAGGTCGCATTAGAATAAATGCTAAGAAAAAATTTCTTTATTTTCGATTTACTTTCATTTAAAATTTTTTTTCCAAATTGGCGATTCATCAGCTGTAGGCTCTCTTTATTAGTTAATTACCTTCTTTCGGATGAATAATAAATACTGAAATTTTCTACATGATGTGCCACTTCTTTTAATAGCTTATTGAAATCATGTTCCCACAGTAAAACATCTTCAGATGCCTAAAATAAAATAAGAATATCTATAATAATAAGCAGGTGACCATGAACGACATGGAAGGAATATGGAATATCTCATGAGTCATGACATATGGATCATGATGGAAAATAATGAAATTCACGTAACTTAGATGATACAAATTACCAGCTGCGGTGTAAATTTAGTGCTAGCAAGTTACTTGAGTCACAAAAGACTCGCTTAAGGTTCCACGTATGTCAATAAATTCAAAGCTTACCAACTTTAGAGATAACCTGTCTCTGGTGGTAGTGATAGTGGAAAAGAAAGAAAACACTTGAATAAACTTACCCAATCAGCTGTTCCGGCTATGTTGCCTGCTTTATTCATATCGACAGCAGAGAAATTAACATAAACAGCATAAAAACTTCTTAAGGCACTGGCAGCTACGATATGTCCGGTTTCATTTCGCTTTACACCTCCTAGTAGTTGTTCAAAATTTCTAAGTTCTCCTAATAATGGGCTAAAATTTATTAGATATCATTTACAAAAACGTTGAGCATTTTGGTTTATAAAGCTACGTTTAGATCTGAACTTTATTCCAGAAATATATATAAAGTGTCAGACATAAAATTATTTTGACCGTTTACATCACACGTAGAAATTCCTTTGAAGTTTAGCCGGACACTTATTTTCAGAAATATAAATAAAGTGTCGGACATAAAATTGCTTCGACCGTTTACATTAGTATGTCAGACACTTAGAAATTTCCGACATTTTATGTCGGGCAGTCACTGTCGCTAATGTAAACGATGCAAAATTTCTGTCAGACATATATATTTGAATTTCCGACAATAAGTGTAGACACTTAAGCTACGTTTAGATCTGAACTTTATTCCAGAAATATATATAAAGTGTCAGACATAAAATTATTTAGACCGTTTACATCACAGGTAGAAATTCCTTGAAAGTTTAGCCGGACACTTATTTTCAGAAATATAAATAAAGTGTCTGACATAAAATTGCTTCTACCGTTTACATTAGTATGTCAGACACTTAGAAATTTCCGACATTTTATGTCGGGCAGTCACTGTCGCTAATGTAAACGATGCAAAATTTCTGTCGGACATATATATTTGAATTTTCGACAATAAGTGTAGACACTTATAAATGGTCAGATGTAAACGCTGCACTTTAATAGGCAAAATTTCTGTCAGACATTTATTTATCAACTTCTGTCGATAAATGTTTACACTTATAGATGATCAGATGTAAACGCTGTAAATACATATTCCGAGTTGCTTGGAATAAATTGCAAAAGTTGATCACTCGTCTACTTTTATGGAAAGTGTCGTACATTTTTATATGTACTTTTTTGATAAATTAAGATTTTTACAAAAGAATTTTAATTACGATCAGATGTTCATTTTATTAAAAGGATATAATTCGATTAATTTCTTTTGTATTTTGTATTTTCAATGAGTTTCTAAATGTATATTTGTAATAAATTGTATTTAAATACAATAAAAATGTATTTAAAAATTTACCGTCACCACGTGTTTCAAAATGCTTCTGGCGTAGGTCTGCTTTTTTAACTAGGTTGGTAAAATCATAGAATAAATACTAAAATGATTAATGCCTCTGTTTTCACCAACAATTTATTTGAATTTCCTAGTAAAGAATTACTTAGCTAGGATTCCATTAATGTTTGGTGAAATTTGACATAGTATTGACATAAAAAAACTCATGTCAAATTTGACCAATCACATTACTGGAATTCTAGCTAAGTAATTCTTTACTAGGAAATTATTAAATAAATTGTTGGTTATATTGGTTATAAATTACGTCTTTCATTGGTTGGAAAGAATGAAAGGCCAAATTTATTTATTTATTTTATTTTGTATTTCAAATACTCGACTTTCAAGTCATATTATGGGGGGGGGCTCATTATATACGGCCCTGCGT
Organism: Rhagonycha lutea; assembly: GCA_958510855.1. Lineage (NCBI taxonomy): Eukaryota > Metazoa > Arthropoda > Insecta > Coleoptera > Cantharidae > Rhagonycha > Rhagonycha lutea. The sequence goes on from OY294042.1 coordinate 2,849,024, forward strand.
GGGATTAAATAATATAAACTCCTAACGCCCGATTGCACCAACATTTATTTAAGAATATCCTAGTAAAGAATTCCTTAGCTAGGTATTCCATAAATGTGATTGGTGAAATTTGACATAGTATTGACATAAAAAAACTCATAATATTATGTCAAATTTGACCAATCAAATTTATGGAATCCTAGCTAAGGAATTCTTTACGACGAAATTCTTAAATAAATTGTTGGTGAAAACAGGCATTAGTGTATTATTTTTGTAGTTTGTTAATCAAACTGGCAGCAATTTTTTTCTTCAATATTTTCATTGTGAACTGTGAACCTTTCCGGTCAAATAATCTTTACAGAATGAAGGAATCAAGGAACTTCTTACCTGTGATGTAAACGGTCAAAGCAAGTTTATGGCAGACACTTTATAATAATATATTTCTGGAAATAACTGTCGTACTAAATTTCTACCTGTGGTGTAAACGGTCAAAGCAAGTTTATTGCAGACACTTTATATATACTTCTGGACATAACTGTAGTGCTAAATTTTTACCTGTAATGTAAACGGTCAAAATGAATTTATGTCCGACCCTTTATACATATTTCTGGAATAAAGTGTCAGATGTAAACGCATCATAAATGTCCGACAGAAATTTTGCATCGTAAAATTTTGCGTTTACATCTGACCATCTATAAGTGTCTACACTTATTGTCGGAAATTCATGCGTATATGTCTGACAGAAATTTTGCATCGTTTAGATTAGCGACAGTTGGTGTCCGACATAAAATTCGTGGAATAAGTTTCAGATGTAAACGTAGCTTTATAAATGGTCAGGTGTAAACGCTGCACTTTAATAGGCAAAATTTCTGTCAGACATTTATTTATCAACTTCTGTCCATAAATGTTTACACTTATAGATGATCAGATGTAAACACTGTAAATACATATTCCGCGTTGCTTGGAATAAATTGCAAAAGTTGATCACTCGTCTACTTTTATGGAAAGTGTCGTACATTTTTATATGTACTTTTTTGATAAATTAAGATTTTTACAAAAGAATTTTAATTACGATCAGATGTTCATTTTATTAACCTCTTCAGGGACAGATTATTTTTTTTAAATTTTAAAAACGTCCATTTTTTGTTCCAGTGACCAGACCACGTTTAATTACATATAGATATTATTTAAAATTTTCTAAACGTACACATATGTGCCTATGTCCTTGAAGAGGTTAAAAGGATATAATTCGATTAATTTCTTTTGTATTTTGTATTTTCAATGAGTTTCTAAATGTATTTTTGTAATAAATTGTATTTAAATACAATAAAAATGTATTTTGCTTATACATTATTCAATTACATTTTGTTGCCATTTAATTACATTATTTAAATCACAATCTAGTAAATATTAGATTGTGATTTAAATTATAAAAAAATGTATTTAAAAATTTACCGTCACCATGTGTTTCAAAATGCTTCTGGCGTAGGTCTGCTTTTTTAACTAGGTTAGTAAAATCATAGAATAAATACTAAAATGATTAATGCCTGTTTTCACCAACAATTTATTTAAGAATTTCCTAGTAAAGAATTACTTAGCTAGGAATCCATTAATGTTTGGTGAAATTTGACATAGTATTGACATAAAAAAACTCATGTCAAATTTGACCAATCACATTAATGGAATTCTAGCTAAGTAATTCTTTACTAGGAAATTATTAAATAAATTGTTGGTTATTTGGTTATAAATTACGTCTTTCATTGGTTGGAAAGAATGAAAGGCCAAATTTATTTATTTATTTTATTTTGTATTTGTATTTTAAATACTCGACTTTCAAGTCATATTATGGGGGGGGGGGGCTCATTATATACGGCCCTGCGCGGGATTAAATAATATAAACTCCTAATGCCCGATTGCACCAACATTTATTTAAGAATTCCTTAGCTAGGTATTCCTATATTCCATAAATGTGATTGGTGAAATTTGACATAGTATTGACATAAAAAACTCATATGTCAAATTTGACCAATCAAATTTATGGAATCCTAGCTAAGGAATTCTTTACGAGGAAATTCTTAAATAAATTGTTGGTGAAAACAGGCATTAGTGTATTATTTTTGTCCCTAAAACACAAACCTACACAAACGATGTACAAACCAATTTTTTCCAAAAATCGAAATTTGGAAAAATGATGAAATGGGACATAAAGATTTGGATGTACTTACCTGTTGCTAAAAATCGTAAAGTTACAGCAAGACGTTCTCCTACGCTATTGGCTTTTCTGAATTTGGTATCTTGCTTTGTTATAAGAGGACCCACTTTACAAATCAACTGCTCGAAATCGGTTGGTTTCATCCTTATAAAATTTGAAAATTGCACTGGATTCTCCAATCTAAGTTCAGACATTAGTTGTTTATAAGCACCTTGTTCTTCACGTCTTAAAATCCACTCTCGAATCCATACAGAACGATTTCTCTTCTTTTTTCTTAAATGAATAATAATCAAACTAGCAGCAATTTTTTTCTTCAATATTTTCATTGTGAACTGTGAACTTTTCCGGTCAAATAATCTTTACAGAATGAAAGAATCAAGGAACTTCTACCTGTTATGTAAACGCTCAAAGCAAGTTTATGGCAGACACTTTATAATAATATATTTCTGGAAATAACTGTCGTACTAAATTGTTACCTGTAATGTAAACGGTCAAAGCAAGTTTATGGCAGACACTTTATAATAATATATTTCTGGAAATAACTGTCGTACTAAATTGTTACCTGTAATGTAAACGGTCAAAGCAAGTTTATGGCAGACACTTTATAATACTTCTGGACATAACTGTAGTGCTAAATTTCTACCTGTAATGTAAACGGTCAAAATGAATTTATGTCCGACCCTTTATACATATTTCTGGAATAAAGTGTCAGATCTAAACGCATCATAAATGTCCGACAGAAATTTTGCATCGTAAAATTTTGCGTTTACATCTGACCATCTATAAGTGTCTACACTTATTGTCGGAAATTCATGCGTATATGTCTGACAGAAATTTTGCATCGTTTACATTAGCGACAGCTGGTGTCTGACATAAAATTCGTGGAATAAAGTTCAGATCTAAACGTAGCTTAAGAGAACCGGTCTCGCTATTAGACACCCAGAAATTTACGTATAGAAAATTTTTTTATTTTCAAAAATATCGCGCACAATGTTATTTATATAAACAAAAAGCCTTGCCCATAGAAATAACATTACATAAAATGAACTTTCATACTTTTCTTTTCAAAAATATAGCGCATTCGAGCCATTGGTTCCCTTATTAGTTGAATTTAGTTTAAATTAAGATTAATACTAACTCGCTTTTATATTTATTCAACTTATTCAAAATTTCTTGCTTTGTAGTTTGCTTAATTTTTTTTTCGTTATAATTCCAAAATTGAAGTATATTATTTTGAAAGCAACCCAGTTCGAATGACTTCAAAATGTCACAATACATAATTGTGGACATACTAAGACTCGGATCATAATCGCCGTTTGTTTTATTGCTTTTATAATTTAACATTGTCATCATATCTAAAGATACATCGGGAATTCTAGAGAAAAAAAATTATTAAAATAAGGCAATAGTAAATAAATATACACTCAACTTAAAACACACATCTGTCCATGTAATTCCTTCTGCAGTAACTATATTTTTAATACGTTTGTCGATATGTATTAACTAATAAAATCAAAACTGTATTAGTATTTATGCAATTTTATTAATAAGAAGGATATTTCGAATTTCGATTAATAAATCAAATTTAATTTTAATGCCTCCATTGGCATCAAACATTTTAAGACCAATTAGGTTAATTTTTCTACGTTCTTCTGTATTTCTATGTATTCTATTTTTTTTCTCAATCCTTATTTCTTTTATGATGTGATGTGCGTTAGGAATTTTTACATACACAAGGGATCTATTGTTTATCGTGGGTTCCGAACCACAGGAAGCGCAATACATTTTATTTCGAGAGGCGTTCTCATGGCAGGAATGCCTCGGTGGTTTGTCATTGCTTTCCGAGGAGAGACGGTCCAATAACTGGATACATCGGCATTAGCAGTCAAGAGGGGAAGGATTATTTCAATTTTGTAAATTGTCGGGAATTATACAACCAAAAACTAAGATACAACGAGGTAAGTAACTTTAAACCTACAATAATAAAAGGTATAACATTTTAATTTAGAAAACTATCTATTTTTGTAGTCAAGAAAATCCTTCATTCCTGATTTTGTTTGCTTTGCGGTTCAGATATAACTTTCAAATTTTATTTGTAGAATGATGTAATAACCCTCCTTACCCTAAATGTTCAAAAATCAGAAAGTCTCATTTTTTGCAGATACGACCTCTTGTCGTAGTAGTTTAATGTAAAGTCCCAATTTAATAATATTTATAGAATGCATGAAAGTACAGAATTAGAATATAATATATTTCTTTTGACTGATATCAATAATGATGAAGACATTAAGGTTAAATTTAGTTCGTGCCTAAATTAAGTCCCTATAATGTACAGGGTACTACTTACCAGTGGCGGTTTTAGAACTGATGAGGGCCCAGGCGCAATTCAGTTTTGAGGCCCTCTAAGAATTTTAATTAAATATAGACTCCCTAAACCATAAAATACTTTTTATTTACTAAAGATTGTACTGTAATCATAAATTGTAACTGCAATAATAAGGCATCTAGGGCTTAGAAATTTTTCGTTATCTTTCCTGTGTTTATTACAACATAATTAATATTTTCAAAAATAACACTGGAATCAAAATAACTGCAAATCTAATGCATCCTTAGGGCTTAGAATTTTTTCGTTATTTTTCCTGTGTTTACTACTACAGAATTAATATTTTCAGATAATTTCAGAATATTTGAAAAAACTTAAATATTTGTCAAAAAATTAAACAAGGCAAAAATTGCACTGAAATCAAAATATCTGCAAATCTAAGGCACCTTAAGGCTTAGATTTTTTTCATTATTTTTCCTGTGTTTACTACTACAGAATTAATATTTTCAGACAATTTCAGAATATTTGAACAAACTTAAATATTTGTCAAAAAATTAAAAGTCAAAAATTGCACTGAAATCAAAATATCTGCAAATCTAAGGCATCTTAAGGCTTAGATTTTTTTCATTATTTTTCCTGTGTTTACTACTACAGAATTAATATTTTCAGACAATTTCAGAATATTTGAACAAACTTAAATATTTGTCAAAATATTTAAGTCAAAAATTGCACTGAAATCAAAATAACTGCAAATCGAATGTATCTTAGGGCTTAGAATTTTTTCGTTATTTTTCCTGTGATTAATACAACAGAATTAATATTTCCTTAAATTTTCACAATATTTGAACACAATTAAATTTTCATCAAAAAATTAAAATCAAAAATTACACTGAAATCAAAATAACTGCGAATCTAAGGCATCTTAGGGCATAGAATTTTTCTTTATTTTTCTAGTGTTTAATACAACAGAATTAATATTTCCTTAAATTTTCACAATATTAGAACACAATTAAATTTTCATCAAAAAATTAAAATCAAAAATTACACTGATTTCAAAATAATTGCAAATCTATGGCATCTTAGGGCATAGAATTTTTTCGTTATTTTTCCTGTGTTTAATACAACAGAATTAATATTTCCTTAAATTTTCAGAATATTTGAACACAATTAAATTTTCATCAAAAAATTAAAATCAAAAATTACACTGAAATCAAAATAATTGCAAATCTATGGCATCTTAGGGCATAGAATTTTTTCCTTATTTTTCCTGTGTTTAATACAACAGAATTAATATTTCCTTAAATTTTCAGAATATTTGAACACAATTAAATTTTCATCAAACAATTAAAATCAAAAATTACACTGAAATCAAAATAATTGCAAATCTATGGCATCTTAGGGCATAGAATATTTTCGTTATTTTTCCTGTGTTCATTAAAGTAGAATTAATATTTTCTTAAAATTTCAGGATATTGGAACAAAATTAAATTTTTATCAAAAAATTCAAATCAAAAATTAAACTGAAATCAAAATTACTACGAATCTAAGGCATCTTAGGGCATAGAATTTTTTCTTTATTTTTCCTGTGTTTATTACAACAGAATTAATATTTTCTTAAATTTTCAGAATATTTGAACACAATTAAATTTTCATCAAAAAATTAAAATCAAAAATTACACTGAAATCAAAATAATTGCAAATCTATGGCATCTTAGGGCATAGAATTTTTTCGTTATTTTTCCTGTTTTTAATACAACAGAATTAATATTTCCTTAAATTTACACAATTAAATTTTCATCAAGAAACTAAAATCAAAAATTAAACTGAAATCAAAATTACTGCGAATCTAAGGCATCTTAGGGCATAGAATTTTTTCTTTATTTTTCCTGTGTTTATTACAACAGAATTAATATTTCCTTAAATTTTCAGAATATTTGAACACAATTAAACTTTCTTCAAAAAATTAAAATCAAAAATTACACTGAAATCAAAATAACTGCGAATCTAAGGCATCTTAGGGCATAGAATTTTTTCGTTATTTTTCCAGTGTTTAATACAACAGAATTAATATTTCCTTAAATTTTCAAAATATTTGAACAAAATTAAATTTTTATCAGAAAATTTAAATCAAAAATTGCACTGAAATCAAAATAACTGCAAATCTAAGACATCTTAAGGCTTAGAATTTTGTCGTTATTTTTCCTGTGTTTATTACAACAGAGGTAATATTTTCATAACAATTCAGAATATTTGAACAAAATTAAATTTGTATCAAAAAATTTAAATCAAAAATAACACTGGAATCAAAATAACTGCAAATCTAATGCATCCTTAGGACTAAGAATTTTTTCCTTATTTTTCCTGTGTTTATTACAACAGAGTTAATAGTTTCATGAAGTTTCAGAATATTTGAACTAAATTAAATGTGTTTACTACTACAGAATTAATATTTTCAGACAATTTCAGAATATTTATCAAAATATTTAACTCAAAAATTGCACTGAAATCAAAATAACTGCAAAGCGAATGCATCTAGGGCTTAGAATTTTTTCGTTATTTTTCCTACTACTACAGAATTGATATTTTTATAAAATTTCAGAATATTTCAAAAAAATTAAATTTTTATGAAAAAATTTAAATCAACAATTTGCACCGAAATCAAAATAGCTGCAAATCCAAGACGTCTTAGGGCTTAGAATTTTTTCCCTATTTTTCCTGTGTTAATTACAAAAGAGTTAATATTTTCATAAAGTTTCAGAATATTTGAACGAAATTAAATTTTTATCAAATAATTTAAATCATAAATTGCACTGGAATCAAAATAACTGCAAGTCTAAAGGTACGTGCAGAGTAAAAGCGGGTAGCCAGCAAGCTCATTTCAGCGAGCTTATTACCAGTAAACCGATAGCTTGTTCCGAGCAGAGTAAACGCCGGTTTTGCCCGCTTACATTAACTGTTATTTAAATATAACAAGCATCGTAGCATCTATCTTTGTTTTTGCTGCGTATTAAAGAAGCTAAATTGTAACACGTTCGTTGTGAATCTATTACATACAAATGCAACGTTTATTTCTGTAATTGAATACTTTTCATCAGCGCCAGCAGACAGACGGCCGCCGCGCCGCGCCCACGCCAAAGACGACAACTACTGCACGTGCACCTACGCATACTTGTAATCTAATACTATTGTATCATTTTGAACACATGCATTTCTTTATCCAAGTTTATTAACACTTTTTATGATTATTTAATTTTTATATAAACTTTGAAATAAATTACATTATTATTATGTAGATACTTAAAATTGATACGGTTTTTGATGTTTATTTAAAATTTAGTGCATACTAATTAGCGATGCAAATCAATTACATCTTAATTTATTAGAAGTGGAAAATATTCAATCAATAATTTTTACTTAAAAAATATTAGTAATATGCATGCCTATTAAGAAACTTGATACCGCTTGCTTTCTCGTTTGCCGACCAGGTCGTAGATTTAACTTATGTCTTTTCAAATTGTGTTAAATTTTAGGAAAAAGTAATTTGCAAATTATTGAAAATATCTACTAGTAGAAATTGAAACACTTATCGAATTTGTACTAATAATTATTATTGCACCTGTCACATGAAAATGATTTTTTTTATTTATTTCGGGTTTTTATAAAATAGTAACAATAAATTAATTTACGGTGTAGATAATGTACATATTATTACATATAAAGTTTCAAAATCAAATATTGAATTAATTTATTTAACGATTGAAAGCAACAAAGCGGGTACCTGCTAGCAAACAATGAACAAATCATTCTTTTAAATATAGGCAAGCAGGCTACCAGCGAGATTCGACCTTGCTTATAACCACGTGATCACTCCCATCTCTTTACATTGAATTATGAGCAAAAGTCGGCGCTTATACAAAAACCGCGTTTACTATGCGCACTGTATTCCGACAATCAAGCAAGCTGGTTCGAGAAACCCGTTCCGATATATCTGATTACACTGTGAGCACTTGCATTTAATTACTACGTGGGATTGTTGGTAGCGATAATCTGAAACCGGCAACCCGCTTTTACTCTGCACGTACCTTAACTCGTCATATAGCTTAGAATTTTTTTCTTATTTTTCCTGTGTTTATTACAACGAAATTAATATTTTCATAACATTTCAGAATATCTAAACATAATTAAATTTTTATCAAAAAATTTAAATCAAAAATATTGCACTGAAAACAAAATAACTGCAAATCTAAAGTATCTTTATGGCTTAGAATTTTTTTGTAATTTTTCCCGTGTTTACTACTACGGAGTTAATATTTTCAGAAAATATCAGAATATTTGAACAAAATTAAATTTTTGTCAAAAAATTTATATCAAAAATTATAATTGCACTGAAAACAAAATAACTGCAAACCTAAGGCATTTTAAGGCTTAGAATTTTTTCGTTATTTTTCCTGTGTTCACTACTACAGAATTAATATTTTCAGACAATTTCAGAATATTTCAACAAAATTAAATTTTTATCAAATAAGTTAAATCAAAAATTGCACTGGAATCAAAATAACTGCAAGTCTAACGCATCTTAGGGCTTAGAATTTTTTCGTTATTTTTCCTGTGTTTATTACAACAGAGTTAATAGTTTCATGAACTTTCAGAACATTTGAACAAAATTAAATATTTGTCAAAAAATGTAAATCAAAAATTGCACTGAAATCAAAATATCTGCAAATCTAAGGCATCTTAAGGCTTAGAATTTTTTGGTTATTTTTCCTGTGTTTGGAAATCCGCCACTGGTACTTACTGATTAAAATGATTAATTATATCTCACATCAGTTGTAACTAACATCAGAAAGTTTAATTTTAAAAAAGTTTAATAATTCGGGAAAAGTTGAAATGAAGTTGATACTTACTTCACCTAATACTTCTGGCGTTAAAACATCTGGAGCTTCTATAAGAATACGTTCCATGCGAATTCCGTTTTGAAATTTGGTCATCAACCAATTGGTATCCTTGATAAATTCTGAATTTCGTGGTACCCACAATTTTAAAGGATTTTTTTCTTGATAAAATCGTAAATATCCTAGAGCACTTATTGCTACTACTATCCAACATATTCCTATGGTTTTCCATGGATGAGATGCTACTTTATAACCTAACCTACATTTTGAAGTTAAAATTAACTTATAGAGATAAAAATAGGTGACTTACTTGTAATAAAATTGTTCTATAGATGTAACTATATAGTATGAAATCTTTTCATACCATTTCAAATTTTTTGTCATTTCTTTTATACTTTTACGTGCATTATTTTATGAAGAAGGTCTGAAATAAAAAAGAATCATATTAAATAATAATAAAATATTGTCGAGTTAACTTGAATACAATAAAATACATATTTCAATAGTGAAATATTGGTCTTTGTGAAAAAAGCAAAAAGTTAATTTCTTTACTACTGTTGACCCCAAAAATTAAAAGTTCGAGTCCCGGAAATGAGATGGTATACATTTTAGAAATTATAATACAATATTGCCCATTTCAAGTTTATTGTCCATTGTATGGAACCTGACCTAATACTTATTATCAAGTGACATTTTTGCAATATTTATATTCTGAGAATTTATGAATGTTTATTTAATTCAAAAATACATTGTAACGAGAATTTTGTGAAAGCAGGGTCGGCATTGAGAATGTACATTTGTCTAATATATAAAATCCGTTTAAAAAATTTGACTTGACAGAAAAACTGGACTTTTAAATGCAAAAAAAAATAGAAATTACAATAAATATTTCACCCTAGAAAATAAAAATGTATTAATTATGTTTCTGTCTTTTTGGACCTTTTCAGGCAAGCGTAATCGAAAAAATTATAAGTAAAATTTTGAAAAAATAGAAATTTGAAAAATAAAATATGAAAAAAAAGAAAAAATCAAAAACTTAAACAATAATTAACCTTATTAATTTTTGTTTGTAGGTATTTATTATTTGTTTTCTCTTATTTATCAATAATAAAATAAAAATAGGATGTGGTTGAAGTGTTGTCTATTAATTATCAGCAAAAAAATATTTTTAAATAGATAAATACGCCTCTTATATTTCTTACGTGACATTGTAGTGAGTTGTTTATCAGGTTCCAGCTATCATTTAGTTTTAAACAATTTGAACATAACCAAATATAATTAAAATGATTGAAACCGAAAGGTCGTGCTCAGGAAATAAATATTATCAAAATGAAGGAGTCGAGCTAGAAGAAGATGAATTTGGCACATTTATTGATACAAAAAATGTATCCAATTCTGTTAGAAGATTTACATGGAGAAATACTAATAATATTACAGTTCAAGTGATAACTTATGGAGCTACAATAACTGCAATTAAAATGCCAGACAAAAATGGAACAGTCGCAGATATTGTCATGGGTTTTGATGACATGAAAGGTAAAATTTTTCAAAATTTTTAATTTTAAAAACATAGGTTCAAGGTACTCAATTATAATGGATCTAATGCCGCTTCCACACGATGTCTGTTTTATAGGCGAACATTCGGCGTGTTTTACGTTTGCCAAATGCTCGGCAAAGTTGAGACACGGTGAATGTACCGAAACATTTTCTAAATCAGTGGTTCCCATTATTATATAAAAATATATTTTTAATTAAATACTATAGAAGATCCGAAAGTTTTTATTGTTTAAAAATAGAATAAATTTATCTCCGTAACATTTTTTAGTTTATTTATTTATATAAAAGAATTTGTAGGTAAATATTTCAGCAAAAACTAGTATAATTAACAGTATAAAAATAAACAATGCGATAATAATTACATAATAAAAGAATTATAAATAATAACATTTAAGACTAAAACATACCTGATTAAAATAGTTAAATATTTTATTTTCTGATATTTTATTGTAAAATTAAATTATATATTTAAATTAAAAGAATATAAATTATAGAATATTATGTGGTAAAAAAAAAAATAAAAAAATATGAGGGGTATTTATAATTATCTACATAGTCAGCCTTGACCATTTGGAGTGTATCTACAAAAACGATTTTTATAATAATAAGAATTATTACTTATTAGACATGCAGTAGAGACTAGATAGTTAGGCAAAAATAGATCGGATTTAGGAGAAGCCCTAACATAACCCACCAATAGAGAAAGTTTATTAACGCTAATAAACGTTTTAAACTTCCTCTATTGATTATTATTATTATTAATTATTGGTGATCACCACCAATAAAAAACCAAAAAAAGAGGAAAAACAATTAAAACGTTTATTAGCGTTAATAAACTTTCTCTATTAGTGGGTTATGTTAGGGCTTCTCCTAAGTCCGATCTATTTTTGACTAACTATCCTGTCACTAGAATTTCACAGTTAGCATAATTGCCAGTCATCATGATAATTATCATTATCTGTTGCAAATTTCTTGATTCACTGCTTTGGGGTAGTCGTGGTATCATTCTCATTGATTACATTGATCTCATTGATTAGAAAAGGGGAAAACCATAACTGTGTGTTGAGTTAACCCTACACTGCTCATTGTATCATATATGAGACATATTAGAAATCGATGCATTAAATATAATGTTCAAATAATAATATGCTAAAATCGGTGTGTATCGTATCTGTAAGGTACCAGCTATATTATAATATTAAGATAATTAGACTGGCATCAGAATTATAACCATAATCAACAAATTTAGTTGGTTGCTATCACATAATAGCGCGGTGTATGTTTGCGGCAAAGGAGCCGTCCAATATTTTTTTAAATATTTTTCCATCATTCTATGACTTAAAACACAGTTGTCATATTTTTTTTGAGTAGAAATAAAAAATCGAGCAGTGTAGGGTTAAAGGGGGGACTATGTAGAATAATAAAATATTTTCAATTCAAAATTTCGCGATGTACTGATGCAGCATTTGATGTGTATAGAAAATACCTGTAATATTTGTGAAATAGCGAATTTTGACATTCATGCGCGTCATTTCCACTTTTTTAAAATTTTAATTTTTTAATTATAAAATTTTTACATACAACTGAAGTTTGAAATATCAAAAATGAAAAAAAGCTCATATAAACAGAAAATTTTCAAAAAGGCACAAAAGCGAAAAAGAGCATAAAAGTCGAAAAAAAATGTATGCCATCGTTTTTCTCTTTTAAACAAATATAAGGAAGAATATAGGTAATATTTATGTGTTGCCTAGAAATCAGCACTCAAATTATTATAAAAAAAAATCCGGTTGATCGTTACCAATCAACAAGTTTTTCTTAATTTTTACATGTTAGACTCAACTTTAATTGCAATTAATATAATTCAATTTCATAATTTGCTTAATTAAAGTAATCTAATTATTGAATACAACGTTAGAATTGCTTCTTGTTAAAAGTTGCTCGTTGCACTCACTAATTGAAAATTAACATTGCTTTTATCCTAATTCTAATGTATCATAGATATAGACTTTTTGGCCGTTATTAATTAAATTATATTTAATTCAGAATAAAGTTTTTAAAGCTACTAAAATTTTTTTAAATGGGCTAAATATCAAGTGTCAGGTATCTTTAGAAGCGGAATACAAATCTCCTCAAATTGATACCATTTTCATTCTTAACCGTTATTATGGGTAGCAGGCAGGAATGAAAGAAAAATCAATTTCCTATGTTAATTTCCTATGTTCATATCGGCGGTCGGTCACCCGGTATATTTTTTTCCAATAAAAAAATTGTCGTACAATGAAATTTACTATAAATTAAGAGTACCTATACGATATATCCGTTATGTCACATGAATGGATTAACGAGATTCCTGCTAAATTTATTTATCAGAAAATAAATAAAATAACAAATAAATTAAACTCTTCGTTTCCAAACCTATCAGAGCTTACGTTATTTCTTAAACAACTGTCCTCTTCATTTTAAAATCTCGGTAATCCATTCATGCGTATCAGTGGTGGACACATAACGTATAAAATAAAAGCAATCACGAGTGGACTAGCGAGATTACTACTGAAATACTGAACCGATTCCTTAAATCGCATTTGGAAAGATCTGCCCGTATGTTCAATGTATTTTTGATAACATTCATGCGTCACATCATGTCAATGAGTGACATGAGAGTCACAATTAAAGGTGCGCATACACCTGCCTATTAGAAGACCATCTTCAGATTTAAAAAAATTTCTGTCAGATAAGATTATCAAGTAATTCATTTTTAAAGTAATTTTCTATTAATCCACGTTAAAAAATGATTAATACATAAATTGATATAATTTATATGCGATGAATTATTATAATGATAACATCGAAAATTGATAAATGTTATTAAATTTATTTGCAAATGACAAAAAAAATCAAGTATGTGATGATTCATAATTAGAACCAAAATAAATATTTAAAAAACCGGGAAATTTTTGAATGTAATTGATAAATGTTTATAAAAATAAACAATTAATGCAATAGGTACAAATAAATAATTAATCAAAATTCATACCTTGAAAATAAATATTAATTTTTTTTTAAATATTTACGCTTGAATTTGTACACGATTTTGAAAAAAATCGTTATTAGAACGTATTCATTTTATCGAGCACACAATAACAGGCATACGCTCACAGCTGACTGCTGCTTCTAAACACGCTTCGATTATTTACTGACTTGCGCACTAAAATTTGTTCAAGGAGATACAGAATCGTAATTACATTAATTTGTTTTACTATAGACAATTACCTACAATTATTATTGACGTATTAAAAAATATTTATTTTTAAATGATTTTTTTACGCTCTACTTCGAGAAATTTATTGTAAATTTCTCATTTATTCCGAAATGTTGAGGTGAGAAAATTTGGGTTTCTTATTGCAAATGCTGATAATCTCCAATGATAATGAATGTAACAAACAGAAGCAAAGCAGGCAATTGGACAGATATTTAAATGCGAAGATCGACCCTGGCGCTGGTCAGCTGGCGCATAAAACCTGCTTGCTTTCTTTGTGTTCATACCTTTACATCAATCACTTGCATCATATAAGAGGCTGAGAAGCCTAAGGGCCAAAATATCTATCCAGCTTAAAGCAAAGTAAAATTTCATACATTGTTTTTTTAATTTATGCATTATATAGGGTGTTTTTTTAGCTGCATGAGAACTTTCAATAGGGATAACAATTGAATCAAGATTGCTATGGAAACAGTTTTTTGACATTTGTGTTTAGCAAGGTTTGGCATTTGATAATGCATAGATTGACCATTGAACAACGCTACCAAATTGGGCTCACAACCAATTGGAAGTGGATCCATTTTTTTACCGTAAAATTTTGTTCAGTGACGAGGCACATTTCTGGTTAAATAGGCATGTGAACAAACAAAATTGCCGTATATGGAGTGAGACCAATCCGGGACATTATCTTGAGACTCCATTGCATCCATTAAAATTGACTGTTTGGTGTGGAATACACGCCAACGGCATCATTGGTCCATATGTCTTTCGAAATGAGGAAGGAGCTACCGTTACGGTGAATGGTGTGAGATATCGACACATGCTCAATACATTTTTGTTTCCAAAACTTCAAGAGCTAAACATTGACAACTTATGGTTCCAACAGGATGGTGCTACGTGCCACACAGCCAACGAAACCATCAATTTATTGAAAGGACAATTTGGTGACAACATTATTTCAAAACGTGGTCCTATCAATTGGCCTCCAAGATCGTGTGATTTGACACCTCCAGATTATTTTCTGTGGGGGTATGTTAAATCCATGGTTTATGCTAACAAACCAACAACTCTAGAAGCATTGGAGGCTAATATTCAGCAAGCCATTTATGAAATAAAGCCAGAAATATTGGAAAAAGTGGTCAAAAATTGGACTGAACGGATGCGCTTCGTAACCATTAGTCGTGGTGGTCACATGCCGGAAGTCATGTTCAAATCATAAATGCCTTTAACTGTACTTTCATAAAAAAATTATAACCAAAACATTCCGTCAGGTTTTTAATGTTTTATTTCATTTTGAAGTTCTCATGCAGCTAAAAAAACACCCTATACAACATAATTAATTATTATTAATAATAAAATGAACTTCAGCACTTACGATTATTACATCAATTTTATTATTCTTGTAATTAGTATAATAAATTTTATTCAATTAAATAATAAATAAAAATAATTATACTTTTAAATAACTCTCTGAGGATATAATGAAATAAAGGAATGCCTGAATGAAACCCTAAAATTCTCTATGCATTTCTCCTATTATAATAGAAATTATCTTCGTCAAAACTAAAATTGAAGAGTATAAAATTATTTTATAATAATATTTTTTTTCTTTTCAACTTCCAAATTTCAGCCTTCACATTCGAAAAACTTTTCGGCTTCTTTACGAACTATAACCCATATCTAAATTTTGTTTTCTATCATTTTTTTGTCAAGAGCTACTATAGTCTATTTATTGATCGCATGTAGTGGATGTAAACAGTGATCAACGCGTTACATGCACGTGATTGCATTATGTTTATTGCACCTGTAATTGCGATTGCGTGTTTGCAAGGTCAAAATAGATGCGTCCATGCGCAATGACAAACTCCTCCCCATAAATCACGTGCAAACTGCATGTATTTGTTATTCTCCACTGCATGCGATAAATAAATAGACTATAGAAAATATAATGAAAAATTGATCAAAACCCTAATATTTTTTAAATAAAAGCATTGTTTTCACTTTAGGATATTTGACTCCGCTTAACCCTTACTTTGGAGCAACCGTTGGAAGAGTTGCAAACAGAATTGGATACAGCAAAATTACAATAGAAGGAACGGTTTATAATGTAAATGCCAATTTAGGTCAACATCAACTTCATGGTGGTTTTAAGGGTTTTGACAAGGTAGGAAGTATGACCTCTCAGCTCTTCAACTATTATATTTAATTGAGTAGGTTAATTGGGAACATCACCAAGATGGAACCAAAGTCACCATGAGTTATAATTCGCCAGATAAAGAGGAAGGATTTCCTGGAGATGTTTTGGTACATGTTTCATATGAACTTACAAGTGACAACAGATTTTTGATTAATTTTAACGCAACTACGACTAAACCAACGTTTGTTAACTTGACAAACCATTCCTATTTTAATCTAGCTGGACATAATGGTGGTGCTGGAGAATTATATAAGCATGTCGTTTGCATTAACGCAAATCAAACAACTGACGTGGATGAAAATTCCATCCCTAGTGGAAAACTATTAGCCGTATCTGATACCATTTTTGACTTGCAAGTTCCTAAAGTATTAGGAGAAGTAATTGATAAAATTCCTGGTTATATCGGTTATGATCATAATTTTTGTGTTAATAAGGGTTCGGATCAAGAAAATACTTTTATTGCCAAGTAAAATACAACCAGCAACCAACCAAGTTAATAATTTTTACAATTAAAATTTTTAGGGTTATTCATCCACCCAGTGGAAGAATTTTGGAAGTTTACAGCAATCAGCCAGGTGTACAATTTTATACATCCAATTCAATACCGGAAAATCCAATAGATTATCAAGGAGTAATTGAGTGCTAACTATTTTGTTTTTCTTCATTTAATTAATAATTAATTTCAGGATATTAAAACGTTGCCAAAAATTGAAGGGAAAAATCATACTCCGTATTACAAGCATGGTTCATTTTGTTTGGAAACACAAAATTGGCCTGATGCAATTAACCACGTAAGAATGTTCAAATAACATTTGTAGAATGAACTCAAAAAATTTTTTACAGGCTAATTTTCCCAAGGCTGTACTGAATCCAGGAGAAATGTATCATCATACTTGCGAATACAAATTTTTTATTAAGTCAGCATAAATTTTTCTTTTTCTTCAGTAAATTCTTAGTTTTAGGATGTCTTGTAAATGAAAATTCTAGTTTTCCTTTAAATTTTCCTATTAATAATCCTAATAATAATTATTACAAAGTAATATACATTTAAATTAAAAAATACCCATTGTTTATTTCAATAATTGAATCGGTTGATGCAGAAACTGAATTTGTCCACTTTTTTCCGATTTTTAGGTCGAAAAATAAAATACGTCTCTACATTCGTTTCTTCCTTACGACCGTGACTTAGGGCTCATTAAAAGAATTTTGCGAAAGGAAGGCCGAATTTCACAACCAAATTTCATATTTATAACTTATATGGAGACTTAAAACTGATTAGATCTTGGTTTAATTCGGTAGTTTATAACAGAAAATTAATTACTTATTCTTTTGTTTTAAAAATATTATATTTTTACAATAAATTCGAAACAAAAGTATGATTATACAAATAGTTTTAAGGTTCTGTATAAAATTAAGCGTGGTACCTACTTTTTATTATAACACAATAACAATAATTTAAAATTATTATAATATAACAACTTATTATATACTACTAAAACAAAAAATTTACCGTAAACCGCTAACTTTAGTACGATTTTTACAGTTTTTTGGTTATAAAATCGTAATTAGTTATCAAATTTAGTTAGCAGTAGGATTATTATAAAAAGTTCTACTTTGACTCATAAAATCTACTTAGAATTTATTACTTTATCATTTTCACAACTGAGAAAATGGGCCTAAAAAGTGTCACAAAGTAACCCCAGGTAGAAACCTATTGTTTTGACTATTTGTATCGACTTTGAAGTATACTAATGGATCCAGGTTTCATCCATGGTTATGAACCGGCGCACAAAGTCTTTCGGATTACACGTAAACATGCTCAAATTCTGCTGGGAAGTTGTAACACGAATTCGTTTTTGGTCGAGTGTGAGCAAACTGCGATGACCCATTGCGCGCAGAGCTTCTTCGTGCCCAAAAGCGCATGTTAAGATATTGCCCACACGTTCATTGACATACCCAGAGCCTTATCTAGCTCCCTTAATTTTGATTTGGGATCATGCAAAATCATAGAATGGACTTTTTCGATGTTTTCTGGTGTAGTGACCTAATTCGGGCGTCCAGCTTCATTGGTGTTCGTACGGCTACAACGAAAATCTGCAAACCTCTTATGAATAGTTCCAATCGATGGTGCAGAGTCCAGGTAATACTTGTCCAGCTTGGCTTTAGTTTCGGTTATCGTTTTCTTGCAAAAATAATAGTTTTTAATCAAAACTAGAAACTCACTTTTTTCTATCTTAAAATATCCTCGTTAGTTTAGTCATTTCTTAGTGCTGTAACTTGTAAATGCATAATCGTAAATGGCTGTAATTTTGAGATGATGGATCAAAGTATGATTTAGTTGTCTTATCAAATCTGACTCTTCCGCTCCGGACCCTACAGAGCCGTTTTGACAACACTTTACCAATTAAAAATAACCCCTAGAGCCGTCCAACTAAGCAAAGTACCAGGGTATTACGCTATTACATATACCAGATATAAGGTGTATAATTTGTATGGCTCCATAAGGGTTAAAAATGGTGCCAGTGTTGGCTATTTACTTACCAAAACTTGAACAAAAAATATAATTCTGCTTACACTATTTTGAAAATAACAGGAAAAATAACGAAAAAATTCTAAGCCCTAAAGGCCGTGTGACACTTGTGTAAATTTTGTACAAAATTGAATATTAAATGAGAGAGAAAGAGAACAAAATTGTACAATTTATATTCTCCCTCTCTCTCATTTAGTATTAAATTTTGTACAAAATTTACACAAGTGTCACACGGCCTTAAGATGCCTTAGATTTGCAGTTATTTTGATTTTAGTGCAATTTTTGATTTAAATTTTTAAATAAAAATTTAATTTTGTTCAAATATTCTGAAACTTTATGAAAATATTAACTCTTTTGTAATTAACACAGGAAAAATAACGAAAAAATTCTAAGCCCAAAGTTGCCTTAGATTTGCAGATATTTTGATTTCAGTGCAATTTTTTGATAAAAATTTAAATTTGTTAAAATATTCTGAAATTTTATGAAAATATTAACTTTTTTGTAATTAACACAGGAAAAATAACGAAAAAAATCTAAGCCCTAAGATGACTTATAGATTTGCAGATATTTTGATTTAAATTTTTTGATAAAAATTTAATTTTGTTGAAATATTCTGAAACTTTATGAAAATATTAACTCTTTTGTAATTAACACAGGAAAAATAGGGAAAAAATTCTAAGCCCTAAGATACCTTAACCCTTATGTTACCGAATAGGGGTCAGCGGCGGTTCTAGGGCGGTGCGGTCGCACCGGGCGCCATCCTAAGGGGAGCGCCAAAATGACAAAATATTTCGAAAAAATTAATAATTTGTTTGTTTTTTTGAAAAAAAAATATATTTTTTTGATATTTGCAAGCGCAAAAGCGAGGAAAGTAACTTTGTAGTTAATTTTTCTTTCTTAATTTGTTTAAATGCATACCTTTTCAAACAACTATTGGTTTATTTTTACGTTTTACTCCACGGAAGGGGGAGGGCCAAAAGAGACCTCGCACCACTTAAAAATCTTCCTAGAGCCGCCGCTGATAGGGGTGCCCGGGTACTTTTTTGACTTTGCAGGTGTATATCTCAGTTTGTATTTTTCACAGCGTATTGGGACTTTGTGACATCTTATAAAATAAGTTCTAAATAAATTAAAGCAATTTTAAAAGTTTTTCGATTTTTACAAATGCAATTTTTTCGCGATTATAACAGACTATGCCTATAATCCCGAATGGGGTACCCGGGTACCCCTAATTGAAAATCGCATATTATTGACCTAAAAACGGATGATTTTCTTGGAAACAAGTGATTTATTTTTTATAATGCAAGTGATATTGCCTACAAAACACTAACAAACTCGAAAAAAAGCACTAAAAAACATAAATTAGCAAAAAATTTTTTCGGGGTACCCGGGTACCCCTTATTGAAAATCGCATATTATTGACCTAAAAACGGATGCTTTCATTGAAAACAAGTGATTTATTTTTTATAATGCAAATGATATTGCCTACAAAACACTAACAATCTCGAAAAAAGCACTAAAAAAAATAAATTCGCAAAAATTATGTCGGGGTACCCCTTATTGAAAATCGCATATTATTGACCTAAAAACGGATGATTTTATTAAAAACAAGTGAGTTATTTTTTATAATGCAAGTGATAATGCCTGCAAAACACTAACAATCTCGAAAAAAGCACTGAAAAACATAAATTCGCAAAAATTATGTCGGGGTACCCATTATTGAAAATCGTATATTATTCACCTAAACACGGATGATTTTATTGAAAACAAGTGATTTATTTTTTATAATGCAAGTGATATTGCCTACAAAACACTAACAATCTCGAAAAAAAGCACTAAAAAATATAAATTAGCAAAAAAATTTTTCGGGGTACCCCGTACTTGAAAATACCCTTATTGAAAATCGCACATTATTGACCTAAAAACGGATGATTTTATTGAAAACAAGAGAGTTATTTTTTATAATGCAAATGATATTGCCTACAAAACACTAACAATCTCGAAAAAAGAAGTAAAAAAAATAAATTCGCAAAAATTATGTCGGGGTACCCCTTATTAAAAACGCACATTATTGACCTAAAAACGGATGATTTTATTGAAAACAAGTGAGTTATTTTTTATAATGCAAGTGATAATGCCTGCAAAGCACTAACAATCTCGAAAAAATTACTAAAAAACATAAATTCTCAAAAATTATGTCGGGGTACCCCTTATTGAAAATCGCATATTGTTGACCTAAAAACGGATCATTTTATTGAAAACAAGTGATTTATTTTTTATAATGCAAGTGATATTACTTACAAAACACTAACAATTTCAAAAAAAGCACTAAAAACATAAATTCGCAAAAATTATGTCGGGGTACCCGGGTACCCCATCCGGGTGATATATGTTGTTTTTTTATTCGGTAACATAAGGGTTAAATTTGCAGTTATTGTGATTTCAATGCAATTCTTGATTTAAATTTTTTGATAAAAATTTAATTTTGTTCAAATATTCTGAAACTTCATGAAACTATTAATTCTATTGTAAGAAACACAGGAAAAATAGCGAAAAAATTCTAAGCCCTAAGATGCCTTAGATTTGAAGATATTTTGATTTCAGTGCAATTTTGGATTTAAATTTTTTGATAAAAATTTAACTTTATTCAACTGAAACTTTATGAAAATATTACCTCTTTTGTAATTAACACAGGAAAAATAGGGAAAAAATTCTAAGCCCTAAGATGCCTTAAATTTGCAGTTATTGTGATTTCAATGCAATTCTTTTAATTTAAATTTTTTGATAAAAATTTAATTTTGTTCAAATATTCTGAAACTTCATGAAACTATTAATTTTATTGTAAGAAACACAGGAAAAATAACGAAAAAATTCTAAGCCCTAAGATGCCTTAGATTTGAAGATATTTTGATTTCAGTGCAATTTTTGATTTAAATTTTTTGATAAAAATTTAATTTCGTTCAAATATTCTGAAACTTCATGAAACTATTAACTCTGTTGTAATAAACACAGGAAAAATAACGAAAAAATTCTAAACCCTAAGATTTGTAGTTATTTTGATTTCAGTGCAATTTTTGATTTAAATTTTTTGATAAAAATTTAATTTCGTTCAAATATTCTGAAACTTCATGAAACTATTAACTCTGTTGTAATAAATACAGGAAAAATAACGAAAAAATTCTAAACCCTAAGATTTGTAGTTATTTTGATTTCAGTGCAATTTTTGATTTAATAAAGTTTTTGCTAAAAATTTAATTTTGTTCAAATATTCTGAAACTTTATGAAAATATTAACGCTATTGTAATAAATACAGGAAAAATAACGAAAAAATTCTAGGCCCTAAGATGCATTCGATTTGCGGTTATTTTGATTTCATCAGTGCAATTTTTGAGTTAAATTTTTTGACAAATATTCTAAAATTGTCTGAAAATATTAATTCTGTAGTAGTAAACACAGGAAAAATAAGGAAAAAATTCTAAGCCCTAAGATGCCTTAAATTTGCAGTTATTTTGATTTCAATGCAATTCTTGATTTAAATTTTTTGATAAAAATTTAATTTTTTTGATAAAAATTTAATTTTTTTGATTAATGGTGCTGGTGAATGGGCCTTCCGGGTTCAAACCAATTGCTTTAGGAAGTGTAGGATTAGTGAAAACTTAGGGCCAGTTGTATAAAAGAGGGTTAACTCGGGGATCAGCTGATCCTGGTTCAAGAGCTGACCCAGGATCAACGTAAGGTAGATAAATTTACTTGATAGGTTTAATTTATAAAAAAAATGTACTTGATAGGTTTATTTGTAATCTATCTACCTTGCGGCGATCCTGGGTCAGCTCTTGAACCAGGATCAGCTGATCCCCGAGTTAACCCTCTTTTATACAACTGGCCCTTAGAAGGGGGCCTCATAATTGAATTGCGCCTGACGCCACCTAAGTTCTAAAACCGCCACTGGTCCTGTTCAATAGTAGATTAATCACCAAAGTGTTATTATTTTTCTTTTCCTACCCTAAAATACCTACCAAATTAATTTTGCGCCATTTGAAAATTTTAATTCGAGAGGAAGATGTGGGTCCTAACCTTCCAAGTTTGTGGCTACTGACCAGGTCTACAGGTTAGATCAGGGGTCGGCAACCTTTTTTGGTTGCAGGTCATTAACTAAAATGTGTGTAATAAGAGAAAGTATTAAATTGTCAAAAGACTATGATGACATCTCAACTTTTTATAAAACTTGACTTACGCCACTCTACTTTTCAATGGCATATCTATAGTAATATATCATACGTACTATAATAAAGTGTCTAACATCAAAAAATGCACACTGAATGTTTATAAAACTTATATTTTCAAATATCATAACATGTAACACAAATGACAAATTTTAAATAATTAACGAATAAATATTTTCAGTGGAAACAACTAACAGGTCCAAAATATTTGTTAAAATTACATTACTTAAGTACAGAATATGAATAGGTTTGTAGAGTTATTTTTATAAAACAATACATTCATTTAAAATTTACTAATACAATTTTGTAAGATCATTTTTGTACTTTATAATTATACAATAGCAAAACAATTGTTACTCGTCCAATCATACAACAATCTATAAAAGTTACTATTTACATTTTGACAAGTATATTATTACACAGCCTCGAGTTTATGTAACAAACATAAATCTACAAAAATATATCATATATATATTTACTTAATACAGGCTCATAGATATTATACTGGTATTAAAAAGAGAAATATAAGCCTATAATAAAATATTTGGCATTCCAAGTTGTATTGCACATCTTTTAATTTTTATATTTATATTAACTATAAAATATTACATGCAACACAAAATTGTCCAATTTTTTGGGTCAATTTTAAAAATAAACATGCTAATCAAACAAAACAAACAAAATGAAGTAATCGTAGTAAAACGTGATGTAAGAAAACCTTTGAAAAAGAGAATTTTCATCAAACATGTACCAATCGCATCCTTTCAGGAAGTTATCTAAAACGATAACCCATAAAATCAGTCTCTTGAAATATTCGATGGACATTTGATTAAAGTCATTATTAATATAAACAATAAATTGAGAATATGGTTGATAACAAAATAAGAATAACGTAATTAAATAACATAATAAAGAGAAATAATACTTAATTACTGGATTCTTCGAATAAGTAATTATAGGAAGGATGACCGGTATACGGACGAATTTCTCCGTGAATGATTGTTTGAACAATCCAAGATGAAGAAACCAGAGGAACTCCAACTCCATAAGCTGCCGTCAATTTTGGGCAGTGCATACCATCTTCTACCACGATAAGATCTGTATTTTCAAAAGGTCCTACATATGGTGTGGTGGTAGCACCAAGTGCATTGCAAATATGCACCCAAAACTTACTGAAATTAGGATTGTCATAATGAGCTATGCATATACTTAGGTTGCTTAAGGGCAAAGAGCTTTTCCGTTCGAACATGTTTACAAAACGTAACTTCTCGATGGACCAACCCGCCGGGAGTTCTTGTAATGAAACAAGCTCCCGGTTAAGCGTACATGATACAATCCATTGATGGCACAATATTTTAATACCAAACGCCAAACATTTTAAATATTTAGGAGTTAAACAGGGCCGATTAGTGATTAAATAAGTCTTATTATATTCGCATGCTTTTACGTCTTCCAGTGTTTGCACTATTCTCCCATTTGCTAACTTAATCTGTTGCACCAAACGATCGTAAATAAACGGTACATCCGAAAACGGAAAGTCTTCGCTATCCGTTAGCACCTCTTCTGCAGGTTTACTAGGCGGACTAATACTGCAGGTAATTAAAAAATTGTAACCTCTAAACCAGTCTCCTCGAACATCTAAAGGGCCCAACAGTAAATCCTCATTTTTATTGGTACGCTTGGGCACTTTGCCTTGCAAATTCTTTAACTTAAGGGAACTATTTAAATTTTGAGGTATGTTTGTTTCTATATCGCATCCGTAAACGTAATCACTTTCTTCGCATGGTTTCGAATTCGCTGAATCGGGGCTTGTACCGACATTCATGTTACCTTTAGATTTAGTCAACTGCATTCCAGAACAACTTGGGCGCAACTCGTCGCAAAAGGAGTTTTCGATTAAAGGCACACTTGGTTGATTTGCTCGCATGAATTTTGCCTGATGTTCAGTAAAATAAATATTACCGACATCAACTGGAAAATCGCCATTATTGGTCGCCACCATATATTTATACGCACCATTTTCAACATCAAATGATGTTATGATACCGGGGTAATATTCCTGGCCATCTTTACTCACCATCACAGTGTTTCCTATTAATGAAGTAAAATCTGTTATAATATGTTGCTGATTAACTACGTTGGATGATTTATCCAGATATACAATTTTCACACGATTATCGTTAAGAGTTTCCAAGATGTAGCCAAAATAATATTTTCGGTTTTTCCATTTGGCAAATACTTTCTGACCTTGCATTTCGCTTAATGTTGACAAGATTGGTGACAATTTTACCTTCTTTTTCTTTTCATCTTTTTCGTTTGATCCCGATCTCTTTCGAGTTCTCATCGGCACATTATTTGGGTTATGGGAAATTTGTCCATCTCCAAGAAGGTGGTCCAGACGTTCGAGAATGCTATAAACTAACTCCGAATTTTTCCACTTCTTTTTAAGTTTATTTATCGTTTCCTTATGGACACAACTTTTTTTATTGGATTGTGCGAGCAGCGCGGCTGCGCTAGTCGGAATGTTGCTAGCACTGCTAGTAGTAGAAGCAAACGACATTCTTGTTAAATGAAGAGGAAGTTGTGGTATGTGATTGGTGGAAGCTGTGCTCGTAGGAGATCCAGTTTTAGAACCGTCTGCCAAGTAACCAGACGACAAGGAATCTCTGTTAGTTGTTGTTTGTTCTGCTAACGGCTGACAAATTAAATTCATCAATTCGTACTTCGAAGATGAATGTTCCGAGTAAGTAGCTTCAACATAAAAACGAACACGTTGAGTTGATTTAGAAGGCATCTTGGACTGTAATTTAAAAAAATTAGAAAATCATCTAAAATCAAATCCTTTCATTTACCATGGCGGAATTCTTTGGAATTTGTAATTCTTCATCACAGAAATTTGCCCTAAAATTATTTGTTAACTTTCCATCACTTCGAAATTGAAAAAAATTAAATTTTTAATAGCTTTATTCAAAAATAGAAGTTCTAGAAATATAAAATGTTCTATTTAGAAGAAAAGTTAAACAAAGAAAGTACCCGTAACGTAAACAAATCTAAAATCCTAGAATAAAAGCAATCCAAAATCAAATGTGACATAAATGGAGCAAAATATTTGGATAAAACTAATTTTATATTAATCGTCATATTACGGTGCTCAACAATTCTGCAAGTAAACGCCGCCCATTGTGCATTAAATGGTTAAAAGTGATTATATTAACAAGTATTTAAACCTTAAAATGCAAAAGTTGTTAGAAATACAAAAATTATTCTTACTTCTCCATTTCAATTCCTTTATAGTGGGTAGCCATTCCAACATCGTCATCCGAAGAACAGATATTTAGTACATCATCAGAATGCAATCCATATATACGTCCTAAACCATTGTTAGTGTGAGCATCTTCTGAACGTAATTCGTACGACTCGGATGCACTTGCCAAATTTCCAGAATTCAAATTTTCATCTGAAATAGAACAAAATGAAAAGTTATAACATGAATGCTCTTCTATAATAATTTTAGATTACCTTTCTCTACCGATTTGGTGATTGATTCTAAATCACTTGTGGAGCTGTACCTTCTTTTTCGACCTAAAATAAAGTACAATTATAATCACGGTATTTATTAACAAATAAGTAAAGTGAATTTGATTGATAAATATGAATTCAAATTAATAAAAAAATAAATATTATTACTTAGCCCATGGTTACTCTTGGTTGGAGTGGTCATTGTAGCCCGCATGTAAGTGGACTGCTACTTCAGGCCTCTCAATATCTTCTCAAACACTATTTTACGACTAAAACAATTGTATTTATTAAAAATAGCTTTAAACGATCAAGTAAATAACAACGAAAAGTAAGGTTAAGTTGACTTAAAACTAACAACTCAAATAATTATTGACATTTAAATATTTTGAAGTAAAAGAAAATATTTACATGAAATATTAATGACAGCAATATGTACAATTACAAAACTGTTTTAATATAATCCACATACAAATTACAAATTAACCGATTTAACTACCATACAGAAACCGATAGAAATTAGGCGACGCCTATAAGCATGCGCCAAACTGCCAAACATATTATTTGATACAGTGCAGTCTCAAACATTGTTTGCTAAGGGGTGGCTAAGGGTAGGATTTTAATACTTTTTTATTCAAACTGCAATAAAACATTTCTGAATTTCCGGCTTCAAGGCCTACTCTATAAAATGTACTTGGCAAAGATCCAGCTAATTTTAAATACTCCTGATAGCGTCCGGGAGGAGATATCGAATACTGATTAAGGAATCACATCAGCAGGAGTCCCTCAGGGATCAATCCTCTCATCCAAACTACTTCTACATAAGCGACTTCGCGGTTCTAGATACGATCAGTGACCCCCTCACACAGGAAGCAATCTACGCCAGTTTTCACCGGAGGACTACGACCCAAATTCGTGCTCTGCAAACTTCAAAACATTGGTTCGTTGGTTGATTAATTGGTGGATTGATTGGTCGATTGGTTGGTCGATACCGGGATACCGGGTTCAAATATGAGGAGAGTCAACTTTCTTATGACCAATCTTCGTGCTTCGGAAGACACATTAAACCGGTGGTCCCCTGGGTTAGTGAATTGACCCCATTAACATAAAAAACCAGGATACAGACACATCTGAAGGCAGGTCGGCAAGTCTAGCAAGTTACCTGATGGATGTCTATAAAACTGCCAAGGAAACGACGCAGACGTTGGGAAGTAACAGGCCTTGGCCTACTAAAGAGTCTAGAGAATTGCTTCTAAGAAAGAGGAAGAAAATCCATGTAACAAACATAATATTAAAACTTTAATAAAAAATCGCACTGAAATCAAAATAACCTTAAATCTAAGACAATTTAGGGCTTAGAATTTTTTCATTCTTTTTGTAGTCTTTATTTTAATAGTATTAGTATTTTCATGAAGTTCCAGAATATTTGAAGAAAATTTAACTTTTATCAAAAATTTTGAATAAAAATCGGATTGAAGCCAAAATAACCTTAAATCTAAGGCAATTTAGGGCTTAGATTTTTTTCGTTATTTTTCCTGTGTTTATTATAATAGTATTAGCATTTTAACGAAATTTTAGAATATTTGAAGAAAATTTAACTTTTATCAAAAATTTTGAATAAAAATCGGATTGAAGCCAAAATAACCTTAAATCTAAGGCAATTTAGGGCTTAGATTTTTTTAGTTATTTTTCCTGTGTTTATTATAATAGTATTAATATTTTGACGAAATTTTAGAATATTAAAAGAAAATTTTACTTTTATCAAAAACTTTGAATAAAAAATCGCACTGAAATCAAAATAACCTGACATCAAAGACAACTTAAGGCTTAGAATTTTTTCATTATTTTTCCAGTCTTTATTTTAATATTATTAGTACTTTCATGAAGTTTCAGAAAATTTGAAGAAAATTTAACTTTTATCAAAAATTTTGAATAAAAATCGGATTGAAGCCAAAATAACCTTAAATCTAAGGCAATTTAGGGCTTAGATTTTTTTCGTTATTTTTCCTGTGTTTATTATAATAGTATTAGCATTTTAACGAAATTTTAGAATATTTGAAGAAAATTTAAATTTTATCAAAATTTTGAATAAAAATCGGACTGAATTCAAAATAACCTGAAATGTAAGGCAATTTATGGGTTAGAATTCTTTCAAAATTTTTACAGTATTTATTATAATAGTATTAATATTTTCAGGAAGTTCCAGAATATTTGAAGAAAATTTAACTTTTATCAAAAATTTTGAATAAAAATCGGACTGAAGTCTCATAATAACCTTAAATCTAAGGCAATTTAGGGCTTAGATTTTTTTCGTTATTTTTCCTGTGTTTATTATAATAATATTAATATTTTAACGAAATTTTAGAATATTAAAAGAAAATTTTACTTTTATCAAAAATGTTGAATAAAAAATCGCACTGAAATCAAAATAACCTTAAATCAAAGACAATTTAAGGCTTAAAATTTTTTCATTATTTTTCCAGCCTTTATTATAATGGTATTAGTATTTTCATGAAGTTCCAGAATATTTGAAGAAAATTTAACTTTTAATAAAAATTTTTAATAAATAAAATCGCACTGAAATCAAGATAATAATTTTTTCATTCTTTTTCCAGTCTTTATTTTAATAGTACCTATTAGTATTTTAACTAAATTGTAGAATATTTGAAGAAAATTTTACTTTTATCAAAAATTTTGAATAATAAAAAATCGGACTGAAATCAAAATGACCTGATATCTAATGCAATTTAGGGCTTAGAATTTTTTTCATTATTTTTCCTGTCTTTATTATAATAGTATTAATATTTAAACAAAATTTTGGAATATTAAAAGAAAATTTCACTTTTATCAAAAATTTTGAATAAAAAATCGCACTGAAATCAAAATAACCTTAAATCAAAGACAATTTAAGGCTTAGAATTTTTTCATTATTTTTCAAATCTTTATTTTAATATTATTAGTACTTTCATGAAGTTCCAGAATATTTGAAGAAAATTTAACTTTTATCAAAAATTTTTGTTTAAAAAATCGCACTGAAATCAAAATAACCTGAAATCTAAGGCAAATTAGGGCTTAGAATTTTTTCATTATTTTTCCAGTCTTTACTTTAATAGTATTAGTATTTTAGCCAAATTTTAGAATATTTGAAGAAAATTTAACTTTTATTATCAAAAATTTTGAATAAAAAATTGCAATGAAATCAAAATGACCTGAAATCTAATGCAATATAAGGCTTATAATTTTTTCATTATTTTTCCAGTCTTTATTTTAATAGTATTAGTATTTTAACCAAATTTTAGAATATTTGAAGAAAACTTAACTTTTATTATCAAAAAATTTTGAATAAAAAATCGCAATGAAATCAAAATAACCTGAAATCTAATGCAATTTAAGGCTTATAATTTTTTCATTATTTTTCCAGTCTTTGTTATAATAGTACTAGTATTTTAACAAAATTCTAGAATATTAGAAGATAATTTACTTTTATCAAAAATTTTGAATAAAAATTATCATGGAAACCAAAATAACCTGAATACTAAGGCAATTTTGGGTTAAGAATTTTTTCATTATTTTTCCAGTCTTTACTATAATTGTATTAATATTTTCATAAAGTTTCAGAATATTTGAAGAAAATTTAACTTTTATCAAAAATTTTGATTAAAAAATTGGACTGAAATCAAAATAACCATAAAACAAAGGCAACTTAGGGCCAAGAATTTTTTCATTATTTTTCCTGTCTTCATTATAATAGTATTAGTATTTTAACGAAATACTAGAATATTTGATGGTAATTAAATTTTATCAAAAATTTTGAATAAAAAATCTCATGGAAACCAAAATAACCTGAATACTAAGGCAATTTTGGGATTAGAATTTTTTCATTATTTTTCCAGTCTTTACTATAATTGTATTAGTATTTTCATATAGTTCCAGAATATTTGAAGAAAATTTAACTTCTATCAAAAATTTTGAATAAAAGATTGCATTGAAATCAAAATATTCTTAAATCTAAGACAATTTAAGGCTTTGAATTTTTTCATCATTTTTCATAATAGCATTAGTATTTTCATGTAGAAGGATAATATGATCGATGATCATTAAATTACTTTAAAGAAATAATAATCAAAACAAAACAACATAAAAAAATTCATCATGGAATCTCCACCGATGAACAATAACATTCCAAAAATGCACTCTTCGCACGCAAATGAAGATTATGGGTGAAACTTATTTCCAGCAATGGGTGGAAATTGGTTACGAAAAAAAGGAAGTAAAAATAACAAATTATCTTTTCTTGAAATACCTAACTAATCACAGAATCTGCTTTGGTTGGATATGTTTTAAAAACCCCAGAGTATAAAGAAAATATATACGTCAAATGGCAAAAGAATTACCTGAGTAATAATTCTAGAAATATGGCATCTTATCTATGATAATACCGATAAAAAATTATTAAAAGAAAACAATAAATTTTAAATTATGATTAATAACAACTTGAATTTGAAATTTTATAATAACATAAACAATAAACATACTGCACGTTGACCTTTGATAAAAAATGTGATGGTAAACTTATATCCGGCAACAATATTGGGCGAATTAATTTGCACGTACTGCTACAATGCAATTTATTTAACGCTGCTAAATCGATTTCGACCAATACAAACTATTAAATTTCATGACTTGTAATGCGAGTTATGCTAAGGGTTAATTAACCCTTTAATGTTTGCTTTATTTTTAACGCTATGCGACTGGCCCGAATTAACGCAGGAAAACTTATGAATCTAAGGAAGAAATTATAATAATCAATCAAGAAAGTAAAAGAATAAATGAAGCCCAAATTTCCCAAATAATTCAAGGTGACATCATTTACACGAAAAAAATTGATACAAAATATTCACCAAGCAACATCATAAATATAAAAAATTAACTGCTTGTAAATTACACAATCTGTTAGCGACTCGTTTCAGTTCATTAATTGGAGACATTAAAATTTTTCTCAAAAAAAACCACGATAACTTCAATTTTAACATACTCGAAATATGATCATACTCAAAGATTGGGTTCACAAAAAAATGAAAAAATATTTCTTAATAATACGAACCTCAAATGAAGAGATGATAATACAAACACCAAACAACAGAACTTCAGTCAAAATTATAGAATTATATTACGGAGACAGGGTTTTGCTGTTATTCTATTCCACAACCCAATGCATTAAACAATTTCCTAGTTGTAGTAACTATAACATAATCATGATGTAAATGAAAACTTAATTTCTTATCAAGGTAAACTCATAAATTCCTAACTTGTACATCGATATTTTTAACATACGTGGGTTGTTCTCTTAATTTTGGGCCAAATATAGAAAAACATGGTATTTCATTCTGAAGATATTATTAGATACATTTTCTCAAAATTTTTGCCCATTACGGGGGAATATACTTTTGCGTTTGAAGGAACCAATTTTCCAAACATATCTTGCATTTTGCTATAACTTTGAAGATGAAGAAGAAGAAGAAGAAATCAAATCGGTGAGTTGGACTTCGTAGCCTCTGTTTGTAAATAATCCAGACTAAGAACTTGTAAGGATTACATAAGGAAGTGTTGGAATTAAATATGAATTTTTGTTCTTTTGTTCACCAATTTGTAGTTACATTAAACTTACTTAGAAAAATTGAGATTAGATTGTTCATATAGATAGATAGATAAATTGTTCATATAAGGTATAATTTTAAGCCACAGCAGTGGAGTGATGTGATCGCTGGTTGAATTATAGAACGAAAATTCTGGGTTCAAATCCCAGACTTCACAAAACTTCTTAGCTCGACTAGACGTACGCTAGAAGCACAAACTTACTATATCGCCTGATTTTTGTAAATATTGCTGCAATGTGGAAAAAAAAACATTGCAAGCTGCCATTTTTAATTTTGTTATTTTTTTGTTGTTTTTAATTTTTATTAGGTTACTGTCTTTTGTGTCGCGATCCCCTAAAGAGCTAAAGAAAGAGAGAAAAAAAGCTAGCGACCCCCTGAGGAACAGGAATGACCTTTTTCTATTTGTTAACCCTTAAAAGTTAAAAAGCCAATAAAACAGTATATTTATAATTTATCCTTCGCTTGCGAGCCTCATAGAGTTTGGCAACCAAGGTTCGGCGACTCCTTCTTATGACCCCCAGGTTGAGAAGCGATGATATAAGGTCTCAGCCTCGGCCATCTACATTACATGCAAACATATAAGAATTTCATGTAATTTTACACTAATAATCACTTTAGCCTAACCCACGATTAGTCTATTTAATCCACTTAAGTATAATCACTATTTAATTGGTGACGCGCATAAATGGATTAAAGAGATTCCCTCTGTAATTTTTAAATAAATTCAAGAGAACATTTAAATGAATAGGCAGTACGGATGGCCTTATGGTCCCAAAAAATTTTTAAATTATTAAATACAAACAATTTAAAAAGAGATTTAAATAACAAATATAAATGTTTAAAAACTATTTAAATAACTAGGCAGGATTTTTCAGTTTCAAATATTTAAATCTTACAGATTATTTAAATAATTTTTATTTATAATACACAGTAGTGTAGAGTAAAGCATACACCGGCAGGTTATGGAGCAGAAAGCCTCGGTTCTATGCCTGATCGAGTCGGCTACTAATGCACTGCTGTGATTTTAAGAGTACTCTTTCTTCGTTTTTTTCCTATAATCAGGAGCTCACTTTATATCATTTTTAAGCGTTCCAGAATTTTGACTAAAAATATCTTAACCAATCCAGTGGGCACTGTTTTGAAAAAAAGGATTTTATTACTGAAAAGTATTTTATTCAAAAAAATTATTTAATATTGATAAACAATAATTTTAAGAAATCGCCTGCGGATTTTACGGTATTGTCTTTTGAAATTTTTAGATGGCCATCGATACCGAGAGTGGTTTAAGAAATTTTTCACGTACGAGTAAAATTTTAAAATCCAGTATCGAAAAAAATTGTTTATTTCACAAGAGCTGAATCGGCATTCCACATTTTTGTAATTTTATCATAAATAATGTTCGCTTAGGATTGGCATCGTATTCTGATAGATTCTCTACTAATTGAATTCCACTCATTCCATTCTAAGACATTCCAAAAATATGAATCATAATACGAAAAAAAATTCAAAACAAACATTATAGTATTTTATTTCGAGTTTTATTTTGATTTTCGACCCAGTGTTTTACTTTTTTTAAATCATTCTATTATTTTAATTATTTTATATCATGAGATCTACTAATATCGAAATAATTCTAATAAATCGTTAAAATAAATCCAAAATTCACCCCCCTTTTTACATTAAATTTTGTATTGATTTAATTTTCTCATTTTGGAATTTTATTAAAATGTTTAATTCTTATTTTACATTTAAAATTGCAGTACACATAGTTTGGTGTAAGGGTGAAAGATTTGAACTGCAATCTGATTGCCGTGAGTTCGAATCTCACCTACTCCCAAATTAATTGTGACATGTAATCGCGATTCTGGTATTTTTTTGGAATCAAATAACTAAATAAATTCGCAATGTTAGTTTATTATTATTATTATTGTTATTGTATGATTTTAACTAATCATCGCCAAGGTCAAATTTCACTGGACAAATTTCTTCCATATGATGCCTAAAAATTTTTGGATGTACATACATACCTGGAATCAAAAAAGTTTCAAATATATCCCTTAAAAGCTTCATTGAGTTCGTCTCACCAAAAGAACAAAAGAGGAAGGATTATAAGTAGTAAAGAAGATACAAACGAAATGAATTAAGTAATTTTTATGTAAAATTTAACAATGTTAAGGTTATTTTTTAATTGCGACTATCCATGCTTGTTCGGTAATTTTAAATGTCCTGAGTTGACCTTTTGCGGTTTACAAGTAATCAAAATACCGGTATATAAAAAACTCGTTTACAAATATTATTTCATAGGTATAGACTACGGCACATGGAACTGGAAAATTTTTCTATTTTTCTATGTTTTAATATCTGCAAAAACAAAGCTCTTATTTGAACCCCCACACCCCCAGTCTGCTTTTGAAATTTAAAATAGAAAAAAAAACAACAATAAAGAACAATATATTTTGTTCACTTTTGCAATGTTTAATTAAAATTTGACACTGTTGTTTGCAGTTATTTGAAATTCCAAATTTAAAACCTTTTTCCTTTTCAACTTAAATGAGATGGTGATTAATAAAAATAATGATAAATTTGCTCTTATGATCCAGACCACTTTTGTTGCTGGTGTTTTGTTTGGGTGAAACTTGAAATTGCAATATTCGTTGATAGGTTGTGGTTAATTAAGAATCACAGGTAAAAGGTAGAGGGAGATGATACAAGAATATATTTTATAACAAGTCCTTATAAAATATTCTGCATTAAGTGACCAACGTGTTAGTATTTATTACACCCTCTTGGTGTAACAAGATGGTGCGTCAAATTTTTAATTGTATATACTTTTTAATTTTATGTGGTGCTACAATTTGTGATATTCCAGAATACTACGATGCCATAGTTATAGAAGGTATATTAATTACAAAATTTTTTTTTTATTTATTAATTTATTTTTTACTAATTAATATATAATATATTTATTTAGTTGTATTTCTTATTGGTTCCTATATTTTTTGAACATGCAATTTTTAACTGCGACTGCTTATCAATTTTTTTTAATATGGTACCGTAAAAAGTTAATTTCATTTAAAAAAGGACATTTTCAAAATTTATTTTAAGCCAATAAAAAAGTAACAGTAAATTTTTTTATTTAGTTAATAGCTCTAATATAATAAATGACCTTGGGACCAGAAAACTTCGAATTAGCGGTCAAAAAATTTAAATATACCATCCATCAAAAATTTAAGCCGTCTATTTATAGCAACCTTTTTCAAAGGATCCTAACTTTAAAAATCAGACGAAGGGATTTTCCTTGAGAAATATGCAAATTTTCTTTTACCGTTTTTTGGGTTCCTCAAGCAATATTTTTGTTTACCAATTAACTGTACTAACGAGTAAAAAATAATTTTTATTATAAATTAAATGTAGGTATACAAAAGTTAATACCATTGCCAAGGTCGTGCAGAACATTCACCTGTTTTACCGGATCGACAGTAAGAATCGATAAATGTTGTTGGTATTCTATCAAAACAGTGTCGTTGTACTTGCTTGAATACAAAACATTGTATTAAAAATAGATTTCGTCTGTAAATAGCAGTCTACCTACCTTTACCTAATTTTTTTTATAGCTACCCAACATGAAGATTTATTAGACCGATCAAAACGGCAGATCATTTCGGATGCTGAATTACCGTCTGATGAGCCCGTCCAAGATTACCCGGCTCTTCTAATCGGACACTGCCTGACAAGTAAAGGCATTTTGGGTCGATGCATGTCTTTTAGACAATGTTACCCTTTCTTCAAGACACCCAATTTAAACTACCCAGACAGTTGGGTCTTAGGAATGTATGATACTTGCAGCTATATAACTCAAGAAGGAAGACAAGTAAGATCAAATCACGAATTTGATACAGTTTAAAACATTACAAAATTTTTAGATGTTTGGTGTATGTTGCACCACTCCCATTCCTCCTGTGGATGCTGCTACTACTACTACAATTCAACCAACTGAAAGTACAAATTCTACCCACGAAAATCCAGATGACGGTGCTAAACAACCATCTTATCCTCAACCTGCGGTTTGGCCTCCTCCACTACCCACTCACTCACCAGATAATACAATTCCTCCTCTTCCCACCCATCCACCTTCACCATTATATCCATTTAATCCAATTTATCCAACACCAGCAGTACCATTACCTTTACCGACAACTTCGAAACCTCCGTACCGCCCTACCACCGAAACCAGTCATTCTGATCTATCTTGCGGGGCCAAAAATGGTTACCAAGATCAAGAGCGAATTGTGGGAGGTCATAACGCTGATTTAAGCGAATGGCCCTGGATTGCTGCATTATTTAACTCTGGTCGTCAATTTTGCGGCGGGTCTCTTATCGATGACATACACATTTTATCAGCAGCTCATTGTATTGCTCAGTAAGTAGATTTTACTAAAACTTTTTTCTGATTTTTTTGGTAAAATTTAAACCAATTCAATAATAATTATTATTAGTACTAATGGGGAGACTTAAACAATAGTAATTTTAGCTTGTACATGCGTAGTTGGTGTATTTGAAAGTTTGAAAAGTTGGTGAAACTGTTATAAAATTTTTCCATAATGTGCAATTATTATTCTGTTCATATTTTACAGCATGACATCTTTGGACGTTGCTAGATTAACTGTCCGATTAGGCGATCACAATATTCGAACCAATTCCGAAATTACTCATCTGGAAAAAAGAGTTAAAAGAATTGTCCGACATCGAGGATTTGATATTAGTATTTTAGTAAATAAAACAAATTCTATTTAATGTTGATTATAATTGAAATTCTTTTAGCACAACGATATCGCAATTTTAACATTAGATTCTCCTGTAACATTTTCACAACAGATTCGTCCAATATGTTTGCCCTCGGCAGGTGACTCGGATTTATATGCCGGTAAAACAGCTACCGTTATTGGTTGGGGTAGCATACGAGAAAGTAGGTTATATTTTTTGTTTTGAAAACGGATAGACTAAAGCGGCGTTCACAATGAAGTAGGGTCTTGCCTTGCTTCGGTAGAAAGCTAGCACGAGCCAATAAAAATGAATGAATGTTTAATTATAGAAAAGGATATAAGAAAATGCTTTAATTAATTGGCGCTTTCCAGCTTTCTACCGAAGCAAGGCAAGACACTTCATTGTGAACGCCGCTTAACACATCATCTAATATTTTTCCATCAGGTGGACCTCAACCGTCGATACTTCAAGAAGTTAGCATTCCGATATGGGATAATACCAATTGCCGTTTGAAATATGGTCCAGCAGCACCTGGAGGAATTGTGGATCATATGTTATGTGCTGGTCAAGACCAGAGGGACTCGTGCAGCGTAACTATTCTCATATTAATTCACGTTTGAATATTTTGCAAATACAATTTTTTTAGGGAGATAGTGGAGGACCCCTTATGGTAAATTCTGGTAAATGGTATCAGGTAGGTATAGTTTCATGGGGAATTGGTTGTGGCAAAGGACAATATCCAGGAGTTTATACTCGAGTACATACATTTTTACCATGGATAACTAAAAATTTAAAATAGCAATATATCTCTTAATTTTTGGATCCCTATCAACATGAATATTGTATTATGTATGGGAATCGAAATAAAGCCTATGAGACGTAAAATGTTTGATAAATTTTTATTTTTAGTAGTAGTAAATATTAAATCCACAAAAACTTATAATAATAAATCACAGTTTAAAATATTGCACGTACATAACCTAAAGCTATTATTAGTTACTTATTTTATTACCTAATGAAGCCAGTCAATATAAGAGATCAAAATTAACCGATGATGAACTAAAAAAGTTCAAAGAGAGCCGAAAAATTTGGTGGGTTTTCCGATTCAAATAAGCAAAATTTTCTCCTCTTTCCTAAAATTATTTCTATTATAAAACTAATAAGATTTCGTCGAGTTCAAAATTATTCAACCCCTATTTGACTGGCTTACTGGTATACATTTATTAAAACCAAATTGATGGGAAGTTTAAATTATGTATCAAATTTCAATAATTATTAAAATATGATAATAATAGTAATGATATACTATGTGTATAATTGATAAGCGGTAAGTATAGTTGATAATATGCACTAATTGGGGTGAAGCAATCCACCCGATACTCAAAAACACCCCTTTTATTATATTACAAAATTCTTTGGTTTTATGTATGTTTTTGGCAAAATAATAATGAAAAAACTTTATATTTTACAATAATATATTACAGTAATATCAAAATGATTCTCTCGTTTCCATTAATTTTTTACTCTCTTTTTTCAATAAATAAATAAAATTAACATTTAAAAACTTATAAATCTTTCAAAAATAAAGAACAATAATATTAAAATAAAAGAATAAAATTACATATCTTCATAAATTATTTTTAACATTTTAAATTAAATTACCACATTATGTAATTTATATTATAAAATTCAAATTTCTTTTATATTTTCTTCATTATTGAAATCTACATTGTCTTCTACTTTATCGTTATTTGTTATAAATAATTATTTATTTTGTAAATATTGTATTTGTATTACTACTTGCACCTTAAACGTATTTGTGCCAATCATGGCTCTCACTTGTGCTTTGAAAATATTTTTGAGCCAATTTCAACGAAAAAAAGCGTCCATGAAATACTTAAAGACAATTTTTAAAATATTTCACCCCCCTCCTTTCTCGAATGAAAGGTTCTTAAAATTGTGTAGGCCCCCTCTTCCAACTTTACGTAAGGAAAATTTTGGAAACTTTGACTACCCCCAGAAAGATGTGGGGGAATTTATTTCTTACGTAAAACTGATTTTGGAAATTTTCGACCCCCCTAGTTGTAATTCGTAAGATTTTCATTCCATGTAGTTCCATTTTTTTAAAAAATGAATGGGATAAACTAATTTATTTACTCAGTAGGTAGTATATACAAAAACCCAAAGTTTGCTGAGTAAATATACTCTAAAAGAAGAAAGCTCTCAAAATGTTCATTTTTAAAGTAAAAAAAGTCATAATCATATCATAGGTTACTGAAATGCAGCATCAAGATGCGGTTTGCGGTAAGTTTCAAAAATTTATTTTGAAAAATTGGTGATGAGATGTAACTCCATTACCTAAAAATTATAATTTTAAATGGAATTCTATTATTTGTGACTACAGTGGCAGATTTCGCAACAGGCACAAGAGGCGCGCGCTTAGGGCCTCGTAAATCAAGGAGCCTCAAAATAAGGAAAATTTAATTTTTTTAATTAAATTCCTGTTGTAATAAACACAGGAAAAATAACGAAAAAATTCTAAACCCTAAGATGCCTTAGATTTGTAGTTATTTTGATTTCTGTTCAATTTTTTATTTAAATTTTTTGAAAGAAATTTAATTTTGTTCAAATATTCTGAAACTTCATGAAACTATTAACTCTGTTGTAATAAACACAGGAAAAAATGACGAAAAAATTCCAAGCCCAAAGATGCCTTAGATTTGCAGATATTTTGATTTCAGTGCAATTTTTGATTTAACATTTTTGATAAAAATTTAATTATGTTCAAATATTCTGAAATTTAATGAAAATGTCAATTCAGTCGTAATAAACACAGGAAAAATAACGAAAAAATTCTAAGCCCTAAGATGCCTTAGAATTGCAGATATTTTGATTTTAGTGCAATTTTTTATATAACCCTTATAGAGCCATACCTAGTACCCGGGTACTATTTTGACTTTAAAACAGCATAACTTTTTTTCTACCGGGCCGATTTTGTTGAGCTTCGGTG
Organism: Rhagonycha lutea; assembly: GCA_958510855.1. NCBI lineage: Eukaryota > Metazoa > Arthropoda > Insecta > Coleoptera > Cantharidae > Rhagonycha > Rhagonycha lutea. Next base: position 2,889,140 of record OY294042.1, read on the forward strand.
ACATCTCTAAAAAAACGGTTCTCTGCACACAAAAAAATATAAAACGGAAAAATAGTGATTTTAAGTAAAAAATTTTTGAGATTTTTTAAAACTATACCTTATCCGGCCATACCTAGTACCCGGGTACTATTTTAACTTTAAAACAACACAACTTTTTTTCTACAGTGCCGATTTTTTTGAGCTTCGGTGACATCTCTACAAAAACGGTTCTCTGCACACAAAAAATTATAAAACGGAAAAATAGTGATATTAAGTCAAAAATTTTTGAAATTTTTTAAAACTATACGTAATCCGGCCATACGTATAGTCTGCATTACTTTTATATGGGATATAAATACTACAGAATAGCTCCATTCATTCAAAATTATTATAATATTTATTGATAACAATTTAACATAGTATGATGTGTTAAAATATAACTTTTTTCACATTTTACTTGAAATTAAATTTAGAATAGAGGCAATTTGAAATAAAAAATAAATCAAGTTATATTTCATTATATTCTGCTCTACAAATTTTTTTAGGGACATTAATATGAGGTCACGCAGGTTTCTGGTATTTCTGGCAACTTTTTCGGGCCTTTGCCTTTTCGAAACATTCAATAAACATAAAAAACAGTATCATGTTACTTTCATGTGGCTAGTAACGTCTAGTCTAGGTTCCGCGTTTATGTCGATGCGGAAGTAGAATTACTGGTGAAAAAAAATCACGAATTGCAACAAATAATAAATTATTAAGATTCACTGCTACTTTAAATTTATTAGTATTTATTATGTTATTGAAAAACCACCTACTGCAATCGACAAGGTAACATCTACACTTGACTAATGAGCGTTACTTGAGAATATTGCTTACAATTTAATAAAATTTTTCCAAAAACCATGAGTCACAATCACATTATGCATAAATGTAACTCGATATAAATATAATTGTTATTAAAAACGCTTATAAGAATATTAAAAATCCGCTTAAAGACCGAGCATAACAGGAATTGCATAAAAATATATGGTAGTACCCGGGTACTAGGTATGGCCGATATAAGGTGTAAATTTGTATGGCTCCATAAGGGTTAAATTTTTTGATAAAAATTTAATTTTGTTCAGATATTCTGAAATTTTATGAAAATATTAATTCTGTAGTAATAAAGACAGGAAAAATAACGAAAAAATTCTAAACCCTCAGATGCCTTAGATTTGCAGTTATTTTGATTTTGGTTTAATTTTTGATTTAACTTTTTTGATAAAAATTTAATTATGTTCAAATATTCTGAAATTTATTGAAAATGTCAATTCAGTCGAAATAAACACAGGAAAAATAACGAAAAAATTCTAAGCCCTAAGATGCCTTAGATTTGCAGTTATTTTGATTTCGGTTTAATTTTTGATTTAACTTTTTTGATAAAAATTTAATTATGTTCAAATATTCTGAAATTTATTGAAAATGTCAATTCAGTCGCAATAAACACAGGAAAAATAACGAAAAAATTCTAAGCCCTAAGATGCCTTAGATTTGCAGTTATTTTGATTTCGGTTCAATTTTTGATTTAAATTTTTTGATAAAAATTTAATTTTGTTCAAATGTTCTGAAATTCCTTGAAAATATTAATTCCGATATAATAAATGCAGGAAAAATAACTAAAAAATTCTAGGTCCTAAGATGCCTTAGATTTGCAGTTATTTTGCTTTCAGTGCAATTTTTGATTTAAATTTTTTGATAAAATTTTAATGTTGTTCAAATATTTTGAAATTTAGTGAAAATATTAATACCGTTGTAATAAACACAGGAAAAATAACGAAAAAATTTTAAGCCTTAAGATGCCTTAGATTTGTAGTTATTTTGATTTCAATGCAATGTTTTTTCCTTATATAGCATTTTATAAATAAAATTAAATGGATAATCCTATATATCAGAGTTATCCAAAAAATAAAATTTATTTATTCCAGTTAGCATTGCGCGAATTATTAATTTTATTTTTTGGATAACTCTGATATATCGGATTATCCATTTAATTTTATTTATAAAATCCTATATAAGGAAAAAACATAAAGACAAATTATAACCAAATTCACAGCTATACGTCACTGATGAGATCTAACAAGATCGAAACATGTCTGTCGTTGTTGTATTTTGGTTATAATTTGACTTATTTTCGAATTTATTTTACTTTTTTTTTACTAAAAATTGCGATGAAATCAAAATAACTGCAAATCCAAGGCATCTTAGGGCTTAGAATTTTTTTGTTATTTTTCCTGAGTTTACTACTACAGATTTGATATTTTTATAAAATTTCAGAATATTTGAACAAAATTAAATTTTTATCAAAAAATGCTAATCAAAAATAGCACTGAAATCAAAATTACTGCAAATCTAGAGCAAACTTAGGGCTTAGAATTTTTTCGTTATTTTTCCTTATTTCTTATTCCCTTCTTAAGGGTCTTATTGATTGATGGTTTATCCTCAACATATTAGTACTGTCGTAATGACATGTCTTCACGACCTCTCGAAAAGTGCTTCCACAACACCTCCGTGTGTTTATTGTATAGTAAAAAAAAAGCATTAACAAAAATAAATCGTTTGCGGTGCTGGTGAATGCCCCCCCCCCGGGCACCAGGGGTTCAAATCAATTGCTTTAGCGAGTCTAGGATTAGTGAAAAAACTTAGAGGGGGGGTCTCAAAATTAAATTGTGCCTGAGGTGCCGCCACTGTGTGACTAAAATCTTTGTGAGTTTCATTTATAACGCACCATCATAAGTTTTCAATCAGTCAGTATGAAAAACTATGATCTGTGCACTGAGTATTAAACTTTACTCATAACCCTTATACAGAATTTATATTCTTATGGGATTACTATATGAAAAGATTTTCTTTTAAGTGAGATCCATTAAGATCAAAACATGTTTGGCATTGTTGGAATCCTTGTTTGTGATATTATTAAAATTTAGTTTATACATATAAGCAAATACACGGCATTTTAAATTCCTTGTACTCTAATTAAGCAAAATTTAATATAGAAATCTTATACCTGGATCCCTCAAGTTACACGGTACTTGAGTTACACAGTTTTACGTTTTCAAACAAATAACGAAAAATAGCTCTTTTGTTATATTCCAAATATTTTTAATTTTTGCACTTAGAACGAAACCCTTATTTCCTTTTTATTTTTTATGAGTGTCTAACATCAAATTGCACGGTTTCGTGTTACACGGAACACGGAACACAATACTAATTAGTTTGCACTAATCCTGAGTTTCGAGTCACACGATTTTGACTTACACGGAAACAATTAATCATGTAGCTCGAAAGATGCCTGTATAGATATTCCGTTCAAAATAAATAAGTTTTTCTTTAAATTAATAATAGGAAAGGTACAGAAGAAATTCTTGCTGTACTTGTATGTACACGTAAATTTTCTTAATTGCGCCTATAAACTATTTTTCTAAGGCTGTTTTCACACTGAGATACATAAATGTAACGGCTGTAAAATATAAAATGAGCTTCCATTTACTCAATGATAATATGAGCATCATTCACATGCGTAGTATCTCTATGTGAAAACTGGCTAAAATAACATAAACATTTGTATGTAAAATTACAAATCATAATATTATAGGCGACTATAATTACATAGATAATTACATGTAATTACATTGGTCACAAAAGTCGTTTATAATATGCTGTATAATTTTACACAAAAATTTTTTACTATGCACCTAAGTATTATTTGGCAAGTATTTATTTAATATAAATAATAATAAAATATAGTAGTAATAAATATTTATTATTATAGTTTTTTTAACAGCAAAATGTAATTGTGAATGTGGTAATAGGTATTTCTTTGTTCCATTTATTATGTACTATACAAAGTTGTACCAGTCGTACCATGGATAAAAGCAAAATAATATTAGGTATTATTTCGTTCTTATCTCACTTTGTAAATTATTTAATTCTAAAGGTTATTGCTATAAAATATCAAGTTGGCGAGATAAAAAAAATTCATTGGTAGTATTAAAAATACTCGCGAGTTATTTGCAATAAATATTTACAAAAATGAAAAAGAAAGAGGTGGTATTTTGAGTTTTTGGTAAAGTAAACCTTTGGGAAATTAGCTACTTTGGAAAATATGTAGAATGTTTAAGTTGTACTATTTAACAATTATTGTATAAATGTATATTGTATAAACTATATGTGAGTTTATTTCAAAGGAAGGTGAGCTGAATTGTATATATTACAGGGCCATGTGTTAAACATAAACTTAAAATAGATATATACAATTTGAGGAAATATCTAAAAATTAATGTCTGCAAAGACGCTCTCGAAGATTTTATCGTAAATGAAGTTACATCCCGTTATAGGGTTTGTTCTTGTTTCAATTCTAAGGCCCACACGTGCTGAGGCCATCCTGTACGCCCCTTAACGCGCCGCAAATTACATCCACCATCATCCTGTTCAAAAAATGTGTCATTAAGTAATGAATTACAAAAATTAAATTAATTCAACATTTCAATCGTTTCCCTGATCTGTTGTGATGTGATAATGCGAATTGAATGTAAACAGACGCCCTCCCTTGACACTTATTATCTGCATCCCCTAATCGCAAAGTAATTTCAGCCGTTAACTCAATTATTTAATCTAATAAGCGAACCCACAAAAGTGATATCTTCATAATCAGAACATAAATAACAATTATGGATCATATTATGATATTGCCTTTTTTCCATTCCTAAATGATACACTTACCGAAATGTCACATTCGGAAGGGACTCCGGAACAATCATTTGCTTGAGTAGGGGTGGATGTTATTCTTCTACTATTACTATTTAACTCCACTTTAAAACCACCAACCGGCTCGTTGGTTTCCAAAACTGCGGTTAGATAAGATATGTAAGAAGTAGCCAGCCTTAACGTTTTGATCTGAAAATTCAAATTCTTAACTAAACAAGCCAAAAAATTTACAAAAATAACAAAATTCAAATAAAAACAAAAGAAAATCAGAATTTAAACACTTAAGGAACATTGTCGCATCTGACATATTATTTTATGCTAGAAAATTCAAAATTAATGTGGGGATGAAGTGGCCGCCTCAATTATTTTTGAATAATGTTTTACTTACTTTAGATAATTTCGTATCTGCCGGTACGTTTGGTATACAATCCCTTAATTCTGAGTAAGCATTGTTAATTGATTGGGTCCTACGACGTTCCTTTTTATTAGCCGTTGTTCTTCGCTTCACGACGCGTACAAACGGCACCGTTGTTAATTGTGATCCGACGTCTCCCTCTGAACCTATATTATATCCTATAAAATAATCCAAAATTAATTTTGGTCTCAAATTTTTGATAAGGAGGTAAGTACCTGATCTGTATTGAGAGCGACACATATCGTCGGACCCAAATGGTAAATTATTGGTAAACGTGTGGTAGGTATTCCTCCCGATCATATTGGAAGAATTACTATCAGATCGTGGAATCACATTTGTCCAAAAATTTGAATCTTCTCCCACACAAAGACTATTCCCATCTGAAATAAAATAAATTACTGTTATTACTGGCACTAAAAATTAACATCTATCAAATTTCTCATTTTAGAGGCAATTATGTGTAAGTAAATGCATATACAGTATCCATATTAACACGTTTTGTTTATATTTAACTAAGTCTGTTTATTTATATTGTCGATCTGTAACGAAAAATGGAAGCTTCTATTTATCATTCCAAACATTAAATTTATATACTTGACTGTTTACATGCGATGCACAGTACGTCCCTAAAATTATATGTGCAAATTTTTTACATTATTTATTTTTTTAATAAAAATATAGTTTAGAAGATTCTTTTGGGATCAAATCAGAAAAATATTTCTATCAAAATACAATTTTGCGTAAAAAATTAATATTTACTGTTAAAAAAGTCGCCGACGGCATTTCAATCAAGCACAATTAATTTATCAAGTAAAAAAGTACGACAAAAAAGTTTGCGACGGCATATATTTATTTTTAATAGTTTAAGCGTAGAAGGCATCCAAAAATTTGGAGTATAACCTTTATAAACTTTAAATTCCTAAACTAATTGTCTATATTATGTGGATAAATTTTTCGTAAAGGTTGCACTGTGCTATTTTTTAGTTTTCAATTATTTTCAACAATTTTTTAGAAAACGATTAATACCTAAGTATATTAAAATATCGCACGAGCAGAAGCCGAGTACCAAATTTGAGTTCTTTAGAACGCTCACATTTTTATTTCCACTTTTCAGTTGTTTTCTGATGTGTAGCATATTTATTGTTTTATAATTTTACTAAATTTAAAAGTAAGACGTAGAAAAAATTGATGAGAAAAAAGTTACAAGTGATTAAATCAACTAAAGTTGGTCACCTTTTCAAGGACCTTAAAAAATCAAATATTTGTATATTATGGAACTTATGCAGTGTGCAAGGCAATAAGATTCAATTGGAACAAGTAATTATTAACAATAATTTAATTAAGGCGCCTCTATCGTAGCATGAAATGCTATGTCTTGAACAAATCAAGATTGTGCTGTTAATTACGAATACTTTTAAATGATTAAAAAAAGATTAATAAGGTAAAACATAAAACTATTTTGATAGGGGGTTAAAATTTTGAAATTAAAAATTATTTCAAAGCAATAATGTTGTTTTTGGCAATAACGTCGCAATAAGTTTATCATATTTAGATCTATACGAATTAAGAACTGTATTATAATTTTTTCCGCCAAACAATTCATTTACAAAAATTTACACGTAAATTTCATGTTATATACTTGACTACAATTTGAAAGGCTAATTTATTTATAATTTCATATTTTGAAAGGTATTTCGAGTGGGTTACTGCCGGAAACAGCAACTCATGTCGAACTATCAGAGCAACAAAATGTTAGAATAAAAATTATAATCAATAATAACTAATTTTACCCTTTCAATCAACTTTGTTTTACGCATTTTTACCCCAACAGTCCGGAAAATGTTGCCGTGGAATCAGACATTATTTATCCGCGGCCGAATTCCTTTGGCCTTTGGCCATAAACTAACATAACATTAACATAAAAATCAAAGAAAACTGTGCTTAAAAGTAATACAATTTGGATTTAGATTGTCGACAATTCCGAATTATGGTAAAATTATGTTAGAAAAGAGTACAATTTATTGTGCAAGAAAATAGTATAATTGTACAGAATGTTATCGTAAGCCAAAAAACCACCTGGTGAAGAGCACGCTTAATTTTTTGTTGTTGCAGACTGGTAATCCAATAATATGGATGGAATAATATGGAATTAGGAAATTGGAAAAAAGACAAATGGAGCAAAGAAATTGGAGAGACCACGTCGAGAGGATGGAGGAAGACAGACTGGCGAAAATTTGTAAAAATGGACGACCTACGGGAAAAAGACTGCCGGGACGACCACCCAAGAGATGGGCACAGAGCTGGTTTTCCTCTTCCACTGAATAATCCGAAGGCCAGGCAAACAGGGTTGACCCTAGCCAAAAGCAGAAGAAGAAGAAGAAGGAAAAAAGTTGGTAAAATCACTCAAAAATTGGTCAAGTTGGCAAAAGCTGCTAAATAAATAATAGGAAAAATAGACAATTACAAAGAGCTGGCAATTTTGAGTTAATTAAGTTTGCAAATTCCCCTCCCAAAAAAGTTGGCTGGGCACGTCCCTGTATGAAGTTAGTAATGCGGTCTAAAGTATAGTGAATTAGACAAACAGTAAAAAAATGGGTTAAAAAAGTTCTTGTTAATAAACTCTTAAGCGTTGACAACATTTCCCACAATTATGTAATAAATTTATTTAAATCGAAACACCCAGATTGTGTTGGTTCAAATAAAAAGAAAAGGAATCCCAATGAAGGAAGCAAGTCAAATAATTTTTTAAATAAGAGCCTCACTTTTTGTTGTTTTTGTATAACAAAAAATCCAGATTTACTATAGAGATATTTTTCATTTATTCTTGAAAAGCATTGCAAACGCTTTGGATTCATAGCTTAGGCAGGAATTGGCAAGTTGGCACCTTTGGAGTTAGCAGCCGGCATAAAACAATTTTTGGGGTTTGCGCGTTTAATTAATTTTGATTTCATTCGATGATCCGACGGACTTTGAAAAAAATGTTGTATAAATATAATAATTTTCCTTACTAAATTTTAGCGCTGGCAGTTCAAAGTTGGCCGAAAAATATTTGAATTGTTTACTCTTCCGATTTCTGTTTAAACCAAAACTTTTACTTGGGAATCCTTTGCTAGATGTAAAATTCAGTTTATATTACTTTTCCCAAATGATAAAACAAATCATGGAACCTCAATTTATTATCCTGAGGTGAGACTAAACTTTAAACTCATGGCATGGTCCTTATTTTCACTATGATTTTCGCAGCTTTGTTCCACTCACCTCAAACTATAAATTGTAAATAATATTGAAGCGAATGAAAATGTGAAGGAACAGGTAAGAAGGGAAATACTTACTAAAGAGTTTCAATCGTATTGGATCTCATCAGACAGGCAACCAGAGAAACAATCAATAAAAAAATTAAAATTAAAAGAAAAACTAATAAAAATTAGAAGAAAAAAATTGATTAAAATAATATAGCTTCGATCCTACTTTCGCAATATTATCTTGAATTTTCTTTTAAAATGTATGACGCTTAAGTATTTGCAAACACTTCCTTGAAATATTCCAGAACCACGAGAACTTATTTGTGAATTTTTACTAATACGATTTCCTTATTTTATCCAGTAGCAGTCCTTGATGGATTCTTTTTTATTTGATTCGAACATTTTCCGTTTATGAAAACAGATGTACAAATAACAGTGAAGATGATTTCTTTTAGGATGGCACTGTGCGTATAAATTACACACTGTAGTCACGTGAAATTGACAAAAATATGAAGTTTTTGTGATTATTATCAATTTTAAAGATATTCAGTTATTACAGGATTGTCATGATCTCATGATAATTGGAGTTTTGCTGCACACAGCTTGGTTTGCTGTGATCACTACGCAAAATTTCGGTTTATGGCTATTTGACATAGCTCACAACGCGTTCTGGTCGTTTTGTTTTAACCAATTTTCTTTCTAATGAGTGACAACACAAAAGAAGAAATTTACAGACAAAAATTAATCTCGGATAATCGGTAAAATGTGATTTTATGTTGTCTGACGTAAACATCATGGACCTTCAATTTAACGTGGATCCAAACCACAGTACAAATTATTTTATATACAAAACTACTAGAATCAAATAATACAAGTCTAAGCACGAATTTTAGTTTGTTTTGCGAAAGTTTGTTGATTGGATGGTAAAAACAATAAGTGAGGTTTTATTTACTTCAAAAGGCAAAAAATTAATTTTTAAAAAATAGGTTATGTTTATGAGTATATGGCATCACTTGGGATTACAGTGATTGAACTTTTCTGATCTTTTTAAATACATTTTTAAGGAAAATTTGAAAATACAATGCACAGAGGAAGTAAAGGAATAATAGAATAATTCATTTTTTTTTAAATTGAAAAACTCTGGCACATCGTACCGCATTTACAGATAAACTATTTTATTTAGGGGTACAAGCCAAATACATAATTGAACCTACAGTTTAACGTGGAATCCGAACCACAACACAAATATTTCGGTAATAGCTAATTATTAAACAATGACTACGATTCGTATATCATTTGTTGATCACATTGAAACGTATAAAAGCTGCGGTCATCCGAATTCCATCTTGTTTATTATCAAAAAAATTGAAGGGATTAGGGGATGTAGGTGTTTCTGATGAGCACTAAACAAAAGGAAACTAAACTTCTTCCAAAAAGTATTAGAGTGACCTGTCAGCTTAAGGAGTTATATTTTTTGCAATTTAGTCACAGTTTCGACGATAGTAATATCAATTATTGCCTATGTTAAAAGATTTTGATTTCATTAAATTGGCGTTAGCACCTTTAAGGTAACAGATGGGATTATGTTAATTTGTCGTTACTCGTGATAAAGTGAGCATTCCAAATTTTGATATCAAACGTACCCATCTGTTTGGAACTACCAAAAATTTGAAAATATCAAAAGTTACACAATTTTCTTTTAACTTTTAACTAAATTTCTCACTCACCCCTTCAACGATTGCACACTGTTAAAGCATTTTATTGAATTTGGAAAGCAATGTACCTGTTAAATATGCGTGATGTCCATATGAAGATTGTGAATAAGAATATTCGTACACATCCTGAACATTATTTTGTCGAAAACTCATACTTTCTAACAACACTAACGTAAGATTGGAAAAAGTTTTGGTTTTACACTATGAACCCGAAAAGTGATGTGACGCACTGATGTGGCCTTACTAACTTCATGTTATTTTCTAAGGGAAGAAAAAAATAAAGGCGTGGAATTTGGTCGAGCTGAAAATTATTCCTCCATTCATAAAAGCTGTAGGCGGAACTTTTCACGATCCTCCTACGTAATTAATATAAAAAAGAAATAATAAATACGAATTGCTCTTCCTGTAACCCCTAGTAACCAACTACGTAATCAAGTAATGGGATTTTGATGTAATCATGGTTCCAAATTTAGATGATAGATAAATCCACACATCAAGTACTCAGAAATACATCAAGTACTAGTACTAAATTTAATATTAATCCTTAGGTTTTTATGCTTAATTTCATAATTTGTATATTAATTAATAAATTTTGAGATTTTTTGCTCAAATGGAAAATACAAATACCTCGTGTTTTTGGTTTCTATTAATAGAGTGAGAGCTTTAATGATGAAATACGTACTACATTTTTCAAATTACATCGAGAAAAGGAATTTTTCTAATTAAAATTTTGTTTTGTTTTCCAGTATTACAAAAGTTTTTTCTTTTATAACTAAAATTCAATTTTTGTATTGCATTTTTAGAATTAAATCGAAAAATTTCATGTGAACAATTTTTAGTACTAACATAAAAACTACAACAAACATTTCTTTGTTTATTATTTCTAGAAATGTTTATTCAGTTTTTTTTTGTAAAAAAAAAATATCTGATCACATAAATATTTTTTGAATTTTCTTGTGGTCGACAAGACCTTTTGTGGATACATGAGTGAAATATTATACCTACACTTGAGTACCCTATATAATATCCATTTAAAATAACAACGCTAAAGTGAAATAAGAGCCACTTAAAGGAAATAAACTGTAATAATTATAAAAAGTGGTTTTCTAAATTTTGTAGCATTCTTAATTTTTTATTTTCCTTTTTAAGTAATACAAATTAGATATTAGAGTCTCTTTTAATTTCATTCATATTTACAGAAGGGTTTTCTGTACTTACAATTTTTCTTCTTATAGCAAGCATTTCCGGCACCACCGGAAATTTCATTATACAATGTCTAAAGGTATAATTCAATTTTTATTTGTATAATTCTAGTGATTAAGTTGGGGAATAGGTCATTAATAACCTACAAAGTAGATATGTTTTCTATACGTAAGTATGCATTCCAAAATCATCAAAAATCAGGACCGTTCTCAGGATCTAGCGTCCAATGAAACAAAACAAAATTGAAAAACATTTCAAAAAAGTTTACTACTATATGATGTTTCAATCTTATTCGCGATTCTTAATAATTCCTTAGGGAAAATTTACCCTCAGTGATAATAATAAGGGAGCAAAATTTCCGTTGTGAATTTTTCCACTTAGGTACGTAATGGACTTATGGAGCGGTCGGAGCATAGTTGGAGCATAGAAGTAAGAACTTTATTCTGACCGTCTCCCCACCGAAGGCAATGGCAAACCACCAAGGGTCATATGCCAAAAAGAATTCTTAAAATGTTAATGATCTAAAAAGTCCAAAATTGATCTATGGACTATGAGGAAGGCAAAACACCATCCCATTAACATTAACATTTTCCCTGGTACAGCCTTCTTGGCTTATCCGGGAGGATCACCAAATAAAGTTGCCCATCGTTCTTCAGGCAACTTCAAATTATCCTCGATTCCTTTTAAAAATTGTTCTTACTTTCCAAACAGTATTCTATTTTCTCCAATTATTTCAATGTTACTCTATGATAACCACGAAACTTAAAAAATGAGGTAAGGATGCCCCGGTCCCCGGCAAACAAATTATCCTTAAAAATTTAACATCAGTTATTTCTTCTTCAAATTCGAAAACTTTATTTGCAGACATGTTGACATATTTCGAATAATTAGGTTTAGGAAAAGAGCTAGATTTTTCTATCTCAAAGTCAGCATCCTTTTCCCATCGTGATGTACTTTTCGATTTGTTTCTCTTTCTCGCTTTCAATCACAGCTTTGTATTCGATAGTTCAGGAAAAACTTCATCAAAATTTGTTTCAGCCGATAAGTTGCCACAACCAATTTTATCATTATTTGCTAATGTAATTTTGAAATTCGCTAATAACTGTCGATGTGTTCGATTGTCTAGTTTTTTGCCATCTCCTTCGTCGACCGAATCTTCGTTTGTGTCGACATTTGCTTCAGGTGGATCCACAAAATTATTCTAATAAAAAAAAGTGCGGACCACTAAATCCACAATTTAAGTTTCGTGGACCACTAATCTTTTAATTGTTCACTTTGATAGTTAAATTTTTTTGAATGACCTTTTTTATCCATATTTCGTAATTAAACATATGTATTGCAGACCTTGTTTACAATTGCTCCGAGCAACATGCGAGGAACTATTTTTACATAATATAATAATACTCGTACAGCTTAAACATAATTTACTTTTTATTAAATGAGCTCAGCAAATTTAAATAAAGTCAGAATTTCTTCGCGAACCACTAAAATTACGCCAAAGCCTATCGGTTGCCGACCGCCGCACTAGATAACGTATCTGAAAAGTTACCCTCAAAATTTCAACCAAATTGATGAGATGCGTAGAAAATATTGAGGAGGCCAATAGTGAAATGTAAAAAGCTATAATTTTCAACTACAAAAACGATCACTATTTTTACCTATTTTTCTGAGATAGCCCTCCATCATCACAAAACATAGCTCGGGTTCTAGCTACGGGCAAAGAACATTAGTCAGCAAAGAATTCTTATCGACTGACACATTCATAAAAAATCTGGATTGCTCTGATAGCACGAAAATTGAGGATTAAAATTACAAGAGATCAGGCTAGAGAAGTGCAAAGGTCGATGGCCGAGTTATGTTATTGGAAGAGGAAAAGACCAACTGTGACAAAGGGAGGAAAGGAGTGGTCAAAAACTCGAAAAATATTACGGACGACCCTTATAATAGACGATCCCTTAAATACCAGAGTTGGTTTTGAAAATTAACTTTTCCAATTAATGCTTGCAATTATATGATTAATTTTCCACAGAAATCGAAAACAGGGTCACCTTCCACACTGCATTGGTGTAATACAACTTTTTTTTGTATTTGAATCCTTGAGTATTTATTACAATCTATCCCCGACCGGGATAATAAGCAACAGGTTTGTATTTAATATTTATAGTGACACAGTAGAGGCCAGCCCATTATCAGACCTCTTTTATACTCTATTGGGACCAACCAATACTCTTGTTACAGACCAGTCTTCGCATCTTCCAAGTCGTCATCTGATCGTACCGTTTCAGTCTTCTTAAAGTTGGGGCTATGAGGAGGTCCGGTGTTAAAATGTTTGGGTGGTCACCTAATCTTGTCTGGTAGTTGGAGCTTATGGCCGAAATCTCTTCCTTTACTGTTTCAATCCGTAGGTCGGAGTGCAACACTGAGTTGGGAAAATACCAGGGGGAGTCACTGATGTCGCGCAGCACTTTTGACTGGAATCTTGCAACCTCGCTATGTTAGATTCACTGGCAGCACCCCATAGTTGAGCACCATATGCCCATATTGGCTTTAAAATTGCTTTATACAGCAGTCGCTTATTTTCCAACGAGAGGTGAGAGTTTCGGCCCATTAGCCAATACATCTTCCGATAAGTTAACCCCAACTGCAGTCTCTTGCTCCAAATGTGTGTGTAATACAACTAGCAATAATAATTTATTAAGATTTACTATAATGAATTTTGCCAGCATCAAGACCTAAAGATTTTTTAGAGGGGTCCAATACCCCTAATCCTATAGGATCGCGCGTATACGTGCTTGGAATTGATAAAGATTGTAGCACAATCATTTCGCCCGATTCGAAAAATACGGTTTTGAGAAAACGAATTTGAATTTTGAGTAACATTCTACAGTAAAAAGTGTCACTGTAGAGGTAATAAAAATATACTCAAATGTACATTTGGTAAGAGGCTGCCTGCCTGGGTTAAACGCGGATAACTAATCCACTGGATTAACGATATTTCCAGAGGATTAGTTGTCCAGTCAGGACCGTCGCTAGGGCTACTTCCGCCCGTGTGGAAAGTTTAATTTGGCCGCTCCTGTAGTCCACTTTTCCGGATTTTTAAATACAATTTCCTAAATTTCTAATTACGTTTCCCTTGTCATAACGCGAATGACTTTTCTTTTAACCATATCCTAAATTATTGAGTATAATATGGTCGCTTCTGTAGTTCACTTTTTCGATAAAATTTCATCAATTTCTAATAATTACTTTTCCCTTGGCGTTACGGAAATTACCTTTTTTTAACCCTATCCTAAAATATTGAGTACTAGCTGTTGCCCGCGACTTCCTCCGCGTGGAATTCACTTATAATAATAATAACTATATTTATCAGGCTGTGTAGGCCTATCACAGTCATAAATACTATACAAACTGAAGAAAACAAAATATTGAAGAAATAGAAATTGATTTGAGTTCATATTTGAATTTAGGAAATATTAAATGGAATTAAGCGGTCTTTAAAAAAATTAATAGTTCTAGCATATTATGAGGTAAGATTATAAACGAAATACATGGAATTATATTCACATTTTGTTCAACAAATATTTTTTTTTCTTCGAGGGACGTCGATAGTTGGAATCTCGTTAGTTAATCCATTCGCGCGCGTCACCACTAATTAGATAATAGGTGATAAATCCCGTATTGATGTATATCTTTTTTTCTAACGAAAATTCCATGCTTTTAGGCAGTACACCTACATTTAGGCTGTGCTTTGGAAACTTAAGAGACATCGGCAGCTGGAATCTCGTTAATCCATTCACACGCGTCACCACTTATTAGATGATAATAGGTGATAAATCCCTTTTGGATAGGATTTTCATAAAATGCTTTCTTAGTGCTCGCCTACGTGATAACAGGAACCGCTGTGCAAAAGTACCCAGTAGTTTGGGCTGTGCGTTGATATATCAGTCAGTCAATCAGTCAGTCAGTCAGTCAATCAGTCAGTCAGTTTATTCTTTTATATATATAGATAAATAGAAGATAATTTCGCCACCCCTGTAGTTTTTATATTACTTTTTCCTTGATATATGGCGATTTACCTTTCTTTACCTTGTCTACATTTCGCCCCTACCGTATTTTGCTGCCCCATGCATCTCTTTTCTCACTACCGCTACCATTTAAACTGATTTTGGCCGCCTCTAAATATGGCCGCCCATGTGTTTTGCACATTTTGCACAATAGGTCGCGACGGCCCCGTGTCCAGTGCACTAGAGAAATAATGACGCACACGAGTAGATTAACGAGATTCTCATTGGCAAACCAAATGCAATGGATTAGTAGAACAGTGGAAGTTTCGTTAATCTATTTATACGTGTCATTTCAACTGTCCATATGAATAACATTAGATAAATGAAATAATTTAAAATCAATTCTCTTGAAATTGGCTGCATAGTTAGATTTGGTGATAATGGATCGAATCGATGATTTCAATGTGGGATCCTCCCCCTAACTTAATTAAAAATAGGACACCTATGTAAAAAAGCGCTCCCCCGACCCCGTTAGAATGCCGAAAAAATTTAAACCTCCCAAACTGATACGTAAAATTATTGGATAGATAAATCTAAAAAATTCCCTATAACTCAATTTCATATAATTCCTTTTTATAAGCACCAAAAATATTATACTTATTTATCTTGTATAAATGGCAAATTTATCAATATGTTTATACAAAACGACTACTTTGTTTATAATTTATCTAAATTTCAAATTCGTCACCCCCTTCTGGTAGACGTCATAATGTCAGTGTCGAAGTGTTAATGTTTCAAAAAATTTATTAGGTAGTATTTATTTTACCATCAACTTCAAATAATAAAATTTATAATTTTACCAACGGAAATTGAAACAAATAAAAAAATTTTGTTGTGTTTATTTTTTGATTGGGTTTTATTTCGTCAAAATTGTTAGGGTAATTGTACACCTGCCGATTTGTTTGAATGCTTCATCCACTTATGAAGTAAAGTTGTTGGTGGTAAAATTTACTTATGAGGAAAAAAAAGGAAGATTTTGAAACTGGACGTACTTATCCATACATACATACATTTTGCAGAAGGAATTATTGGTCAGACAGAATTGGCGCCACAAGATTAGGTATAAACATATGGTTCAAATAGCGGTCTTATTCTCACATCCATTACACACTTAAGAGCTTATAGATAAAATTGCTCTTTTAGTAAAAACTCTCATACGTTAAAGGCTTTCTTGTTCTTGATACCTTATTTATTAAAAGTACATGTTTTAAAAGATTCAATTAATGTATCATGTTACTCTATCTCTAATACTTTCTTATCTAAATTGCCTTGTAAAGATTAACTCTAATAGAATTAGTTAAGAAGTTTAAACCGCTTTTAGATTGAACAACAGCTATTAGCAGTTGTTAAAAAATATGTCATTCTTCACCAGCACTATTTCATTTTGATTACATTTTTGAAAGAATAAATTTGAATCAAAAGTACGAAAATCTGGTTGAAAAAGGTAGAGGGTGGAATTAATGAAAATTAGAAAGCGATTACTTTTGTAAGCCAAAATTTATCCCACAAGAATTAAGAAATCCAACCTTTTCCTCAAGTCAAAATAAAATAATGCGTTCTATGTTGCATAATAATTTATGCTTTTCTAATTGGTATTTTTGACCATCTTTTGGGTGAATTATTGGAAGCTGTCAGCTGTCATGTTTTGTTCACGCTCCAACTAAATGTAAATAGAATAATGTTATGTCGAAACTTTTGGCGTCTTTTCTATAATTTCAGACACACCCTTATGGATTTAACAAGTGAACGTCTGTATTGAGTTTACACACTACTCGATTGTTTCTATTTAAAATTAATTAATTTTCGGTAATTATTTTTTCCAATTTTATCTAATTGTGTATCATTTGTCTAAATTTTGATTTTTTAATTTAACCAAATTACTCTCGCGTTATCAATCTCCTAAATTAGAAAATGTTTGTTCGTGATGGATTAATTCGGGATTTGTAGAGGCAACGGGGGTTGTTATTGTTAAGACCCCCTGTTGTTATAGATGCGTTTAGCACCATATAAAAACATTTTTAGCTACTGAAAAGTATATCAGAACTATGGGACAGTTTAACTGGGAGTGTTGTGCTGTGTTTCTCGTTTCAACTTTTTTCTGTACCATGATAACAGTCGAGAGTTATAATGAGGTGAGCTTGTACTGTACAAGTAGTACAAATTTGTTAGTGCCGGTGCAAAAATGCATTAAAATCAAAATTATTAATTTAAAAAAATATTAGTTTAAAAATAATTTTCATTTTTAGAATAATCAAATAACAAACAAACAATTTAACCCCCTTCATGAGTGGTATATAACCAAAAATAGTGGAATGTGGAATAACAATGGAGTTAGTCGTAAAAAGCGTAACATTTTATATGAAGATGCTTACAGAGCACCAGTTTTGGAAACCGAACCAATTGATACCATAGTTGAAACTATTCAAGAACGTCCATGGGGAGTTGTAAGTTTTAATGGTAAGTACACAATAAAACGACGATGCTTTTCAAATGCTTCATCCGTGATTTTTTATATCATCAAGCAGTATTCTTGTATTAAATTTTAATTGTTTCAATACATTACAAATACTGATTAGTGATTTTAAAACAACGCAGTGTTTAGTACTTGGATGGGTGACCTATCAGGGAGCAAATACCGTCATCTCTTTATATAAATAAAAAATTTTAATTTAACTAATTATTTATTTATTGTAGAAGGTAAACGTCAACCTGTGAACTTTACTCCACGTCTGGGTAGAGAATCTGAAGAAGAAAACGAACAAACTGCGTGGTTACGCGATCCTGAAGTAAATCGTGATTTGGTTAATCAAAGATCACCACCATTTGCACCACGTTTAGGCCGACGAACGAACACATACTATTTTGATCCACGATTAGGAAAACGAAACAGTCAACAAAAACATTTGTAAAAATAATGTAATAATAAATCACTAATTTATTATAAACAATCTTTAATAAACAAAAATAGCACTTTACAATTAGTTAACTTTTGATTTATTTCCAATTATTTTCAAGTTTAGATTAATCCTATACCTAAAACTGACTTGCCCGAATCAAGAAATAATTCAGTCTGGGAGCTACTGCCACGCATATTGTAAACCGTCGGAAAGCGATTTTAGTTTTTCTTTGAATTTTTTAACAGTTTTGTAAAACATACATTTGGTGATTATAATTTAAGTAAATTTTATCTAAAATTGCGTTAAATTATTATCTTTTTCTTTGCTTTTGAATTTTTTGCACAAAATCTTCTTTTGATTAATATTATTTTTTGAAAAATAAAGTTTTCTCCATTATAAATTATGTCAAATTTTGTTATAACAAAAAACAAATATGAAATATTGATTGATTTTTATGGGAATGCTCGGTTTCAAATTTTATGTAGTACCTACTTACATTTAATTGATTCATTAATAGATATTTTTTATCTATCGTTTAACCTGAATATTACTATCTCATTTCTTCGGGATGGATGAAGAGCAAATTTAAGTTTTACAATTTAGAATTTTATTCATCGGCATTTCAATTCATCATTGTATTATTATTTTCATCTAGTAGGCGTCCCCTTACAAGTGGCATCGGAACTACGGTACAGACAACTACACTGTGATATTCTTAAATGGAGAGCCACCCTGGACAATATTAAAATAAATACAAAATATATTTTTCTTCCACCTTCCATCAATGTGCACGTAAAGAGATGAGGTCATGAAAAAAAAAGTAAATGACGTCGACAAAATTAGTGGTCATAAGACTAAGCACTGATTCAATTTCACGTAGGAAAAACTTTTTGATAAAAATTTAATAAATGCTCAAATATTCTGAAATTTAATGAAAATGTTAATTAAGTCGTAATAAACACAGGAAAAATAATGAAAAAATTCTAAGCACTAAGATGCCTTAGATTTGCAGCTATTTTGATTTCTGTTCAATTTTTGATTTACATTTTTTGATAAAAATTTAATTTAGTTCAAATATTCTGAAATTTAATGAAAATGTCAATTCAGTCGTAATAAACACAGGAAAAATAATGAAAAAATTCTAAGCACTAAGATGCCTTAGATTTGCAGCTATTTTGATTTCGGTTCAATTTTTGATTTACATTTTTTGATAAAAATTTAATTTAGTTCAAATATTCTGAAATTTAATGAAAATGTCAATTCAGTCGTAATAAACACAGGAAAAATAATGAAAAAATTCTAAGCACTAAGATGCCTTAGATTTGCAGCTATTTTGATTTCGGTTCAATTTTTGATTTACATTTTTTGATAAAAATTTAATTTAGTTCAAATATTCTGAAATTTAATGAAAATGTCAATTCAGTCGTAATAAACACAGGAAAAATAATGAAAAAATTCTAAGCACTAAGATGCCTTAGATTTGCAGCTATTTTGATTTCGGTTCAATTTTTGATTTACATTTTTTGATAAAAATTTAATTATGTTCAAATATTCTGAAGTTTAATGAAAATGTCAATTCAGTCGTAATAAACACAGGAAAAATAATGAAAAAATTCTAAGCACTAAGATGCCTTAGATTTGCAGCTATTTTGATTTCGGTTCAATTTTTGATTTACATTTTTTGATAAAAATTTAATTTAGTTCAAATATTCTGAAATTTAATGAAAATGTCAATTCAGTCGTAATAAACACAGGAAAAATAATGAAAAAATTCTAAGCACTAAGATGCCTTAGATTTGCAGCTATTTTGATTTCGGTTCAATTTTTGATTTACATTTTTTGATAAAAATTTAATTTAGTTCAAATATTCTGAAATTTAATGAAAATGTCAATTCAGTCGTAATAAACACAGGAAAAATAATGAAAAAATTCTAAGCACTAAGATGCCTTAGATTTGCAGCTATTTTGATTTCGGTTCAATTTTTGATTTACATTTTTTGATAAAAATTTAATTATGTTCAAATATTCTGAAGTTTAATGAAAATGTCAATTCAGTCGTAATAAACACAGGAAAAATAATGAAAAAATTCTAAGCACTAAGATGCCTTAGATTTGCAGCTATTTTGATTTCGGTTCAATTTTTGATTTAAATTTTTTGATAAAAATTTAATTATGTTCAAATATTCTGAAAATGTCAATTCAGTCGTAATAAACACAGGAAAAATAACGAAAAAATTCTAAGCACTAAGATGCCTTAGATTTGCAGCTATTTTGATTTCGGTTCAATTTTTGATTTACATTTTTTGATAAAAATTTAATTTAGTTCAAATATTCTGAAATTTAATGAAAATGTCAATTCAGTCGTAATAAACACAGGAAAAATAATGAAAAAATTCTAAGCACTAAGATGCCTTAGATTTGCAGCTATTTTGATTTCGGTTCAATTTTTGATTTACATTTTTTGATAAAAATTTAATTTAGTTCAAATATTCTGAAATTTAATGAAAATGTCAATTCAGTCGTAATAAACACAGGAAAAATAATGAAAAAATTCTAAGCACTAAGATGCCTTAGATTTGCAGCTATTTTGATTTCGGTTCAATTTTTGATTTACATTTTTTGATAAAAATTTAATTTAGTTCAAATATTCTGAAATTTAATGAAAATGTCAATTCAGTCGTAATAAACACAGGAAAAATAATGAAAAAATTCTAAGCACTAAGATGCCTTAGATTTGCAGCTATTTTGATTTCGGTTCAATTTTTGATTTACATTTTTTGATAAAAATTTAATTTAGTTCAAATATTCTGAAATTTAATGAAAATGTCAATTCAGTCGTAATAAACACAGGAAAAATAATGAAAAAATTCTAAGCACTAAGATGCCTTAGATTTGCAGCTATTTTGATTTCGGTTCAATTTTTGATTTACATTTTTTGATAAAAATTTAATTTAGTTCAAATATTCTGAAATTTAATGAAAATGTCAATTCAGTCGTAATAAACACAGGAAAAATAATGAAAAAATTCTAAGCACTAAGATGCCTTAGATTTGCAGCTATTTTGATTTCGGTTCAATTTTTGATTTACATTTTTTGATAAAAATTTAATTTAGTTCAAATATTCTGAAATTTAATGAAAATGTCAATTCAGTCGTAATAAACACAGGAAAAATAATGAAAAAATTCTAAGCACTAAGATGCCTTAGATTTGCAGCTATTTTGATTTCGGTTCAATTTTTGATTTACATTTTTTGATAAAAATTTAATTTAGTTCAAATATTCTGAAATTTAATGAAAATGTCAATTCAGTCGTAATAAACACAGGAAAAATAATGAAAAAATTCTAAGCACTAAGATGCCTTAGATTTGCAGCTATTTTGATTTCGGTTCAATTTTTGATTTACATTTTTTGATAAAAATTTAATTTAGTTCAAATATTCTGAAATTTAATGAAAATGTCAATTCAGTCGTAATAAACACAGGAAAAATAATGAAAAAATTCTAAGCACTAAGATGCCTTAGATTTGCAGCTATTTTGATTTCGGTTCAATTTTTGATTTACATTTTTTGATAAAAATTTAATTATGTTCAAATATTCTGAAGTTTAATGAAAATGTCAATTCAGTCGTAATAAACACAGGAAAAATAATGAAAAAATTCTAAGCACTAAGATGCCTTAGATTTGCAGCTATTTTGATTTCGGTTCAATTTTTGATTTAAATTTTTTGATAAAAATTTAATTATGTTCAAATATTCTGAAAATGTCAATTCAGTCGTAATAAACACAGGAAAAATAACGAAAAAATTCTAAGCACTAAGATGCCTTAGATTTGCAGCTATTTTGATTTCGGTTCAATTTTTGATTTACATTTTTTGATAAAAATTTAATTTAGTTCAAATATTCTGAAATTTAATGAAAATGTCAATTCAGTCGTAATAAACACAGGAAAAATAATGAAAAAATTCTAAGCACTAAGATGCCTTAGATTTGCAGCTATTTTGATTTCGGTTCAATTTTTGATTTACATTTTTTGATAAAAATTTAATTTAGTTCAAATATTCTGAAATTTAATGAAAATGTCAATTCAGTCGTAATAAACACAGGAAAAATAATGAAAAAATTCTAAGCACTAAGATGCCTTAGATTTGCAGCTATTTTGATTTCGGTTCAATTTTTGATTTACATTTTTTGATAAAAATTTAATTTAGTTCAAATATTCTGAAATTTAATGAAAATGTCAATTCAGTCGTAATAAACACAGGAAAAATAATGAAAAAATTCTAAGCACTAAGATGCCTTAGATTTGCAGCTATTTTGATTTCGGTTCAATTTTTGATTTACATTTTTTGATAAAAATTTAATTATGTTCAAATATTCTGAAGTTTAATGAAAATGTCAATTCAGTCGTAATAAACACAGGAAAAATAATGAAAAAATTCTAAGCACTAAGATGCCTTAGATTTGCAGCTATTTTGATTTCGGTTCAATTTTTGATTTAAATTTTTTGATAAAAATTTAATTATGTTCAAATATTCTGAAAATGTCAATTCAGTCGTAATAAACACAGGAAAAATAACGAAAAAATTCTAAGCACTAAGATGCCTTAGATTTGCAGCTATTTTGATTTCGGTTCAATTTTTGATTTACATTTTTTGATAAAAATTTAATTTAGTTCAAATATTCTGAAATTTAATGAAAATGTCAATTCAGTCGTAATAAACACAGGAAAAATAATGAAAAAATTCTAAGCACTAAGATGCCTTAGATTTGCAGCTATTTTGATTTCGGTTCAATTTTTGATTTACATTTTTTGATAAAAATTTAATTTAGTTCAAATATTCTGAAATTTAATGAAAATGTCAATTCAGTCGTAATACACACAGGAAAAATAATGAAAAAATTCTAAGCACTAAGATGCCTTAGATTTGCAGCTATTTTGATTTCGGTTCAAATTTTGATTTACATTTTTTGATAAAAATTTAATTTAGTTCAAATATTCTGAAATTTAATGAAAATGTCAATTCAGTCGTAATAAACACAGGAAAAATAATGAAAAAATTCTAAGCACTAAGATGCCTTAGATTTGCAGCTATTTTGATTTCGGTTCAATTTTTGATTTACATTTTTTGATAAAAATTTAATTATGTTCAAATATTCTGAAGTTTAATGAAAATGTCAATTCAGTCGTAATAAACACAGGAAAAATAATGAAAAAATTCTAAGCACTAAGATGCCTTAGATTTGCAGCTATTTTGATTTCGGTTCAATTTTTGATTTACATTTTTTGATAAAAATTTAATTATGTTCAAATATTCTGAAATTTATTGAAAATGTCAATTCAGTCGTAATAAACACAGGAAAAATAACGAAAAAATTCTAAGCACTAAGATGCCTTAGATTTGCAGCTATTTTGATTTCTGTTCAATTTTTGATTTACATTTTTTGATAAAAATTTAATTTAGTTCAAATATTCTGAAATTTAATGAAAATGTCAATTCAGTCGTAATAAACACAGGAAAAATAATGAAAAAATTCTAAGCACTAAGATGCCTTAGATTCGCTGTTATTTTGATTTCGGTTCAATTTTTGATTTAAATTTTTTGATAAAAATTTAATTATGTTCAAATGTTCTGAAATTTAATGAAAATGTCTATTCAGTCGTAATAAACACAGGAAAAATAATGAAAAAATTCTAACCACTAAGATGCCTTAGATTTGCAGCTATTTTGATTTCGGTTCAATTTTTGATTTACATTTTTTGATAAAAATTTAATGATGTTCAAATTTTCTGAAATTTATTGAAAATGTCAATTCAGTCGTAATAAACACAGGAAAAATAACGAAAAAATTCTAAGCCCTAAGATGCCTTAGATTTGCAGCTATTTTGATTTCTGTTCAATTTTTGATTTACATTTTTTGATAAAAATTTAATTTAGTTCAAATATTCTGAAATTTAATGAAAATGTCAATTCAGTCGTAATAAACACAGGAAAAATAATGAAAAAATTCTAAGCACTAAGATGCCTTAGATTTGCAGCTATTTTGATTTCGGTTCAATTTTTGATTTACATTTTTTGATAAAAATTTAATTAAGTTCAAATATTCTGAAGTTTAATGAAAATGTCAATTCAGTCGTAATAAACACAGGAAAAATAACGAAAAAATTCTAAGCACTAAGATGCCTTAGATTTGCAGCTATTTTGATTTCGGTTCAATTTTTGATTTACATTTTTTGATAAAAATTTAATTTAGTTCAAATATTCTGAAATTTAATGAAAATGTCAATTCAGTCGTAATAAACACAGGAAAAATAATGAAAAAATTCTAAGCACTAAGATGCCTTAGATTTGCAGCTATTTTGATTTCGGTTCAATTTTTGATTTACATTTTTTGATAAAAATTTAATTTAGGTCAAATATTCTGAAATTTAATGAAAATGTCAATTCAGTCGTAATAAACACAGGAAAAATAATGAAAAAATTCTAAGCACTAAGATGCCTTAGATTTGCAGCTATTTTGATTTCGGTTCAATTTTTGATTTACATTTTTTGATAAAAATTTAATTTAGTTCAAATATTCTGAAATTTAATGAAAATGTCAATTCAGTCGTAATAAACACAGGAAAAATAATGAAAAAATTCTAAGCACTAAGATGCCTTAGATTTGCAGCTATTTTGATTTCGGTTCAATTTTTGATTTACATTTTTTGATAAAAATTTAATTATGTTCAAATATTCTGAAGTTTAATGAAAATGTCAATTCAGTCGTAATAAACACAGGAAAAATAATGAAAAAATTCTAAGCACTAAGATGCCTTAGATTTGCAGCTATTTTGATTTCGGTTCAATTTTTGATTTACATTTTTTGATAAAAATTTAATTTAGTTCAAATATTCTGAAATTTAATGAAAATGTCAATTCAGTCGTAATAAACACAGGAAAAATAATGAAAAAATTCTAAGCACTAAGATGCCTTAGATTTGCAGCTATTTTGATTTCGGTTCAATTTTTGATTTACATTTTTTGATAAAAATTTAATTTAGTTCAAATATTCTGAAATTTAATGAAAATGTCAATTCAGTCGTAATAAACACAGGAAAAATAATGAAAAAATTCTAAGCACTAAGATGCCTTAGATTTGCAGCTATTTTGATTTCGGTTCAATTTTTGATTTACATTTTTTGATAAAAATTTAATTATGTTCAAATATTCTGAAGTTTAATGAAAATGTCAATTCAGTCGTAATAAACACAGGAAAAATAATGAAAAAATTCTAAGCACTAAGATGCCTTAGATTTGCAGCTATTTTGATTTCGGTTCAATTTTTGATTTAAATTTTTTGATAAAAATTTAATTATGTTCAAATATTCTGAAAATGTCAATTCAGTCGTAATAAACACAGGAAAAATAACGAAAAAATTCTAAGCACTAAGATGCCTTAGATTTGCAGCTATTTTGATTTCGGTTCAATTTTTGATTTACATTTTTTGATAAAAATTTAATTTAGTTCAAATATTCTGAAATTTAATGAAAATGTCAATTCAGTCGTAATAAACACAGGAAAAATAATGAAAAAATTCTAAGCACTAAGATGCCTTAGATTTGCAGCTATTTTGATTTCGGTTCAATTTTTGATTTACATTTTTTGATAAAAATTTAATTTAGTTCAAATATTCTGAAATTTAATGAAAATGTCAATTCAGTCGTAATAAACACAGGAAAAATAATGAAAAAATTCTAAGCACTAAGATGCCTTAGATTTGCAGCTATTTTGATTTCGGTTCAATTTTTGATTTACATTTTTTGATAAAAATTTAATTTAGTTCAAATATTCTGAAATTTAATGAAAATGTCAATTCAGTCGTAATAAACACAGGAAAAATAATGAAAAAATTCTAAGCACTAAGATGCCTTAGATTTGCAGCTATTTTGATTTCGGTTCAATTTTTGATTTACATTTTTTGATAAAAATTTAATTTAGTTCAAATATTCTGAAATTTAATGAAAATGTCAATTCAGTCGTAATAAACACAGGAAAAATAATGAAAAAATTCTAAGCACTAAGATGCCTTAGATTTGCAGCTATTTTGATTTCGGTTCAATTTTTGATTTACATTTTTTGATAAAAATTTAATTTAGTTCAAATATTCTGAAATTTAATGAAAATGTCAATTCAGTCGTAATAAACACAGGAAAAATAATGAAAAAATTCTAAGCACTAAGATGCCTTAGATTTGCAGCTATTTTGATTTCGGTTCAATTTTTGATTTACATTTTTTGATAAAAATTTAATTTAGTTCAAATATTCTGAAATTTAATGAAAATGTCAATTCAGTCGTAATAAACACAGGAAAAATAATGAAAAAATTCTAAGCACTAAGATGCCTTAGATTTGCAGCTATTTTGATTTCGGTTCAATTTTTGATTTACATTTTTTGATAAAAATTTAATTTAGTTCAAATATTCTGAAATTTAATGAAAATGTCAATTCAGTCGTAATAAACACAGGAAAAATAATGAAAAAATTCTAAGCACTAAGATGCCTTAGATTTGCAGCTATTTTGATTTCGGTTCAATTTTTGATTTACATTTTTTGATAAAAATTTAATTTAGTTCAAATATTCTGAAATTTAATGAAAATGTCAATTCAGTCGTAATAAACACAGGAAAAATAATGAAAAAATTCTAAGCACTAAGATGCCTTAGATTTGCAGCTATTTTGATTTCGGTTCAATTTTTGATTTACATTTTTTGATAAAAATTTAATTATGTTCAAATATTCTGAAGTTTAATGAAAATGTCAATTCAGTCGTAATAAACACAGGAAAAATAATGAAAAAATTCTAAGCACTAAGATGCCTTAGATTTGCAGCTATTTTGATTTCGGTTCAATTTTTGATTTAAATTTTTTGATAAAAATTTAATTATGTTCAAATATTCTGAAAATGTCAATTCAGTCGTAATAAACACAGGAAAAATAACGAAAAAATTCTAAGCACTAAGATGCCTTAGATTTGCAGCTATTTTGATTTCGGTTCAATTTTTGATTTACATTTTTTGATAAAAATTTAATTTAGTTCAAATATTCTGAAATTTAATGAAAATGTCAATTCAGTCGTAATAAACACAGGAAAAATAATGAAAAAATTCTAAGCACTAAGATGCCTTAGATTTGCAGCTATTTTGATTTCGGTTCAATTTTTGATTTACATTTTTTGATAAAAATTTAATTTAGTTCAAATATTCTGAAATTTAATGAAAATGTCAATTCAGTCGTAATAAACACAGGAAAAATAATGAAAAAATTCTAAGCACTAAGATGCCTTAGATTTGCAGCTATTTTGATTTCGGTTCAATTTTTGATTTACATTTTTTGATAAAAATTTAATTTAGTTCAAATATTCTGAAATTTAATGAAAATGTCAATTCAGTCGTAATAAACACAGGAAAAATAATGAAAAAATTCTAAGCACTAAGATGCCTTAGATTTGCAGCTATTTTGATTTCGGTTCAATTTTTGATTTACATTTTTTGATAAAAATTTAATTATGTTCAAATATTCTGAAGTTTAATGAAAATGTCAATTCAGTCGTAATAAACACAGGAAAAATAATGAAAAAATTCTAAGCACTAAGATGCCTTAGATTTACAGCTATTTTGATTTCGGTTCAATTTTTGATTTAAATTTTTTGATAAAAATTTAATTATGTTCAAATATTCTGAAAATGTCAATTCAGTCGTAATAAACACAGGAAAAATAACGAAAAAATTCTAAGCACTAAGATGCCTTAGATTTGCAGCTATTTTGATTTCGGTTCAATTTTTGATTTACATTTTTTGATAAAAATTTAATTTAGTTCAAATATTCTGAAATTTAATGAAAATGTCAATTCAGTCGTAATAAACACAGGAAAAATAATGAAAAAATTCTAAGCACTAAGATGCCTTAGATTTGCAGCTATTTTGATTTCGGTTCAATTTTTGATTTACATTTTTTGATAAAAATTTAATTTAGTTCAAATATTCTGAAATTTAATGAAAATGTCAATTCAGTCGTAATACACACAGGAAAAATAATGAAAAAATTCTAAGCACTAAGATGCCTTAGATTTGCAGCTATTTTGATTTCGGTTCAAATTTTGATTTACATTTTTTGATAAAAATTTAATTTAGTTCAAATATTCTGAAATTTAATGAAAATGTCAATTCAGTCGTAATAAACACAGGAAAAATAATGAAAAAATTCTAAGCACTAAGATGCCTTAGATTTGCAGCTATTTTGATTTCGGTTCAATTTTTGATTTACATTTTTTGATAAAAATTTAATTATGTTCAAATATTCTGAAGTTTAATGAAAATGTCAATTCAGTCGTAATAAACACAGGAAAAATAATGAAAAAATTCTAAGCACTAAGATGCCTTAGATTTGCAGCTATTTTGATTTCGGTTCAATTTTTGATTTACATTTTTTGATAAAAATTTAATTATGTTCAAATATTCTGAAATTTATTGAAAATGTCAATTCAGTCGTAATAAACACAGGAAAAATAACGAAAAAATTCTAAGCACTAAGATGCCTTAGATTTGCAGCTATTTTGATTTCTGTTCAATTTTTGATTTACATTTTTTGATAAAAATTTAATTTAGTTCAAATATTCTGAAATTTAATGAAAATGTCAATTCAGTCGTAATAAACACAGGAAAAATAATGAAAAAATTCTAAGCACTAAGATGCCTTAGATTCGCTGTTATTTTGATTTCGGTTCAATTTTTGATTTAAATTTTTTGATAAAAATTTAATTATGTTCAAATGTTCTGAAATTTAATGAAAATGTCTATTCAGTCGTAATAAACACAGGAAAAATAATGAAAAAATTCTAACCACTAAGATGCCTTAGATTTGCAGCTATTTTGATTTCGGTTCAATTTTTGATTTACATTTTTTGATAAAAATTTAATGATGTTCAAATTTTCTGAAATTTATTGAAAATGTCAATTCAGTCGTAATAAACACAGGAAAAATAACGAAAAAATTCTAAGCCCTAAGATGCCTTAGATTTGCAGCTATTTTGATTTCTGTTCAATTTTTGATTTACATTTTTTGATAAAAATTTAATTTAGTTCAAATATTCTGAAATTTAATGAAAATGTCAATTCAGTCGTAATAAACACAGGAAAAATAATGAAAAAATTCTAAGCACTAAGATGCCTTAGATTTGCAGCTATTTTGATTTCGGTTCAATTTTTGATTTACATTTTTTGATAAAAATTTAATTAAGTTCAAATATTCTGAAGTTTAATGAAAATGTCAATTCAGTCGTAATAAACACAGGAAAAATAATGAAAAAATTCTAAGCACTAAGATGCCTTAGATTTGCAGCTATTTTGATTTCGGTTCAATTTTTGATTTACATTTTTTGATAAAAATTTAATTTAGTTCAAATATTCTGAAATTTATGAAAATGTCAATTCAGTCGTAATAAACACAGGAAAAATAATGAAAAAATTCTAAGCACTAAGATGCCTTAGATTCGCTGTTATTTTGATTTCGGTTCAATTTTTGATTTAAATTTTTTGATAAAAATTTAATTATGTTCAAATGTTCTGAAATTTAATGAAAATGTCCATTCAGTCGTAATACACACAGGAAAAATAATGAAAAAATTCTAAGCACTAAGATGCCTTAGATTTGCAGCTATTTTGATTTCTGTTCAATTTTTGATTTACATTTTTTGATAAAAATTTAATTTAGTTCAAATATTCTGAAATTTAATGAAAATGTCAATTCAGTCGTAATAAACACAGGAAAAATAATGAAAAAATTCTAAGCACTAAGATGCCTTAGATTTGCAGCTATTTTGATTTCGGTTCAATTTTTGATTTACATTTTTTGATAAAAATTTAATGATGTTCAAATATTCTGAAATTTATTGAAAATGTCAATTCAGTCGTAATAAACACAGGAAAAATAACGAAAAAATTCTAAGCCCTAAGATGCCTTAGATTTGCAGCTATTTTGATTTCTGTTCAATTTTTGATTTACATTTTTTGATAAAAATTTAATTTAGTTCAAATATTCTGAAATTTAATGAAAATGTCAATTCAGTCGTAATAAACACAGGAAAAATAATGAAAAAATTCTAAGCACTAAGATGCCTTAGATTTGCAGCTATTTTGATTTCTGTTCAATTTTTGATTTACATTTTTTGATAAAAATTTAATTTAGTTCAAATATTCTGAAATTTAATGAAAATGTCAATTCAGTCGTAATAAACACAGGAAAAATAATGAAAAAATTCTAAGCATTAAGATGCCTTAGATTTGCAGCTATTTTGATTTCTGTTCAATTTTTGATTTACATTTTTTGATAAAAATTTAATTATGTTCAAATATTCTGAAATTTAATGAAAATGTCAATTCAGTCGTAATAAACACAGGAAAAATAATGAAAAAATTCTAAGCACTAAGATGCCTTAGATTCGCTGTTATTTTGATTTCGGTTCAATTTTTGATTTAAATTTTTTGATAAAAATTTAATTATGTTCAAATGTTCTGAAATTTAATGAAAATGTCCATTCAGTCGTAATACACACAGGAAAAATAATGAAAAAATTCTAAGCACTAAGATGCCTTAGATTTGCAGCTATTTTGATTTCGGTTCAATTTTTGATTTAAATTTTTTGATAAAAATTTAATTATGTTCAAATATTCTGAAGTTTAATGAAAATGTCAATTCAGTCGTAATAAACACAGGAAAAATAATGAAAAAATTCTAAGCACTAAGATGCCTTATATTCGCTGTTATTTTGATTTCGGTTCAATTTTTGATTTACATTTTTTGATAAAAATTTAATCATGTTCAAATATTCTGAAATTTATTGAAAATGTCAATTCAGTCGTAATAAACACAGGAAAAATAATGAAAAAATTCTAAGCACTAAGATGCCTTAGATTTGCAGCTATTTTGATTTCGGTTCAATTTTTGATTTACATTTTTTGATAAAAATTTAATTTAGTTCAAATATTCTGAAATTTAATGAAAATGTCAATTCAGTCGTAATAAACACAGGAAAAATAATGAAAAAATTCTAAGCACTAAGATGCCTTAGATTTGCAGCTATTTTGATTTCGGTTCAATTTTTGATTTAAATTTTTTGATAAAAATTTAATTATGTTCAAATGTTCTGAAATTTAATGAAAATGTCCATTCAGTCGTAATACACACAGGAAAAATAATGAAAAAATTCTAAGCACTAAGATGCCTTAGATTTGCAGCTATTTTGATTTCGGTTCAATTTTTGATTTAAATTTTTTGATAAAAATTTAATTATGTTCAAATATTCTGAAGTTTAATGAAAATGTCAATTCAGTCGTAATAAACACAGGAAAAATAATGAAAAAATTCTAAGCACTAAGATGCCTTAGATTTGCAGCTATTTTGATTTCGGTTCAATTTTTGATTTACATTTTTTGATAAAAATTTAATGATGTTCAAATATTCTGAAATTTATTGAAAATGTCAATTCAGTCGTAATAAACACAGGAAAAATTACGAAAAAATTCTAAGCCCTAAGATGCCTTAGATTTGCAGCTATTTTGATTTCTGTTCAATTTTTGATTTACATTTTTTGATAAAAATTTAATTTAGTTCAAATATTCTGAAATTTAATGAAAATGTCAAT
The DNA here is from genome assembly GCA_958510855.1 of Rhagonycha lutea. Lineage (NCBI taxonomy): Eukaryota > Metazoa > Arthropoda > Insecta > Coleoptera > Cantharidae > Rhagonycha > Rhagonycha lutea. Next base: position 2,921,080 of record OY294042.1, read on the forward strand.
TCAGTCGTAATAAACACAGGAAAAATAACGAAAAAATTCTAAGCCCTAAGATGCCTTAGATTTGCAGCTATTTTGATTTCTGTTCAATTTTTGATTTACATTTTTTGATAAAAATTTAATTTAGTTCAAATATTCTGAAATTTAATGAAAATGTCAATTCAGTCGTAATAAACACAGGAAAAATAATGAAAAAATTCTAAGCACTAAGATGCCTTAGATTTGCAGCTATTTTTGATTTCTGTTCAATTTTTGATTTACATTTTTTGATAAAAATTTAATTTAGTTCAAATATTCTGAAATTTAATGAAAATGTCAATTCAGTCGTAATAAACACAGGAAAAATAATGAAAAAATTCTAAGCACTAAGATGCCTTAGATTCGCTGTTATTTTGATTTCGGTTCAATTTTTGATTTAAATTTTTTGATAAAAATTTAATTATGTTCAAATATTCTGAAATTTAATGAAAATGTCAATTCAGTCGTATAAACACAGGAAAAATAATGAAAAAATTCTAAGCACTAAGATGCCTTAGATTTGCAGCTATTTTGATTTCGGTTCAATTTTTGATTTACATTTTTTGATAAAAATTTAATGATGTTCAAATATTCTGAAATTTATTGAAAATGTCAATTCAGTCGTAATAAACACAGGAAAAATTACGAAAAAATTCTAAGCCCTAAGATGCCTTAGATTTGCAGCTATTTTGATTTCTGTTCAATTTTTGATTTACATTTTTTGATAAAAATTTAATTTAGTTCAAATATTCTGAAATTTAATGAAAATGTCAATTCAGTCGTAATAAACACAGGAAAAATAACGAAAAAATTCTAAGCCCTAAGATGCCTTAGATTTGCAGCTATTTTGATTTCTGTTCAATTTTTGATTTACATTTTTTGATAAAAATTTAATTTAGTTCAAATATTCTGAAATTTAATGAAAATGTCAATTCAGTCGTATAAACACAGGAAAAATAATGAAAAAATTCTAAGCACTAAGATGCCTTATATTCGCTGTTATTTTGATTTCGGTTCAATTTTTGATTTACATTTTTTGATAAAAATTTAATTTAGTTCAAATATTCTGAAATTTAATGAAAATGTCAATTCAGTCGTAATAAACACAGGAAAAATAATGAAAAAATTCTAAGCATTAAGATGCCTTAGATTTGCAGCTATTTTGATTTCTGTTCAATTTTTGATTTACATTTTTTGATAAAAATTTAATTATGTTCAAATATTCTGAAATTTAATGAAAATGTCAATTCAGTCGTAATAAACACAGGAAAAATAATGAAAAAATTCTAGGCACTAAGATGCCTTAGATTTGCAGTTATTTTGATTTCTGTTCAATTTTTGATTTACATTTTTTGATAAAAATTTAATTATGTTCAAATATTCTGAAATTTAATGAAAATGTCAATTCAGTCGTATAAACACAGGAAAAATAATGAAAAAATTCTAAGCACTAAGATGCCTTATATTCGCTGTTATTTTGATTTCGGTTCAATTTTTTATTTACATTTTTTGATAAAAATTTAATCATGTTCAAATATTCTGAAATTTATTGAAAATGTCAATTCAGTCGTAATAAACACAGCAAAAATAATGAAAAAATTCTAAGCACTAAGATGCCTTAGATTTGCAGCTATTTTGATTTCGGTTCAATTTTTGATTTACATTTTTTGATAAAAATTTAATTATGTTCAAATATTCTGAAAATGTCAATTCAGTCGTAATAAACACAGGAAAAATAACGAAAAAATTCTAAGCACTAAGATGCCTTAGATTTGCAGCTATTTTGATTTCGGTTCAATTTTTGATTTACATTTTTTGATAAAAATTTAATTTAGTTCAAATATTCTGAAATTTAATGAAAATGTCAATTCAGTCGTAATAAACACAGGAAAAATAATGAAAAAATTCTAAGCACTAAGATGCCTTAGATTTGCAGCTATTTTGATTTCGGTTCAATTTTTGATTTACATTTTTTGATAAAAATTTAATTTAGTTCAAATATTCTGAAATTTAATGAAAATGTCAATTCAGTCGTAATAAACACAGGAAAAATAATGAAAAAATTCTAAGCACTAAGATGCCTTAGATTTGCAGCTATTTTGATTTCGGTTCAATTTTTGATTTACATTTTTTGATAAAAATTTAATTTAGTTCAAATATTCTGAAATTTAATGAAAATGTCAATTCAGTCGTAATAAACACAGGAAAAATAATGAAAAAATTCGAAGCATTAAGATGCCTTAGATTTGCAGCTATTTTGATTTCTGTTCAATTTTTGATTTACATTTTTTGATAAAAATTTAATTATGTTCAAATATTCTGAAATTTATTGAAAATGTCAATTCAGTCGTAATAAACACAGGAAAAATAACGAAAAAATTCTAAGCCCTAAGATGCCTTAGATTTGCAGATATTTGGATTTCAGTGCAATTTTTGATTTAATTTTTTTGATAAAAATTTAATTTTGTTCAAATGTTCTGAAATTTAATGAAAATGTCAATTCAGTCGTAATAAACACAGGAAAAATAATGAAAAAATTCTAAGCATTAAGATGCCTTAGATTTGCAGCTATTTTGATTTCTGTGCAATTTTTGATTTACATTTTTTGATAAAAATTTAATTATGTTCAAATATTCTGAAATTTATTGAAAATGTCAATTCAGTCGTAATAAACACAGGAAAAATAATGAAAAAATTCTAAGCACTAAGATGCCTTAGATTTGCAGCTATTTTGATTTCTGTTCAATTTTTGATTTACATTTTTTGATAAAAATTAAATTATGTTCAAATATTCTGAAATTTAATGAAAATGTCAATTCAGTCGTAATAAACACAGGAAAAATAATGAAAAACTTCTAGGCACTAAGATGCCTTAGATTTGCAGTTATTTTGATTTCTGTTCAATTTTTGATTTACATTTTTTGATAAAAATTTAATTATGTTCAAATATTCTGAAATTTAATGAAAATGTCAATTCAGTTGTATAAACACAGGCAAAATAATGAAACAATTCTAAGCACTAAGATGCCTTATATTCGCTGTTATTTTGATTTCGGTTCAATTTTTGATTTACATTTTTTGATAAAAATTTAATCATGTTCAAATATTCTGAAATTTATTGAAACTGTCAATTCAGTCGTAATAAACACAGGAAAAATAACGAAAAAATTCTAAGCCCTAAGATGCCTTAGATTTGCAGATATTTGGATTTCAGTGCAATTTTTGATTTAAATTTTTTGATAAAAATTTAATTTTGTTCAAATGTTCTGAAATTTAATGAAAATGTCAATTCAGTCGTAATAAACACAGGAAAAATAATGAAAAAATTCTAAGCATTAAGATGCCTTAGATTTGCAGCTATTTTGATTTCTGTGCAATTTTTGATTTACATTTTTTGATAAAAATTTAATTATGTTCAAATATTCTGAAATTTATTGAAAATGTCAATTCAGTCGTAATAAACACAGGAAAAATAATGAAAAAATTCTAAGCACTAAGATGCCTTAGATTTGCAGCTATTTTGATTTCTGTTCAATTTTTGATTTACATTTTTTGATAAAAATTTAATTATGTTCAAATATTCTGAAATTTAATGAAAATGTCAATTCAGTCGTAATAAACACAGGAAAAATAATGAAAAAATTCTAGGCACTAAGATGCCTTAGATTTGCAGTTATTTTGATTTCTGTTCAATTTTTGATTTACATTTTTTGATAAAAATTTAATTATGTTCAAATATTCTGAAATTTAATGAAAATGTCAATTCAGTCGTATAAACACAGGAAAAATAATGAAAAAATTCTAAGCACTAAGATGCCTTATATTCGCTGTTATTTTGATTTCGGTTCAATTTTTGATTTACATTTTTTGATAAAAATTTAATCATGTTCAAATATTCTGAAATTTATTGAAAATGTCAATTCAGTCGTAATAAACACAGGAAAAATAATGAAAAAATTCTAAGCACTAAGATGCCTTAGATTTGCAGCTATTTTGATTTCTGTTCAAATTTTGATTTACATTTTTTGATAAAAATTTAATTATGTTCAAATATTCTGAAATTTAATGAAAATGTCAATTCAGTCGTAATAAACACAGGAAAAATAATGAAAAAATTCTAGGCACTAAGATGCCTTAGATTTGCAGTTATTTTGATTTCTGTTCAATTTGTGATTTACATTTTTTGATAAAAATTTAATTATGTTCAAATATTCTGAAATTTAATGAAAATGTCAATTCAGTCGTATAAACACAGGAAAAATAATGAAAAAATTCTAAGCACTAAGATGCCTTAGATTTGCCGATATTTGGATTTCAGTGCAATTTTTGATTTAAATTTTTTGATAAAAATTTAATTTTGTTCAAATGTTCTGAAATTCTATGAAAATATTACTTCTGATGTAATAAATGCAGGAAAAATAACTAAAAAATTCTTATCCTTAAGATGGCTTAGATTTGCCGTTATTTTGATTTCTGTGCAATTTTTTATTTAAATATTTACATAAAAAATTGTATGTGGTAAAAATGTTAACTCCATTTGTCAACTTTTTAGCTCTCAAATTGGTCACAATTACGTTATGCACCAGGAAGTCAGAAGTTCGGATTTTTGACGTTCAGAAGACGGACATGTGAATTATTGATGTTCGGATTATCAACGCTGTACTGTACTTAATGTAAGATTGGTTGTCTAATTCTAATAAAAAATTAAAATTATAATAATGTTGAAAATAATATTATCTATTGTGATTAAAATAATAAAAGTAACTAATAATCAATAATTATAATTGTTTATATAGTAATAACTTAAAAAATATATATAATATAACTTTCAGAATTTGTCGTTATGCAACCAAATTGACAATTTAAAATTGATTGATTTTTTTGTATTTGATTTTTCCTCTTTATTCTTTACTAGAGAGTTTCTCTGGTTGTAAGTAAAATTGCATTTTTATCCTTCAAAGAAGTATTATAATTAATGGTAGAAATACCAACAAATTATCTCTTTTTTGGGTGTTCAATATTACCTACATCCGTATTTATTTAAGAGCAATGCTAATTACAATGTAATTAATTTAACTACCAAATATTTAATTTAAAAAAAAAAGATATGGGTATCCTGTTTAAGTATCATCTTCTTAAGTTGGTAATTCCTATTAATTATTATCCCATGATAATTGGTAAATTGGGAGTTATTATACGATAAAAATTTAATAAAAATATTACCTACCTGCTTATTACGCTTACTTTACTTTCATGATTTTGTCAAATTACCTACATCATAATTGACTAATAATGATATTAATTATGAACTCACGAAACCGGTAAAAGCTTGATTAATTCGGTAATTGAAGAGTGGATATTTACAGAAGTTACATTAAATTAGTTATCCACCATTAATCGATTTAATAATTGGGATAAACTGTTAAAACGATTACAAGCACAAGAAATGTATTTAACTACTGATTACACATAACTTAAGTCTAGTAGGATTTGAATCCCACTAGCTCTTTATCTGTGCCGTGGTTTGGGTTCTTCGTTGACGCAAAAAAATGCTCACAACGTTCCAACAAATACTTACATTGAAAATTCTATGAAAATAAAACCTCGCATGTTTTCACATTTTCATTTTCACAAACATAAGCAAGACAGAAAGTTGATGCCGAAGCCCATCGATTGTGAGTCGCGTTTGTGTCCTGGCTCAGATATGATCCGTGCTTACTTATAATCGGCCTAAATAAAGCGACATTTTGATATTTAAAATTGTTCCCGACCTCCACATTCTATACATGATTCTGATATAATAATGCGTATTTATGTGAGGCTGAAAATTGAACTAACTGACCTTCACGCACTAGAATTATCTCGTAGTAATAATAATAGTAAAAAAACTTTGTGGTTACCATTACTTAAGAGTGTAATTTAAAAATCAGGGCTAGACGGATTTAGTAGATACCTGTTCCCACGAATACATAAGACATTCCGGAAAAATAAATTCAGCACAATTAATGAGCAATGCGGTGTATGACCACAAGAAACATAAACTACAAGACCATGATATTTTATATTACACTACGGAAGTTAAAAGTACGAAAAAAGTTGGAATTTCTAGATGCTTTAGAAACGAACGTCCTTCTAAAATCTAAATGGTTAAATTAACCTGAACAACTCAGCAATTTTAAATAAAAAAAATCATTCCTTTCTTTAATTATCAACTTTCTTTTTTCTATCCAAAAAGGATTTAGGTTGATTAAGCATATTACTATTTTACATAAATGGGAGTGGAACCACTTATATCTCAAAGGTCCGAGCATCGAGACTCCGCACCAAGACTGCGGCCTCCCACGGAATAGGAACTGGAATGTACCTTATAAGGCTGTAGTTAAGATAACAGAAAAAATTTGTTAAAGCTAATGGAATTGCGATTACGGCAACAATTTTTAAAAAAAATAAAAACACAATTTATTACAAATGCGTATAATAAACTAAATATTTTTTAAACAACTTACATAATTAAAATAATAATACTTTGTTTATTAGCGTTATGTAGTACTCAAGTACATCTCTTTTTCTGTATTACATTACCTAATGAGAAAACAGTCTCTGGATTTACAATAAATTAGTGGTATTTACCATTTATGATTAGGTAAGTTTTTTGTAAAATGAATTATTTTTATGATGTACTACTTATAGATAATAAATAATGTGTATCTATAATATCACAGTAACACAAAAACAGTAATAATAACAAATAATAAGAAACAAATTACAAAGAGTAACTCGAGGTTATAAATTACTTAAAATAAAATAACAATTTTAAAATGCTTAATATTTAATTTGGGAAGTCGAACTAATTTTTATTTTTGATTTAATTCTAAACATTTATTTATTTAAATAATTTAAAGCAACCACTTTTTTATTTAAAAATATTAAATTGTTAAGTACGCACTTAACGTATCTTATTAGAAAAAATATTTAAAAATTGTTTTATCACAATTTTTCAAATATTTTTTTGTAGGATATTGTAATCATCTTACTTAAATTTCTCCAAGTATAAATAGTTAAAGAAAATTATTAAAAACTGGTTTAAGTAAAGATTTTAGTACAATAATTATTATATTTAATACTTTTTTATTATATTTAATTACTTCAAGTCGAAAATTGATTAATTATCGTGTATGCGTTTTTTACCTCAAATAGATATAAGCACGCACCTACACTTATTTAGAAAGTTAATTTTGATACCACACTTAAAAATTAATTTTTTTGAGTTTTAATATTTGTAAGCATAAATTTTTAAATATTATATTAAAGTGGTTATGAAAACATGTGCAACGCGGTAGTCAATAAATGATAAAAAATTTAGAGTAAAACTCGTAAAGAAATATTCAACTAATTAAGGTGGATACGAAGGAAAAGTTACAATAATTAAGTTACCCGTATTGTTAAAAATAATAAACCATCCGAAAGACGATTTAAAAATAACAACTTTATGTAGGTACAATTTTTCCGTATTTGCACCCCCGTTCGTGAGCTATTCCCGAACAACGCGCAATTTTGAGGAAGTATAGAGGTCCGTAAAAATTATTATGCATTAGAAATTCTATATTATAATTTATCAAAAATATTACGTTATTTTAATAAATCGACGTACCTGAATTTAAAAAAATTGATATGAATCTTTATAATTAGGAATCACTATGAGTTATTTTTTTAATAATAAAAAAATAGTACAAATAAATAGGTAAATGCGTAAAACAACTTTACAATATTATTATGCATCTTTGGTATTGATTAGGAACATACACATTCTAACACCCTCATATTTTCCCATACTTCTAAATTAAGAGTACTGTGATCGTAATTATCAAGTCTTAAAACTGTTATTGGCGCTAATTTGCTTGGCACACAACATGGACGGGGTACGACTTTGCGATTCAATTTATGCACCAAACTTTGAAGACGCGAGTGATTGCTTGCATGATTATAATTATAAGGACATCGGCCTTTGCAATATCCTGCTTCGTACGAAATTGGTTGTTTAATTGCGCGAATATGTGGAACTCTTAACTGTTTAAAAGTTATAGAAAAATTATGGCGGCAGCACCTTTGTTTAGTAGGATCATCTTCAGAATCGGAACAATTAACTGGAATTTTTTCGTACATCGCTGCCCGACGAACACGTTCCTTATCGGTATGCACTAAAATATTTAGAGTTGCCCCCAACGGATGTAACGTGCTGCCACAACTGGAACACTGTAATTCTAAGCCAAAACTATGGTTTCCTCTAAACAAAATGTCTTTATCACTCGTAATATCCATTTCACACCACTTGGAAGCAGTCTTCGATAAATAAACTTCATGTTCTCCCAGGAAACGTCTGCGATGGTTTCCAACTATTTGAAATACAGTTATTTTTTGTAAAGTATTTTCAGAAGAAGGCGGCATCAGTAGTCGCAGTTCTACTTGTTCTACGTAATTGTTGTCTAAAGATGTTAGTAGTTTTGGAAATCTTAATCGAGATACTTCCATCCTTCTTTGATAGCGCTTACCAATTTCTGTAATAAATAAAAATATCAATAACAAATGCAAAACAGATTTAATTTTTAAAATAAAAAATAAATTTAACTCCTCCCTCCTCAAGACTTTATTATCCTAATACAAAAATGTGACATTTTTATATAATTTATAACAAGGAACTAACGTTTCGCCAAATTTACAATATTTTTAGACCTTGTTTGTAGTTCGAAAACATTATTTTAAATGTATTCCCTTCAACGTCAATTGAAATAATTTCAAAAGAGCAAAAAAAAATTAAACTAATTTAATTTAACTCAAATGTCAGTCAAATGGATTTAAATAATATTGACGATGTTAACTGTATCTATTTCCTTTTCTTTGTAAATTACAGATTAATATATCAAAAGTACTACCCACGACATTCCATCATCTGAAAGATGAGCAAAATTTAAATACCTGAGAGTGAATGATTGAATTGTTTGAGCAAAGTTATAATTAGGGATTACTAATAGTTGCCAAGTATTTAAGTTATTCCATTGTTATGAAAATTTTATTGAATGAACAAAATTCATTCAAAAAAAACTGAGTTTGAATGAAGATTTGGCTAAGCCAAAAGGAATTTTTTTTGCTAGGAAAAAAACTAAATATGCCTGCCATGAAGAGTGGTAGATTTTGGCTTTGGATAACTATGACAATCAAATCAAACAAAATAGAAACTGTTCATAAAATGAAATTGAAAACAACCGGTTTTCCTAATTTTAAATCTAAAATATTTAAATCGATCGAGTATAATTTTAAACACATTTAGTAATAATATAAATTTACATTTAATGTAAACATTTAAAAATTAACCTCATGATCTAAATCTTATAGTGGCCACTCACTGCAGTTTTATTTCTGTCTGATAATACTGCAAATGCTTTTTAAATAATAAGCAGACTTATTTATATTTTGTGTGGTTTATTTTCAGAATATAACAAATATCAAAAAAGTAATTGTTTAACTCACAACTTCCTACCTTTGTGTATGTAAATATGAAAAAGAATGTCAGGAATGTCTGGGAAAATGTTCCATTCGGGGATTCCCCAAAGAAATTTTCCTAGGGGAAATTGTTTTGCATTTTTCAGCTGAGGAATAATGTAATATTTAATTAGAAAATTCAACTTCAAGGGGAGAAAGCTGCCTTGTGCCCCCCTTCCACGGACGCTTATGAATTACATGATGTCGCGAGTATAATTTATGTAGCACGGGCCATGTAATCAAATTTTTCACATGCTACATTTTTACTTTACAAGGATTTACATTCCTTGAGGTTTCAACAGTTGAAAGAAGCCAGATATCAACAAAAGTCTGTGTGGATGCGCAAGAATGGATTAACGAGATTCGACTAGTTTTTTGAAAACTTGTTTTCCGTTTTGTAATTCAGGGGTCATGGGTACGCTATACACCATATAAAATACTTAAAGTGAGAATTAAAACGCGAAAATACTGTAACAATTTCTAGTTATTAAAATTTGATCACAAAAGCTAGAAATTTTGAGTTTTTATCATGATTGCAATAACCTACATCCTATATCTATATTTATGTAGCGAGGCTGAATCAGTAATCAAATAAATATTTTTAAAACTAATAAACTTCTAGCAATTTATTCATAATTTTGCTATAAATAAATATCCAATTTTAATCTGTGAGTTTGTAATTAATTGGAGAGAGTAAGGAATTAAGTTTTTCTATTGGGAAAGCAAAAGTTTTTAAATATCTCAGTTCTATTTTTTAGGTTCCAAACAGCAAAATTCAGTTGCCAAAAAGTGATTATTTAAAATCCTTGCTTTGTGCACGATTTCTTCAATGATCTTCAATTGATTGACTGAATACAAAGCCTTTGAACTGTGACTTATTCTACCGGTTATTGTCCAAATTCTTGACCAAAAAATGGATCGTAAATGTTGAAGCGGTAATGGATTGTAATACCTTATAAGGATATCTTTATATGACCCCATTTCGTGGTACAATCGAATTTCTTAAGTTTATGTGATTTTTTATTGATAACTTTTTAATTAACTGTTTACAATGTTGTAAAATGGTTACTTTGGCCCGTCTTGGTGTATTATTATAAAAAGAAATTTTGAACTATGAATACTTTTAAAAAAGATATTTATAGATGTGGATACTTAAATTTAAATCGGTTTTCCTCTATCGCGTATTTTTTTCGTAATATAGTAAGAAAGCAAGAAATTTTTTTTCTGGTTTCGTCCATTTCTGAACTTCAGTCTTCCATAATTTTAAGGAATTCAAACTACTTTATTTAAGGATTAATGAGTGTTACACCAATTTATTTGTATTGCTTTCGCAGTAACCAATCTTAGTTCATCAGGTCCATACCAGGAAATTCAATATAGGCATACATGTTTCGATCTTATGAGATCTCATCACATAATAATATAAATAATACCCTTACGGTCACCCATCTGAGCATAAGACTTCGGGAAACATTTTTATAATAATATATTGAAGGCAAAGTTTATTTTATTTTGAAAATCATTTTATAGCTCATTTTATGATATTCAAACGCGATCTCTGATAATAACCGATGTAGCCTGCTAAGATAATTAACAAAACGATTAAAAGTTAAAAATGCGATAAAAATAATTTTTCCCATCGGACACGTGTTAAAATTACGATTTTATTTTTAGGTATTTGTTTAAAATATCGTAATTTATTATTTTTTTTTAATAAATGTTGTAACAAGTTCAATGCTACTGTGTCCAAGACTAAATACCTTTCTTTTGATCTTAAAAACATTTACTTTCATTGTGGTTTTAGCAAACAAAAAAAAAAGTGAAATTTGTTCAAGCCATTTTATGCATTTCGAAATGTTATTGAAGCTTTGTTTCTATAAAAAAAAGTTATGAAAACAGAATAAAAAAAATTGATTAACATTTTCTGTTGTTGTTATTTAAAGTTTTGCTACTTTTCCATAAAATTTACACAAAATTTCGATTACGTAAAGAAAGTTTTGACGTTGGTAAATATTAGGTAAAGTACAAAAATCGAATGCACGCAATGGGAACTCCGCTCTTAAAAGTTGTTAATTATAATTTTTAATTTTCTAAAAAGTCCGGTATTGTGAACTTCTTGTTATTTAATAAATCAATGATGATGATAATAATCGATAGTATCAATAAATGTATACCTATTTTTAGTTATTTTAACATAAAATATTTATTCTACAGTTTCGTGTATAAATTCCTATCTACCAACGGAATTGTTCCTAGGTTAGTCATTTACCTATACATCCTTGAAGGACAAATCGAAGCCGAATATAAGTGTGACTAATTACAATAATTAGTATATCTATAGTGGTTGTTCCGTTAATAAATTGAAAAGATCGAACGGATGATTTCGGTCATTTTTTTTTGCTCGTTGAACGAACTTTTTATTTATATCAGAAATCTATCTATCTATTTATAATAACTACCTACATAGTTAAGTTTACAACTAGATTAGTTTGTGTATACAACCCACTCTTGCAATATTTATATTTTCTATATTGGTATACCTGTTTAAATTTTATTTCCGTTTATTTAGTACAAACTACGATTTGGAAGTAGAGTAAACTGGCACATTTTTAAAATATACTTTTATATAAATAAATATAGTTACATGCTCCCTTCGAACCTTATAGTAGGTTGATTTACTAATAAACTCCTTCGGAAGATTCGGAATGTAGTGGGAATATACTTGAGTTATTTTAATCATTCTCTGTGTAAGTTTAGAAATACCTATGGATGTTTATTTTTTGATGTATCAAACTCGCAATCCAATTGTAATAGGTTTACTTACACTAATTTTGATTGTAACGACAACGACTGACAATTATCGAGCAAGCGTCATAATATCGCTGTTACTTTCTTTAATTCTCTTTCACTTATAATCGATATATTACATACCTACCTACTTATGAAATAAGTGGAACAAATTTAGTTATCCGACTAAACTTCCATTGGCTTTTGATTTACGATCAGGTGGTTGTTATCAGAACATAAATTTTTGCAAAATTCCCTAATGTCGTCGTGTCGCGTCGTGTCGTGTCGCTATTTTATTAATTAGAAAAGATACGCGGTGTGATTTACCTTGGACGACAGTTGGACGCGATTTAAAAACGTTGTCTAAATAATTGCCTAATCATAAATAAAAAAATACAAACAGCTGCAGTTAATTATCAAACTGCTATTTATACTTAAACGAAAATGTCGTAAAGAAAAGAGAATTGAGTAGGTAGGTAGGTAGTTAATGAAAGTTCTAAAACGCGGAGCACCGGCGGTCGAAAATCAATTAAAAAACACAATAATATCAGGTGTGAAAGGATACTGACCTGCATCAAAAGTAAGCAAGTCAGGTACTGATTTCGTCCTGTAGTCTACAGACTCACGAAGTTTGTTCAAATAGAGATTCATCTTGCGTGTATATTCATCTTGACTAACATTCACCTGCAAAGTTTCAAAATAAGAGATAAGCAACAGGTGGAAGACATTTATTTTGGAATTTCACATTCATAAAAAGCAATAATACCGTGACTATTTTAATAATTCAAATGTGTGCTATTAGCGAATTTAGCATAACATAACACATTATATTATAATAATAATTGACGTAAGTAATTTATAATGTCAAATCCTGTATACTGGAAAATCCAACATTGAGAAATTACTTAACGGAACTATTCCAATAAAATTTACCTTGGTGAAGTCTTGAATGATATTTAAGCCTAGCTCCTGTTCTAAGTCTCGATCTGTACTAGCAACTCTTACAGAGCACAAGAACATCCACGTCGCTATGTCCCAAAAATGACCGCCCATAGCCAGGAACTACAGCCGTCATAAGTAACTTGGTGTATAGCCACCATGAAGCACTCGCATTTATTTTTTTATATTATGTTTATTTTAGCCAACGAGAAACTACGACAATAAGCACCAGCACCTACTAAACTCGGACGCGCACCGTGCCACACTCTTTTATACTTGTTAATGCGGAGGGGGTTTACTCAATCCGGAAGTAACAAATTTAAATCGTATACTTTATGGCACCCCTAATTTTTCTCTTGCCATCAGTACCCACGAAAATCTTCGACTGATATGCCGTTCCAATTTGAGTTTGCCACCTTTTATAATACCTTCCTGACACTTCTCTGTACAACAAATCGATACCTCGGCAGGATTAATTCGCGGAACTAACTTTGAATTACATATACCTGTTTGTCGACTACGCTCCTACATGTGGGGTTGCAATAGGAATGGCCCTTTCTCAGAACGATGACTATAACCATTACTTTCCAGAAACCGGCGATACCATGTACAATTCTGGATAAGGGAATAATTAACCCAAAAATTCCGCTTATCAAAATTAAACCAGCTATGTGCATAATATATACTTCATTATTTATGTAAACCTCTTCAATTATTTAACTACTTAACCACGTAGATTTACTTCGTCCCAATTAACTTGTTAAAATACTTAACTTCATTTTTTATACTAGCTAAAACAAGAAAAGTTTTAACTTTTCCATAGTTTTATTTTTTAAATTTACCAATTTTTCACATTTTAAACCCAAAATTTGTACATAAAAGAAAGTCAAATAACTCAATTTACTTGATTTTTCTATTGTACGAGGAAAAAAAAAACAAAAACCTCAACGTAATGATGGAACGGCAACAAATTGAATGAATTAATCCCTTGATCCGATAATACAATTAGCAAAAAGTGACCTAACGGTTACGTCCCCGAAAATGTCTTCGAAGCCTTGAGTTCAATTTTTGTTAATTTATTTCTCAACATAATCTCTTTCAGCTCTCTACCAGTAGTTCAGCGACATTCCAACTTTTTTAAGCCACCCAAAAAAAATAATTTGTAGAACTTCACAAAACAGACCTCTGTTTCTGCGATGACGTCCTCATTTGATGTGAAGCGCTTCCCACCAAATCATTTTTCCTTCTTTGGAAACAAAAAAAAATCAACCAGTTTTCTTTCTTTTTCTACGCCAAACGGATCTAATTTTTTATCAAATCCGCATCGAATCGACCCAATACTGCCGCGTAATTATTCTATCTTTCTCCAAATAGTCAGTAAAGATCATGCCACTAAAAGCCTCTCCCTTTTTCCGGCCGATGAAACAGTTTTCGCCCTCTTTGAAACGTCCACTGTTTTGGCTAATCTTTAATTTCTTAGTGTATAGTGATGGATCCATGTTTCATCAGCAGTCACGAAACGCCGCAGAAACTCTTTCGGATTGCTTTTAAGCATGTCAAAACATTGCTCCGAAGTTGTTATGCCATTCCGCTTTTGCTCCACTGGTAGTAGATGCAGCACTCATTTTGCCGATAGCTTCCTCATACCTAATTTATTATCTTTATTTCATCTTCATTCGACGGTCTGTTAATACAGTACGATTGTCTTGTATTATCTTATGTTCAATTACACTACTGAAATTTAATATTGTATTAGTCAGTAATATTAACCACTGCATGTCCAGTGGTGTTCGCTAAACAAACGGCGCGGCGGGTAAACTCCGGCAACAAGTGGACAGAGAAAAATGTAAAAGTATGGTATGTCCAGTCGTGGGCGGAAAAAAGCTGAGAAGAAGAAAGAAGAAGAGAACATTAAACAAAGACATGATGAACGTGGGAGTAAATGTGCCAGACGACGACAAGTGGTTAATTAATCACCAAAAGGTAATGTTCGAGTACAGATTTCCAGAAAATTTGCTATACATAAATAATGATATCATCAGAATACCTATGAATTAAAATGTTTATGAACTGCCTCTTAAATTCTGAACTTCAAAAAAAAATTATGTTTATTATTTTGATATTTTTATGATTAGATTAATTTTTACGCTATTTTAGTACCTACTTATTTCGGCACTTTTCAGTTAAAATCTGAAGAAAAGTGTAGTAGATACATAAATACCTACATATTTATTTTTTAAAAGATAATTTAAAATAAACATCAACGAAGTACTAGCAAAAAGCATTGGATTCAATTCATTAATAAAAATAGCTAGCGTTTTAAATGGAATTTTGGTACGATAATAAAGCTAACCTAAAAATACCACAAAATCATTTTTAAATGAAAGAACTCCCCAATTACCAGTATAGGGGTAGAAAACCATTTTTCGAAATAAAATTGTAATTGAAAATTTAGAAAAACATTTAGTAATCCCATTATTTAAAAATTAATTAAATGATTTAGAGTAAATTAATATTTTTTGTATTTTATAAATTCTTATACATATACGTTTAATTCATGTAACAGCAATTTTTGTGTGCTATTTTAAGCGCTATTTTCACGATTTTTATTCATATTTTTTTATTCTCTGTGAAAACCAGTGAAAATTATTCGTTTCAGTGCATTTTAATTGCAAATCTTCAATAATAAACTGTTATCATATATATAAAACACCAGATCTGTGTATCTATCTATGCATCTGTTCGTAACGCATCTCTGATTTGATAAAAATTTACATGACCTATATAGTCGTGATTACCAGTGTCAGTTAGATTAGTAATAAACATGCAATATATTACATCATTTAGTGCGAGGATCACCAAAGTCAGTTAGTTTATCCTCCTGCTAAATAGGATATAATTATTGTTATCGTGTGAGTGGGACTTTGCATAAATTTGACGTTTAATTTCCAAACCCCATCTGTCATCTGTTTCGAATTCGAATTTAATATAAATCACTCACAAAACAGTTAAAACAGTAAGCTCAAAGTAAATTATTTTCTAATTTACACCAGATTCTACGCTAACTTTCAGTTCTACAGATGACAAATGGCGTTTAGAAATTAAACGTCAAATTTATTCAATGTCCCACTTACACGATAACAATTATATCCAACTATTTAGCAGGAGGATAAACTAACTGACTTTGGTGATCCTCGCCCTTAAAGTTTGTAATAATATTCTCGTTATTTTGCTTTTTTCAAAATACCGACAGAAGAAACTTAGGGGTGTCAAATCTCTTTGTAAAATTAAGCGTCCACTGAATTTTTCCTGTACTAGAGCGATTATTTCATTGGCTGTATGGTATATGACGCCGTCCTGTTGAAACCATATTAGTATATTATCTTCCAAATACAAATCATCCAATTTGGGCCGAAAAATGGATTAACATGTCGCGGTAACGTTCACCATTCACAGTTATTAATTTTTTTCATAAATTTTAACAATTTCTACAGTTTCTACAGTCAATTCCTGCAAATTTGTCAATGATATACATAGAAGATTTTAAGTTCTTAAAAGCAGTGTATAGTCAAGACCATATTTATAATCAGTGCACTCCTTAAAAATTACTGAAATTTCTCCTCCGAAAAAAAGTTAAAATTATTTAAATCTGTCCCAGAGATAATTACACTTCCATTAGTTGCAAGCCTATTAACGTTAGAAAAGATCCTTCTCATTTAGATTATTTTAAAAATGACGTTACAGTACTGCACCCAGACCTCTTATACGTGCAGATGGACACCTGATGATGTCACACACATTTTATTTCAGAAATGTTGTACATTTTTATTTTAAAAGTGTTAAGTATAGTTATTTTGTGCTTCCAATTAATAAAATACAAATTTCTAATTATACGTATATTTATTATCATCGATTTCCAACTTATAGTTAACATTCTTCTTTTAACCTTTCGGTGACATTTATTGGTCTTTGCTTCAGTAATTTTTCAAATTAGAAATTTTTCAGTTCAACTCATTGAGGTGAAAGTACCATATTTTATTCCTGGTAGAAGGATCCAAATATTCCTTTTGTGGTTCCAAACCAACGTTAAACTGTAGGTCCCCCATACTAAATTTTAGCGTCTGGAAAAAATATGTGGGATAGAAAGAGGCATAATATATAATAATTTGCACTCTTCTCGTATAAAATTATATTATTTTTGTCTTTTTTTTTAATATTGTTTCTTTCTTTTTTCTTTTAATATTTTGTCTGTTGATGGCTGCATTTAGCCGAAACTAGTCACAAAATTATATAACCTTAATCGGCAACAAAAGTGAAAATTGTTTATTGATTTAATTAAAAACTGTACTTTCATATAAAGACATAATATTGTGAACTTAGAACGTGCTATATGCCGAAGTGCATAATGTATAGTGAGTGATTGTTGTTCTGTCTGCTAAATGGAGGATGGAACGAGTTTAACTGTGATAATCGACCGCGAAGCTGGACGTTGAGCTATTAACCTTGGGGCTTGATAATAAATTTAAGAAATTATCAGAAAAATATTTTAAAATAACTAAAAAATTGCAAAATTACACTGCAATTATGACCAACTACAAAAATTTAGGTAGACAGCCTGTTCATATGCTCATCTTGAATCTTTAACCCCCTATTTTTCAATTGGCCAACCTTATGTAAAATATACAACCAATTATTTTGGGCATCGAGTCTTTATGTTCTCCGAAAAATTGAACGCCAGAAATTCCGTGCAATTTGGGATTCAAACCTGAATTCCCTTTTGCAACCTGATACTAAGCTGTAAGGTTTAACATGTAAAACGTGCACCAAGTGTGTTTACAGAATTATGTACTACATAGCAATGGATGTTTAAACGTTTCTGCGTGTCCTTTTACACAATCGAGCAATAAAAAACAAATGAAGAAATTAAAGAAACGTCAAAATATGTGAAACAATATATGGTTTTTTTTTTTAAAGAATAATAATTTTAGGTTATGTACGTTAAGCATTTAGTGTTTACTTCTCAGTCGTTGGTTAACTGTTAATTATGAATTAATTGTTATGTCAAAAATTAATGTTTTTCTATTGTATTAATTGGTATATTTTAAAAAAATTTTACTAGTAAAATAAATTAAATTATTAATATATTTTTATTAAGCTTTCAAGCACTTGTCTGCTCTTCGTCAGTATAAAATTAAATATTAAAAGCATACAACTGCTTGAAAGCTTAATAAAAATATATTAATAATTTAATTTATTTAACTAGTAAAACTAGTAAAAAAAAATACATTAACCTACAAGTGCAGGTAACCTAGACTAATTAGTTGAAAGAATTGACTGTAAAAGTTTTATTTTCCACGTTAACGTATTATTGGTTCGTTGTGCCCATTATTTCGGAAACCTTGTAAATTATACAAGACTGAAATAGTACTTTTCGTCACAAGGCAGCAAAACGCCATTTTAACGTCCGAGGGGGCGGTAGTAGGGAGGCGAGGCGTAGCGTAGCTGAGCCGAGGCGACCGACCGACCGCACCCGAGAATGTGAAAATGGCGTTTTACTGCCGAACGAGGAAATGTATTTTTCGTCACTTTACAGCCTAGTAACGAAAATATATTATTATACCTTTACAAATTTAAAACAATCTTTTTCAGTTTTTTAAACTTTCGCACTTTTGAGGAGCACCCTTTATTAAATTTGTATTATAATCACGTTCAATGAAGAGTAATTAACCTTTAAGATAATTATTTTATAAGCACCTTCGTATAGTAAAAAATGTTGAATAACCTAAAAACATTATTGTCGAGTGATGAAATTCGAATAATAATTATGACAGATTTTTTGTCGCATTTGCTGGTATTTGCTTCAATTAATTTGCTGCAATACACCTAATGTATATAGAGTTTTTGCTCGTGCTCGAGATCCGCTCCGACTTTTTTTAAATAAAATGTTTAGCCGACGGCAGCTCCTTGACTAAAATAATTTTTTAATTTTTTCACTCGGTGTTTTTAATACCTACTGAAGTTTTTAGAAAACAATAAACACTAAAAACCAATTGTGGTAGTAACCAGTAACACTTTTTAATTATTGCTGTATACTCATAAAAGCATCAGCAGAAATAACTCAAAATTCATGGCAAATGCAATCTAAACCGCAATAATCGGGGTATTCCTCGGGTATTCCTACACATAAATACATACCTATGAATAATAATTTTTAATAAAATTTTCTATAAGTATTACTATTTACGATTTTAAGAATTTACAACAAACAATCGTGACTTGTAGCGGCATTCACGTGAAATCACGTGCAGTTAAAACGGAGGCTCTCTAATTAGTTATCACACCCTATTAATTTTAATTTTAAAATGCTAATTTAAATTTACGTATACTTATATCAACAATCTGGTATTCCTTGTAACATGTTTATATAAAACGTTTAAATAATAGTAAAAAATTTTTAAATAAAAATCGCCGTAGGAGATTTCGCCAAAACTTTAAAGGTAAAACAATAGTATATTTTCTGAACAAGAAATTCGATAACAAAATGCATTGAATTAAAAGTTGCTTAGTAATTGACGGTAGGGGCGATCTAGTCATGTGGATAAGAATGCGAAAAATGTTGTACGAGT
This sequence comes from Rhagonycha lutea, assembly GCA_958510855.1. Lineage (NCBI taxonomy): Eukaryota > Metazoa > Arthropoda > Insecta > Coleoptera > Cantharidae > Rhagonycha > Rhagonycha lutea. Next base: position 2,940,984 of record OY294042.1, read on the forward strand.
CGGCCTTCTTGAAGGCCGTTTGGAGTTTAATTTTTTTTAGTTGGGGTATCTTAATTCATAGAAAAACCCCGCAAATAAGTTCAACTTTTCAAAGCAGCCGAGTTAATTTATTATGCGAATTTATAAAGAGTCGACCTACGAGAAATTTCAACTCTTTTCAAAAATTTTAATTTGAATTACATTTTGGATATTGAATAGAACAAACCGTTGGCCTAATCTTGCTATTATAATAATTTTACCCAATTTAGTACTGACTATGAAAGGTTTAACATATTTTTAGTAGTTGATTTGACGCGCGCGAATGGATTTAAGCAAACAATCAGAGAAGGAATTTTTCAAATTTATCAAATTTACAAAGCCTTTCTCAAAAGGGTGTTGATTATTTTATGATGTACATATGAGAATAAAAATAATATCTACAAGATGTTTCATTTAAAAAATAAAAAAAAAGTATAGTAAAAAGTACCAATATTAAAATTTGTTTAAAATTTGAAAAGTTACTCATGTCAGGCAGATTACATAACTGTTAATATAAAATTTTCTTGACATTTTGAAAAGTAAGAGCTAAGTCCGCATTATTGATTCACTGTTAGAATTAACGCTTCTTTATTAAATTTGTTAGTGATCAATTCAATTAATTTAAACGTTAAACATTTAAAAAAAACAATGTGTGCTACTTTCGCCCACACTTTGAAAGTTAAATTTTGATGTTGAATTCTATTATCCCAATTGGCATTTTAAAACAGTTTTCCATAGTGCACTTATGGATTATATACAGGGTAAAGGTAAACTAAGCCAATTATCATTTTCGACAAAAACAGATCGCTATAACTTAAAATGAAAATGTACATCACGAGAAAATATATAATGAAAATTATTATTTATGAATATTTTAGGTGAAAACGAATTCTATTTGGTCACAAAATGTGTCTCTGTCTTTTATAGACATCCTGTGTATTACTAGTGATAATAGATTTCTTCAAAGATTATTAAAATGTAAGTAGGTAACGTTTTGCAATAAAATTATAATTTTTTGCAAAATTTTTTATAAAATTTTGAAATTCACACTTCATAAAAATATACCAATAAAATTTTAATTTTAGTATAATACATAAATTAGTATATTCTAAATATACAAATTAACAAATATCAATTAATCTAATGAATCGAAACATAAAAACTTTTATTTGATGTGCATACATGGCTTTTTTATTTCAATAGCACATAATCGATAAATTCCCTATAAAACGGATTTGTTTAGATTAACAGGATATCAAAAGATAAATGCAAGTTTTGATAGGTTCCGGTTATAGATACAAAATTTTAAAAAAACAGGAGTGTTTTAAGTTATTTTCGGAATGTGATTATTAAATTATTTTTGCTCTTACTGGTAATTCAATTGGAATGTTGTTATTTTAATTTCTTATCTTAAACAAAATTTGCCCCACTCATCATTGATTCACCTGATTGATCAGTGTACTTCAGGGTGTCAGTATACTTCAAATACGCACGTAAAATAACTTGGGCCATTTCCATAACTTGCTAGAAACATAAAAAGGTTTAATAAAAAAGGGGAACTTTTAAGAATTGTAAAACATAACTACCTTTCCTATTCATTGACCTGTTATAATAATATTATTTAAATTTGATGACCGACAAATATTTTAACAAATTAAAAATTGTTCATTTATATATTTATACTTTTCGTGTGTTCATTTAAAAACCATTCGCTCAAAATATTTTTCGGGTATTCACCCCACCCCTTGTAATGCATCAGACTAGAAATTTCACAAATGCTGCTGCTTAATTTAAAATTTTGACTTAATAAAATACTTACTTTTCAAAAATGTGTTATCTTAGTCCTTATTACTTGAACATTTTAACTCGAACATTAATTTTTGAAAAACAAGTTCTTTATTTAGGCAATTTAGGCTTAGAATTTTTTTATAAAAAAAATTTTGAATAAAAAATCGGAATGAAGTCAAAATATCCTTAAATCTAAAGGCAATTTAGGGTTTAGAATGTTTTCATTATTTTTCCTGTTTTTATTATAATCGTATTAGTATTTTCATGAAGTTCCAGAATATTTGAAGAAAATTGAACTTTCATCAAAAATTTTGAATAAAAAATCCCATGGAAATCAAAATAACCTGAATACTAAAGCAATTTTGGGCTTATAATTTTTTCATTATTTTTCCTGTCTTTATTATAGTAATATTAGTATTTTAACAAAATTTTAGAATATTTGAAGAAAATTTAACTTTTATCAAAAATTTTGAATAAAAAATCGGAATGAAGTCAAAATATCCTTAAATCTAAAGGCAATTTGGGGTTTAAAATTTTTTCATTATTTTTCCTGTCTTTATTATAATTGTATTAGTATTTTCATGAAGTTCCAGAATATTTGAAGAAAATTGAAGTTTTATCAAAAATTTTGAATAAAAATCACATGGAAATCAAAATAATCTGAATACTAAAGCCATTTTCGGCTTAGAATTTTTTCATTATTTTTCCTGTCTTTATTATAGTAATATTAGTATTTTAACGAAATTCTAGAATATTTTAAGAAAATTTAACCTTTATCAAAAATTTTGAATAAAAAATCGCATGGAAATCAAAATAAACCTGAATACTAAAGCAATTTTGGCTTAGAATTTTTTCATTATTTTTCCTGTCTTTATTATAATAGTAGTATTAATATTTTAACAACATTTTAAAATATTTGAAGAAAATTTAACTTTTATCAAAAATTTGGAATAAAAATTGCACTGGAATCAAAATAACCTGAATACTAAGGTAATTTTGGGCTTAGAATTTTTTCATTATTTTTCCAGTCTGTATTATAATAGTATTAGTATTTTAACAAATCTTTAGAATATTTGAAGAAAATTTAACTTTTATCAAAAATTTTGAATAAAAAATCGCACTGGAATCAAAATAACCGAATACTAAGGCAATTTTAGGCTTAGAATTTTTTCATTATTTTTCCTGACTTTATTGTAATTGTATTAGTATTTTCATAAAGTTCCAGAATATTTGAAGAAAATTTAAATTTTATCAAAGATTTTGAATAAAAAATCTCATGGAAACCAAAATAACCTGAATACTAAGGCAATTTTGGGATTAGAATTTTTACATTATTTTTCCTGTCGTTATTATAATAGTATTAGTATTTTAATGAAATTTTAGAATATTTGAAGAAAATTTAAATTTTATCAAAAATTTTGAATAAAAAATCTCATGGAAATCAAGATAACCTGAAATCTATGGCAATTGAGAGCTAAGAATTTTTTCATTATTTTTCCAGTGTTTATTATAATAGTATTAGTATTTTCATGAAGTTCCAAAGTATTTGAAGAAAATTTAACTTTTATCATAGATTTTGATTAAAAAATCTCATGGAAACCAAAATAACCTGAATACTAATGCAATTTTGGGATTAGAATTTTTTCATTATTTTTCCTGCCGTTATTATAATAGTATTAGTATTTTAACGAAATTTTAGAATATTTGAAGAAAATTTAAATTTTATCAAAAATTTTGAATAAAAAATCTCATGGAAATCAAGATAACCTGAAATCTATGGCAATTGAGAGCTAAGAATTTTTTCATTATTTTTCCAGTGTTTATTATAATAGTATTAGTATTTTCATGAAGTTCCAAAATATTTGAAGAAAATTTAACTTTTATCAAAGATTTTGCATAAAAAATCTCATGGAAACCAAAATAACCTGAATACTAAGGCAATTTTGGGATTAGAATTTTTTCATTATTTTTCCTGTATTTATTATAATATTATTAGTATTTTAACGAAATTTTAGAATATTTGAAGAAAATTTAAATTTTATCAAAAATTTTGAATAGAAAATCTCATGGAAATCAAGATAACCTGAAATCTATGGCAATTTAGAGCTAAGAATTTTTTCATTATTTTTCCAGTGTTTATTATAATAGTATTAGTATTTTCATGAAGTTCCAAAATATTTGAGGAAAATTTAACTTTTATCAAAAAAATTTAAATGAAAAATCACATTGAAATCAAAATAACGTTTAATCGTAAAGAAAACGACTATTAAAAAAATAGTAAGGCCCCACGCTGGCTTAATCCGACACTGAATGACGCGCATGGATAGATCAACGAGATTTTCGTTAATAACAAATACATAATAAAAAAAAATTTTTTTAAGTTTCTTTCAGTGTTTTGAATTTTTGGGGGATAGAAACAACAAAATTCGGACTTCCGAATTTTAATTGCTTCATTTTACCAAGTGATTATTTATTAATTTTAATCATTTGGTTTATAATATTTCTTTTCTCAATTTTCTTTTAAATTATTTCTTCAATTTGTGAAGTATTTTCATTTTATTGTATTTTTTTAAATTCCTATTTGTAAAGAACTTTTTAGTTTTAATATTTAAATTATTTTTTATCTATTTTTATAATTATAATTTTATATTATAATATATTATTTTCGTCTGATGAGATTCTAATGGAATGACTCGGCCTAAAATGACACACCCTATTTTTTTTGGCGCACAACTTGATAAATTGTAATTACAATTTACTGATATTTTAAACCATTATATCCTTAAAAAGAAAATCAAACTAAATAATTTTTGGAATTAGTTCTTTGATATCTCAAACGGCCACTATGTCGTTTTACCCGGGTATGTCATTTTAAACCAGCTTTCCCTATTATGTTTATAATTCTTATGAATTTTAATTTACGGTTTCAATTATAATTAATTTTTGAAAATTGGCATTTATTTTTCGTTTATTTGCGTTTGTACCAATTTTGTGAGACCAAATAGATCCTACTCCGGCATTTTTAACTTTATTTTTAAATATTAGTGTTAATCGTGTATAATACTAATCAAATTAAACTATCCATTATGCAACCAATGTTACAAAGTTAAATTTTAAATCTCACTTATTGATTAAATTGACCCATATACCTACTTGACATAAAACACTAAATGTTTTAAATTGAAAATCGCAGATGTAAACCAAAACCACCAAAACCTATCCTAATATTTGAGTGTTGAATTTTTTTTTTTTTTTCCAATAGTACGAAAAAAAATTTTCAAAGGTATTTTGTACGTTATCAGTTGATTAGTCATCACGAAAGCAAGAGTGGCATTGAGTAATTTATAAAATTCCTAACATACTGAAAATTATCTGAACTCGTATAAGTAAATCACCAATTTTTGTTTCCCAAAAAATGATTGTAATTTTCTGAGAAAAATATTAACTAATTAATAAATTTTCACATGCAACGTGTGAAAATAAGTCAAGGTTTCTGGATGGAAGTTCTAAAGAAGTGTGGTGAACGATAACAAATTTAGTACGAAACAATTCACGACGATACAATTATTATGTAATCAAAGTAAAACTTTCAAATTGATTTAGCGGTATCAATATTGTGACTTATGAGTCATTATGCGCACTATACCTCCGATACCCAGAAAAAATTCGACCACTCCGAACATTGCTACTATATTTCTTCGAATTGATAACGCTTACTCATTCCTCATTTAATTTTAATTTAGCACTTATGGAGTAGATGCAAGTTAACACGAATTTATTCAAAATTATTCCAATTTATTATGCGGGAGCATTTAACTGACATGAGTACTGCTCGGCATGAGTTGGAAAATTCTTGTATGCGCATAATATTTTTGGGAAAATTACAAAATTAAATATTAAAACAAATTCCATTCGGTTCTTAACCTTTAACTTTTGCTAACTCTCACCAAATTACTAATAGGTGAAACTAAGTAATAGAAACATCGATCAACCCCTAATATTCATTACTAGGTAGGGGTGGAAGGGTGATTTCAACCCTAATAATTTCACAACAAAATTTCATATTAATTTAGTAGTACCTACTTTTTGGAGACTTCAACATTTCTTCACGGAAACTTGGGGGAGGGTAATGCGCACGAATGGATTAACGAAATTACTTTGGTTTTTATCAAGCTTTTGTAAAAATTGTTATTTTATTTTATGTAATCTAACATCTATATTCAGAGGATTATCGTCCATTCATGCAATGTGTTCACAGTCCAGGAACATCGAATTATAATAACAAAAATAAATACCTGATTAGAGAAAAATTTACGAGGGAGTTTCGAAAACTTGGTACCACAACAATGAATTTTCGACTACTTGTAAACAAATTTTGACTTACACAAAATGTTCCTTATCAGTAGACATAGTAAAAATTGGGAAAATGTGTTTAAAAGCCTCTTATATGAATATACAAAACCTTATTATAACGGGACACCGACGCAGCTTTAATAACGTTGACAATCGCACTAAATATGCTAATTTTTATGCTTGAATTTTTTCCGGTGTAACGTGATTTTAGTTTTTCGCTAAATAATCGACTAAAGACGTTGGATTATCAAAGCGTATTTCGGAAGAATCCCAGTCGTTCTGTTCCTCCGCTATCTTCCGTTACCCAAAGGAGAAAAGGATCTAGAAGACTCCGAAAGTGGGTACACTTTTTGATTGTGATTTTCATTGCTATTTGCACAGTCCATACATTGCAATTATTGGAATTGTGATAGCATCTCTCAAATTCTGTTATAATTAAAGCACTTTATTAATATTTGCGTTTTTTTTTAGTTCCCCACAAGCACCATTTTTATCAGAATCCATAGTCTGGCCTTCGCATAAATCGAGAGCTGGCCTATTAACATCGTCGCTAAACAAACTGAAGAGGTCTTTTCCGGATTGTGACGGACTCTGCTTTCTGTTTGGGCTAACCCTCTCATTAGGGGTTTCTGTTCTGTTCGCTTCAATTTACGATCTATAACATAATTGGCTCTATACATACGAGGGGTGTTTCAAAAGTGTGCAGCCTGCCGCAATGTAATATATTTTTAACAAACTTTAAATTCCTCTTATTTTTTATAGATTTATACAGGTCTGCAAAATAAGCTTCTTCATTTCTTATGAGCTTCTCGTTTCGTGAATCTTTTTGCCCTTCCAATAAGTGCTTTATCATGTTTGGAAACAGATGACAGTCATGGGGGGGGGATAATCCCCTAACTAACTAACTACGTTAGTCATTGGAAAGGTGACTGTAGGATCGGTTTTCTAACACAAAATGATCTTCGGATCAGTAGGTTATCAGTGTTCCATGCCGTCGTGTACTCCACCTTCCGGAGCTGCTCGTTGAAGACAGGGATTTAATGTAGAATCCGAACCACGGCATCATATCCCGGAATAATCATTGTTATATTCCTGATTATGGTCTAACCGCACTACATGAAGATGGGACTTCTTTTTTTCAGATTTTTTTACAGATTACCGCAAAAGACCATTATTATAAGCAAGGGAATAAGAAAAACTTTTACGTTCTGATGGATGCTTAGAAGCCTACTATAAAGGAAAGGTCGTCATAAAGAACCAAGATACGGGCACATCTGCGGGAATACCCGGCAAGCTGCATACCAGATGCAAAGAAACGACGCATATGTTGGGAAATAATAGGCCTTTGGCCTAAACTAGAAGATAATTCTCTAGAGAATTGCTTTTGGGAAAGGTAAAAGAAGAAGAAGGAACATAATAACGATTTTGTTTCATTTTATCATTGGGTCTGCCTACAAATCTTTTCTTTTCTCTGGAATCTAGGCCCTTGATTCTATGGGCACGTGCTTTTTGCACACCCAGAACTCCCGGTAGTTACGCCAGTGGTCGAGATAAATAATATAATTAATATAATTTGTAAATTAAATTACAACTGTATTGATCGATTTAATAGTACTGTGGCGCCCTCTGATATGATATTATGCAAACAAAATTTTTATATTTGTACGAAAATTAATGTACTCAAAAATCTTATTTATAAATAAAACTTAAATTTTTAGTTTAAAATCACTTGCTTTAATGTTTTTATTATTAAGATTCTTAATAAAATTTATAAACTTGTTACTGTTTAAAATAATTTTTTAAATTTTAATATAAATTTTGTAAAATGAAATGCTAATAGAAAGAATGAGTTATTTTTACATAATATTCACATATTTCAAGTTCAATTTCTTATCTATAACAATTTGTAAAATAAAATTCTAAAATAATTTTTCAAACTTACTTCAATTTGACACAAAAGATGGCGGGAAATGTAACCTAACATCGATGTTAAAAGTTGTCAATGACAGTCGACATCGTGTTTGTTCTTAAAATAGCAATTTCGTGAATTAATAAAGCGCGATAGAGTTTAACAATGAGTAAAGAAAATATAAAATCAGAAGAAAATGACGATATTTCAATGACTTCACAGGAACTACAAATTTTATCAGAATTGGATAGGTAAGAGAGGAAAAATTGCAGAATTTTGTGTTCAAACATTTTGTATTTTAGTCGACAGTACGGTTTCTTATTACTAAAATCTCCAGAAAATGCTAAGAAAAGAACGTTGGTGTTAAAGGTAGATCCTGTTTTTGAATTGTAACTTTGTATTGACACCTAAAATTTTAGGCTGTCAAATACCTTCAATTGATGGTTGTGCAGTCCCGAAAGCAAACTTTAAATGAATGTGAAAGTAATTCTGGCCAACTGGGGAAGAAGATAAATATTGACCCTAAGACATGGATGAAGTTGGGTCATTTCCACCTACTACTGGAAGAATATGACAAAGGTACACTTAAATTATTAATTTCTGACTTTCGTAACTAACATACCATAATGTAATAGTTTGAATTTATTTTGTTGGTGTTCATTATAACCAGATAATTAATTTTCTTATCACACCATGATTTGCTTATTTGCTTTTCGATTTTATACAGAACCTTTGATTATAATAGTATCAGATGGGCAAACCTTATGAGAGTTTTGAAACCATCTGATGTAATGAAGCTAAAATTTTAAAGTCAGGTGGTTCCTCGTTGATATAACACAATGTAACTTAGTGTATACATTTTATCAATTTATTATATTTATTTTCTGAAATTAAACAAACATTTGTGTGTGTGTCTGTTACTGATAGTAGTACTTTTTTGAGTTGATTAACATGACAAACAATTCTTGGGGCAGGTAACTTTGTTTATATCTGAGATATAAACAAAATTAATACAGACAGAAGCAGATTGACATTAAAATATAATTTAAATGAAAAGCACTGTAATGGTTTTTCAATGATTACATAGCCAACTCTATGAATGTTTTATTCTTAAAACTTTCTTAGAAATTGTGATTTCACAGTGATGCAAAATTATAGTGTCACTATTGAAAACCAATATGCATGAAAAAGGGTATTAATGTATTTTGGATTCCTTTTCATTTACCTATTTATTTTCAACATTTTGTAATATCGGAGCACAGTAGTAGCAATTTTTACATTTTTTCAGCTCTTTCGGCATATCAGATGTTTTATAAAGCTCAAAAAGAAAATCATTGGATGGAACCGACATTTCTATATGGCCTGGGTTTAGTTTATTTCCATTATAACGCATGTCAGTGGTAAGTAATTTTGAAGTAATTATTTTTGTACTGAAAATATTCCTCATTTGAATGCCTATTGTAACTAATACCTAACGAGTAAATATAGTACAATGTTTGGCTGAGTACACAGTAAAAGCAGGTTTCCGATGCGGTTTACCTGCTTCGCTCGTTGCATTGAAATATCTGACTGATTGCTACCTATGCTTGGGTTCAGTTACATTAATAACATTAGAGGGAGGTGAAGCTGGTAACCCAGTGCCGATTTTATATTATAAATTATAATAATAATTTTTAAAAAATCATTTTAAAATTCATACAGGCGAAAAACCGTACAAAAGCCAGTTCACACTATATGATTTCTCATATGACTTACTCATACAAAAAGTCATAGCTAAAGTCATGCCATCATAAAAGCCATAACTTCTATAATATCAAAAATCATATAGTCTGAACGTAAAAATATTTCTCATATGAGGAGTTATATGACAAGTCAGATGAAAAATCAGATAGTGTGAACCGGCTTTAAGTATGTAATTTGCATATATTTAAAAAAAAATAAATGTGCACATATTATGTGCAAAGTTTAATTTTTAAACTTCTCTTATGTCATAAGAGAAGTTTAAAAATTCATTTAAAAACTCATACATTATAATTTATAATACTCATATACAACAGTTTTACTTATTTTACCTTAATATTAATAGTAATTAAAAATTGAATAATTTCAACCGACTGATAATAATAAATTAATGATCATTATTTTTTTAAATAATTTATTCAATAACTTAAATAGTAATAGAGTAAATACCATACTAGAATATTGTTAACGTAAAGTAATGTAATTTTCGTACATGTACGTTCATCCAAACTACAAAGGAGAAATTTGACATCCGTCAAATAAATTTGGTATTCCTATTTCAAAGTACAAAACAGAAACAAATGCGCTTGCTTGGATTCAGGATCAAATATAAAATTCCTCTCCACATGATCATCCCATCCACAGAGATGGCGCCACAGTCACAGCCAGGTTATTACTGTCGCGAGACATTTGTGCTAAAAATGCCTTTTTTGAATTTCATAATGGAAATTTTGTACAAAGTTTGTTATGTAAAATGACAGAGTTAAGCATAATTTCAGCTTTTAAATTCAATTCCTGTTGACTTTAGAAGGAAAAAACCGTTTTTTCACATTGCTTTACATTTTTTCATTTTTTTTTGTACTAAAAGATATCCGAAAAATCTCAAAAAATTCAGAAAAGTCAAGAATGTCCCAAGATACGTGAAAAACTTTTTTTGGTTTCCCTTGCAAAAATGTAGCATAATTCTGCTTTGGAATTCCTACAAATACAAATTAACAAAAACAACATTCCAAAATTCCGTCTGTAACACTTTCAAAAATTATGAATTCTAAAATTTTGATTATTTTTGAATACGGTTTTAACCATGTTGATTAGTTGTTGAACTGAGTTCAAAGTTGAACGAGGTTTAACCGACTTTGGTACAACCCACCCTTGCTTAATGTTGACTCGAACACGACGTACGATCAACTGAAGCAACCGTCTCATTTGCCACGCGCCTTTTTACCCCGCTTTAATATAAACTAGATTGCCACCTTAAGCTACAAAAGAAGCGCCGTGTTTTCTTAAATAATTATTATAAACTTAAGAATTTCGTTCAAAACTTTGATGCTTACAAGGGGACATCGCCAATCGAGATGCCAATTTTTTTGTGATTCTAGGAGTTAAAAAAATTATCACTTTCTCTGCGTTTAGTCGATTACCCCTTAGTTTTTGAGTTATGAATTTTTGGAAATAGACAGATTTTACCATAGGTTTAACTTATGATAGATTATTATTATAGGAGTTGTAATGCGTAGGCCTGAGTTCAATCTTCTTACCGGCTAACTTTTTTTTTAAAATTATGTAATTTATTATCGGAATAAAAAAATTGACGACCTACTAATTACCATTCCAAATACTTATAAAGAAAATACAACAAAGATAGACATGTTTCGATCTTATTAGATCTCATCAGTGACGTATAGCTGTGAATTTGGTTAAATAAGTAAATTATAACCAAAATACAACAACGACAGACATGTTTAACCAAATTCACAGCTATACGTCACTGATGAAATATAATAAGATCGAAACATGTCTGTCGTTGTATTTTGGTTATAATTGACTTATTTTCGAATTTTTTTCCATTTACCATCATCCAGTCATCTTAAAATGTTTAAATTCATGGGCTATTTTCTCATGCTATCCCCTAATTACCAATGGATGACATTGCGGAAGGTGAAATTACCAGGGGTCCAATTATCGGAGACCAAATTTACCTGGTGGTCAAAGATTAAATTACCGGGGACCAAGTCACCTACTGCCCTCACTATTGTCCCCTTGTTAGATCATTTAAACTTTGACACGCATTGACTTTCAAGCAATGAAGAAAATATATGACGTCACACGTGGACAAAATTCTACTCAAGGATTTTTCATTAAGCGTATCCGATCTTTAAAATAGAAAGAAAACAGTCTGTTTACGGATTAGAGTTCATTCAATACGATTATGTTTTAAAAATGATATCATTTAAAATTTAAATGACCTAACAGAACTCGAGTCGAGAAGTCCAATTTTGAATGACTCTTGCATTAGTCAGGCTGAATCTCGCCAATAGTTTGAATGATGTTGATCAATTATTATTATTGGTTTGTTGCCATAAACCTGTGACTTAACGTAGCATCAAAGTCCAAAGGCGTTCAATCGCACGATTTTATGATCTTGAACAGAACACACATTTTTATAATAAATTTTAACAATTCTGAGGCGTTGTTGCAGTTATCTTGTAGCGTTTCATAGTAAAATGGTGACTAACAGAACACAAACGTACAGGAATGATAGCTCTTTCACTTGAAACGTCGGAGTAATATACTGTCAGTTCGGACATTGCTATTGAAAAACCCTTTATACACCTGCAGTGAAGAAAATTGTTTATTTTAGTTCACCAATAATATAAATCTATAATACAAATTCACGCATAACGTCATACATGTTTGCTTCAGTTTGTATTAAAAGAAGGATAGGGAGAGGCGTATAAGTTTAAATGGTTTAAGACTCGATGTATGTAACCCACCTCTGATTGGTTCATTTATTTATTATCAACATAAATACAGTTCAATTGCGGCCTCTGTAACTTCCATAACTTTTATACGTTAATACTCAAAACCTAAAAATGTATACTAAAGCTAAAATATTACTTATATGTACAGTGAAATGCCTTATAAGTTATAAGCCGGAATCGCTTGTAAAAGATATTCCTTTTTAATAATCAGGTTTCGATGTTACCAATTATTGTTCCTCTGTATGCAAAACAAGTCTATAATATCGCGTAACGCAAGCCTACAAATGATCGTAATCCTATCCACTTTCGCAGCTTTACCTTCGTCTTCCTTTGTTCCTTCACTTGTACTAGCATTTGCTCTTCTTTTTTTTTACTATTATGCCTATGTTTTTATGTGTACATAGTACACTATCAAAATTGCAAAGGCCCATGGATAAACTGCCGCACATATAATTGATGGATAAACCGCATGACGGATAATCGGGGTTCTACTGTACTCAAATTTTTCTCTGCATCATCCTCTTATACTATTTTTATTCCAGATCATCGCACCCCGTTCATTTAGAATGACATAGGTAGTCCTTGTTTTGCTCTCTTTACCCACTTCTAAAATAGTTTCTTATTTCCTGCCGGTCTGTGTAGCAATTAGTTACTCGACATCAGTGATGTATAATCTGCGGGCCGCATGCGGTAATTTTTTAAAATTTTGTATACATTACTTTTGAAGAAATTAATGAAACAAAAATTAACATAAATTGTAGTACTGCTAATGCGGCCCGCACATTATTTTAGAATTAAAAAATTATGTTATGCAAAGAAGTTCTGCATCGTTGGGTTTTAATGTATAGGGTGTTCCTAAAAATCTGCAAACGGGAAACAATTATTCACGAGGTAATCCCTTAGAGAAAGGTTCATATTACTTTTATGTTTGCTTTTTTTACGAGGTTCTGTTTTATTTAGAAATTTCAGTGTAATTACTCTTTTCTTTTCGACTTTATTATATCTAATTGCTTCCAATCTTATCTCGTATCTTTCTAATGTAGTGAACTAATTTTAGTGTAAAAATCTATATTTCATTTGCATATAACGAACTAGATCACGAATGTTGAGTTCATCTTCGAGGTAAATGTCGTAAGATAACTACGTTAAGCGGTGATTTCCCGAATCCTATGATATTCCTGGTTATTAATACTTTTGCATTCAGTTTGCAATTTTTACTTGGCTTGAGTAAATGTAAGTGGAATATTTAACTATGGATTACTGGTCACATTAATTCACTTAAGTATGTAATTATAATGAGAAGCAACAAATTTGTTGTTACAATTAGATGATTTTATCTTTTTGATAATAAATTTTGCATTTCTCTTCTAGTGAACCTTCTGTTATAGCTAACAAATTTTCAAGTCCTTTGAGATTCGCTTTATCCGAGGTTGACTCTATGAAAAGTTTTGCTCTGTAACTGAAAAAAAAAATTTTACGCGACCCCCAGTTTGCTTATCACTGGTTTAGAACCATGATACAAGATTAGAACATAGTATATTTTGTAGAACTTTTCTTTGCGTATGTTTAGGAACACCCGGTATAAAATAATGTAGTATGCATGTATATTATGTAATCTTGAATTTTATATTATTTTACGACAGCTGACCAATATATTGTATAGAGAAAAATCAAAGGATAGGGGTAATTAAAATGATACTCAAACGGAATAAAGGGGCACCAGCTGTTGACTTTCTTTTTACTAACAAGGTATAAACACGAACTCTCGATTATGTTAGCTTTTTCTCTGGCACTATATTATTTATAATATCGAATTGAGAAGCTCAAAAGAAATATTGATAATAAAATTAGAAATATTTTTGAAGTACTAATGCCACCACCCAGGAATTTTTTCTATAATGGGTTGATTCTAGGTAATATCTATGTAAGTATACTTACAACTGCATTGATTGTACAAAAGTAAAGTTTGAAAAGATATTGTAATTAGGTAATAATATTGCTACGTCCTGATTGGACTCGTTTTAAAACAATTTACAATAAGATCCGCTTGTAATGGACTTCAGCGGATAATCTATTATAAACTGGTATTGTCGCATTTAAACTTGAAGTTTTTTATTATTTTGTTACCAAATACGCTACGATTGTCTATCATAGAACTTCTTGTTATATAAAATTTAATTAGATAAACTTAACTAACCCGTCTAATTTTTTTTAAGCTGGTATTTTTAATATGAGCGTTGTTCGTGTGCATGGAAAACTTCGTTATAGAAAACTATCCTACTTATGATCAGATTAGAATTCGTGTTCGAACACTAGTCTGTTTATACGTCTGACAGTTTTAAAACTGTTTCAAACTATTGCAGAAACAGACCTATAATTTATTTATTATCATGTGACATTGCAATACACGAATTTAAGGGAAGTAGAACATAGCACATTTTTACTGTACCTCCAAAAATCCCAAGAAACGGTTTTATAGATATTTGTTTTTGGATGAGATTTTTTCTCTTAATAGCAAATTTAGCTTATAATGGACTGTAATAAACAATTTTATTACATTATAAGCAGAATTCCATAATAAGCAAGTTTACTTTGATAGGAAATTGTTTACGAAAACGAAAAGTTTTATGAGCCGTTACGGTGTAAAATATTCAAAATAAAGGATTCAAGCGCGGATTAGGCCCAGGCTCCAGGGGATAATTAATTTATCACTGTGGCATATTTTGACTTTTATTATTATAGAAACTTCGTATCTTTCAGGGGCAAACTGCCTTAAATTAAAGGGTACACAGGTAGGTACCTCTCTCGGGGAATATTACCCGCCCTGTGGCGGTATGGTATCGATTGATCGTTTTACTTTCCAATTTACGTAGTAAAGGTAAGTATTGTAATCTATTCAAAAATCAACTTTGCTTATAGGCACATCAGAATTTTGATTCAAAGGTATCATTTTGATTGTGAACGATGTATATATGTGAACATTTTTTCCGACTACGATTACAAGCATTACAACTTCCGCTGAAACTTCTTTTATTTTCGTTTATTTTTAATACGCGCATGAGTGGATTAACGAGATTCACTTCGTGTCAAGAAATTCATTCATACAAAAATTACAGATAATTGTATACGGTCATTTGAAGTGCATTTGGTTGAAAATCATTCATTTTTTTTTTTACTTGGGATGAGGTCTTCTAAGTAAGAATTTGACCCGCATGAGGTCGTTGCTAAACTCAACTGTTAAATAAAGGTGTGTTTAGAAGTGGACAAATAAAAACTAGACCTGTAGACCTTGATTTTTCCTTAGTGACCAGGCGGTGCTAATGTGCAAAAACGAAAATTTGTCGCGTCGTCGGGTCCAAGTTGGTGTCAATTGGTGGAATTGGGTGTCACGCGTTTTCCCTCCACATCTACTGCGCAGCATTTTGGCTCCTCCTAGTCACTAAGGAAAAATAGTAAATGGGAAAGTAATGTGTTGTACCACATCAATTTGGAATTATAGTATCTTCTAATTTGAGAAGAAAATCTGCAGTCTTGTCAGCAAAAAGACGTTGTTAATTCATAAGCTGTATACGAACTAAAAATATTTTTGCATATTTTTCACGAACCGGAACGCTTACAATTTTTTATTTCACCGTTCCGGTCCATTTCGAGCCCTAAAATTAATACATTGGTAACATGGAAATTTTAGTAAGGACTTAGAGAATTCGTCCATTACAGGCGAGTTCATTATAGGTGGATTACATTGTGGTACTATTTTTAACAACTTTAATTTTATTACGATTTTACACCAACCCTATAAAATTGAAAATTGTGATACAGAAAAAAGTACTACCGATTTAAAAAATATCAGATGTGGTTGTTCAGCCTCACTAGGTAAGAAATCAGGATGTTCGGATGACTTTACCATACTTTTTATATTTAATTTTCATTTTATTTTTTTCCGGTTTTGGCCGCCCCTATTATTTGGTGCCCGTGTGCTGCTCACAGATGGTGATAAGATAACTTTATGCTTTAAGGGTCACTGCGTAAAGGCAAACGTGTTTAGCACATTCTACCTTTGAAAGTTGTTACACCATGATCCTGAACGGCGTTTCCCTGTAAACAGTTTAGTTTCTTTGCCGCCCCTATGATTCGGCGCCCATATGGGGAATGGCCCAGTTCGGCGCAGACCTGTTTCGGCGCGTGTACAGTTCGGCGCAGGATATTTTAGCGTAGAAATTTAACGATAATACTGCATAATTATTAAGTACTGTTTCAAAAATAATTTAATAAAAGAAGAAAAACTTCACCCTGAATGTGGTCCTAAAAATGGGATTTAGAAATAATGTAATGTTACTTTTCACTCTATGTACAGTGTGTTCACAGATAGTGGTAACTGTGAATAATTCTTATATCTTACTAGATACAAAAAAGAGTTTAAATAAAAATAAAGAGGTATATATGTTTATATTTCAAACTCAACCGGAAGTGAACATTAAATTTTTTCTTCAAATGGCAACGTGTCTTTTTTTTTAACATTTTCGCAATCTGCAGTTTTTTCTCTATAAATACATATAAAATTTTCATAAAATTACATAAGAAAATATTCGAGAAAATACAAGATTTAAACAAACAATAAAAATTGATTCATTATTATTATTAACCACAGGTACGAGTATGTAGAGTGCTATAAACTTTATTGATGACTTTTTTTATGGTGTCATTTAAAAACAGTGGTTTACGCAAAAAAACAAAATTAATTTTAGCATGCCATCAATTATCAGATTATATCACCAAATCAAATAAAAAAAGCAACTAATGATGAACTTCTGCGTACACATTGTTTGTTTAAATCTGGTATTATCTTGAATATTTTGTTATGTAACTTTATGAAAATTTGAACTGTTTAGAGAGAAACCTGCAGATTGTGAAAATATTAAAAAAAGACATGTTGCCATTTTTAGGGACCACATTCAGGCTAAAGTTGTTCTTCTTTTATTAAACTGTTTTTGAAACAGTAAAATGTCCTGCGCCGAACTGTATTCGCGCCGAACCGGGTCTGCACCGAACTGTACTCGCGCCGAAACGGCTGCGCCGAACTGTACCCGACCCCCATATGTGACATTCAGAGTGTCGCCATTAGTCCTGTGAAAGAGTAAACAAATTTCGCATAAAGGAAGCATAGAAAAAGTGCTTAAAATTGATTAACGAAATGATATTAGGTTTGTTCCAATCAGCAGAAAAGCCGTACAATGTACCGTCACGCTCATGTGCATTCGATAAAAAGGAACGCTTTTCATTATCTCGTTAATCCATGCATGCGCGTCACTCAACCAAAATCAGCTCTAAATGTATGGTAAAATAAAAATCGGCAAGGGCCTACATATTTAAAATATTCAAGATAAAACAGAGTTACTGAAAATCACGTGTTTTTGACGACTCTGAAAATAATTAAATGTGGGATCTGAAATTTAAAAAAAAAAATCTTCAAAATGTAAAAAACTGTAGGTAGTACAAAAATGGCAGGCCAATATTGGTATGCTTTTCCAGCTACATAATATGTCTTTTGTAAACTTAAAATTGATGCTGCGGCTTATCCGCCTAATACGAACAGGCCTTTAATTAAAAGTATTGTCAAAATTAGGTTAGAGTACGATAGATAACCCAAAACCGAAGATATGGTTATTCAGAAATATGATCTTAAAAAAGAAATTTTTTCAAGAATAGAGTGTGATTTTAGTATGTGTTATGTCGTTATGTGAAATATAAATTAAACAAACACTTAACTAGACGTTAAAATATTAGATTTTAACTGTAAGTAAAGAACAACATACAAGAAAATTTTATTTAAAAACACTAAGAAAACATTTTCTAACCTTTTTGTGACAAGGTACAAACAGAGAATATTAGAAAAAATGAGAAAACTGAAACTACGGGGGGGGGGGTCAAAAACAACGTGGTGTTTTTAGAAAAGTTGACTATAGTTTAGAAGTTTATTACATATTATGTTACCGGCAATCTGCGAAATCAGTCAATTTGCACAATGCGTAGATAATGTACAAACCCACCAAGTCGTAAGGTATTGTGCAAATTCACTAGTACTTTAGGCAATCTGCAAAATGGCTACAGTCTTTCAGGCAATGTGCACATTGTCTATATTGTTAGTTAATGTGCTTTTTGGAAATGTAACAGACTCACATTGACTAGACATTGTGCGAGATGCGTAAACTATACTCTGTTTACCCAACATGTGCACCGAAGCTCCTCCCTAAAAACGCGCGGGATATTCGAATAGAATTTTTCTATTGCTCGAATTTTGAAACTCCCGTTTACAACACTAACGTCAAAGTTTTTTAAACCTATAAATTGATTTTTAATGTCATACAATCATTTGATTATGTAAATTTTTTTAGCGTGTAAAACTGGTTGATGCGCTAATTGGCTTAAATTTTTGGGGAGGAGCCTTGGTGCATCTGTTGGGTAAACAGAGTATAGTAAGGGAGAGGCTTGCATGTTGCCACCGCTTGCAGGTTGCCACCTTAGCTACATTTTGGTATTGGACCAATGTCATAAACTAAACTTTGACTGAAATCGAAACCTAAGGAGGTGTGGTCACTTTTAAAGTAGTTCTGGAGCGGACAGAGCCAATAAGACAGTGTGTGTTGAAGAAAGTTTGAAATCTTGTATCTTGAAAATTAAAAAATTGAAATTGTGCTTTTGTTCAGTGCTGACAAATTGAACATTTTTATCGACAAATCAACGTCAATATTTTTTCTGTGTTTCTTTTTTATTCAATTTACATAATCCTGACAAAATTTCAAACATATCATGAATCGGCAATTTTTTTCTGTATAATTCTAAAGTAGCGCCAAAATGCAGGTTGCCACCCTTTTCTTTTCTTCGCTTGTTTACACTCATATGCAAGATTTTATGATTGTTTGTTGTTTACAATATTGTTATTGAGTCAAAAGTGTAGTGTTTTTATTGCACTTTACTGATATTTTCGATGATTTTTTTTACATTTCCGTTCGCTCAAAATGTGCTGATATGCGGTTTAGTGTTTGTACTTGCCCTAATTGTGATTCCGATAATGATTTCGAATGATTTCATATAATTTTACAAAATTAAATTTGGAAAATAATTAAATTTCATTTTTTACATTGCCTAGTCAATGTGAGTCTGTTACATTTTCAAAAAGCACATTAACAATATAGACAATGTGCACATTGCCTGAAAGACCGTAGCCATTTTGCAGATTGCCTAAAGTACTAGTGAATTTGCACAATACCTTACGACTTGGTGGGTTTGCACATTATCTACGCATTGTGCAAATTGACTGATTTCGCAGATTGCCGGTAACATAATATGTAATAAACTTCTAAACGATAGTCAACTTTTCTAAAAACACCACGTTGTTTTTGACCCCCCCCCCCCCCCCCCCCCCGTAGTTTCAGTTTTCTCATTTTTTCTAATATTCTCTGTTTGTACCTTGTCACAAAAAGGTTAGAAAATGTTTTCTTAGTGTTTTTAAATAAAATTTTCTTGTATGTTGTTCTTTACTTACAGTTAAAATCTAATATTTTAACGTCTAGTTAAGTTTTTGTTTAATTTATATATGGTTATTCACCAAACTCGCGGACTAATCCACCCCAGGAAACGGATATGTAAAATTTCTGTAAAGAGACAGCAGAAATTTCCCTAGGAATGTAAAGCTAATTTACAAAAACTCAACGGGATTTGATAGATAAACTTTATTTATTTAAAATTACGTTTTTAAGGTGAGGATGAATTTCAAATAACAATAATTAATTTAGGATTGTACAGTTTCGATTTCCACGTAAAAACCTCGTGGTTGTCGTATTGTGTTTGAAGGTACGTGCGCTTGATGTAAATACTTGGAGTAAAGCTTAGTAAACGGCTACCGCAGTTCCTTGGGCTCAAATATCCTGGTTTTCGGATGTGGGCGTAGCTAAAGTTTTTGGGCTTATTTCGTCCTAATTTTGAATAATACGTAAAATTTAATGTTTGTTTGTAATTCACCCCCTCTACTACCATAATTTCAACTGAAAATTTTTAAATTCTGGAGTACAATTTTCGTGTTCACCCCTAAAATTATGTAGGTATATTAATATAAAGGGATATATTATTTGCTACACGGAAATCCAAATAATTTTAAAATTTTGTATGTTATAATTATGTATTTTATTATGTAATACTATAACATGCAATAGTAAAATTTTGCCGGATCCTGGATCGATGATTACACCCACACATAAATATTTTGTGTTTAGAGTAAACTTGTCTCTCCAGTTTTGATTCGAATATATCAATAATATGAAATGTAAAATAAAAAAGAATTTGCTTTTAAAAAAATTTGTTTCTTTATTTTGTGCAAAAAAAAACGAAAAGATAATTCTAACATTAGGTATTTAAATTAAAATATTTTGTTAGGTACAATAACGGATTTGTTTAAGGTTATTGCGCGCATTAAGAATTTTTAAAAAATCAAAATTTAAACTTGACTCGGCGCCTATGACCTGTGAAGGTGAATACCACCGCAGATACATTTGACGGAATCGCTAGTGTATTGAACTCGTGTTATGAACACCAAGACCAGACCAACGGGTACTCGGATGGTTCACGACCTCCAAGTTCTTATGTTGTGCTAGCCCAGGTTGCCGGCGTCGTCTCGAATAACGTCTTGACCCCCTTCCAACAACAGTACATTTAATTCATCAATTTCTTCCTCCGAAGATTGCTTTGACATTTTTTTCTCTAGTTAAATACCGTTTGAAGTTGTAAGGCGTCGTGGAATACAATTTTTATTGGTATTAAAAATAAATTTTTAAAAATAAGCTGCTCGAAAGTCAAATAATCTAAAAAGGTCCCTTAGCTAGCGAACTACCTGCAGAATGCCTTCTGTTTAGTTTCCGGTTGATCGTGTACATAGGAAACCTTTCTCAATGGTGCGCAAGATGTTTGTCCATCTTCATCTTATTTTTACCTGACTGCTATCAGGTAGAAGTTTAATAATAGAACGAATTTGTCAGGTAAAATCTGAAACGTAAGATGGAAATGAAATTTTGTTTAAATTATGCCCCAATTATTATTAATTTGTCTGTGGAATGGAATTTTTGATGCGGCGGTCGGCGTGACGTGGCAGAATAAATGCTACATGTCGCGCCGTCTCGTATGTTGCGTTGCATTGCATGTTGCGTATCAGCGTATCTTTGATCTAGATCCAGCATCATCGGTCTAGTGTAGGTATTGTTTTTGTTCCGTTGAAAGTTTGTTCTAAAATGATCACCTTGAAACCCGCTATAAGGCAATCAACCGGTGACGTAGATAGTTAGCTATAATTGAGATATCGTATTTTTTGTTTGTAGTCTACACTACACGCAAATGCAATTGCATTTGTGTTGAATATTTTATTACTATGTATCGCATAAATTTTGAATTAAAGGTTAGGATTCAAGGAATCGAATACGACTGAAATAATAATTTAATTTTGTTAGTTTTTTATTCCACGTGCCCTACGCCCATGAACGTAGTTAAGTATATCGAATTATTTATGGAGCGTCGTAACGTAACGTGTAGTAGGTATATCGTATGTAGATCGGTACATCGAAAGTGCATAATAATACTATACGTATAGTGATGTAGTTATTTCGTCGGTGGCACGTGCCAGTTGAGTTCATGTCGAGTACGATACTTGCAATATTACATAACACATATTTGTGCAACTGCACCTAAACAAAGAACGTCCAATACGCGGGGTCCGTTGAACGTATACGAGCATGCGCTCGGCTAGCGTTGAATTCCTATCTATGAATTGACGAGCGATTCTCGCCTTTATTTACACCTCCAATACGGTTCATACATTTTACCTTTCTTTTCATCCAACCTACGTACCCTGTCGTTTCAACATGCACTCACAGTAGGGTAGAGTATAATTTCCCATCAGTCGTGCTGGAGGATATCGTGAGGTGGTGCGGAGGGAGTGAAGAACGATTTTGTTTGTTTACATTTATTTATAATCAATTTATTATAATATACATATTAAAACATTGAGTGTGTATGCGGTAAACTACGTTTAGTTTAATTTAAGTAACTAATATTGTGTTCATAGCGGTGTTGCTTACATATATTTATTTGTGATTTGGGGATGTTTTCGACGATATGTACTACATGTTCAACAGTAGCGGTAAGGGATCATTTTGACTATTTTATCACATCCATGTTTTTTTACTTATCCGTCACGGTTATGTTAATTATTACAACTTGTACCGTTTTTCTATGCTCTCTAAGGTAGATAGGATGTTTTTTTAATATAGTACCGTGTATCCGCCATGTTGCAAGCGGTGAATCTCGGAACACCCCTTAGATATTGTAAAGATTGTGACGTCACTTTGTTAAATGCCCCTGTTGATCTGATATTGTGGCGGAAGTAATCAACTCGAAAACGTCACACTTTCAATATCTAAAATTAACAGATACCATGATCTAATTTTAATAATCTAATTGTACACCAAATAAAAATACATTTCTGTTTACAAATTATTATATATTATTTTTCATAAGCATAACAGTAATATTCGCTTGCTTCCACGTTATTCCATTCCAATACCTTCCCATACCTACTACTATCTCGCACTATTTCTACTGTATGAATCACACTTTAATCACACATATTGTTTATCCTCAAATTTTTTGTATGCTTCATTTTTGCGGTGATTAATATTAATCACATTTTTATTCCGATTAAAGTATCGTAACAAATGCCTGTTAGTTACAATCATCTGATTGATCACCGATAAAGTTAATGTATGTCACATAAATCACGTGTTTTCTTTCAACTTCCACCTTCATTATTATTTTCTTCCTTCATTTCATTACGTACATATTTGTTCTGCTACATTTACAACTTCCTATTCGTTTTATTCGTCTGATAATGTCGCACTACCACGAAACACATTCCTTTATTTAGATAGGCGTAATGAACTTTATTTTTATTTATTTATTTATGTAATCTTTTTAAAAATATTTTCTTATCTCAAAGAGATGACTTACTTCCTATTCTTATTTCATAGTTATGAACTTTCTGACCACTTATCAGCTAATTTTAGTTGAGATAACGTTACCCATTTAACACAATCCAATACGCTTGTTTATCCAAAATCTAAAAGCCTAACACCAACAATTCCTTTTCCACATAACAATATCCACATTTTTTTTTACCGTTACGGTCGTTACAAAATTTTTATCTCGGCCCGAAAATGATCAAAGCTTTTTCTTTTCTTCGACAGCCACCATAAAATAAGAATGACTACCTGAATTGGATGGTCGATGCTGGCTGTGGTAGAACCAACACAAAAAATAACGTTCCTTTTTTCTTTTCCACGTATAATCAAGATTCTGCAAATACTTTTGTAACATTTTTGACCAAAGCACGTTGATTCGAATTTTCGTTCAAACTGGGGGACGAGGATTCCATGTGCACCTGTAATCGTGGTAGAATTCTCTTTGTTTTGCAAACAACTGTTCAACAATTATATTATTTCTTCTTTTCAGGGTTTTTCAAACTTTTCTTGGCTGTTCTAGCTTTGAACCTACCTGCGATAGTGCAGGTACAGCGGTATCTCAATTAAACCCTGCAAGAAATCTGTTGTGTTTCTTGTTGTCGTCTTCCACAGTTGATGACTTAATTGCTGTTTTCCTTTGCCAATAAATTTTTGTATGACGTTATTATGGTAATCCTGTCAATTCAAACATCAAAATCGTAAATATAGGATGTGTATGTACTTGTCCAACTTTCACTTTTACTTTGTTGTCCAGCGTTCACTGTACAATTGACAAGCTAATAATTTTAACATACATCTCAAAGAACGACCGCAAAATACTAGGCATTTTGTGAAATAACGCAGCTGTGATATAATTTATACGAGCCACCTGTGTAGTCGTCGTTCCATTGTACTTTTAGAGTACTGTTGATATTTAACTGACAGCTTTCGATGATCTGAATCAGGAATTTTTATTATGATAACTTTTGCTTGAATTAAAAACGTATATTGAAATGCCTCGAAAACGACCTGATGATAGGGGAGTAGTACAGTCGTTTCCCTAATCTTACGACATCTATGCAAATCCATAATTATTTTTTGTTAATTAAGTAGCTCCCAGAGTTACTTTTAATTAAAATAGTTAGTACGTTGTTGCGTGATGACGATATCAAGATTGAAATAAAAATATTAAAATTTCACTTTTCACGACAAAAACTAACCTTGGTTAAGATTTTCTACATTGAGACTCTAACGACTATTCTAATTAACTCAAAAACTTCAAATTTGATCCTTTCGCTAAATTGGTGACCCCGATAGCACTTCCACTCTTCTTCGGCATGCTTTTCAATCCGTTTATAGTTTGGATTAATCCCATATTTGTGCTGACTTCTCTCTCTTCTCTTCTTACAACTTATCGTAATTTGTTCTCTCGCCAATAGTTTTTTATTTATTTCGACCTTTATTCTGCTTCTCTTCCAATCTCTTGACATTTCGATTCGATTAATGATTATTGTTTCTAATTTACAGATCTTAACAAAGTATGTACCTACATGTTTCGATCTTATTAACAATTCTATACGTGAAATTGATCTCGTCAGACCCGTACTTATCCACCATTTGTCTAAAACTAACCTTGAATGTCAAATACCTTTGTGATGGCTGATGATGAAACGTAGAAGGTATTTTTGCACGAATCCCATGTAGAAAAGCATATCGATAGCTTGGAAGCAATACCTCGCAATTCCTTTTAAATTTGGAAAATTGTATAAGGTGAAAGATGTTGAAACCCAAAAATAAGTCTTTTTCTGCTTTTCAAAATTTTTAATATCTTGCACTATTTTCAAGTCGTTGGAGAAAAATTGGCCCGAGTCACACTCGAGCTCTCAGGGCTACGATTATAATGTGCCCAACGTTTCGGGACCTTCTATTCACCCATCATCACAACAACAAAAGTTTTACAATTTTATGGGGTGCCTTGGTACTAAATTTAAAAGTAGACCCCTACCTCGACAATATATTATATAATTTTTTTTAATTTAACTCTATGGTACTGTTAAGCCATTCTTAGGGGGTTATAGAGCCGTAAAGTTTGGTGTACACCCATAATATTTCCGAATTATAGGATGTATGTATTTAATTCAATTATAAGTGTAAACCAAACTTTACGGCTCTAAAGGATTCCATAAGAGTTATAGAATAACCCCCTTAACCATATAATAAAAAATGCTACTTATTTTGATTTTCTTTTACCGTTGTATTTTCACGTGCTATGCATTGAACTGAATGTCAATTCTGATAAAATGACGTACATTGGTTGTTTTCTCCTCTAGTTCCTGTTGTAATTCTTTCGGTTAATTAAAATTTCACCGATTTAAGTACTTAATGAAACATGGTTAATAATATAATTTTGTGAAACAAATACCAAGGGTTTTGTAATCTATAATATGATCAAAATACTTGTCACGCCATGATAACGATCATTACAGGACGTAGGTATGTGCGTAAAGCTAGAACAAATTTAAAATTTAGATTAAAATATTACAAAGCGTTGACAACCAAATCACCTACTTTATCAGTGCTACCCAGTAGTGTATACGAGATATATTTTTATAAGCGCCGCAGACGATTTTTTCCTAATAATTTTCCTAATTCTCTCTATTTATGAAATAATAGAAAGAAAAAGTTCATGGGATTTATGAATTTGTTCATTGTATTCAGGAAATTTTGTATTAAATCAGTGATTTTCAACCAAGTTTATGTGCTTATATGGAAGCAAATGATTGATAACGCTAAATAAAATCGCTTACTTCTATAAAAGCACATATTCAAAAATAAATCTTAGCTTAGCATACCTAAGCCGGTCACTCAATAAGGTTAATTAGAATTTGTTTTTTATTTGCCATTACCTTCCACTTAATTTCGAATCTGAGGCTACCCCAATGTGTATGTTTTTAAATATTTTAATTTATTTAATGATAGATCTTATAACCTAAAAGTGATATTTTTATAAATAACCAACCACATACGAATATCAAAATATTTCTTGTTTAGTAATAAGTAGACCGGGTTCTTAACCATAATAATAGTTCTGTTTTTAAAGTGGGACTCAAGCAACCATTACACCAATTACAAGTACACCGTAAAATATTATTTCAAAAGCAAAAAAGTTACCCATATTGTCAACTACGTATAAACTTTGGGTACCGGGTGTTGAACAAAATAAGGAGTTAAAGTTAAAATATGCACCCTTTTGCAACTTGTCAACGTTTACTCCTCCCGCAATATGTGCAAATATTGCTTCGAGTTCGGTGACCTTTTTTTTTGAAAATTTAGAAATACTTACGTATTAGTATTTTGTTCAAACATTTAATTTTTGCAATTCAATAAATTTACCTATAACGTGAGAATACTAAATAAAATATAGGTTCTATCATATTCGATTTGGATTTTAATAGTGGGAACAAAGAAGGGAATAGAATTAGGGTTTTTTTTACCGATTAGGGTGCTGCACCAGAACAAATTTTAACTGCTTTGCAAGGCGAAGCTTTAATCCGTTTTTTTTTTTTCAATTTCACCCTTCTTTTTGATAACGTCTAATAAAATCGAACCATTGTTGTTTTTTAAGTTTACAATTTTTACGAATTAATTTTCAAAATTTAATTTTGCAGTTGGAAAGTCCATTACAAGCTAATATTATTGTACAAATCTTTGATTGTATTTTTCCAAATTTACAAAAATTTTACTTTATTAGATTCAGTTCTGTGGGACTCGAATCAACAGAAATTGAAAATGTGTCAACGTACCCCACGTGTGGGGTAATTTGTCGTAAATGACTGAAAGGTGAATTTTAGACAAAAAATTACATAATATGTAGAAAGCTAATCACATCTTAGCACTGATTTTTGAGGATTTCACTTACATACATACAAGCGATTTACGAAGATGTAATTAATAACTATTTATATAAAATATAATTGACTTTAAATTGAATTTAAACAATTTGCTGTAGTTCTTATTTAGTTACAAGTTAGTGTTTGGTTTTCGGCACTTTGCAGTTAAAAATAATAATTGGTATAACGTATAACCTGAGCACGAAATAAATTGAAATTAAATATGCACACCATTACAAAAATTACCTTGACTGCCAAAACGTTACTGGCCAAGTGCATTTTTGTTTAAATTTGTCCTATTATTCTTATCTCGGAATGCTTATCAACAAACTAGTCCTACCCTCATTCAGATGCACCAAAAGCGTTGATAATTTTTTTGTTAAAAAAATTCTATAGAACTTTGTAATGTAAAACTTCTTAGGTCCCAAATTAATGTGCCAACTTGCCACACGACTTTTTATTGAAAATCGAGCTGATATGATCTGCAAAACTCGGTCAATCAAATTTAAATAAATATGAACCGGTACAGTAAGCCATGCATGATGAAAAGCTGTAATCGTTCAATCAAGATTATTATTAATACGGAAATATACAAAAAAAAATCGCCTGTAACTGAGGCGTAAAATTTTTCTAGCGTACTGAAATTCCAACGCACTGTGTCAACTTACCCCTGTAAGTCAACTATCACCGGTCTCGCCGATTGTTTCTTGTTTAATTAAAAAAAAAATTAATTTCATTACTGTGTACTTGTGCTATTACGAATAAATTAATCGTCCATTAATATAAATATTGTTTTCTAATTTTAAAGTAAATTCAGTTTAATTCAATAGGAAAATATTATTTAGACAAAGTTCAAATAGGGTTCTGCAATTAAAGAAAATTTTATTGCTCTTTGTAGGTGTAAAAATACGTGATATTCCAATGTTTGTCATGGTTTAAGACTGCAAATTGCATTGCACAGAAAATTAATGTTAAAGATATGTAGACATAACATTGATTAATATAAGCATTCGGTTACTTGTGGTTTAATTATTTTAATCAAATAAACAAGCACATTATTATTTGTTGTAAATAGTGCGTATTAAAATATTTATTTACTACTTTTGATTTACTCGTTCTTACGGTTATAGTGTCTGTCTACCCGTCCATCCGTTCTCTAGTTTCTAGTTTAATTAAAAGGGTTCCTCCAGGAAATGACTCCAGAACGCACTGTAATTTTTGCAATTTCCTTTTATTTCCAAGATTTTGCTAATTTGGATCCTTTAAGCAAGCACCCCAGCAGGAAGGTGGCGGAAGTCGGGGTGACCCAGACTGGTGAACCTGTTTCATTTAGCAATTAGAAGTTAATAAATCTTCCATACATATTAATAGAGTAATATTATTAGGAAGACAAATTTAGGAATGCCAACGTATTTTTAAAATGAGCACAAAAGCAAGTGAACTAATAATACAGACATGTAAAAATATAATAAGCAAATTTTATAGAGTAATATTAAAAGTGTAAAAATAGATAATGTTTATATATATTGAGAGTTCCGTTAAATTTTTAGGCAATTTTCCAACCGATGTACGTATTTTATGGTATAAACAGCATTATTATACAAAGTGGAGCTGGTAATATAATGGCAATTTAAGCAAATGTTTGACGATAAGGCGTATTTGTAACGTTATAATTTTAGAGGCTTTCAGTTTTTTTTAACCACAAGTTAAAATTTGTACAAATAGCATCGAATTAAATAATTTGTAAATTTTTAAGATAAATGAAAGACTTGAGGCCATCAGCACTGGCCAACTCTTGAGCACCTGCTAGGACAGGTGTTATATTATATTTGTCTATTCCTGTATATAAATATTTCAATAATTTCCTTCTTAACTTATTATCGTCCATAATTTGTTTTTTACGCGAAAATAATTTTATTTTAGTTCGATTTTCAAAATTTTGCCTGGTGTTGCATAATTTAAACCTATTAAATACTGATATAGTGATATATTTACCAATTGTATAATTTGCAATATTCATGAGACAAATTTTATTATAATCGCTGTACCTACGTACAGTTTTTGAGCGGACTCATGGTCATATCAATGAGCATAATAAATCACTAATTTCCGTTTTCTTTCGTTTTTCTTTATTTATTCAAGTTTTACAAAATTTTATACAAATCTAATGCCTTGGCCTTATAGGTCAGTTGTGTCATAAAGGTGAACTACCGGACGCACTTCCCATTTTATTTACAAAAATTTATTATGATTTGGAGAAGCCGCCATTTGAGGAAGTGTCAAACCTACAGGTTAACGTGGGCTCTGAACCACAGGAAGTTTGTTTTTCTTCATTACCCCTACAAAAGTGATCAATAAATTAGTTCACTCACCATAAGATTTTCAATTAAATGATTGTGGGAGTAAATAATTATTATTTACTATAATACTATTACTATAAATAATTATTATTTACTCCCACAATCATTTTAGAGAAAACTGTAAATACATTTTTTGTAGGGAAGAAACGGTACGCTTACCATTAGGGTAAGAAACATAGAAACTAAAATGTTATTTTAACAAAATTCAGTGACTCCTTGATATTTTATTCGTAGGGTTTCTACAATAATACGTTTTTCACTATAAAAATAGAATTGATTAATTGATGAAATAAAATTCGATAATTTTAAGTAATATAAGATAAAAAAGGAAAATTACAAATACTGGAATGTACGGATGCAGTATTTTCTTCTTTGTCACAAATTTACTTACAGTTTTTCTCTAAAATAATTAGAAGAGAAAATAACCGAACAAAAATTTAGCATTGCAAATCTTATGGTGAGTGAACCGATTTTATTCATCTCATCCAAAGCTTTGGTTGATTATCGGTAAAGCAACGGGAAATAACTTAATTAATTCCAATAAAATCATCTTGGCAAGCGGATATAACTTTCACTTCCCATTTTAATAATAATTTTGCATAGACGTTCATGTAATCATCTAAGTTGCGCATACATAACTTTGTAACCTATGCAATGATGTCGATGCCTATAATCAATACCTCGTAATTCCATTTGTCATACTTCTAAGATAATTGAAAAACCTTTTTTTAATTTTGTTCCATTCATTATACAAAATGTATCATTTTTGTTCTATTATTTTTCTGTGTATTCTCAGTGAGTCAGACTCGAATTATTATTATTCAAAGAGGATGTATGTATAATTAGAGGGATCATCTAGTTTTAAAACTTAATTCTACAGGTGACTTTTCTGCACCTCCTGATGAGCACGATTATCACTACGTTATAAATATCAACCTAAAATTTGTTTAAAAACTTTTCCTTCAGGAGGCACAGAAAAACTACCTGTCGAATTTAGTTTTAAAACTAGGTGGTCCCTCTATTATGATGTTGCACATCCTCTTTGCTGATTTAATTTTTTTTTAATTATCTCAGAAGTAGTACGACAAATCGAATTCCGAGGAGTTGACATGACATTTCTTTGTATAGTGTCATTGCTAATTCAATCTCTTGTGCTTCTCATACTTCCCTCCATAACTGGATCATTTTGGAAAAAGTCGTCGATTGGAGATTTTTCGATCTCGACCAATTCCGAAAGGTCTAGCCTCGAAATCACCTACTGCCGGATGAATTTTTTCAAATAAAGTGTATTGCACTTTCCGTGGTTCGGAATCCACGTTAAACTATACGTCTTCTATATGTGTGGAAAACATTCGATCTTCTTCAGATCGTACATAATGCGTCCTTCGCACATCTCCAATCGAAGTCTACACGAATTTCGGCGATGTGTGAATGAAAATCTATAATAATTGGTAGTCGGTAATCTGATTTTGTAACGTACATCGAATACAACTTATTAAATAGTCTACTCGGGAAAAGCTCTAAGAGGTAGCTTAGTTAGTTAACTTTCACTTTGTGTTAGCTTCGAGACATTTAAGAGATGGTTAAGCTTAAGTACAGTAAAAATGATCTGGTAATCATACTTGACGTGAATCACCCGCGGCGCTATTGATGAATAACTGTCGAGTACCTATTTTTTAACCTGAATTACGAACAAGGTGCCGACAATAAATTATGCCTCTCTGGAGGGCACTCATGCAACAACTCGTCACACACACAAGTCGCACTTGATCGGTTTATATTCGTGTGTATCAAGAATTCCACATTGTAAATGTGCGAATAAAATAAAATAAAGGAAGGAACTCACACTACAATTAATAATAAAATTTTAAGAATTAATAATTTAATTTTACGCACTGTGGCCTCGATTTTTGGAGCGCATTCCGTCAGGCGCTGACAGCTTACCAGTTTTTCGTTCCATTTGTCACGTATGCGTGGCTGATGTATTGTAGCGTTGATTTTCTGACAGAATTGTCTTTTCAGGTGAGGAAAAGTAAATTTAAAAGTTTGACAAATTTGAAATTAATTTGCCATTTTCCAGTAAAGCGTCACGCTGAGTTTTATTAACTAAAAATAAAGGTATACAAAATAATGTAAATTAGCGTGTCGAATGAATTACATGTGCGCTAAGCTTCCAAATGGAACGGTTTCAGCTTCAAATTTCAATATCTCGGTATCGGACGGAACGCGACCTCATTCGGTAGTTACCATAGCTATTACTCAACCGTTTCCAATCTGTCAGATCTGACAGTTTGCAAATGTGATCGTAAAAGCCATGGTAACAACAGATTAAATTTGTAATTGAGAGTTAGGCGAAGACCAGGTTGCCAAGTTGATTCTATATTGAAATATGTAAGCAAAATTATGACAAATACAAAATGTATCATCATTATTAATCAAGGTTTTATTTTCGTATTTATTTTTGATAAATAATCTAATTAGCGTGATTAATTTCAAATAATCGCATAGTTCTCTTGAAGCATGTGATTATTCTTCCTACTTGATAAATACCTGAGATATTTTTGTTTTTAAAAATAAAAAATTTTATTGATTCATATTATATTCCTATAATTGGCGAAAAATTCTCGTGATGGCTTAAATAGCTTTATTAAGTAATTAACCAATTATTTCTACTATTAAAATATTTTTATGATCCGTGCAATACTTATCCAATGTGCATAATAAATCTAATTAATTAAAAAATTTTGTTTTTTAAATCGTTATCGTGTAATTATCTTGATTGAAATTGTTATGTTGCGATTATCATTTTAGTGCTTGATAAGACTACAATAGTGATTTGTGTGAAGCATTCAGTTATTCGCTGCTTCAGATATACAAAGGTGTACTGAATTGTTTTTAAAACGTTTAACCAAGCAGGATGTTCTTAAATTAAGGTAACGCATGGACCATTTCAACCCGATTTATCCATATCAAATATAATTTTTTGAATAATAGAAAACCTTACACCTTTTCATATTTTGGTTTGCTTGTAAATAAGTAGGTAATAGTACTAGGATTCCCAAAAATGGACTTGAATACCATCATCCTTCCTTTATTTAATACTTTTGTTTGGGGCCATGAAAAATGTGCACACAAATCATTTGGGGGGGGGACAAACTATTTTCGGGGGCTGTGGGTACAATATATGTACCACACGCAGGTGCCAGATAATAGGGGCGTCTAAAACCGAATACAAATAAATACATAAAATGAGATTTTACATATTAATATTGATATAGTACTATTGTGATATCAATGAGTGAATTGGATGCCTATAAATATTTTACTATGTGTAATTGTTTATATTTAAAATTATTTAAATAATCAAAGTGCTAATTACAAAGATATTGTATTATAAAACAAAATTGATATTGATAATAAATTGCAGACGTAAATGCATAACTTAAAAGTAAATAAAGATAGATACATATTTAATATTATATGGTTTCTTTTTCTCCAACTAATTAGATAGAATTAAAAGAAGAAAATAAATTTAAGCACTTGAATGAACTTATTTACAATAATAATAATAATTTGTGAGTGTTCGGCCTTCGACCTCACCATACTTTTTGTATATTCGTAACGATTTTAATCTCGACCAATCAAAGGTACGTTACGAATAGATCCACAGAACTTATGAATCTGTTAATTTGACATTCAAATCTGAA
Organism: Rhagonycha lutea; assembly: GCA_958510855.1. Lineage (NCBI taxonomy): Eukaryota > Metazoa > Arthropoda > Insecta > Coleoptera > Cantharidae > Rhagonycha > Rhagonycha lutea. Next base: position 2,974,550 of record OY294042.1, read on the forward strand.
TAGTTGTTCCACCACTCTCTTAAATTAATCGATTATGTTCTGTGGCTGTTCTGTCATTTATATGATAACCTTAATAATATTGTTTCGTCACTGTCATCTGTCAATGCTCTGTTACCATGACGTTAGTTGGAGTAGGTCATAGGCGGATAGCCTTGACGTTTTATTTTATTTTACCAATACGATCGACTTTTTCAAATCCCGATTTTCTTCAAAGATGATCAAAAATCATATTATTAATTATTATGTTAAACTTTACTTATAAAAAAGAGAAACTATTCAGTGGTACCTGCATATTTTTACAATATAATGGTGATGCAAATGAAATAATATAAACAACCTTAGATTTAGCTCGTTAATCCATTCCATATAAATAACTAAATTAAAACATGAAACTAGATTTTTACTGAAAAATCGCCTAAATTAACGGGTGATCAGCTAAATGCTCTCTTGCAAGTATAGGAATAGTGTTTGCAACCTCTTTGGATCGATTTTAAATTATCTGTTTCATGACAAAGTTCTTCAAATCGTTAAAGTTTTAGATTAACGTAAATGATTTCAATTAACACGAAACACTAATAAACCTATACATTTTTTATTTTCTTTGATATCTTATATTTCATGTTCAAGGATTTCCACTAAAAGTTTCTTTAAATTAGTTGTGTCAATGCTCTCTTCTTAACATTTTTTTTTATTTTTAACAAAAACGCGACTCAGATTTTTTTTGTTATAACGTGGAACAATGCAATATTTTATTTTATTTCGTTTCTTTTTATTTTACTTTAATGTAAATTTTTAGTTGAGTATAATCTGAAAAGCAACACAAAAACAAAAGCTACTAGACTTAGTACTAATTATTATTATTTTAATGTTAAATAAAAAATAAGTTTCTAGAACTTAAAATATTTGTGATTTTTTTTTTAATTCGGATCAATGAAATTAAAAATTATTATCTCTTTTTGAATAAAATTTTATTAATATATTGCATATGGGCGACTCTTGATGTGTAAATTGATAAAATATAATATTAATTTCGAAGTCGATACAACTTAAAATTGTAATGTGTAAAATTATATTCTTTTTAATTATACTTTATACCAATTTTCAATCCCAAAACAATTTGTGTAAATTTTCAACTCGGTCGATTTATTTATAATTATAAAAAGCCTAAAAACTAATCAACACTGATCATGAACTAGAACATTCTTTTAAAATTGAGTCACTCACAGACAGACAGATATTTTTCTTTATAATAAAACAATAATAATAATAAAATTAGTAATCCCAAATGTATGCAATCAAACGAAAAATGTTTCTATAACTTAATTTTTTCACCCTTCTTTATTGTGATGATGTTTTGGCTTGCAATTTTCACTTCCATCTATTTATTGGTAGAATGTTAAATTAGCGAAAACCAGGGGTGATTCCCCTATTTTTAACATACGAAAAACTGGCTTGTGGTCACACTAAGATCCGTTTTTGGCAGTTCTACATTTATGAAAATAATTGATCCGAAATATTCAAGCAGCTGATTTATTTTTTACTGTCGCCTATTAATTAATAATAGAAACGTCAGCTTGGCTATAAAAATCTAGTTGTTTATGCAAAGTTAGTTTTAAAAAAGCATTCTGAAACTTAAAACGCCAAAAAAAAATTGACGGTTCTAAAATATGAACAGTGAACTCAAGAATTTGTTGGTTCATTGAGTTGCACATTTAAAGTATTTATTATTTGTTTGTTAGTGATGGACTTAACTAATTAATTTTCTTTTTTTGCAGGTCAATCAAGGCATTTCAAGAGTTATTATATGTTTCTCCTAGTTTTCAAAGATCCAATGAAGTGCACTTGCGTTTGGGGTTGATGTTCAAAGCTACACAAGAGCATGATTCGGCAATAAAACATTTACAACTTACCCTTACTAATTGCAATCCCTGTACCGTCACTCAAAGTACAAGTAAGTAATTTTTTAAACATTTGTTTTCAAAAATATTATTTCTGTAATTAAACTGATTTTTAAAATGCAACGCCTTCTGCATGTAGCGTAAGGGTTCTTTTTAATCTGCACAGGATTATTTACCTTTTATAAACCTCGACTTAAACAAATGGCTGTATTGACAGTTCCTGGCCATATTTATTACACTTTAATTAATTAACTCCAAGCACCAGCTCATTTTATTAATTGATTGACAAATCTGAATCGTCTGGAGAACCAAGAATAAAATTAATCCCTAAAAGGGAACTGTATTATATCAAGACTGTCACATTTTCGAAAATAATAATTAAAGAGTAAATTTCAAGTCTTAGGTTGCTTCAGATGCAGAAACAAAATCTCTTTCTATTGATACCAATTAGTGCGGTGTAAGTTTCAATCATTTTCGTAATCTTATCTAATTCCTGTCTGTATATGCGTTTTATTTCCAAAATATTATAAAAATTAAGATAATCACTTTTTAGCGTTAATTTTTGAATTTTTGTTTATGTAAAAATATTTAAAAAATACTTACAAATTTGCGAATTAGGTAAATATTTCCTGGAATAAAATTAAATTTTTGCCTACAAATCTATAGATGAATTCAGAAATATGCATGATCAGTGATCACATAAAAATTCTAAATGAGCCGTTGGGCTTCACATGACCACTGGTTGAATTCAAATCTGTTTTCAAAGAAAAATCAAGGTTTTAAAGTTACAATTTTTCAGTTAAATTTCACATTGCCCATTTATTGGAAGTTCAAGGAAAAGTCAAAAGTGCAAAAGAAAAATATGAATTGCTCTTGCGTGATAAAAATATAAATAGTACATTAAGATCCGATATATTGAGACAATTGGGTAAGAATAAAATTTGGTGTTATAGATTGTTTGTTTAAATTTGATATTTAAGGATGGTTATATCATTGCCACGACATATTAGGAGATAAAAATCATCGTATACCTTTAGCAATACATTGCCTTCAAAAAGCTATCGAAGCTGAACCACACTCAGGGCATACTCTTTATTTACTTGGTAGATGTTACGCAGGAATAGGGAAAGTACATGATGCTTTCATTGCGTATCGTAACTCTGTAGAAAAATCTGAAGGAAATGCAGATACTTGGTGCTCGATAGGGTAAAAATTGCTTTTTTCTGTTTAATTTGGTAATCTTTAATTTGTTTAAAATTGTAGAGTACTTTACCAGCAGCAAAGTCAGCCTATGGATGCTTTGCAAGCTTACATTTGTGCAGTACAGTTAGATAAATGTCATTCAGCAGCTTGGGCAAATTTGGGTATATTATATGAAAGTTGTGGCCAAGCTAGAGACGCCTATTGCTGCTACTTGAATTCGAATTGTGGTTTTGCTAACCATAATACTCCAGATTTAGTTTTGGAATCTTCACATTGTAAAGGAGCACGCCAAGTTCTCCCATCATTGGGAATGAATCCGCGTCTCAGTCAGAGAATTACTTTTCTACAAACACACCTAGCAAATGCACCAATGCCGAGTGCAACTAGCCAGTAAGAAAAAATCGTATTACATACATTTTGAAAATGTTTTATCGTGAATATTTGTAGAAGAAAGCAGTTACTGTCTATTGAGGAGGCTTGGAATCTTCCAATATCGGCAGAAATGTCTTCTAGGCAACAACAGCAAACTGGAGTGCAGCAGCCCAGGCCTGGTTCACAATCCTATCAAAAATCCAATTACAATCAAGTCACTCAACAAGGCCCTCCGCCTCCTTATCCTTCCCCTGATCTACCTAACAAAAGGTTCAAAACTGAAAATGGTGATCAAAAAGGAATTCTCCCCAATCAGTCTTCCATATTTTTAACCCCACAGCAAATGCAATTACTAAATTATTTTCAACAGAATGCGTCGAATTTAACAGTGGCTCAACAGGTAAAGAGAATTTTTTAAGATGTCATCAAATGCAAATTTTGTGTCTAATGGTGGGTTTATGCTTGATTATAACTACAATTAATGTTTGTATATTAAAATAAATCATTAATTGTAATTGTCATTGAACACAAACCTTTCAAATTTTTTCAAATCATGCTAAAGTTGTCAGGTACTTATTCCTACGAGATTTATTAAAATATCCTTACCAAAAAACTACCATCTTATTAGAGAATTATTTTTATAACATCAAAATGTTTTCTAGAATGTGATGCAGCAGTTACAAAACCAATATAAATTGATGCAACAGCAACAAGCCACTGCTGCTCAAAAGCAAAACACAACAGGATCGTTAAGCTCTGCTCAATCTTCACAACCTTACTGTAGTACAACACAGTATTCAACGCAACCAACACGAACTTCACCAAAATTTTCATCCGGTCAACACACAAATCCTTTTAAAACCGATAAGCTTGTTCAACCTCCGTTAACGGCTCCCATTCCTAATTGTACAAAAGATTTGCAATTACCTTCGTCTGTTCCGCATTCAAACGATTTAGATGTTAGCGAAGAAGACCTTCAAAGTTTACTATCACAAAAAGATTTAGCTACAACCCTAGCTGAAAATTTATTGAAACATTTTGGTTCAGAAGCAATCGAACAAGTCAAAGAAGAATCTCAAAATCCAGGTTAGATTTTTTTTCTATTGTGTATTTTATAAGTGATAGTTTAGTGGATTTTATTACAACTTTTTAATAAAACCTGGCAACAGTTGTAAATTAATAGATTGTAGAAATGCTACATTCTTAACAATCCTTGAAAAAATTTATATATTTTAGAGTGAATTTTATCCTTAGTGGCTGGGAGGAAACAAAAACCGGCGCAGTAAATATAATACAAATTAATTTGAACTAAACGAAGATACATATATTTCAATTTTATAGAACATAACCATTTACGACCATAGAAATTATGAACGCTAAAATTTAACACCCCCTGCTTGCAAACATGAATTCGTCCTGACGAATATTCGTTTCCTCACATTAGTAACTCCCAACCATTAAGGAAAAAACATGCTTTAACCTTTGATCTCCACCATAATTATTATCTTTTAATAATTTTGAAATGTTCATATTAAGCCTCCCACCTCGCATACTTTGTTTTGAAAAAAAAAAAACGTTTTTTTAATTGGTACAATAATTGTGATTGACCAAAGTAGTTGAAATATTTGGTTTCACTTATTTGTTAAATTTGAGATGTTACGATGTTCCTTTAAGAAGATTGATTTTTCCGATTAAAAAATTTCTTGAATTTGAATTTGATTTTTTATTTAAATAATTAGTGCCGGTGATGTGCAACTTTCTTTAATGCCTTATGTCATTCTATACGAAACTAAATTTAACTAATTAACAGTGCAAAAACCTGCTTTCTGGGAACCCCTTTTTTAACCTTCCAACTCTTTCTTCCTGACTATTTGTGATCTATCACAACTCGTTTTGGTTTTTCATTTGGTTTACACTTTACCTCCTCTAACCCTAATTATTATTCAGGTGTATTCCCGAAATATAATTTTTAAAATCCACCATTTCGTTTTAAACTTCCTTTTTCTATTAATATTTCAAAACATTCTTTAACATGGGGAAACAAGCACAACGTCTGCTCACCCATCAGATGAAGGAGATAGGGCCTAGCCCTAGGACTGTGAAGCTATCCCCAAGTTCATTGTAACGGCGGATATAGAATTTAGAAAATTCAGCACCATACAAATAATGGTTTATGGTATACTTGTGAAATTTTGTATTTCAACATGTTACTTTTATTTTTGTTCATATATTTGAAAAATACCATCTATAGAAGAATTTTTCACTCATCAAATGTCTATTTGCTTGGCCCAGGACATAATGGCCTTAATCCTTGCTTTCTGTGATCCGGAATCCGTGTGGGGACTGTAAATCCTCTCGCAGTTTCACATGTTCAACATGTAATAGACCCAGGCAGAGAAAACTACTGCGTGGTTGCCAGGTCTATGGAAAATAAATTTAAAAAAAATATTCGTAATGGGGTTAAGAAATTGCAGCCAATAAAGCCACACTCAAGTGAAGCAGTAGTTATATTGTAACAAATTGAATAAACTATTAATTTATCATAATTTAGTTAATAGCTTAGTGAGTAACATAGTTTGCTAGAATAGTGACACAACTAAACAAAGTAAGTTTCTCAAGAAATCGATTTGAAAGGTTTTTTTTTGTAGAATATTGGGTATGACTGACCACAATTAAAATGGATTTTTCTTCGCTAGTACTCTTGGAAATAGTCTTCGAAGTAGAGTTCACATTTTCATTTATTTGCAATCCTGGAATAAATAATAAGGTCTCTGATGTGTATAGGAAACTTTCTTCAAAAGAGAAATAAGAATTGAAGCTTAAATTTCACCCTTTCTAATTGCAAGTAAATGAAAATGTATAACTCGATTTATAACCTTTTGCCTTTATACAACAGAAAGTGTTTGTTCTGATAACCTGTTAAATTCGGGTTCATGCAATATTTTGAATTGTGACATTATTCTTGATAAATAGTAAAAAGTCCCTTTTTACTATTATTTTATCCGCAAATCAGACATAAATCAAAATGTATCGTGAAAATACCGACACAACTTGAAATGTGACGTTGTTATCGGAAAGCTGTCACACTGTTTGGTAACAATTACTGATGTAGCGCTCTAGAAGAAAACTTTCAAAGAACTTTTTCACATTAGTGTAGTACAGAAGTGTCATTATTCTAACTAAATATAATTTTTCTACTGATATCTTAAAATTGCCTATTTTTGAGATGTGTCACTTTTCTAGTAAACCTACGCTGCTATAAGCGTTGAAATTAAAAATATAATCATAGTTAAAAATATGATATCACCATGTTATTACAACAAATCATAGATCTTATATTACATATTATAAGATATAATATAATCTCATATTACATAATATAAGATCTATGCAAGAAATAAACAAATTTTATTTTTGTTTATTAGCTCTATTCGCGGGAACAATGCCGGTTACGTTTTATCCTACTGCGTCTGCGGATTTATAATAAAATTGTCATTAAAGCTCAAATTAGATGATAAAAAGTATAAATCCGCAGACGCAGTAGGATAAAACGTCTCCAGGATTTTTACCGCGAATAGAGCTATTACCAACTCGTAAACAACCATTCCACCACCATTATCTAGTGCAAAAACTGCCACCAAATAGCGTATCGCTTTTGAAGCGTCTATACTAAAAACTGCATTGTCAATCCTGATTAATAAATTTGGTGTATTTTTAGGTATTAGCACACTTTCTTGTGGACCTTTTTCACCTTCAAATATTAGTTCAGATGTTGATAGTACAGATAAGTTTAAAATAAAAGTGAAATCTGAATCGAGAGATAGAATTTTAACAATAAAATCGGAACCACCTTGGGAAATGGATTGCATAGAATCGAACGATAAACGTCCAGATTCAGAATATTCAATCGAAATGAATGCAAAATCCGTTCTAGAACTTTGCAGGTAATAACGATTGAAAAAAGTAATTTTTATCTTTGTAACTTGACCATTTGTAGAGGTGAAGGTGTCAATGGAGAAATTAGCAATTCTTTAATAGCTGATCGTAGTCCACCACCAGCTCCACCCGAAGCACCATTACATAAACTAAATCATCAGCAATTACTCCCACCTACACCCTCCGTTTATTTAGATAACAAAAAGCACGCATTTAGTCCACAACTTCAAGAATTTTGCTTAAAGCATCCCATAGCCGTTATCAGAGGTTTAGCATCTGCCTTAAAATTGGACTTGGGTTTGTTTTCGACAAAAACATTGGTTGAAGCAAATCCAGATCATACGGTAGAAGTACGAACGCAGATTCAACAGCCGTCCGATGAAAATTGGGACCCTCAGTTAGGTCGCAAAGTTTGGGCTTGTATTTCGCATCGTTCGCATACTACGATTGCACGATATGCACAATACCAAGCTTCTAGTTTTAAAGAAAGTTTGAAGGTAACAAAGATTTACTTATTATTTTATTTATTTTACCTTCAACATTGCAGGAGGAACGTGATAAAAGTTCAGGAGTGAATTACAATCTTTCGGATTCCGATTCAAAAGATTCTAATAATTTCGCTAAGAAAAAGAATAAAAATGCGTCTTCTCTTCCACAACAAGGAGCCTTAAAAAATTATAATCCATCAAAAATGTTAAAGTAAGAATTTTTTTTCTCTATTTTTTGTGTGTTTCTAATGAAAAGTTTCAGGTTTGGGACAAACGTGGATTTATCAGACGAAAGAAAATGGAAGTTGCAACTTCAGGAGTTGATGAAGTTACCAGCTTTTGCTAGGGTCATTTCTGCCGGTAACATGCTCTCCCATGTGGGTCATGTCATTTTGGGAATGAATACAGTGCAACTTTATATGAAGGTAATTTTTTTTTCCTTATTTAACTGTATTAATTATAATTATATTCTTATAAGTGCTACTTATAAGTAGCCTGCTTCAAACACTTTCGGATGAGCAATTGCATAAAAGACATTTTATACATAATATGTAATCTGTCATTTTCATGAAGAAAACTTTTGAAACGAAAGTAATCTCGTTAATCCATTCATGCGCTTAGTTCTTTAGTTTCCGTTGGGAAAGTCAAAATGAGTGTAATTGTGTGTTTTAGGTACCAGGAAGCAGAACGCCAGGACATCAAGAAAATAATAACTTTTGCTCGATAAATATCAATATTGGACCTGGAGATTGTGAATGGTTTGCCGTACCAGACGCTTATTGGGGTTCGGTGTGTGCTTTGTGTGAAAAAAATCAAATAAATTATTTGCACGGTTCCTGGTGGCCCGTTTTGGAAGATCTGTATAAAGCAAATATACCGGTGTACAGGTTTTTGCAAAGACCCGGTGATTTAGTATGGGTTAATGCTGGGTGTGTGCATTGGGTTCAGGCGATAGGATGGTGTAACAACATTGCTTGGAACGTCGGTCCTTTGACTGCCAGGCAATATCAATTAGCTATAGAGAGGTACGAATGGAATAAACTGCAAAGTTTTAAGTCCATCGTTCCTATGTTACATTTATCGTGGAATTTAGCTAGAAATATCAAAGTTTCGGATCCAAAATTATTTGCTTCAATTAAGTAGGTTGTTTGGATTTGATGTGAAGTTGTAAACTAACGTGTGTTAATTTTTAGGAGGTGTCTCATGCGTACCTTAAGACAGTGCTCCATGATTTTGGAGTTTGTGAAACACAAAGGCGTTGAGGTGAAGTTTCATGGACGCGGAAAGAATGAAGCTTCGCATTATTGTGGCCAGTGTGAAGTAAGACTTTTTTTAAGAATTTTATTTGCTATTTTAATTTGGTAACTTTTTAGATTGAAGTATTTAATATTTTATTTATTCGTGAACAAGAGAAGCGCCACGTCGTTCACTGTTTAGACTGCGCGAGAAAGCAATCACCTAATTTGGAAGGCTTTGTATGTTTAGAAGAGTATAGAATGGACGAACTTATGGAAGTGTATGACAATTTCATATTACATCCAGTCGTGAGTTCGGCACCAGATTCATATAGAGGAATGTCGTAGGAATTATTAGCGTTGCTCAGCTACCACTGCCAATTGTAACAAATGTACAACCACTATATTGTGGACTATTAACATGTTGTATTGAGTTTTGTTAGGTTAAATTGTAAATACATAATTTATAAGTAAATATGATGACGGATGAATGCTACGATGAATGATATTTGAAAGAATTTTAAAGAAATGAAACAAAATATAACTTTCTTACCATAATTTTATTTACAGTTTACATGTAAAGATTCCATCAAGTGACTTACACTTTTTATTCTATGATGACAAAGTCTATTTTAAATATATGACTGCGGATGTAATAAGAATATTTACCAAGCAATCATTATGATTAGTGAGAAATAGAAATGTATTTTATGTTAGTTGTATTTTTTTAGCCCATATTTATAGACGAGTTCGCAATGAAATTTACACGTAGTTTTCGTTTTTTACACGATGGGGGAAATTTGAAAGAAAACCACTTTATTTTTTTACACAAAACAAACAAAAGTTAAGAAAACACTTTATAAATGTGATATGCCTAGTAATAATGTAGGGAAATAATTTAGTGTTGATTTTTTTTCTATAAATGTGGGCAGTTACTGCGGTTCACTATGTAATAGTATACAAAAACAAATAATAGTGCACCTTGATCTCATAGGTATAATCATTTTCTGTTTTTATAATTGCTGTAAAATAATTATCTATCATGTATGAAATCACTGCCACCAATTAGGAATTGTAATTGGTTAAGCTGTAATAGTGTACTTGTCATAGAGTTAGGTCAACATTTTAATTTAGTATTTATATTTACCTGTGTTATTTATTTCTAAAGTTTGAGTGGACGTAAATAGTGTTTAGTATAATTTAAATAAATTTTGGTAGAACAAGTAATAGACATACGTTGTCAGTCACTGCCAATTTTGTGATCTTTGAATATAAGAAATCGTTAGCAGTTTGTACGGTGCCTTCAGTAACTGTTTTCAGCCACATAACAGAGAATATTTTTTTGCAATTCTTCATATTCTCCAAATAGTGATTGTATAAATACCGATGCAGAATAAGTGCAAAAATATAATTTTTTAGTACACTTTTTGCATTTATCTTTGTATATTTAATTTAAAAATAACTTAATCCAAATACCTACCTATTATTTTAATTAACAATTACTGGATGGAAACTTTTTAAATAAAATTGTTTTTCAACTTTTATTTTTTACTTTTAATTGATAGAATTAGAACTGTACAAATTTTACTAGTACGTATTGTAAATACATAATTCAAAATTTATTCTAATAAAATTTTGAAACATTTTCTGCTCTTCCAAATGCTCACTTTTCGTTTTTTACAGTTATTTCAAAATTTATTCCACTTCCTACAAACTCTCCTTCCTTATGCTTGGGATCTGCCTAAGTATCATAAATATCACACCTTTTTATTTTTAGTCATATCCCTGGAACTAGAAATTACCCTCTTGCAAAAATTATCAATACTTACCCATGAAAATAGATTAGGATCCGACGAAAAATCGAAAATTTTCCATCATTGACATTTTGCCGAGAACAAATTTCATAGATTCACAGAAAACTTTATTGTTTTTTTAAAATCCAAAAAGAATTTCTAAGGCCCTATAATTATTGAATTTTAACGTATTTTGGTGCGTAGAGTGCGAAAAACGCATTTTCAATTTAAGGAAATGCAGGAAAGTCTTTGAAATTCTCTTACAAAGCTGAAAAATCAAAAATTGTTCATTAGATTTTAAATCGACCATAAAAGTTTAACTTTTATACTAACTAAAAAATAAACCGTGTCAGTCTAATTCTCCCATGAAAATAGATAAGGATCCGTCCAAAAATCGACAATTTTTTATTGACATTTTGGCGAGAAAAAAATTCCATCGATTAAGTCAGAAAATTTTATGGTTTGCTTAAAATCAAAAAAGAATTTCTTTGGGCCCTATAATTAATGCATATGACATATTTTGGTGCGTAGAGTGCGAAAAACGCATTTTCAAATTAGGAAAATGTAGAAAAGTCTTTGAAATTCTCTTACAAAGCTGAAAAATCAAAAATTGTTCATCAGATTTTAAATCGACCATAAAAGTTTAATTTTTATACTAACTAAAAAATAAACCGTGTCAGTCTAATTCTCCCATGAAAATTGATGAAAATAGATAAGGATCCGTCGAAAAATCGAAAATTTTTTATCATTGACATTTTGGCGAGAAAAAAATTCCATCGATTCAGTCAGAAAATTTTAGGTTTGTATAAAATCCGAAAAAAATTTCCTTGGGCTGTATAATTATTGCATATGACGTATTTTGGTGCGTAGAGTGCGAAAAACGCATTTTCAATTTAAGGAAATGCAGGAAAGTCTTTGAAATTCTCTTACAAAGCTGAAAAATCAAAAATCGCTCAATAGATTTAAAATCGACCGTAAAAGTATAACTTTTATAATAACTAACAAATAAACTGCTTCAGTCTAATTTTCCCATGAAAATAGATTAGGATCCGTCGAAAAATCGAAAATTTTCCATCATTTACAATTTGGCGAGAAAAAACTCCATCGATTCAGTCAGAAAATTTTAGGTTTGTTTAAAATTTTTTATATAAAATTGTTAATTACCATAATCAAAATATTAATCCGTGATCAAAATCGATTAAAAATTATATCCTGACCTTCAAAAAATTAAAAAATATCATTGCTGTGTCTATAAACTTTTGTAACAAACGCAATCTCGTTACTCCATTCATGCGCGTCGTTAAAAATCGACGGTGTTTCAGCTGAAGGATTTCAACCAAATTTTAATCAGTTTTTTTAGACTGTTTCTTCAAACCACTATGTGAAATTTTAGGTCAAAAATAGCCAAAAGAAAATGCAAAACATTTATTTAGAAAAAAAAAAACAGAACTACGATTTGTTTACAAGACAAAAGTATTTTTCGCAAACAGAACTTTAAATATTCAACAGATTCTTGTTTATAACTAAGAATCTCACCAAATTAATATTCAGTAAACTAATTAAATAAATAAGATTGTGTCGGAAAAGATTCATTTGTTGCTTCATTCATTTGTTGATTCATTTGTAAATCAAATGGCTTCTTGATTGGTACATCTTTATATAAAACATTTGTAATTTCGGTTATGGCAAATCGGGTTAAACGAATAACTAAAATATGAACCGTATACTGCAAAATAAGGGCACCGAATCCTTTGTAAAGTCCGAGTACGCCTTCTTCTTTTATGCAAGTTTCGTAACAATCAAGTGGATTATAGTAATTTGTCAGGATGGGTAAAACAGATTTTCCGGTATCTAAATTATCAATGATAGTTCTGGTTCCCTGTAACAAAATTAGATTGCTTTAACATGCAAATACAAAATAAATCCTCACCTGTAAGTACAAACGATGTAAGATCGTTTCGAAAGGATATAATGTGACATCTGCTACGATGGTAGAAATAAGAGAAGCATTTAATTCGATCTCTTTTAAAGTATCACTTTCGGTTTGTTTTGGTATAGCACCTGTTTTGGCTTCTTGACGTACTTGAATCAGTCTTGAACTTGCCGATTTTACAACAATTGAGATAAAGTAACGTGTAACACCCAACGTAACAGCAGGTAACACAAGAGACCAAATTGGTAACATCCTACCCTTTGAATTACCACCCCAGCTTAAAAGACGTGCAAATCCTTCTCGAAATACATCAAATAAGCCTGGTTTTTCACTGGCAATGTCACTCTGAACCGTTTCTACTAAAGAAGCTGCATAAAACGGTAACACAATTGTTAGTGTTACTCTAAAAAAATAAAGTAAAGAGAATTGATTTTGAATATAAACTTTACAACTCACCCTTTTAACAAAATATGTTGAAAGAACGATTTAAGCGATCCGTACCATGATATTTCCCTACAAATTCAACTTTAGTAAATATTACAACAAATCTGGCAAAAACATACTTAGGCCAAGGTGTCACTTTTGAAATAAAATCTTCTACTCCCAAAGATAGCCCTCGTACTATTAACGTGGATCCTAAACCTTTCCACAATGTTGCCAGGCTCTGACGTTGGTGTAAGTGGTATATTACGGGTATCAATGTTATAGGTACAGTGTGATAAACTCGTGCTGTTCTGTTTACCTAAATAAAGCCTCTTACAACACATTTCCCTAATATTTGTTTTATCTAACCTGGCATTGTCTTCGTAATACGACAAAAGGGTGGCTGAGCAAATTTTCCGCTAAAATACTAACAATTCCAACACTGGTGCCAATTATATTGCCCAATTTAGCTTCTATAAAAAAATGCAGGTGTAATTGTTGGAAAGCTTAATACACTTAATTTAAATTAGAAATTACCGTTTTCTGGATTCGAGTAAGCAAGAGTCGGCTCATCAGCAAACGGTGGAATTCTTCTAAAGTTTTCATCTTCCACACTGTTTTGGTGAGGTATGTAATTTGTAGGTAATTGATCAAATGAAAGTCGTCCTGCCATTATTTTATTTTATTGTTAAATTTATCACTTTACATAATTTAACTCGTGAAAGTATGGTTATGTTATTTTTCAGTGACAGTTGAACATTTAAAGGCACTGGCGCGCGAACTGAAGAGCTTACAATAAAAAGGGGTCTCGGTTTATTAATATTTAAATATTTTTTTGTGCAAGAAGAAACATGAAAAACAAACTCTCACATCAAAACAAACTCCTTCTTCATCAGGTGCCTTATCCAATCCGGATGTTGACAATCCTTCTGGCTAAACCAAGAAGACTTTACGACCTTACTACCAATTAGAACGGCGGATTTTTTTAAATCTTTATTCGCTCTCCCATAGGGGGGTTGAACCCCCCAAAACCACCCCCGTATATACGGCCCTGTTTTTGATTTATTTTGGACTATAGTTATTTTACATCCGGTAGCAGGTTGCTACCTTTTTTGGCCTAGTACTTTTAAAATAAAGACGCGCATGAATGGTAATTGATTTAACGAGATTCATGAAAAAGAAATAGGTTTTTGGATGTACTAATTGGGTGAAATGACCTGGTGGAACTTCAAAATTTGGTGTCCAGTCCATTACTGCAGACTTTAAATACTTTTTTACTTCATCACACAATATGGAAAACCCAATAAGTCTGTGAAGCTCATCTACAAGTAAACGAGAACCGAAGTCTCGATGAAGCTGCCCACCAACACCAAGGGTGAATTGGACTTATAAGTGATCTGGGTCTTGTAGCTTGCAAAAGCCGTTCCAATAGCAATCTTCTTTAAATCACATGGTTTGGTACCAATGATAATATTCAAAAAATGTTGTAAAACAGACGGCAAGAACTTTTTAAATTTTTTTGTTCAGATGCAATTTCTGATGACGAGGAATAGTATTCTATTGAAAGTGACAATAGCTTGATATCTATTTTGATCAGTTTTGCTGCTGTTTCAATTAGACGATATCATGGTCTTCTAGTTTCTTTTGTTTCTGGTAATCTAAGAAAATACTGTTTAACCCATACTTTCTATATTAAGCATCCCATCATTTCGGGAAACGATTATGTTACCATAAAAATGTTTTTCCACCCAAGTTTTTAGTTCTCTAAAGCATGACATTTAACTGCGCTCTTGAGCTGCCGGTGCACCCTTTCGATCATCCCATTTGTCACGAGGTGGTATGCAGTTGATTGAATGTGTTCTGATCCTTGAGAGTTGTGACAAATTTTATGCTAAACAGGGTTATGAAGTGTATGCCACAAACTCCAGAATCCAAACCTCCATGTGGAGGTATCACTGATTCAGGCCAGAAGTCCCACTTCTCTCATAGAAGGCAGCGCAGGAAAATAACAAAGTCGTTGTTCATCTGTTTGCTTCTTTTGCATTGCTGCATCACTTCGACGGCCAAATCCGTGAAGGCAAACTTCCTCTTCACTGCGCATCGGAACCCAACAGAGAGGAAGCACCCCCACCCTGTAGAAGTATGTAAGCGTAAGCCAAGTCAAAAAGTTTTGGTTTACGGTCAGAGAAGGGTCACATCACATTGTTGAAATTAGCGTAAATACAAATATTCACCAAATACACGCATCGTCTAGGAGCCCCTTTATATTATCGTAAGATGGAAAAAAAATGTTGATGATAGTTCAAGGTGAACTTCATTTCAATTTTGCCTTGGATTCATAAATTACTAAATAACAATTATTTACCAAATAAACGTTTGATTGCATTTAATTTACATTTCTTTGTGAAGCTACAAAAAAGTTGTGTTATCCTGTAGGCAGAGAAATTAAATATTTCATATTAATTTACATTTGATTAAAAAAATAAAAATAATAATTAATTATACAGCTTAATAATAATATTATTAAAATTTAGTTTATTTATTAGAAAATATGAAAGTAAAAAGTAGGTCATCTTGGTGAGCGAGAGCGTAAAAGTGGACCTACGTGCATCGTGCTACGTTAATGGCAGTATTCGTTATCGTAAAATGACGTTTATTTATTTATCAACATGAAAATGCGTTCGGTGCTGAATTAACGTAACCAATAGCAATTATTATTATTAAGATAAAGCAATGTCGTAATCGATTTGAATTTTTAAAATAATCGACTTCCTTTAATAAAAGTGAATTAATCAAAAAATCAGCAAAAATATGCTCACGTGCTTGAATTAGGTGTTAAAAGTGAAATTGTAGTGAACAAATAAATAATAATGTCGGATGGTCCATTTAATTCGGTTCTGTTGACCACTTTTTATTGTGGTAAGAAAAGGTACAGGTTATACTTCCATCGAAATCAAATCGTTTGGGATAACGAGAAGCCCCCTTATGGTAAATATTACTCATTGAATTAATGTAAAATGATTTTCATTGATACTTTCAAGCTCAAAACACCGTACCAATTCAAGATGTGCTTTCTGTACAATATAATTACTCAGAATCAGCTGTTCAAGAGGAAATCAGTTATGATCCTCACATTTTTACAATCCATTATGCACAGCGTAAAGAAGGAAGTATTTGGCAATATAATTCGCTAACGCTGCGTCATTCTGATCCTCTTCAAGTCTCATCATGGGTAAAAACACTACAAAATCATCTGCAAAGTTAGTTTACTCTTAATCAGTTTGATGCTCATTTTACTATTAACAAGTTTGTTTTAGCATTTTCTTTTCGACCAAAACGCTTACTTTTATTTGTCAATCCTTTCGGCGGGAAGAGGAAAGCTTTGAAAATATTCGAAAAGTATGGTAAACCTCTGTTCAAAATTGCCGGGGTCGAAGTTAGTGTTATCGTTTCTCAACGACAAAATCAGATACGTGATATTGTCGTTCATCACAATTTGGATGTGTTTGATTCTATTGCCTGTGTTGGAGGCGATGGAACCGTATCCGAACTTGTTAATGGTTTAGTTTTACGTGAATGCAAAAAGCGTGATATCGACCCTGATGATGCTAATCAATCCTTGCCTAAGCCGAGCTTCCCAATTGGAATAATTCCAGGTTTGTCTTACTGTTTTCTTTTAATTTTGAGCAGGTCAAGGAAAATCCGAATTTTTTTCATTTTTTTTTTAAAGAAAACTAAAAAAATATAATCTAGAATTTCTTCAAATTTTTCTAAAACATTCAATTAAGCTGAAAGAAATTTCCATAAACTGACCTAAACAAAAAACTCGTAATATTAAATTTGACAGGAAATGACGTGCGCTATTAGATTAAAAATTTCTAGAGAAGTTTTGGTAACCAATTTAAAAAAATTGGTTGGTTCCTGGTTCGTTAAATATTAAAAATAGAACACTTATCAGCCTGACCTAAAGACCTGCTTCTAATTTTTTCAGCTGAAGATTCGCAAATTCAAAATTTACAAGCTTTTTGGGGCTCTTCTTAGATAGGCTTGATAAGCCTTTTTGCATTCAAGGGCGAATTAATGATAAAAGCTTTTTGTTTGCTTTTGGCCTGGAGTATTGTTCCAATAGAATTCACATATTACGATTTTTTTAGAAAGCAATGCCACAAAAATATTTCCCAACATCTGCGTCGTTTCCTTGGCAGTGCTAGTACTATCAGTATTATATAAATATTTTACATCCATTAGCTAGCTAGACTTGCCTTCAGATGTGCTTGTATCCTGGTTTTTTATGTTAATGGTAGCAATTCACTAACTCAAGGGATTACCGGCTTAACGTGCTTTCCGAAGCACAGACTAGTCATAAGAAAATTTGATTCTCCCTAGGTTTGAACATGTAGTTCAAACTTCAAAGTTTACGTTGCTAAAAAAATCTTTCCCTGCTCTCCTCAGCTGTAAATAAGCAACCAGAGATTTTTCAAGAATCAAATTTACGTCGTTTTTAATTTTTATGTGCGCTCTAGCTCCTAACCCAATTAGAATTTTATAACCAAATTTAATATTTAGTATATTGAGATTAGAGTTGATGAAATTTTGGTTGAAATCAGTCCACAAAAACTTGAGAGTTGGAATGACGCGCATGAATTGATTAACGAGATGTCACTGTTTTTTGTTTTTGAAAAATTGTTTTATTCCTTGTAATTCAGGGTTCAACTGTTATTTTTGATTAACAATTAAGGGTGTTATTTTAAAGACTGTTCCAAAACTTCATTTACAGCTCGAAATTAGTTACAGATACAGCGATGAATTCTTTTTTTGAAAGAGGAGAATTTTCTGAAGGTCATGATATAATTTTGAATTAGTTTTGATAACGGATTAACATTTTAATTACGTTAATTAGCAATTTTGTATCATAAAAACTCAATTAACAACAATTTCCAGTATTTAAATGTCATGGCATAGTTAAAATATCAATCTTTTATTGCTTTTTAGTTTGTTTAATTGTTTATATTACAAGTATTGTAAGTGTTTTTTAATGTTTGCATAAATGCACTTTCGTAATATGGAGTGTGAATGTGTTTAGCACTATTTATCGTTTCTAGTACACGTAAGTTTTTCGGAAAGCCCCATTTATCGAATCTGACATCTTGCAACCCTAAAAATAAAGTTTTAGTGACGAGTCGGGTTACGCTTGAAAAAGGATGGTTTTATCGATATCCCGCCGATTTCACCCTCTAACCCCATCGACTCCACTCACTGTATCATAAGTTCGGCCAGGGGATGGGTTATATTACCCCCCCTTACATTGAACGTTTGTTTAGCCATGTCTGCCGCCGCCCTGCAGTTTCCCCCCCCCCTCCAACTCGAGTTCCCGGCTGCCCTAGACCGTTGATAGTCGTAAGGACGGAAGAAGTGGGAATCGAGCGTACTAGGGGGGGCCCCTGGTAAGCGATTTGGATCGACCCTTGTTCTCCAATGTACGTGTGCCTAGCTAGAATCATAAAATTGGTCCCTCCCTAGGATGACTTTGACCCTAGATCAGTAGATTTTCGGAGTGTCCCACAGCGTCATAGAATTTTTCCGCCTGACGGTGTATAAATGCTATACACCGCTATCAAATGCTATCAAATCCACATTGGAGTCCTTCTTGAGTTGGGCAGTAGTCATACAGTTAGTTGTGGCCCCCATAGCTTGCCTGATAGATAGACCCTGTTGGGCTTTGATTAATTGAAGACGCCTTTGTAGAACCTGATTTTATTGAAGACGGAGAGCTTACTTTTCCTGTTAGTAGAGGTTGTAGTGAAGCTCTTACCCCCTTGACTTTGTTTCTGGTCGTTTTTATGTGTGGGCCCCAGGATAACCTCCTATCGAAAATTACCCCCAGATACTTCGAGGTAATCGATCATTCTATGTCGACAAATACATCTGATATTATAACGCAGTTCCCAAGAAGCCAACTAACCCCCCATTTAAGTAATGTATGATTTCTATTATTAAATGTTTTATGAAACCGGGCATAAGGCATCAATGTTTTCTATCTCTTACGAAGCAATTTGAATTTTATTATGTTTGCTTTGTCCAGTTTTAAATTTTACTTTATTATTTTACTGAAAATTCTAATTTTGACAGACAGCTCTAGCATTAATTGCTTCGTATTAACATTTTTAAATGGTTCGCATAGCTCGTAAAGTGTAGTATTTTGTGCTTAATAACCACAAACAAGATTCTGCTTTTCTATTAATTATTTTCTTGATTTCATTTATTTGAAGTTTTTCTATGGTCCAGAACTGAGATCACAACTCCTATTAAAATATGGACCCTGGCATAAATTCTCGTTACCTTGAAAACTTTGTCGACATGTTTG
Source organism: Rhagonycha lutea (assembly GCA_958510855.1). Lineage (NCBI taxonomy): Eukaryota > Metazoa > Arthropoda > Insecta > Coleoptera > Cantharidae > Rhagonycha > Rhagonycha lutea. The sequence goes on from OY294042.1 coordinate 2,994,195, forward strand.
AACACAAAATTGATAAAACCTATTGTGACACGTTTAATGCGGAGCACTTTGTAAGCTTGAAACAAAATTTATTGGTAAATACGGAGATTAAGTCTCCTATATCGGCAAGTAATTACTCACGCCTCGTTAAAACATATTTTTACACCAAAATGTTATTTTTATAGGGGGTAGCACCGATACGATTGCCTATTGTTTGTATGGAACTACAGATGTTACAACTGCCGTGTTACACATAATATTTGGAGACTCGGTAGGATTAGATTTAGTTTCCGTTCATGATGAAAACCGTTTATTACGATTGTATGCCAGCGTACTAAGTTACGGCTATTTGGGTGACATTGCTTATAACAGTGAGAGATTGCGCTGGATGGGACCATTGCGATACGAATACTGCGGTAAAATTTTGTTCAATTTTTTTTAATGCTAATTAAAATTTAATCCACAGGATTTAAGAAAATTGTTGGTAATCAGGGTTATAAAGGCGAAATCACTTTTCTAACGGATTCGAATGAAGAAATTAAGTTAAAATGTTACCAGAAGTGCGAAAACTGTTTGGCTCAAAAAGGCGAATCGGGTGATTCTGATAAAAAGGAACTGAAATTGACTACGATACAGGGAAATTTTTTTATGATTAGTGGAGCTAATATAAGTTGCGCTTGTGAGCGAAGTCCTAGTGGAATTGCTCCTTATTGCCATTTAGGAGACGGATACTTACACTTAGTCATAATACGTCACACTTCCATTTTAAATAATTTGAGGATTTTATGGCGTTTTAGTAAGAGTAGCTACACCACCAACAATTTATCTTTTGTGGAAATCCATAGGGTGAAAGAATTTAATTTTCGAGCCATCGATATCCAAAGTAGGTGGAATTGCGATGGGGAAATTCAACATCAGACGGATATTAAAGCAAAGTATAATTAAGTTTTTGTTTTATTTCAACTTTTAATGTTTTTGTTTGTTTTTAGGGTACATTGCCAGTTACTTAAGGTATTTAGTCGAGGTAGCAGTATTCCAGCAGAAACCGAAAAAAGTGGTTGTGGTATTTGTAAATGTTAATTAAAAAAACTTTAGAGTGATATTTAGGAATGGTTGATAATTCAGTAATTGGAATGTTAATGTAGAATTTTAAATTTAACTACGGATGTGGTAATTAATTATTAGTACCAGTTAAATAATAGGAGATGATTGTAACTCAATTTATTATCGATTGAAATAACCGCACTCACTTGGTTTTCTCATCCGTCCAATTCATTGCACTAATACACTGTTTATCGAACCTTGCTCTTATGTATTGGTCAATTAAGTTGTTTGAAAACACACAAAGTATTATAAATATATTAAGCATTAAGTATTATAATTCGTTGAGTAATGAAAGCTGTGAATTTTGTAAGTAAAAATAATTGGTGCTAAATTTAAAATTATATAAAGGCATATTTTTTGTAGGCATGTTACACAGAAATTTAAAAAAAAACTAAAATTATGCATTTATTTTACATTTATGGGCCTATTACATATTTTCCAAATTAAAATTTGGAATGTCCAGTTTGTTGTAAAAAAATGGGTAGTACTTATTATATTATTTCTGCATGCTGACCTTGTTGCCTGATTTAGTTAAACTATTGTAAATAGCATAGTTTTGCACTGAAAAAAATATCAAGAAATGATTTCTTTCCAATACACAAATTTACTTTGTTTTTTATTTTTTTCAGTGTAAATTTTATTTGTCTTCTATAGGACAATAATTAAAATATTTTTTATAAATCGATTCGTTTTTAAATTGGTTTTTGTTGTATGTGTCCAAATGTTTATGTTTGTAAAGGATTTAATAAAATAAAGTTTGCTCTATAATTTTTGCGTTTCCTGCTTCACTACAATCAATACTTACTAAAACAAACTCGAATAATTAACTTTTCTATCAAAATTATTCTAGATTATTTATTTTTACATTGTGTAGGTTTGATTTAGATTTTTAAACATGAAAATTTACGTTTGGTTAATTTTTATTGTTAGAAATTCAAAAGTAAACAGGAAATATTGTTTTTACGAATAGTGTTGGCGAACAATGAAAAACCATTCCAAAATAGACCATACATATTGGAAATATATAAGTAGCTCAAAAAGTGGTTTTCAAAATAGGAGTCAGGTAACAGTGGGATATATGGTAAGGAATTTTTACTTTACGATTAAAAAATGTATTACAAACGAAATTAATCAACTACACATTACGAATTGTTCACTAATTAGGCTGACTAACAACTGGTGATTTGAAAACAAAGAATTCATATCTGATGATTACATTTCTTTTTGGAAAATCCATTGCTCCTCACTGAAACTTCAAAATGTTAAAAATATGCAAAATTTGTATTCAAGTGCATTACAAAATTTACCAAAATAACAATAAGTAAAGTATTAGTTTAGGTTTTTAGGCTCCCCTATGATTCGGCGCCCGTGTACGGTTTATACATGGCTCCTAAATTACAGGTGCATGTCGCTAGCCCCCCCCCCCACATTTCGAAATTTGGATCTAGAATGGTCTAAATCGTTTGTGGCTATTTTTACAAAAATTTTGTTTGTTTCTAACGTCCTGGAAATAAATGACATAAAACACAAATATTCACACTGTATAGGGGGGTACCACTGGACATTGCTCTTAATCAAAAGTATTATTTACGTTTGTACCTAAATAGTTTTTGAAATTTTCAAAAAAAACATCAACGATACCAAAACGCATGATTTGATTAACGAGATTCTTTTTCAAACGTGGTAACACATACAGAGTTTTGTATATTCGGAGTCATCCGAGCAAGTTCCGTACTATAATCCTCAAGTTTGATTCTATTTTATCAAATTAAAATTTTTGCTTCGATTACAAAACCTAATTACGGTTTGTCGCTTGTAAACTAATAATGAAAGCTCATTTAGGCTCTAAGGTTTGACACCAAATTTACCCCAAAATTCTACTATTTCGCGAATAACTCTGCGACAGTTGAGGCTCAATCGTTTGCACTTGTTTGTGGAAGTATTCTCGTTTGAACCCAAATAGTTTTTGAAATTTTCAAGAAAAATATCAACGATACTAAAACGCATAATTTGATTAACGAGATTCTCCTTCACACGAGGTAATACATCATACAGTTTTCTGAAATTTCGGATTCAAAATAGTTTAAATCGTTTGTAATTCGTTTGTGCTTGTTTGTGTAAGCATTATTTTCGTTTATGCCCAAATAGTTTTTGAGATTTTCAAGAAAGACATTGATGCGCATGATCGGATTAACGAGATTCTGGGAAACAATGTGATTTAGAAATGTTACTTTCCACCGAGGAGTAAATCACGCAGGTAGTCTGGTATACAGCATCGGGGAAGTCTTGGGAAGTTTCGAGGTAGTCTCAGGTAGTCTTCTTGTTTTTCTTGAAAATCTCAAAAACTATTTGGGTACAAACGAAAATAATTTTTGCATAAACAGGCACAATCGATTGAGACAATGATTGAGACCATTTTAGATACAAAATTCGAAATGAGGGGGGGGAGGCTGGCAAAATGCACCTAATATTTGGTCTCTTTCACCTCGTGGAACAAGGAATGTAAATCCATCAAAATCTGAAAAAGAAAATTTAGATTATTATGAGTGGTGAAAACAAAATTTTTTTATTCAAAATTGTAAGAAGTTGTAGCAGGGTGGTAAAAAGTGTGGGGAGGCGCAGATGAGAATTAAACAATTTTAGATTCACGAAATGAAACGCAATTAGTAGGTGACAAATGTTTGGTGGTCACTGGTATAAAACATTAAGCCCCTGTTGAGGGGTAAATACTGCCCTCTTTGTACGAGTTTTATTTATGTATTATGTGTACTTGGTTAATGATTTATTTAATATGGTGCTTAAGGAGAAAACTAAAATTGATTTATTATTAACAATATCGTTGTTGATAATCTAAACATTAGCGAGTAAAACAGTAAGGGTGGAAAGTGAAATGTGAAAAATCGTGATATTTGGTGTAGTAGAAAAATAAACATTGAAAAAAATGTTTGAAGTGAAATGATGTCTTAGAATAAAAAATCATGAGGAGCAGCAGCTCAGAACTGCTCCTTGATCAAGAGGGCATTAGACAAAGAAAAGTAACAGAATTAGCTTCGCAATCGAAAAAGCCAGGCTCATTGAGGCAGTCATGCCGCGAGCAAACTTTATTTTATTCCACGAGTTTACTTGCAGTTATTGCCATGTCGGCTGGTTCTTCACTTTTATTTCTTGTGCCTCTGTACGTGGATCCAGCCATTTCAACTTTAGCTTCCAACTTTGTTACCGAACCCGTAACCTGTGTGACTACTCGTAGAGATGAATTGATGGGTTTAGCCAATTGTTCATGGAGTTCGTGCCGCGAAGGTTGTACGAGTGATGCATATCAGTGTACTCATATTTATGTAAGTTACAACGATTCTAGTAGTGCACCTAATCAAACCGACAATGCGATGTTGTTGGTAAATATAAAAGGTTGTGGTTACCCACCGAGGGTTTTTTGCGCTAATTTTACCGAAATGTATGGAGTCGAAGGTGTAGAATTTCCATGTTATCATTCCAGAGAAAATCGTTCGGTGGTTTTAACTCATTACGATCGAGACGAACAAGTGGCTATTATTATTCATTATTTTGCTGTTCCGTTTGTTATTACACTTGCTACCTCTGTTGCATTATGTGTCATGCATTGCGATTGTCGTTGTCATGTTGCTGCTCATCATAAACGTTCTAGAAGACCAAGACTTCAACACGACATGAGCGATGGTTCCATAAGTACCGGGGTCGATCTACACTATACAATTAGTCATCATTCTGATTTAATGGCTTTACCACCGACCTAATCGTGTACCTAATCGTGTGTATCGTATGTATTTGCTGTATCGTATGTACAGGCTATTTTTACAAAATTAGACAATTACAAAATTTATTTCTCTAATATAATAATACCTAATAGATAATAACGATGATATTTTTTCTAACAACCCAATGATTGTCTACTATTTTGTACAAATAGGCCCCGTATGTAAAACTAATAACTTCGTGTTGATTACCTTTTCAGTTTTCAATTTTTAACATATTTTGCGTAATGGCAAATACCTAAAGTTCATTTTAAAGCGAAATAAGTGATAACTTAATGCGTATTAATTAGTATTAATTAATTTTTCTTTGTCAATTAAGAAAATAATCAAGTAAGTAAATCAATTTATTTGTTTTTTGTGATATTACTATGTACGTGTTGACCAAGTTTTTATATTTACTTAATAAGTGCGGTAAACTTGCCCTAAGCTTACACCACATGCATTATCAATCTTGATACTAACATAACAAATTTATTTATACGTCTATTTGGTAATTCGTGTGTCCAACGTTGATGAATGATGATGAAACATGCATCCCATCCCGGCTTAGGGCTATAGCTTTACCCGGCTTTACCTATAGACTTTTATTTTATTATTATCTCTTGAATTTTTAAATTATTCTTTATTACAATTTTATATGTATTTGTATAAGCTTCTGCTTTTCAATATTTATTAGTAATTACAACCATACTATTATGCTGTCTTATACAAAATAGATTAAATATAGCTGAATTTTTGTAAAACATTACTTTTAAATTAAAAATTCTATTAGATAATACATCATTTTTTAATAAAAATCTCTTTTACCCCCCCCCCCCAACACCCAACCATATCGATAGAGGAAGCACAATCACCTACTAATAATTGGAAGAATGGACTGTCCTAAAGACCTGAATCGGATTTTAAAAATTGTCTGTTTAAAATAATATGGTAGTAGATGATGTAAATTACAAATGTAAACAAAAAATTTGGGCTAAATAGAGCCAAAAACTGTAAATATAATATGCTAGTGTTGTATTGGCTGTTACCATAACTTTAGTTCCGCCCACCGAATTAATTAAATGATTCCCCATTTAAATATTGATGTAAATCATTTAGACATCATACTATGTTTTGTCGGTAGTGAAAAAATATCGGACTCGATAGGTAAATTTGCTAAAAAGCAAAATTTTGTCAGCAAGTCAATAAATCTTTAGTTTATGAAGCAAAATTATTACTTGGTCAACAGGAACTTTCAGTGCATTCAACATATTTGGCCATACTCGTCGAAAAAGCAACTACAGTGGCAAAAACCCTTCTACTGCAAAACTAGGTTTTTTAACTTATTTCTCCCGGTCGAAGATTTATGTGTTTGCATATTAAAATCACAAATACATTCTATTCAGGCAGAAAAATGACTAAATTGTACTTTATATTCTAACCCCATAATGACTTGCAAGGAGAAGCCAATAAATCCGTATCGCCGCTTTTCTTTTCACTGTTGTAGGTGTAGGACATAGTTAGGACTTCAATAGCTCCAAATTATAAGACGCACTTTTGTTGAAAATTTCACCAGCAGTGTCTCGTATTTTTCCTACTAACTAAAGCTAAACATTCAGAAAACCACACAGTAATATGAAATATGGTGTGTTTGATGATGATCTTATATTATCATTAGATAGGACATCGTCATATTTGTTGTGAAGCAAACAATAAAACAACAAAGTTTGTTTTCCTTCTAAGGTGTACTATAGGTTGCATACCGTTAGGGGTCAACAAGACATTTCAACCCTAACGATTGGGCTAATCAAAGTGGTTCAGATATATTATTATGACTTTTTTTAGCTGAAAAGCCCGTCCACGGACGGGTTAGTGTTTCAGAACTCTATTGGTGGTGGAGGTAATTTTTAGATCTTGTAAGTTTTTTCTCTTCTTCTTCTCAGGCGTCTTTCGCCCACTGCTGGACATATAGGCCTCCCCTAATTTCTTCCAAGCCTATCTTTAGAAATTTGATGCCATTATCTTCCAGTTTGTTGTTTTATATCGTCAAGCCATCTTTTTTGTGGTCTGCCTACACTTTTTGTTGTAAGTCTTGGGCGCCACTGAGAAATGCGAATTGGTCACTTTTCTGATTATATCTGTTGCTTTTGTTCTTTATCTTATTTCCGTGTTTCTGATCCTATCTCCCAGGCTAACTCCTAACATAGCTCTTTCCATCAATCATTGTGCAATATGTAGGCTGTTCACGCATAGTCTCAACACCATATTTCATTATTGGTAGAACACACAAGTCAAGAGTCTTCGTTTTCAAACGATGTCATGATGTTCTCCAAAAAGGACATCCCTTAATAAAGTAATTTTTACATTCAAATGACCATAGCATTTAAACTATTGATTTGTTAGTGGAAATGGTAAAGTAATTTTTTAAAGAGGGTGAAATAAGTAAAATGCAAAATGATTACTCGAAACCAAAAATTAAAATAGGAAGTTGGGGGGGGGCTGTATAATTTTATAAAATTGCTGCAATTTTTTATCCCGTTTCCAAAATACTTAAAATTCATAGTTTTTCCCTAATTAAACACGAAAAGAATATTTCATTAAGGGTTAAAAATTGATTAATTTTTATGTAATGGGGTGAAAAAAGTTGACATAAGAATGACATAATAATAAGCTCCCTCTACCGTTGCATTTGTAAGACGGAAGTATCAACATGGTAGGCATCGAAAAACAAAGGTTTAGGGAATTGTTTAGGAAGTAACTTGAGTTTTTATGTTTATAAAAATTGTGCTCACTTAAACTATAAGTAATTATGCTAAAAAATTATGAAAAGTCGTTAAATTTGTGTTTGTAAGTTTGTTTAGCGGTTTTGTGATAAAAGTAATTTTAAGTGCCGCCATGATTCGGTACCAAGCCCATCCGATATTAATTAATTTAATATTTATTATAGTGTGCATTAATTATGGTGCATGTAATTGGTCCAGTAAGTTATTTTTACATTTAATATTGCATGTGTACCTTCATTAATTACAATTTTGTTGCATGTCATTTTAGTCTTGGTTACTCACAACTTAATAGTCATTGATTTTTGTGTGAACTTTTCTTATTCATACTTTCGCCGGCTTTTCAATTATTAAAGTATTGTAACAATTTTTGAATATTTTAGACCAATCTTTACAAAGCGAAGATTTAACAACTACCATTACAGTACTCAAATATGCCCCCAATGAATTACCTTTCGGCGGAAATGCTACAATTATTTGTAAAAGTTTATTCCCAATGTTTTTTTGGACTGTTAACGATAGAAACATTTCTGAGGATGAAAGGTAGATAGATACGTTTTTATTTTAGTCCTTAATTTTCTTTCACATTTTATGTTACTTAGCTATGTATTGCAAGAAAGTGAAAACATCAACGAAGCTTCTAATAAAAAGCTGGAAGTTTCCATATTACATATTGTAAATGTAGATTTACATCACATAGGAGAATATACCTGTCATGCTCATGCTGGAATTGAAAACCAACTGGATTTTTGTAAAGTTATTTTAAATGTCACACTTCCTCTTAAAATAAAGGAAATATCTTCTCAGAAACGGGTCAAGTTGCATAAGCAGGTAAATTTGCACTGCGTAATTGAAGGATATCCAATCAGTGAAGCCATTTGGTTGAGGAACGACGAAAATATTACGGACCTTGATATTATCGTTAACTCTGTAACTGCAACGGAGAAGAATACAACCTTAAAAATAAATAAAATTAATAAGTCTCACAATGGCACGTACACCTGTCTAGCCAGAAGCGGTCATTACTCTATCAATAAATCTGTGTCAGTATTGGTATTAGATAAACCACAAGTAAAGTTTGATTTCATAAAATCAATTGGACGTTCTAAAATTTTTGTAAATTGGACTGTTAATGATGGTAACGAACCAAACAGTTTGGAATACAGCTTTCAGTATAAGCCACAAAATGGAACCGATTGGTTGTACTATAAAAATCATATCAGTGGTAGTAGTCGCTCTTGCGTTCTCCAAGATGTATTTGGACCTGAGACAAACTACACCATTCGAGTAAAGGCTTCAAATTCCGAAGGCGAAAGTCAGTACTTCATAAGTGACCTCATTCAAACTCTTTCCGATGACCCGGTTTTCGTACCGGAGGTGAAAGTTACAGGTGTTACAGCCAATTCTATAACTATCGCTTGGACCGTTCCACCTGACAATCTTAAAGAGTACATCCATTATTATCAACTGCTATCTCATACTGAATATTTAACCGATCCGTTAGAAACGGTTCATTTGGCATCGAAAGAAAATTTGTATATGTTTTCTGATTTAAATGCAGCTACAACTTATGATTTTCAAGTAGCTGCTTGCAACGAATACAGTCACCAATGTGGTTTATGGTCCGGTAAAGTTAATGGTACTACGATGGATGGAATGTCGGGTCCACCTGTAAATGTTTCTATCGAGTGTAAATTCGATAATATTAGTCACACCAGTTTTGTTTTCGTCACTTGGAAACCTCCATCCGAGCCTCATGGGACTATCATGTCTTATAATGTAAGTTTATTTTAATTATTTATTCCAAAAAACAAATGATTATATTACCCTACCTGGCTTACCAGGGTAACTTTCTATTGTATTATTTATATACTATAATTATTGTACACCATGATATTCTAATTATTGTTATCTATTTCCTTATTGATGATCCACAGGAACCTTGAATAAATCAGTCACTTGTTTTTCCTGTGGTTGATTTGTCTACGAAATGATCACAATCAGTAAGCTCATTTCCGCAATTTTTTATTTAAAAGGCGCCTTTCTCATAGCAATGCAATGCAGTGTCTTGAACAAGTCAAGACTGTGCTGTTAATAATAAATATTTTTAAATGATTTAAAAAGAATTAATTAGGTAAAACATAAAACTATTTTGATAAAGGCTTAAATTTTTGAAATTAAAATTAATGTCTTCAAATATGGCCATCAATATAAGCACGGAGAGTTGGAAATTAATTTTAATTTCAAAATTTTAAGGCTTTACCCAAATAGTTCTATGTTTTACCTAATTAATTTTTTTTTAATCATTAAAAAATATTCATTTTTAACAGCATAATCTTGACTTTTGCAAGACACTGCATTTCAAGTTACGATAGAGGCGCTTTAAATTTTCTAGATAAAAGAGTGCTAATACTAACTTGTGTCACAGTAAATTTGAACATTCAGAAAGTAGTTTAGGGGCGGCAAAAGAATTGTTTTTGATAGTTCATCAATTTATTAAGAAATAGGATTAAAAAATGGTCATTCAAAAACATTTTCGGAAAGGGGGGGGGAAATTTTGGATCTGCCCCTGTTCTAGGGTTGGTTCATGGGACTTTCACTGATGGATAGCTTTTTATCCTTAGACCATATAAACTTATAGGCACGCCTTGACTTTCAAGCAGTGAAGCAAACATAAATTTTGATTACAAAAATTATCGTATTATCAGATTATTATCAGATCTAATCAAATCTATTACCAAATTATTGTAGATTCTGATAATGATCAGATGTCTGGCAACACTGATGAGTAGTAGTAGTGATATAAAAGCTGTATAAGAGCTACAGCTTTTATATCATTGGTAGTAGCTACAAAATTAGTGATTGGCACGAATGGTTTAATAAGCTTGTCACTGTGACGCGCATGAATTAACTAACGAGATTTCCATTGTCATTTAAAAAATAACAGCCCCAACTATGAAGAAATACTGAAATAAAAGCTTAATGGTTACAGGAATTACAGATCTAAAATGTTGCAGTCTACGGAAACGTATAAAACTACTTATTCCAATACTGCCGTCCTTAATTAAAACGTCGTATCTCCACATTTTTCGATTTTCAGGCAGCATTTGTTAGTAGACATCAGTAATAATTTTATCTACAATCATCTTTTTTTTTTTAAATAAAAATTTTTCACAAGACCGTGTAACTCGAGGGATACCTATCAACAAAGAAATATCTATTAAATATTTATAGGTCGGCAACCTTTAGGTATTGCGGACCACTAAATTTGCAATTAAAGTTTCGCGGACCACGAACTTTTTAATTGCTAATTTACTTCACAAACCAGCTCACCCAATCGGAAAACATTTATCGCCAGGCGGCTATCGCGCGATCTTGCAACTTTAAACCATGAATTTATTTCTCAAAAACGGATCCAATTTATTTATACTCCTCTTCAAGAAATGTCTACTAAAAAGAAATAACACACTTTTCTTCAATTATTTTACTAATTTCCAAAATTCAAACTTTTACATTCAATCTGCATTAGCAAAATGAAACGACCTCACAACACCGTAGGTCGTTCGTGAGTTTCCTCTTATCCTCCCTACTTCGTGTCCCTGGCTTCACAGAAACCTAGAGGCGCCGCGCAAATTTTCAAATTTACAAAAATCTTACATTTCAAAATTAATCCCCAAACAAAAACTTCTTCATCCCAAAGAAATACGACAATATAGATAGATTAAGATTATTTTCTTTATTTACTTTTAGGTCATTCTAGAAGGTAATGCTTCATTTTTAAACGATCAAGGTATCGTGGAGAATACGACATGGGGTCCTAAAGTAAAAAGTGTAAACGAGAGAACTTATAATGCTCGCTTTTATAACGTTTCTGCTAATACAAATTATACCATACGAATATCGGGAGTGACACGTACCAAGCGAAACGGTAAACAAGTGGAATTGTACTGTCGCATGCCACCTACCATTCCCGATAAACAAAAACTGTCTCGTTTTAATTGGCGTAAAATAAGTGAAGAGGGTAAGTGTATGTTCAAATTATTTATGCATAGAATATCGGAGAGAAATGGACCCATCTGTTGTTATCGTATTTATATGGTAAGAATGGAACCTCAACAAAATATAGCCGAATTACCTTCACCGGAAAATTTACCTATAGTTACTTATCAAGAAGCTCATAGGACTCCTAAAGGAGGTGCTTACGTCGCCGAAATGTTTACTAGGTAATAAAGATTGCGGTTGATTTTTTAAATTACATTTATTTGTTTAGCACTTCCTTTCACCCTGAAGTGTTTCTTGGAGATGATCAGGTTTACAATATATCCAGTTCAGTGTGCAACGAATGTGTTGGGTTGGGAGGTTATTTAACAAAATATCAAGATTCTAATTACGAAGGTAATCGATTGAGACGAAATTCTGATTTTATGGAACCAATTCCACCCTACGATGGCAATTTAGATATTGGTAGTAACTACACTGGTTTTATAGAAATTGTCAGTGAGTATTTGATTTATTTTGTTTAATAGCTACCAAACTTTGTTTTATTAGTTCATGGACCGAGTCGTGAGCAGCTGATGACTGCATACAGCAATTACTTGGTTATGATGAATCCTGGACCCGAGGTGGTTGAAGCAACTTCGACCGATGGTGGAAACAATCTGATCGTTCAACTTCTGAGTGGATTTTGTGCCGTGGCTCTCCTTCTGCTTGTGGGGCTCTTCATCTTGCATAGGTACGGAGAAAATAAATCATCATGTTCGTAAATAATATCAAAGCAATTTTTTATTTTAGGTAATTTTATTATTGATATTTGATGTGAAGATACACACTCTGGTTGATAATGTGGAATAGACGTTTGTGCAGGAGTCTTCGAGGCAGACAACGGTTGGTGTCGCTGAATCCCCCGGATATGTGTCCCATAGTACATTCGGAGCTTGCAGCCGCCTATATCGAACGCCATCGGGATTCGGATTATGGTTTTCAACACGAGTTTGAACTTCTACCAGACCGATTTATCGATCGGACTACTCGAGCTTCCGATGCAAGAGAAAACATGTACAAAAATCGTTATCCTGATATTAAATCGTATGATCAAACGAGAGTGAAATTGTTACAAATAGATAGCATTGTTGGTTCAGATTACATAAACGCAAATTATGTATTAGGTTATAAGGAACGCAAAAAGTTTATATGTGCTCAAGGACCAATGGATACAACCGTCGATGACTTTTGGCGTTTAATTTGGGAACAACGTCTAGAATTAATTTTAATGTTAACAAATTTAGAAGAATATAGTAAAACGAAGTGTGCCAAATATTGGCCAGATAAGGACGAAGACAATAAAGCATTCGGAGATATTATCGTTAGTCATGTTCAGGAAATCAGGTATTCTGATTACATTCTTCGTCAACTTAAGATTTCGAAAATAATAGGTGGGCAACATGAGGAGCAAAATATATTCCAGTATCACTATTTAGTTTGGAAAGATTTTATGGCTCCGGAGTATCCTCACGGAATAGTCAAATTTATTAAACGTGTTAACGAAGCTCATTCACCCGAGAAGGGTTCTATTTTAGTTCATTGCAGTGCGGGTGTTGGTAGAACAGGTACTTTGGTTGCTTTAGATTGTTTAATTCAACAGTTGAAGGAAGAAGGACAGGTTACTATTTTTAATACAGTCTGTGAATTGCGTCACCAAAGAAATTTCTTAGTTCAATCTTTGGTAAGTTGAATTTTAGTTACTTACTAACATTTTAAAAGTATTTCACATTTTTCATATTTTATTATTTCTTAGAAACAATACATATTCATTTATCGTGCTTTAATGGAGTTGGGTCAATTTGGCGATACGGAAATTACACTTACAGATATCAAAAACAGTGTAGAGAAATTAAAGCAGTGCACGAAGGAAAATGGCGGAATGTGTAAACTACAAGAGGAATTTGAAGTAATTCGTTAATTAAAATTATCAAACAAATTTTATGTTAAATATTTTAGAGTATACGAGAAACGGTTGAGGATCAAAAATGCAGTTCGGTTGGTAGCAGTGAAGATAACAGCGAAAAGAATAAAAGCAGTTGTGTAATACCTTACGACAGAAATCGAGTTATTCTCACTCCATTACTAGGCAAAGAACATTCCACTTACATTAACGCTTCCTTCATCGAGGGTTATGATAATTCTGAATCGTTTATCATTACTCAAGATCCGATGGAAGCAACAATTACAGATTTTTGGCGAATGATTGCAGAACAAGGTATTAATGTTATCATAATGCTCTCGGAAGTTGGTGAAGGAAAGTGTCCTCGGTATTGGCCAGAAGATGAGTACTGTTATGACCACATTAAAGTGAGATATGTTCAAGCCGAAAGTTGTCCTTATTATACGCGACGGGAAATGTTTGTTAAAAATAAAGATAGCGAAGACGTTCAGGTCACTCACTTACAGTATCATGGTTGGCCTACCGTCGCAGGAGAGGTATTTTTCTGCCGTTGCTCAAACTTAGTTTTAAAATTATTTTTCTTAGGTACCGGAAGTAACACGTGGTCTGATAGAATTAGTTAATATTGCACAATCAACTCAAATCGATCATAATTCGTCGACGCCTATTGTTGTCCACTGTGATGTAGGATCTGAAAGAAGTTCTCTCTTTGTAGGTTTAAGTATTCTTGTACAACAGCTGCAGGTTGAACACAGGGTGGATATCTTTAATATGGCACGTAAATTACGTTCCCAGAGGCAAACCTTAATTAACAGTTACGTAAGTATCTTCCTATCTTAATTTACCCACCATGCTAATTCCAACTTTTTCAGGCTCAATACGAATTGTTACATCGAGCAATTGTAAATTATGCAGAATTGCATGGATTGTCCGATACCTAGTGTATATTTGATAATATAAATTTTACATTCCATTCATTACATTGAAAATACCGACTGTAGATTTTATAATATTTATGAAATATTGTAAGACTTGATATAACTGTAGCATGTACCATTAAATTGTGGTTTCTAAAACTATGATAAAATGATATTTTGTATGTCGATGTGAAGCCAAAAATTTTATTTTGTGAATTTCATTGTTTATTTTTACATAAACTAGAATATTAATTTTAATGTCTTACCGATTTCCACCCCTCCCAAGTCACTTTTTTTGAGAAATTTACTGTATCATTTTAATACAATCAGACTTGCAGGGATTTGGAAATTGGTGATCCAATTATTTGTTCCAAATTCTGTTTCATTATTTGAGATTTGACTTTGAACCAAGTGCCATATTTATTCTCTTAGGATTAAAAGTCTTACTTTGATTTTTAAATGGAATTTGATGAGTGGCCATAAGACTTGCTGTTTTAATGTACTCGTTGTAAATAATCATTTTAATGTATTTATAGTATTTTCATTTATTTAAAATGTATCGCTTTGTGCTAATTTTTATTTACAAATATACCATTTTGCATTTTATTCTTTCTTAGTTCAAAATATTTTTCAACAATTTTTTGAAATTCAATAAACAGAGAATAGACTTTATGAAATTTCCGAGTCGTAAATATAAAAAACTCTGAATTGGGATGGCAAAACATTTCCAGAACTCCTATAAGGTTTGCATATAGAAGAGCAGCACTAGGAAGGAGGCAGAACTGATGTAATTTCTAACAATGTGGTTGTTTTTTTTTGTTTCAAATAAAACCAATATTACAAGAATTTTCAGAACTATGTCAATTGTTATTCCCCTTTATTTCCTAAACTTTTAATCCTATAAAAAAATAATTTAGATCTTGTAGGAAATGTTATGTAGTTTACTTTTGTACCTAGAGTGTTTTTTTCTAGAACGCATTGTTTCAGAGATATTTAGAAAAAATACATTTTACACTCCCGCGTTTCCCCCCGTTTACATTCCCCCCCCCCCGCCAACCACGGGGACTTTTATGGTTTTAAAGAACCAAGGTCAAACTACCCTTAGTTCGGCAATTTTTTTGATTGTAGAAAACAATAGCTTTACGTATGAAGCTGGAAAAAGCATTTTCTCAATCATTTCATAAAAAAAACCATGAGTAAATTCGCTTTTCCTAGCTAGACACAAATCAAAACAATTTTTGGTGAATTTTCATCAATTAAGTTGGCAGTAAATTTGGCGCCGCCATTGCTTAATTTGAAAAATAAGCGCGTCGTTCTTCTTTAGTGTTGTGGTTTTATTGTTTCGCGTAATTGCAATAAAATTTAGGAAACATGTATATCAAGCAGGTATAATTTTGTGTAGTTAAATATTAAAGTAGGAAACTAAAATATTAAATTTAGATAATTATCGACGGGTTTAAAAGTTTTGGTGATCCAGCTATTCCAGAAGCTTTCCATAAAGAGTACAATGTCATAGTAGGATGTAATGGAGCGGGGAAAAGCAATTTGTTTGATGGTAAATGTCTTAAATTTTGTCTTCATTTTTGGCCTACACTGTCAATTTTAGCTATTCAATTTGTTCTACAAGACGAATATGCTTTCTTGAAACCCCAACAACGCCGGCAATTGATCCATGGCAGCAGAAAACTACGGCTCGAGCCCTCATTTGTTGAATTAATTTTTGATAATTCTGATAAGCGCATCCCTGTGAGTAAATTTGGATTTGTTTTTTAAAATACAGTAGAACCCCGATTATCCGTCGGCGTTTGCTAATACTTCCATAGTATACTATGTAAAATCAAACGTTTATAATTTTTGCGTACTTCAGAGCTGCACTTGGATTACATACCAAGATGTTTATAAAAAACGTCATTTATTATTATCCATGCAGAGCACGGTCCCAGTGGGCCCGAATAATTGAGGTTCTACTGTATCTGACAAATTTTGTTTGATTCAAGATTTCGTCGGACGAAGTTGCGATAAGAAGAGTGTTTGATGAAAATAAGGATGAATACCTTGTGAACAAACATCTTACACCTCGCGCTCAGGTGATGACTATTCTACAATCAGCCGGTTTCGTTCCACACAATCCATACTACATTATTCCACAAGGAAAAGTATGTATCATTTTTGTATTGTATTGTAATCGTGTAAAAAAAAGTAGAAATTTTGATGGGTCTCACGAGATGGACAAAAGACCACTATCTGCAAATATCTGTGTGTTTGTCACTCTTGAGTGCGCTCTACCTTTGAAACCATCAATAAGGATTTCACAGTTCTAAAGTTTGGTCGAAATTGGTTCATGGAAACTTAAGGCAGTTCTCTCATCTTGAATGAAAATTCGATTTTAGCTAGAAAGTGGACTATTATTTGTACAATAAATTTAAATAAAGTAATGTATAAAAAATTACAAAAGCAAAAGGTACGCGCATTTTAGCGTTAATTTTATTTATCAGTTTGTAACTTTAGTTTTCCAAAGAAACCTAAATCATGTCATAAGGTAAAGTCCACATCCTAAGATTCTAATTTTCGCAAATTTTGCACGGAAATAAACTTAGGATTTTTGTAAAGAACTGAAAACTTTTTGTTCTTTGATACACTAAAAAACTAAATTTTAATAATAGGTAGAGGAGAAGGTAGTAATATGGAACCGCCTATTGTTTTTTTTCGATTAACTCTACAATTTAGTAAAAAAAAAATGAAAAGTAATGATATGTACTGAATCCTACACTAATAACCTATCAGATTATGAAGATTGCAAAGTAATAAAACAGATATTTTTCTAAATAAAACGTTTAATTTAAAATATGAAAATTGACAAGGTATTTTTTTATGCCTTTAATATGGGACACAGGTGTCTTTAAAATGGACCGGGTGAAATATAATATAATATAAAAATAAATGAGTTCATAGATGTATCCAACCTTTGTGGTTGGATACAATGACTAACCCTAGCTGAAAAAAATATTCTAAATGTTCCAATTTTATGTGTTTTAATGCCTACAGTAGTTGGCCTTCACGCCTTGCCCTCGTAAAATGCTCATAAATTTTTTAACATAAAATTCAACATATTTTTCTTAAGAATTCAATTTATTTACTCATAATTCGATATATTTT
This sequence comes from Rhagonycha lutea, assembly GCA_958510855.1. Classification (NCBI taxonomy): domain Eukaryota; kingdom Metazoa; phylum Arthropoda; class Insecta; order Coleoptera; family Cantharidae; genus Rhagonycha; species Rhagonycha lutea. The sequence continues at coordinate 3,011,842 of OY294042.1, forward strand.
AAAATTTCTTATTTATTTATTATCAAAAGTTAATTGCTATGGATAAATGCGGTTCCATAATAAAAGCACCAATGTGGACCATAATAAAAGCAACTTCATTTTTAATTATTTTCAAATTTACTTCAAAATTATTTAAAATCAACTGAGCTTACCATCACTGTAGTCTAAAACAATCTTTTATACTTCGATTTCATTCTTTCTTTAACTGAAAATGTTTATTTAACACAAATAAAACGATCACAACTTATACACGCACAAATCATTGAAACTGTGGGTAAACTAAAACTTGTTAGACGAGCCCTATAAACAAGTGTGGGTACACTGTTTCAGTTTACTTCACCCTTTTAGTATCGCTTAACATTTATTTTGTGATTTTTGGGCAGTGGGAATGAATAGGTTCGTTGTAATTAGGGTGGTCCATATTAAATGCTGGTTCCATATTACTACCTTCTCCTCTACTGTATAATAATTTTTCAACAGATTAACGAATTTTCAATGGCATCGAATGCGTACCGCTTAAAATATATTCAAGAAATTGCCGGTATTGTTAAGATTTTGGAAGTAGGCAATGGATTATGATTAAGGATTAAATAAAACACGTCGTTACTTTGGCGTAGTTTGTGCAGAACTATACTTTTAATAAAGCGCATGTATGAGTACATATGACGTCAAGCATAAGACCTAGTACATATTCTCAACACCCTCACTCATTTAACAATAAAAAGAAAGAAAAAAATATAATTAACAAAGTACATTTTGATAATGAACATTACTTCAATAATGCAAACAAACAAAAAATTCTTAACTTTAAAAACTATACTATGCAAGCTTTATAAACTAATTTCACTTATTAGTTTTACTCACAAAACTTTTCTTTTAATTTTTCAATGTCCACAACACCAATCGTTTTATTACACATATCAATTTTCAAGCCACTTACTGCTTTCGTTAAATGATCTGCTGCCATCTCTTCAGTTGGAATGTAATTTATTTCAACGATTCCGTGTTTAACTTTTTCACGGATGTAATGGTGTCGAACATCAATATGTTTCGAACGTGCTCTGTATCCATCCGATTGAATCAAACTAATCGCACTTTGATTATCCGATTTTATTTCCAAAACCTTTTCTCGCTGATTTTGGTCGAGTTCTTCTGCTAGTTGTTTTAACCATAGAGCTTCTTGGCACGATGCTGAAAGTGCCATGTATTCGGCTTCAGTACTTGATAAAGCTACTGTTTGTTGCCGTTTACTTGCCCATGTGATTGCACCCGAAGACATTGTAAATACATATCCAGTACATGATCTTCTTTTATCAACATCAGATGCCCAGTCCGAATCAGAATACCCTTGTATTTTTGAATCGCTGTTCTTCTTGTAACATATTCCAGTATGTGGAGTTGCCTTTAGGTATCTAAAAATTCTCTTTACTGCATTCCAATGAGCCTTACCAAATTTATTGTTGAATCTGCTCACGTCGCTTACGGCAAACGCTATATCCGGGCGAGTTCCTTGTGCTAAGTATAACAAACTTCCTACAGCTTCCTGGTATGGAATGTTCTTTAGGTCGTTTTCTTCCCCGTCTTTTGAACACATGTTTGTCGATAGCTTTTGATTCACATCGCTCGGAGTTTTCATTGGTTTGCAGTCACTCATATTGAAACGCGCTAATATTTCATCAGTGTACTTCGACTGATCCAAATAAATATCTCCATTGTTTCGATTGCGAGTAATTTTTAAACCTACAATTTCGCTGGCTTCTCCCATATCTTTCATTTTGAACGCTTGGTTAAGCGTTGTCTTGAGCCTATCTCGTATGTCCCTTTCTTTCCAAAAAATTAGGATGTCATCCACGTAGATTGACACGATCAAATTTTCTGCAAAATACACACACGGGTCCATTTTGGATTTTTTTAGCCCAAAACTTTGTAATGTTTCGTCCAATTTCTCGTTCCACAACTTCCCGCTTTGCTTTAATCCATATATGGCCTTCTTCAGCTTGCAGACTTTTGTCGTCCCGTCACCATGACCCTCGGGTTGTTCCATATAAATGGTTTCTTCGAGGTCACCATGTAGAAACGCAGTCACCGCATCCATTTGGTCGATTTTTAACCCCACCTTAACAGACAAAGCAATTAAAAAACGAATTGAACTATATCTTACCACAGGTGAGTAAGTCTCATTGTAGTCGACTCCTGGCTTCTGCGAACAACCCTTCGCTACCAATCTCGCTTTGTGTTTAATCAGATTACCATTTTGATCTTGCTTGGTTTTAAACACCCATTTTGATTTTTTCGCTTTGCGATCTCTCGGTAGATCCACAAGTTCCCATGTACCATTTTGTTTCAACGACTTCATTTCGTCTTTCATTGCTGTTATCCATTTCTCACGGTTAATATTTGATAAAGCTTCATCCAAAGTTGATGGATCCATATTTTCTTGACCTTTAACTTTGTATGTCACAAATTCGTCGAACTTTCTTGGTTTGACCCTTTCTCTTTTTGGTCTGCTTGATTCGGCTTGATTTTCTTTTGGAATTTCTTCATCAGGAACGTACGTTTCGTCTTCTAATGAATCATCGTTTTCCTCAATTACAATCTCTTCAACACTCTCTTCAGAATCATAATCATCGTTTTCTTGATGATTCTCTTCTAGATGTTGACTTACCGAGTCAAGATCCCTCACTGAATCTAAACCAATTTCTTCTTGAATAGAGATTTTCTTGCTAGCGTCTTCTTCGATGAATTTTACATCACGACTAGTCACCACTTTCTTTGTCTCTATTTCGTAACACCGATATCCTTTTGTTGTATCGCTGTACCCGATAAAAATCATTTCTTGAGACTTTTTATCCCATTTCCGTCGTCGTTCTTTTGGAACGTGAACCATCGCGCGCGACCCGAATATTTTTAGTTCTCGATTATCCGGCCTTTTTCCAGTCCAAATTTCATAAGGAGTTGCGTTATTCAACACAGAACACACAGAACGGTTTATGACAAAAGCTGCCGTATTTACAGCTTCCGCCCAAAACGTTTTTTTAAGTTTAGCATCAAATATCATACATCTTGCCCTTTCGACAAGAGTTCTGTTCATCCTTTCTGAAATTCCATTTTGCTGGGGAGTGTACACGTTTGATGTTTGGTGTTGAATCCCGTTCTTTCGTAAATAATCCTCAAATTCTTTACTGCAGAATTCACTACCATTGTCCGTTCTGAAGATTTTTATCTTTTTCCCGGTTTTATTTTCCATGTTCACCTTGAAATCTTTAAAGCTCTCAAAAGTTTCATTTTTGGTTTTTAGGAAATACACAAAAACCATTCGAGAATGATCATCGATGAAAGTTAAGAAATACTTCGCTCCTCCGATCGATGTCTCTTCCATTGGCCCACACAAATCCGAATGTATTAAATTCAATAATTCCTCCGTCCTTGAACTTTTATGCGTAAATGGTTTTCTCGATTGCTTACCCATTAAACAAGTCTCGCATTTGTTGATGTCTTCGTCACCACCAATAAAATTGATCCCATCTACAATTCCATTTCGCATTTTACACATGTCCTTGTAATTTATGTGACCTAATCGCCGATGCCACGTCATCGCATTCACTTCTGAAGAATTTACAAGCATGCTAAATTTAGCTTGTCCATTAACTTTGTAAACACCTTCATTATGTCGCGCTCGTAAAATACATTTTTGTTGTGAGTCATATACCGCTCCGCCGTCGCGATTAAAAACAACAGTGTTACCTTTGTTAACTATTTGCTTCACGGAAAGCAAATTTGCCGCCAAGTCAGGCACGCACAAAACGTCTTTTATTTCAAATTCGCGATCGTTTACCGACAACAAACTATTTCCCGCCAATGAAGTAGTCATTTTTGCGTTGTTAGCAGCACTGATCTCGTTTATTTCACAAACCTTTTTGTTTACAAGTAATTCTTCATATGGTGTCATATGATGTGATGCACCGCTGTCAAGTACCCACTCGTCGTTACTTGATTCTTTTCTTGTTGCTGATAGCGCTATTTTGGCTTCAACCTTTTCCGCTTCCTTTTTATCAGCTTTGTTTACACGATCTTTGCACTTCCTCGCAAAGTGGCCCTTTTTTCCACAAACAAAACATTCCATCGTTTTAGTTTTCTTGTTAGGCTTTTTAACTTTTCCTGCAAAAGCGCTTGCCCCGCTTGGACCGTCTTCGCTTGGTTTTTTGTACGCGTAATCAATTAACTTTGACTTTATGTCATGTCCGGAAATTGCAACACCACTATTTTCTATAGCCATAATCATTGGCTTGAATTCGTCCGTTAGTCCCGCTAATAGAATAGCCCCGACCCATTCATCCGAAACCGAAAAACCGACTCCCGATAGTTTGTTAGAAGTATCAATAATCTCCTTAACATACTGGTTCATTGAATCGCATTTATCTAACCGAATTCCCAATAATTTTCGCAATAACCCGATTTTTCGTGTCACACCTTTGTCTTCAAACAAAGCTTTTAGTTCAGTCCACATTTCTAATGCCGTCTTACACGTTTGAATGTGTGGAACAATCGACGAATCTACACTTAATGCTATCCTAGCTTTGGCCTTTTTTAGTTTTCCAGCGTCGCTTTCCGTACCTGGTGATGGTTGTATGCATTTTTCAAGACCCAAAAAACTCTAACGCATTTTCTATAGCAAATACCCAAGTGTGATAATTTTCAGCTCCCTTTAATTTCTCGATCGCAGAAATTACATCATTCCCCGACATTATTAGTTTTTATGATTCACTTTTAACACGAAAACCGTTTTCAGTTGTGAGTTCGCACTTGTTGTTTTTTATTATTCAGCTACAACTGAACATGCGCTTTTTGCCCGGCAACAACCGTTAGCAAAAACTTTCCACAACATGTACGTAGTTTAATTATTGTTTAAACTTCCACAAGCAACAAATTCACTTTTATTTATTCTTAATTAATCCCGCACCTAGGTGTATACCTGGGCCCATAACCTGTTAAGATTTTGGAAGTAGGCAATGGATTATGATTAAGGATTAAATAAAACACGTCGTTACTTTGGCGTAGTTTGTGCAGAACTATACTTTTAATAAAGCGCATGTATGAGTACATATGACGTCAAGCATAAGACCTAGTACATATTCTCAACAGGTATGAAAGTATATGAACAGAAATTTAGTAAATGTTTATCTAATCATAGAATAATTAAAGTAAAATTATCACAAATTAAAGAACACATAGTTAAACTGCAGGAAAGACTTGGTGTTGTGGTACTTGAAAAAGAAGAGTTTTTACAGTATGAAGAACAAGAAAAAATACGACGCACATTGGAGCATATTATTTATGAAACCGATATTCGTGATACAAAAAGGGAACTGAAAAAAGTAAGTTATTCTATTTCCAACATTCGAAAGTAAGGTTTTTAATTTCAGTTAAACACAGAATGGGAGATGTCCAGCAATAAGCAAAGAATTTTATCCGATCATCTTCGCAAAGCAGAAGATAAAATTGCTGTTAATGCAAATAATATTAAAAAATCCAAAATGGAGTTGTTATCTTTAAAAGTACAAAGGGATATTTACAATAATTCTTATCAAGAGGCCATACGAGAAGAAATAAAACTAAAATTTAATATGCAAGATTTAAAGAAGGAAATTCGAATCGACTCAAATTCAATTAATAAAGCACAGAAAGAACTTAGATTTTTAAATGATGCAATTCACAAAAAAGAAGAGGAGTTAGGAACGGTAATTATTTATGTATTATTCTCTCAGTTCAACTTACAGTGGTACAGCGTTAGTCAAAACGGTTCGAAGCGTAGGGGACCGGAGCGGAGTCGGATCCATCATTGTTAAATCAATAAATACTTACTATATTTTTGGAATAATTTTGAAATTTTATCATAGACCGTACACTTCACACATTCTAATTAATTTTTTTTTATTAAAATTTGTTAGATAAAACCTGAATACGAAGTTATAAAACATAAAGAGACAAATTGTAATAATAATCTGGTAGTAAAAGAACAACGACTCAAGGAGTTGTATGCTAAATATGATCGCCACAATCAATTTTCTTCTAAAAAAAAGCGTAATAGTTGGATTGCAAAAGAACTCAGGTAGGATTCCTTTTTCCTTATAAGGAAATAAAATATATTTTTAAGCTAATTTTGTTATTTCTTACAGTTTTATTGGTCGACAAATAGAAAATAGATTTAACCACGAAAATCTATTAGAAAAAGATATTGGGAAAGATCTCAACAAAAACGTGGACCTTCGTGAAAAAATTGGACGCTGTATTAAAGAAATGGGGAATGAACATGGAAAAGAAAATTCATATGGAATCGATCTTCTCAAATTTAACAAAGATAAGGATGGGTATCTATCTACAAGAAAGTAAGTTAAAAAAGAGAAACAAAGTTGGTTGTTGTGCATACTTTAATTATTTTTTTTATTTTTGGATTGGAGAAAAAACAGAATGGGCGCAACCCTAACAGTTTAACTGAATTGAGACTTTGACAAAAAACCATAAACTTTTGTGCATCTGAAAGTTTCTTTACAATTTTCACCTGAATTCATGTCAATATTTTCCTTCTTCTATTTTTTTTCTTTCCTCTTTTCTTAATATTTATTGCAATCGCCGGAACATGGATCAACTATAAACAAAGTTGTTTCATATCAAATGACTTGGTAGAATGTATAAATATTTGTGTCGCTTTTCTTCATTTTGTTCTTCAGTATTTTGCCTGCTTCTGTAAAAATTAACAATTTTCACGCATCACTAAATTCGCGCAGTGGATATTAATCCTTTACCTTCTTGTTTTTATTTTATTGCTTGGTTTAGGTCTTGTTACGTGTCTTTATTCTCTTATCTATGTCTATTTTCAAACTTTTCAATCTTGACAAGTCTTTCTCCTAAAATTACAAAAGACTAAATATCTGTAACAATAACTATAAACCAATTGTTATTTTTCCACAGCGAATTATGGCGTAAAGAAAATAAAGATCAGGAAGAAAATTTGTCCGTTCTTAAGGATGAATTTGCATCGGTTCAATATAAAATGAAATCCTTACCTGGTAACCAATTATTAATTGGGTGCGATAGTATTCGTCAAGTTCTTCGTACATTCAAAACTCGTGGTGGGTCGGACGCAAAAATTCTGGAAGATTATCATGGTACTTTGATGGATAACTTAAAGTGCAAGAAGGAGTTGTACACTGCAGTGGAAGTTGCAGTTGGTACCAAATTGCTTTATCACATCGTAAACTCCGACGAAACTGCAACCAGGATTTTAAAAGAAATGACTCGCCAAGGGTTAAAAGGTGAAGTGAATTTCTTGCCATTCAATCGCCTTACAGTCAAGAATTATGTTTATCCTGAGACTACGGTATGAATTTAAGTATCTATTCTTTATTGTGATACAACTGCTCAATTTATTTCAGAACGCCATTCCTATGATTAATCAATTGAATTTTGAACGATTTGTTGAGAAAGCATTCCGATACGTGTTTGGCAAAACTTTGCTTTGTCGTAATTTAGATATTGCAACTAAAATGGGACGTATAGGTTACGATTGTATTACTTTGGAAGGAGATAAAGTAGCATGTACAGGAATCCTTACTGGAGGATACACTGACATCTCTAAGCTCCATCTAGAAATAAAACAAAGATATGACGATTTAACTTCTCAAATTATGGAAGTTGAACAAAGAATGACTACTATTAGAAAGGAGTTAAAGAAAACTGACTCTGCTATTGGCACTCTCGAATTTGAAACCCATAAAACTGAAATGAAAATGATTGAAGCCCAGTAAGTTGCACGTTCTAATTATTATTGTTTTTTTTTAAACTTTATTTTATTTTAGAAGAGCTTATGAAAAATACAAATGCCAATTAAAGTTTGCAAGAGATGGATTGGCTAACATTGAAATTTTATGTAGTGCTAAGGAGAAGTCTCTGATTCAAAGTCGGTTAGATATGAAAATCATGAAAATTACACAAAGTTCATTACAACTAGAAGTAAAGGAGGTGAGTAATTCTATTTTAAAATCCTTTAAGGTGTGAAAACCTTTAAATCGCGTTCGATAGAAAGTCAATTAATTAAGCACTTGTTTCATTTAGACGAATTAATTGAATTTTAATTAGCTGCCACCAGGCCTTGGTCACATTTTAATCCGCGGACAAGTCACATCAGGAATGAATTTTTTTAAACCAAAACAACAATGACTATTAATTCTTAATTCATTTTTCAGAATTTTTCGTCTGGTTTGTCAACCGCTGATGAAATGGAAGTAAATTCCTTAAAAGTAGAAATACGACATTTACGTAAAGAACACGAAGAAATCTTCAATCGACGCATAGCTTTGGAAGAAGAACAAGATAAACTCGAAAACGTGCTTTCAAATAACGTAACAAAAAAGCGTAATGACGCACTTGGTGTACTACAAGAAACTTTGTTTGAAACTCACGAGTCTCAATTCAATAATGCTAAAACAAAATGGAAAATAATTATCAGCAAAATTTGTGATTCTAAAGCAGGGTTATCTAAAATGGATGATGATATTAGGACTTGCGAAAAAAATGTAATTTATCACTTGAATTTCAAATATTTGTTTAATTATATCATTTTAGTTGGAAAAACTGGAAACCCATTTGAGTTCTTGGCAAGACAAAGAGGAAAAAGTTAAAGGTGAAATTTACGAGTATGCCCAACTATTAGATAAATTTGTTAACAAGCAGTCTTTGCTACAAAGCAATATTGCAAAAATAACAAAATCGATTGAAGAATTGGGTATGGTACCATCTTTGGAATTGTACAATCGATATACGAAGATTTCATATCGATCCGTAAGTAATTTTGTAAATCACTGAATTTTCGTAGTGGATTTTAAATTGCATTTAAGAGCAATGTCCAGTGCTACCCCCCTATACAGTGTGAATATTTGTGTTTTATGTCATTTATTTCCAGGACGTTACAAAAATTTAAATAATTACTAGCATTGCAAAATCTTTCAACTTTTTTTTTATGTAAAAATGCTAAAAGAAATTGATTTACTTATTTGAACATCGCGTAATTCAAAAACTACGGTTGGAAGGGGGGGGGGAGATTCCCATGTTCTAATTTTTGAATAACATGGTTTTCCAATAAATAAATCAACTTCTTTAGCGTGTTTATATAAAAAAGTGTTGAAAGATTTTGTAATACTAGCAATTATTTAAATTTTTGTAACGTCCTGGAAATAAATGACAGAAAACACAAATATTCACACTGTATAGGGGGGTAGCACTGGACATTGCTCTTAAACCTGAATTAGGAACTGATCATGTGTATCCTTTTAGATATTAACGCATTTGGAGGATGTGAACAAACAAATTAAAATATTTAATAATATTAATAAAAAATCTGTAGATATGGCAGAAGAAATGGCAACTAATTTGGAAGATTGTGAGATACGCCAAAACGAGTTAATTGTTAAGTGAGTTGTTTTATTAAGTTTTTTTTGAGGTAAGGTTTAAAAATACTTTTTCAGCTTAAAAGATGTTGCAAAGGTTTTGGCGTCTTTGAAAGCATCCAAAATCGACGCCATGTTCCGTACTTTTAATTTGGTGTCAAAATACTTTTCAGAAAGTTTTAAAAGATTGGTTCCAAAAGGAAGGGCTACACTTTTGATGTTAACTGTTGATAACAAATGCTATGAAATTTTATCACAAGATGCGGATATTGATAATTTAATTGGGATCGGTATAAAAGTTTCGTTTGTAGAGTCTCAATGTGAACTAAAAGATATTGTACAACTTTCGGGAGCCGAAAAGTCTATAGTTTCATTGGCCCTCATCTTTGCTTTCCAAAAGTGCAGCTCTGCTCCATTTTATTTGTTTGATGAGATTGATCAATCGTTTGATAAACATTATAAAAAGGTTGTGGCCAACATGATACTCGAAATTTCGAAACATACTCAATGTTTAACCACCACATTTGCAAGGGAAATGATAGAATGTGCGAATAAATTTTATGGAGTGAATTATGCAAATAATATGTCCAGTTCCATAAAATCAATTACTCAGGAGTACGCAATTTTAAGTACCCAAAATAAGTTTTAGAATTGATCTTGTGTAAATTTTTAGTTCCTTTATTCAAATACCTTTATTGTATAGAATTATACATTTGTTAATTTTTAGTTTTGTTATTTCATTGAAATAAAGTAGTATTAATTTTTCGTTAATTAGTTAAATTCTCTACGAATTCAAAGTTTAACCCCCCCCCCCCCTGAAACCTCATAATACGTTTCTTTTAGTATCTTTTCTATAACCATAAGCTCATTTTGAACCAAATTTAATATATTATCATCTTTAATTCCATTCCAATCATAAAATATCTCCAAACTCAATAAAAATCAATATTTGTAAACCTCCCAATCAGCTGACAGTCGGCCATATTTAGTGGGGTTAAAGAAGAGTAATGGAGAGATGTAGACGTACCTTTAAATTTTAACGGAAAAATAGAAATTGAAATTGGTAGCATTGCTCAGCAAACATGCAGTTCTGGTAGTTTTCTAGTAACACATAAAAAGAGGGAAGACAATTTCGATTATTCAGCGTTCTTTGGGAAAGCCTGTCCCATACAAAAATTATGCAGTTGTAGTAAGATACATAGGTTTTGAATATAGTGACCGTTAGTGTTGGGTTCTGAAACAATTAAAAAGGAACTTAATAGGGCTGCAAAAATTAATTACCATCATGTCAAAAACTGGGAAAGGTAAGGTATTTGATTATTAGTCAGGGTAGCTATAACAGTTCGTATTTCATCATATTTATGTGTAAATTAGCTAAACGTGCACGATAATTTATGTATATGCATACGATTATAATAAGTATTTAATAACGATTAGCAGCGAATAAAGAAAACTCCAAATCAAAAAGGAATTCAAAGAGAGGTTCTCGAATTAAAGTGGACGAACATGCTGAAGTCGAAGAACCATCTGTAAAGCCCAAACAAGTAAGAAAACGAAAGAGTAAAGTTTCCTTTAGCGAAGATGTAGAACTTGCCAATAATAGCATAGTGAAAGAGGAAATGGATGACGAGGGAAATGAATCTGATTCCCAGGATGAATGTATCGAAGCCAAAGAAATCAGCAAACATGAAGCAGAGCAAAATGAAGTTGTACCTAGTAAGAATTGTTGCCATTCAAAATTTAAATTAGTTAACATTTTGTATCATAGATTGGCCCCAAAGCGATCTAAAAGAGTTAATTCGGCGAATAGAAGAAGCACTTCCCGAAGTTGATCTTTTGTCGTTTTCTACAAGAGTGGGCCGCCTTAAGTGGGAATCAGTAAGAAGTTGGAACACACCTATTTGGCTTTTCTCATGTGCTTTTGTTTAGATTTGTTTTAACAATTACACCAGTGAAGAATGTAAAAATACCTGGTTGTACATACAAAAACGTGTTAGAAGGTTTCGCTTGTTGGGAGAGATGCTACAAGATGCCAAGCAGTGGATATCCAAACCTTGGACGAGTTTTTATGGCGGGATTAAAACTGTAAGATTGTTTCATGTGTTTTATTTATTTTTATTATTCTTTTTCTTTAGAATAAACATCCAGATATGCCCAAAAAGCCACTTTCATTGTTTTTACGATTTTATATAAATCAGAAAAGCAAAGTTTATCGCGACAATCCAGGGATGGAAATGGTAGGTGTTTATTTTCGGTTGGGACGCTACTAAAATCTTTTTTTTAGACCAAAGTTACTGGTCTAATAGCTCAAATGTACAAATCCATGTCGCCCACAAAGAGGGAAAAGTTTATACAAGAAGAAGCTGAGGAGAGAAAGGAATATATTGAAAAACTGGAGGAATTTTAGTAAGTTTTAAATCAAAATGCAGGGTTCCCACCTTACTAAACTATTTTTTTTAAATTTGCAATTAACTTCAATCAAATTTTGTTTTGATACACAATTATTCTTGGAATTTGGCACTATGATTATTAATAATACTTATAAGCATTAATTATGTCTTATTAATTAAACATAATTTTTATTCCAATTGCAAATTCCATTCAATCACTTTAAATAATTTTCAGTTTTAATTTTAGGAAAACTTGGAAAAGTCAGTGGGAACTCTTTACCATTATATATATTCAGGGTGGGCAAATAGATTTAGATTATTTATCATTTTTTATTAGCAAATTGTGTGCTATTATTAACTTTTTACGAAATTAATGGTTAATTGTGGATTGAATTGAATTCAAGTTGAATGAATTGTGCACTGAAGTTCTTCTTTACACCTGGATCCTGTTGCATATGCTATTATAATAAAATAAAACTAACCAAGTGACATGGTAGAACGAGAAATTATGGGAAAAGGCAAATGCGAGGGGGGGAGGTTAAAAAAAACGTGGTGGTTTGACTAAAAGTTGAAAAATATAGTAAAATTATAGAGAAAAATAACATCATAATGCGATATAACGTTATTTAAAGCTTAGAGGGTTGCCACAAATACACTTTTTTTCAATTTTTAAAAAAAATTCACTTTTTTTACGATTTTACTTACAAAAATTTAATTTTTTATAAATTTAAAAATTCAATAAATAAAATATAAAAAATTGTCGACGCATGTTGCTCAGAGCAATTGTAGGCGAGGGAATCAACAAGGTAAATTATAGGGTTAAGAGGAATCCTCAGAGTTGGAAAATACTCTAATTTCTAAAATAATTCCAACTCTGAGGATTCCTCTTAATAAAGGATCCAAATAAATTTTCTGGGAAACAATGAAATGGATATAATGTCAACAAGACATATGAGATACTATTATAAGTGTAAAGTCATGGGATGGCCACATTCTAACATCACGATTTCTCATCCAGTGAAGCCATAAACCGAATAACCACATCTGATAATTTTTATATGGTTAGATGCGACTGACGATAACCAATAGGCTTGAAATAACGTTCCATTGCATTATTATGTTAATTTTCTCTATAATTTTATTACATTTTTTAACTTTTTGTCAAAACACGAAGATTTTTTAACTCCACCCCGTCTTTTTTGCATTTTTCTCTATATTTTCTGGTTCTGCATTGTTACTGAAGCCTGTATGACAAAAAATATTTTGATCTACCACTGACGCGCATGAATGGATTAACAAGATATGGATCGCATATTGACCACACATTTATTCTAAAAAGAGGAATAAAATAACCTAAACTCTTACGTTGTTTGTTAAACTTTGTTCTTTTTTTAAATAAATTTATTGTCAGTGAGTGAAGGGCCGGTAGCGGGAATCTCGTTAATACATTCATGCGCGTCATTCAGTATTCAATATTTTATTTTTGATTGTAATTGATCTCACAATGTTGTGGTCTTATGGTTTTACGTAGATATTTAGTTTTCTCTTTTACTTTCTCTCGGATTTTGCATTCCTTCAGGTCCCGCGAGTTGCAAGAGGCTCAATCAAGAAATATGTCTGTTTGTTTGGCAACTAATTTTACAACCAAATTTCATATTTAGTACTTCTGTATTGAGACTTAGAGCTGATTAGATTTATGTTAAAATCAATACAAGAAAACTTGAAAGTGAGAGTGGCGCACATGAATGGATTGAGAGGAATCCTCAGAGTTGCAAAATACACTTTCGTAATTCACTGATATCTTGCTTATTACTCAAAAAATTTGCACAAAAGTATATATTTTTGAAAAGAGGACACTTGAACGCAGGCTGTGTCGTTTTTAATTTTTTTAAATTCAAATTTTTTGAAAAAAAGATGTTGAAAAAAATTTGAATTTAACAAAATTAAAAACGACACGGCCTGCGTCCAAGTGTCCTCTTTTCAAAAATATATACTTTTGTGCAAATTTTTTGAGTAATAAGCAAGATATCAGTGAATTACGAAAGTGTATTTTGCAACTTTGAGGATTCCTCTTAACTAGAGAGATTAAGACCCAAATCTGTTTGAGCACTCCAACTTGGGTTGACAAACATTTGCCCACCATGTAATTTTTGTTGCCAATTTCAAAAGAGGAATTTGTTTGGAAAAATTTAGGAAAACTTGGAAGTGGTATTGTTTGTTATTTAAATTGTTTTTAGTAATAGTCATCCGGAATATCCTCGACCGAGTGGCCGAGTTGTTGAAAAAGCAAGAACTCGGGCAATCGCTAACCCTGGACCTAAAAAACCTCAAACTCCATTTAATTTGTACTTTGAAGAGCAATTAAAAAGTATTTCGGATACAAGCATGCATCGTGATGAATTTAAATTGCAATGCAAGGACAATTGGAGGGCCATGCCGGATAAAGGAAAAATCATTTGGATTAATAAAGCTCTGGATATGGAAGTAAGATTTCATGAGGAATTAAAGGATTACTTAAATAATAATCCAAGTTACACTGCTGGAATAATAAAAAAACCTATTCTCAATAAAGACGAAAAATTAATAAGGGAACGAATGGCTGGTAAACCAACAAAGCCACCTTCCTCGGCATACAGTCTCTTCTCCAGCGAAGTGTTAAAAGGAGATGAAATCAAGAAGGTAGATGCAAAAGAGAGATTGAAAGAGGTTTCACTTCAATGGAAGAATTGTTCGGAAACCAGAAAGGATCATTACAGACAGGAAGTTAATCGTGTAAGTTTCATTTAATATTTATTTTTACATGGCAATCTATTCCTAACTGCGAGAGGATCAGTTACTTGATAATAACCGTATCAGCATATGCATGTAAGATTTACTGATGCTTTTATTTCAGTTAATGGAAGAGTACAAACTCAATTTCTCCAATTACCTGGAAACGTTACCAGAAGACCAACGACAGGAAGAACTACAAAATCATTTACCCAAACGAAAAGCTCCTGTGAGCTCCCGAAAAACAGATGAAAATACACCTGCAAGAAAAAAGAAGAAATTAGCTGTAGCTGTAGAAATTGTGCCAAAAATTGAAAGTCCTCCTTCCCCTGTTCCATCTCCTATCCCTTCTCCTGTTCCTGTTGTATGTAAAAAATACGCTGATGAACCTGTACAACCTCCCGTGTAAGTTTTATTTTCCAATCAAAAGGACTCCAATTAAATAAAATATTTTTAGAGATGCATTCGCTTTATTCAGCCTAAAATATGCTGGTAAGAAGTCGGTGAGAGAAGCTTGGAACAATTTGAAAAGGAAGGAAAAGCTAAATTTGGAAGACACTTTGGAGAAAATTAAGCGTCAATATTTGAAGGAATACGTAAAATTTTTGAAAAATCTATCGAAAGAAGAATTAAAAGAGTACAAAATTTTGAAAACCGAAAGAGATGCTGCGATTACTAACAAAGCCAACATAAAGGAAGAAAATACTGTAAATAAAATATGCAAATTTTTAACCTTATTCTAATATTTTTAATTTTAGGACGATTCTGATATTGAATCGGACAGTGACAATGAAAGTTCCGATATCAACGACGATGATGATATTGAAGAAGATGATGATGATGACTTTTAAGATTTAACATAATATACCCCCGACTTTTGTTATAGTTTTACTTATACAATCGCATTTTTAACTGTTGTTTGTTTTTTAAATTTTGTATAAAAAAAAATGTTTAAAAAATTAATTTTTTTGTTGATCTCCTGACTACAATTCAGGGAGAGTTAGCTTTATAATAATTATGTAGAAGACATAATCTTGATAAAACGATTCTTTTTAATGTTAGGATTACAAAATTATGATTATTATATTTATAACATTAATTTATTTTTTAAAATTGTGCCATTTTAAATCGAAATTTCATTTGAAATAACTTACAAAATCATTTTACTCCTAGCTCTATTCTATATATAACTTTTATTTTAATAATGTCCAATTTTTTGTTTATTTTTTTACAAATTTCAAATTAATTTTCTTTACTGCATGATTTAGATTGGTAAAGACACTATTTTTCTTTGTATAGATGGTAGTCAAGTAAGAAAATAAACTGTATAATGCTAGATAATAACGAAATTGTGTTTCATTACCTTCGATGTACAATTAAATTATATCCGATTAATAAGAGTTTCATTGCGCCCAAGCAATACAAAGACGATTGCAATTTCCCACTCACATTTATCGTATTGTAATCAAAAGAATTTTATAACTAAACCAAACTTGTGGGGGTGACGCTTATGAATAGATAAACGAGATTCTACCGAAAATTTTCTAGTTTGGTACACATTGATTGGCGCCACCAAGCATGTGGGTAAGCATGAAATTTTGTACATGAGTTCCTTATATGATGTAGATGAGCACTAAGGACGGGTCTTATTGAAATCTTATCCAAAAAGGATTAACAAGATTTCCACTGTCTACCCTGTGAGGCCGAACAACCACATCCGACACCCATAGGAGGTATATAAATACAGCATTAGAGGCCATGTAGGCCCATAGCTTCATTGACTATCTTCCTCCATACACTCTGTCTATATTACAGGTAGGCCAAGAAAAAAATTTTTATCAAACCACTATGGTTAGAGGTGCACAAGCATGACAGGATAAAAAAAATTACAAATTATATAAATATATAATTGTCAAAGAGTTCAGTAATTAAAAAGTACAAAACCATAGTATTTTCACATTCAACAAATGGCAAATCTTGTGTAACTTAAACATTTCTTATATTACTATGGTAAAAACAAAATCTTGAATGTAGATTTGGAATGATTTGCCAGTTCGATAACTTATGGTAAACATTTAAAATGTAACAAATAAACTTATGTAACTTTATAGAAAAATACATTTACAAATTAAGAAAATAAACACTGTTTAAAACTGAGAAACCTCAAGTCAATTTCTAAGGTTTGCGTTTACAGACCCAATCATCTAGAAGTGTGCGCTTGCGCCTACAAAAAATTAAAATAAATACAAAAAATTAAAATTTGATTTCTCTTACTTGACGCTGAATGGTACGATGCAATTCTTACTCTCAAAACTGGACTTGTTGACGAATGCTTTATTTACGGCATGAAATTTAATATGAAACTTAGACTTTTCAATATTTTCACCTTCAACATCGCCATACTTTTTCAAAAAGTCAACTCCTTCTTCCCAATTAGATTTGATCCATTTCTAATTCGTGTGGTGTATTAGAAAGGTCATAACCAGACAGAAATGATAAATCTGCCACTGGATGTATCTACACCTTTTCCACTTTATTTCAGAAAGTGCCAATTGTATTTTACTTTAATCAGATTACTATCGGAATTTAGGCATCGCTTACCTGGCTTACCGTTTAGCATCGGCCGTGTAGAAAGGCAAAGAAAGTGATTGTTGTATAGATAACAGCATTCATCTGCCTTTAGCCATCTAATGCAAGATTGATATATTTGTTTGATGAATCTGTACTCAGATAAAACTAACTAAGTAACAATACAATTTGTTAATCTGAAATACAATTGACGCTCTCTGAAATGCATGTGACTGTTTCTGAATTAAAGCTGGAAATGGTGTAGTTGAACTATAAAACATCGTTTATTTCCACCCAATTTATATAAAAAAAAATCAGCTTGATATAATACTGACTTGAGACAGATTTACCATTCTAATTTGATTGTTTCCATTCCGTAGTAATCCCTTACCTGAACATCATCATAAGTATATAAAGCAATCGGCATGCGGTGGTGCAACCACGCCAAATTTGAATCAGCCTCCTTAGTAATTATTGAGCAGGAATACTTCACATCACCCTAAAAGAAAACAAATGTTTTAATTGAGTGCAAATCGTTGAAATCTGTGAAAGTGAATTCTAAATGCTTACAGAGGAAGTTGTCACTTTACTAAAGACCCCTGCTAATTTTAAAACCTTTGTTTCATTTTCGGTCCAATTAGTGGTAGTACCGTTACCATCATAGGCCTAAAATTTGAAAACATGAAAAAATTTCACAAGAAAATAATTTTAACATACCAAATTCTCGTGGTAAAGATAATAGGGTTGTTTATCGGCACGCGTTGTTTGCCATTCGTAGTAGCCATTGCACAAAATCACACATCGTCTGTTTTGTTTTATTTCGTATCCATACATTTTTGAATCGGCGATAGTTTCAAGCCGAGCATTGTGAGTATGATTTATTTTGGCATCACCATCGTTGGTGAGCTACAATTGTAATAATAAACATACAGGAATAAAGTAATGTAATGTAACTCTTACCCAACGAGGTAACATGCCCCACCGCATAGGTACAATCGAATAATCGGACAAGTTTTCTGCATCATTTTGATACTGAATTTTATCAATCAATACTGGAATGGGTAACGAAGGGCTTAAATTGTATAGCGGTACGTATTTATAAAAAGAAGTGTCATTGTAGTTGGGTGTTAAAGTTGCCGAATCCAAACCTGTTTTATAAGAGCAGCTTTCGCACAACTCGCTCGGGGATAAATAACTGAAAATTTGTTTACATATATAATCAATATTAATAAAATAAAAGTAAATTACCATGCCAATCTTCCACACATTTTTATTTGGCAGTTATTCGTAGCTACTATTTTTTAAATTATAGAGGTTATGTGTAAGAATATGAAAATACAAAACAGAATGCGCTGGTTAAACAAAAGGTGGCACTCGCAATACGCTTGTTTAGTGTGTAGCGCTAGTAAGCGCTCCCAGAGCGCAATCTTTATTTTCCAAAGAATGCAAAATTTTTAATAATTTAACAATGAATTTGTGAGAAGTTGTTCCTGATTTTAGATTTTTAATTTGTTACAGTTTTTCTAATAAATCAAATGCTGAAACGAACGGGTTGTGTTCCTTTCGACCCACTTCTTACAGAAGGTACAACCATTGATTGCTGTTTTTTTTTTACAAACACTTCGGAATGTCGTCGACTGCGAAGACGGTTGGATCGGCCCCCTTGTAAATGAAAGGTAACTGTTTTAATTTACTTGTTTAGTATACATGTCGAATTTGAATCATTAGATGGAAATTTGATTAGAAGCTTGATTAAAAAAACCATAAAATTAATTTAGAAGTTTTTTTAAATAGCGCCATCTTCCGGTACTTGTCGTAAGATGTCATTTTATTTAAAATTGTCGCTTGATTTTTGAAATGACGCACGGTTGCGTCTCGTGAAATAAAAACTTTTAAACAACTTCTTTTGGCGTTTTCTAATAAATAATAGTTAACTTTTTGTTAGTTTGGTTTTAATTTTAATCTTTTAACTTGTCTAGTGTACGAAAAATAATTGAAGACTGCAGTCGAAAAATTCATTTGCTTCTGGGTTCTGCAAGAAACGGTTGCATGTAGAGTTTTCTAAATTCATGAGTGGTAGTGATAAATTGTTCAGTCTCGCAAATAATCTATTTGGTAAATCAAAAATTCTTTATCTGTTCAACCAACTTTTTATTTTAATTATTACACAAATGCACTTTACATTTGAAATAAATTATTTAAATAGTTATCGATGAATTTGTGAGAAATTTTTCTTAATTTTAGATTTTTAATTTGTTGCAGTTTTTCTAATAAGTCAAATGCTGCAGGGAACAAAATTTGATAGCCACAACCAGAGCATTTACCCAGATGAGAGAATGCTGATGAATGGAGATCCTGCAGGTTTGTAGCATCTGCATAATTTTTGAGTTACCGTTCTTTCCTCACTGCCATTAATTTGAACCCTCAAACACATAGATGCTTCAGTTCCTTCAGAATGTTGTTGCGGCACGCGAAAATTGTAGGTTCTCCTCAAGTTTAAAAGTTTGGTTTGGCAGTCAAGATCGGGCGAACTTTCCATCCTTGGTGCATGCAAGTTGAGTTTAATCAGGATGAAGGTCATTTAGACAAATGTGTATATTTTCTACTATGCAGATTTGAAACATCAGATTTACAGATCAAGGAGGATCTACAATCATACAGGCTGAAAAGAGTTCAAAAAGATATTGAAATCAAAGTTTTATTCAGGGTCCTTTGATTGATATAGTAACTTTAAAAAGCACGAACCAGGTCATGTATTTCAGAAAATAATTATATTGCTTTACCTCATAGCTATGATAATTCTCCCCACCCAGTTTGCATTTTTGCGCGATCACAATTTTTCGGATAATGATAACACCAAAAACGCGATTCCGATCCGGCACTTAATAAAAATAGTTTGCCTTGATTGTTAGGTTGTTCCTGATTTTAGATTTTTAATTTGTTGCACTTTTTCTAGTAAATCAAATGCTGCAGCTAACAAAATTTGGACAACCACAACTGGACATTCACCCAGGCGAAAGACTGCCAATCAATAGAGATCCTTCAGGTTAGTTGCATCTCGACAATATCCTCGTCACTGTTTTTTTCTTATCTGCCATTAATTTGATTCCCGCAAACACATAGATTCTTCAGTTCCTCCAAGATAGTGATGTGACGAGTGTAATATTTTTATTTGTTAAGAATCTTACTTTATTAGTATTATTCATTCCTTTTTTCGAGTTACTCAAGTTTACAAAGTACTACACTCGTCACATTGCTATTCGTTCAGATTGCGTTCGTGCGAATTTAAAATTCGACTTTACACAAAAAATTGCTCGGTTTATTCAAATACAGACTCTACTCGAGTTTAACTCGATTAAATGCTCAACTCGTCACATCGCTACTTCAACAGTTATGTAGCTGCACGGGAAAATTGTAAGTTCCCCCCGACGAGCTTATAATATTCGTTTGGCAACCAAAATCGTGTGAACTTTACATCCCTTGTGTACTCAAGTTGAGTTGGATCAGAATGAAAGTCATCTCCACTAATGTGTTTATTTTCTACTTTGCAGATTTGAAACATGCAAGAGCCATTCAAAGAGGATCTCCTATCTTGGAGGCTGGACAGAATTAGTTTAAGGTTGTTTGTTGACTTGGAATGAAATGTTTTGATGGAAAACTTGGCCCAACAAGATGAAGAAAACCGAAGAAAGAATAAAAAGAGCGCTGTTGCATAATATTTAATGGTAAGGTAAGAAGTTTTATATATTTTTTTCCTATAAATAAGTAGTTTGCCGCGTGGAAATTTAAAAAAGCATGATCTTTCAATCCTTTGGGTTTGACAGGTTTATTACAACGACACCATGAAAATTACGGTTAACTACGATCTTATCGATAGCTGCAGATTACTGCACATAAATCAAGAATTACAGATATCTACTATAGATAACAACATTGACCTGCACACATCTACCGTCAATTCATTCAACTATGGACTCTTACACACTTACCGGCAATTACAGATTTCTATAACTGATCGACATTACAGATTAACGTCATATTGGCACTTCTGCCATCTACTGTCGTTTCGTCACATTAATGACTACAGTTTCTGTAGTCGATAAAAAATAATTACAGATATTTTTATTAAACTGACATCTACAAATTTTTATGGTAATGCCAATGACTTGGACACGTATGACAATGATGTCAATGTTCTTTGTCGTGCAATGCAAATTATTACAAAGTTTTTTAGCGATTACAGTTCGTAAATGCAATGTAGTAAATCATTGTTGAACAAATAATGTGCTCCCGAATAGTGCCCGTAATCTTGTAATGCTATCTGGAAATACCAAAAACTTCTTGTAGGTAGTCGAATGGTTTCAATAATTATTATTTCATAACCTCTCAAAAAAGCAACTTACTAATTTTTAAATTAGGTATCAACCATTCTAATATTATGTGTTTGTATAGATTTTCATAGCGACCAAGATGAATGGAGTCCAACATTTCACAACGACAATTGGTAAATTGAAGATATTCGCAGCAGCATTCGAAAAACAAAAGGTCAGTTTCCACCATCCTTTGTAGTTACATTATTGTAATTTAGTTTTC
Source organism: Rhagonycha lutea (assembly GCA_958510855.1). NCBI lineage: Eukaryota > Metazoa > Arthropoda > Insecta > Coleoptera > Cantharidae > Rhagonycha > Rhagonycha lutea. The sequence goes on from OY294042.1 coordinate 3,033,605, forward strand.
TCTCGTAAAACCATATGTTGTAAACTAGTTTTTGCTACAAATCGGATGAAACTGCCACGAACGAACGCAAATGTAACTTTTGCGTTTTCGTTCCTCATCAGCACCAAGATGTCCTATTTCTTGCAGTACTTTTCAATTATTGTGATAATTTTGTAACGGTTATGTGTTCTTGTTGTAGACGCATGGACAGTAATAATTTTGTGGCGTTAGAACGAGGCAAACGTAGATCACCAGGTTTACTTTCCGTCCATTCAGAATATCGTCGATGAAGATGGTGAATGGAGTAGAATGCAGTGCTACCTTGTTCTTCTAAGTGAAGGAATTGGATATGGTCATGAGGTGAAAACTTCTATCTTGGAGGTAAGATTTTATAATTATGTATACCAACATATAAATGCAACCAAGTTCCTTTTTTTTATCTAATAATTGTAAAAACCCGACCCCTTCCTGTATTTTCGCGGCGGAAAATTAACTTTTCTCCTTTAGTCCAGTCATTTAGTAGTTTTATCTAAGCAGATCTAAGTCTGGGAATCAAAATCGAATTTAATCAACTAATCGAGTATTCGAATATAAGAATATTTTCTCAACGGCAATTTGGTCGTTTGTCCTAAAAGATGCGCCCGGGACACGGTAATTAGTTGCGTATTTTATCTAAAGGTGGGATTTTCGGATTCTTGGAAATTAATGCGGTTTATGAAATTTGTCGTGATTATTGGTAATGGCATTTTATACGTGTACAAAAATTTAGGAGGGAATCCTAAAAGATGCGCCCGGAACACGGAAATTAGTTGCGTATTTTATCTAAAGGTGGGATTTTCGGACCCTTGGAAATTAATGCAGGGTTCGCAAATGGTCTCTTTTTTAGACATTGGTCTCTTTTTTCAATGCTAGTCTCTAAAAGTCTCTATTTTTCCTATTTGGTCTCTAAAGTATCTAAATTTTGCATTTTAAAAAAAGTATAATTCATAATTATTGATAAAATGCAAAAAATTTACTATGCGTTTTTTATTACGTCGATTTATCATTTGCTTTGTGGAGGCGTCATGTAGTTTTTCTGCACATTAATGCATCATGTAAGATAAAGAAAAGAAAGGAATTTCATATTCGTAATTTATTGTGCGCTCTCTATCTCACAAGGGGACACTACAGTGAGGTACCCACTAATCAGGATCCCAATTTTTTTGGTGATTCTATGAGTTAAAAAAATTATCACTTTCTCGGCGTTTAGTCCAATGGCTCTTAGTTTTTTAGTTATGAATTTTTGAAATGGGCTGGTTTTATCATAGGTTTAGCATAATTCGAGTTGTAACGTATCGGTCCTGAGATTGTTTTGTTATAAATTATGTAATTTATTATCGGAATTAAAAAATTAACGATCTGCGAATTACCATTCCAAATTCTTAACCGTTAGACAACCACGGTTTCTTGTAATAATAGCTAATAGTAATATCAGTTAACCCACTATGGTATTTTCAAAAATTCATAACTCAAAAACTAAGGGCCATTCTACTAAACGCCGAGAAAGTGACAATTTTTTTAGTTCATAGAATCACCAAAAAAATTAGGATCACGATTGGTGGGTACCTCATTGTAGTGTCCCCTTGTCAGTCAAACTCATTCATTTGCAGAATTCTAGCAAAATCATTTCTTCAAGTTTGGTTTGTATTTCGCCAGTCTAGTCTAATTATTCAGGTGCGTAGCTTCTGTTTAATTCTTAATAAAATAAAATATAACAAAATGGGAAAGTGTAAATTTCAAACTGAGTGGTTGAAAAAGCTAGATATTACTGGCAAAGTTGTAGAATCTTGGGGTCGAAAATTTAACGACGATAAGATGTTTTGTATGATTTGTAGTAAAGTTTTCTCAATTTCTGCGGGTTTTGCTAAAATTAATCAGCATGCGTCGAGTTTAATACATAAAAACTCAGCGAAGGGAAAATTAAACGATAATCAATTGAAATTCCCTTCTACATATTTTTGTATTAGCAAAAATAAATACCTATTTTCTGCTTAACATTAAATTTTGTATGGATATTGGTTCTCCATGGTCTCTAAATGGTCTCTATTTTTAAATGTGTAAATAGAGACCAAGTCTCTATTTTTTTGCTAAAATCAGTTGCGAACCCTGTTAATGCGGTTTATGAAATTTCGTGAGATTATTGGTAATGGCATTTTATACCTGTGTACAAAAATTTAGGAGGCAATCCTAAAAGATGCGCCCGGGACACGGTAATTAGTTGCGTATTTTATCTAAAGGTGGGATTTTCGGACCCTTGCACTTTAATGCGTGTTATGAAATTTGGCAGGGTTGTTGATAATGGCATTTTAAACTCGTGTACAAAAATTTAGGACGATATCTAGAAAAATGTGCTCGATACACGCAAACTAAATTTTAATGTTCGCCGTGACAATTTCGGTATTTTGAGTTCGTGTACAACTTCCGTTTCTTGAATTTTAATGTCTAGAAAATAATTTAAATTTCTTGGAATTAAATTTATTTTCCTCGAATAAAATTTCTATTAAATAATTTAAATTTCTTGGAAATTAATATATTTTCCTGGAATTGAATTTCTTGGAAATAGTTTAAATTTCTAGGAATTAAATTTATTTTCCTGGAATTAAATTTCGTGGAATTAAATTTATTTTCCTCGAATAAAATTTCTATTAAATAATTTAAATTTCTTGGAAATTAATATATTTTCCTGGAATTGAATTTCTTGGAAATAGTTTAAATTTCTAGGAATTAAATTTATTTTCCTGGAATTAAATTTCGTGGAATTAAATTTATTTTCCTGGAATTAAATTTCGTGGAATTAAATTTATTTTCCTCGAATAAAATTTCTATTAAATAATTTAAATTTCTTGGAAATTAATATATTTTCCTGGAATTGAATTTCTTGGAAATAGTTTAAATTTCTAGGAATTAAATTTATTTTCCTGGAATTAAATTTCGTGGAATTAAATTTATTTTCCTCGAATAAAATTTCTATTAAATAATTTAAATTTCTTGGAAATTAATATATTTTCCTGGAATTGAATTTCTTGGAAATAGTTTAAATTTCTAGGAATTAAATTTATTTTCCTGGAATTAAATTTCGTGGAATTAAATTTATTTTCCTCGAATAAAATTTCTATTAAATAATTTAAATTTCTTGGAAATTAATATATTTTCCTGGAATTGAATTTCTTGGAAATAGTTTAAATTTCTAGGAATTAAATTTATTTTCCTGGAATTAAATTTCGTGGAATTAAATTTATTTTCCTGGAATTAAATTTCGTGGAATTAAATTTATTTTCCTCGAATAAAATTTCTATTAAATAATTTAAATTTCTTGGAAATTAATATATTTTCCTGGAATTGAATTTCTTGGAAATAGTTTAAATTTCTAGGAATTAAATTTATTTTCCTGGAATTAAATTTCGTGGAATTAAATTTATTTTCCTGGAATTAAATTTCGTGGAATTAAATTTATTTTCCTCGAATAAAATTTCTATTAAATAATTTAAATTTCTTGGAAATTAATATATTTTCCTGGAATTGAATTTCTTGGAAATAGTTTAAATTTCTAGGAATTAAATTTATTTTCCTGGAATTAAATTTCGTGGAATTAAATTTATTTTCCTCGAATAAAATTTCTATTAAATAATTTAAATTTCTTGGAAATTAATATATTTTCCTGGAATTGAATTTCTTGGAAATAGTTTAAATTTCTAGGAATTAAATTTATTTTCCTGGAATTAAATTTCGTGGAATTAAATTTATTTTCCTGGAATTAAATTTCGTGGAATTAAATTTATTTTCCTCGAATAAAATTTCTATTAAATAATTTAAATTTCTTGGAAATTAATATATTTTCCTGGAATTGAATTTCTTGGAAATAGTTTAAATTTCTAGGAATTAAATTTATTTTCCTGGAATTAAATTTCGTGGAATTAAATTTATTTTCCTGGAATTAAATTTCGTGGAATTAAATTTATTTTCCTCGAATAAAATTTCTATTAAATAATTTAAATTTCTTGGAAATTAATATATTTTCCTGGAATTGAATTTCTTGGAAATAGTTTAAATTTCTAGGAATTAAATTTATTTTCCTGGAATTAAATTTCGTGGAATTAAATTTATTTTCCTGGAATTAAATTTCGTGGAATTAAATTTATTTTCCTCGAATAAAATTTCTATTAAATAATTTAAATTTCTTGGAAATTAATATATTTTCCTGGAATTGAATTTCTTGGAAATAGTTTAAATTTCTAGGAATTAAATTTATTTTCCTGGAATTAAATTTCGTGGAATTAAATTTATTTTCCTGGAATTAAATTTCGTGGAATTAAATTTATTTTCCTCGAATAAAATTTCTATTAAATAATTTAAATTTCTTGGAAATTAATATATTTTCCTGGAATTGAATTTCTTGGAAATAGTTTAAATTTCTAGGAATTAAATTTATTTTCCTGGAATTAAATTTCGTGGAATTAAATTTATTTTCCTGGAATTAAATTTCGTGGAATTAAATTTATTTTCCTCGAATAAAATTTCTATTAAATAATTTAAATTTCTTGGAAATTAATATATTTTCCTGGAATTGAATTTCTTGGAAATAGTTTAAATTTCTAGGAATTAAATTTATTTTCCTGGAATTAAATTTCGTGGAATTAAATTTATTTTCCTCGAATAAAATTTCTATTAAATAATTTAAATTTCTTGGAAATTAATATATTTTCCTGGAATTGAATTTCTTGGAAATAGTTTAAATTTCTAGGAATTAAATTTATTTTCCTGGAATTAAATTTCGTGGAATTAAATTTATTTTCCTCGAATAAAATTTCTATTAAATAATTTAAATTTCTTGGAAATTAATATATTTTCCTGGAATTGAATTTCTTGGAAATAGTTTAAATTTCTAGGAATTAAATTTATTTTCCTGGAATTAAATTTCGTGGAATTAAATTTATTTTCCTCGAATAAAATTTCTATTAAATAATTTAAATTTCTTGGAAATTAATATATTTTCCTGGAATTGAATTTCTTGGAAATAGTTTAAATTTCTAGGAATTAAATTTATTTTCCTGGAATTAAATTTCGTGGAATTAAATTTATTTTCCTCGAATAAAATTTCTATAAATAATTTAAATTTCTTGGAAATTAATATATTTTCCTGGAATTGAATTTCTTGGAAATAGTTTAAATTTCTAGGAATTAAATTTATTTTCCTGGAATTAAATTTCGTGGAATTAAATTTATTTTCCTCGAATAAAATTTCTATAAATAATTTAAATTTCTTGGAAATTAATATATTTTCCTGGAATTGAATTTCTTGGAAATAGTTTAAATTTCTAGGAATTAAATTTATTTTCCTGGAATTAAATTTCGTGGAATTAAATTTATTTTCCTCGAATAAAATTTCTATTAAATAATTTAAATTTCTTGGAAATTAATATATTTTCCTGGAATTGAATTTCTTGGAAATAGTTTAAATTTCTAGGAATTAAATTTATTTTCCTGGAATTAAATTTCGTGGAATTAAATTTATTTTCCTCGAATAAAATTTCTATTAAATAATTTAAATTTCTTGGAAATTAATATATTTTCCTGGAATTGAATTTCTTGGAAATAGTTTAAATTTCTAGGAATTAAATTTATTTTCCTGGAATTAAATTTCGTGGAATTAAATTTATTTTCCTCGAATAAAATTTCTATTAAATAATTTAAATTTCTTGGAAATTAATATATTTTCCTGGAATTGAATTTCTTGGAAATAGTTTAAATTTCTAGGAATTAAATTTATTTTCCTGGAATTAAATTTCGTGGAATTAAATTTATTTTCCTGGAATTAAATTTCGTGGAATTAAATTTATTTTCCTCGAATAAAATTTCTATTAAATAATTTAAATTTCTTGGAAATTAATATATTTTCCTGGAATTGAATTTCTTGGAAATAGTTTAAATTTCTAGGAATTAAATTTATTTTCCTGGAATTAAATTTCGTGGAATTAAATTTATTTTCCTCGAATAAAATTTCTATTAAATAATTTAAATTTCTTGGAAATTAATATATTTTCCTGGAATTGAATTTCTTGGAAATAGTTTAAATTTCTAGGAATTAAATTTATTTTCCTGGAATTAAATTTCGTGGAATTAAATTTATTTTCCTGGAATTAAATTTCGTGGAATTAAATTTATTTTCCTCGAATAAAATTTCTATTAAATAATTTAAATTTCTTGGAAATTAATATATTTTCCTGGAATTGAATTTCTTGGAAATAGTTTAAATTTCTAGGAATTAAATTTATTTTCCTGGAATTAAATTTCGTGGAATTAAATTTATTTTCCTCGAATAAAATTTCTATTAAATAATTTAAATTTCTTGGAAATTAATATATTTTCCTGGAATTGAATTTCTTGGAAATAGTTTAAATTTCTAGGAATTAAATTTATTTTCCTGGAATTAAATTTCGTGGAATTAAATTTATTTTCCTGGAATTAAATTTCGTGGAATTAAATTTATTTTCCTCGAATAAAATTTCTATTAAATAATTTAAATTTCTTGGAAATTAATATATTTTCCTGGAATTGAATTTCTTGGAAATAGTTTAAATTTCTAGGAATTAAATTTATTTTCCTGGAATTAAATTTCGTGGAATTAAATTTATTTTCCTGGAATTAAATTTCGTGGAATTAAATTTATTTTCCTCGAATAAAATTTCTATTAAATAATTTAAATTTCTTGGAAATTAATATATTTTCCTGGAATTGAATTTCTTGGAAATAGTTTAAATTTCTAGGAATTAAATTTATTTTCCTGGAATTAAATTTCGTGGAATTAAATTTATTTTCCTGGAATTAAATTTCGTGGAATTAAATTTATTTTCCTCGAATAAAATTTCTATTAAATAATTTAAATTTCTTGGAAATTAATATATTTTCCTGGAATTGAATTTCTTGGAAATAGTTTAAATTTCTAGGAATTAAATTTATTTTCCTGGAATTAAATTTCGTGGAATTAAATTTATTTTCCTGGAATTAAATTTCGTGGAATTAAATTTATTTTCCTCGAATAAAATTTCTATTAAATAATTTAAATTTCTTGGAAATTAATATATTTTCCTGGAATTGAATTTCTTGGAAATAGTTTAAATTTCTAGGAATTAAATTTATTTTCCTGGAATTAAATTTCGTGGAATTAAATTTATTTTCCTCGAATAAAATTTCTATTAAATAATTTAAATTTCTTGGAAATTAATATATTTTCCTGGAATTGAATTTCTTGGAAATAGTTTAAATTTCTAGGAATTAAATTTATTTTCCTGGAATTAAATTTCGTGGAATTAAATTTATTTTCCTCGAATAAAATTTCTATTAAATAATTTAAATTTCTTGGAAATTAATATATTTTCCTGGAATTGAATTTCTTGGAAATAGTTTAAATTTCTAGGAATTAAATTTATTTTCCTGGAATTAAATTTCGTGGAATTAAATTTATTTTCCTCGAATAAAATTTCTATTAAATAATTTAAATTTCTTGGAAATTAATATATTTTCCTGGAATTGAATTTCTTGGAAATAGTTTAAATTTCTAGGAATTAAATTTATTTTCCTGGAATTAAATTTCGTGGAATTAAATTTATTTTCCTCGAATAAAATTTCTATAAATAATTTAAATTTCTTGGAAATTAATATATTTTCCTGGAATTGAATTTCTTGGAAATAGTTTAAATTTCTAGGAATTAAATTTATTTTCCTGGAATTAAATTTCGTGGAATTAAATTTATTTTCCTCGAATAAAATTTCTATAAATAATTTAAATTTCTTGGAAATTAATATATTTTCCTGGAATTGAATTTCTTGGAAATAGTTTAAATTTCTAGGAATTAAATTTATTTTCCTGGAATTAAATTTCGTGGAATTAAATTTATTTTCCTCGAATAAAATTTCTATTAAATAATTTAAATTTCTTGGAAATTAATATATTTTCCTGGAATTGAATTTCTTGGAAATAGTTTAAATTTCTAGGAATTAAATTTATTTTCCTGGAATTAAATTTCGTGGAATTAAATTTATTTTCCTCGAATAAAATTTCTATTAAATAATTTAAATTTCTTGGAAATTAATATATTTTCCTGGAATTGAATTTCTTGGAAATAGTTTAAATTTCTAGGAATTAAATTTATTTTCCTGGAATTAAATTTCGTGGAATTAAATTTATTTTCCTCGAATAAAATTTCTATTAAATAATTTAAATTTCTTGGAAATTAATATATTTTCCTGGAATTGAATTTCTTGGAAATAGTTTAAATTTCTAGGAATTAAATTTATTTTCCTGGAATTAAATTTCGTGGAATTAAATTTATTTTCCTGGAATTAAATTTCGTGGAATTAAATTTATTTTCCTCGAATAAAATTTCTATTAAATAATTTAAATTTCTTGGAAATTAATATATTTTCCTGGAATTGAATTTCTTGGAAATAGTTTAAATTTCTAGGAATTAAATTTATTTTCCTGGAATTAAATTTCGTGGAATTAAATTTATTTTCCTCGAATAAAATTTCTATTAAATAATTTAAATTTCTTGGAAATTAATATATTTTCCTGGAATTGAATTTCTTGGAAATAGTTTAAATTTCTAGGAATTAAATTTATTTTCCTGGAATTAAATTTCGTGGAATTAAATTTATTTTCCTGGAATTAAATTTCGTGGAATTAAATTTATTTTCCTCGAATAAAATTTCTATTAAATAATTTAAATTTCTTGGAAATTAATATATTTTCCTGGAATTGAATTTCTTGGAAATAGTTTAAATTTCTAGGAATTAAATTTATTTTCCTGGAATTAAATTTCGTGGAATTAAATTTATTTTCCTGGAATTAAATTTCGTGGAATTAAATTTATTTTCCTCGAATAAAATTTCTATTAAATAATTTAAATTTCTTGGAAATTAATATATTTTCCTGGAATTGAATTTCTTGGAAATAGTTTAAATTTCTAGGAATTAAATTTATTTTCCTGGAATTAAATTTCGTGGAATTAAATTTATTTTCCTGGAATTAAATTTCGTGGAATTAAATTTATTTTCCTCGAATAAAATTTCTATTAAATAATTTAAATTTCTTGGAAATTAATATATTTTCCTGGAATTGAATTTCTTGGAAATAGTTTAAATTTCTAGGAATTAAATTTATTTTCCTGGAATTAAATTTCGTGGAATTAAATTTATTTTCCTGGAATTAAATTTCGTGGAATTAAATTTATTTTCCTCGAATAAAATTTCTATTAAATAATTTAAATTTCTTGGAAATTAATATATTTTCCTGGAATTGAATTTCTTGGAAATAGTTTAAATTTCTAGGAATTAAATTTATTTTCCTGGAATTAAATTTCGTGGAATTAAATTTATTTTCCTCGAATAAAATTTCTATTAAATAATTTAAATTTCTTGGAAATTAATATATTTTCCTGGAATTGAATTTCTTGGAAATAGTTTAAATTTCTAGGAATTAAATTTATTTTCCTGGAATTAAATTTCGTGGAATTAAATTTATTTTCCTCGAATAAAATTTCTATTAAATAATTTAAATTTCTTGGAAATTAATATATTTTCCTGGAATTGAATTTCTTGGAAATAGTTTAAATTTCTAGGAATTAAATTTATTTTCCTGGAATTAAATTTCGTGGAATTAAATTTATTTTCCTCGAATAAAATTTCTATTAAATAATTTAAATTTCTTGGAAATTAATATATTTTCCTGGAATTGAATTTCTTGGAAATAGTTTAAATTTCTAGGAATTAAATTTATTTTCCTGGAATTAAATTTCGTGGAATTAAATTTATTTTCCTCGAATAAAATTTCTATAAATAATTTAAATTTCTTGGAAATTAATATATTTTCCTGGAATTGAATTTCTTGGAAATAGTTTAAATTTCTAGGAATTAAATTTATTTTCCTGGAATTAAATTTCGTGGAATTAAATTTATTTTCCTCGAATAAAATTTCTATAAATAATTTAAATTTCTTGGAAATTAATATATTTTCCTGGAATTGAATTTCTTGGAAATAGTTTAAATTTCTAGGAATTAAATTTATTTTCCTGGAATTAAATTTCGTGGAATTAAATTTATTTTCCTCGAATAAAATTTCTATTAAATAATTTAAATTTCTTGGAAATTAATATATTTTCCTGGAATTGAATTTCTTGGAAATAGTTTAAATTTCTAGGAATTAAATTTATTTTCCTGGAATTAAATTTCGTGGAATTAAATTTATTTTCCTCGAATAAAATTTCTATTAAATAATTTAAATTTCTTGGAAATTAATATATTTTCCTGGAATTGAATTTCTTGGAAATAGTTTAAATTTCTAGGAATTAAATTTATTTTCCTGGAATTAAATTTCGTGGAATTAAATTTATTTTCCTCGAATAAAATTTCTATTAAATAATTTAAATTTCTTGGAAATTAATATATTTTCCTGGAATTGAATTTCTTGGAAATAGTTTAAATTTCTAGGAATTAAATTTATTTTCCTGGAATTAAATTTCGTGGAATTAAATTTATTTTCCTCGAATAAAATTTCTATAAATAATTTAAATTTCTTGGAAATTAATATATTTTCCTGGAATTGAATTTCTTGGAAATAGTTTAAATTTCTAGGAATTAAATTTATTTTCCTGGAATTAAATTTCGTGGAATTAAATTTATTTTCCTCGAATAAAATTTCTATTAAATAATTTAAATTTCTTGGAAATTAATATATTTTCCTGGAATTGAATTTCTTGGAAATAGTTTAAATTTCTAGGAATTAAATTTATTTTCCTGGAATTAAATTTCGTGGAATTAAATTTATTTTCCTCGAATAAAATTTCTATTAAATAATTTAAATTTCTTGGAAATTAATATATTTTCCTGGAATTGAATTTCTTGGAAATAGTTTAAATTTCTAGGAATTAAATTTATTTTCCTGGAATTAAATTTCGTGGAATTAAATTTATTTTCCTCGAATAAAATTTCTATTAAATAATTTAAATTTCTTGGAAATTAATATATTTTCCTGGAATTGAATTTCTTGGAAATAGTTTAAATTTCTAGGAATTAAATTTATTTTCCTGGAATTAAATTTCGTGGAATTAAATTTATTTTCCTCGAATAAAATTTCTATTAAATAATTTAAATTTCTTGGAAATTAATATATTTTCCTGGAATTGAATTTCTTGGAAATAGTTTAAATTTCTAGGAATTAAATTTATTTTCCTGGAATTAAATTTCGTGGAATTAAATTTATTTTCCTCGAATAAAATTTCTATTAAATAATTTAAATTTCTTGGAAATTAATATATTTTCCTGGAATTGAATTTCTTGGAAATAGTTTAAATTTCTAGGAATTAAATTTATTTTCCTGGAATTAAATTTCGTGGAATTAAATTTATTTTCCTGGAATTAAATTTCGTGGAATTAAATTTATTTTCCTCGAATAAAATTTCTATTAAATAATTTAAATTTCTTGGAAATTAATATATTTTCCTGGAATTGAATTTCTTGGAAATAGTTTAAATTTCTAGGAATTAAATTTATTTTCCTGGAATTAAATTTCGTGGAATTAAATTTATTTTCCTGGAATTAAATTTCGTGGAATTAAATTTATTTTCCTCGAATAAAATTTCTATTAAATAATTTAAATTTCTTGGAAATTAATATATTTTCCTGGAATTGAATTTCTTGGAAATAGTTTAAATTTCTAGGAATTAAATTTATTTTCCTGGAATTAAATTTCGTGGAATTAAATTTATTTTCCTCGAATAAAATTTCTATTAAATAATTTAAATTTCTTGGAAATTAATATATTTTCCTGGAATTGAATTTCTTGGAAATAGTTTAAATTTCTAGGAATTAAATTTATTTTCCTGGAATTAAATTTCGTGGAATTAAATTTATTTTCCTGGAATTAAATTTCGTGGAATTAAATTTATTTTCCTCGAATAAAATTTCTATTAAATAATTTAAATTTCTTGGAAATTAATATATTTTCCTGGAATTGAATTTCTTGGAAATAGTTTAAATTTCTAGGAATTAAATTTATTTTCCTGGAATTAAATTTCGTGGAATTAAATTTATTTTCCTGGAATTAAATTTCGTGGAATTAAATTTATTTTCCTCGAATAAAATTTCTATTAAATAATTTAAATTTCTTGGAAATTAATATATTTTCCTGGAATTGAATTTCTTGGAAATAGTTTAAATTTCTAGGAATTAAATTTATTTTCCTGGAATTAAATTTCGTGGAATTAAATTTATTTTCCTCGAATAAAATTTCTATTAAATAATTTAAATTTCTTGGAAATTAATATATTTTCCTGGAATTGAATTTCTTGGAAATAGTTTAAATTTCTAGGAATTAAATTTATTTTCCTGGAATTAAATTTCGTGGAATTAAATTTATTTTCCTGGAATTTAATTTTTTGGAAATTAATTATTTTCTTGGAATTTTGTAATTTTTTTGAATTATTGAAATTTCGCTGGGTTAGGCAGTAAATGAGTGATTTTAATATTTGTTTCTTATTTCAGATATGCATCCATCCATCAAGCGCGATTGGGACCACTGGACTAGGCAGTTTTAGTTGGAAAATTAAAAATGAAATGGAAAATATTACTTGTACTTATTTTTGCAATAAAATTTATAATTAGGTACATATTTTTGTATAATTGTACTTTTTTAAGTGAAATTTCATTCATCGCTGAAATTTTTTACCTCCTTGAAGTTATAGCAGAGTTAAAATGTTCATGTATTAGGAGCACTTGAATTGAAAGAAGTATAAATAAGTTAGATATTTCACCTTCTTTAATTTATGTGCTCCTGGTAGTAAACGTTAAAATTGTGGCAATATTTTCTAAACAGCGTTAGTGGATTAGGAGCAAAATAAAGAAAAATTACCTCCTCTAACTTATGCGCGCCTGGTAGCAAAGTTAAAATTTTTTCGAGTATCTGCAAATAAAAATTCGATGTATCAGGAGCATTAAAATAAAATAATACCTCCTTTAGTTTCCTGGTACAAGGAAATAAATTTTAAAATGTTCTCAAGTATCAGGAGTGCATGAATCGAAAGAGATAGTTTAAATATTTTACCTCTTACCGAAATGAAACGTCATTGTATTAGGAGCACAAAATACCTCCTTTAGCTTATGTGATCCTGGTAGCAAAGTATAAATTTTTAAAATTTTATAAAGTATTAGGAGGGCATGAGTTGAAAAATTTTTGCTAAGTCCAACTGTCAAAATATTTTTTGACAAGTTTATGTGCGCATAGTAGTGGGAGTTCCGTATGTATTCGGAAACCGATCCCACCATTCGTGTTGGTAAAGTGGGGGATTTGGGTATATAAGCAGCGCATCGTCTAGGGGCGGGCGGTCGGGACCATGCGAGCGCAGCGAGCCAATCGCGAGCGGAGCGAGCCGACTGGTTAGTGATACCAAAGAAGCTTAAAACGAAAGGCTGGCCAAATTTTTCTCGAATTATTTTATAAAATTTTCTAAGTTCTGTAGTAGGGGACTTGCAAATAAAATTCTGTTGTACTTTACTTTTCATTTATTCAACACATCAATATAAAATTATTACAAAGTATTGCATCATATAAAATTAACAAACACCGCGGCACTTGGAAACGACTGGATCCGGCGAAGCACCTCTGCCATCATTGACGTGGACGGTGGACTCCTTCTTGTAGTAGGCCCATTATTTCGAATCTGCAAAGTACAAAATACAAATTATAAAATTATTAACACTTTACAAAAATTCGTAGACATTTTCGACTTCAAGAAAACACGGATGCTCACGGTATTGGCGCAACGCCCAAACAACTCTTGATGGAATTGCAAGTTCAGATTGGCGTTTACGGGACTTTTCACAATGGAATGTCCAGAGGAAGGGGGGTCAATTATGGTGCTGACGATTACTATTATAGTTGACTTTTTTAATAAGTTCTGAATCGCAATCGCGTTTTCAATGTTCAACTCATAACCCTCCAACGGTTCCGCAATCCATTAAAGTACGAGCGGGGGATCACATGACGCGCTCTAACAATTCGCAGAAGTGCCGGATCGGAATCGCATTTTCGGTGTTACCATTGTCACAAAAAAACACGTCGTGCAAAAATACCTACTGGGTGGGGGGATTTAATATACATACGTAAAATTACAGGGGTGGATTCGCGAATTTTACAATAATTAGATAAAAAGGACAACTGAAAATTACAACATGGAGGAAATTAATTTAACTGTCCGTCGCGAAATTACAGAGGTTGCTTCGCGAATTTTACAATTATTAGATAAAAAAAAAGGACACCTGAAAATTACAACATGGAGCAAATTAATTTAACTGTCCGTCGCGAAATTACAGAGGTTGCTTCGCGAATTTTACAATTATTAGATAAAAAAAAGGACACCTGAAAATTACAACATGGAGCAAATTAATTTAACTGTCCGTCGCGAAATTACAGAGGTTGCTTCGCGAATTTTACAATTATTAGATAAAAAAAAGGACACCTGAAAATTACAACATGGAGCAAATTAATTTAACTGTCCGTCGCGAAATTACAGAGGTTGCTTCGCGAATTTTACAATTATTAGATAAAAAAAAGGACACCTGAAAATTACAACATGGAGCAAATTAATTTAACTGTCCGTCGCGAAATTACAGAGGTTGCTTCGCGAATTTTACAATTATTAGATAAAAAAAAAGGACACCTGAAAATTACAACATGGAGGAAATTAATTTAACTGTCCGTCGCGAAATTACAGAGGTTGCTTCGCGAATTTTACAATTATTAGATAAAAAAAAGGACACCTGAAAATTACAACATGGAGCAAATTAATTTAACTGTCCGTCGCGAAATTACAGAGGTTGCTTCGCGAATTTTACAATTATTAGATAAAAAAAAGGACACCTGAAAATTACAACATGGAGCAAATTAATTTAACTGTCCGCCGCGAAATTACAGAGGTGGCTTCGCGAATTTTACAATTATTAGATAAAAAAAAGGACACCTGAAAATTACAAGATGGAGCAAATTAATTTAACTGTCCGCCGCGAAATTACAGAGGTGGCTTCGCGAATTTTACAATTATTAGATAAAAAAAAGGACACCTGAAAATTACAAGATGGAGCAAATTAATTTAACTGTCCGCCGCGAAATTACAGAGGTGGCTTCGCGAATTTTACAATTATTAAATAAAAAAAAGGACACCTAGAAATTACAAGATGGAGCAAATTAATTTAACTGTCCGCCGCGAAATTACAGAGGTGGCTTCGCGAATTTTACAATTATTAGATAAAAAAAAGGACACCTGAAAATTACAACATGGAGCAAATTAATTTAACTGTCCGTCGCGAAATTACAGAGGTTGCTTCGCGAATTTTACAATTATTAGATAAAAAAAAGGACACCTGAAAATTACAACATGGAGCAAATTAATTTAACTGTCCGTCGCGAAATTACAGAGGTTGCTTCGCGAATTTTACAATTATTAGATAAAAAAAAAGGACACCTGAAAATTACAACATGGAGGAAATTAATTTAACTGTCCGTCGCGAAATTACAGAGGTTGCTTCGCGAATTTTACAATTATTAGATAAAAAAAAGGACACCTGAAAATTACAACATGGAGCAAATTAATTTAACTGTCCGTCGCGAAATTACAGAGGTTGCTTCGCGAATTTTACAATTATTAGATAAAAAAAAGGACACCTGAAAATTACAACATGGAGCAAATTAATTTAACTGTCCGCCGCGAAATTACAGAGGTGGCTTCGCGAATTTTACAATTATTAGATAAAAAAAAGGACACCTGAAAATTACAAGATGGAGCAAATTAATTTAACTGTCCGCCGCGAAATTACAGAGGTGGCTTCGCGAATTTTACAATTATTAGATAAAAAAAAGGACACCTGAAAATTACAAGATGGAGCAAATTAATTTAACTGTCCGCCGCGAAATTACAGAGGTGGCTTCGCGAATTTTACAATTATTAAATAAAAAAAAGGACACCTAGAAATTACAAGATGGAGCAAATTAATTTAACTGTCCGCCGCGAAATTACAGAGGTGGCTTCGCGAATTTTACAATTATTAGATAAAAAAAAGGACACCTGAAAATTACAACATGGAGCAAATTAATTTAACTGTCCGTCGCGAAATTACAGAGGTTGCTTCGCGAATTTTACAATTATTAGATAAAAAAAAGGACACCTGAAAATTACAACATGGAGCAAATTAATTTAACTGTCCGTCGCGAAATTACAGAGGTTGCTTCGCGAATTTTACAATTATTAGATAAAAAAAAAGGACACCTGAAAATTACAACATGGAGGAAATTAATTTAACTGTCCGTCGCGAAATTACAGAGGTTGCTTCGCGAATTTTACAATTATTAGATAAAAAAAAGGACACCTGAAAATTACAACATGGAGCAAATTAATTTAACTGTCCGTCGCGAAATTACAGAGGTTGCTTCGCGAATTTTACAATTATTAGATAAAAAAAAGGACACCTGAAAATTACAACATGGAGCAAATTAATTTAACTGTCCGCCGCGAAATTACAGAGGTGGCTTCGCGAATTTTACAATTATTAGATAAAAAAAAGGACACCTGAAAATTACAAGATGGAGCAAATTAATTTAACTGTCCGCCGCGAAATTACAGAGGTGGCTTCGCGAATTTTACAATTATTAGATAAAAAAAAGGACACCTGAAAATTACAAGATGGAGCAAATTAATTTAACTGTCCGCCGCGAAATTACAGAGGTGGCTTCGCGAATTTTACAATTATTAAATAAAAAAAAGGACACCTAGAAATTACAAGATGGAGCAAATTAATTTAACTGTCCGCCGCGAAATTACAGAGGTGGCTTCGCGAATTTTACAATTATTAGATAAAAAAAAGGACACCTGAAAATTACAACATGGAGCAAATTAATTTAACTGTCCGTCGCGAAATTACAGAGGTTGCTTCGCGAATTTTACAATTATTAGATAAAAAAAAGGACACCTGAAAATTACAACACGGAGGAAATTAATTTAACTGTCCGCCGCGAAATTACAGAGGTGGCTTCGCGAATTTTACAATTATTAGATAAAAAAAAGGACACCTGAAAATTACAAGATGGAGCAAATTAATTTAACTGTCCGCCGCGAAATTACAGAGGTGGCTTCGCGAATTTTACAATTATTAGATAAAAAAAAGGACACCTGAAAATTACAAGATGGAGCAAATTAATTTAACTGTCCGCCGCGAAATTACAGAGGTGGCTTCGCGAATTTTACAATTATTAGATAAAAAAAAGGACACCTGAAAATTACAAGATGGAGCAAATTAATTTAACTGTCCGCCGCGAAATTACAGAGGTGGCTTCGCGAATTTTACAATTATTAAATAAAAAAAAGGACACCTAGAAATTACAAGATGGAGCAAATTAATTTAACTGTCCGCCGCGAAATTACAGAGGTGGCTTCGCGAATTTTACAATTATTAGATAAAAAAAAGGACACCTGAAAATTACAACATGGAGCAAATTAATTTAACTGTCCGTCGCGAAATTACAGAGGTTGCTTCGCGAATTTTACAATTATTAGATAAAAAAAAGGACACCTGAAAATTACAACACGGAGGAAATTAATTTAACTGTCCGCCGCGAAATTACAGAGGTGGCTTCGCGAATTTTACAATTATTAGATAAAAAAAAGGACACCTGAAAATTACAAGATGGAGCAAATTAATTTAACTGTCCGCCGCGAAATTACAGAGGTGGCTTCGCGAATTTTACAATTATTAAATAAAAAAAAGGACACCTAGAAATTACAAGATGGAGCAAATTAATTTAACTGTCCGCCGCGAAATTACAAGGTTGCTTCGCGAATTTTACAATTATTAGATAAAAAAAAGGACACCTGAAAATTACAAGATGGAGCAAATTAATTTAACTGTCCGCCGCGAAATTACAGAGGTGGCTTCGCGAATTTTACAATTATTAAATAAAAAAAAGGACACCTAGAAATTACAAGATGGAGCAAATTAATTTAACTGTCCGCCGCGAAATTACAGAGGTGGCTTCGCGAATTTTACAATTATTAGATAAAAAAAAAGGGACACCTGAAAATTACAACATGGAGGAAATTAATTTAACTGTCCGCCGCGAAATTACAGAGGTGGCTTCGCGAATTTTACAATTATTAGATAAAAAAAAGGACACCTGAAAATTACAAGATGGAGCAAATTAATTTAACTGTCCGCCGCGAAATTACAGAGGTGGCTTCGCGAATTTTACAATTATTAAATAAAAAAAAGGACACCTAGAAATTACAAGATGGAGCAAATTAATTTAACTGTCCGCCGCGAAATTACAGAGGTTGCTTCGCGAATTTTACAATTATTAGATAAAAAAAAGGACACCTGAAAATTACAACATGGAGCAAATTAATTTAACTGTCCGTCGCGAAATTACAGAGGTTGCTTCGCGAATTTTACAATTATTAGATAAAAAAAAGGACACCTGAAAATTACAACATGGAGCAAATTAATTTAACTGTCCGTCGCGAAATTACAGAGGTTGCTTCGCGAATTTTACAATTATTAGATAAAAAAAAGGACACCTGAAAATTACAACATGGAGCAAATTAATTTAACTGTCCGTCGCGAAATTACAGAGGTTGCTTCGCGAATTTTACAATTATTAGATAAAAAAAAAGGACACCTGAAAATTACAACATGGAGGAAATTAATTTAACTGTCCGTCGCGAAATTACAGAGGTTGCTTCGCGAATTTTACAATTATTAGATAAAAAAAAGGACACCTGAAAATTACAACATGGAGGAAATTAATTTAACTGTCCGTCGCGAAATTACAGAGGTTGCTTCGCGAATTTTACAATTATTAGATAAAAAAAAGGACACCTGAAAATTACAACATGGAGCAAATTAATTTAACTGTCCGTCGCGAAATTACAGAGGTTGCTTCGCGAATTTTACAATTATTAGATAAAAAAAAGGACACCTGAAAATTACAACATGGAGCAAATTAATTTAACTGTCCGCCGCGAAATTACAGAGGTGGCTTCGCGAATTTTACAATTATTAGATAAAAAAAAGGACACCTGAAAATTACAAGATGGAGCAAATTAATTTAACTGTCCGCCGCGAAATTACAGAGGTGGCTTCGCGAATTTTACAATTATTAAATAAAAAAAAGGACACCTAGAAATTACAAGATGGAGCAAATTAATTTAACTGTCCGCCGCGAAATTACAGAGGTGGCTTCGCGAATTTTACAATTATTAAATAAAAAAAAGGACACCTAGAAATTACAAGATGGAGCAAATTAATTTAACTGTCCGCCGCGAAATTACAGAGGTGGCTTCGCGAATTTTACAATTATTAGATAAAAAAAAGGACACCTGAAAATTACAACATGGAGCAAATTAATTTAACTGTCTGCCGCGAAATTACAGAGGTGGCTTCGCGAATTTTACAATTATTAGATAAAAAAAAGGGACACCTGAAAATTACAACATGGAGCAAATTAATTTAACTGTCCGTCGCGAAATTACAGAGGTGGCTTGGCGAATTTTACAATTATTAAATAAAAAAAAGGACACCTAAAAATTACAAGATGGAGCAAATTAATTTAACTGTCCGCCGCGAAATTACAGAGGTGGCTTCGCGAATTTTACAATTATTAGATAAAAAAAAAGGACACCTGAAAATTACAACATGGAGCAAATTAATTTAACTGTCCGCCGCGAAATTACAGAGGTGGCTTCGTGAATTTTACAATTATTAGATAAAAAAAAGGACAACTTAAAATTACAACATGAAGCAAATTAATTTAACTGTCTGCCGCGAAATTACTGAGGTGGCTTCGGGAATTTTACAATTATTAGATAAAAAAAAGGACAACTTAAAATTACAACATGGAGCAAATTAATTTAACTGTCCGCCGCGAAAATACAGGAGGGCCTTTGCGGTTTTTACAATTATTTAATCAAAAAAGAGCCCGAATTGAAAATTACAGGGAGTAAATTTAACTTTAACATGCGAAAAACACACTTTTGTTGATGACCAAATCACATTTTGATAACATGTGGTATATAGAGTGTACAGAGACTAACAAAAATATAAAGTCGGTTTTGAAACGTCTTGCGACGTTATCCGATACCCAACTACCAAACTTGCGAATTGGTAATTTGGTTTCTTAGCATTTTACATTTTTTACCCAGACGAGGAGCAAGCCCGACGTAGAACCCCCAACCTGGAGGACCAGAGAAACGGAAAGAATAAAGTTCTTTCTTTACCCGGATTCGAACCGGGCATTTAGCGTTCATAGTCAACTTATTCGACCATTATGCTCCGACCGTTTCTTCGTATATAACAAAAATACAAATTTTTATTTAAATATCTCAAACGGTTTCCAAAATATCGCTACGTAAAATTTTCAAAAATTGGCTGCTAGAATATGAATGATCTGAATGATCAATAGTAGCTCTCCTAATTAAGCTACAGATGTGGAAGTGGTATCATTCTAGTCAGTTTTTAATCCCTTTCCAATGATATACACAAGATGATTTCTTATAAAAAATACTAATACAAAACTCAAAATCAAAATTTTGAATATGATATTCTGAAAAAAATTCCTGGGAATAGTCTGTAGTTATGGTAAGTGACTGCCAACATTTAAAAGTGGGACGTAATGGCTTCATAGTTAAAATAATTATAAGTAGTACATGATGGTTTTGAAAGGATAGACTTTAAATTACAGTAAGCGAAGTACAGCAGAAATTGCACGTCAAAAATGAAATTTACAATATTTTATAAAAAATATATGTTAGTTTTAAAGAAATGAGTCTTGCCAAATAATTTGGTGCATTAAGGGGGTGGGCATACCTTGCCGGTAAAATTGAAAAGTCCAACATATTGAATTTTTTCTAAAAAAGTGAATGTATTTAGATCAATTTGGGTTTTGTCACATTATACAAAATATTACAAAATGGCGGCGTGGCAGCTGAATGCCAAAAGACACCTCTTATAATGCGGTGAAAAATCTCCCAATGGTGTCGTTAGACCTACAACATAAGAAATGAAAAAAATTTGGGTTGAGGCGGACTGGAAAAACATATATTAAATTAAAATTTTTTATTTCATAACTTGTAGGTCTAACGACACCATTGGGAGATTTTCCACAGCATTTTAAGGTGATGTTGGAGCTCAGCTGCCATGCTGCCATTTTGTAATAGTATTTTGATTTGAAAAATGTTTTAAAAGTTTTCCAAGACTTGTACAATAAGGTGTCAAAACCGAAATTGATCTAAATACATTCATTTTCTCAAAAAAATTTACAAAGTTGGACTTTTTATTATTGCCCGCAAGGTGTGCAACCCCCTCCTTAATGCACCAAATTATTTGTTAAGACTCATTTCGGTAAAACTAACCTATATTTTTTATAAAATATTGTAAATTTTATTTATTATTAATATTATATAATATTGTCATCAAGAAAAGTGTGTATTTCACATGGAACGACCCATATAAAATAAAAGGGCCCTAACTGAACACTACAAATTACAGAGAGCAAAATTAACTTTTCGGTGTGTAATTACTGGAGAGGGATTGCGTTATTTTCCATTTATTATAATTATTAATAAAAAGGGAACTTGGTTGCATTTATGTTGGTATAAATAATTATAAAATCTTACCTCCAAGATAGAAGTTTTCACCTCATGACCGTATCCAATTCCTCCACTTAGAAGAACAAGGTAGCACTGCATTCTACTCCATTCACCATCTTCATCGACGATATTCTGAATGGACGGAAAGTAAACCTGGTGATCTACGTTCGCCTCGTTCTAGCGCCACAAAATTATTACTGTCCATTCGTCTACAACAAGAACACATAACCGTTACAAAATTATCACAATAATTGAAAAGTACTGCAAGAAAAAGGACATCTTGGTGCTTATGAGGAACAAAAACGAAAAAGTTACATTTGCGTTCGTTCGTGGCAGTTTCATCCAATTTGTGGCAAAAACTAGTTTACAGCATAATATGGTTTTACGAGAGAAAACTAAATTACAATAATGTAACTACAAAGGATGGTGGAAACTGACCTTTTGTTTTCGAATGCTACTGCGAATATCTTCAATTTTCCAATTGTCGTTGTGAAATGTTGGACTCCATTCATCTTGGTCGCTATGAAAATCTATACAAACACATAATATTAGAATGGTTGATACCTAATTTAAAAATTAGTAAGTTGCTTTTTTGAGAGGTTATGAAATAATAATTATTGAAACCATTCGACTACCTACAAGAAGTTTTTGGTATTTCCAGATAGCATTACAAGATTACGGGCACTATTCGGGAGCACATTATTTGTTCAACAATGATTTACTACATTGCATTTACGAACTGTAATCGCTAAAAAACTTTGCAATAATTTGAAATGCACGACAAAGAACATTGACATCATTGTCATACGTGTCATTGGCATTACCATAAAAATTTGTAGATGTCAGTTTAATAAAAATATCTGTAATTATTTTTTATCGACTACAGAAACTGTAGTCATTAATGTGACGAAACGACAGTAGATGGCAGAAGTGCCAATATGACGTTAATCTGTAATGTCGATCAGTTATAGAAATCTGTAATTGCCGGTAAGTGTGTAAGAGTCCATAGTTGAAAGAATTGACGGTAGATGAGTGCAGGTCAATGTTGTTATCTATAGTAGATATCTGTAATTCTTGATTTATGTGCAGTAATCTGCAGCTATCGATAAGATCGTAGTTAACCGTAATTTTCATGGTGTCGTTGTAATAAACCTGTCAAACCCAAAGGATTGAAAGATCATGCTTTTTTAAATTTCCACGCGGCAAATTACTTATTTATAGGCAAAAAATATATAAAACTTCTTACCTTACCATTAAATATTATGCAACAGCGCTCTTTTTATTCTTTCTTCGGTTTTCTTCATCTTGTTGGACCAAGTTTTCCATCAAAACATTTCATTCCAAGTCAACAAACAACCTTAAACTAATTCTGTCCAGCCTCCAAGATAGGAGATCCTCTTTGAATGGCTCTTGCATGTTTCAAATCTGCAAAGTAGAAAATAAACACATTAGTGGAGATGACTTTCATTCTGATCCAACTCAACTTGAGTACACAAGGGATGTAAAGTTTACACGATTTTGGTTGCCAAACGAATATTATAAGCTCGTCGGGGGGGAACTTACAATTTTTCCGTGCAGCTACATAACTGTTGAAGTAGCGATGTGACGAGTTGAGCATTTAATCGAGTTAAACTCGAGTAGAGTCTGTATTTGAATAAACCGAGCAATTTCTTGTGTAACTCGAGTTTGAAATACGCACGCACGGAATCTTAACAAATAGCAATGTGATGAGTGCAATACTTTGTAAACTCGAGTACCTCGAAAAAAAAAAACAACTATAATAAAGTAAGATTCCCATGTCCCGGGCGCATCTTTTAGGATCCCCTTCTAAATTTTTGTACACAGGTATAAAATGCCATTACCAATAATCTCACCAAATTTCATAAACCGCATTAATTTCCAAGGGTCCGAAAATCCCACCTTTAGATAAAATACGCAACTAATTTGCGTGTCCCGGGCGCATCTTTTAGGATCCCCTCCTGAATTTTTGTACACAGGTAGAAAATGCCATTACCAATAATCTCACCAAATGTCATAAACCGCATTAATTTCCAAGGGTCCGAAAATCCCACCTTTAGATAAAATACGCAACTAATTTGCGTGTCCCGGGCGCATCTTTTAGGATCCCCTCCTAAATTTTTGTACACAGGTAGAAAATGCCATTACCAATAATCTCACCAAATTTCATAAACCGCATTAATTTCCAAGGGTCCGAAAATCCCACCTTTAGATAAAATACGCAACTAATTTGCGTGTCCCGGGCGCATCTTTTAGGATCCCCTCCTAAATTTTTGTACACAGGTAGAAAATGCCATTACCAATAATCTCACCAAATTTCATAAACCGCATTAATTTCCAAGGGTCCGAAAATCCCACCTTTAGATAAAATACGCAACTAATTTGCGCGTCCCGGGCGCATCTTTTAGGATCCCCTCTTAAATTTTTTTACACAGGTAGAAAATGCCATTACCAATAATCTCACCAAATTTCATAAACCGCATTCATTTCCAAGGGTCCGAAAATCCCACCTTTAGATAAAATACGCAACTAATTTGCGTGTCCCGGGCGCATCTTTTAGGATCCCCTCCTAAATTTTTGTACACAGGTAGAAAATGCCATTACCAATAATCTCACCAAATTTCATAAACCGCATTAATTTCCAAGGGTCCGAAAATCCCACCTTTAGATAAAATACGCAACTAATTTGCGTGTCCCGGGCGCATCTTTTAGGATCCCCTCCTAAATTTTTGTACACAGGTAGAAAATGCCATCAAACATATAAATTACCAATAATCTCACTAAATTTCATAAACTGCATTAATTTCCAAGGGACTAGTGCAGTTTGACGCCGTCGCTTTGACGCGAGATGGTGGAAAAGTGTGACTAAGGACCTGATAATATGAAAGTTGAAAACTGGCGACAGATGTGCAGCGATAGGAAGAGATGGAAGTTAGTGGTGAAGGAAGCGAAGACGCATCCAAGATTATAAAGTAGAGAAAAGTGAGAGGACAAAGAAATAAAATGGGAAGTAAAGCAATGTAGATGTATTTATGTAAATATAGGACACAGAGGACTAATCCCCCCTCAGAAAAAAGGATCTTGTAAGTCTTTAAAAGACAGCTCAATTCCGCAAGGAATGTTAAGCTATTTAATAATAATTAAATAAAGGTAGTGCTAATTAATTGACGATTCTATTATTTATAATAGGAAACACACATCCCTATAAGTAGTTCCTAATCTGGATTTGTAGGTTGCGTTGAAGATTTTTTTATTGAATCTACCTCGTGCATTGCAAATTTGAGGAAATTTACTTATCACTACCACTCATGAATTTTTGTCGTTGGGAAATCGGCCCTCGCCCAATTAATTTTATTTGTCAAGTTTCGATCTACATTGACGGAAAACTCTACATGCATGGAAAACAAAAGCAAAATAGTAATTTTTCACTTACAAATTCAACCGTTTCTTGCAGAACCCAGAAGCAAATGAATCCCACTTGATAAATTTTTCGACTGCAGCCTTCAATTATTTTTCGTACACTAGACAAGTTAAAAGATTAAAATTAAAACCAAACTAACAAAAAGTTAACTATTATTTATTAGAAAACGCCAAAAGAAGTTGTTTAAAAGTTTTTATTTCACGAGACGCAACCGTGCGTCATTTCAAACATCAAGCGACAATTTTAAATAAAATGACATTTTACGACAAGTACCGGAAGATGGCGCTATTTAAAAAACTTTTCTAAATTAATTTTATGGTTTTTTTTTAATCAAGCTTTTAATTAAATTTCCATTGATTTCCATCTTCTAATGATTCAAATTCGACATGTATACTAAACAAGTAAATTAAAACAGTTACCTTTCATTTACAAGGGGACCGATCCAACCGTCTTCGCAGTCAACGACATTCCGAAGTGGCTTGTAAAAAAAAACCAGCAATCAATGGTTGTACCTTCTGTAAGAAGTGGGTCGAAAGAAACACAACCCCTTTGTTTCAGCATTGGATTTATTAGAAAAACTGTAACAAATTAAAAATCTAAAATCAGGAACAACTTCTCACAAATTAATTGTTAAATAATTAAATTAATTTATTTGTTCATGCAAAAAATTGATTTTTATTAAAGAAATGTAATTATGAGAGGCTATTGAATCTATCAAAAGAGGAAATATTATTGCTTACCCTAATTTTAGCACTGCATTCTAATACTCCTTTCACCATCCTTGAAACTATGACGAAGATTTGTTTTAAAACAATGAAATTGTAATTTGATTGTTTATAAACATTTCTGAATATATAATTCAACATAAAATTACAATTTTGAAGTAATAATTACTATCCCGGTGTTAAAATAACACGTACAACCTGATATCACCGCGCGAAATCACTTGAAAATGCTGCACAGCAATAATAGCATCTTCCGTTTGTCTAAATATGTACCAATGAAATTAGCAGATTTTCGAGCGCAAATTTTAAATTTGTACAATTTTACATTTAAGTCAACATAATATTTATTCTAAAAAATACTTTTATAATAATTGAATCGTGTGAAATTATGTGGTTTATTTTGATTATTTAACTTTTTAATAAAATGAAGTTTGATTACTAATAAATTATTATTCATTTCGAATTATGTAGATCAGTAGCGCAACCAGGAATACTAAAAAGCAGAATATTTGGAATATTTTGTTTTAGTTTGGAGGATTTTAGCTATCTTCGAATAAATTAATTTAAAAAATTTCAAGTCAATTTTAGATTTTATGAACACAGTGAGAATGACAATACACTATAAATACATACACACAGTATACTCCAGGATTCTGATTGATCCATTTAAGCTTGTCAATTTTACTGCCCAAAAAATCAAACAAATAACTTGCAACTTTTTAAAATCAATTTTTAAAAATTAGCTAAAACCTTCCAAACTAAAATTAAATATTCCTAAAAACTAAAATATTTCAAATATCCAGGTTGTGCGGCCTAATGGCCGCACTAGAGCATTTAAGGATTACCGACACACTACGGATTTATATGAACAGTGGAATCGACGCCACGCATGAATGGATTAACGAGATTCATACTTGTCCATTATTCCCCCCTGGGTATTAGTCCCATTGGCGCAATTTGGGTCAAAAGTTTAGGAGGGGCTAAAAAAATCTTTTCAAGCAATTTTTTTAAGGAGGGGGTAAAAATAACGAAAAATTGGGATATTTTGGGGGGGCTAACTTGAACTTTGGGGGGCTTAGCCCCCCCCTAGTTGCGCCTATGATTAGTCCAGTCATTATTTTGGTAGTTTTACCTGGAAAGTTCTCCGGGAGTGTTAAAAATTGGTATTTTAAAAATACTATTTTGATAGTTTTCGACGTGTGCTTTTCGAAATTTTACTTTGCCACCTTCGCGCCGCTAAATTGAAAAATTGGTGCCAAAAAACAGTTTTGTGACAATACCTCCTTTCCGACGAAAATTGTTACGTAATTAATTAAACTAGAGAAAATTTCATGTAAATTATTTGATAAACTTTTTTTTTGCAAAATGAATAGTTTTAGCGTATGAGCGCCGCAAAGACTACACCAACACGCGTTTTATTATTTAAGTTTTATTAACTTATTTCCATACCACCAATGAGGTAGAGTAATTGATGCGTTTTCTTTTGCGGTATCCCCAGTAGGCCTAATCCACATGTAATTAAATTACAGTTGTTACTTACTTAAAGTACATTTACTTACTTAATTTATATCTACACTATTACGAAACTTAACGCATTCTCCTTCTCCTATTCTGTATAGACGTGGGAACGACGGGCTTATATGGATCAATCAGATTACCCGAAGAAAAGTGGACTACTACGAATCTCGTTCAGAAATTCATGCGAAGCAAAAATCGACCATTAGGGCCAATATAAATTTCAATCTAATTCATCATTGTATTGGATTTAGGCTTTTTAATGTCATAAAAAGGTGTATCGATTCGAAAACGCTACGAAAAAGAATTCAGAAAAAAATTGGGTTACGGCCTTTTAAGTTACAAGTTTTAACTTATCGAGGCAGTTTTTCTCCCGTAACATAATAGCTCCAGAGTCCAGAGGTTATAAAAAAAGGGGAAGGAAGGAAAATAAAGAAGTTGGCATTACAATATTTAATCATTTTTATTATTTACTTAATGTACGTATAATTACATTACATTATACTTTTTTCGTCTAGATTCTCGTTCGATTTTGTTTCGAGTTTTTATTTCATTTGCTTTAGTATATGTTGGCACTCCCGAACTCGGACCGACCCTAACGAAAACTCGGACGGGCTGCATATTTCTATTCGAGAAATCTAGACGAAAAAATTATAATGTAATTCAAGCTTAATGTTTGTCAATCTACCCCCCCCCCCAAACTAACCTAAGTAATACTTGTCATCACATCCTACAAAGATTACTCCAGGCATCATAAATCGTGTCATCAAAGCACTCATTGAAGTAACACGTAGAGGAGAAGGTAGTAATATGGAACCGCCTATTGTTTTTTTCGATTAACTCTACAATTTAGTAAAAAAAAATGAAAAGTAATGATATGTACTGAATCCTACACTAACAACCTATCACATTATGAAGATTGCAAAGTAATAAAACAGATATTTTTCTAAATAAAACGTTTAATTTAAAATATGAAAATTGACAAGGTATTTTTTTTATGCCTTTAATATGGGACACAGGTGTCTTTAATATGGACCGGGGGAAATATAATATAAAAATAAATGAGTTCATAGATGTATCCAACCTTTGTGGTTGGATACAAGGACTAACCTTAGCTGAAAAAAATATTCTAAATGTTCCAATTTTATGTGTTTTAATGCCTACAGTAGTTGGCCTTCACGCCTTGCCCTCGTAAAATGCTTATAAATTTTTTAACATAAAATTCAACATATTTTTCTTAAGAATTCAATTTATTTATTCATAATTCGATATATTTTAAAATTTCTTATTTATTTATTATCAAAAGTTAATTGCTATGGATAAATGCGGTTCCATAATAAAAGCACCAATGTGGACCATAATAAAAGCAACTTCATTTTTAATTATTTTCAAATTTACTTCAAAATTATTTAAAATCAACTGAGCTTACCATCACTGTAGTCTAAAACAATCTTTTATACTTCGATTTCATTCTTTCTTTAACTGAAAATGTTTATTTAACACAAATAAAACGATCACAACTTATACACGCACAAATCATTGAAACTGTGGGTAAACTAAAACTTGTTAGACGAGCCCTATCAACAAGTGTGGGTACACTGTTTCAGTTTACTTCACCCTTTTAGTATCGCTTAACATTTATTTTGTGATTTTTGGGCAGGGGAAATGAATAGGTTCGTTGTAATTAGGGTGGTCCATATTAAATGCTGGTTCCATATTACTGTAACAACCGGGGGTGCGTTATTAAAATTAATTATAAAATTTTCTCTTAAAATTTTGATAATAATTTCAGAAAACACAAGAACCTTTTTACTTGGCCTAAATAAAAAGTCACCCCAGAATGTTCTCTTAATTTATTTGGTTTCCCAAAAATTTCTCGAGTTTTGAGATACTCCTGAATTTTTGGGAATATCGACGAAGGTTCCACGGTAACAAAGGACAGTCTATTTTTAGTTTTTACGCTGCCACCCGACAAAATTCTCTTTGTTAGTTGTCCTGGACCTCTTCGATACTTTTTGGTAGCTCTGGTTTGGTTTCCCAATCTTCACGAAATGACGTAAATATCGCTGGCTAATGTAGGGTGAAAGGTGCCCTGTGCAGTGATTTTGGGAAAACGTAGGAATCGTTAACTTTTGAAAAACTTCCACCTTTATTTTATGGGGTTCTTTTAAATTCAAAATAAAAGAATTAATATTTCCCAAATATAACAATTTATTAAATTAAACTGAATTATTTACAAAGATTTACAAAATAATTAACTCGAAATTATAATATGACAACACTTTTGCCACAGTATATTCAACAAAATAACTTTTTGAAAATAATAATTGACGAAACATTCAACCACCTACAAATTTTTTCCGTCTCTGAATATCAATTATTCAGATTTCCAAAATTAAACATAAAACAGATTAACTTATCAAACCTTACTTTAACGATTAAATAATATTGGCTAAACTTATATGCAGCCAAAACTATCAACAAACGAGGAAACAATCGTCTCGCGATTATCCTTTAAAATTAAGTATCAATAACCTGATGAGCGAATCTCACTCCAATCAATTATTATAATATAAGGAACCCAAATACATTTCCTTAACAACTCGTTAGAATACAAAAATTTGCGTTCTCAAATTATGATTTGACAATCGCGCACACAAAATAAAATCATTTATCAGTAAACAATAAATTTTACCTTTAGTTGTTTCAGCAAAACCACAAAAACTTAACTTATTTATTTAAGTCGAGAAAATTAATTAAATTATTTAATTAAATTGATTACCACTAACTTATTTATTCAAACAATGGTTTGATAAATAGTTGCAAACAAAATTACTAATTGAGCTTTTGTACTGTAAAAAACTCAATTATCAAAACTCAAAACCCAAATCGCACTTGGAGTCTTCGACTTCAGCTTTGTTTTTCGAAATTTGCTTCCAAAATGGCCAGCAAGTTTCTTAGCAACAGGTGAAGGAGGACTCTCTATTTAATTCACAAAATTAACCCGCGCACTCGAGTCTACAAATATGTACCCTTATCAAAAAGCGTCTATGATCACTCCCCTGGAGCAACGCAGTTTGATGCAGGTAACGATGGGACTCCCTCTTATCAGTACAGTTACCCATATTTATAACTTCTGACCCACTTCTCTTCCAAAGTGAATCTTTTTATTTTTTATGTTAAAATCCATGTGAGTAAAAGACGTCCTTCCGCAATTAGAGGAAGATACATTTTTTTTCTGCGCGTAGAAATAGCCGACTTAGCAATTCCCACACGCGTCTACTGGTAATTGAAAATTTAATTCCAATTTCTACATTTCTTGACTTTTCCAACTTATTTTTAGATATTTGGAATCGTTATCTCTTAAACGTTACAAATATACAATTCATTTCTCTGTAGGACCAAAATTAAGAAATGACCTAAAATCTTGTCATTGAGACGGGAAGCGTAATCCTTATCTAAACGGAAAATGGTCATCAAATTCGCTTCGTATCTCCGCCCGTCGCACACCTGCAATACGTAGATATATTTTGTAAATTACAATGTAGTAATTATACTTTGTTGCAAAGTTAAATTTGAATTTTTTTACTCAAAGTAATTTTGACTCGACCCTGTCGATATTTTTACTTTGAACGAAATTTTACGCTGATTCCAAAGATATAAGAATCGAAAAATTTTATAAAATGTCAGCTCAATTTGAATTACTATATTTCCATAGGCGTACACAAATTATTTTCTTTTACATCTAAAATTGCATTTTAATTTTTAAATCATTTAAAAATCATAACTAGAAAAATAAACAAACAACCCGAAATTAACCCTTAATTTCCGGGGTGTTACATCACTACCTTCTCCTCTATCATTAATGCTTCTCTCCTCCTTAGGAATTTTTTCGGCCATGGAATAAAGGGGACGTCATAGTAATATTAATAAGTTGGATCAGTACAACCATTTACAACAAAGTTACCATTGCATCAACCTCTTTCTATCTGATAAAGAACCAAAAAAGGACATCATTGACAAACTTACCTGATTAATAACAGAAGCAGTAAGATGAATTCCGCATCTCTAAAACCATTAACTTGGCCAATACAATACCAAGGGATATATTAATTATTAAATATCAATGATGTATTTTAATACATTCTGTAAGTACCAAATCCAAGCAATCCATGGTACAACAAATTGTAGTTTCAACAAACAACTTTAGTTATTAATTATATCATGCAAGAAACCTTTCTTCCTCATCAGAACAAAAAATTGTTAAATTTTTATTCCCATTGTTAATGAATTAGGGTGCAATTGCCCCATTCTCCCCTAAATTGATGCGCGTGATGAGAAGTGTTTGATATTACAGGTTACCTTTTTTGTGTGATTCTATACTCTCTCTTCCTGCTTAATTGTAGTCAATTAAAACGAAGGCTGGTACCTAGGGCTGGGCGATTGTTAAAATTAACAATCGAAAATCGATTGTGTAAAACCAATCGATTTTTAATGAGTGGGCTGTCTCAAAGATCTCGGTTATTCTAACATCCACATTTAAGTTATTTGTTGGCTCTGGGGGTATATTTTTAATGAGTGAACCATCTCAGAGAGTTAAAAAGATTTAAACATAACTAACAAGGAGAAGGAGCGATATTCGGGAAACAGATTTTTTTTATATTAATCGTACTTATTAATATTTTATTATAATTAATTATTATATTATTTGTTCATTCCTGGTAGTGGAACATTTCAGCTCCCTCTCGGTCGAGGTGGGAGGCTGACCTTATAGCTACAACCAATTCAAGGTCGTTAAATGCCAGTCCATGTAATTTTCAGTTCTCTTTGTAAAATTTAGGCGCTATTTTCAATTTTTGTTTTATAATTGCTTTTTTGGGTCCTTTAGTATTATCTTTTACTTCAAAAATTTGTGAACCAGGTTACCATGCTATCTCCTAAAGGATATTCCCATATAAAATTGAACCATTCCAGAACAAATTTGAGTTAGAAATAAAAAATGTTTAATAGGAGAAATAATACAGAACAAATTGTAACACAGCATACAGGTAC
Organism: Rhagonycha lutea; assembly: GCA_958510855.1. Lineage (NCBI taxonomy): Eukaryota > Metazoa > Arthropoda > Insecta > Coleoptera > Cantharidae > Rhagonycha > Rhagonycha lutea. The sequence continues at coordinate 3,066,037 of OY294042.1, forward strand.
AAACAGGCATATAAAATTGGGGAAAGCAATGTTTAGAATTAAAAGTAATGGATTTATGAAAGCAAAATAGTTACTTATTACAATTTTAAAACACACAAAGAGGTTGAGGAAAGGATTATAAAATGCATAAATTCGATAGGAAATAAAACATTTATTGAGTGTTTGTAACAAATTAAAAGAGAAAATTTGGAATAATCTTAGTTTTATTTAACCATTTCGACCTATCCCAAGTAAATAAATTATAGTTAGTGATGTTTCTAGTACTAATAAAAAAATTAAAGCGTTATTACAAATCTAAAAACTAAAAAATTCAAGCTGTTATGAATGTGCATTTTAATAATTTCTTCAATTATATACAATTTGAGACAACTTACAATTTTAAAATAAAACAAAATATACAGAGCAATTTTATATTTTACAAATGTAAGTTATAATTTTTGAACTAATTTTCACACATAAATTTCAGTTCCAATTCTTTTTTATTTCACCTGGTAAATGAAAAAGTTTTATTTTAGTAATCACAAACAATGCGCTTAAGTCAAATTTAAAAATATTTTTTTTTTAAATTTTTGTTAGTCCTATACAAATTAATTAATAATTACAAACCTCAAACAACAAATTAGTTACCTAAATATTAATTATTTTTATTCCAGAGTGCCAGATTTTCATACAACAGGTAAGATAAAGAAAATAATTGAACAATGAAGAAAAACACTCTGTACATTTTTGTGTTACTCGAGTATAATGTACTTTTTAGCAATGTCACAGCATTTTTGTACAGAAATTTGCTAGAAACAATTTTGAATGAAATCAATTTTGTAATTTATGCATATATCTACAAAATAAAGAAAGATGTCCTAGATTATACATTATCTACCGTTTTATTATAGAATAGAGAATAACTAACTAATCAAGCCTATTCAATTCAAATTTGTGTACATATTCCCTCTAATTTTAACTAAACAAATTTTTAGTGCATAAATTAATTTTAATGAAATTTATTTTTTTTTCGAGATACTTTTCTAAAATGTATTTATTTATAGTTATCTTGTACAATTTGTTTTCAAGAGAAAAACTTATCATTAAAGCAATCTTGAGCAAAAAAAATGTGATGTGTAAGTATAATGCGATGTGAAAATGATCACAACAGCTGAAGACAAGAGAATTACGACTAACCAAATTCCATAAAAGAAACAGTTCAACTATACAGGTGACTTACGGTCTGACTTACGGAAAAGTGAAGAAGTGTGATGTTATGTACAAGAGACTTCAAGTCTTGAGCCGGTTCACGTGTTTGAATTTAAATAAAATGAAAAGGTTGGTTTACATGCGTATCAGTAAAAAACAATTATTTTGGAAGGTGAACACCTGATAAGATAAGTCAGTCAGAAAGTACCTGTAAGTGATTATAAATTACTATGTCCTAAATTAAACTAATATTTATAAAATTAGAAACTAACTTAGAATTCGACTTAGCATTAGTTTTAAGTAGTGAAAGATGAACTAATGTAAAAAAATAAAGACATGAAGCATAAAAACTAAACAGCTTTTGATAAACTTTAACCCATATCACAAAAATAAAATATAAAACGCACTGTTAAAAAAGTGATTTAATGCAAATTTATGAGATTCAAAACAAAACTAATAACAAATTTTTAAACGGAGAAGTTTAAGGAAATCTACCTTGATACAGTCATTCTCTTCTTGTCGGGTTTCTGTTGGTAAACGAATCTGGCACGAATTCGGCAGCGAGGGGGTTTAACGTACTTTTCGTAACGTCCACCAAATCCAACTTGAAGTTGTTGACCAAATTAAGGATTTCGCTACCCCTAAAAAGTTAAAAGTGGTTGTAATAACGCTGGCAGAAGTAGAGAAAGAAATGAAAACTTACTCTGATGTTTGGGAGCACTGCGAGTTGGTTCTGGCAAGACGATTGTCAGAAGTACTGTTGCGTTCCTCAAGCATGGCTTCTATGCACTGTTCCATAAGTTCCTCTTCTTCTAACTGCTGCATAACTTCCTTATCGAATTCTTCTTCGTTTTCCATCCATAAGTACTCAGAAAAGACGTCCTCGCCGTTGTTTGTATTTTGTTCTGCTGGTGTATTGTTTGTCGGTTCATCAACAGTATGGTCAGGTGTTTCGTTTGAATAGTTAGGAACTTCCTCGTATCCGTAGTATCCATTACCTGGTTTTTGAGGTGGCATCTTCATTATCGTGTTATCGTCGGCCGATTTCACCTAATATCAAAAAATTTTGCAAAATATTACGTAGTACGAAAAAACGCCATAAGAATGTAAAGGTTATTTACCTGTATGTACAAATACTAGAAATAACTAACACTGCTGCCAATTTATTTATAAATGTGTACAAGTATAAACAGTAAATAAGCAATTAACAACAGCAGGCCGTTGTTTTTCGTTGTATTGTATTATTACCGAGTTGTATCAAAACGAAGTTTGCAATGCACGTAATACAATAAAAAATAAATCCAACTTCACCCAACTGACACTGACACTTTACTTTTTTCGTCCCTCTAGCGTCGATGGTAGAGCAACGGTCAAGAGTCAAGACAACCTAACCGTTTGCTCGCTCTGTTTCTGTTCCACTCTGTTGTAATCGATCGATAGCCGTGTTTTTGAAAATGGCCTTCAGCAATATGACACTTCACAGTTTATCTTCACCATTTACCCTATATATTTTATTTATAAATAATATTTAACATTTCAGTCATAAAAAGTGTACTACTTTTACTTTGCATAAATTATTTTTCAAAATTTGAGTAAGTTACACTTTAATTACTACTACATTCAATTTATTTTATTTCCTTACAAAATATTTACATAAATTAAAATCGTTGGATTATCACAAACTGACCTAAAAATATATTCCATAAATTAAGAATCACCAAGTGTTTAAAATGCAAGATTTTTTGAGTGACGATGATAAACCTATTTGTGAACGGTGGGACCCTCTGGGAGCACCAAACGACGAATTCGAAGATAACAGCACTTGCAGAACTTCGGACTATCAGTGCTGTGATCACCACTATTGGTAATTATGTCGCATATCCCTTAATCTCCTAACATATGGAACGCTTAATTTCTTGCAGTATGTTTTCCGAAGACAAATTGAAACTATTGGAGGAAGAACAAGAACTCTTAAATACATCTCTCTTAGCTCTCACTACTCATTTTGCACAGGTACCACATCATTTCTGTTGCTCTAATGTAACCTATGCTTAATATTATTGTCAGGTTCAATTTCGACTACGGCAAGTAGTTACTGCACCACAAGCTAACAAAGAAAGTCTCCTAAAATCCCTGGAAGAGTTTGCTTTTCGCGGTATTCCAGATGTTGCGCTCGTCAAAGAAAGGATGGACGAAGCAAGCCTTGTAGAAGCTGTGCGTTTGCGACGTGCCCAACAGCAACAGCTTATAGAAAAACTTAAATCCCAGTTAAGAGAATTGGAACGTTATGCGTTCGAAAGTGGAGAAGCCGGGGTACCACAAGATATCATATTAGAAAATCAAAGAGTTATTCTCAACGAACTGAAAGTCAGAATGAATCTCGAATTAGATGAGCAAAAGTTTTGTCAGGTAAGTTGTGCTCCTGTAATTAATAATTACCGGGGACTAGGAGGATCAGGCCACTTTAAAAAACAGAAAAAATACTTTAAAAATGTGGTAAAGGTAAATATCTTACTATTGTAACCAAAAAGTTTTTCCTTGACCCCCCAATTTTTTCACATTTTACCTACAGCACCTTACAGTAAGGGCCTAAGCCTCCCCCCCCCCAGCACTCGAGATTAGTTACACCAATGATTTTGGGTCGAGGACTTTAACTTGGCCTACGTTTTTAAACATTTTCTATTGAAATTATGGTAATTAAGAGTCTAATTTCAAATATAAACATAAAAATTTTATGAAAAATTTGGACGAAATGGGCCAAAAACGGTAAAAATAAAATGCGAATATTGCATAGGCTGGTTTTGTAAGCTTAGCTCCGCCCACCCGTAAAATTATTGATAGAGGCCTCAACTTGCAAATTTGCATTAACTTGCAATCATCATAGATGTTTCAAATTTTTAAGATATAGCGAGTAGTGGCGTAACAACGCAATATTTAGCTAATGTGTTCTAAATTGTGGAACGTCTCCCCCCCCCCCTAATGGAATTAGTTCCATACACAGACATACATATTCCATACATACACAGTCCTGTTCATAATGTGACTAAATATTGGTGTAAAACGTTCTTTTTCGTTAAACATATTTTTCAAGAAATGTTTAAATATTTTTGGAATTTTAAAAATTCAGCTCTTTGGCGCAATAGAATGATCGTTTCTGGAAACTATAAAGTATTTTTAATTGTCTTTATTACTACATTTGAAAAGAAATTTCACATTCCTTTTTTTGAAAATGCTGAATATTGGAATTAAAGATTTCTTTAATATACCTATTACTAAATAAAATTACCAAAAGTTGACAGTATCAAGAAAAAATTATTCTATTCCGCTATAGAGCTGCTTTTTAAAACCGACCAAGATATTTCAACTTTTATTGGAAAATATGTTTTACAAAGCATTTTAAAAGCCATTTTACACGGGCATTGCGAACAGGACCCTTAATTGAATCCATCAGTGTCGTAACTAGGACTTTTGGAGTCTATATCCAAGTGCGTAAAATGCACCTTAAACGGAGATGGATGAGGAGTCACTGGTCTGGAATTTTTTTTTAATTTGGTGCAAAATGGCGAATTTTTTTAGTTCTATTAAATTTAGAAAAATGTTGCTTTTTAAATTACCATCAATGCAAAATCAAAAAAAATTTCAAAATTTTAAATTTCAATCCAACCGCGGGCCGTTTCCTGACAAACAAAATTTCCGCGGGCCGCACGAATGCCTTTTTTTCTAACCCATCTCCATTTTTGAACGATATATCTATCTTTTTCAAAGTTTATGAGAATCAGGAGATCAGACATCATAAAAATAATGTTTTCAATACATCAAAGAAATGATTTAACCAGGATTTAACGTTATTTTTTTGTTACTACCAAAATTTGAAGTGTATGTCTCCAACCCCCTTTCCAATTTCGAATCCAAAATAGTCTAAAATCTAAAAGTCGTGTGACACTTGCATTAATTTAGTAACAAATTTTTTCATGTGAAAGCAAAAAAATTTGGCTACCAAATTTATACAAGAGTAATAAATAGAGCCGGTTTTACCACCTCTAGTTAACCAATTAATAATTACCACTTAATTAGAGGTGGTAAAACCGGCCCTTATACCCATTATTACTCTTACAGGGTTCGCAACTGATTTTAGCAAAAAAATAGAGACTTGGTCTCTATTTACACATTTAAAAATAAGAGACCATTTAGAGACCATGGAGAACCAATTTCCATACAAAATTAAATGTTAAGCAGAAAATAGGTATTTATTTTTTGCTAATACAAAAATATGTAGAAGGTAATTTCAATTGATTATTATCGTTTAATTTTCCCTTCGCTGAGTTTTTATGTATTAAACTCGACGCATGCTGATTAATTTTAGCAAAACCCGCAGAAATTGAGAAAGCTTTACTACAAATCATACAAAACATCTTATCGTCGTTAAATTTTCGACCCCAAGATTCTACAACTTTGCCAGTAATATCTAGCTTTTTCAACCACTCAGTTTGAAATTTACACTTTCCCATTTTGTTATATTTTATTTTATTAAGAATTAAACAGAAGCTACGCACCTGAATAATTAGACTAGACTGGCGAAATACAAACCAAACTTGAAGAAATGATTTTGTTAGAATTCTGCAAATGAATGAGTTTGACTGACAAGGGGACACTACAGTTAGGTACCCACCAATCGTGATCCCAATTTTTTTGGCGATTCTATGAGCTAAAAAAATTGTCACTTTCTCGGCGTTTAGTCGAATGGCCCTTAGTTTTTGAGTTATGAATTTTTGAAAATACCATAGTGGGTTAACTGATATTACTGTTAGCTATTATTACAAGAAACCGTGGTTGTCTAACGGTTAAGAATTTGGAATGGTAATTCGCAGATCATTTTTTTTAATTCCGATAATAAATTACATAATTTATAACAAAAAAATCTCAGGACCGATACGTTACAACTCCAATTATGCTAAACCTATGATAAAACCAGCCCATTTCAAAAATTCATAACTCAAAAACTAAGAGCCATTGGACTAAACGCCGAGAAAGTGATAATTTTTTTAACTCCTAGAATCACAAAAAAAATTGGGATCCCGATTAGTGGGTACCTCACTGTAGTGTCCCCTTGTGAGATAGAGAGCGCACAATAAATTACGAATATGAAATTCCTTTCTTTTCGTTATCTTACATGCATTAATGTGCAGAAAAACTACATGACGCCTCCACAAAGCAAATGATAAATCGACGTAATAAAAAAAGCATAGTAAAATTTTTGCATTTCATCAATAATTATGAATTATACTGTTTTTAAAATGCAAAATTTAGAGACTTTAGAGACCAAATAGGAAAAATAGAGACTTTTAGAGACTAGCATTGAAAAAAGAGACCAATGTCTAAAAAAGAGACCATTTGCGAACCCTGCTCTTATATAAATTTGTTACTAAATTAGTGCAAGATGATGGCGTAGTCCCGTAACAACGAAAAGCCCTTTACACCAGCTCGTGCGTAAAACGTTTTTACGCACTCAGGGCGCTTTCGGTCGCCTCAACTCCGCTGCGTCTCGGCTTCCCTCCGCGCGTAAAATGGCGTTTTACGCCCTTGTAGTGAAAAGTACTATTACCGCCCCCAAGAGTTAATCCACAAACGTAGAGAGCGGAAGCAAATTGGTGGGGGGGGGGCAGTGACATGGACTTTCATTCTGTATCATAGAATGGAGTAATTATTATGACCAAAAAACGATTTTTTGAGATAGTACAGCAGTTTTAGAACATCTGAAATGTTGTACTTGTTTAAAATATTTCCATTTTACAGTTAACTCCAGCAGACGTTAAGCAGCAAGTAGACGTTGCGTTGGGTCATTTGGTTACACCGTTGAGAATGAAGGAACACTTGGTGGCCCAACTAAAAACTCAAGTAGCAGACCTGGAACGTTTTATAGATTATTTACAAACTGACACAAAAAATACTAAGTGTTCTTGTCGTTGCTCTTTACACTCGGTCAAAAAACCATTTAAAATGAATGCAATGGGTGTCGTACAACACACGGCAGCACTTTTGCAGATGTTCACGCTGTTGCATTTAGGATGTGGTCCTCAGAGTTTTAGAAGAAATAATTTGAAAAGTACAATGAAAGCAAACCACTGGGGGTAAGTTAAAAAATCAGTTTTTTCGTTTCTTCGCCATAAATTTGCAATTTTTTTAGAGATCTTCGTGCAAAGTTAGAGATAGCTATAGCAAAAGTAATAGAGTTGATGAAAGAATGTGATGCGAAGAAACAAATTCAAGGTGATTACATTAGCGACAGTGAATCGCCTTCGGTTATTTGCAACGTACAGGTAACGAAAGTGGTGCGTAAATATTTGGCTACGAGTATACGTGATCTTATTCAACATGGAGCATGTTCGAATGGTGAAAATCGCAGTTTAGTGCCATTCATTGGCTGTTTTATCAGAAAATCAAAAGTTCCCGACCCTTCTGTCCATGCTTGGGAAATAATCTTGCAGTACTACCATTTAAAAAATGGTGAAAGATTTAATTCTACCCCAGCGAGAAAACTGTCCCAAAGCTTTAATTTAGATATTGCTGGAGCTTCTGTTACTTCGAATAAACAAAACATGTTAAGTACAATAGGAAATATCATTTCTACACATTCCTCTTATAAAAGAAGTTACGATTCTCAATTTAAAGCATTTATTTGCGCCGCACTGAAGTAAGCATTCTCCTTACGAGTACACAATTCGATTAACTTAATTTATTTTTTAGTGCCAACAAGTTGGTTACGTGGATGAGTCTCATTTTTCAATGCCGTTCTTTAATAGAAATGCACTATTTCTCGTGGAGCTATGTAGTAAAAACTGGTAATAACTATGCCCTATCCCGTTACTATTCTCATTTTACTAATTAGTGTTTTTTTTAAATTAGGTTTTACAGATAGTTTGAAGAGTTTAGATGTACTAACAAGTTATAAATTTGATTTACCAGTGGATCTTGCAATTCGACAATTTCAAAATATAAAAGACGTATTTACATAAGTACATCATTTCTTAATACATTAAATTTTGTATACTGTGATATGTTTAAATTTAACTCTTTTAATTGAAAAAAAAGTATATCGATGTGTCGAATAATAAAAACTGTTTGATTTGACTCGTCTCTTTTTTAACCCAAATATCCCTTTAGATCTAGACTACGGACAACTAGCCAGTACCTCCGATCATATAAAATAAATTAATTTTAATGTAGGATATGATTTCTGCAATAGTTTTTTTATTGATATTATGTAATTAGTTTCTGCAGAACTAATAGAATACAAAACATGCAGTGGATACCTGTCAATTACAGTAACTAACGATTTTTATCAGTTTTTTACATAAAAACATACAAATGATAAAGTCTTAATACCTTGTAACCCACATAATGAGCGAAAATATCAAATAATCCACTCTGGAAACATATCGTAACCAGAAAAATTATTTTCCTTGCAATAACTATTTTCAAATACTTCGAATCTGTGTCACAAATCAGACGTTTTATTCATCTCTTGTAAAATTTGGCTCTTGTGGGTTATGATATATTAGGACTTCACCATCGATACCTATTTAATAAAAAATGTGTTTATTTATTGAAAACAAGTAACATGAAAAAATTTAACTGGACGTAATACTTTAAAATAACACTCGAATAAACATTCTACTCTTTATCCTCCTCTGCTTCTTCTTCAACGTCTTCTTCTTCCTCTCCTCCATCTGCCTTTTTAAGTTTCTTTTTCTTGAGAGCTTCCTTATATTCTGCTAAGCATTGCTTCAACGGGTCAACAAGTTCTTCAAATTCCAGGTTTTCTAACGCTTCGGTTACATCTTGACCGAGCAAAGTTTTGCGATTACTTTTTTGTGCAATTTGCGACGATTGGGAAGTCAAGTAAAGCACAAAAACGGCAGCTGCACGAGCCAAAGAAGTCCTAGCATCTTTTCCAACCGTCACGTTTTCTGGAAGACCTTCCTTAATTATTCTTAAAACGGACGCAACCGGTAAGTTAAAATCTTCTAATTTTTCCGCCATTCTTTTAAAAACAACTTTTCAACACAAATAATACGAATCCAAAATATTTATAACCAAAAACTTTATAACAAAACAAAACAGTGCACTTGGTGTTGGCGCCAACTTTCACAACTAAATATATCAGCGGTTCCCAACCTTTCGAAAATCATTTACCGTACCGACCGTACTTAAAAAATCCCTCCTTCAAAGGTCAGTGGCGGATTTCCAAACAGGCGCACGAGATGCCCTCAAAATTCAGCTATCGATATTATTAAAAACGTGAGACAGAAAAATACGAAATCACATTGAAAATTAAAAAAACATAAAATTACATCTGCTTGACTATAATTTAATATTAATTTATTTATATTTAAATTAATAATTTATATTTAACTAGCTAGAAAGCACGTCCACGGACGGGTAGCTATAGCAGGTGGATTTATTTTTAGCGGCATTTAACGGTCTTAATTTAAAAAAAATATCATTTCCAAACTCTCTCAAAAATTTCCCTTTCCGCTTTGAATTTGTTCACTATTTTTATTGCATTCACAAGATTAACAGTAATATTTTTAACAAGTTTTAAAATTTTGTAACAACATTTTTATCGCTGACCCCCTGAAGAGGAATCCTCAAAGTTAAAACACACACTTTTGTAATTCGCTGTTATTTTTCTTATTACTCAAATTTTTTTCAATAATTCTTTTTCAAATAATTTGAATTTAAAAAAATTAAAAGCAACAAGTTTACAGTAATACATTTACAAAATTACAAACAAAATTATTATTGTTTAACCGCCAGATCCCATTAAAAATCACCACTTTTTGATTAGAATTTTGTCACTATTTCAAAAATTCTAAACAAAATTTTTATAGTTTGCCCCCCCCCTCTCTCCTTTATTTCATAAAATAATATACACATTTTTTAAACGGTAAAAATGCACGAATCAAACATAATAAAAGATCAAGAAGCTCTTCTTTCTCCACCGTATCATTTTTTATGATAAGCGAAATACTCTGATTGGTCGTTGTCAAACAAAAATCAGAAGAGAAAGCAAAGCAAACAGCAAAGGAAAACAACAAATCTCGGTGATTACCTCGGTCACCAACAGTGTGGATGTCCTTTGGAAGGCCGAGCTTTAATAAATTCGGTTCGATTCGATTCGATTAAAACTGACCCCCCCCCCCCTTCTTCACCAGACACGGGCCCACGGCCCAAAGACCGCTACCCGAAGGTGTAGGTCCATGGTATAATAATAATTTAATTTAAATAATAATAATTATTATACCATGGTGTAGGTCTATCTAGGTGAACCTTGAGGTCACCGAAGGTGAACTCAACCAGGGATCACCATCAAGGCACCACTGCGGAACTCCGCCTATAGTGATGGTGATGAATATCATATTTTGACGTTTAATAAAATTCTTGTTTGAGAACTTCTGGATTCTAACCATTAAATTAATCAATGTCGGAATGTTGTAATTATTGTGATTATTGTTAAACCCCTCCACGTTTTCGATTTTAAATTGTTTGTTAGTACCTAATTTAGTAAAAAATAGTTATCTAATGATATGCGTATTTGAATTTAAATGAGTCTGATAGGAAATTTGACAAGGAATGGGAAATGACCACATAGCTTTTCTTCAGTGCTACAAATTTTAACAATAATTATTATAATATAAAAAAATAATTATGTAAGACTAAAGTATAAGTGTTATTACAAATATAGCAAGATTAGATTAATAGTTTTATTAGTGACCTTGACTGAACAGTTACACTTCCTAGATTATTTAATAAAGTTTTGATAGTCGATTAAACCAAAAATGAACAATAAAGCTGCGTATGCAATTGGATTAGTTTACGTTGGTTGTGGTTTAAATAATGTGTTCCTTGAATATCTGATCAAGTAAGTAAAATAATAATAATGAAACTTTCCGATTATTGTTTTTGGTTTTTTTTTAGAGAAGATCCAGGATGTGGTCATCTTATTACATTCCTACAGTTTCTCTTCATAGCTATGCATGGTTTCGTTGTCACCTCGAAGTTTGGTTCGGCAGAACGAAAAGTAAAATACAATGATTATTTGACATTGGTGTGTCTCTTTTTTGTTACCAGTGTAGTCAACAATTGGGCGTTTAATTTTAATATACCTGTTCCTTTACACATGATATTTCGATCGGTAAGTGTCTTAACTTTCAACGAATTCAGCTTCTTTAATGTTTACTTTTAGGGATCGCTCATAGCTAATATGATAATGGGTATATGGTTGTTAAAGAAGGAATACACGTTATCAAAATATTTGTCAGTATTTATGATCACCCTTGGCATAATAATTTGCACCCTTCTTTCCAGTGGAAAAGAAGTTCCAAAGGTGTGAACTTTATCGATAACTCCATTCTCGTTCAAAATAGCAAAAAGAAATTTATTTAAGGCGCCTCTCTACTTAATTAAAATTGTTTTTGGTATATTGAACGGTAGGGAACTACTAATCGAAAGGTCCCACTGCATAACTATATATATTTTTCAGACTTGTTCAGATTGCGGCGATGTAAAACCGACGGGTGATGCATTACCAACGAGTGACGATTCTCACTTCTTTTGGTGGTTAGTTGGAGTTGGTCTCTTAACAGGTGCCTTATTGTTGTCTGCTCGTATGGGTATTTACCAAGAGTACCTTGTTGCCACTTACGGTAAAGTTTCAGATGAATCTTTATATTACACGGTAATAATGTAAATTAATCACTGCTTATCATTAATATTTTGAAATTTTAGCATTTGTTGTCACTTCCTGGATTTATCCTCTACTCGGGAAGTATCATCGAACATGCCGGTGTAGCTACTAACAGCGAACCTTATCATATACCATTTTTATCGACTACGATTCCAATATTATGGTTGTATTTAATATTTAATGTTCTAACGCAATACATGTGCATTCGTGGCGTTTACACGTTAACAGCGGAATGCTCCTCTTTGACGTTAACTTTAGTTATTACTTTAAGAAAATTCTTCTCGTTATTGTTATCAATTATTTATTTCAAAAATCCATTTACCATGGCACATTGGCTTGGTACCGCATTAGTATTTTCGGGTACTTTGATATTTACTCAAGTCCCTCAGAGGATTATGGAGTCATACAGCAGTTCAAAATCAAAAAATAAGAAAGATTAGTGTGTTGCTCAAGTAAAGCAATTTATCTACATTTCCAAGCAATTTAAATCAACCTATATGCCTTAAGCAATAGCGTCATTTTTCATCAGTTTACCAAGTTTATATAGCACAATAGATTATTAGGTACAGAAATTCTTTTTCACGGAGAGAAAAAACATGTACGCCATACCAAATATATTGTTATCGTATGTTTTGTTAAGTTTTAAACTCCATAATAAATTTTTAATGATTAAATTTCCTTATTCTTTCTTACCCAGTGACATCCGGTTAATCAATTCATGCGCGTCACTCCCACTCAAATTTCTGTAAATCAATCGAATCAGCTGTAATTGTAAGTCTCAATATAAAAGGTCTAGAAGAAGGGGACTGGACTAGCAAGATGCGAGATACGGAGAAGTCCGTAAAACACTCGCCAATTTATAATATAAAAGTACTAACCATAGAATGTACTAACTATCAAATGAAAAAAGATTTACACTATTTTGGATTCAAAATTCGATATGGGGGGGGCGACATGCACCTCTCTGTTATACAGAGGCGTAGCTAAGGGGGGGCAGGGGGGTACATATGTCCCTGGGCGCCACAGCTTAGGGGGCTCCAAAATGAAAAAATGAGTTAAATAAACTCCGGCCCCAGTGAGTCTCCAGACTCTTGATACGAGAAGGGGCGCAGATTTTGTGTCTTGTCCCCGGGCGCAAATTACCCTAGCTACGCCACTGCTGTTATATTAGCGTTAATACAAACCTATTTGGAATTGTGATATTATTCTTGATTGGGTGGTTGTTCCGCCTCACTAGGTGAGAGATGTAGCCATCACATGACTATCATGCATTAAACTTATGATATTCTGCCCCCATAAGAAAGAAAGCCCCATCTCCAAATAAGAAAATTTTATTCTTTTACTGAAAAGAACCTCAAATTGGAGTTAGGGCCCAATACATTTGGCCATTGTTTATGCATTTAGGTTTCCTAATGTCATAAGAAGGTGTATTTTTTAGACTGATTCGGAAACACTACAAAAAAGCATTCAGAAATAAATTGGAGTTAGGGGCTTTTAACTTATCGAAAACGACCTCAAACTGGAGTTAGGGCCAATATAAATTTCAAGATAATTCATCATTGTATTGGATTTGGGCTTTCTCATGTCATAAAAAGTGTATTGATTCGGAAATGCTACAAAAAAACATTCAGAAATAAATGTGAGTTAGGGCTTTTTAATTCATTTGGGCAGTATGTCCCTGATTCGGTGGCCATGTACGACGTGCATAGTATAACCCATGACCCCTGAAATACAAGAAATAAAACAATTTTTCAAGAAAGCAGTGACATCTCGCTAATCCATTCATTCGCATCACTCCCACTCTCAAGTTTCCTTTAACCAATGTCAACCAAAATCTAATCAGTTCTATGTATCAATATCTTCGTCTTCATTTACCTTTCCCAGAAGCAATTCTCTTCCAGTTTAGGCCTGTTATTTCCCAACATGTGCCTCATTTCTTTATTAGCAGTGCGAGTACTATGAGCACATAATTGCTTTACATTGGTAGGTAGCTTGTTAATGATGGAAATTCACTAACCCAGGAGGACCACCGTCTTAACGTGCCTTCCGAAGCACGGAGACTAACAAGGGGTCACTACAGTGAGTATGTCGCAAATCGAGATCCCAATTTTTTTGGTGATTCTAGTAGCTAAAAAAATTATCACTTTTTCGAATTTTAGTCGATTGCCTCATAGTTCTTGAGTTATGAATTTTTGAAAGTGCAGATTTTACCATAAGCTTAGCATTATGGACGTTGTAACGCGTAGGTCCTGGGTTCTAATCCCAGTCCCGGGAAATTTTTTTTCTTTAAATTATGTAATTTATTATCGGAATCAAAAAATTAATGACCTACGAATTACCATTACAAATTATTAACCGCTAGACCACCACGGTTTTTTGTAATAATAGCTAATAATAATAGCATTTAACCCACCATAGTATTTTTAAAAATTCATAACTCAAGAACTAAGGGCCAATCGACTAAAATTCGAAAAAGTGATAATTTTTTTAGCAACTAGAATCACCAAAAATATTGGGATCTCGATTGGCGACATACTCACTGTAGTGACCCCTTGTAAGTCATAAGAAAGTTTTACCCTTTCTTTCCCTTAATTTTGAAATCGGCCTAACTACCTAGCCCACGTTTTAAGGTAGGTCTAAGGTCTAACTCAGGACGATCTATTCTGTTAGGTCGCACTAGCACCGTTCTAGCACGAGCCCAGTTAGGTCGACCAAACGACTGCATGTATACGAGGTATTGTAGATCGCTCTAACGTTAGCTCGCCGTAACGTCTGCATATAATGGTCTGGTCTAGAAAAGAAAAAATAATATGCTGAAGTGGATTTTTATTATCTTGCACCGTGTATATCAATACCCATTTTAAAATTCAATAATTTAGCAGTATAACAATAAATAAATAGGTCGTTAACGTTTTTTAAATTGCCAAATATTAGTATGTTTACCTAAAATGTATTGATTACAATGAAATCTGACATGAATACAAAAATCAGCTGTGCTTAGTTAAGTGGGGGGGCTAAATTTAAATTTCTTGGAAAATGACTAATAGAGTACGAGTTTGTGTTGAAGTATTGAAAAAAAAATAAAGGCAGCCATTTTAGTACTAGCGACCAGCTGGCGTAATGGGGTTACGCTATTGGTGCGTTTTTAATGGTGCCCGAGATGTATTTATAAAATGATACATGTAATTTATTTAATTTATTGATAAACAAAAAGGTACGCGAGTTATCGAATCGATGTCAGGGTTGGATTTCACAATATATCAATGAAAGCCACTTTCTAGTTTGGGCATGCGTTAATGAAAACTGACCATAGATGTATAATCTATTATTTGCTTACGTTCCTACCCATTACTAAATAGGGGTACAAATTTTATTATGGAATTAAGGTGGTTAAGTGGTGCAGTGATTAGTGTGTGGACGTTAATAATTCATGAATGAAAGCGATCGAATTTGTTTATATTTCTTAAATACGTGCGTAAATATGACAAATTTGGGAATCCACTGATTTAAACAATAATAATAGATGGAGAACAACGGGGCGAAATCACGAGGCAAGTCGAGCTCTGCAAGGGTTCTTGTATTTGACGAATTCCATAATTCAAATTCTTCTAATCAAAATCCTACTAAAGATTCACCATTCTTTAAAAAGCCCACAAATGTTCCACCTCCAACAGGTACAGCATTTCAAACTCCTATTTATTTCAACCCTTATTCATGGAACTATTCTTTTTAGAAACTGAATCTTCCACACCTGGTTCCAATTTAATACGAATACGTGGATCTGCTTTAGGAAAGTCTGCTCCATCATTGTCTGTTAATATGGTAAGTCTCATTTTTTCTACAATAACCACCTTAGTCTCATATTTTTCTTACATCCAACTAATTATTCCAGAAAGAAATTGGTGTAAGTAGACGTAACAGTCGACATGCTGCAATTCATCGTTTAAGTTTTGCATCGAATACATCACCTACTTTACCAAGATCGCATTCTCCAATTTGTGGCAGCCCAATTGATAGTCCAAGGACCCATGCTAGTTTCTTAAATTTTGGATTTGCTCCAATTAAAAGGTAATTAAATTTAAAAATTTTGATTTCATTTCATAACACTAATAAAACAAAGAAGTTGTTTATGTTTGATTCTATTCCAATGTCCAATTGTTTGATCATTCTGATCTTTGATTTAGTGACAAATTTATAAATAAAAATGTTTTATTAATTAATTGCTTTATTTGACAATTCAAAGCCGTTCCAATAAATAATGAGAATTAGTAATTATGGTAACCTCGCATTGAATAATTGAAAAGGACACTTTGGTACACAAAATCAATTTTTCACCCTCACTCAATTAGTTTGAATATTGGAAACCTTTGATTGAATTAATTGAATTCTGTTCCCAAGTGGCACTCAAATTCTTATTTGTCTTGCCATAAGTTTTAAAATTTCTTTTGACTTGTCAAACTTTGGATTAATTTGTTCCATTTATTTTTTTGACAAATACTACTTCAAACACAAAAGTAATAACCAGGCGTAATCTAACAAAGGTAAAAGTTATTCATGTAGAATAAACCCCTATATAATTTCTTTTAAATATTTAAATCATTTTCCATTAAATTAGATTTAAAAAATTCCTCACTAATTTATTTGTTCAGCTGATGGGAAAATAATTGAAATAAAAATAAGATTTACTGAAATCAGTGTCGAGAGAAGAGAAAGTGGGAGCTTTTGGAATCCGGGCCAAAAGTAAGTTAGATTAGCTAGAACAAGTTAAAAAAAATGTGAACTTGGCTTTTAAATGACTTCCACATTCCAAATTTAAAGTATTTTTGTGCCTTCTCAACGCTCTTTATTAAAAGTAACAAAAATAGCTAAAGTTTTATTCATCAGCAATTTGGAATGCATCAAATTTTTATCAGTTTTTATGTGGGATTGAGAAAATTCAAGATTTTTGTAATATAAACAATCTTTTTAGGCAAATAATTTTGCCATTCAGGCATTGCTGAGAAAAGGCGTTTTAAATTTTCGTAAATCTTCGCATTGATTTGCTCTGATTCGGATTATTTACTTTTAACTTCATCTAACTTCTAACCAATCAGAATGAAGATGGCATCTTGAAGTCTTAACTATGGCCTACACATACAGTAAAAAATAATTGGACTTCATAGTCTCTCCTTGTTAGTAAATAGGCAAAAATACAGCTGGCCAAATTTTGTTTTACGTTAATACTTTCAAGTTGTTGCTGTTTCCATGTTGTGAACGCTCTAGCAGCTTTTTTTACTCATTTATGCGCGTCATTTTATGATGTCTTGCAATTTAGTTGCGGGGCGCCAGCTAATTCAATAAAACATAAAATAAGAGAATAAACTTTCTTTATTGGATTTTTTAGAGACCCTCAAATTAATGTAACTAACAACTAATTTGAAAGTGTTTTAAACTAAAATTAATGAATCCAAAAATATATCATTATTTTCGTGTACAGAAACACTGTTTATTATTTTTAATTAAAGGAAGACTCATCAATTCATCATGCACAAAATAAACACGAACATTAACAAACTCATTAAATACAGGGTGATTTTTAAATGATCTAAGATTAGAAAAGATTCTAATTGTTATGAGTGAGCTCTGTGGATCTACTAGACCGGGTGTTCATTTTAAAAGCAGTCAGTCGAAATACCTTTTGTTTATGAG
Source organism: Rhagonycha lutea (assembly GCA_958510855.1). Classification (NCBI taxonomy): domain Eukaryota; kingdom Metazoa; phylum Arthropoda; class Insecta; order Coleoptera; family Cantharidae; genus Rhagonycha; species Rhagonycha lutea. Next base: position 3,083,660 of record OY294042.1, read on the forward strand.
TAAATTTTGGAGAAAGAAAAAATACGTTGATTTAGATGGCGATGATCTTTTAACCAAGTTGTGCTTCACTATCCTACTAATTGCGAAAGTGTATAGTCCAGTCATTTGGGGCTTAAAAAGGGGGTTACCTGGAAAGTTTTCCGGGAGTGTTAAAAATTAGCATTTTTATAGATTTTGACCTGCTCTTTTCGAATTTTCATTTTGCCACCTCGTATCTTTGCCGTTCGCGCCGCCATCTTGGAAAAATGGCGCCCAAAATCAGTTTTTTGACAATATCTCCTTTACGACTCATTTTACGATAAAAATACTTATGTAGCAAATTAAACTAGAGAAAATTTCCTATAATTTATGTCTAAACCTTTTTTTTGTAGAATGAATAGTTTCAGCGCACGAGTGCCTCAAACCCACACACATCTGCATCAATACGCGTACGAGTTTTGAAAATTGTTTTTGTTATAGATTTTTTTTATCTTTGCCGCTCACTCCGCCATCTTGAAAAAATGGCGCCCAAAAACAGATTTTGAGAATATCTCCTTTTCGACTCATTTTACGATGAAAATAGTTATGGTCTTCTTTGTATAAGGCATTTGAGCAATATTCTGGAGATTTTGGAGACGCTATGTATGTCATCGATGGAGGATACTTATTGCATCGAGTCGTTTGGCATCGCGGTGAATCGTTTTCATCCATTTGCAATAACTACGTCACATTTGTTCGATCGAAGTATAAATCCAATGCTATCATCGTATTTGATGGATATTCGGAAGATGTAGCAGACCGTAGCACCAAATATGGAGAGTGATCTCGACGATCACGACAACATGCTTCAGTATAGACATGCTTTTTGACGAGACAATGATCCCAATGTGTCACGAGATAAATTCCTGGGCAACGATGCAAACAAGAACCGCCTTATTGGACTGTTGAAGACAAAATTTGAAGCTGCGAACTTCATGGTCAAGAAAGCCACAGAAGATGCGGATACACTAATAATAATCAATATTGGCAATCAGCTTTGCATCTACATTAAATTCCGTAATAGTTGTCGGGGAAGATGTAGACATTCTTATTCTTTTGACGGCTTTATCTACGAGTTCAAACATATTATATTCTAAAACCAGGAAAAGGAAAAATTTTGCAACGAATATATTCAACACAAAGTATCATACATAAAGTATAAACCAGGAACAAAGAGAAACCTAGGTAGACCGAGGAAGAGATGGGAACCGTATCAGGAATTTAAATGCCTAATACGGAAAGTGCAGAAAAAGAAGAAGAAGAAAATAAGATGTGCTAATGTACTACGACAGAACACAGATTTAAACGAGGTTGTCCAGGTATTCAATAACCAAAATGATGACCCAGACATCATTGCTGAAGCTGGAGAACACTTCCTCCTTGCATTATACGGTTACAGTGTGAAAAGTATGTCGTTAAACAACTACAGATATACATGCTTCACAAGATCAGCATATAAGAATTAATTTAATATTGCATTGCTGCAACCGACAGAAGCAGCAGCAAGACAACATTCGTTCCGAACCTGAACCAGGTTCAGCAGTGGTATGGGGTTCAACAAAATGCAGAGCGATGGGGATGGAAAAAAAGCAAGAATGGTCTGATTCCTGTCACCACACTCGAGCCTCCAGCTCCGGAAACTTTCTTAAAACTTATTTCTTGAAAATGTAAGAAGGGATGTCGGGGAGCTTGTGGATGCAGAAAGGCTGGATTAAAGTGCTCCGTTATTTGCACGAATTGCAATGGTACCTGTGATAATTCGCAAATTCCATTACAAGATAGCGATGAAGAGGAAGAAACGGAGACTATTCTCGAGAAAACGTATGACGAAATCGAGGAACAAGAGGATTGCAACGAAGCTGATGATCCTATCGAGGATAACGTAAAAGAAATTTCTATTTGTGACGTTTCTCTCGCTATTGAATATAATAAACTTGCAAAACCTGGTCCATCAAGGATGTCGAAGCGAAGGAGAATGTTATAGTGCATTACTTGTGGAAATAAGAAGCTGTAATTTTTGTGATATTTGTTGTGAAGTGCAGGATGGTATTGACGTGTATAAAATTATTATTGTATTTACTAGCAATAATAAATAAATAAATTAGGCCTACTGGAGATACCACAAAAACAATACTATACGTCATTGGTGGTGTGTAAATGAGTTTTTAGCCGAAACGCATGTTGGTGTAAGACTTTGCGGCGCTCGTACGCTAAACCTATTCATTTTACAAAAAAAAAGGTTTAGACATAAATTATAGGAAATTTTCTCTAGTTTAATTTGTTATATAGGTATTTCCTTTGTGAAATGAGTCGGAAAGGAGATATTGTCAAAAAACTGATTTTGGGAGCCATTTTTCCAAGATGGCGGCGCGAGCGGCAAAGATACGAGGTGGCAAAATGAAAATTTGAAAAGAGCAGGTCAAAATCTATAAAAATGCCAAATTTTAACACTCCCGGAAAACTTTCCAGGTAAAACTACCAAATGACTGGACTAGTAGCCCAAATTTGCATTGGATGGTCCTATTCTTTATTGTTATAATTTGGATATGATTCAGGATGCAATCATAAACAATCTTCCTTGTTTTTCTTGTTTATTCAAATATTATAAGCAAACTGTTGTAAGATTATAACGTCAACATTGTATTTCAGAATCGCTGGTGGTAGAGGAGATGGGAGACGATGGTCTGTGGCATCTTTACCTTCTTCTGGTTATGGCACAACTCCTGGTAGCTCAAATATGTCGGTATGTGTAGTAGTAATATTTTGAAAATATACTTAATGCACGTTTTATATTTGGAAATGAACCTTGTAGTGTACTGATAATAATCTATGAGGCTTTATTTTCTTAAAAAAATTTATTATTGCAGTCAAAGTGCTCGAGTCAAGAAAGGTTACATCAACTTCCACATGTTCCTACATCAGATGATATGCGGATGTTAACGCATCACTTTTCTAGCAACGAGAGTAATGCTTCTATTCCTTGTGGAAGCTGTGATGAAAATTCAATTACTTATAGATCACCTTTACACAGACCAAGATCTCGTAGCCTTAGGTAAGCTCAATAAGGAGAAAATAATTCAAAATAAAACATAAATCTGAATTGCAGTAGTCCAAGTCGTTCTCCAATTATTGATAACGAAATTTCTATGATGAATACTTTATACAAAGAAAGATTTCCTAAAGCAACTCGACAAATGGAAGATCGACTTGCACATTTTATTGACGAAAATAAAACATTTTATGGGGGCGAAAATTGTGATTCATTACCAATAGCTAGATTTGTGCACCATCAGGTGTTAGAAATGGCGCGAGATTGTTTATATAAATCTCAGTCGAGATTAATTACCAGTCGTTATTTTTATGAAATGTCGGAAAACTTAGAAAGGCTTTTAATAGAAACGAAAGAAAAATCAGAAGAAGCGGCTGCTCAACTGATCAGTATAATAAAAAAATTGTTGTTAATTATATCACGACCGGCAAGATTATTAGAGTGCCTTGAATTTGATCCTGAAGAATTTTATCATTTTTTGGAAGCAGCTGAAGATCAAGTTAAAGGTTTACAGGGAATTAAGGCCGATCTCCCACAGTATATAATACAAAAGTTGGGATTGAACAGAGATCCGATAGCCGAATTGCAGCAAGAACTGCGTGACTGTAATTTACCGTCCATAAGTCAAACGTCTCAAGCGCCAGTTTGCATTAGTTCAAGTCAAACTTGCAAAAAGTGGGTCACCAATCCAAGCGAACACGATTTTGAAGTTGTTAAACTCATTTCAAATGGCGCATATGGAACGGTTTATTTGGTCAAACATAAGCATACTAGACAACGTTTTGCAATGAAAAAAATTAACAAAAATAACTTGATGCTTCGTAACCAAGTCGAACAAGTGTTTGCTGAGAGGGACATTTTAAGTTTTGCCGATAATCCTTTTGTCGTTAGTATGTATTGTAGTTTAGAAACTAAAAAGCATCTGTGTTTGGTCATGGAGTATGTGGAAGGTGGAGATTGTGCAAGTTTAATTAAAAATATTGGACCTTTACCTCCCGATATGGCTCGATTTTATTTTGCTGAGACTGTTTTGGCTGTTGAATATTTACACAGTTACGGAATTGTACATCGAGACCTAAAACCTGATAAGTAAGTTTTTTTTTACAAATATTTTCAATCTAGGTCTGATTGCTATGTTCATTTGTTTTTATTTTAGCCTTTTGATAACCGCATTAGGGCACATCAAATTGACGGACTTTGGTTTAAGCAAAATGGGGTTAATGTCTTTAGCTACGAATTTATATGAAGGGTATATAGATTGTGAAACCCGGCAGTTTTCAGACAAGCAAGTTTTTGGTACACCAGAATATATTGCACCTGAGGTAATTTTAAGACAAGGATATGGTAAACCAGTCGATTGGTGGTCAATGGGAATTATTTTGTATGAATTTCTAATTGGTTGTGTGCCATTTTTTGGTGAGACGCCTGAAGAATTGTTTGCTCATACCGTCAACGATGATATCGAATGGCCCGATTCTGAAGACTGGGCCGTCCAAGATGAAGCTAAAGATTTGATAACTGCGTTATTACAACATTCACCACGTGATAGGTTAGGTGCTGGTGGTGCACATGAAGTAAAAGATCACATTTATTTTAAAAGTGTCGATTGGAACTCGCTGCTTAGACAAAAGGCAGAATTTGTACCGCAGCTAGAAAATGAAGAAGATACGAGTTATTTTGATACCAGAGTGGATCGTTACAATCACGATTTAGGTGATGACACAGACGACACAGATGATTCACCTGTTATTGGTTTGTTTTCTTCCTGTTCTCCTCAATATCGTAAGGCACATGGTTTTCAAGTCTCGTCTAAATCCAATCACGATGCAGGGTTGGATTCAGTTCGTATTACAACATCCACAGCCACAACTCCAGATACTCCCGAAATTCCTGATTTGAAGTTAAAACTGCGTTCTAGTCTTTTATTAACACCAGATAAAGACTTCCCTGAAATATCGTCACTTGAACATCGAAAGGTAAATCTTAATTAAGTTACAAACTTCACATTGTCAATAATTTATTTTTAGGTATCTTTGGATCTAAACAGAACAGTCAGTACTCCAGAATCGTCTCAAACTGACAGTGATGATGTATCACCTCAAATACAAAGGAAGAGGAGAAGTGGGCATGCTCGTGATATTCTACCAAGATTTTCAATTTCAATTGAAGATGAACACAGCAGGTATGAAACCTGATGTAGCTCTCAATTTTTTTTAATTTATTCAATTTAGCTTGGAAACTGGTACATCTTCTTCGGAAAATAATCGAGAATTATCTCCTGTTAGCAGAAATCAAACACCAGTTGTTGCTCCGTTCAACAACAAACATCGTTCAAGATCTGTTGTTAAAAGTGCTTCTGCTTCCGGCCTTTCCTTAATGATACCTTCTGGTAAGCCATTATTATTAATTTTATTTATTCACATCCACTTGTAACTCATGAAATATTAAAAAAACATTGATAATGTGTAATCCTGATATTTAAATTGTTTACGATCTAAATTACCAATCATTAAAGCAGTGGTTCTCAAATTTTTGACTAGGAACTAGGTATATATCTAATTTTTCGTGACGTCACTTAGGATAAAATAATCATTTAGACAAAATAATACGTCATTGCGCCTCTCCTGGCTATTATCATCCCAAGTTGTTCACAATAATGAGTACTAGTCTGTTTGGAAATGTAAATCTTGATGATATTAGCAAATGCTCAGCCTCAACATTTAAAATTATGTAAAACTGTAAATTTTTATCTATTTCAGTGTAATTTGCTTAATGATAAAAGGAATTAGTTTATTATAAGTGGGTGTCCATCTTATCCAAAAATAAAATTTTCTATTATTTTATTTCCCAATAGGTATTTGTAACATTTCTATAGTATACAGAAACAGATTTTCCATATACCTCGCCATAAAAGAAATGATTTCTTCTTCTTCTATTGTCATTTGGCGACTTGCAGATGCGAAGATAGCCTCATTTTCATTCTTATCATTCATTGTTCATGGTTTTTCCAGATATTTAGAATTCAGGTTAGCATTTAGGGGCAATACTCTCCTAAGTGGACTATAATGAACAAAATAAATACATGAATATTTTTGCCGCTCCCACGAGAACCACTGCTTTAGAGTTAAATTGTTCAGTGATAATTTTTTGAAATATTTTTATCAAGTAATTGGTAAATTTGAGATTCATTTTTGATGATCTTATAAATTGTTAGGTATAAGCAATTTTATTAATCTCAAAATTTTATTGATGTAATTTTGAAACGATTTTTTTTTAATTCTAAGGTAACAAAAAGAAAGATTTTAATTTTGTTAAGAAACTTTACAACATATTAAAAGGCATAAAACGGGAGGAAACCGAAACAGAGAAGTATTATAGAGAAAGGAAGGAATATGTTGCCAGTATTTTCAGTATGTACTATTTTTGAAGGAATTATGAATTTACAATATGTTTATTTTTTAAAGAGGTGTATCTTCTTTTTTATTTACATCCTTTTTTATTAGATTTTTATACTTTTGTATAATCAGGTGATCAAAAATGTTTTTTATTTGAATTTTTTCTGTAACACTTTAAAACCATAACAACTTTGGCACCACAACCCACACAGTAGTTAATGAATTATTTTACCCTACATGTACATACATTGATAACAATAATATAATAATATGTATATAATTATGTAGAGTTCCCCCCTTCTCCTTAATATACTCTAATAAATAATAAGTAGAGAGCGGATTTATATGCGGTAAAAAACATCAATATATACGTTCTTTTTTTTAATAATTTAGCAATGTTCCGGGGGTGGAAAAGGGTGCAAATATCGGATTAATAATTTTTCGAACTTCTACACAATGTCCCAAAATATAAAAACTTTCGGAATTTTTGTCTAACTTTTCACTTTTTAAGTCCCTAATGACTGATCTATAGTGTGTGTGGGTTGGTGTTGTATTGAAACGCCACGGAAAGAAATCTGAATACGGATTAAAATTTTAAGTTTACACTTTTTAAATAAGAATTTATATGGATAATAAATTTATATGCGGTAAAAACGGAAAATATTTATGTGCGGAAACATGTCAATACATATAAATCCGCCCTCTAATAATAAGTTTTGGGAAATTGCAGTTGATCAAGATGAAAATTGATTAATTATATCTAAACGATATTACATTTTTGACAATATTTTAAAATTGAAATTTTTTGATCACCCAATTATGTTACAATTTTTTCTATACGACTGGTCCAAATCAAATGTGCGCCATTGTCAACTTTATAACCGTTTACAACAATGGTTGTACGTGGTTCGTGCACAAGTTTTGTCATAACCACAACAAAATCTACTAATTTAGGTATCGATTTACCTTTGTTGTAGATTCAATGGTTACAAAGATAGCAACAATGTGCACTTAAAGGGGAACCCTACTGTAGAACGTGTAAAACAATTTCTAGTTTGACAAATCATTTGTGGGAAATGATAATAAAATAACGAAAAAACCGTAATGGTGCTTTTCTCAAAACTACATTTTTTACAACGAGTACACGATTTCTCAGTTTGTACTGTTTTACAGTTGCTTACAGTAGGGTACTCCCTTAATTTGAATCGACCTGTTGACCACATAATGAAAAACCATTTGATTCATGTCTTTAATAGTCAACTTTTCCTTCATCGTAAATTTTATTGAGGATATTGAAAAATGTATCATTATGTGGATACTCTATTATACATAAATCCTCTTTACAACTTTATTAAGGGGTAGAATTTGTTTTTGTTTTTTAAAATTCTGTATATAATAGCTTTGTTCACGGTACCGATCCTGAACTAGTTTCGACATCCGGCGCATGCGTATTGGAGATAACGAACGATCAAATTATAAATACGCATGCGCACGAACGATCAAATTATAAGTACGAATGCGCCGGATGCCTGAACTAGTTTAAGATCGGTACCGCGAGCAAAGCTAATAGTTGGAATTTAACACACACAATTCACTGTAAATTTGGATGTACATTTTTGATCTCGACTACAGAGATGATAATTTTACTAAAATCATACAAATTTATGTGATTTTGTGTTGAATAGTTTTAATTTTTGTTTGTGGAGATTTAACTAAATTTTATTTTATAAAGATGATTTTCAAACGATGCCTGTTGGTATTCATTCTCCTGGTGGTGGAGGTGGTTCAAGTACTGCAAGTTCACGAGACACGTCGCCATGTCGAGAGTTGTCACCATTAGTCACGAGTCTAAAACCACCCGTAATTATTAGAAGAGGTCCTAAAGGTTTTGGATTTACGGTGCATACAATTCGTGTCTATTATGGTGACACCGATTTTTATACCATGCACCATTTGGTTATGGTAAAGTTGAAAAAAAGTTGTTGGTTAAAATTTAAATCAAATTTTATGTTTTTAGGCCGTTGATGAAGGAAGTCCTGCGTTTGAAGCTGGGTTAAGGCCTGCCGATTTAATAACTCACGTTAACGGCGAAGCCGTGCAAGGTCTTTATCATACTCAAGTTTTGCAACTACTTTTGTCTGGAGTAGAACACGTTAGTTTAAGAGCCACGCCATTAGAGCACACTTCAATTCAGAGTGGAGGGAGAAAGCGAGAACCAGGTCAAAGTAAACTTGCAAGACGTAGTTTACACAGACAAAGGAAACAAAAAAGGGAGAATGACAAACGCCGTAAAACGTCTTTATTTAGAAGAATAAGTAGTAAACGAGCCAGTGCTGAGATACAACAAATGGCTGCCGGTGTGCAATCACCTCTAAGTGTTACTCCTAGTCGTAGTTTTCAATCATTTCCAAGAAATCAAGATGCCACGTCTTGCCCAAACCCGATAAGAGCTCCGGCCTCAAATCGAAGTAGTTTATCACCAGCTGATTCGTTTAATCAACATACAAATAATTCTTCTCCTCAAAGTTCCTCTTCCGGCTCTCCTAGTCCTACAGCGGTTGGTAATAATCGAACTAATAAGCAACATTATCAAAGGCCATCGACGTTACACGGTTTGAAACACAAACTTCACTCACCAGGATGTAGTAAGGCCATTCATACAGCTAGTCCATCTTGCCCAAATGTTCCAAATCGTCGAAAATCGGTGGGTCATATTCCTTTGTCGCCATTAGCTAGAACACCATCACCGTCTCCTCTTCCTGCTTCACCTACTAGATCGCCCAGCCCGTTAGCGTTTCCGGTAGGTCATCAGCCTGGAAGTTCTAATACAACACAGTCATATAGTCCCAGTGCAGGCAATACTCCTATCACGATAGCATCGAACCCAACAAAGAAGGGATTCGTACGTCCAAAAGGGGCCGAACCGAGATCCCCACTATTAAGAAGAGCCTTATCTCCAGATAGGTTGCACCCACGAAGCGCCGAAAGCAAGTGCTCCCTAATTTCTCCACTTTGCTCATCAAGTAGTCCACAAGTGTTGAAAACTCAAACGAGAGGTGGTAGTAGTGCACTTTGGAGGTCGTCTTCGCAACCGGAAAGAGATCGAGATTCAGATAACGAAACAAGTACGTCACAAACGAACGAAAGCACCAGTGGTCAGAGCAGCACATCAGAAAACCGTTTATCACTGAATCTGTCTAGCAGTAATGAACCGTTGCCACGAATTGCAGAAGAAAAGGATTCACCAACTAACAGTAGTCAAGATTCGACTAACAAAAGTCCAACTATAAAAGATAATAAAAGTGAGAAAGGAAAAGGTGATGTAAGATCAAGCGAAAATAAAGTGGTTAAGTGCAGTTCAAAGCCAGCCCACAAATAATTATGTAATGGAGTATTTGTATTATTTTAACCACAAATTTTTAGATGTCGAATATTTTGGAAATGAGTTGAATTTGAAACTTGTGATCTATTAATTTTTAGTGTGATTTATATTTTTGTTGAAAAATATTTTAAGTTTTTATTTATATTGTATATATAATTAAGTTTGAAGACTGACAAGGTCAAGCGATTGTTTCAGCATTATATCAACGGTTGCCACCGTCACTTCAACATGTTGTAAGTAATACTTGATCGCAAGTAAGATTTGCCCGCTTAATTTGTAGAATACACTTATGTACTATGTGTTAATAACACATAAATACATGCGTGTATAGTATAAATTAAGTGGGAAATGTTACTTTTGGTCAAACCTGCCTTAGGACATACTGAAGTGTCACCGTCGATATACCTATTATGGTACCTTCAATGTTTTAATTTGCAATTCTAAATATATTGAAATAGCTGTTGTCTGTAAATTTTACAAAAGGTATTTTATTTTATTTATTTTTAAATTTTATGGCATCTCAATTAAAATTTGTTAATTGTGTTAGTTGGATATTGCAAAAGTTGTTTTGTAAATACCTACTGTATATTATTTTTAAAAAATGATCTCAAAAATGTATTGGTTGTTGAATAAGTTGCTCACATCTGTGTAAATTTATTAAGTACTTAAATATTTCAAAGGAAAAGCTTTGATATAGAAAGTAAATCAAGGAAAATTTGTAGTGTAAGTTTTTAAAGTGTATATTATATTATGTAATTATTTATTTTTTAAGACAACTTTTACAATCATAAAACTTTTTCTTTGCAATATTATCAGTATTTTCGCTTTCAATTTTCAAACTATCCTGTAGTAAATATGTAGATGATTATGGTATTTGGCAAACATTTTTGTTTTCGTGTACATTTCTGATGTATTATAAAAACTCAAAAATATTAAAAAATATTTCATATATTGATTATTATAGCTTTATTATGCAAATTCAGGTCAAGTTTACAAAGACGTCGATGGTATCGGTAAAAATTTATACCCAGTTTATGTCATTGTATAGAGCAGGCGTGGATCCATCGCAGAATCCATCACCCAAGGTCCTAGTATCTCTTTTACGGCTTTTATTTATTTAGTCAGTATTTAAAAATAATTTTGGTTAATTTTTTAATGAAATGGTCGGTATTTTAAATAAATGGTCAGTATTTTAAACATAACTTCTTGGGGTTGGCGTAAAATTCTTTTAGTGACTTTCCATATTATTCCCGATTTATCATGCGTTATTTTTCCTGTGTTTATTACAACAGATTTAATATTTTCATAAAGTTTCAGAATATTTGAACAAAATTAAATTGTTATCAAAAAATTTAAATCAAAAATTGCACTGAAATCAAAATATCTGCAATTTTAAGGCATGTTAGGGTTTAAATTTTTTTGTTATTTTTCCTGAGTTTATTACAACAGAGTTAATAGTTTCATGAAGTTTCAGAATATTTGAATAAAATTAAATTTTTATCAAAAAATTGAAATCAAAAATTGCACTGAAATCAAAATAATTGCAAATCTAATGCATCTTAGGGCTTAGAATTTTTTCGTTATTTTTCCTGTGTTTATTACAACAGAGTTAATAGTTTCATGAAGTTTCAGAATATTTGAACAAAATTGGTTTTTAACAAAAAATTTAAATAAAAAATTGCACTGAAATCAAAATAACTGCAAATCTATTGCATCTTAGGGCTTAGAATTTTTTCGTTATTTTTCCTGAGTTTATTACAACAGAGTTAATAGTTTCATGAAGTTTCAGAATATTTGAATAAAATTAAATTTTTATCAAAAAATTGAAATCAAAAATTGCACTGAAATCAAAATAATTGCAAATCTAATGCATCTTAGGGCTTAGAATTTTTTCGTTATTTTTCCTCTGTTTATTACAACAGAGTTAATAGTTTCATGAAGTTTCAGAATATTTGAATAAAATTAAATTTTTATCAAAAAATTGAAATCAAAAATTGCACTGAAATCAAAATAATTGCAAATCTAATGCATCTTAGGGCTTAGAATTTTTTCGTTATTTTTCCTGTGTTTATTACAACAGAGTTAATAGTTTCATGAAGTTTCAGAATATTTGAACAACATTGGTTTTTAACAAAAAATTTAAATAAAAAATTGCACTGAAATCAAAATAACTGCAAATCTATTGCATCTTAGGGCTTAGAATTTTTTCGTTATTTTTCCTGAGTTTATTACAACAGAGTTAATAGTTTCATGAAGTTTCAGAATATTTGAATAAAATTAAATTTTTATCAAAAAATTGAAATCAAAAATTGCACTGAAATCAAAATAATTGCAAATCTAATGCATTTTAGGGCTTAGAATTTTTTCGTTATTTTTCCTGCGTTTATTACAACAGAGTTAATAGTTTCATGAAGTTTCAGAATATTTGAATAAAATTAAATTGTTATCAAAAAATTTAAATAAAAAATTGCACTGAAATCAAAATACCTACAAATATAAGGCATCTTAGGGTTTAGAATTTTTTCGTTATTTTTCCTGGGTTTACTACAAAACAGTTAATATTTTTATAAAGTTTCAGAATATTTGAACAAAATTAAAATTTTATCAAAAAATTTAAATAAAAAATTACATTGAAATCAAAATAGCTACAAATCTAAGGCATCTTAGGCCTTAGAATTATTTCGCTCTTATTTCTGGGTTTACTACAATAGAGTTAATATTTTCATAAAGTTTCAGAATATTTGAACAAAATTAAAATTTTATCAAAAAATTTAAATGAAAACTTGCATTGAAATCAAAATAACTGCAAATCGAAGGCATCTTTGGCCTTAGAATTTTTTCGCTATTTTTCCTGTGTTAATAACAAAAGAGTTAATACTTTCATGAAGTTTCAGAATATTTGAACAAAATTAAAATTTTATCAAAAAATTTAAATCAAAAATTGCATTGAAATCAAAATAACTGCAAATCGAAGGCATCTTTGGCCTTAGAATTTTTTGCTATTTTTCCTGTGTTTACTATAAAAGAGTTAATATTTTCATAAAGTTTCAGAATATTTGAACAAAATTAAAATTTTATCAAAAAATTTAAATTAAAGATTGCACTGAAATAAAAATAATTGCAAATCTAAGGCATCTTAAGGCTTAGAATTTTTTCGTTATTTTTCCTGGGTTTACTACAAAAGAGTTAATATTATCATAAAGTTTCAGAATATTTGAACAAAATTAAATTGTTATCAAAAAATTTAAATAAAAAATTGCACTGAAATCAAACTACCTACAAATATAAGGCATCTTAGGGCTTAGAATTTTTTCGTTATTTTTCCTGGGTTTACTACAAAACAGTTAATATTTTTATAAAGTTTCAGAATATTTGAACAAAATTAAAATTTTATCAAAAAATTTAAATAAAAAATTACATTGAAATCAAAATAGCTACAAATCTAAGGCATCTTAGGCCTTAGAATTATTTCGCTATTATTCCTGGGTTTACTACAATAGAGTTAATATTTTCATAAAGTTTCAGAATATTTGAACAAAATTAAAATTTTACCAAAAAATTTAAATCAAAAATTGCATTGAAATCAAAATAACTGCAAATCGAAGGCATCTTTGGCCTTAGAATTTTTTCGCTATTTTTCCTGTGTTTACTACAAAAGAGTTAATATTTTCATAAAGTTTCAGAATATTTGAACAAAATTAAAATTTTATCAAAATATTTAAATAAAAAATTGCAGTGAAATCAAAATATTTGCAAATCCAAGGCATCTTTAGGGCTTAGAATTTTTTCGTTATTTTTCCTGTTTTTATTACAACGGTATTAATATTTTCATAAAGTTTCAGAATATTTGAACAAAATTAATTTTTTAACAAAAAATTTAAATCAAAAATTGCACTGGAATTAAAATATTCTTTTTTATTTTTCCTGTGTTTATTACAACTGGAATTTAATTAATAATAATTAAATTTTCCTTATTTTGAAGCCCCTTAATTTTACGAGACCCTTTAGCGCCTCTTGCGCCTGTTGGGAAATCCGCCACTGCGGATCTTGGTTCAAGAGAGCAATAATTTCTGGTGTGAACGTTGACAATGGTAGCATCGAGGAATGAAATACTGTTTCTCTTGGGTTCTACGATTACTCGAGCTTCCTTTTTTTTTTCTTCTTTTTTTTTCTTTCTCGCAGAACTTTGTTTTCTGGACTTATGTTTTTCTTGCTGGCCCGGTGCGATATATTATTTTCAAAAAGTTTTACATAAAAATCAACATTTAATCTAATTTATCTTACATTTTTGGGTAAGTTAAAGTTTAACAATTAATATTTTTCGAAACTCGGGTAATCTTTCAAACGATAATAATAAAAATTTACAGACATGTGAAAAACTTTTAGAGAAAGATAAATAAAAATGTGCATATTTGTTTATTAAAATGGATGAAAATTTACCTTTTAACCACCAGGAAATTGCAAAAGCTTAGAATTATATCGTTATAATTGTTATATGTTGTGGTATTTTTTTTGAGCCCCAATTGACAATAAGATTGGATGGGGAAAATGTTGTACAAATAAGTTGGTATTGTTAAAATGAGAGATAATGGGGACTGGCACTTTGACCGCCGTGCGGGCAGGTTGCGAATTTTGGTTAATTATATTGAAAAGAGTAAATTTTTTAATAATTGTGAAAGAAAAATAAATACTGCTGATTTGAAAAGTGTTTTTATTTTAGAGATCATTAATTTGAAGAAATTATTATTTGAAATTTGAAAGTGGAATTTGTTTAATATTATTAGAAGGTCACGCGTAAAGTGGTGATAAAAATTTTGGAACCGACGAGCAAGCCGCGGCGTATGTTCGGAAGATAATTCAGCGGCTCGATTAAATTATTTTTGAAAAGTTTTTTGAATAAAAGTTGGGGGCTGGATTATTTTACGTCATCTTGGCGCCCAACGTGGGGCATAATTGGTGAACATTTTTGGATCTAATTTGGATAATTTTGATGGAAATAAATGTCACAAATTGAACCGACCTTAACCCTGAGATAATTTGGAGTCGTATAAAAGGCAAAATTATAACAATCATGGAAGAGTCAAGTGACGAATTATATCAATGGATGATGGTAAGAATGGCGGAAGGGATTTCCGAGGAAAGGATGAGGCTAGAGGATGAATATAGGGAAGAAATGAAGAGAAAAACGGAAAAATTTTATTGGGAAATGAATTGGGAAGCGACCGGAGGTCATGACGAAAGAAAGAGAAAATTGGAAAAACATTACGCAAAATTGCAAGAAGACCAGAATAGATACTGGGAGAAGTTAAGGAGAATAGTTTTAAAAGAAGAGGATGAAAGAAATAAGAGAAGGTGTCGTATGGGAGATACTAGAGAAAAATGTAAAACCACGATGTCTCCGCAGTGGCCACCAAACTTTTCGTTCAAATATTGAGTATAAAAAAAGACTCGATGATAGTTCAATATCTTTCTGTATTTATTTTACAATGGTTACACAAATAACTCTATTTACAACAAAACACGTGTTACGTTACCACAATGCGTACTTCTTTACTCCTACTTTTTATCACTTCGTTACTTCTGTCTTCTATCACCCGTTTTACCACCTTTTTACACTACCGCTGCTCTATCCGAAACCTTGTCTGCCAACCGTACCCCACTTCACTTACGACATCTACCGCTAATCCTACATACTTCTTAACCCGCGTAAAATGTTCAAATTTAAAACCAAACCCCAATTTTCCATAACAAAAAAGTCCTAAAACTGGAAGAAGTTACAGAAGAAATATGGGAAGAAATTAAAGTTGAAAAATTGGAAAAAGAAATTAGAAAGGATGAAACGGAAAAAGATAATGTCACAGGCGACATTGCAAATAAAAAATTCCTGGAGGAGGAAATTAAAAATTTTGAAGAAAAACAAAAAGAAACTGCAGTCGAAAAAATTGAGATGGGTTTAGAAAAAGAAATAATCGTAAAATGGGAAGAAGTAGAAGCCCTAATTTTAGAAGAATACCCTATCGAAAAAATCCTGGTTGTGGAAAAATTTAAAATAGAAGAATTTAAATTGGAAGAAATTGAAAACATAAAAGAAGTTGGGGTGATTGAAGTTATCGTGAATGAGGGGGTAGTAGCAACCCTAGTAGACAATGTCGAAGGCGACATTGATAATGAAGTCCTGGTTGAAGTTTATTCAAACGAGGGGGTAGAAATCCCAGCAGAAGAAAATGAAAAATGTGGTGTAGGCGCCACTATTAAGAAAGTCCTAGTTTATTCACGTAGGGAAGTAAGAAGAAGAAAATGGAAGAGGCTGCAAGCCACAAGAAAATTTAATTGGCTAATGAAACAAAATTACTCGAAGAAAATTATAAGTGAAATGGAATTAAAAATTAATTCTAACAAATTAAATTTTGAAATGGAAAGTGCTCCCGATTCAGGAAGGGAGGATAGTTTGGAGGAAGCTATTGCGGACGAAGACGTCATACCGTCTAATAAAATGAAATGGTTTTCCAAAATCGAAAGAAGTTTTAAGAAAATAAAAAGTAAAATTACAAGGAAGGAAAATTTTGGAAGTTTTCAAATTAAGAAAGAGAAGCTTGGGGTAGTGAAAATGCAGGAGCTTCCTGTAGAAAAATGGTCTTATCGCCGAGTACGTTGGAAATTAACTAACGAGGACAACCCACCCCAGTGAATAAAGATAAAATGGGAGAATAGAGATTTAAGACGACCGGACATGAATTTGGAAAAGAATAAGAAAACGATATGAGAACGCTATCATCACCTGCACTATAAATAATCGAAGAAATGCACGCTTAATGTTTGAAATAAAATAACAAAGAAAATTGGAATAAAATTAAGTCGATTTATAAAATTTAAATTTATCAAAACAAACTAAAACTTTCGTGATTACAAACATAAATAAAATTTTCTTTAAAAAATAAAACTTCGTTCAAAATAAGAACATGAAATTAAATAAAAGTGGAATATAAAATTAGATCGTGTTTCAAAGTAAATAATTATGGAAAGGATTGTCAGGATTGGTTTTTATAAACAGAATTTGTTACTATGAAGGAAATGAAATTTTCTGGTTTAAAAAAGTAAAAGTTAAATGGAAGATTTGTTAAGGAAATTGGATGATGATAAATGAGTTTGAGATTGGAAGTGGTTAATGAAAATTAATTTTGGATAGTATTTAATGGAAAAGTTATTATTATGAAATTGATTAAGAAAATAATGAAGTTAGTAAATAATTATGAAGAATTAAAACTGTAGTAGTAAAGGATTCAATAAAGGAAGCCAATGCTGATTAGATTGAAAAAATGAAGTAACAGAAAAATACGAGAAGATCCATGTGCTGATTGTTAAACCACGAAAGAAGATCAAATTTTAAGGAAGAAAATATTACTAAGAGAAAATTTAAGACAAGATGTTTGGAAAATTTAAATGAAATGAATGGAACTTGGTCCAAAGCTTGGAGAACAGTTGGAAGTGATTAAAATCTTTTTCAGGAAATTAAGTCTAGGGAAAATGGCATCTCATAGTTTGACGATTGTGAAGATTTTGTTCAGGGATGTAAATTAGATGTAACCTGACAGATGAAACCGGAGTACGCTTTTTAGGTTAAACTTTTTATTTTGAGTTTATTGTAAATAGTAGGTAGCAGAAAGCTTAGAAGGTGAGGGGAGAGTCCCAGAAGGAGTTCGATTGTCAATTGTACCTGAGTATTGGAACGACATGGTACATAACAACTGGGCGTCGTACTACGTCCGTCTCCAAATTGTTATGGAGGGGAGTTGTGGTATTTTTTTTGAGCCCCAATTGACAATAAGATTGGATGGGGAAAATGTTGTACAAATAAGTTGGTATTGTTAAAATGAGAGATAATGGGGACTCGCACTTTGACCGCCGTGCGGGCAGGTTGCGAATTTTGGTTAATTATATTGAAAAGAGTAAATTTTTTAATAATTGTGAAAGAAAAATAAATACTGTTGATTTGAAAAGTGTTTTTATTTTAGAGATCATTAATTTGAAGAAATTATTATTTGAAATTTGAAAGTGGAATTTGTTTAATATTATTAGAAGGTCACGCGTAAAGTGGTGATAAAAATTTTGGAACCGACGAGCAAGCCGCGGCGTATGTTCGGAAGATAATTCAGCGGCTCGATTAAATTATTTTTGAAAAGTTTTTTGAATAAAAGTTGGGGGCTGGACTATTTTACGTCAATACATATGTGGGAATTACAACAAAACCTTTTCAAGTGAAAAATATAAAAGTGTGCAAAAATTATGGTTTGCTGTGGTTGTTTGTTTGGTTGCTTGTCAGCTCCTTAACGAATTCAGATCCAGATCTGGTTTTCGCTCCGAGCGAGGAATAATTGTCCTGAGCAGGATATTGAAGGAGCTGGATGCTTTTGTTGTTTTGTTTGATGCTGGTGCTCTTGCTGTTACAATGAGGTGAAAAGTTTGTCATTTCACCATTGAAACAACATTGGTTTTCCGTTAGAAGTTCGTTTGAAAATATCAATAACATGTAATGCTTATTATTTTTATATGACAACTATTTACAATGTTTTGTTTTTGCACACTTTTATATTTTTCACTTGAAAAGGTTTTGTTGTAATTCCCACAGTTATAGGGATACTGTGTTCCCTATTATTAAATAATAGAATCGTCAGTAATTAACACTATGTTTATTTTATTAACGTTTGAAAATATCAATAACATGTAATGCTTATTATTTTTATATGACAACTATTTACAATGTTTTGTTTTTGCACACTTTTATATTTTTCACTTGAAAAGGTTTTGTTGTAATTCCCACACATATTTATTTATTAAAATAATTATAATTAACAGAATAATAATTGTATGATTGTATTTAATCCTGTCGTAAAAGAAGAAAGCCGATTATTTATTTGTAGACTTAATTAAATTTTGTAATTGAAAGAATAAATGGACAAAACGACGAATTTTCTCCCCCAAAGTGAATCGTTTTGAATGAATAATGTAAATTTTTATTAAATGAGTTAATTTTAACCAGGGGGGTATTTATAAAGTAAGAGGATTTTAGGGGCTAAAGCTTCCTCCATGGAGATGGAGTTGGTAACAACTGATGCTTCCATCCAAATATCCAAGCAGGTATGCTGGTTTTGGCAACCAGCGTTTACTATTTACGTAGCCTTAGGCTGCTCACCGGCAGTAGGCGAATTTGAAGAGAAAAGAACAAATTTAGTCGTTGGAAAAGTTCTATTCTCTAAAAATTGTAACGAAATGAGTATTATTTTCTGAGGTGAGGTGGAACATCTCAATTCATATAAAATAAAATGTTAATACAGTCTTGAAATGTATTTATTATTTAAATACTTTTTCTTCAAGTAAAATACACTTTAAGGTAAGCAAAAGGATTTGCTCAAAATTACATTGTGCCCAACATATTTTACATTTTACAAAAACATTCAATTTTTAAAATATAATATTTAAGTCGATTTCTTTAAAATTCCACCACTTATTCTTAAATCCTTCTTTACACACAGTCTCTAACATGAACGCCATTTTATAACTTGCTTTTACAAAATTTATAATATTTTGACTATTTTCTTGACTATCTGCTTCATGAAAATTTTTGATACCACCTATGAGGTCATTCATGGTTTTTCTAAATAATACAAAATTATAACAGAAAACTTCGGCATGATGATTATTTCTTTCTAAAAAATATAGAAAAACTATGCAGCATTTGTAAATTCCTCGTAATTCACTGAGAGTATCAATAATCGAATTAATATTTTGCGAATCTTCACCGCAGTTTCTTGAAAATTTAGACATTCTTTGGCATTCATCTTCAAGTTTATAAAGTCTATACAATTCGCTAAAATTGTAGAAATTATCATTGAAAAGTTTCCTTTTGATTTCCATTTCAGATGAACATTGTGGACATTCATCAGTTAACTTTATGATTAAGCTGCATTTTGGGCACATCTTAGAATTTTTAGACTGAATTTGTGTTCTTCGCACCTTTTCCCAATATTCCAACATTTTGCATGGTATCGGAGCATGCCATTCTTGTTTGCAATCAAAGCAAAATATTGCTCCACAGTTGCAAGACACTTTTTTCACATTTGAATTCTTAACCTGCAAAGTAAGCACAAATGAGCAAATGAAAGCAGAAAAGCACTGAATTTTACCTTAATTAACGACCAACAACTATTGCTGTTGGGACACCAACTTAAAGATGGGTCATTTTTCACGAAACTTGAAATTGTTAAACGTTGAAAATGCAAAATTCTGCTTTTCTTCAGGTAATGCATCACCGTGTCGTATGCTACTAAGCACTTACTTTCGGGACACGTTATAACCTCTTGAAGTGAATATTTAGTGTTAATACAAAGCGACCAACAATGTTTACAGTAATTGTGTTTGCATTGAACAAGAGCACAGTCCTGAATCAAAATATCGCTACATAATTTGCACTTTTGGTCATCCCCCATAGATTTCTTTAACTTCTTCTTTAACTTCTTCTTAATCTTTTGAACCATTTTATTGCTCTTTTTAACGGGATCCATAATCTTTGCATTTTTGAAAACCGATTTTCTGTTGTGCATAAGGTCGTAACTCAGTTGATAAGTGTTCCAGTTATAACGATCAAGCAAACATTTAAATAGTTGTGAAGAAATTCCAAATACTGTGCCGCTTAATCGTTTGGTAAGGAAATCGATGTATTCGGCCACTTCAGTTACTGTCCAAATTTCATAGTTTACTTCTTGGTTTTCCTTTCCTAAATCAGAAAAATTAGGCAGGTTATTGCATTCGGTGATGGAATCCATTATTTTGATGAAACTGAAAATTGAAGTTTTGTAATTAATGCAATTAATAGCGATTCAAAAATCTTACCTAATAAGGCAAAAATGTTAAAAATTGAATTTCTTTTATTCGTTTCTAATGAAATTGCAAGGAATACAGTGCCATGTGAATTGATAACGATTTTGGATTATGCGCAAATATTTAGTATTTTAACGCATCGATAAAGTTAAAAATATCTAGTCAAAAATGGGAGAGCCCAGAGAATTTGAAATTATACAAGAGAATTTTGTGTATATTCAAGACCGATATAGTCGATGAACAAGAGGGTCAGGATCAGGATAAAGCTTGATATGCATGCTACTGTTTGGAAGAGAAAGAAGCTCTACAGATTTAGATTTTCCATAATTATTAATTAATTAATCAACCAGATTCTCTCACTAAAATCAGCACCGAATAATAACAAAATACAAGCTCAGCTGTTTCTTCTCGTTACATCCCAGATATAATTACGCGTGACCCACAAGACCCCCAGACAAACATGTTTTCCTCTTTTCGCGAAAATCACTGAATTTTACTGAAAAATAATCTAGTAATCCGATTCTAAGAACTATGGAGATCAGAAAAACAAAAGAGCAAACAATAAGTTTGTGAGTGACAAGATGTCAAAAAGTTGCGCCGCAATTTTATCGTTATTTGAAGCTGGAAATCGTCAATGTGAAATAGTTCGAATTCTTAAAATTCCTCGACAAACCGTTTCCGACGCCATCAAACGATTCAAAGAACTTGGTAATATGGAAGACCGACCCGGAAGAGGAAACAAATGTTCTGCCAACACTCGCCGGAATCGCAATATCATGAAACTTCGGATTCAAAGAAATCCGAGACTGTCGATGCGAAAAGTGGCTCGTGAAACTGGAATCGCGCGGGAGGAGCTAACTGCGAAAAGCCCAAATGCTAACTGATGAAAACAAGCGAGTACGACTTCAACGATGCCATGCTCTTTTACATCGCACCGTTGCTCAACAATGGGAAAATTTCGTTTTTACTGATGAAAAAATTTTTACTATTGAACAATTTCACAATCGTCAAAATGATAGGTATTGGTCAGAAAAAGCACCTGGACCTTTGGCCATCGTTGCTCATCGCCAATTCCCCAAGTCTGTCATGGTTTGGGGCGGTATTTGTGCTACCGGTAAAACACCTTTAGTTTTTGTGGAAGAAGGAGTAAAAATTAACAAGGAAATCTACCACCGGGATATTTTAGAGGCTGTAGTTCTTCCGTGGGCCCAACAGCACTTTGGTGATCAACATTGGACCTTTCAACAAGACTCTGCACCTGCCCATAAGGCGAAAACTACACAAGAGTGGTGCCGAATCAATTTTCCAGATTTTATCAGTTCCGCTGAATGGCCTCCATACTCACCAGATCTCAACCCCATGGATTACGCCATATGGTCAATTTTAGAGGCCAGGGCCTGTGCAAAACCCCACAAAAGTTTGGAATCACTAAAACAATCTTTGCGTCAGGAATGGGACAAAATTTCCCTAGAAGAGGTACGAAAAACGGCCGAAAATTTCATTCGACGTTTAAAGCTCTGTATCCACGCAGAAGGAAGCCACTTTGAAATTTTATAATTTATGATGTACATAAGGATGTTGTTAATTGTTATCCATTTTTAAATTTTTGAATTGTTGCGTTTAAATAAGTTTTTTTTTTTTAAAACGTTTGTACGAGTTCTTGTGGGTCACGCTGTATATCCCTTTAAGGATCATCTGCATAATACTCTAACTTTGAGTGCATAACAACCCCGGATGGGTCTTGGCTGACTTCACAATTACCCTCCATTCTTCCAAAATTCGCATATGGCTAGCAATTCCTCGCCTATTATTCCATATCGTTCAACTGCTCAGTTTAAGGGCAGCTCTAACCGCTATCTCCTACATATGAAGATCAAGAGGTGGGAGGCAGTGTTACCAGTTGGAGCTGTTCGCATTACTCTAGTTACAGCCAGACAGATTGATCTCTAAATCGGTTGCAAGGAGGATACTGTTGTTACCTGTTTGGTTCTGGGTTACCATACAAGGATACCGTAGCATATCATGGGTTTGACAACCGCGGTATAACGCCAGAGGATGATCCTAGAGGACAGAACCCATGACCGTTCCAAAGCTCCCCGAAACTATCAGAAGGCCATCCTAGCTTTTTCTAATTTAATTTGTAAATGTTTTCCCCAGTTTAGCTTTTTGTCCAGTATTATTCCCAGATACTTAACTTAATTGGCTATTTTTAGGGAAGTACCTGTTAAGCCAATAATAGAACAAGCTCTGTCTTTGCTTGATGGTTAACTGATGAGAAATAGTGTTCTTTGCACCGTTCTTGTAAAGCCTTGAGAGTGTCCTGAATTAGGATGCAGATGACATCCTTAAATTTTTCAGTACGCAGTATGACGATGTCATCTGCATTACCTAGGCCCTAGGGTGTAGTTTACCCTTATCATTTAAGGTTTTGGTAAAAATAAATGGTCATTCTCAAAAAAATACTAAAGATGAATTTATTCGGTTTTGCATGAAAGCTCTTCAACTGATAATTCTATAGTGTCAAGGAAAAGCGAGTCAAGTCAAACAGTTTTCATTGCTTTTTGGCAAATTTTTGGGCTTGACTCGCTTTTCCATGACATCACAGAATTTAAGTAGGTAAAAGCAAAAAAAATCGGCTTATGTCTGGAGTAAGTCCTAATGATGAACTGGGTGTGTTGATTATGGGGGCTCGTTCGTAGGTGGGAAAAAAACAATTTTAATTTCCTTCAACTCACTGGTTTCATATTTTACAGAAAAAATGTACAACTTTTATAAACAATATTTATCAATACAAAATAAATAAAATATCCTATTATGTAGATGATTTAAGTACAAAATAATTTAGCTTTTTAAAATTTTTAAGTTCAAATTTGGGTTAACATTCAAATATTGATACAAAAAATCTTGCCAAATTAATTATGGAATTAAGGTTGTTAACTCTATTTGATATAATTTAACATTAATTTTATATTTAAAATCAATCTTCTATTTCGTTGTCAATACGACTGCTACGAATACCAGTGTTTCCAGTCCAAGGATAAATATCGGGACAAGGTTGGCATGTTCTCATATATCTTACTCCTGTTTTATGCCATAAATTACATACTTTTGGATTGTTACATCTTTTTGGCCTCTCCTAAAATATTGTAAAGATTTAGTAAGCGTAAGTAATTTATGCAAAAAGCACATACCGGATAATTGCATCCGAAAGGTTGGAACGACGATAATCTGGAAATTGGAGTTGGATCTCTTACCCATTGGATTGCTTGCCAATTTGTCAATAGCCATACATCATCCATTGTGTTAATCGTGTCTAAGAAGTGAATGAAGCCTTCTTTGTGATGTGGTTGAGTAAACCAAGCAGCATGATAAAATAGACCAAAAGGTGCTCTACATTTTCAATTTTAATTAGAGATACTTTATTAATGCAGCAGAAAAGCTTTACCTGTTAGTAGTGTAATGTCTTTCAAAGTTCTTCATTAACATTTTAAATACTCCATCTGCGTCTGAAGGATTACTGCAAGCATCTCCCATTGAACATCGTCCTCCATTTAAATCTTGCCACATCACCATAGGAACTTCCCAAACACCAGGATATGACCGTGTTGGACAAGGTGGAATCATACAATCATGGAATAATTTATAATCTAAAGTATATGGCCAACTAGGAGGTTTATTTTCATATATAGGCATGGAAGAATCGTACGTGAAGTTTGAATCATATAACATTTTGAACATCTTATTTCCTCCGACCTAAAATATTTTCTTTTAATTAGTACACTAATTTGGTAATCGCAAGATTTATATACCGATAAGAAAGGTGCTCTCATTCCTCGAACATCTTCCAGTCGAACTCCACCGTATGCTGATAGAATCTCGCGTTGTCCAGCTATTTCCTTCGTCCATTTTTTCTGCGAAAACTGTTCTCCAAAACTATGCCTATATTTTAAATAGAAGTTAATAACTTGATAAAGTGCCAATATATTTCCAAGATCCCAAAAAGAAAAAACCATAAAGCTTGCTTTAAAATAAATTTAATATGCCAATTTGTTTGTTTAAGTAAAAAGAAACGACAGATTTTTGAAAATGGAATTTTGATGTTTTACGGTGTTTTTTTGAGTGGTAATCGCAAAACTTCGTAGGAATTCCATGGTCAGTTCTGAGTAACTATAGACAGACTTATACATATGCTTGAGTTTTTCTGGTTTAAAATGCCCTAATATGTAAGTATGATAATCCTAAAGTGCACCGTTTTGGAGTTAAAATTTTTTTAAACAGATTAAAACTTCAAATCAGAAATACATAAAGAATATGCATATTCGCTATAGCCAGTGAGTTATTAAGCACCTTGTATAAATAATTTTTGAGAACAGCTTTAATAAGGAGAAAAATTTGTGATGTTAGATAACGAAAGCGTAGTAAAAGTTCACTTTGCAAAAGAATTTTTATGAAAGATTAAGCTTTTCTCGAAGGTGAAAATTGCCAAATAAAGCAAGATGATAAGCTGCTTACTAGAACAGTAATGATACGTTCACACAAATAAAGGTTCACAAATTCTCGAATATTGTCATCGTTAAAAATTGAACCTATATTTTTTACTCAGACATGACCATCGAATTTACTACCTATATTAAATATTTCTACATCATATCTACCGTGTGTTCATTTAAAAATGATCCTCCCTAAATTTTAACTATACCAAAAAAAAAAAAAGAAGAGTTAGCTTCTTCTTCTTCTTCTTCTTCTTTTTTTTGAATTGCTGTGGTATAGCGTGTTTTTTCACTCTTAATAGTTCAAGAACCAGAAGATAATATAAAGATGAGGTTTGCGGTGTGTTTCTAATTTCTCGAAATTGGTGATTTTTATACCAGTAAACCTACTAGGATGTAGGCTATAACATTAAATCTCGATAACTATAAATTCTCATCCCCCCTTCTCTAATTAGTTGACTTGTTTTTGTGTGATATCAATATTATATTTAGGGTGATTCGTTTTTAAATGAACACGCAGTATAAGAGTTATTCGGAAGAAAATTGAAATATCTAAATCTTATTTTCGGGGGGTCAAAATAAAACAATATAAGGTTATCAACGAATTTATTCGTGACACGTTTGATGTGAAGCATATTGAATACAATTTAAACAAAATGATTCGGCAAAATAATTGCTTACACTAATTAAATTAACTAAAAAATTACACTTAATTAGTGTAAGCAATTATTTTGCCGAATCATTTTGTTTAAATTGTAATATAAGGTTAAGTTAATAATTCGTTTTACTTTCGTTGTTTCTAACGATGCTGATGTTTGTCATGGAAATGAATAAAATATAAAATTGTTTCGTATATTTTGACCCCTTATGGTGGGTTTATGCAAGAAAAGTAACCAATAAGTTCTGATTAATCTAATAAATTTCTTGCATGAACCCACTATTATACCTATATATTTCAAATGTATTTCATTCCAAAATACCCTGTAATGGTAGGATAATTTTATATAAAAAGTATTCAGAAAATTTTGAATAATATTAATAGTGCAGTTAATATATTTTATGTACAGTGCATGTTAGACAGTCTTTAGACTTACGACACTGTATGAGATGCAATTTCGTGGCCATCAGAATACAAGTTTTGAACTTGACTATAATCGGTCCACTCATGAGATACATAGAAGGTAGCAGCAATAGGACAACCATTTGGATTAACTCTGCCTTTTTCGAAGAGGTCGCTGTACAGGCCTTTATTCAAGTCATTGACAGAGTCATCAAATGTTAGCAGCACTAACTGAGGCACTTGGACGACGGACAGTTCACCTGTTAGTTAGTATGCGCAGTAATGAAAAGAAGAAATACTTTAGAGAATTTAAATAAGATTCACAACTTAGCATAGTTATTATATGAAAGACACAGATAGAAAAAAGCAACCACATATTAGCAAGAGGCAGCTCCTGATTAGAAACTTGCCACTTACGATACGGTGTGAGATGCCATTTCGTGACCATCTGCATACAAATTTTGAACTTGGCTGTAGTCTGTCCATTCGTGGGACACATAGAATGTCGCAGCAATTGGACAACCATTGGGATTTACACGCCCTTTTTCAAAAAGTTCGGAATAGTATCCCATGTTTAAATCATTAACTGCATCATCAAATGTTAATAGCACCATTTGGGGAACTTGACTGGCATCCAAATCTCCTAATAGTACAAAACAGATCTAGACATGTTAATTTGGATCTTTCCTCTGTATTGGTTTTGAACTGAGGATCTGCAATTAAGTGTTCGACGACCTTCCAATTTACTTACCGGGGATTTCTTTTCCGCCACAGGAACAATCGGGAAGCAAACAAACATCTTTACGACATTTGGCTGCAGTTTTATCAGGTTGCGGTTGAGGGTAAATAGTATCCGGTCTGCGAGGTGGATTTTTGTAAATATCGATAAATTCAGATGCTTTTGATACGATCGAAGTGGAAGGCTTTAGGGTTGGCCTAGAACGTCTGGAACATGGAGTTAGTTATAAGGAAAAATAAAAAATTTGGAATAATATGACTTACGGAGGTGAGGTACCGCGATTAACAACGACACTTTCTTCCTGTCCCGAGTTACTGTAGTGACTGGATCCTCGTCCGCGATTATTAACCCTATAATTTGAAAATGCAGTCATTTAAAGTTGCCTCTCAAAACGTGCAACTGAAAATGCATGTTATAATTAATTCTACTTTGATCCTTTACCACCATGCATATCAAATACAATCCCACATCGTCGTTGTCGTCACTAAATAATATCGTTATATTCACCGATTACATTGGGTTATTATCTAAGGTTAATAATAGTGCATTATTACTTCATGGAACAGTCCAGTCAACCTCCAGTCTCTTAAGGAATAATGGATTTACTTAGAATTTATTTTGGTGTCTTCGTTTTAAATCGAGCACATTGTGTAAAATATTAATTGCCTAAAGCGTGTGAGTTAATGTGGAAAGTGTGCAACCAAATTGTGATCATGCAATTATATTTTTCAGCTTTATTTTAAATTTTTGAATAAATACCTCTTCTTATCTTTCTTGCATTTAGTATTGGGTGTTTCATCGTCGCTACATTTCGTATATGGTCTTGGAAGTCCACCAAATGAAACTATTGACTTAAGAGCCATATTCACTCGTGAAACTCGGGTAGGATAATAGGACAAGGTGGTTGCTTTCTTTGTTGCACTTTTTGTGGGATTAGGTCGAGGAGAAATTTCAATTTGCTTAGCTATCAAACCTGATGTACTATTTTCAGTTGCGATGTTTTCATTTATGACATCATTGCTGTTTAGATAATTCAAGTTTTCGTCAACAAATTTGGAAGTGGAATTGATATTATAAGGAATGGATTTGTTAGACTCACTATTTTGACTTTTTTCTGGAAAATCTGGCGTGGTTTGGAAACCACCAAAATTATTTTGGGGCGTTGTAACGCTTCCACCATTTTTCTCATCTTCTTCCTTAATACTTTCTTGTATATCTATCGTTTCGATAGGTTTTTCATAACCTAACTTTTCGTTTACACTTAACGCTAATTCTTGGGCATTAATAAAATATTTGAACGGAGAAGTCGAAGGAGAATAAGTAGTAGGAATTATAATTTCGCAATTTATATGGTCACAACTACTGAATTGCTTTTTGGAACTTGGATTTGATGTCGAGACTATAGAAGTTGACTTGGACAACTTGGTTACGTAATGAAATGATTGTGGTGTAACTGCATCTAAGGGTAAAGCAAATGGAATGGGTTTTTCGATGAAAGTTTTTTGTGGTGGTGTCAAATTAACATCTAGTGAAATTGAAAATGGTCGAATTATGTCAGAAGCGATTTGTGTATCGTTAGGTGTGTGAGTTGTATGGATGTATTCCGAGTTTCTTTGTAGTTTATAATTTGGATATGCCCCTTGTACCTCATGTGATTCGGCACTGTTGAAATAAATATTGTTGTAAGTATTGTCGGCATAATTTTTGGATTAATTAAAATGAGGACATAATTAAAACAAATACTACAATACAAAAGCTTTGATGAATTCTAAGTTTCTAGGTGATCAAAATTTACTAAGCGCTCCACCCTATTTGTACCTTGACGAAACCTTAGGATTCTTTAGGGACGAAAGTAGACGTGGAGTCGAAACCGTGGTTTTAAAAGTAGGAATTCTTTTAGTAGATGTTGGTTCTTCGATATAATTTATTTCATTTTGATCTCTCCTAGGATTTTAATGTTTGGAAAATAATTTGAAAAAGTTGGTAACTTACCTAGATGATTGTTTGTTGGTCTGCTGATAAATACCTTGCCCATCGTCCTATAACAAATCATATAGTCAATGCTTTATCATAATTTCAATATATTAAGAAAATTATAGTTGAGAATGCGGTCATTAATGATCTAAATATAGATCCGAGTTTTACTTCTTATTATTATATATTTAGATCATTAATGACCGCATTCTCAACTATAATTTTTCTTATTATTTTAATAGATGGTCAACTAAAACGTTTAAAGATTTCAATATATTACTTGATTGTTATTATAACGTTCATCTTTTTCGTAACTCGAAATTGAAGATGGTCGATAAGAATCTTGAGTGCTGTAACTGTTTTGATTATAACCGGAGTTTCCTCTTTTAGGGATCTTTTCTTGAATCACAACTTGAGTTGGTGTGGGAGCAGTAGTACTTCTGTAGGTTTGTTGAGAAGTTGGTGGATCGTTATTATAGTGTTGGGTATATTCTGAAAAAATTAACTAAAGCACGAACGAATTGATTCGAAACGCCATTCTTACCGACGCTTTTGTATAATTCAGGATCTAATTCTTCATACAGGTCATAGTATGGATCATATCGTGAATCATAAGATTGGCTGTTATTGTATGCTGATTTAGACCTTACAGTGGAATATACTTGATCTACAGGTCGGTTACTTTGAGTTTCCACCCTTAAAAATATATTACAATTTTAATATTTTAACAAAAGATACAAATTTAATAGTTTCCCATTTTATTTACAGAAAAAATTTTGGCAAGAGAATTTGTTCAAAAAACAAGTGGACAATTTTGTTGTTTTGCAAAAAGCCCAAAACTTGTTCTTATCCGATTTTCCAAATGTAGTTTTACTGAGCAAACAGGTTTGAGTTATCATGCATTGCTATCGATTTATCGATGGTGTGCGTTATTATATTTTTGTTGTTTGTTGCAATGAAATTACGAGTAAAGAAAATACTACAGTGTAATTTTACTAACGGTTTTGATTTTTAAAATCACCATTAAGTACCTACTTAATATTATGTTTCCTTCTAGAACTAGTGATTCTCAAACTTTTACATATCGTAACCCTAACCCTACAATATGGCTACGTATATGAATTTTTTAAGCTTTTAATGACCAATAAAAAATTGATTGATCTCTTATACAAAAGGAACTTTCTTTTTCAAATGCTTAAATATTTTGCGGACAACAGGTGACAAATCACCCAGTTTGAGAAGCACTGAAACGGTATATTGAATTTTTATGTTGAAAATATGTTCTTCTTTGAAGATTTTTACTTTAATTTCAATCAAAACAGTTGTATTATGTTTATAGAACCAATATTACCAAAGGAATCTCAACTGGTCATAGTTGGTCATATCAGGATGTAGCCCAAAATTAAGAAGAAGGAGAATACCATTGATTAAATATGATCCAAAAAGTTTATCATCGAATTTTTACCCAATACGTTTAGTTGAGGTTATTCAATACTTCCAGAATGTCTTAAAGTCACTGAGAACAGAGCCAAGTCGAAACCGGGTGGCAGTCCTGGAAATGGAGGAGGGGGCAGCCAAATGGTTAGTGAAAAAGCCGGAGATTCGATTTGGAATTAACCTGTGTAAGGTGGTCATCGACTCACGGTGTAAAAGGTGTTTTTCGGTTGGATATACCGTATCTCTATGTGGAGGACCCAACAGACACACGGAGTGCTAGCGGTGCGGTCGCGAGGGTCACTACGCGGTGACCTGCACCAGCAACCCCATCTGCGTAAAGTGCGGAACGGAAGGCCATAGTGCGCGCAGATGCCGAAGCAACGCAGCGCACGCCTCGAAAGAAGAAAAAAGTCCCGAAAGGGCTAAGAGCAGCAAGTAAGTCGAAATGGTACACCCCGACTGGCGCGGCGAAATGGATATACCCACGCCCCCGTCGTGAGAGGCTA
The DNA here is from genome assembly GCA_958510855.1 of Rhagonycha lutea. Classification (NCBI taxonomy): domain Eukaryota; kingdom Metazoa; phylum Arthropoda; class Insecta; order Coleoptera; family Cantharidae; genus Rhagonycha; species Rhagonycha lutea. The sequence continues at coordinate 3,114,585 of OY294042.1, forward strand.
CCAGCCTTACAATAGTGAAACGACATCGAGCAACGTTAACCTCGAAACAGCGATACGAACTCATTAGAGTTAGAGAGTTAGAGAAGAGAGCCGGCGAACAGCCATAGCCGTTGGAGCCTGAAGAAATGCCGGTAGGTGATACCGGGCTACCAAACTAGGAGAAAAGGGGGTGAGTTTAGTGGGTGAAACCCCACACTCCCGGGCAGATTGACCCGGGGTCTTTTTCAAGATTCTCACCTCCTGGCTCTATGCAAAAAAAAAAAATACTTCCAGAATGGAAAATGGTGTAAATAATCTTCATAAGAAAAATGACAGGAAACGTTGTTCGAAAGTAGAGGATTAAACGTAATGAATTCTATTTATAGCTAAATTTTACGGGAAAATTTTAAAGAACAAAGTGAAAAGAAATTACTGAGGTCATGGAACAAAATGGATTTCTAAACCCGTTTCTCTACCGCTTTGGACGATTTAATAATGGTAATAATGATAAATATCGATATAATGGATGCTCTGGGAGCGAAATTTCCGAGTTGGCACAGACGAGCGATGGCCCAAAAAAGGAGACCAAGAAGAACGTGAAATGCCGCTCGAAATGTCAACATAAAAATATAATTATTAACTTGATCATTCTGATTAAACCAAATAGCAAACTATCAAGTAAAATTTTAATAGGGTTTAATAAATAGAAAATTGAGACGCTCATTAGCATATAGCGATTAAGCACACTGACTGCTAATGCAGAAAACCCGATTCGACTCCGAGAGAAGTAAGAATCTTATTCTGGCCTTCTCCTCTCGACAGGAAATGGCAAACCACCGAGTTGTAATCTGCCATGGAAAGAATCTTCTTCATCTTCTCTTTCTAGAACAAATTCTGATAGAGAATTATCTTCTAGTTTAGACTTTAAGCCTGTTATTTCCAACATCTGTTTCATTTCCTTGGCAGTGTTAGTTATATGAGCATATACATATTTTACATCTATTAGGCAGCTTGCTGGACTGGCATTTAAATGTGCCTGCACTCTGGTTTTTTATGTTATTGATGGCAATTCATTAACCCGGCACGAAAAAAATCTATTGAAAGGTTCAACAAACCTTCCTTATGGTTAAAGGACCGAGAAGGAAGTACATCTGTGTAAATGGAAGTTTTCCTTCTGTAAGGGACGAATTACGATAACTGCATTAGCCTAATAATTTAGAGGAATTAAAAGTTCAAATGAAATGCGATCAGTTATAGAAATTTTGAAAAGCACGTTACAAGTTGGTTTACTGATTGTCAATCATTTAATGGGCAATCATTTAATTGAAGCGCTTTTATCAGTTATCGCACGGACGGTTCGAGCGTTGGACGAGTAAATCGTTACCAGCACCGTCAAAATTCCCAGGAAGAGAAAAGTCTTCTTTGCGAAATTACTGTCACATTACATAGCTAGTGCCACCTTTTGAGGAGAACTGATCTTGGTCGGCTCATTGTAAACATCTCACCGATGACCATCAAGCCATTCAAACGCGTGATGTTTCCTTATACTATCGCGCAATTCACGAGTTACACGAAATTAAATTGTTCCGTTCATTTAATCGCACGGTTTTGTCATGGTATCACTCAAATGCATGTCAAAGTTTTCGTCAAAGTCAAATACATGCTATCTCATCGACTTCCATGATGATACGAACTTTTTTTTCTATCAAGCGTTAAATGTGTGACGACTATTCTTGTTAACGCGCAATCAACACGGCGTTAATTGCCTTCACGTGAAGAAGCTCTCGAGGCGACCACATGGCCTATGTCGTTAATTATTGAGAGAAAACAATAACAAACAAGCCTAAGCGGGCCACCATAACAGTTGACATCTTGGTGACATGATATAGGGTGCGTTCCACTTAAAGCCCATGACGACCACGTTCGATCTTTAGCCCAATCAAGGAACCATGGCACCACGCCGCATTTATTCTTTAAAATAAACTTAAAACTGAAAGTTTACTCAATTTTAAATAATTATTCGTAGCGTATGAAGTCCGTTTATGCAGTTTCACCACATTAAAAGATTTCACTTAAAACGAGTTTATGACTCTTTTCTATGTTCTATAAACGACCTATTCCACAAAAAACAACAAAATTAGTCCACCAGCTAAGGGTTGCCTGAAACTGCGTATAAAGTGGGCAAAATGTGAGAAGGCGTCCAGTTTTCAGTCCGTGTCGAAATAACAAGGAACTGTCTCCACTTTTACAACAAACAACGCATTTTGTGCAAAAATCCACCGAAGCCATTTATCGAGATTATTTCAAGGAAGTAAAAACTGGATTTAAAAAGGTCAAGTCTCTTGGAAAAGTGGAAAGATAAAAGGCAAGAAAGTTACAAGTTGCAGTCATACATTGTAACTCGATCGGTTTTCTCCAATTGCATGTTAGTTTTAATAAGTTAACATAATTGCATGCAATCCTTTTAAAATTTTATTTGTTAATGCTTTATGTACAGGTTTTATCGTAATTAGTAGTAAATAAAATTGTTTAAAGTTTATATACCTTCTTGGAACGTTTTTACTGTGCGGTGAATAATTCGATGAATAATTATTATATTTATGCCAATTAATGGTTGGAATTGTATGTCTATGTCGGTAATTATTGACTTTGTGTCTTGTATTTGGTAACGGTATTCGCAATGGTGCAAGTCCAGTGAAAGATGGAGTTAATTTTCCCGCTATTCTTACTGTTGTAGGAAAATACTGTTTTGATTGGTTTGGATTTTTGGAGTTCTGGTTGATTTTTGAGGTTGTTGTGTCGAAAAGTAAGGTTTTAGGTGTGGAAGGGTTAATTTTTTTAAAGTTTTCCGTATCGTTGTATGTATTGAGAGGTATGTATTTTGAAGTATTATTAGATTTCGTATTATTGCTTACTATTTCGTCGTCTATTTCGTCGTCGTAGTAATAATAAGCATCATCAGTGTGAGTAAAATTTTGCTTGGTTTTGTTAATTTTTTCGATGTTTGTCGGAGTGGTATTTTCTACAGTTTTTGTGCTGTTGACGTTTATTGTTTCGTTTGTTTTTAATTTTGGAAGTACAATTTTTATAGTGCTAAAATTATTTTTGGGCGTGCTAGTAACTATGGGTTTTTTCTCAATATTTTGGGAATCTTTTAAATATAATTGTAGGTTTCTGAAACTGGTTAATGCGTCAATGAGTTGCTTAAGTTCCTTGATATTATTATCAGAAGGATTATAGTTATGTTGTCTGAGTATAGGATCCCGATTATTTTCTTTGGAAAGTGTCACTGGACGATTGTGGGATAACACTGGTCTATATTTGATCAGAGGTCCGTATTCCGTAGTTGGAGAAATATGGTGATTAATACTGCTTGGAGTTGCTCTGATATTATACGAAACATTTAATTTAAATGGATGATGAAGTTCGGGTATTGGTAATGGAAAACGAGGAGCAGAATTAAAAATTGAAAAATTGGGCTTATCACGATATGAGAAGCTGATCTTAGCAGAATCATGTTGTTTACTTGAATTGTTGAGTACCTCTGGAGCTGGGCTAACATTTACGCTAAAAGTTACATTTGAATATGGTACATAGTGTGGTGTATCGTTATGATTAAAACTATGTATTTGATCTTGGTGTTGATGATTTGTTTCATATTGATTGTGGTAATTATTTAATCTGTTATTACTATATGATGATGAATAAGGTCGAACATTTAAGGATGCAGGAAGTTGATATGGAGAGAATGGTTGTCTCACGTTTGGTTCAAAGCGATGATGACTAAAAAGATTTATAATTGATATTTTGATATTTCTATATCAATAAAAGTCAATATTTTACCTTTGCTTGATTTGTCTCTTACGCCGCTTGAATGTCAAATCGTTTGTTAGAAAGTTGTCAATGTCGTCAGTCAAATTTCTATTAAGAATGCCATTTAAACATTTTACAATAAATTATTACGATGAATATTATTATCACTAATATTATATATTTTCTTACCTGTAGTCTTGTAGAGATTGTGGTTGACTACCAAAAGATATAACTCCAATTTTTTCAACTCCGTTACTTGATGACTGAAAGAAATAAGCATTTTATTACATAAACGTTACATTCAAGTTTGACTGTATGTAAAAATTCGGCAACCTTGTTCATAAACGTGTTTGTTTACAAACATGGCTTTTTGGGTGCATCAAACGTAGCATTACCGGAATTGCATTGGTGTGATGTCTTAAGCCATCTCTATCCTTTTGCACTTGACCAATTGTAGATGGTTGACCTCGATAAACACGTTGTTGACGATCGTTTTCAATTTCTTCCGCAGGTGGTAACGCATCATCAGCTTCGTCATACAATTGCTGCTGTTGCTTTTGCTGAATTAATTTAAAATTAAATTAATATAAAAGAAACTTAACAAAAACTATTAACCTTAATGAGATCTTGTTGATTATGTTGTAATTGTCTTGGTTGCCCTCTCGAAGTAACTATTGCTGCCGGTTGGGCAGGTGGAGGTGGAGGTGGAGGATGTGTGTATCTTACTTTAGGTTCTTGTACCCTGATCGAAGAACTTGAAGAATACGTACTTGATGGCGTTGTGGCTGCTTCAGCACCGCTATCGCACCCCACGTTCCGTGGCCAATCACATGTTTGTAATTCATGACTAAAATATTAAAAAACTGCGAAAAGTTTCTTTTTAGGTTAGCTTTTCCTTACCTGTACATAAGTCCACCCGTACATGATTCTAATAAGGCACCTCCAAACACGCACACGTAGTATTGCGTGCAATCATTTGGATGTGGATAATAACCAAATTCTTCTGGACAATCAAAGTTTAATCCGGGTTTCACATCTGCGGCTACTGGAAAAGTTCGGCCGTGTTTACGTTGTCCTAACGATATTTCTGAAAATAAAAATCCATTTTTAAATTACAAGCAGAAGATTTATATTCCGAGTCAGTTTCAATTTTCTTTATTTGCTACTACACACCTTTAAACCTCAGTAGGTAGGTTCGGTAGTTAATGGAGATCTATAGTATGGATGCTAACCATTAAAATAAATCCTACACTGTTACAAGATCCAGATCGCAAACCAACACCCACTGCTCCCGTTTGTGAACTTATTATAACTTCCTTTTAAGTAGGTGCATGTTGCCCACTTTCGATTAATTAAATGACAACAAAATAACAATGCAAATTATTATTTATCATGCAAGTGATGGATTTATTAGTTCGTTTCAATGACCGGTTGAAAAAGTACCTACTCAAGGTCACTTAAATTATTTAACTAGAGCTGAAGTTAATTACTTAATCAAAAGAAAGCATAAATTATAAACGGTATTTATTAAAAACCAGTTCGGCCTGTCGGCCTCACTAATTTTAAGTTGAAAAATAATAAAAGGAGTCTTGGTCTTTGGGACCCACGTTAAGCAGAAAATACTTTGAATGGATCACGAATCTGATCATAATTCCTCAGCTTCAAATATAGGACAACTGAGAGAAGAAGAATTGCCACCGTTAACAAAAAATAGGGCTACAGGCACATCTGAAGGCTAGCCTAGCAAGCTGCTACCGGATGTAAAACAACTATAGTCCAAAATCCAAAAGAGTTATGGCCAAAAACCTCCATTTAAGGGGAGGTCTATGTCCAACACTAGATCAATAAAGGCTACTAAAGAAAGAAAAAACAGAGGGATGACTGAGGCTATATTCTACTCGATTTGAGTAGTTTCGATTTTTAATTTCGAAATGTCGTCGGAATTATTCAATTCGAACCTTTCACATGAAATAAATCGATTAGTTTTCCATGGCAAGTAAAATTACTATGGGATCTTGTGAATAATTTTGATTAAATATGTATTGTTTCGTTATGAGTCGGAAAGAATCTCCGACTCCAATAGAAATAGTTTTGTAACTACGTTCCATAATTTTTTAAAATTGAACTTTTTGCATTATTTTGCATATTCGGACGCGCCTGTAAGTTGATTCCTATTTGATTATTTATTATTATGAATTTATGCATTTTATAAATAATTTATTATTACTTTTACATTTTATTATTACTTAATTTATGTTTTAAATATTATTTTAAAAACAACAAAAATATTAAACGAAATGCCAACTGAATTAAACTAACTGTTAATTATTGATTTTTATAATTATTTTGTCTAATAAATTTAACATAATTATGTGCTTCAAAGGTGATAATTACTTTTATTCATTTAACGTTCTTTATTTAATATTTTTATGTTTGATTATAGTAAATTAAAAACAAGTGTCATAATTGATGCGTAGGTATAAAAAAAAATTGCATAGTTTATTATCTTAATTTTTGAAACTTTCTGGAATGAAATAATAACTGATAAAAAATGTTGTATGCAACATGTATAAAAATGCATTATCGCACTCATATAATCTTACACAACTTTTCTCAAGCAAACATTTGTGCGGCAAAGTGACCATTTTTACACTTGTTGCATAAATAACTATTATAATTTAGTTACAAAAAAATGGAAACTAATTTAAATTATTACTACTAAGTTATTTTCTATTATTTATTTTATTGGGTCGTACGAAGAATAATCTATTTAAATATCATTAATTGTCTCTTTCTTAATTATCTTAATAAATAAAAATAATCTTAATTAATCTAATTAATATTCAAACAATAGAGTTCATTTTGCTTTTTTGCTTTGGTTTTTCTTGAAGATTCATTTAGAATGGTTTTTAGAATTAGAAATTTCATCAACGACGTAGTATTTGTTTCAATTTTATTAAATCTCATCAGGTGTTTGAATTTAATTGATGAAATAAGGATTATTTTATCATTGGATTCATTCCATAAACAGTAATTTGCGTAGTTTTCTTAAACAGTAAGATTACGATTTGTTTTCAATCTCTTTCCTTAATTGGGTCATGTGATGCAATTTTAAGGTTAATTTGGATTTCAGAGGAGTGGCACCCAAATTTGTTCCAAACTGTTAAATTTTCAACAAAAACTGAACCGCAAAAACATCCTTAGGACTTATGAATCGTTAGCTGAAGTTGCTGAGGACTCGAACTTTCTCAAAAGCATCATAACAGGTGATAAAATATAGGTATATGGCTACAACGTCGGAAGAAAGATCCAATCTTCTCAATGGAAGAGCCAAGACCGAAAAACGCACATCAAGTTTGATCAAATGTGAAAGTTCTCCTTACTGTTTTTTTTATTACAAAGGTAACAACTCTTGAAGTTTTACACCATTTGCATGAGAAAATTCGTCAAAAAAGACCAGAATGATGGGTCGACAATATGGAATTTCACCACGATAACGCACCTGCTCACGCTTTGCTATTACTGTGTTCTCCGTATTCTCCTGATTTGCCTTCATGTGACTTGTTTCTTTTGAAACATTGAAAGGACAACGTTTCGATACCATAGAGATGATAAAGCAAAAATCGGAGCAAGAGCTGAAAGTTATATCAAAAGATGCGTTTGGGAAGTGTTTGGAAGATTGGAAAAAAAGGTGGCAGAAGTGCATTATATCCGCGGGGGATTACTTATCATTAATGATTAAAAAAATTATTCTTGTTTCATTTTAAACATACATTAAGTAAAAATTCAAATTCCAACCTGAAGATTGTTGAAATTCTTGTGATTTTAAAATTTTTCTATCATTGCATTTTTCCCCCCAATATTAATATTAAATTTTACAATCAAATTAAACTTTTTTACCTCATCTTTTGTATAATTTCAATTTAATGTAATTCATTTGGTTATATAAATTTTGATAAATATTTACCAGAAATATCAAATTATTTCAGTTAATAAAATTTGGTAAATTTAAATTTTAAGATGGTAAAAAAGTACAATGGTTAAGTGCGTTGACTGCTAATTCCAAGTACCCTATTCGAATCCAGGAGAAGCAAGAACCTTGCTCTGACCGTCTTCTGGAAGAAAATATTTATAATTTCCTTTCCTTCCCTTGGAAGGCAATGACAAACCACAAGGATAATCTGCCATGAAAGCCTATGGTCATGACGCTTCTGGCAAGAAGCATACGAAAAGAAGAAATTTAAAGACGAATTATTTCAGTACAGAACCTAAGTCAGGCATTAGGCAGTCGATGATGGGCTGTTCATGGACATCAGACATGCATCCCAAAAATATCAAGTACGAATGCAATCATTAGGTAACCAAAACCTCCAAAAGTCAGAAATTTATATTACGATTGCTTTAAATGAAAATTCTTCACATTATCAGACACGCATACACACAAACAGAAATAATTTAGTAATTTCTTAAGAGGAATCCTCAGAGTTGGAAAATACACTTTCGTAATTCACTGATATTTTGCTTATTACTCAAAAAAGTTGCACAAAAGTATATATTGTTTAAAAGAGGACACTTGGACGCAGGTCGTATTGTTTTATTTTTTTAAATTCAAATTTTTTTCAACATTTTTTTTCCAAAAATTTGAATTTAAAAAAATTAAAATCAATACGGCCTACGTTCAAGTGTTCTCTTTTAAAAAATATATACTTTTGTGCAATTTTTTTGAGTAATAAGCACAATATTCGTGAATTACGAAAGTGTGTCTTCCAACTCTTGAGGATTCCTCTTAACAAAATTGTAATTTAATTTTATTTTCCAAATTTTGTTGAAAATAATAAAATTAAGAGAAAATTTGAACTTTTTGGAATAGGGAGTTTCCTCCAACTATTTTAGAATAATAAATAGAAAATTCCACTGTTTGCTTATTTCTATTCGCTGGGTGCGAAGTGCATAGTGGGGGTATTAAAAAACGACGCCAGCGTCCGCTGCGGACAAATTGTGCAAAAAACGTGGCCAGATGTCACGCACCCAGCGAATAGGGAACCGCCTTGTAAATCCACCTGGAAACAGATTATTCTACTTTCGAGTACTTGACAAATCATACTCTACATTTTTATTCATTTCCTGGTAATCTTGGTTATCATATTAAACATATATTATCTCATGGTCAGACTTTTCCATAAAGTTAGCATTTTTATGCCATAATTAAGTTGCTGTTCTCATGGACTCGAAACATTGTCCAAAGATGAAGCTTGAATTTTTTCTAGAATAACAAAGTGCGATGCTGCAGGTTGAGTCGCAATGAGCTACAGAATATTGATCGTGCACTCTCTCAGAGCTAAGCTATACATGGCTGATTATTGCAACAATTTTGTAAATTTGTGGTAATTTTATTCAAATTATATCACAATAAGAATTTCAAGTCGTTTTTTTAAACAAGTAGTATTTAAAATTGACAGTTGTTTACTTATATAAAGTTTTATTATATGTAATATTGCATATAATGACATGTATTTGTATTATTTTTAAATATCGTGTTATATAATAGCGACCTATTAAATTGCGACTTGTAAATGAATGGCAAATTTAAAAGAAAAAATGTAGGAATTGAAGTTTACATCCTGAAAATTGTCGAGAGAGAGAGAAAAGGTGGTCAAATTGACAGATTTTGACATAGTAATTAAAACTTATTTATGTGTTAAATTGTTAATTACTGAACTATATTAACGCGCCACTATTCAAAGTTATAAATATTAGCAAAATTAAGAAAGTGCTTCGTTATAGAGAAAGTTTAGAATTGAAAGTGCACTGAATTTATTTATTATATTGAAATATAACACATTTAATAAACTTGTATAATATTTCTATTTAACTATCTATAATTGATTATTGAATTTTACTATAAGATAAATATATTCCATTATAAATATTTTTTTAATTAATAAATGTAAATTGAATGAAGTTGACATTTACAAAGAGATTTCATAATGAAATAATAATGAAATTCTTTATGCAAGATTATGTCATTTTCTAAATGATGAGATATTTTAAGATGTTTACTTAATTATACCTAAATTTAATTTTTTTTAGCTGTTTAGCACGAAAAAATTTTTCTCATACATCATTTTTCAAAAGGTCGTTTTAATCAATCTTTAATTAATAGTAACTATATAAAATTTAAATAAATGTTAATTTTAATAATAGAAATTACAACTCCTATTCAAGGTCAACATACACATATCTAATATTTTGATATTTAAATAAAAGTGATTTAAATCTAAAAATATAATATTAATTAAAAGTTTAATTCTTCGAAAATTTACACGTTCTAAATTGAAACAATAACTGAATTTTTGTTAATGCACTTTGAGGTTAAGTAATTGCAAATATATGGCTTTGTGAATTGTATTTCACCTTCCTCATTTTCCGAACAAAAATATTTTTAGAGTGTAATTTAAAAACAATATACATAAGAATAATTAGCAATAACGATTGGGACACTGATATATAAAATTATCCTAAAACTTTATTGGGGAGCCTTATAATTTTAAACAAATTCACTAGAAGAAATTTATTATTTGAATATTTTCAGTTCCGACATTAATTAAGTTGTAAAAGTGAAATTACATAAAATAAAGTAATACGATTAAAATAAAAAAAATAAGACTGATACATAAACATTTAATGAAAGTGAATTGGAACTTGCTTGGTTATCCGGCACACCAAACAGCTATACAATTGCTATGTGTTCATTTGAAAAGTTTTACTCTCAATATTAGAGAGTCAAAAGAAATATTGTCAAAAGAGACCATTTTTTTTAGAAACAGATGGCAGGATTTTTATCACCTTTAATTGCTAGATATTCAACTTTATAATCGTAAATGATAAATAGCTATGAGAAAATATTATCTTTTAGCACAAAGATGATCAAAATTGGTTTATTGCGTGTGTGTTTTAAAAGTTTTAATTTTTTTCGTACTATAACAAAGTGGAACATTACAATGAGATGCGGTTTGCGTGGAGTTTTAATAATTTTTAAGAAATTAGCAATGGGTAAAAATTTACCTGATCATACTGGAAAAAAATTGTTTCTCCGGCATAATTTTTCTAAAACTAATCTTCTTTAAGATTGCATTAAAATCTAAAGTATATTAATGTCCTTGTAACATAAACTTGGCAGCTGACAGTCGCTTGACGATGGAGAATACTGGTGTACTTATATGGAACAAATGAATAATTCATCATTGCAATCTTCTTTTAAAATTTAACTATAAGGAGCACCTACTAAAGAAATATCGTATCGAAATTCTTGCATTTATTAAAAAGTAATAAAAAAGAATGTAAACAAAAATGAACTAATACAAAATAAGGCATAGTCCACGGTCCAGGAAACATCAAAGGTTTTTTTCTCTTTCCTGGTTTCTTTTTACAACCGACGCGACACCGAGCAATATTTAAATTATACGGTTACTAGGTTTATATGGTCAGACAGATATTAAAATTTGTAAATATTCACAGACGTATGATATAAATCTTCAAACTTGGATGTTACGTCATCCTAATCTAATCCCTTTCATTGGAGGACTTACGGGCGATGACGTAACATATCAGTTTTGATCGCAAAATTAATAAGCAATTACCGACAAATTTAAAAATCAGATATTTATAGGAATTATTCATATTGTAAGCTGATTACAATAACAATGGTACATTTTATTTGCTGGAGGAGTTTATGTAAGTTATCGACAAGTGGTAGGTGTTGTTACTTATTATGCTCTTTACAGAACTTGTTGTGTTGGCAGTACACGAGATTTCATACCTGGATTAATTTTTTTTGTTATATAAGTGCATGCAATGACCAGATAAACTGGTGCTGCCCATAAATGGTAACTTATCTGTCACAACGCAGATTAAAATCAAAGGTCACGAAGTTATTACCCGACTGAAATGCTAATCCGCCACAGTGATAAAGATTTGCACGACTACACAGAACTCAGTAATATACTTGTTCGAAATGCAATAAAGCGGAAAATTTCAAACTATCGCCAAATCTCATTATTTTAACATATAATTTTGTTAGAAGTTGGAGACTGTGTAACAACCGGGGGTGCGTTATTAAAATTAATTATAAAATTTTCTCTTAAAATTTTGATAATAATTTTAGAAACACAAAAACCTTTTTACTTGGCCTAAATAAAAAGTCACCCCAGAATGTTCTCTAAATTTATTTGGTTTCCCAAAAATTTCTTGAGTTTTGAGATACTCCTGAATTTTTGGGAATATCGACGAAGGTTCCACGGTAACAAAGGACAGTCTATTTTTAGTTTTAACGCTGCCACCCGACAAAATTCTCTTTGTTAGTTGTCCTGGACCTCTTCGATACTTTTTGGTAGCTCTGGTTTGATTTCCCAATCTTCACGAAATGACGTAAATATCGCTGGCTAACGTAGGGTGAAAGGTGCCCTTTGCAGTGATTTTGGGAAAACGTAGGAATCATTAACTTTTGAAAAACTTCCACTTTATTTTATGGGGTTCTTTTAAATTCAAAATAAAAGAATTAATATTTCCCAAATATAACAATTTATTAAATTAAACTGAATTATTTACAAAAATTTACAAAATAATTAAACTCGAAATTATAATATGACAACACCTTTGCCACAGTATAAACGACAAAATAACTTTTGAAAGTAATAATTGACGAAACATTCAACCAACTACAAATTGTTTCCGTCTCTGAATATCAATTATTCAGATTTCCAAAATTAAACATAAAACAGATTAACTTATCAAACCTTACTTTAACGATTAAATAATATTGGCTAAACTTATATGCAGCCAAAACTATCAACAAACGAGGAAACAATCGTCTCGCGATTATCCTTTAACATCAAGTATCAATAACCGGATGAGCAAATCTCACTCCAATTAATTTTATAATATAAGGAACCCAAATACATTTCCTTAACAACTCGTTAGAATACAAAAATTTGCGTTCTCAAATTATGATTTGACAAAAGCGCACACAAAATTAAAATCATTTATCAGTAAACAATAAATTTTTACCTTTAGTTGTCTCAGTAAAACCACAAAAACTTAACTTATTTATTTAAGTCGAGAAAATTAATTAAATTATTTAATTTAATTGATTACCACTAACTTATTTATTCAAACAATGGCTTGATAAATAGTTGCAAACAAAATTACTAATTGAGCTTTTGTACTGTACAAAACTCAATTATCAAAATTCAAAACCAAATCGCACTTTGGAGTCTCAACTTTGACTTTGTGCTTTCAAAAGTAGCGCCTCGACGGACAGTAACTTTCGTACACGGGCAAAGGAGAACTCTCTATTTAATTCACAAAATTAACCCGCACAATCGAGTCTACGAATATGTACCCTTATCAAAAAGCGTCTATGATCACTCCCCTGGAGCAACGCAGTTTGATGCAGGTAACGGCCGGACTCTCCCTTATCAGTACAGTTACCCATATTTATAACTTCTGACCCACTTCTCTTCCAAAGTGAATCTTTTTATTTCTTATGTTAAAATCCATGTGAGTAAAAGACGTTCTTCCGCAATTAGAGGAAGATACATTTTTTTTCTGCGCGTAGAAATAGCCGACTTAGCAATTCCCACACGCGTCTACTGGTAATTGAAAATTTATTTCCAATTTCTACATTTTTTGACTTTTTCAAATTATTTTTAGATATTTGGAATCGTTATCTCTTAAACGTTACAAATATACAATTCATGTCTTTGTAGGACCAATATTAAGAAATGGCCTAAAATCTTGTCACTAAGACGGGAAGCGTAATCCTTATCTAAGCGGAAATGGTCATCAAATTCTCTTCGTATCTCCGCCCGTCGCACACCTGCAATATGTAGGTATATTTTCTACATTACAATGTAGTAATTTACTTTGTTGCAAAGTTAAATTTGAATTTTTTGCTCAAAGAAATTTTGACTCGACCCTGTCGATATTTTTACTTTGAACGTAATTTTACGCTGATTCTAGAGGTATAAGAATCGAAAAATTTTATAAAATGTCAGCACAATTTGAATTACTATATTTCCATAGGCGTACACAAATTATTTCCTTTTACATCTAAAATTGCATTTTAATTTTTAAATCCTTTAAAAATCATAACTAGAAAAATAAACAACCCGAAATTAACCCTTAATTTCCGGGGTGTTACAACTGGGTGTAAGTCTAATATTTTTGCAGTATTTGGAAAATGTGGGTAATCAAGGAATTTTGTTTGTGTCAATGAGTTTTTCAATGTTGACGGACGAAGCAATAACGAGAGCTCCTTGAAACGTTGGCCGTATCCATAAATAATAAATGAGTTTCGGAAGTCTATATCCGTTCAATCATTGTGTACTCCAAAATAATAAAATTTAATTTCCTATTGCAAAATGTTTTTCTATATTAGCATACCATTTAGTGAGCAGATTTCGTATAGATTAATGGTAACTTTTAACATATTGACATAACAATGTATACAGTTTGACGGTTGTTGGGATAAGATGTACTCGAAGTTGAAGGAACATTAAATTTTAAGGCCAAGATGGTTTTTTGAAACTATTTCTTTTCCAGTACTCAAAAGAGTAGTTGTGCAATGTAAATTTTAATCTAGTAAAGTCATAAAGTAGTCACAATTTATACTTAGGTATTATGCTATATCAATTTTAAATTATTAATTATCTAACCGCTATTTCTCAATAGTTATTGCAATTATTTTATGATTTTTATATTAATGTGATAAATTAAATTCTAAATTTAATTAATTAATTTAATTTAAAATTTATTACCCTATTAAGTGAACCATCAACTAAAATGTAATTTTATTGCTTTTACTCTGCATACATATATTTTTGAAATAATAACCTCGAATAGGTAATTTATTTGGTAGAAACTTTGAAAAATTTTTATGCCTGTTTAGTACACAAAAATATGTAATAAATTCAATCAGTTGGCCTCAGATATAACGAAATCACGGTCAAAATTATCGTTAGTATAAAATTATGAACAATTTAATTTTAAAAATATTTTGTTTGATAATATTATTTCACATTAATGATTTTAGAAATTGAAATATATTTTGAAACGCATTTTATGTTACTAAAATTTGTAATAAAATTATGTATTAATTACATCTTCTTTTATTTATTTTAGTTAAATTTTTTTATGACTTTTTTTAATGGCAATAAATTTTTCTTTTATCAGTCGGGATAATGCTGATTAAAATGAAGGTTTAAATATTACATATGTAGTACGTGAATGTACCTAACTTACGGTAGTGAAAGTAAGTATACCGGTACGGTATTATGTAGTTGTTCCCCATTATTATAATGATGTTGTATAAGTAATAGAATCACATACTTAGTTGTTCTCTAATTACTATGATTTTTTTTTATTTTTTGGTAAAATATATTAGAAATTTGGTAATGGATATCTTTTAATGTTAAGCGTGGTGTGGCATTATCAATAAGTTACTACGTAGATTACTCAATACTAACCGTTATATAATAGTAGGTATACTCGATATTGCGTTAATTACTAAAACACAAAAATTAATGCCTTGGAACGATCAGAGATAAACTTTGTAATTTAGTGATTTTCAGTTTACCAATTTTTAGAATTGTGTAAAAATCACAGGAAAAACTAAATTGCAACCCAAAAATATTGATAAATAATGGAAAATATGAACAAAAATTGGTTGGTTTTTGTTTCCAATTATTTAATACTTTTCAGAAGAATTTGTTGTAAAATTTATTTTAGGTTATATTTTACTTTAAATTAAAGATTCCTTGTGTAAATTATAATATAATAAAAATAATAATTCAATATAATTATATATATCATTTATATATGCTGCAAAAAAACTAAAGTTATTATACATAAATATACTGAGTTTACGCTTCAATTTTAACATATTATTAAATTATATATTAAAATCTATTATTATACATCAGCTCATACAGAAAAATCAGATAAAGAAAGGAATAACATTTTAATTTAAACTAAAGAAAAGAGTTATATTATAATAGGTTTACATTTAGAGGAGTTTTTATACATTTGTAATTTATTTTATCTGTAAACCATTTCGTTTTGGCTAAAAACTTAACGTGGAATCCCAACCACGGCACAAGTAATTCGAGAAATTCAATCTACTTTCATGTACTTCTACTTCTTTGCATCTGCACCAAACTACGTATCCCAAAAATCCAAGAGCTACTCGCAACTCGCGAAGGCTACAAAACTCTTGAAAATTTCGCTTCTGAAATCTTTGTCACACGCCTCCAAAGGAGGAACGCCACAGCAGGCTAAACACCACCCTGGCTCCTCCAACACTTTTATTCTACAATACAAATCTTTAAAAAATCCTTCCAATCTTTCAAAAACTCTCAAATCCTTCGAATCTTCCAAACTTCTCAAAAACACTCAAACTTTTCAAAAACAGTGACTTCTCCTCCCCCCATTTTCGTCTATCTTAAATCTTCACTAAAACTAGCTAAACTTCGAAATCTCTAACTTCTACAAACATCCTCATTATTACTCTTCTTTTCTCTCTCCACTACTTTACTTTTCTTTTCTCCATTACTTTTCTTTTCTCTTTTCTCTCTTTTCTCTTTTCTTTCACCCTGAAAGCTCAAAAGTAGATTTAGGTCAAATCAGATTGAAGGACTGAAAGATCCAAAAGCAGGGGAACCTAAGTGAGGATCCCCAAAGCTCGGGTAATGATCTTGTGCGGACCTGAAGAAAATCTGGGCCAATCTAACCTGGAGAAATCCGAGTTAGATATAACTTCAGACAGTGACAGTCAGCAATGGCTAGAGTTTAGAGAGAGTGTACTTGTGTATGAGATAAATAAACATCTCATATGCTTACGGATACTAATATAGCTACGCGCATTTTGCTAGGTCTAGAGCGGCCTAGCCTAAATTGAAACTAAGCTGGACAAGACTCTGAAACGGCTCGACCTTTCGGCAAGACTTAGTTAACTCAGTCACAGATGAAACACTGTCTGGCTCTGGCGTTGACCCAGTCTATATCGGCAGGATTTAGTTAACTCAGGTAACCTGAAACTCCACCCGGCTTTAACGCTACCTAAACCCATCGGCCGGACTCTGTTAAAAATCTGGACTGGAACTCTATCAGGCTCTAGCGCTGATAACCAATTTGGAGTCAATTATATTAAATACCCAATGAGCCAACATGACTCTAACACATACAGACTAATAAGTCTCGTCACACCTCGTCCAACGGCACGAGTTAAAAGTGGGGCAAGACAGCCTAGTAGGTATGCTGCAGGAGTCGGCACTGAGGGAAGAGAACACTTCGGTGCTCGATTATGCCAAACCTATGGTGTGCATAACAATTTTCCTGAAGATCTGGAATTGATACATCTTCCAGGTTACTGAAAAGGGAAAACAACTGGCGACTCGGGCACATAACTGCATAGTGATGCTTCCATGTGTTCGAGCAGTCTTATATGGATGCTTAAAGGAAACTGGTGGAGTCCAAAGCAATTGCTTGAATTTGGGGCTCGGCAAAAGTCACCTATGAAGAGTTAACGTAGCTCGCATGAAACTAGATCTTCTTGTAAGATCGTGCTTTCGAAAATAAAAACTACTACGGGTGGTGGGAGCCCTGGCAGCTTGTTGTCACCCACCAAAAAGAGGATGGACCATCGTAGTGGCATATGGTTTCCATGAGAGTAGGTAAAAGATTAAAAAGTGTCCCTCACGGGACCTCAGGGGCGACCTGTCTGTCGTTGATCCTCCCCACCTAGGGGCATATATCCGAACTTGCCTATTTGGGTATATGGAATAGGTATCCGAAACGGGAAACTCATGATGCAGGATAAATGTTAAGTCTACATCTAGCATCCAAAACTAAATCTCTACTAACTGCACCAAACTACGTTTACGTGTACTGAATTATATGCGTATGGACATATTTTAAATATACGTATTTGTTACGACCACAGCGCAGTGGCTTGATGTAATCAATGGTTGAGTTACTGAGCCCAAATTCTATAAATTTTTTAGTTATTAACTCGTGATAATAAATTAATTGGTATATTTTAATCAATTTTAAGTCTTAAATAAATAAAATTATTAATATATTTTATTAAGCTGTCTAGCACTTATATGCTCTTCGTCAGAATAATACATAATGGGTAAATATGGAAACAGATACATTGCATTGTCATTTGAACGGTAACTAGATCAAAATCTTGTATATCCAATAACCGTGAGTTAAGAAAAACCTGAATTGTGTTCCGGCAAAACTCCAATAGATATATGGAATTAGATGAGCAATTGACTGTATGTTACTCAAGCCTTCTATATCCGTTTGACGGTTCACGTTATTCTTCGTTTTCTTAATACAAATCATTTAATGTGAAAGACGATCTTTGTAATTGGAAACAGTTTTAATAATATAGTTGTTATTAAAATCAATATCAACAGTATATAAATCTGTTAGTAACTACAAATGTCGTCTTCTCCATGAGATGATTTGCATCAAGAAAACGAAAAACACCATGAAGCGTCAAACATATATAGAGTGCTTGAGTAGCATATACAGCCAATTACTTATCTAATTCCCTTTACGTGTTGGAGTTAGGTTTTCCTTTTTTTCTGGAACACAACTCAGGTTTTTCCTAACTGACGGTTATTGAATATACTAGATTTTGAGCTAGTTACCGTTCAAATGACAATGCAATGTATCTGTTTCTATATTATTTACTCATTATTATGTAATTTCTGATGAAGAGTGTATCGCATTTGAAAGCTTAAAAATATAATATTAATTTTATTCCATTAATTCGTAAATTATAAAAATTTTCCTACGAATTTATTATCACGAATTAAAAACTAGCCAATTTAAAATCAGTAGCATGCCCATCCATTAAAATATGTTTAGCAATAGCGATGGTTTTAGGTTTGTTTCATCTAATGGTAGAGATGTGTCCGCTTATTCTGACAAAGAGCATATAAGTGCTTGAAAGCTTAATAAAATATATTAATAATTTAATTTATTTAACTCGAAAAATTGTTTAAAATATACTAAGAAATTCTTGTGGATTTAAAACTTGGTTTTATATTGATATTAAGTCTGGCTAATTGCCAAATCGTAAATCTTTGTTGCAAATATTTTGACTTAATCTGAAGATTGTAAAAATGGCACTTAATTGTTTACTTCCTTTCATGAAAATATGTGCGGCTGTAGCCTTAAGATAAGGTAAGGTATTTGATTGTTATTTACTGCATTGCAAGAGTAGTAATTACCTTAGACTATAGAAAGGTAATTACTGTAAATTGATTAAATTCAATGATTTAAATTACTAAATGTATTAATTAATGCAATAAAAATTACCTTTAATTAATAATGAAATTGTTTTTCATTGTTACGTTATTCTTCAGTTCTTTAAGGCAAAAATAAATTATACAGAGATAAATTGTGCACATAACTTTATGTAGAGGAGAAAGATTGAACTGTGGACCTAAGAAGATGATTGTAAGTTCGAAACGCAAGGGAGACTCAAATGGAGACCAAGCTCGAGATGAGAAAAAGAAATCAAGAGAACAAAATCACGCTGTAAGAAGAGATAAGACTTATTGAAAGTATTCTGAACAGAAAAAATTCTAAATGGAACTCTATAAACAAATCAGGTTTTCTGCAATATTCAACAATTAATTAATCATCAACTGTAGGTTGCGGTTTTCTGTTATACGTTTGCATTTACACAAAAGTGTGCATGTCAACTTTCACGTACACTACACAGACAATATGGGATTATAATACTATTTATGGTGTAAGCATTCGGCGCGTGTTCATTCGGTGTAAAATATTTCGGCGCAAAGTTAAGGTAATTCGCTGTGACGCTTGCTCAGCACAATATTCAGTATGTGTCGGAAATTTATAATAATATACTAAAACATATTGGGCATTGTAATTTTATTTGCAAAAGGTATTTTGGAGTTATGTGTCATGATTGCTTCTTCCGTGGTTTGGAATCCACGTAAAGCGTATCTTTATGTATAATCAGCAGAACCGGAAATTAAATATGGGATGATTCAAAAGTTTTTCGTTGGCTTCTGGTCTTCCGTTGTTTTTCCCTTGTGAAATGTAAACTATCAATGGAAAAAGAGAAATTGTATTGATAGGTTTCTAGTTTGTGTGCATAAGTAGTAATAACAATAGTTGTATCCGGTTGTGATAAGATGTAAGGTCGATTATGCAATATTACATAATTAGTAATTATCTTGAACTTTAAGGATATATTACCGGTAGATTTTGGTTAAATTATATAAGTAACAGCACTGACATTTAGCAAAAAACTTTCTTGTACTTGAAAGCTTGTAAAACAAATGAAGCTTGTATAAATCCATTTTTGCTATATCGGTGTTGGAGAATGGATTACATTGAGTTATTAAAAAAGTTGTCAGAAACTGTTGAAAAAGTTACAGAACTGGAAACATATTATAATAATAAGTGGGTCTGCTGCAAATTTACGATAGTACACCTTAATACCCAGCCTGTAAACATTGTAACATGCGAGGTCGTTCTTGTAGTAAATGACTATTAGGGCGTGGTTGTCAAATGACCTTCCATTCGCTATATCCTTATTCCTGTTATGTTTTTATAGTGTATGGATTTATTAGTGCAGCCAACTTGGAAGTCTATGACTTTTATCAAATTAATCGCACGGTATTGTGTAAAGGTATAATTAAAAAAAAAAGAAAATAAATTTGAAGGTAATTCGAATAGTGGGTGCAGACTGATAATAATTTAACTTAAATGGATCAAGCACTATCGTATAGTCAATTATAATCTATTTATTATTTACAAGGATTAAGTGTTACAAAATAGTGCAAATCTAAAGGTCTTATAAATTGGCTAACGCAAATAAGCATTTTATTTGTGTTGTTATAATATTTTCTAATTATTTTAATAAATAGTTATCTTTAGTTTATTGTCAATATTTTATCGTGAGAGTTTTTTTGTTACCGCTAAAATTAAATAATAATTTATACAAGTAGTAACGATCTAGTTCAAAAAAGTTCTTGCACCATTATTTATGGGCTTTTATTTAAATTACGCAATGTTAATAAACACAATAGCGAAAAAAGTAAAGAAACTACACAAAGAAGTAAAAGAACGTATTAATTCACAAGAGATGTTAAGTGCTATTAAATAACCTTCAACCTTTGGCATCTCAGAAAACGTAAATGTCAAATGAAAATTACTAAACTTACTAGACAATTTGTAATTCTTACATAACAAATATTTAAAATTTTTAACAACTGCAAGCAGGTAATTATGGCGCATGTAACAGCAAGCAATTAATTAGCAAAAAATAATTATGATGGAAGGAAACACAATTGTGACCTCCCCCCCCCTCGAAACATTGTACCGTCACGGTCCATTTTCCCTTAGGGTACGGAGTGGCATGAAAGAGTGATATGTTTACCTTATTTTCCAAAAGCTTAATTATAATACTAAGTTGGATTCCCTGATCTTGTGAATCCTAAACAAGTAATCAAATGTCGATGCTACACCCATATTACATTTTATTCAAATACAAAACATTAATTAATTTGTATAATTATGTACATTTTAATTATATAGTATTTAAGAATCTCAACAGCTGTTAGAAGAACCTGATGCGATGAAGTAAGTCAAATTTATCGATTTACTCCCATAAATTAGTGAATATTTATAAATCCATACCATGGATTTATTCATGGGCAAATACTTTTGTTTTTATAAATATCAATTAATTCTGTTTTACATCTTGTTAATTATTTGGAAAGTTGAAAACAGAAAGTATTTCTAATGTATGGACAGTGTAATATTGAAATCAAGAATTGAAACGAGAATGCTAATATTTCTAAATAATTTTACTTTCATATCGCAAATACGTTAAAACTTAAAACTGTGCGCCGTTAACAATATTAATTAAAAGTTAAAGCAAAAAGTTAAAATTATATTGAATAATAATTATGGGCACCAGACTTTTACATTCGACATTTAAAAATGTTCACTTTTTATAACAGAATTATAAATATTTATATTATGTTATAACACTTTTGGCCAGTAGTGTGAGTTAAATGCTATGGAGCGCGAAACCGTGGTTCTACGCCTAAGTTGCATCGCCAAAATTGCATCCAAGATACGGTACATTAGAAAAAAGCAAGAATATAGTAACCAGAACATAGATCTCTATCAAATTGTCATGTAATACATGCAGGTAGTTATTGTACTGTATAATAAAGAGTTGCTTGTGCCGTGGTTTGGATTCCACATTAACTCAGATATTCCCAATATTCTGTAGTAAGACAACTCCAAATATTATAATTTTCAATTACAGGCAATATTGTTCTTCTTCTTATTATTATTAAGAATATTATATAAAAACCATTCCTTATATGCATATGTGTGACCTGATCTGTGACCTTAAAATCGGGAGTCTAAATACCTGCCATTAGACCAAACTACTTGATATTAGTCTTAACATCTTTGATTAAATCAAAAATTAGTGGGTTAACATTTGCGCAAGTAGGCATTAAGGGTTGCCGGTGGACTCAAGGGTAGAAGCTTAAGGGCGGGTTGTACCAACGTCGGTTAAACCTAGTTCAAACTTTGAACTAAAAACGGGGTTAAAAACCCCGTATTTAACCATGTTGATTGGTTGAACTAAGTTCAAAGTTGAACTAGGTTTAACCGGCGTTGGTACAACCCACCCTAAGTTAGCACTATAATCAAGTATATTGCGTAGCGATGGGGACCTTATAATATTTTATTTCGAATAAAAGAAAAGAGTTTCCAGTGGCCTTGATGAAAATGTATCAAGAATTTCTTTTTAAATTGTATTGAGTAGTTCGAAAAATGTGATCGACATTTACAACTATTGGGTATTGCTAAAACATAATTTCTTATCCATGTTGGGCTTATTTTTATAGAAGTGGTTATGACAGTTGACATTTGAAACACTTAGAATTTATGTGACTTATTATAAGTTTATAATGTGTTAATTTGTAAATGAAAAAGTATAATTTATGTTAATTATTTTAGTATTTATTTAATTTTGAAGTATATTTATCTTCTTTTCGGTTTGTTTGATTATTTACATAGAAACAAATGCTAATAGACTTTGTTCTGATTTTTTCGTTCTGTTTGCTTCATAGCTTCGTCCATTACAAGAATATCAGGCCATATTACATAGAAAAACTTCCTATGGGTTTTCTCATGAGAACGCAATTCGTGGAACCACGTCCCAGATGGTCTGATATTTTTGCCAAATTTTCCTCGGACCTGTTTTTAGGAAAACCCACATGTAGAAGTTGTTTCGTGTAATGCGGAGCAAATTATTAGTTTTGTACGGTTAACCTCAAATTTAAATTGATTAAAGAACTGGTAGGACCTTTAGGACTTAAAGGAATGACAACCATTGACACATAAGCCACTCAAGCGAATGTATGAATTCCAATAGTAAAATTATTGAACTATCATAATTATAAAAGCAGCAATCAATCAATCAAAGGTATCAATTCAAATGATAATCATTAATCAATGATGAAAAGAAACGGGCGCTGGTTGCTAAGCAAATATATTTTATAGCACGTGGTTTCTTTAATTTAAAGTAATCGATTTTAACGTAATAAATCTTTGATTTGCATTTGATTTTTTAATTTAATATTTTTATTGATTTTACTTTAGCACAATAAATTTATTGCTTCTATTTTGTTTTAATTTTATTAATTTATTAATAATAAATATTACTATGCAAATTTAATTGAACGCAATAAATTTCTTGCTAAAAAATAAATCTTAGCTTAGCAACCGGTGTTCGTTTACCTTAAGAGGGAAAGTCCAAGTGACTGAAATAAATTGAAGTGAAGATTAAAATGAAAAAGGAAAATTATCGATTGAAAGAATAAATCACAATTATTCATTTTGTTCAAATGGATGACTGTGTTAATCAAAATAAATCATTAAAATTTCTCAAAATGTTTTATGTGCCTACTTATGTAAAGTAATTATTTTGGTGTCGTGAGTGCGTTAAAGACATGGTCTTAAAAAGTATTTATAAAAACAAATTAGCTTTATTCATGTAATTGAGTCAAGGTGAACAATTCTTACTTTTGTTATAATTGTATTAGAATATTAAACTATTTTTACATATAGTAAATTCCAGAAACGCTTTAATTCTTTTCCAAAGTGTAATCGAAACTATTGTTTTTGAAAACTAGGAAATTGTCCTTTTAAGGACATCCGATTTGGGGTTCACACTTTGGTTTAAAATTAGCGCAATTATAATTTTTTTTAGTAGGGTATCATATTAGTTACCTTTCTTATCAAGTTTAAATTTTGTAATAGCAGTAATAAGGAACCGAATGACATTGAAAGCATTTAAGGCTGTAATTAATTAATTTCCTTGTGTTAAATGAGATCCCATGCATTTTTCACATTTTATTAGCGTTTTGCAAGAACGTATGACCTCTGTTCAACATTTTATAATAAAAAAATTCAAGAATTTTATAAAATTTTCTCACATTCTTTTTCTGTCTTGGCGAAATTTGAATTTGAAAATTTTTTTAGCTGCCTCCTGGCGGAGGCAAAAGTGAACGAATTAATATTCTAATGTTTTTTTGAGAATTTCATGTTATACAATAGAACTAATAATCAATATAATGCGTTCGCGTTCGCCTGGCAAAAAATACGACGATTATGAGTGAAAGGGGGGGAACCATTGAACTTGCAATGTCGCGTCGCTCCGTAAGTCGGTAGGTAATTCACACGGCTATACGGGTGGCTAACAATAGTTACTTAAAACAATTAAAAATTCTTATGTTTAACAGTTGTTTGATTCGAAGATACAAATTACTTGTGGCAAGCAAATATTTATAGTCCTTGTTTTTATGTATTACATTATGTACAGTTTGGTTTTATTTAATATCAACTTTCTTAATTGACTTGTTTAGTGATGCATAGTACTAGTAGCCAAGTTAACTAATAATGTTTCTGGGTTACCATACTTTGTAAGTAAATAAATAAAAACATGGTTAGTTGCAATCGTATGTACCTACACCGAGACTGTCGTTATTTGACTGTATTAAAAGTGAAAGTCTAAGTGAAAGCTGTATATTTTAGTTGCTACTATTTGGCAAGTCTATAAACCTACATCAAAAATCAATTAAAAATATAATTTAATAACATATTCATAATTTGATTCTAAAACTTCTACTGTCAAGTGCGACGATGCAGCATTTGCCATCATTTTTGAAAATTTCCTTGACGAGAAGTCTCCTGACCCAAAAGAAGACAGCCAAATTTTTTTGGGAGTTTTTAGGGTGTTCTATTCTATTTTCGAAAACCATTTCCGGCACATCTTCAAAATCATGGTGCAAAAACCATGTAAATGTTTCGCTATACTCTAATTAATTCAAATTAAATTTATGAGTTATTTTAATAACAATAACTAATAAAGATGTTTAGATAATTTAAATTAGTCAACTTCTTCAACAATACAAACTTACAATAAGCAATAATTATTATGTGTAGGTTTAAATTGGATGTTATGAAACAGTAGCCCGCGGGTTTAATTAACCGACCCGCAGACATTACTTTTTTAGTGCTATACGGTTTAATTTTTTCCCGCCGTATATTTCAAAAGACGACCAACAAATGACTTAATATTATTTGATAACTGAAAAAGTTATATAATAATAATTTTGATAAAACTGACATAGAAATTTAAACCACCGAGATTGGTGTCACATATCCATAACCATGGAATGACATTCTATGGTTCATGTTAATTCGACGTTTTTTTGTAGACCAGGTTGAATTTAATGCAATTATAATTTTTCAATTTAAAAATTAATTTAAATACTTGGCAAGAAATCGATCATAATTTTTGTAATGCATGCATATGCGTAATAATAAACTTAATCAACAATAATTTTCGAAAAGTAGATCAGTTATTGCATAAATGAAAACCTCAAGAGTAATGCAATCAGTTACTACAATAAATTTTTCTTATGTTTCTGAAATATATGCAATTGTAAAATTACATCAAATTAATTTCCCTTTTAATTATTGCATTTTTGCAATTTTTAAATTTTGAGTTATTTTTAGAAATTTTTATTTCTTTAGAAAAGCTTGAAAATTCATGTGATCCAATTCCAAAGCATTCAGTTAAAATATTTTATGTGAAGAAAATAGCATGTGTTGCCAGGGAAGAGTTTTGAATATTAATAGGAATGTTATAATAGACAAAGGAAATTATAGAAAAAACATTTAAATTACAGATTTTTGATATAATTTGACCCTGCGTATAGTCATTGTCCCCAAAATGGATCTAATAGTTTGTTTATATCTTGAATGGTTTAGTGGGTTATAAAAGTAAAAGAAGAAGCATAATAAGCATGTTTGGAAAGAATAGACAGTTCTACATACATAAATAAATATTAATTATATTAATTACCGTCTTGATATTTAAAAGTACTACTGATATGTATATTTATAAATTTTTTAGGATGACGTTAACACATTCTTCGCAAGTTAAATAATTCTCCATGCACGAAGTAGGTTTATCCTTAACTTCCTCATTATAAACATACAAAAGCTATGATATCCTAAGAACAACACAACAAATTAAGATTATTTTTTGGAACACATAATTATCTCGTCCAAAATACATAATTAATGGCAAAAATATCACCCTCCCCCTAAGATCTAATCAGTCCAAAAGAAAACGAAATATCAGAACACCAATTCAGATTTAGATAAAAAGCCCCAGGTTAATGGAGTCTGTTACTATTTATACCTAAGGCATTCGAAAAGAAAAAGTGATATTGATTAAGCATTTGATAAAGTTTGTATAGGTAAGTATTTTAATGAAAATCAAATAAAAGCCGCTTGACGACCTTGCGCAGAGAATGTATCAGATAAATGCCAAAAACTTCAATTAAGACTCGACCCTAAAACGTCTGGTGTACCTCAAGGTAGTAGTTTAGGACCGGTGCTTTATTTACAATTGATACAATACATACAACAAATTTCATAACATTCGCAGACACACAGTAGCCACGCCTATATTCAATAAAACATTTCATAATCTTTTAAATTACTTTTTTAAATCAGTTATTTATGATTTATGAATTTCAACAGTAAAATAAGAAAATTCCTTATAATAATTTTTGTTTCATTCAAGTCCATGTGTTAGCTTTTCACCTTCAAACGTTTTCAAGGTAAGAAGTTTCTTAAATGTTTTGATAATTTCTTAAATGTTAATTTTTCCAAATTTTTTGTTTCCGATTACGTACTAGCTGAAGACTCAAATCGAGTCTTCTGCTGCGCATTAATCAATGTAGTAAATCACAACTCACATTAACAAGATACAGCTGGATTAGGCTGGTTTTCCATTATTGCGAAAACTGTAACCAAATCGGTCATCAGGTTCTAGATTACTCCATTCATAGCTCTTTATTCATCAGAAGACTAGCGAAAAAACTTTACTGATCCAGTAGCAAGAGGTAACACAAATCGTCTAAAAATAGTTTTCTAATTGATTGTCCAAAATAACTCTCATGGTAGTACACAAAAGCATCTGCTTTTCTATTTGTTTTCCTTCCTTCCATTATCTTTTTCTTTAATCCAATTCAAGCTGCTTAAGTACCCTGGATAAGTTTCTTCTGCATAAATCCAACTATTGAAATCACTTAGAAATCCAAATGCCGTTTTTGCAACGCTCGATTAAACTCCGATTAGCTTAACCAATGGTTGATCAACCAATGTGCACTAAGGTATCATCAAGGATACATAGATACAAGGATACATGGTGCGTATCAAATGAAATTATTATCTATTATAAAATTAACTGGCTATTAACCTTTAAGGTAGCACTTTCAAATAGATTTGGCAAAATTTTAGTATAATTTAGAATAAAATGTCTAATAAAATAAATGGTTCGATTCATTAAGGTCGCCCAAAATAGGGTTAATTACTTGTTACCGATGAAAACAGCTAAATTTTGCTCTAATACAACAAAATTTGTATTATTTCGCAATTAAAATAAAATATTTTTGGTTTCCGGTCACGTGTTTTTAAACGCGCTTGTCAGTGGCCAAAAATGAAATGCAAGACCAGCAGTATTTATATTTTGACTGTGTATAATAATTCGTGATGTTAGATTTTTTTAAATTTGGATTTAATTATTTAATAACATGTAAATGAGTTGCGCAAAAATAAATCTGAGTCATGGGCAAAGGACATCCTAAAATTCCTACGATTTTTACAATTTAGTATTCCATTAAGGAGTTTATTTTTAGAAAGTTTGGAACCAAAATTATTAATTTCTAAAGTAAAAATTTGTTGAGATAAAAAAAATTATTAAATTATTATCAAAGTTGCAAATCTTTGAAAATTTTTTTCGAAATAAAATACCGTTACATAATTTTATAAAGGTTAATAAAAAAATATCTGTAGAGAAATTTATAGCTAATCTTCCGACTTGATTTATAGTCTAGGAGCACCACGTGCGTACTATTAGTGAAACGCTTAAATTACCTGATGGGAAATGTCAAATGTGAGATAAAAAATTAATTGAAATATTTTATGAAATCAGGGTAAATAGTTCGTTTAGAATATCACGGACGTATTTTAAATTTGAAGGATACTCTAATTAATTAATTAGTAACAGGAAATTTTAATAGGTTTGCTATTATGGTTAATAATGTCAAAAATATCGATAAGTATGATATATTGGGGTATTAATATTAGTTTTACGATTATTACACGCATCCTGTGTTTTTATATAATCATAAACGTTCAATTTATTTTTTACCGAGTTGTGTAAGAGAATTTAGTGTAATTTAGATTACAAATGTCATTTAAACGACATAGGCAGCGTGTACCAATTTCGCATGCTGCTGATTTCGTTTTCAGTGCACTTTATACTCATTTTATTTTTTAAAGAAAAATATTTTTATAGCATAGAAAAGTCAATCACTAACAAAATATTTATTTTTAACGAGAAAGTCATTGGAAATATGTCAGATAGTAGCCTAGATGGTATTTAAACAACTTTTGAAATAATTAATATTGTATAAGAATTGTTCAAGTTTCTTTTATTTTTAATTCATTAATAACTTGAATTTAATAAAAACAGGCGGTTAAATTCTTGAAAAAGATAAAATATATATAACATTAATTAACAAAAGAAAAAAAACC
Source organism: Rhagonycha lutea (assembly GCA_958510855.1). Taxonomy (NCBI): domain Eukaryota; kingdom Metazoa; phylum Arthropoda; class Insecta; order Coleoptera; family Cantharidae; genus Rhagonycha; species Rhagonycha lutea. Next base: position 3,143,634 of record OY294042.1, read on the forward strand.
AATGGTTAACCCCAGTTTTCAATATTTAAATTTATATTGCTACCTACACCAGGATACAGACTAATATTAGTACCTATTAAATTTTTTATAATTCGTAAACACGTTTTTGAATAATGAAAATGTTGAAAGTAAAATTTTGTTAAAAATTTAAGAATTTTTAATTTCTTTTGTTGATATTTGATGTAGCACGAAATTGCATAGTGTTTATCAAGATACGTGAAAAACAGCACTTTTAACGCTTTGGTTATTATGAATAGAGGATATTTTATTTTTGCCTAAATAAAATAGTTTGATATTTAAAAAAGTTAATTAATTCTTTATGTGACTAAAATTAAAATATAAATAAAAATGGACTTGATTACACTTTCTAAATAGATGACAGATTTGAATTAATGTTAGGTTAGGTCTGATATTTAAAAAATTCTTTGATATAGTAGACGTCTGGGAGGATCGCGAAAGATGTTTCTTAACGCATCGATGATGGTATATAATTTAGATTTTTTTTTTGAGAAATGTTACAGTAAGGTAGGTATGTAATAAATTTTAATAGTTGTTATGAAAATTGCAAGGGACTTGCTTCATAATTCGTTTAATGCTAAAACGTGAATAGCCTTTTTGATGTAAAATTTTATTGGTAAAATGAAGCAATAAATAATCGAAGCTTGTAATATCTGTAACATTTTCTTTTACGATTGGGTACCTATTTGAAATTAGTATCCGTTAATTGTAGCGGGCGTGTGGACTAACCAGCTATTTATCAAATGTCAGGGACTATTTGCAAAATAAGAAAATTATAAATTAAAACTCATGGTCATGTCGACTTAGAGATTTAGGTTGTTGATTTGAAAAGACTTGTTCAAGAGATTGATTTTTCTTAATGGGTACTACTATTCCTGTGGGAACCGCTAAAACGTTATTTAATAGAATAGAACAGCATTGGCACACATGTGAAACTTGAGGTACGTTACGTCCTTGCTTTCTAACAAGTATACGTTGTTGTATTGAAAAGAAACCATTATCGAAAGTACAAAAGACTTTTAGGTGCTATATTGATGCAAGTTAATGCATAATAGTTAAATTTACTTTCTTTTTTATTGAATTTTGTTTGGGATTAGTGTAAAGATCAAATTAAGTAACGCGATCGGTATGCGCATGCGCGCGTCATTACGAAATTCAAATTTATATTTTTGCAAAACGAAAATAAACAAAATAGCTGAATGGTAAATGTATTTTACAAAATCGAATGTTTGTATTCAAAGTTTTTACTTTACACAACACACCGATATTTGTAAAAATAACGAACCGTTATATTTAGGTAAAATTGAGCCAACGAATTAAAAACAAATGAAAGTGTAGTAGTAGGTAGATAAATTTAATCTAAAATATAAAAGAACTTACCAGAACTAACTAACGTCAACAACACGATACGAGTAAAAAGAGCCATTATAAATTGTAATCCACAAAATCACACGCAGGAGCTAAAACCACATTTTTATTAAAAACTTTTTATTAAATCGACAATCTCCTCGATTGTGATTACGAGAATACACGGCCGCAAATGCAGTGATAACTCGTATTCACGCAGACTGAATCGCTACTTAACAAAAGCGGTTTCTTAAGTGAAATGTTCCAGTGGGGGCCTTCAGAGAAAACTAAAGCCCCACTTTGTAATATTTTCCCTAGATATCTTAAAACATTCACCATGAAAAATCCTTGAATTGAACCACCTTAGGGTCTTCTAAGGTTTTGAACAAAACCCACGGACCTTGCAGCTCAACGTTAAAAACATTCTCTTTCAAAAATATCTCTCAACTCGAAACAATTAATTTTAACATTTATTATAACAATCACGGCATTATTTCAGGATATGAAGGAAATAAATAAAAAAGTTCATTGAAAACAACAATTATTGTAACGATTGAACTTAGCCATATTATAACAAAGCTTCACATATTTACTCAATAATTACGTATTACCAGTTATGAAATGTGCGTTACGCATGGTTTGAACGTAATAATTTTTTTATTTTTTCTATTGTCAAATTAAACAAATTGAAAATTTTATTTTAATAATAAAACACTTTCGATACCGTAATGTTTATTTTATAATTTGTTTAATCCTAACTTTCATTTAAAATTTATAGATATTAAAGATTTGATGTGACTTTCTTTATCTCATCATAAATAAATTATTCAAAATTCTCCAATACGGTTCTGTTTGCAAAACATAAATAATCACCAAAATTATTTAAATCGTGAGTTATGCTAGGACATTAGCAGTAAAAGTTAATAAATATTCCTAATGTTGTCTTGCTGAGAAAATGGATTAAGTTTCAAATGTGGAAAACCTCTAACTGAAATATAAAAATTAGAAAATAATTATAGCTTTTTTTTTATTTATGAATATATTACAATTTCTCCCTTACGACAATATCAATCTCAACAAAATCACAAACAAAACATTTAGACGGTCTTCAAATTGTAACTGATATTTTTTGCTCAATAATGGGATTTCCTCTTTAACACTATAATTTGTAAATCAGAACTAATGACATAATTTGGGACATATCAGGAAGCACTACAAAACGTAATAGGTACATACTTTGAATTGGAAGCCTAGATCTTTGGAATGTCATAAGCCCATAATGGGGGGCGAGTTGCCAGCATTTTCCCCAGCTTCAGGCGTGTTTTTCAGGGTATAGTTCAGTTTGACACCATCGTTTCGACGCCGCACGTTAAATATAAATAAAATATAATTTTATTATTCATTCATTTTGGTTGGTACCGCACATTTTAAAAAGTGTATAATCTACCAATCAGGATGCATTGTTATTGCATAACAAAAATACTTTGATAGGATTTAAATTGATTTAACGATGATGTAGTATCCTAGATTTACCGGCGTGGTTGCATTGTCAAAATCGACTCTCCGCACCCTCCACTCCGCTCCCATCCGCTAATTAAAAATATCCCCTAGGGCCTATCTCTCTTTTTTTCGGCAAATTTAAACCAAATAATACCCTTAAACAGTGAAATTTATTCGATGTTAACTGTACGTACTTTTTGTCCGTGTGGCGTCACGTACGGCGTCGAACCGCGCGGCGCCGAAACATGCGGCGTTAAATCGTTCGCGTCCTGCTCCCGTTTTTCACACTCAACGCCTCAAAATTAGTCATATTAGTCCAGTCATTCTACGAACGACATAATGATAAAGTCAATTTCATTTAAAAAAATGGGGTCGTCTAGAAGAAAAAATTCTAAGAAAGATAGCGCTTTTTGCATCGCCCTAGCTGATGTAGAACATAACCTAAAAAATTCGAAAAAAAGTCGAAAAACCGGTTTTTTGCGATTTAAGAATAAACGAAGCATCTTACAAAAGAAATTTAAATTGGAAAGTTGTAGATAATGAAAAACTCTATCGAATGCGACCAGAAAAATGGAAATTCGTTATTTATTTTCGGAGAAAATCGAAAAATAAAACAGTCAAAAATTGCTTTTTTTGTTTTTGCTGTGTTTTTTACAATTTGCAAATTAAATTATTCTTTGTTCAAGGAAAATGTTGCCTCTGTCGAGTAGAAGAAGAGCTCTTTTGAAAAATAAAAAAAAATGATTAATGCACGATTTATAGCGGAATTACGAAAAAATTACCTTTTCGTAAATCTGCCATTGCTCACGATGGAGATGGCCTAGAGAACCCAACCTGGGCTTACATTCTTCGTAAGAGATGGTACTATGATATAATTATGAAGGTAATATTTTCAGTCACTCTCTAACCTCAAAAAATGGGCATGAATATCGTAATATCGCAATGCGGGTATACTTACAGATGCAGATATTAAAAATAATAATGCGAACTACTAATATCGTTAAATTTATTATAATAGGGGACAGGTTTGCAGGTTGCCACCTACTGCAGGTTGCCACCTATCTTGGATTTTGGTGTTGGACCAATGTCATAAACTAAATTTTGACTGAAATCGAAACCTAAGGAGGTGTGATCACTTTTAAACTAGTTCTGGAGCGGACAGAGCCACTAAGACAGTGTGTGTTGACAAAAGTTTGAAAAGTTGTATCGTAAAAATTTAAAAATTAAAATTGTGTTTTTGTTCTGTGGTCATAAATTGAACATTTTAATCGAGAAATCAAGGTAAATATTTTTTCTGTGTTGCTTTTACATTCAACTTACATTATCCTAACAAAATTTCAAACATATCATGAAATAGCAATTTTTTTCAGATATAATTCTAAAATAGTGCTAGAATGCAGGTTGCCACCCTTTACGATTTGCAGGTTACTACCTATCGTGTTTCGCTTGTTTACACTCATATGCCCGTTTTTATGATTGTTTGATGTTTACAATTGCTATTGAGTCAAAAGTGAAGTGTTTTTATTGCATTAAATAATTAAATTTGCAAGATAATATGGAATCATGCAAATTAACATGAAAAATCAAATTTTGATTTTTTATGCCAATTTACACTAATTTTTTTATGTTTACGACCACTGAGTGTCAGTAAAAACCCATAAATTTTATAAATCAGTTGGTTTTCTTTCCGTTTTTCTACATTTTCAGCAATTTCTCGATGGGTGGCAACTTGCAAGCCTAAATTTCAAGAGCTCGATTTTAGGTACTTTTGAAAAACTCCTGTATAACTTTTATTTTTTGAAAATTCAAATAATTTCTACGTCAGGATTGTGCCTTTTGAGTTCCTCTTTCCAACGAATATTATAATATCAACAATATGTTGATTTTGTGACGAGCTATGAGCAAAAAAGCTAATGGGTGGCAACCTGCAAACCTCTCCCCTACTATATACAGAAATTGAATTAGTGCTTTACTCAAAAGTTAAAGAGCAGGTCCGCTTATCGCTCCCAAACGTTCGGATCACTACTAACTGGTCAGTGATAACGTGGTGGTAACCACCCTTCGGTTTGGGACCCACCGATTACCGGTGCAGATGTGCCTGAAAGAAAACCGTTATCTTTCCTTTTCTTCTATATTTTCTACAGATATGGCACGGAAGTACATACACTTGCATTGCGATATTACGATATTCATGCCCAATTTTTGAGGTTAGAGAGTGACTTAAAATATGACTTTCTTAAAGTATGTGGTAGTACTATCTCTTACGAAGAATTTAAGCCTAGGTTGGGTTCTCTAGAGTCTAGACCATCTCCATCGTGAGCAATGGCCCATTTACAAAGAGGTTATTTTTTCGTAATTCCGCTATAAATCGCCCATTTTTCATTTTTTGAAATTTTCCAAAAAAGCTCTTTTTCTACTCGACAGAGGCAACGTTTTCCTTGAACAAGGAATAATTTAATGCAAAATTGTAAAAAAAACACAGCAAAAACAAAAAAAGCAATTTTTTTATTGTTATTTTTCGATTTTTTCCAAAAATAAATATCGAACTTTTATTTTTCTAATTGCATTCGATAGGTTTTTCCATTATCTACAACTTTCTAATTTAACTTTCTTTTGTAGGATGCTTCGTTTATTCTTAAATCGCAAAAAAACGGTTTTTCGACTTTGGATAATTTTTTAAGTTATGTTCTACACCAGCTAGGGCGTATCTTTCTTAGAAGTTTTTCTTCTACACGACCCCATTTTTTGCTTCCGGGTAGTATAATTTTCGTATTTTTTCTTAGAATTACTGGACTATAATATAGAATAATAAAGATGCACGGGCATAGAAAATTTGCTCGTTCTCGAAAAAGTCGGAAAATTTGCAATTTATTTTGAGCCCAAAATAAGAATGTTGGAAATAACTTACTTTTTTGGCCAAAGTATGTTATATAACATTTTATAAGCGGTTACGGCCCTAATACTTTCCTTTTTTTCTCATCCAGCATAACTAAATGTAAGGCTTTTTGAATTACTTGCCTTTGGCTTCAACAGCGATGTTCTCCAAATTAGTCATGCCGAATTTTCATAGTATGTCGAAAAAATGCAAGGATAACCTCTTTGGTATGTTTTAACTACAAAAATTAAATTATCGAAAAAAATTACTCTTTCCAATAAATTTTATGTATGTCGATGAGAAAAATCGACTGCAGCAGCGATTTATGCCTAAGTATGCTAATATTTAACATTTTATGGGCGATTAAAATCACTTTATTCGATTTAATTTTTAATCATAATCCAAGTCTTTATAAATGACTTGCAAGAATTTTTTCCAGATAAGGAAGCGTTTTTTGCATTGCATTAATTAAATTTTTTTTGATGTCAAAATAATAATGTTAGAAAACAATTACTATTTTTATTTTGACTAATTCTTATGTATTTCGATGATTTTTGCATTCTACACTAGAGCTGCAACTTTTTATCGATAGTTATCGATTACTTCTTTTTTTTTAGAATTTCCTTGTAGGGAGAAGAAAATCTCGTACGAGACACCGTCACCATCTATGACGGTAGTGTCGGACATTCACCGACTAAAACTTCCCCCCTACCCCCTTCGCTATACGGATCCGCCTTTTACACCTACGGGATATCCTCATGTCTTGTCCCTTCTTTTAGCTTGACGTTCCGCTGCTTCATTTTCAGTCATTTTTTAGGTTAATTTTAGATCCATCCATCTGGATGTTGACCTGAAGCACTTTCCTCCTTCCTGAGATTATCACCGCCTCTAACTTGGCCGGGATTAGGGCCAGCCCTTTATCCTCATCCTATTATTTAATCGAAGAACGATATTATATTTTTGAAATATCGATTAATCGAGATATATCGATAGTTATCGTTCGATATTTCGATAATAATTATCGATAGCTAATGTTCGATATTTTGATAATTATCGATTAATATTTTTTTATCGATAACTATTATTATCAACGATATAAAGTTATCGATAGATTTTTATTTAATTATCGATATTCGATATAGATTTTTGGATATCGCCCAGACCTATTCTATACTCTCAAGTTAGTCATGTATGTAGAATAATAATAAAAACGACTTGGACATTTTGTGAAGACAATTGCTTTTTCGACTAATTCTTATATATATCGATGAGAAAAATTGACTGGCGCAGTCGGTTTATGCCCAAGTAGCAAGCATGATATTTAATATTTTATGGGCAAATAAAGTCACTAAATTGGATTTTAATTTCTAGTCATCTCCAAGCTTTTGTAAATGGCTAAACAGCATATCCGCCAGTTTCGGTAGCCGTTTTTGCATTATGTGTCCCAAATTTGTCTTGTAGATGAATAAAAGAGGGCAAAATTTAAATATTGGAAAACAATTACTTTTTAAAGGATTCTTATGTATTTTGATGAGAAAATCGATTGTAAGTATGAATTATTGAACATCTCATAAAGTCACTATATTTGATTGTCAATGTTAAAAGTTTTTGAGTGACTTTTGCGAGCGCTTCCGTCACCACGAGGACCGTATGTCGCACTTTAGACCTCCAAATTAATTACGTAGAATAATAAAACGACATGGTTATTTTTATAGGATTCTGGTATTCTTTTAACCCAAAAGATAAATGATTGATGACAATTACTTTTAAGTGCATGTTGCTTCCCTCGCTCCAATCAAATTTTGGGGTAAAATTGGTTTCAAACGTTTGAGCTTCTACGAGTTTTAATTGTTCTCGTTTAGAGCCTCAACCGCAGTAGATGTAATCACCAAATCATTGGGGGGGGGGGGTTGCAACGTTGACCTCCATGTTCTCCATGAACTCCGAGCAAGTCGCGCGCGGTAAAATACAACTTTCAATTTATTTTATCACATTAAAACGCAGTTTAGGTCATCATATTAAAAAGATATAATCGCCTATGGCACAGTTTTTCATGCTAACTGCCAATCGCCCTTTTAATTACCCTCTTCCGAAACTGAGGTCTGGTCTGAGCTTAAAAGACATGTTTAAAATTTACTCAGTTTTAGCTGTTTATTCAACACTTACATCCATCCGCTTTGAATGTGCATTTCAAGCAATGATGGGAACGAAAGCCAAAATTCGAAATAAGTCTAAATTATTATGGATAAATATTTAAAAATAAAAATCAGTATTAGTTCCTGTACATTTTTCCGTTTCCTTTTAGTAGTGAAGTTACATCCCTTTAAAAATAAATTTTATTTGAGCCACATTTAAGGTTATTCGCGTTTGCTTAGCGTAAAATAATTATGTGGGTCGCGATAAATAATTGTGATTCTAAAATGTGGATCTCTGTCTTAAAAAGTTGGCGAAAGACTACCTTATAGGCAACCCAACATAAATATTCTGTGCTAGAAATGCAACTCTTACAAAATATGAACAATGTTAGTTTGAAAAGCAATTTTTAGCTCGCCCAAAATATTGGTCCTATTGCGTTTATAATTCTACACTTCCAAATTAGTCATGTATTTTTCTGGGATACGGAAAATAATTTGGGAAAAATAATAAGAAAGCCGTAGGACATCGCATAGCATAATGCAGCCATTGGTTTTACTTTGATCTGTTATTAGAACCATTAAAAAACTATGTAATAGCATATTTAATTAATTTATTTATTTTATTGTCTTTTTAATTGCACAAAGTAAACGAACGAACAACAAATATATATTTTGGAAGTTTCTACAGTTACTAATTTCGTTTAATATTTTGAAATAGTACCGAGAAGATGATATTTGTGTTAATTATATTTATGAAGTGTGCGGTGGTAGCTCAGCCTCTTTTATTTGAGGTGATGTTTGTTGCTCCAGTTCGCTTTCCCATTTTTGTAAAAGCTCGATGACAGCTGTGTGTCCAAATGCAGCAGCTTCCCTTAATGGTGTATTTCCCCATCGATCGTGAATGTTATAGGGAACACGACAATATTTTAATAAAAATTCGACACAATTTACATGACCTTCCGCTGCTGCCAAATGGAGAGCCGTTCGACCATCATAATCTGATAGAGTCATATCCATTCCAGAAAGCTTATGCCTGAAAAATGATATGGTGAGACGAAAACTTCCATGTTGATTTGTTACCTTCTTAATGCTGTAATATCGCCATGGGCTGCACAGAATAAGAGATTCACGATGTTTAAGCCTCTGGTTTCAAATTTATGACGTCTAGGATCGGATTTATCTGTTGCGTGTTTCAGATTATCGTATCTGTGGAAGTTAAATTTTTTCACAAGCTCCTAAAAGTATCAAAACTGTGTTAATCGGCAATTTAGTTTATCATAATTTACCTCGCAAAATTGTACTCCTCTACAGCTGTTTCCCAAGGCATCAAGAGGAGGAGACCACATACAAATACCCATGACGTTGGGAATAACAACTATTAACCCACCACAAACTCCCGACTTCGCTGGTAATCCTACCTAAAAATGTTTGGACTATTATCTATTTACTTAGATAAAAACTTATTTAAATTACTTTAAATGCAAATTGACCTGAGTAATCGTACATTCCACAACTGTGCATTAAGGATAGCACATCTCTCACGCTCTCTGGACTTAACACTTTTTCTTCGGTGAGTGGACAGATACCACCATTAGCCAACGTTGAAGCCATAACAGACACAACATCAGAATTTGTTTCCATAGAACAGCACTGTAATATTCTGATTGGAAAAACTATTAATTTCATTTTCTATTTGATTTACCTGAAAATAGAAATCCATACATTCCCTAAAGCTAGTTTTCTCAGGATAACACTTATGTTCTCTCATATAAAACCCTAAAGCGTAGTTTCTGTCTGCAGCTTCTCTTTCTGATAAAAATACTGCGTTATTAAAACCTAGGTCTTCTCCACCTGCAAGTCTCTGAAAAAGATTGTATATTTTAATAATGGAATGCCGCTGAAGTTTGCTCGATTTACTAACCTCAAAATAATTCATCGTAAAATCAAATTTTTCGGCTAATGTCATTTCTGGCCTAATTAATGTTTTTAATAACGCACAAATTAAAATTGCTCCTGCATTAATCATTGGGTTGTGAGGTTTCTCTAAAATTAATAATATAAATTCAGAAATATGAATAATGAGAAACTACAAACTATTGTGATCCAATATCAGCTCATTGAAATTTCTTCCACTGGGTTCTTGGCCAACATATTTATGAACTTCTACTTCACCAAGTTGATGTAAAGCTATAGCGTACGTCAGTGGTTTACTACACGATTGTAACGTAAATGGAATATTGACATCTCCAATTGAAAATCGTTGTCCATCGATAGTACAGATACTTACACCCCAGTAATTCGGACTCATTCTAGCTAATTGTGGTATGTAACTAGCAACCTATAAAGTTCTAAATATATCGTCATATTTTATTAACACATTAAAATACCTTTCCATCATTATTGCTTTTGCACTTCCAATATATTTCTTCTATATCTTTTGCGAAAGTTTGGAACTCCGGAATGATAAATTGATGTCTAAATGCTCGCGAAATTAATCCAATATTTTGCGATACGATACTAATCAAAATATGAAAAAAAGAATAAATTGCTTGGGGTAATATAGAGTCTGGGGGTGTGATAATTAGGGAAAAGCACGTCATAAAGTAATTACATCAATTATTCTGGTAATTTTGGTATCAGAAATAATCATCGTAATTAACTGGAATAATGTAAACAAATAATAATTTTATGTAATTATATCGAATTATATGTAAATAATAGTTTGACCTTCTGTCTTGCAATAATTTGAAACTTGTTTAATCTTTATGAGCATGATGTTTGTTATACCTACTCAATGTTTTGTAGATGAGCACTGCAAGAATGTTCTGATTGTAGATTTTTACCTTTCCATAAACAGACTATTGTAATTGAAATCTTCTGTCCACTTTACTACTTGGTAAACCTTCGCCAATAATGTTTTTGTTCCAAATAGATATATTCATCATCAGATTCTATTATGTTGTATGCATTTTGGTATGGATATATTTTACTTTAGAGGTTTCTACATTAATAAGACCATTTCGTCCAGCAAACAATGAAGATTGTTTAAGAGTGTTCGGTGATTTTTTTTTAGCTTTTCCAGTACTATATTGATGATTTTTCGAGATTGTATAATATGGTTCCTTCCAGCTCTCCCGTGCTCATCTTACCAACCCTATTCGCGTTTTACATTAACAAAACGCCACCACACGGAATAATTTCAAACTACATTTTGGACGTAATATTGTTAGTGATGGTGGCGCCACCAATAGTAATGTAAAATGCGAATTAGCTTAAATTAAAATTGCTTCTAACAAAATTTCGTGTGATTTTCCGTTATAAAGGGTGATTCAATTGGAGGTAACAATTTAAATCTAGCACCATTGTGGTTCTGTCAAAGAAAAACAATTGATATTTGACATGTGCGATTATTAAGCATAGTGCCATTCGAACATGATATAGGAACATGATAACAAATTCTTTTTGACACCAATTGGACGATATTGCTATTAAGGTCATGTGGTTTCAACAAGACGGTACCCCATTTCACACTGAGCGAGAAATAATGCAGTTATTGTCCACAAAGTTTCCCGGCCGCGTTAACTCTCGTTTCGGCGACCAGTGTATGCAAAAAACCCCAAAATGATTCCAGAGTTAAAGGACGAGATTCAACGCGTAATTTATAAATTACCACAGCATTTATGCCAAAAAGTTATGGAAAATTTCATTAAAGGAACGGGAGTCTGCAAGGGCAGCCATGGAATTGATATAATTTTTCATGTTCAATGCCATAAAACATTATATTAAAATATAAATTAGAAAATGATTACACAATGACACAAACTCACATACACTTAGGCCTCTAAATCGGGCTCATTGTACTACCTCCGATTTCCCAGCAGTGCATGTAGCCAGACTAGGAATGGAACCGTAGTTTTCCGTTTCCTAGCCTGCCGGTATATGCTTAACACCACACTGCTGGTTACCAATATGTTTTATTTCAAGTTTAAATCGTTACCTCCAATTAAATCACCCTTTAATTCTTCAAACACAATGGAAATTCCCTAAACTTTTATACTTATAAAAAATGTAAAATTTCAACCAATTACTCGAGTGAAACAACCCCCATACAGAGTGCTTGTATTAAAGAAATAAAAAATAAAAATTAATTTTGTGTAATTATACCTTCGAAAAGTTTCTAAATTTAAATTTTGAGAATCTATCATTGCGCTATCTATATTGGACTTTTTCTGTAAAATTCTCAAGTTATCCATCATTTCTTTCAAACGTGGATCTGTTTTTCGAAGACCCGTCATCCTAAGTGCCTATAATATTATATTTTCATATTTTCAAACTTGAAAATTCAAGAATAGTTACGTTTAAAAATTTTCCCATAGATAACAGTCCCGTATCTTCACTCTTGAACATTTCAAATAATGCATCTTCTGGATTGTTGAAATCGGCTGACCTGTAAAACATTGTTATCACCGTTTGGTTAGTTTTTAAATAGGTGGTTACAATACAAGAAATGGAAACTTTTTTCTTGGGAGTCACTAGAAAACCAAAAGTTTTCTGATATAGTTGTAATCTTTCAACCTGAGAGTTGCGTCATCAATTTTGTGACCTTCAACTTGCTGCAACCAGGTTTACACCACAGTATAGAATGATTTAATTGGGCATACATTATTATCGGATCCCATTTATTATCATCTTAATATCTATGATTGCAGGTCACAAAATTTATGAAGTGAAATTACCTATAGTGTAGTCTCAGCAGTGGCCGATTTGTGAACCGAGCAAGAGGAGTGCGCTTGGGGCATCGGGAATCAAGGTGCCTCCAAAATAGGGAAATGTAATTCAGAATTAACCAATATAAAATAACAACTGCTTGGCTATATTTAAAGGTTTACTGATGTTCAGGTTGTGTTAATTATGAAAATTGAAACTTATTGGTAACAACAAATTAAAAATTTTTAAAAATGCGACCTTCAAAAGTCCATGAGGAATTTCCAGTTAAATAATAACACTGATGAAAATTTGATCAGATTCCATCATGATGGATATAATTTTAAGAAAAGTTATTATATAGATTGGTTACAAGGTCGCAGGCTGCATAATATAACTCTATAAAATAGGAATTTTGATAAAAATTAAATTTTGTTCAAATATTCTGAAATGTTATGAAAATATTAATTTTGTTGAAATAAACACAGGAAAAATAACGAAAAAATTCTAAGCCCTAAGATGCATTAGATTTGCACTTATTTTGATTTCAATGCAATATTTGATTTACATTTTTTGAGAATAATTAAATTTTGTTCAAATATCCTAAAACTTTATGAAAATATTAACTTTGTTGTAATAAACACCGGAAAAATAACGAAAAAATTCTAAGACCTTAGATGCATTAGTTTGCAGTTATTTTGGTTTCAGTGTAATTTTTGATTTTAATTTTTTGATAAAAATTTAATTTTGTTCAAATATTCTAAAACTTTATGAAAATATTAATTTTGTTGTAATAAACACAGGAAAAATAACGAAAAAATTCTAAGCCTTAAGATGCCTATGCTTTGCACTTATTTTTATTTTAGCGCAATTTTTGATTTAAATTTTTTGATAAAAATTTAATTGTGTTCAAATATTCTGAAATGTTATGGAAATATTAATTCTGTATCAATAAACACAGGAAAAATAACGAAAAAATTCTAAACCCTAAGATGCATTTAGATTGGAAGTTATTTTGATTTCAGTGCAAAATTTTTGATTTGCATTTTTTGATAATAATTAAATTTTGTTCAAATATTCTAAAACTTCATGAAGATATTAATTTTGTTGTAATAAACACAGGAAAAATAACGAAAAAAATTCTAAGACCTTAGATGCATTAGTTTGCAGTTATTTTGGTTTCAGTGTAATTTTTGATTTTAATTTTTTGATAAAAATTTAATTTTGTTCAAATATTCTAAAACTTTATGAAAATATTAATTTTGTTGTAATAAACACAGGAAAAATAACGAAAAAATTCTAAGCCTTAAGATGCCTATGCTTTGCACTTATTTTTATTTTAGCGCAATTTTTGATTTAAATTTTTTGATAAAAATTTAATTGTGTTCAAATATTCTGAAATGTTATGGAAATATTAATTCTGTATCAATAAACACAGGAAAAATAACGAAAAAATTCTAAACCCTAAGATGCATTTAGATTGGAAGTTATTTTGATTTCAGTGCAAAATTTTTGATTTGTATTTTTTGATAATAATTAAATTTTGTTCAAATATTCTAAAACTTCATGAAAATATTAATTTTGTTGTAATAAACACAGGAAAAATAACGAAAAAATTCTAAGCCCTAAGATGTCCATGATTTGCAGTTATCTTGTTTACATCGCAATATTTTTTATTTATATTTTTTGATCAAAATTTAATTTTGTTCAAATATTATGAAATTTTATGGAAATATTAATTCTGGGTCAATAAACACATGGCCTAATAAACATAGGAAAAATAAGGAAAAATTTCTACGCCCTAAGATGTATTAGATTTGCGGTTATTTTGGTTTCAGTGCAATTTTTGATTTCAATTTTTTGATAAAAATTGAATATTGTTCAAATATTCTGAAATGTTATGAAAATATTAATTCTGTTGTAATAAACACAGGAAAAATATCGAAAAAATTCTAAGCCCTAAGATGCATTATACTTGCAGTTATTTTGATTTCGGTGAAATTTTTGATTTAAATATTTTGATAAAAATTTAATTTTGTTCAAATATTCTGAAATTTTATGAAAATATTAAATCTGTTGTAATAAACACAGGAAAAATAATGATAAAAATCTAAGCTATCAGATGCCTTAGATATGCAGTTATTTTGATTTTAGTGCAATTTTTAGTAAAAAAAAAAAGCATTAAAAAATCGTCTGCGGCGCTGTTGGACGGGCGCCTCGTACACCAGAGGTTCATATCAATTGCTTTAGGGAGTGTAGGATTAGTGAAAATACTAAGAGGAGGACCTTAAAATTGTTTTGCGTTTGGGCCTCATAAGTTCTAAAACCGCCAGTGAGTCTCAAGTTAGCAGATTACAACCATACTATATGAATTTATAATGTACGGAAAAACCCATCTCCACAATTGAATTGATGACATCGGTGATCAAATTAACTATGGTATTTTTTTAATGAGTTATTTGGAAATCAAATAGAAGTATGGTTCCATTTATTGTATTTAAGAAAATAAATCACAGATAACTAAAAAAAAAACAAAAAAATGAAAACAAATAACAAATAATTATGAACATTTTGCAACGATTTTACAATGTATGATTTTGGTTATTTCTTTTGGTAAGCGTAAAAAGCATGATAGAATAATAGACTAAGAGGCAGCGACGGATTTCATCCAGGAGTCACGAAAATTTTATTGCTTATAGATAGGCACCTCCTCAATAGAAAATTGTAAATGGCAGACGTCTACCTGGTCAAATAAGGGGGGGGCAACGGGGTGAATTTTTTAAAAATGCTAGACGTCTACCGACGTCACCAAACGGTTACATATTACGTTTTTAAAACGTTAATTACTCCCCTAGCCGACCAGATAGACGTCTGCCAATTTCGGTTTTATATTTAGGGAGTATCTATCTATTAAGCCATAAAATTTTCCTGACTCCTGAAATCCGTCTCTGCCTCTTAGTCTATAAGGACATATCAACCTTTCTTAAAAATCCAAAAATGTGAGAAGTATGGAAAAACAGTAATTTGCCTTAGTAGGTAAGTAATAAAAATAACAATAAACAAATTTAGTTAATTTGACAAAAATAGATATGTAAAGTTATTCGGATAAAAACAATATTAATCTTTAATGAAAACCGGTGATTATAATTTAATTTCCCTATCAGTTACTTTTGAATTTTTAATTACTAATAGCTTTTATATTGCCGACTAATGTTGTTTGTTCAAAAAAACAAGGTAGATAGATTATTTTTTGTCGATTAAACTATTTTTGTCTTTCGATCGGTACCTAATTGGTATGTCGAGATTTTGTCATTAGAAATGGATTATAGCGACGTAAAAAGAGTGGTGGAAAAAAATCAAAATAAAGTTTTTGAATCGTAAGATCCGTAAGAAAAATCTTAAAAGGTAAAACGTAGTACCTAAGAAGTAACCAATACCCAGCTCAAAAGAAAAGCTTTAGGCAAATCTAATAGTAATTCTGAGCTTGAAGATGAAAAAGACCACCATATTTTCAGTCCAACGATGAAGATGATGATGCTTGCATCTGTGGTGAGGTGGGAGGCCGAAAACCCAGAGGTAGATTACTCGGTAGATAGTTTGACCAAATTAAGCAAGGGAGCGCCGAAATATCTCCCCAAACAGCGATCAGAAATGCAGAGGCAGGCAAGAATAGAACACGTAAATAATTCAATGGGATTGCGATTATTCACACTTGGAAGCAAAATCCATTAGACATTTTTCATCTTCGTTAAGTTAAGTTGATTGTCCAAACTTTAGGGACGTATTCTACTCATCAAATTACTGATACAAATTGTTAAAGACCTGAAATGATTCTTTAAAAAGTTATGGTTACCTGAAGGTCAATACACCTGACGTAGTTCCACCTACCTATTGGATACTCATGAACATAATTTTTCAAAAATTGAAATGTGTGGGGGAGGTTAAATAAGTAAAATTTCCCCAAATCAAATAATTAAACTTCATCGGAAAGGAGCAAACTGGGGTCGCCCATGTAAGTGTTTTGATTTTTTAGAGAAAATACAATAATATGCAAAATCTAACGTCTCATTTTTGTTTGAAATAAAAGTGATTCTTCACAAAAGTGAAAACTAGCAACAGGTCGGTTTTGGCTGCGTGCGGGATGCATTTCAATGTCACGTCAAATAAATTCAAATCAAATTCTTGAATTCGTAAAATTGACCTCGAAAAAATTAAAAAGATGTACTTTAGCATTACACAAAACATTAGCACATTTCATGTGCGAATTTTTGACTTTAAGTATTACGAGTATTTCGCAAAGTAAATGTTTTATTAATTACAAAATATGAATCAGTTACTCCAAACTTTACAATATGGACTATCTTAGTTTCTTCTATTATTAGTTTATCCCCCCCCCCAATAATATTTTCTAAATGAAATATTCTATATACTATTATAAATATTTACCATGGCATGTATTTCGCTTTTGTTAAAGCTCATCAGATGGATTTAATTTGAAAAATATTTAATCCACTAAAAAAAATGTTTTCGTCGAGATTTATGATCAGAGGAGAACTGATTAATTCTAATGTTACTCAAGTGCTTATTAAAGACCCATTACTCTTCGAAAAGGATGTATTAATTTGGTATGAATTACTGTTTTGGCCTTGGGAACCTATATATTATTGTTCTCGACTTTTTCGGACACCCTGTATTTGCACTTGGTATACTAAAATGGATCAAAATTAAATTATACGCGGTTAGTACTTTATGATATGCAGGTTTTTATCACTTTGGTTTTCTATATTGACATTACTGTTAAAAGACAATTAATGGTTTTAATTTATTTGTTCCTTCCGGTTACAAACAGTAATAAACCCCTTTTAATGAAAACTACCCCATAAAATTGTATAGCTTAAGGGTTAGAATTAATATCAAAACTAAAAACTTTGTATCACCTGTAAATTTAATTCATGGGCGAGTTGTAACGCTGACCTGCACTGATGAGATCAAGAGAAATTAGAGCCAAAACCTTTGGAAACGGTTATAAAATTATGAAAACGAAACAAAAAGTTAGATGATTGTTGTGTTATTACAATTTACTTATTAAGCAAACTAATGCGTATCGTTTAGTGACAAACTACTTAACTACTAATAACTAAATATCGTGGAAGGCATTTGCATTAAATATTTGCTTTAATTAAAGTAAATCGTTACTTACAAATAAAGGTAATTTGAATCATGGATAAAAGAGAACCTCCGTCTGAAATAACGTTTCAATTTTGAATAAAAAAATACTAAATTAAAATAAAAACACTAACACTTGTTAATAAAAATTTGTTGATTACTAAAATAATACCTCTGTTGATTATTTGCATCGTGATGATTTTTTCCCTAAAATAAGTTATTATAAAATTTTTGGTAATTACCCTAATGGGTCACTTACTTCTTCACCAAAAGTGCGATCACACAAGGTTCTTATTTTATGACGGAAATTTATAAATTGCTTATTTAAGCCAAGTCGATCATAATTTCTTAAATTGGACAAAATTTGTCTCATTATGATATTATTAAGATCAATAACGAAACGTCGAGCTGACAACTGAAAACACCGGCAATGTACCGCGTCGCCCCAATAACGCACGATCTATATAAGATACTTTGACGAACTAAAACGCGCGCACTCAAAAATTTTCTCGTAAAATCTAAACAAAAAAAACAAATCCATTATTTAATCTATTTTCAATGCCGTGTAATTAACAATGACTCGATAATAAAACTAGCCAAAACAATTTGTTTATTATTTCGTTTCAAATTACAAAAATATACAAGACATTTTTACTATAAAATACTTATACAAAAATAATTTGTGATGTAACAATTAGTCCAAAACACACATAATACGTAACTGTAAAAAATCGGCCGTACTTCAGACTAGGATCTACTATAAATACAAATTTTACTTCTCTGCTCTACAGTATGTACAAAAATAAACATAGTATTAACAAATTATTTACAGTCCGCTTATTAGTTTAGTTTACAAAAAATATATTCATATTATTATATTGCTAATTAATTATTTTAAATTAAATATTATGGACGGATATATTTTATTTTTTGCGGTAAACGTAAAGGACATTAAGCGGCATTCACATCAAGGCTTAGGTAGAAACTGGCAAGAGCCAATCAGATTGAAGTATTTTAAAAAAATACTTAAATCCGATAGGTTCTTGCCCTCTTCTACCTAAGCAAGCATGACGCTTTCAATGTGAACGCCGCTTTAGTACACACCCAAAAAGTCTCCATCATTTACTCTTACTTGCATAAATAAAATTCTAATTATTTTTGCCGCAAATATAACCGGAAAAATGAAGCGTTGATGGAGGGTCCAAAAAGGAAGCTCTTTGGCAAACAGTAAATTTCGTTTTCTTCCAATTTTTAATAACAAAATCGTTAAATTTTTGTACGTAATAAATTACTACGCGTCCTTTCGTGACACCTACCATATTTTTCTATACCTTTCAAACTTCAAATTAGGAATAATCAATTTCAAATTGGTACTAATAAATTTCAATTGAAAACAATCAATCACGGTTTGCAATTTTTCTTTCAGTTGTTTTTTATATACCAGGACTTGATAGCCTTAGTGGAATCTATCCGAAAGAATTAAGTCGCAACGCAAAAGTTTGCGAAATTATTAAATTAAATGTTAATTTAACAAAACATTTAACTCTGGTACTTCACACTTATATTTTTTAACGTTTCCTGCACACTGGGGATTTAGAGACCCCACCATTCTTTTTAATGAAATTTTTTGGGTAAACAATTTTTAAATAGTCAAAATGTATTAGTCCCAATTTGAAGTTGAAAAAGTACAGTTACTGGAAAACCATTTTAAGTAACAAAAGCTAAAATATTTCGACTTTTATTTATTATTGCTTTATTGTACATTATGTAGTAAAAACATTTTGATCCACATTATCACAAGTTGTAAAAATAATAAAAATATTGCAACCTAAATTGTCGTTTCTGAGTCCACTGCAGCTTGGTTCTGTGAACTATATGCTGGTGGTCCGCTATTCAAAAATACCATAGAATGTGTACTTGGAACTTTACTCGCATTTTGATTTCGCTTTTGAGGTACTTGAGGTGTGGCATGATTATTATATTGCTGTGATGCTCGATGTCCAATGAATCTAGCTCCGTGAAAATTTGAGTAACTTGATCTAACAGAAGCGGGTCTGTTGTTATATAACTCATCAACATCGTCTGGGTCGTTAAGAGATTGCAAAGAAGATTGCTGGTACGTTGGATTACTATGTCCATTATTTTGCCAGCTTTGTTGTAGCACGCTGTTGTTGTTCAAACTGTAAGTGGAGAACGAATCTACCAGTGATTGATTGATTGAATCGTTGTGAGCTTGTGCTTTGCGTTGCTGTTCCAACAATTGCGTGACAGGATTTTGGGCAGTTCTCCGAGAGCTTCTAACAGAGGAACGAGAGTTATTGTACCTTCTGCTTCCAGAACTTTGTCTTGTTGATGACCCTCGCGTCATTACGCTTCTGCGTTTCACCCGCCTTGGAGTCATGGGTTTTGGAGACACTGGTGCAGCAAACTGATTATCAAATTCAGAATTATCCTTCCGATCATACTGCTGACTAAATTCTATTGAATATAAAGATTGCCTTTTGTTGCTCATTTGTTGGGTTTTATTAACTGCAAAAAATATTTGAACGTAGTATTTACAAAATTATGTCATTAATAAATTCTTTTTTGTTATTTATACAACCAAAATCATTATAGTGAAACATAATCTTGCATAATAAAACAAAGTACAGGTATACCTTGAGTTACACGGTTAATTGATTCTGTTTCCGTGCAAGTCGAGACTCGGGATTTGCGCAAACTAATATATTGCGTTACGTGTAACAGGAAACCGTACAACTCGATTTAGAAACTCATAAACAAGAGAAGGTTAGGTTTCAAGTGTAAAAATTAAATTTCAAACTGGATCTAACCTAAAAATTGTTCGAAAACCGTGGAACTTGAGGGATACATGTATGTTATTTTAAAATGAATTACGTATACTGGGTGTATTAAAAAAATAAAAGGTGTTTTTGTAATCACTAATTTTTTTAAATTGATTACGATAATTAGCTGACATTTATATAGAAATATAATTTGAAGAAATTCTTAAGATCGAGCTAATTATACTTTATATAACAATGCAATCATAAATTAAGAAAATATACAAGACTATAATAATTGATGTGTGAATAAATTAATGAATTTGAAACTAGATTAAAATAATTACACGCTTTTAAGAATTTCATAATGAGAATCTCTCTGCTTGAATTCACACACTTACATACACATTATTATTTTTATCGTGATTTAATTTTTTTATTTATCAAAATAAATTAACACACGTAATTAAGTTTTAAAATAATTGAAGTGAAAACAGAACTCGAATCGGTTTGAGAAAAATTTAACTGTAAATTCAATGATTGATGTATGTGGATGTAATAAATATAGTTTTCAAAATTTCGATAATGCAAGCTATAGATATGGATTTTTGAAATTTTTTTTGACTTTATTCATTCTTTAAAAGGGGAAGCAATTGGAGATTTGCAGGCAGATTATTTTTTTACGTTATCGAATATTTAACCAGGTGAATGTTGTTGTCCCCTCCCCCAAGTAGAATTTTGGGGTGAATTTGATGTCATATGATTGAGCCTCAATGAGCTTCCAAATTTTTCATTTTAGCCTAAACCGTCGCAGAGTTATTCGCGAAATACTTGAGAGGGAGGATGTAGACATGCTGCCGCCAAGTGTTTTTCGTTTGAAAAATTTGCGCATGATTGGATTAACGAAATACTCAGTTTTATTAATCTTGTTTGTTACCAATACCAGTGTTTTATTTTGGAAGTTGCCCTCAGACTAAATTTTATTTCAGAACCTACGTCCCAGCTCTCCACTACTATCATTAAGGGCTGGTTTATACCAACATTGTAGCAATACAAACTAGAGAGTTACCCTCTTCGGATTGTGACTCATTGTATACTCTGTTCACTCAACACATACAGCTAAGCCACTCCCAAAGCAGCGCACAATATTCGTGTATAATTTTTCTATTGCTCGAATTTTGAAAATCCGGTTTACAACACTAAGAAAACTCATTATTCTAAGCAAGTATACGTTTGTGGGGAGTGGCTTAGCTGTATCTGTTGAGGGAACAGAGTATAGGATCTTTGATTAGGCAACCATCTCATTAGGGGTTGTGTTCAGAGGGACAGTTGGTGCTTCACAATTTAGACTATTCTGGATTGAAAATTGAAATGGGGAAAGGGGGACATGCACCTATTAAAAAGCACATTTGCGTTTCATAAGGATTTGTCAACACTAATCAGTAGTTCAATTTTGGCCCGCCAAATTTCTACAAACAAGGAGATTAACAAGATATTTCTAACCTAAAATTGCAAATATTATAAACTATGTTTGAATTGCTTTGAACTACAAAAACGGAGATATTTTGATTTACAACAGTTACTTTTGTTATCAACAAGGGTTAATATTACATGAAAATACATAATATGCAAAAAAAAATATTTTTAATGTAAAATCGAAGTAAATAAAATGAAATTGGCGCCAATTCAAAAGTTACTGCAGCAAAATAATTTGTACTACAATTTTGTAGCACAAAATACTACAGTTTGTAGTTGGCTACTAATAAGTATAAAGTAGTTAATTCTTGCAGTCAAAATTACTACAAAATGTAGTAATTTTCAATATTTACTATCTTTTATAGTTATAAGTACTACAATCAATTTGCTACAAATTTGTGTTAAATATTGTTACAAGGTATTATACTAATTTAAACAAATTGTCTAAATAAGTACTACAAAGGATTTATGGCAATTTGGCTTCCCAAAGTTAACAAAGCCTCAGCTAATCAATGATCAGGAAAGTTTTAATGAAACTGACTGATAACTAATTCTTACAACATTTGAAAACCCATATATGTCCTTCAAAATTGTTCAAGGCTATCCAAAAAAAAGGAGAAGCCGTTCAAGAAGCTTTTGTATATTAACTTCTGCTACTTTCTGAGATGAGGAGTAAGGTGTGTTGCATTCAAGTGCGTTCCCCTACACAAGAGATTACATTTTCATTGTGTGGATATTAAAATTATATGTTCAATTATAAACAAAATAAACACTGAATATTTAAAAACGAATAAAAATAAACAAATATTATATTCAATTGAAGGAAAAATATATAGTGCCAGATGACTAGAAAAATTGCAATTTTGATCGATGTATTGAATTTTCAAACATTGTAAGTTCAGAATCCAATGAGAAGTGGCTGATAAAAGTTGGAGATTAAATTATGAGCCTTCAGCACCGTAACCTGTTTATGCTATCAGTTGTTGCGAAGTTCAAATCTTAAGGTTTCATCGTTTTTAGTGAATTAGTAGAAATAAAACCGGAGTGGGATGGAACCAGCACAATTAACCTATTCCTTATTACTTTTCATAAGAAAACCACCAATATATTTTTTAAATTTATCTCTCCGATTGCAAATTAATGCTTTTGCCCATAAAAAATTGTTTTTTTACAATTCCTACTGGTCAGCAATATTTTTCAAAAATATTTTCAAAATACTTACAACTATTTTCCTTCTCCAAAAATACTTTAACTAGGCACATACTTGTTAAGATTCCCAAAATCTAAAAAAAAATTAAATATAGCAAAGAAAATTTTGAAAATGTTGCGCCTGATTTTTGGCAAAAAGTTTTAAAATAAAATATTGAGCTTACTGCAAGTAAACATTGCAATCCAGCTTGAAATATTTCTACATGTCGATAATCAAACAAACAATCGGTGACATTTTCCCAAGTCGGAACAGGAAAAGTTGTGTTCAGAGTTCCTTTACAGCCTGGCCCATGTTCCCACCAACTTCCGCTATCAGGATCAAGTTTCAAAACTGTACTTTTCTACAAAAAAGTTTAAAATTAATTAAACGACAAGTTATAATTTTTGACGTACCTTGTGATCCAAAAATCCAATGTCTAAGTACAAACAAATTAGAAAAGCGTTCCAAGATAACCACACCAAATTCCATAACGAATACTAAAATATTTACTTTAAAACTAATAATAGATTATTTTTAAATCTTACCCAAGTAATATACTTGGCACGGTATTGGAATGCCCCGAAGAATCCAAATATGACAAAGACAATCTCAAAAAAGTTAAACAAAATAGGTACCCATAGAAAACCAAGAAAGTCAAAGATCTGCCGTTGTATCACAGATAGCTAAAAATTCCAAATATAATTTAAATGGGTAAATCAAAAAAATAAAATCTTACCATTTGTAAAACACATATCGATATAATACCATATCTGGGTTTACAAATTCCCATTATAATAAATTACTAATACACTAAATTAACTAATGGATGTTATTAAATTATTCATTTTCCTTTCATCACAATAAAACTGGACGTTTCCTTGTAAATTTACATTGTGAGTAAATACAAACAAAACCATCTCATACCATTTCTATATTTGCATGTAAACTTGCAGGTTATTTCTTTAAATTATTTAAACACTAACAGATCTTTGTATAAAAAAACATAAATAAACAAAAAAGTTGACACTATTACATTTTTATCACAAAAAAAAACGGCAACATGTTTGTTACTCCATGAATGAACGATGCTTGTAAGTTGAAACTTTTTAGTCCAATGAACTTGATTGGATAGAATGTGGATACAACTTTTGCGTCTTTGCGCGCAATTGGTTGCCTACTACCCGCACTAATTTCCGAACAGTAGCTTTTAATCAGGGGTGAACTAGCTACTTAGAGAATGTGAAAAATTCCGCACGGGCCGACTCTCATTTACTATTTTCTAATTTATAATATTTGCTCATGTAGTTGTTGAAATACGACAATATTTGGCATTTAGCCATTTGCGTTCGAAAATTGCACCGGTTAAGTGGAAGCGGCGTTCGTAAATTATACCAATGCACCGACATCATCAACCGGGTGCAGGATTTGTGAATCGAAATATTTTGTTATTTTAAATTTAAGGATATAACCTTAATTCTAAGCCCTAAGATGCCTTAGATTTGCAGTTATATTGATTTCAGTGTAATTTTTTATTTAAATTTTTGGATACAAATTTAATTGTGAAATTTTATGAAAATATTAATGCTGTGTCAATAAAAACAAGAAAAATAACGAAAAAATTCTAAGCCCTAAGATGCAATAGATTCGCAGTTATTTTGATTTCAATAAAATTTTTGATTTACATTTTTTTGAGAATAATTAAATTTTGTTCAAATATTCTAAAACTTTAAGAAAATATTAATTTTGTTGTAATAAACACAGGAAAAATAACGAAAAAATTCTAAACCCTAAGATGCATTAGATTTGAAGTTATTTTGATTTCAGTGCAAAATTTTTGATTTACAGTTTTTGATAATAATTAAATTTTGTTCAAATATTCTAAAACTTTATGAAAATATTAATTTTGTGTCAATAAACACAGGAAAAATAACAAACAAATTCTAAGCCCTAAGATGTCTATGATTTGCAGTTATATTGATTTCAGTGTAATTTTTTATTTAAATTAATTAAATATTCTGAAATTTTACGAAAATATTAATGCTATGACAATAAACACAGGAAAAATAACGAAAAAATTCTAAGCCATAAGATGCATTAGATTTGCAGTTATTTTGGTTTCAGTGCAATTTTTGATTTACATTTTTTGAGAATAATTAAATTTTGTTTAAATATTCTAAAACTTTATGAAAATATTAATTTTGTTGTTATAAACACAGGAAAAATATCGAAAAAATTCTAATCCCTAAAATGACTTAGATTTCCACTTATTTTGACTACAGTGGAATTTTTTATTTAAATTTTTTGATAAAAATTTAATTTAGTTCAAGTATTCTGAAATTTTATGAAAATATTAATGCTGTGTTAATAAAAACAAGCAAAATAACGAAAAAATTCTAAGCCCTAAGATGCATTTCATTTGAAGTTATTTTGATTTCAGTGCAAAATTTTTGATTTACATTTTTTGATAATAATTAAATTTTGTTCAAATATTCTAAAACTTTATGAAAATATTACTTTTGTTGTAATAAACACAGGAAAAATAACGAAAAAATTCTAAGCCCTAAGATGCATTAGATTTGCAGTTATTTTGGTTTTCAGTGCAATTTTTGATTTACATTTTTTGAGAATAATTAAATTTTGTTCAAATATTCTAAAACTTTATGAAAATATTAATTTTGTTGTAATAAACACAGGAAAAATAACGAAAAAATTCTAAGCTCTAAGATGCCTTAAAGTATCTTTACATTATTAGATTTTGTATTGGATTTTGTATTAGATTTGGTCTAATGTAAAAATTTCCGCGTTTACATTACTCGATTTCACATTGGACTACAACAGTTGGATTTTTCATTAGACTTTTAAGAAATAGGACGGTATCTATTTGTATTGGATTTTCCATTAGATTTGTATTTGTGAGCATGCGCAGTGTGATTGTTTGACTCATGGTTGATTGTGTTAACCTCAAATTTTTATAAATTGCTTCGTTTTGATAATTGATACGTCAAATACGTACCGATTGGCATTGTTTACAACAAAAACTAAAACCTAACTTATGAACCTAACCAAAAATTTTAACATGATTTTATTCACAGCACTGTCATTAGTCATTACAAATCCAATACAAATATCCAATAATGTAAATGCATTTATATTCGAGCATTGGATATGAAATCCAATAAAAATCTCGAATACAAAAATCCAATACAATATCTAATAATGTAAAGTACCCTTTAGATTTCCACTTATTTTGACTACAGTGGAATTTTTTATTTAAATTTTTTGATAAAAATTTAATTGAGTTCAAGTATTCTGAAATTTTATGAAAATATTAATGCTGTGTTAATAAAAACAAGAAAAATAACGAAAAAATTCTATGCCCTAAGATGCATTTCATTTGAAGTTATTTTGATTTCAGTCCAAAATTTTTAATTTAAATTTTTTGATAATAATTAAATTTTGTTCAAATATTCTAAAACTGTATGAAAATATTAATTTTGTTGTAATAAACACAGGAAAAATAACGAAAAAATTCTAAGCTCTAAGATGCCTTAGATTTCCACTTATTTTGACTACAGTGGAATTTTTTAGTTAAATTTTTTGATAAAAGTTTAATTGTGTTCAAGTATTCTGAAATTTTATGAAAATATTAATGCTGTGTTAATAAAAACAAGAAAAATAACGAAATAATTGTAAGCCCTAAGATGCATTTCATTTGAAGTTATTTTGATTTCAGTGCAAAATTTTTGATTTACATTTTTTGATAATAATTAAATTTTGTTCAAATATTCTAAAACTTTATGAAAATATTAATTCTGTGTCAATAAACACAAGAAAAATAACGAAAAAATTCTAAGCCCTAAGATGCATAAGATTTGCACTTATTTTGACTACAGTGGAATTTTTTATTTAAATTTTTTGATAAAAATTTAATTGTGTTCAAGTATTCTGAAATTTTATGAAAATATTAATGCTGTGTTAATAAAAACAAGAAAAATAACGAAAAAATTCTAAGCCCTAAGA
The DNA here is from genome assembly GCA_958510855.1 of Rhagonycha lutea. Taxonomy (NCBI): domain Eukaryota; kingdom Metazoa; phylum Arthropoda; class Insecta; order Coleoptera; family Cantharidae; genus Rhagonycha; species Rhagonycha lutea. The sequence goes on from OY294042.1 coordinate 3,170,844, forward strand.
TGCATTAGATTTGCAGTTATTTTGGTTTCGGTGCAATTTTTGATTTAAATTTTTTGATAAAAATTTAATTTTGTTCAAACATTCTGAAATTTTATGGAAATATTAATTCTGTTTCGAAAAACACAGGAAAAATAACGAAAAAATTCTAAGCCCTAAGATGCATTAGATTTGAAGTTATTTTCATTTCAGTGCAAAATTTTTGATTTACATTTTTTGATAATAATTAAATTTTGTTCAAATATTCTAAAACTTTATGAAAATATTACTTTTGTTGTAATAAACACAGGAAAAATAAGGAAAAAATTCTAAGCCCTCGGATGCTTTAGATTTGCAGTTATTTTGATTTCCGTGCAATTTTTGATTTAAACATGATAAAAATTTAATTGTGTTCAAATATTCTGAAATTTTATGAACACATCAAATCTGTTGTAATAAACACAGGAAAAATAACGAAAAAATTCTAAGCCCTAAGATGCATTAGATTTGCAGTTATTTTGGTTTCAGTGCAATTTTTGATTTAAATTTTTTGATAAAAATTTAATTTTGTTCAAACATTCTGAAATTTTATGGAAATATTAATTCTGTTTCGAAAAATACAGGAAAAATAACGAAAAAATTCTAAGCTCTAAGATGCATTAGATTTGAAGTTATTTTGATTTCAGTGCAAAATTTTTTATTTACATTTTTTGATAATAATTAAATTTTGTTCCAATATTCTAAAACTTAATGAAAATATTAATTTTGTTGTAATAAACACAGGAAAAATAACGAAAAAATTCTAAGCCCTAAGATGCATTAGTTTTGAAGTTATTTTGATTTCAGTGCAAAATTTTTTATTTACATTTTTTGATAATAATTAAATTTTGTTCAAATATTCTAAAACTTAATGAAAATATTAATTTTGTTGTAATAAACACAGGAAAAATAACGAAAAAATTCTAAGCCCTACCATGCCTTAGATTTGCACTTATTTTTTATTTTAGTGCAATTTTTTATTTAAACATGATAAAAATTTAATTGTGTTCAAATATTCTGAAATTTTATGAACACATCAAATCTGTTGTAATAAACACAGGAAAAATAACAAAAAAATTCTAAGCCCTACCATGCCTTAGATTTGCACTTATTTTTATTTTAGTGCAATTTTTTAATTAAATTTCTAGATAAAAATTTAATTGTGTTCAAATATTCTGAAATTTTATGAACACATCAAATCTATTGTAATAAACACAGGAAAAATAACGAAAAAATTCTGGGCCCTAAGATGCCTTAGATTTGCAGTTATTTTTACTACAGATGAATTTTTTATTTAAATTGTTTGTTAAAAATTTAATTTTGTTCAAATATTCTGAAATTTTATGGAAATATTAATTATGGGTCAATAAACACAGGAAAAATAACGAAAAAATTCTAAGCCCTTAGATGCATTAGTTTGCAGTTATTTTGGTTTCAGTGTTTTTTGATTTATTTGATAAAAATTTAATTTTGTTCAAATATTTTAAAAGTCTATGGAAATATTAATTCTGTGTCTATAAACACAGGAAAAATAACGAAAAAATTCTAAGCCATAAGAAGCCTTTACATTTGCACTTATTTTAATTTTAGTGCAATTTTTGATTTAAATTGTGTGATAAAAATTTAATTATGTTCAAATATTCTGAAATTTTATGAAAACATCAAATCTGTTGTAATAAACACAGGAAAAATAACGAAAAAATTCTAAGCCCTAAGATAGATTTGCAGTTATTTTTACTACAGTGGAATCTTTTATTTAAATTGTTTGTTAAAAATTCAATTTTGTTCAAAAAGTCTGAAATTTTTTGAAAATATGAATTCTATTGTAATAAATACAGGAAAAATAATGAAAAAATTCTAAGTCTTAAGATGCCGTATACTTGCAGTTATTTTGATTTCAGTACAATTTTTAGTAAAAAAAAAGTATTAAAAAAATCGTCTGCGGCGCTGGTGGACGGGCCCTCCTACACCAGAAGTTCAAATCAATTGCTTTAGGGAGTGTAGGATTAATGTAAATACTTAGAGGAGCGGCTCAAAAGTGATTTGCGCCTGGGGCCTTATAAGTTCTAAAACCGCCAGTGAGGATCATAATTTTCGACAAAAATATTATAATATTTATTAATAAAAACTCCGTTTTGCAAAAAGTGATTGGATACGCGCATATTTTGTACTTCTAGACAACTATGAATCTTTTGTAGTATAACTATAATAATACAAATTGTTACATTTTCTTTACTGTACTTCGGTGGACAAAAGGATATCGCTTCGGTATTACATTTTGTCACCTCAGAAGTTCCAAGTTTGAATCTTGGCTTGGTTTCTTTTTAAATTTTTATTTATAATTGTCACAAGTTAGTAATTTCTATGTGGATATCGCGATGAGTATCGCGATCGAAATTGAATCCACATCCTTGCTATTATTGTACTGTACCTTTAATTTCACTCTCCCAAATGATACAATTTCTGTTGAGCTAAGTCTGCCGGTAATCATTTAACTTACAATTTAAATACGTGTGACAATTGAACCAGGTTTAGAATGTCAGTAAATTATAGTTATTTGCATATGCGTAACTCATTTGTTGAAATTTTTGTTTTAATTGTTCTTTAAATATCTAAGTTTGTTTAAAAGTAATTAAACATCACTCAAAAACTAAATAGTATAATTTTTTATTTAAAAGTTTATTGTAGCATAAAGTTGAAATCAATCGACTAATGTTGTAACTAAACAAGTATAAATAGCAAAAATACAATAACTAATTGGTTACTTAATTAGGGACACTGCTGAAAGCAACAATTATCAGTAACTGACTTAAATTCTTCTATTTGTAAAGTCATTTCGAAAAAGTCATATTTCTCGTGAATACTTTTTGTCGCCACAACAAGTACACTCTGAGGATTAACTCCAGGCTCTAAAACAATTTACATAAATACTTAAAATGTTGATTACATATTATTAAAAATTTACTTATATCAAGATGAGCGGACAACGCAACTTTATCTAAACTCAAAGCCCAAATATGTAAGTTGTGTACTCTCAGTACTCCATCGATCTTCATAAATACAGCATTAACATCGTTGAAATGAATTCCTTTTGGTATGCCTTCCATTAAAACCAGTAAGGCGTCTTTGATAATACTAAACGTTGTTATCAGCACCAAAATTGAAAATAGGAAAGTACAAATCGGATCGATCAAATTCCATTCTGGCTAAAAAATTATTACAGTTAGCAAAAAGAAAATATTTCACAAAAGCAGCTTATATATTGGAAAATTTTCATTCGGTACTTAAATCTAAAGCTGAACCGAACCTTGGCATTCCATTTTATAAAAAGGCATCAAGTTGATTCCAGAGGAACGATTGGATAATACATACCTTATAATAAATTACAAGTGCAGCTAGAAACACTCCAAAACTTTGTATGAAGTCACCAATTACGTGTATAAATGCAGCTCTAACATTGAGGTTATGCCCATGTTCAGATTTTGCTCCATGAGTGTGACCATGCTGGTGTAATGTCAAACCCATGCTAAAACAGTTATTATGTGAAAAGGATTGTGGAAGTTTATATTTGCTTACATAATGTTAACTGCTAAGCCAACTCCTGAAGTGATTAACATTACTATAGGATCAATATCAAAATCCCTTTGCATGACTCTTTGGATTGCCATGTAAACCAAAATTCCCGTGACAACCCAAATTAAGAGAACCGATATTAAAGCACCTATAACTTCTGCACGGTACCATCCAAACGACATTTTCTTTGTAGCTGGTCTAGTTGCGACCCAAATAGAAAACAGCGATATCATAAAACTGGCGAAATCTGATAACAAGTGAGCAGCATCTGTAGCAATTGCTAAACTCCCCGAGATGTAACCGCCTAAAAATCTGTTTTTAGAAATAAAAATTTGTTTTTAAAAATAGCGTACCTATAGCTTCTCCTATCATGAAAATTACACATAGAATACTGGCCAATATCAATTTTCTTCTAGCTTTACTATCTACTTCTTCAAATTTTGATTTATGACAATGCTTTAGGACTACAAAACAGAAAATGTATTAATTAAATCGAAACTGTAAAATAATTTTTATTTTACCTAAACTTGTGGTGTCTGCATTTTCTTTGGCGTGGTGAGATATATCGTTTTCATGATCAGGTGATTGATAATTTGATTCCAATTCTCCCTCTAATACTGTACAGCATCCTGAATCTACTTTTCCGTGAACACAATAAATCATTCGTTTAGGAGAAGAAGTTTTGATTGGATCGAAACTGTCATTATTATCAATCGCACCATAACCTTTCCGTTCTGGAAAACTAAAATTAAAATGTTTGTAAAATTGACTTTTGACTTTTATTTTTGTATTATTAATTTAAACAGATCGACTTACTTAATACTAACGTAATCCCCTGATTTGTTCGCCATGTCTTATGAAACAATATTTTCACTACTAAAACAATAAATTAAATAAAAATACAAAATACCAGTAACATTATTATTGTACTGTGCACAGTTCGATTTTGCAACGTAGATGTTTATTGAAGAATGAAAGATAGTGCACTCGAACCCAATAATCATTTACTTATCATATTTAAACGACCTGATAATCACCATTACAAGTTTAAACTTTGTTATTTATTTTAAAGTGGGGCGTTACAAAATGATTTTTTATAATTTAAAACTTTTGAAACGCTCATGTAAACTAGATTGTATAATTGAAATAGATACTATAAAGCTATTTGTGATAAGCAAATTAGATGCCTACTATATCTAATTTATTTCTAAGTTTGCTTATCATGTGTTTTGAAATTTTAATTTTTTGCCTTTCTTTTATAGCAAATCAATGCTCTAGTTTAGTAAATACCATGCAAATACGCATGAGTCAAAATCATGCATTTTCCAAATTGGAAAGGCAAGGGTTCATACCATTCATACTATGGAAGGCTTTCATGGTTACTATAATTTGGGAAACGCAGTTCATCACCTCATCAAGTCAATGCAGTGCAATAAAAACATATATTTCCCGCCTTGTAAGTTTGAGGAGGGGGGAGTTTACACAAGTCAGATTTTGGGAGTAGGTACTAAAGCCCCACTAACGCCGTCTTTGATCTAGAATGGAAGGCTTAACAAGATAAGATCAATAAGATAAGAAGAAGTTATGAATGATTCCTAGGTCAATCCTTTGATTAGTTATTAGCTGCTAGGGTTTCCTTCATCCAAATCTTTTAAAATGTAAAATTCAAAGAAATTCCACATGTCGAATCGTCCACGTGTCTTGATTTTTGAATTACCCGCTTCCCCAAGTCACCCATTCTTTTGCTTCATTTTTTTTCCAAATCCAATTGTATGACCCGATTCCAACTTCATTTTCCTGAATGTAACTGACACCACCAGAAGTATTTGTGTATCAGTGATATTGATATTTTTGTTAGTATTTGTTCTGGAAGATTAATCGAGTTGGATGATGACTAGCTTAAGTTATTTGTTGAGTCTGACTCTCCACCTACGTTAAAGCATGCAGGAATATGTTCCAGAATACCTAAACAGTTTTTCAAAAGTTGTCTAACAATCTAATATAAATACTATATAATCGATAAAATCAATCGTGACATTTTTTGTGTGGATAAACTAAAATAAATTGAAATGATAATTACCGAGACGAATCTCCTATTTTGGTCGATATTAAAGATTCGTCTTCGTAATTACCATCCCAATTATTTTAGTATAATGCTATGTAATAATAATTTTTATTATCGATCATAAACGTAATATAGCATTGTCAAATAATACATAATAATTGAAATTACACCAGTAACACATAAAAAAGCAACCTACGCGATATCAAATCTCATAAAACCGAGATAATTTAAAACACACCAAACAGTTTCCCATATCTGCATTTTTTTACCAAACATTTTTTCATTTCTCTCAAACTTAATTAATCTTTTTTAATCTATTGGATATTTTCTTGGATTGTATTATACAGGGTGTCCCCGCACTCACTTTACATAACTTAGATGGTGATAGAGGACACTTTTCTAAGAACAATATTTAACAAAAATTTTTTTCTAAATTTAAACCCAGTTAGGCCTCTTTAAAGCATTTTTTTAAATCTCCACTTTGACGTGGCCATAGCCCCGAAAATATTGATTTTTCAGTAAAAATGGTTTACCTCTTTTTTAAAGAGCGTGAAATAATCTACAAATTCGATTTAAACATTTTCTTGTCTAAAATCAACGGCTTTCGAGTTATGAATTAAAGTAAGTTAAAAAATGTCGAAAAATTTTAGCTTTCTTTTTTTTTTCTTTTTTTTAAAACTCTGTATCTTTTAAACGAAACATTTTACAAAAAATCTGACTTCCCATTCCGGATAGGAAATTTAACGGACTACAACTTTTGTCAAGTAAAAATTTTTGAGAAATCAATCCATTTCACAGAAAATCAGAAAATAATAAACAAGGCAGCCACAAAACAAAATAAATTCACAAAATTTTTATTTTTTTTGAAAAATTATTTTATTAATTAATTTTAAACTATATTATATTATTTAAGTAAATGTTGTAAATAACCACCCTCATTTTCAATATACAGTCGTGCACGTTTTAAAATATGCTTTATAGTATTATTTATAAAATTTCCTTTTTTGTTAAGAGTCATTATAGCAGGGGTGGTCAACAAGGAAGAGGGATTGACCGGTCGATCACGAGGCCAATTTTGGTCAATCGGTGAAAAGTGTCAAAAATTTGAATTTCTGCGATTAAAAGTGTCGAAAAATCGACTATTTTCGATTTTTTTCGACAAGCATCTTTTAAAACAATCACGACTGTGTATTGAAAATGGGGGGGGGGGGTCATTTTCAACAATTACTTAAATAATGTAATAATTTAAAATTAATTAATAAAATAATTTTTCAAAAATCATAAAAATTTTGTTAATTTAATTTCTTGTTTTGTAGCTGTTTTGTTTACTATTTTCTGATTTTCTGTGAAAGGGATTGGTTTCTCAAAAATTTGCACTAGACAAAAGTTGTAGTCCGTTAAATTTCCTATCCGTAATGGGAAGTCAGATTTTTTGTAAAATGTTTCGTTTAAAAGATACAGGGTTTAAAAAAAAAACAAAAAAAAAGAAAGCTAAAATTTTTCGACATTTTTTAACTTACTTTAATTCATAACTCGAAAGCCGTTGATTTTAGACAAGAAAATGTTTAAATCGAATTTGTAGATTATTTCACGCTCTTTAAAAAAGAGGTAAACCATTTTTACTGAAAAATCAATATTTTCGGGGCTATGGCCACGTCAAAGTGGAGATTTAAAAAAATGCTTTAAAGAGGTGTAACTCTCGAGGGTTTGAATTTAGAAAAAAATTTTTGTTAAAAATTGTTCTTAGAAAAGTGTCCTCTATCACCACCTAAGTTATGTAAAGTGAGTGCGGGGACACCATTATCATCCTCCATCCAAGTGAAACTCATCTCTCCTTACGTCATATGTGTTAATTAGAGAGCGGATTTTAGTCCATTATGACTATCTTTAATATTGATGGGAATGTGAAATTTTCTTAAAATGTGCACGATTTATGAAAAATGTGACCATTTGGTACCAAGTTTTTTATGCCTTTTTTGCCTTTTTTGCATTTTCGTGCCTATTTTAAATTTTTGTGCCTATTTGAAGCCTTTTTTTGTCTAATTTTCAGAGTACATTGAAAAACTTCTTTTTAACAAACTCAGAAATTAAAATTTTACTTTTAAAGAATTGTTAAACCGACAAGTAAAGAATTTATTACATTAACTTGAATCATACAAGGAAATCGCGATGTGAAACTTTAATATTTTGCTGATTTTGCTTATTACTTTATCAGTACTTAGGTATTAGTTACCGATCACGTACTCCTTGGGTTTTTAGCGTTAACTGTTTTCACGAATAATTTTTAGTTAAGAGGAATCCTTAAAGTTGGAAAATACACTTTTTTTTCGAAAAATTTGAATTTAAAAAAAATAAAAACACAGTGATGTGCGTCCAAGTGTCCTCTTTTAAAAAATATATTCTTGTGTGCAATTTTCTTGAGTAATAAGCTAGATATCATTGAATTACGAAAGTGTATTTTCCAACTTTAAGGATTCCTCTTAAGTTTGGTTAAGTAGATATTAGACAGGGTCGTGCCTACGGGGGGATGCCCACCCCCGCCCAATAATTTAGGAAATTGGAAAAAGTTGGCAAAATCATTCAAACTTTGGTCAAGTTGGCAAAAGCTGCTAAACCTATAATAGGAAAAATAGACAATTACAAAGAGTTGGCAATTTTGAATTAATTAAGTTGGCAAATTACCCCCCCCCCGCAAAAAAAGTTGGCTGGGCACGTCCCTGTGTTTTAAATGTTGTTAAAGTAAGCTGTATTAAATGTTTTTTTGCACTTTTTTCATGCCTTTTTTATCTGATTGCCATTTTTTAATGCCTTTTTAGGCCATTTTTCGTGCCTTTATAGGCGCCTTTTTTGAGATTTTTTATGCCTTTTTATCCGTTCTCTATGATAATCCATATTGCACAAGTCTTTCCAATTCTTTTCTGGAATACTCTCCTGCTATTACTAGTATGTCCCCAAATCATCACAAAGAAATCAAATGATGTCGGTTTATTTTACATAATTTAATATTTTCTGTCCACTTCAACGCCATTTAGTTCTTAGGGATTCCGGAAAAGCATACGACGATCACAAATAGTAAGAATTTAACTTGCTTGTTAAAGTATTTGGTTTTCGCAGAACCTTGTTGTTCTGAAAACAACAACAATATTTTTTATCAGTAAACCACAAACCTTATTCAAAGTTAGAAACCACTCCATCCCAAGCGAAGACCTCACGTTTCCTGTTGACACCACATTACGTTATCAATAAAAACAAAACTGATTCAAGTTTAGTCCATAGTTTAGAACTAAACATGAGAGGGAATGGAATTGCTAGTCAAGTTTTACAATTTGTATGCTTTTTAAACATTTTCATCTTAACGGGGGGGGGGGGGTACTAACCCTCTCATAAATACGCCACTGTTAGAGGACTAACATATAAATATCTCAAAAATTAAGTGGATGGTATCACGCAAAATCTATGTTAATTTGATTGATTTAATCCTGGAATGAGTTAAATATAGTGGAACAAGTGGGAAGTTGGAGGAATGGAAAAACGAAGCCGGAAGAAGTAAATAAAAAATCATCAAAAAATTCTACGATTTGCCTTATCATTTATTAACTTATAATCTATACTCCAGTAACTTTATCATAATATCATTTTAAGGTGTCACCATCCACTTAACTAATATTAAAATTGTGTTTGTTTTGTATATTTGCTGTTTTAAAAATTTTCCGTGGAATCGATCATAAAATAGATTATAAGTAATTGTATTTTCAAAATATTGAGGTGACTTCTTCTTCCCTTACGTTTGAAACATATTGGCCAACTTTACAAGAATATAATAATTACTACTACATAAAAAATTAATATATTTAAAAAAAAAGGACATTAAAAGATCAGGGCCGGTACCACCAGCTCTGATTAAATACTTTATTGTCGGTTAGTTAGGAGTTAATCACGGTTAAATACAAAAATGTGTTCCATCAGCTTTTTGATCATGGTTAAAGCAAGTTAACCAGCTCAAACTCAACTCAACTCAAACTATCGACCAATTTAATCAGAGCTGGTGGAACCGGCCCTTATTGTTTAAAACTTAATGTTTTAAATGTTATAATTTGTATTCATCAATATGTCCACCTTTTTAACGAATAACACCGTGATAAACTTTTGAAATTCGCTGGATTAATTTAATTACATAATTTAGGCTAATTTGACCCCACACCCCAAACATCCTGTAGATATTGACACAATTGATTGGCATTTTGTGGTTTGTTCTTTAGATTTTCAATTCAATTCGTCCTACAAAAGTTTGATTGGTGACAGATCTGGGGATTAGGGTGACCAAACAATTATTTTAAGTTCGTCAGCAGTTTCTTTTCGCAAAGGAAAACTTGTATACAATTTAGCGGTGTGTTTTGGATGATTATCTTGTTGGAACACAAATACTAACAATTCTATGATGGAATCCTTTCCTCATGAATCCTTGAACTCGAACTAAATCTCTGGAACTTTTACCGCAAAGCATCCCCCAGACTAATACACAGCCCCCCCCCATTTAACTGTTGGTGCTACTGCTCTGTCATATGTTCGCCAAGTCAATGTCGTACAAGCAAACGTCGTTTCGAACCAAATATTTTGAATTTTGATTCGTGATAACACTTTTTTGCATACCGTTTTTGTTTATGCATCGGGCGAAAACACGGTTTTCTTGCCGCGAAACAAACTCTTAGTCCAGCTTATATAACCATATTTTAACGGTTGTTAATGAAACCTTTTACTCTCGATTGTCATTTATTCTATGCGTGATTTGTGGTGCTTTAAGTGTTCGATTATGCTTGGTTGTTGTAACAGTCAACCTATCATAGGAAAACTAATTGTTGCTCGTGGTCGACTACTAACTTATGTGGACTATTGTGTAATGCATTTATTTTAGAGTAACTTCAACTTTTTTTAGTAATACTATATGCCATTTTGCACAAATTATTAAAAATTTGAGATTTTCATGGTGTTTTTCTAAAAATACGATACACACAATCTACACAAAGCTGAAAACTTCTGCACGCAAAAATAACAATTAAATAACTAAAAATAAGTTCTATTACTTACATGAACATATTATTTTGACAATCGAGAAAGAACTGACAATCTTTCATAACTTGTAATCATAAAAAGATTTTTTTATTCATATATCTATTTTATTACTAAAACCATTCCAAATGACATCGAAATGTTATGTAATCTAAAATAATAAGTAATTTAAGAAGACCGACAATAAATTTATAAAAAGCACCTTCTTGCTTTATTTTGAAAGAAAGCACCGATAATAGATTTAGGTATAAATAAGATGTTACGATTTTGAAAACATAGACATCATATTATAATTTTTACTAAGACAGCAACAATTAAGACCGTCCTAAGGTTCGACATTCAAAGAAAATCTAACAATAAAAATGATAAAATTAAAGATGCCGGATTACATGTTTCGATCTCATTCACGATTTTACTCGTAAAACTTATCTCTTCAGACCCGTAATGACTACAAGTAAATATAAAATTTCTTACCAGTTATTGGTCGCCCCTATGATTCGGCGCTCTTATGTGGCGTGTACATATGATTTCTGAATTGAAAAAAAATATTACATTTCGTTAATACATTGATGCGCGTCACTCCCAATCCTAAGATTCCGTGAACTGATTTCAACCAAAATCTAATCAACTAATCCGTTAAAATCTGCAAAAATTATTTTCGATTGAAATGTTTTCCCATAAAAAACTATGCTTATACTTTTGTTTGTAAAAAAATTATTCATGTGTATTATGTATTTTGAATTTTAACTAGTATAATCACTTAAGCGTGAAAAAAAAGATTTGCAGACAAAAGATACTAATCGAGAGAGGAACTTATTAAATGAGTTTAAACGAATTAACAACAAAATCATTTTCACGATAATCAAAAGATACAGTTTTTCCAAAAGTTTCAGTGAATATACCGTTATTTTTCCATTAATTTGTTACATTTGCATAAATTTGCTATTTTTATTACAATAAAAATCTGGAATTACCATGTTTTACATTACATTTCTGGTTTTTTATACTGTTTACATTAAATTAATTTTAAATATAGAAAAATTATTCATCGCGAAATCCTTGAAAAATTATATTTTTTAGCATAAAGTTAAAAAAAAAAGTTTAAATTGCATCGAAAGGTATATAATAAACAGTTACAACGAAAAAATCTTGTATGCAATTTCGATGAATTATCAAAAGTTGGACAAAAATTTTTTTTGACAAAAACAAATTTTAAGTATCCTCTTCATGTAATTAGGCGTCCATTAAATTTATTCCTTTACTACAGCAATTTTTAAGTTTGATGTGTAGTGTATGGCATGGCACCGTCTTGTTAGAACTACATTAGGTTTTGGATATGGTAAGAAAAATTGGTTATCTTGTCCCGATAAGACTTACCATTCATACATAGTTTTCCGCAATTTCACGAATTGTACGCCCAGAAGGAACGTTCCATGGTGATTCGTTTATATTTTGTGATGACGTCTGTCAAACCGTTTCACAATGACATTTGATGTTGAGTGATTTGGATAACCCTTGGTTTAATACTACAGAATATTTGGTCATACGTATTTAAGTAAATTTAGAAGAAATTGTTGTAACCATCCATTACCAGAAGATTACCAGAACAAATTCCGTGAAATTCTTGATTCCAAAAGATTATTATTGGAATGTTTGCTCTGTAACTCAACAAAGCCATATTTAGCTTTCTTATTACTTGCAAAATTTGGTAATATTGATTCAACACTGATATATCTACAAATTATTGTTTAAAGAACATTCTATTGACGTCATCAGTTACAAATGTCATTATTTACACAATTCAAAATAATACACATGAACCCAAACAACTGAATTTGCAACAAAAAATAATACGTCAAACTACGCCTACTTACAAAACTACTAATGGGGTAAACTCAGGACTTTGGCACAAATATGTACTGAAAAATTATTCCTGAAAATGAGGCATTTTATGGCAGTGCCGGATTTAGCACTTGAGAGGCCCCAAGTGCAATTCTATACCGGTGGTCCAAAATGAGCTAAATTTTTAAGGACCAGACATGCGCTTCGTGCGCATGTTCAGAAATCCTCCACTGGGCGGACCTAATCCTGAGTTTCGGTTGTAGTAGCCAGCAATTAATAGACCCCAATAGAGAAGAATCAGATTGAGTTTCCTCCATCCTTCCAACATCCTAGTTTTTATAGCACTCGCAATTAATAATGATCAAATTTGGTACGGATTGATAAGGCAAATATTTATTAAAGTAAAAGAAAATTATGTGATTACTAAAGTGTTTTATTTACAGGATGTTGTTGGAATACTCGATCAACTTTACTGACGTATACTATCAAAATACCTACAAAAATGATAGTAATATAATATCTTTATTTCGAAAAATTTACAATGAGTTCACACATATTTTGTAGAGCAGGAAGGCCATGAATTTTATTGCTTATCTTCCAGCCTCTACTAATTCGACTGCAATTATAAGTAGGTGAAAAGTGGACAGTTGATCATTAGGGAGACTTGATCATTTGCTTTAATTTAGGTAGTTAATAATTTCTGTTTTTTCTGGTTTTTCCAAGTTATGTGGTGTAATTGCAGAAGCAAAAAATACAAAATAAAAATTTAATACTTTATTAATAAAATAACAAATATATTTGACACTATAATAACACTATAAAAATTATCTTTTATAAAAAATAAATACATACTGCCTAAAACTATCAATAATTAGTCTAATTATAAAAGGAGATTGACTTTACTTAATCTAATATCGCATTGGTGTATTTGGTCTTGTTTTTTTAGCACATTACCCGATCAGTGTTGGCTAATGTTACTAAAAATATTAAAACTTAATGAGATTTTATAACTTATAATAAGTACAAAATTAAAACGTCGAAGGTAATGGTTTCAAATTAGCTACCGAACTCATTCGTCTTACTTTATAACCTGCTAATTTTCTTTCTATATCTTGCAAACTTTGACCTTGTGTTTCGGGAACCCATATAATCACGAAGCCAAAAGATATCATACAAATGCCAGCATACATCCAAAAGGTACCGTGAGGACCAATAGCATGGATTATGTCAACAAATGTTTTTGTTACAATGAAAGTACACGCCCAATTAAAAGCCGTTGCCAAAGAAGCAGCCGATCCACGGATTTTTGCCGGAAAGATTTCGCCCAGCATTAACCACGGAATTGGTCCAAAACCAAGAGAAAAACCCAAAACGTATAATACAAAACTGACCAATGGCACCCAACCGTATTCGTCAACAGGTACTTCAATCGACATTAAGTAAAAATAAGTACCAAGAATTCCTAAAGTTATAACCATAGATATACTGGAAATGTATAAAAGTATTTTACGCCCTAATCTATCAATAAGTACAGTTGCAATAAATGTAGATATGAAGTTAACTGCTCCGACTATTATAGTGCATACATTTTTGTCAAGAGTAGAACCAGTCATTTGGAAGATATCTGTAGTGTAAAATATTACTGCGTTAATACCGCTCATTTGTTGGAAAAACATCAGTCCCAAAGAAATAAGTAACGGCTTTAAGTTATTTTTCTTGAATAAGTCTAACACGCTTGAATTCTCACTTTCGCTGTATGATTCCTTTTGAGATTTGTTTAAATTATCGAATTCTTCTTCAATATCAGCATTCTTGCCACGTAGCAACTGTAATGAATCGCGTGCCCGTTCCTGCCTATCTTTTGCAATATACCATCTGGGTGATTCAGGAATAAGGAACGTCAGAAGAAGGAATGGCATTGGTAATGCAACTCCTATCCAAGCAAGATTGCTCCAAGATAAGTACGATCCGCAAGCAAAACAAAACAAAATTCCAATGTTTCCGAACGCCGTTGGCAATAAACCAAGAGTTCCTCTAACTTCCGGTTGAATAGTTTCTCCCAAATAAACGGGTAATGCCAGCGAACCAATTCCAACAGAAAATCCAGCAATAGCTCTCCCAACATACACGAGCCAGATATTTGTTGCTAACGCAATAAATAACCAAGATAGGATGAAGAGTAAATCAGTTATTACGATGGTTAATTTGCGTCCTAAGTATTCAATTAGTTGCCCACCGACGAGACCGCCAAGGAGGGCTCCTAGAGGCATCAAACCAGCAACCCATGAGAGCTGCAAAAAAAAGAAAAAAATTAAATTATAATAATTATAAATAAACAACAATCATTAAATGCTTTGTTTACTCTCACGAGGATCTTATATTTATGTCGATTGATGAGTGAACTAATTAATACGAAGGTTATTTTTCTTTGATAGAAACGATTACGAAAAAATCACGAGACCGTACTTTACGTTTCTACAAATAAAATTAGTAAAATAAATATAGTGCGCTCTTGCTAATTTGAACTTAATGGTTTTTTTTTATAAATAAAGTGCGTAAATGGAACCGTTATTTCTACAATATTTGAGGTTCCTAGTTCCGGTCTCATTTTAACTTTTTTGAGGGGTCGATAACTTAATGTGAAATATTCGTTTCTCAAAATACTATGCAATATAGTGCCGTAAATCTGGGATTTACAAATTCTGAGTAGTTTTTATTTTGTAACAAAATATTTGTCTTATGAAATAAATTTCATATTTTTAAATCAATTTAAATTTTAAATTAAAATTAAAAAAGTGGCAAATACTGTAAAAAAACTATTTCTCATTGTGGTTAGAACAGCTAAGGAAGTAAACACTGCAGAACTATCCTTAACAACAAACGGTAATACATTAAATTCAGGAAGTAAATAAAATTAATTTCCTAACCTTTAAATTTTAAAACATAATAGGAAAAATTCTAACTTGGATTGACGTCATAAGATGTCATGTTAATGTTTATTAATTAGTGCGTATTTTTGCATTTCAATTTTTAGCTATAATAATTTTCACTGGTTTACAATATTTATATTTCATTTAGATTTGTTAGATTTTACACTAAACTTATTAACATACTTTCACACCAATTAAGCAAGTTTTTTTAACTTCTGTAAAAAAATTAGCACTTAGTTGTGTATAATACGGATTATTTACGTAAAAGCAAGGGTCAAAAGTATCATTCATAAGATTAATCATTTTAATAATGTTTATGTTTAATTAACATTTACATTTATAAAATGTAAAAACCCAGACATTAGTTTTTCAAAAATTTGATAATTTTTCAAATTTTTTTTTTAAATTTGTCGCTTGAAATCAAAACTTAGATAAAGCACTTAATTGCGTATAATTTTTCAATACAAATATGCAAATCAGTATAAATAATTTAAAACTAAATTGATTTCTATTAATAAATAAAAAACTACTGCATAAGTAATTTTAATAATTTGTTTTGTGATTTTCCACTTGTAGGAACATACATTTAATGTAGGAAATATACAGTTAACTCGAAAATTTTGTTCAATAGTAATTTTTTGGACTTTTTTAATAAATTAAAGTTTAAATAATAAAGTTATTGATGCCTAACTATTAATTTTAATTCAAAAAAGGTATTATTTTTGGCACCCCGAAATGTATAAATAAATTGGGTCAATCCGTGCAAAGAAATAGATAATACAGATGGACGTGACCTTAAAAATGTACTGTATAATATACTATATAATATCTTTAAACATATAAATTTAAAAATTAGCAAGTTGAGCAAACAATAAAATTTAAACTAATTACGTGTAGGCCACAGTTGTTTGGCGTTCGGCCTCACATATGTATATGATGCCCTAATTTTTTGAACATATTGGGTTCTGTCTTACTACCACAGAGTTGATTAGTTAATTGTAAACACTAATTCCGATTTTATCCTTATTAATGGTAAATTACTTACTGTATTGTCGTTGACGTCCAGTTCCTTCTTTAGGGAGTCTGAAGCTGGAGACGTGTAAGCCGAAACGAAACCAATTACCAACGAAACCAACGACACAGATAGAGCAGTTATTACCTGTAATTAAAGCACATATTTTAATAAAACTAAAACCACACTTAAAGGTGTAAGTAATTGTACCTGCGAAAGTGTACACTTAGCTTTAGGTTCTTCATCTGGTAAATTAAATGTTACATGTGTATCTGCACGTAATAAAACTTTCATGATAACGATTAAATTTTACAATCGTTACTGTTAATAGACTATTATTAACAATACGAAGTCGTCAGAAACTATACACACTTGGGCATTTATGATGGAATGTCTTTATATTGACTTTTAAAATCCCCTCCGACATTATTACTAACTTTGCTTACGTTCTTCAAAAACAATTGCCATCATCGTAAATTAGCAATTACAACCAAATAAATATGCACGTCGTTACATTGATTGAACAATATCGACAAAGTTAATTTATATATTTTGCATATCAGTAAAGTCTGTTAAACCCAGCATTATTATGAAACTCTTAAAGGGTAGGCTAAACAATTGAATTGTAGGAGATTAAATTATTTATAAACATTTTAATTAAAATTTTAATAGGTACGGTGAAAACATAAAAATTTTCATTGTAAAAAATAACTTGATATCATTTTTTGATATAATGATACAAATACTTTTTTGCTGCACCCCGTAGCATTTTTATTTTTGAAGTTACACCCAACAAACTATATATTTTTTTAAATGGGAGAATATTAGTTAGAATATCTGTTTAAAATAATTTTGCTTAAATGTTTTTAAACGATTTTTTTTAATTAAAATATAATATATTATATAATATTTAATAATTATATTATAAAGAAAATATAATATAAAATTTTGAATTAAATCTTTTTTTATTTTAAATTTTGATTAAAAACTAAACATAAAGTAATAATACTCTTCGATGATGGTATCAGTGCCCCCCATGGACTTTGTTGTTGTGCTACTAAGAAAACATATCATTTTCAAACTGGAATTTTTTATGATGAATATAAACATTCGCATTATGTTTAGATTATATTTGAGCTCGGTAATGTTTTCAGTAATATTATCAATATTATTGTTATAAATCAATCGTTGAACTTAAAATCAATGAAAAGTGATTTCATTATTAGATAACCGTTCAATATTCTTCGAATGCAAAATCAAAACAATTTGAACTATTTGCAATGACGTCTGAAACAATCTAACCACATAACTCAACATAATATCAACCATATCTATATTTTAGAATCACTAACAAACTTTCTAAACAATATTTTTAGATCCATAGAATGCACAAAATTATACAAAAATTATATTATATAATTGCATATAGTTAATTTGTGAAACTTTGCGCTTTGGTATTTTTTGATGATTCCAAAATACAAATAATGGCTACTACCGAGTTTCATCATATCAACCACGAACCAATTGATTATTTCAACATATTAATATTATATGAACATTTCGATATAAAACTGCATTGTATAAATAACAATTAATTATTAATTTTTAATATTTTATTATATAGATCTCATTTTAATAAAATTTGTTCATAATTAAGCAAAATTTTGAATTCCATAGAGTTCATGTTTTTGGAAACAAGTTTTTATAATAAACAAGTCAAAATCTTTTGGTTTAGTGGAAATAAAAAAGTAACATACCTGATAAAATACAGTAGGTTTCGCAGTTGTTGTGGATTTATAAATATCGATCCCATGTTGACTGCTATTGATGGATCCTTTTGAATCTGGAAGTTGCTGATTTTGCTTGTTTTGCAGTGGCTCGATTTCAGGCTGTGCAACTTTTAAATTTTCTTTTAGAGTATCCATTCTTCTGTTATGTCTAAATGGTATTAAAGGTAAAACTTCTAATGATGATAAATTTGTTGCTGTTGTGGATGCAGATATAGTTGGAGTGTATGTCGATGGAATTAAGCGACTCTCTTCATTCTAGAACAAAATGATTATTATATGTATCATGTTTTTTTGAATTGATAACATAAAAGATGATACCACGTAAATGTTTTTGACCTATAGCACTGACATTCTGTGGTAAATATGTTAAAAATTAATAAATAATATTAATTATATGCTAAAAGAAATTAAAGATTTAGTTCACATGCGTCATACAATATCTTAAAAAAAAATCAACACGTGAACACTGTTTGGAGGGAAGGTGACTTTTCTTCTACCAACAAATTAGATAAACTATTGCTACTGGAAATTTATTAGGTCTAAAGTCAAAATATCCGAAAACTTCATTGTCTTTTATTCTGCTATCTTTCGTAAGGCTTGCTATTGGCTGCCTAGATGCAAACTTTCAACATTTTTCTTTGATAAGCATATAAAAACACTCAATTTTAATCTTCGAGTGCCAGTTTTAACAAGATTATGTTGTGTTATAGATATTATGACCTTTTAAGGTCAAATTATTTCGACAAAATAAATATTGTTACATTTTACATTGTTTTTAAATATTAATAAAATTGGATTCTGCCAAAATAGTTGTTAAAATAAATATTTTTTCCTATTGTATCAAAAACAACATGAAAAAAAAGATTATTATACTGAAGGATTCTGATACAGGATACAGAATTTTTTTAAATCTGAAACTGGTGGTAGTCAGTTTTTCTGTTTTAATTAATAATATTGAAGGAACGGCAACGATGCAGAGAACGTGATCCTGATTTGACCGAGAACTTTTATGTAATTCCAATCAAATAGCCCTTTTTAATCCAATTGAAACTTGATTGATTGGAGATTTGCAAAATTTTCCGCAATAACAAGTACCGTTATTGCGATAATGATAAAATAGCAATCACTCGAAACAGAAAAGAAAAGAAGAGATAAAATCATTAGAAAAACAAAAGAAGGAAGGAGCAAATTTTGCAACTTGCAATAGTTACAAATTTAAATTTTGTTGACCGAAATAATATTTTAATTCGAGGTTATTTTGCAATTATTTAAATTAAATTTCCGAGAAAAATGTAGAGAGAAAATTGTGTTTTACCTTTAAATTAGATGAAATTAATAATTAAATTTTATTTATTGATGTTGCCCTAGGCTTTATATAAAATAAATATTAAAGCGGTACTAATCATGCTATTTGAAAAGTATTGCATATTTAATGCTTGGGAAAAACTATTTTTAGTTAGTTTTCATTTTTGACAATTATATCCGTCTGTATGGTTCCAAAGGGTAATTCAAAATTACCAATAACGTCTTGAAAGTGTTCTGATTTAAAAATCCAGGCCAGTCCGCCCAAACAAATTTTAAGGAAATAGCAGTCGAACGATGATACGCGCCGGTGTCATCTCTATTATTTAATGTTTCAGGTTTGTAAATTTAAGTTCTAGGTTGTTAAAAATTTTATAAGTATGTAAGTTATAGATTATTTGACCTTAGCCTTGTTTGTAAATTGGTAACATCTTGCTGAATGAAATTCCTTTTTCGATTTTGAAATTTCTAACATTTTTTACTTCTTGTATGTAAAAGTTATTTTAATTTAAACGTAACCCGGTGTTTTCAAAACCTATTTCCATGTTATTGTAATTTTTAAATTGAAAATACCATAAAATCATTAAATCTATCACTTTGGCCTATATAGTATATTATTTAATTCGAACTGTACAACAGTAAAATTTGTCAATTCCACATCTTGTTTGATTATTTTATTTATTGTAAGGCGTGTAAAAACGAGACCTTAAAATATTAAAAATGAAAAAGTATAATAGGTAGGTACCGAATTTACTGCAAAATTTTAATGGACCTTGCAGAAATATTCAATTTTACACACCACCACCTCTGACGTTAATTTTTTTGTTATTTTTAAAAACAATTTGCTCTAAAGGAGTTAATTATTGATTATAGCATTATAAATATTTATATAATGATAAATTTTTCTAAGACTATCTCAATGCTTTCATGGTGTTCCGCTTTTTATAAAGGTCAACAATTTTATGGGTAAATAAATTATTAAATATATGCATAAGAAATTAGCTTACACTTCATGGTTGTAATATTCAAAACTGAAAAATTTTCACGTTTAAGTGAACAAAAGCAAATAAATTGTTGACAAATTATAAATGTAAAGTTAATTATATAACGAAACCCCATTAGATTACTTATTATACTTGTTTACAAGAATTTCCGATTTTTCTATCCCAAGTTTTTTATGTTTATGTCCAGAAAATATTCTACTATAAATAACAATTTTTTGCTTGATTTCATTATCGTTTATTAAAAAACATCAAGTTCAGTGGCGTAACAATTAATTGTCAACATACCCATAAAGGGGGTCATTCCAACACACCAGCTCTTGGAAAAATTGACAATGAAATAAGGAAGCCTTCAGTCATGTGTAAATAAATAGTCACGAGTTGTGCAGGCATTATATTTTAATAATATTCAATATGAGTAGGTGTTACGCCAATGCAAATGAGATTTGTGAAGAAAACAATTTTAATTGGTTTAGTTATTATGTGAGAAAGTTTGCAGCTTGCAACATTTACTCAATATTTTTGATGTTATAGCACTTGCAGTTTTCAAGTGACTTTTCCTCTAAAAATTCTTTCGTAATTTGCACTTGTGGAATATTTATCATGAGACAAAATCTTGATCCATAATTACTATCATCGCTGCAGAAAGGTTAATGGTATTAATTTCCTCTCAACTTCCAGATGGCGCTTATAAAATTTGAAATAAAAATTCCACTTACGGGTAAAATAAATATAGCATAACATGTTTTTCCAAAAAGAAAAGAAAATAAAGATACAAGACAATAATGCAACAGATTATCTACTCACAGTCACGGGTAACAAACAATTTTACTACCCTAACGATCTGCTATTTCTAGAAAAAGGATGTTTTACAACCTTAACTAACCTGAATACAAGTAAACATAATTATTATTCGAGTTTGTAACATCTCTTTTTTAAATTATTCCAAAACTTCCAAATAACCACCACTAAATAACGAAATCAGATAAAGCAATAAAAAAAATTATTATTGACTTAATTTGCTCTTTCAAAATACGTCGCGAGCTACTACGTCAAGGGAGGCAATATAATTACGAATGTTTTGCGTATTCTCATAAATTTTCATTCTGGGCAATTATCCATTATTCACGTCATTATCCACTTCATTTATTACACGAACGGTAGAACACTTTTTTGGATTTCTATTGGATCTCACCTAAACATTTCCAATTTGGTCACTCTATCCTTTTTCCTCATTAATTTCCTTTAACCTTTCTTCATTTTAATGAAATACTCGTGGGTTCGAATTTCACTTTTGCTGTTGGATCTTAATAAATATAAGATTTAGTCCTAGCCACAGCAGTGGCATGATGTGATCACTGGTTGAGTTACAGGGCGGAAATTCTGGGTTCAAATCGCAGACTTCACAGAATTTCTTAGCTCGGCCTTCCGGTGAACATCTACAAAACTACACCTTTTGCAGTTGTAATTCAGAAAAGATCAACTGATATTCAGAAATCGTCAATTGTAATTCAGATTTGAGAATGATATTCAGAAAACGTCAAATGGAAATCAGAAAACGTTAAATGAAAATCGGATAACTTAATCAGTGGCTTATGTTTTATATCTCTTAATCCGTTCAGATAATATAATGATTAATGATATACCTTATATAAGAAAACTATTAAGTTGGTTGTACATAATAAAAAAGACACTATCGTAACCACATACAACAACCAACACTGTACAATACAATAATCAAGCGACAGCTTTAGCAATGGACGATATGCCAGTCGGGCCGCTAAGTTATTTGCTGAAATTTGATTTAACATATTGCTGTGACATGATTTATGCTGTATTTCTTTTTTTCTTTCTATAATATGAATAAATTATTTTAAAACTATTAAAATATTGTTTTTTTAGTTTTTATGGAGCCCTTTTATTTAAAAAATTAAAATTCATTTAACGGTTTCTGAATTACAATTGACGATTTCTGAATTACAAATTGACGATTTCTGAATTACAATTAACGATTTCTGAATATCATTTGACAAATCTGAATTACAATTGACGATTTCTGAATATCATTTGAAATCGTCAATTGTAATTCAGAAACCGTCAGTTGATATTCAGAAATTGTCAAATGAAATTCAGAAACCGTTAAATGAACTTTAATTTTTTAAATGAAAGGGCTCCATAAAAACTAAAAAAACAATATTTTAATAGACCAGCAGCCTGGCGTAAATCAAACACGGATAGACTACAGAGCGGGAAACCGCGGTTCTAATCCTGATGATTGCGTCGGATATGTGCTGTGATCTAAAAGTCCAAAATCGAACTGTGGACTATACTCGCCAAACCGGTTGGCCACCGTGGCGAGTTATCCCTAGTAACACACATCTGTGCTACTAGGGATGGCTAAAAACCCGCCATAGAAATATGGTGGAAAGCTTTAATCCGACTATGGATATTGCATAGCTGACTAAAGAATATCATTTGACAAATCTGAATTACAACTGACGATTTCTGAATATCAGTTGACAAATCTGAATTACAATTGACGATTTCTGAATTACTGGTGGAAAAGGTGTAGTTTTCTGGAAATTTTTATAATTTAATATAATATAAATATTAATTAATTAATATAAAAAGAGAAAAAATCTAAATATTTAAAAATATGTTTTAATAATATAATTCGAAAAATTTTCTCAAATTAGTGAAAATTATTATCAAATGATCGAATTATTCTTAAAAGGTTAAATATATTTTTGGGAATAATCTAGGGAATTCATTCCATATGATATAGATAGAATATAAAATTTAAAAATAAATTAACTGATATATCAAAATGTATATAAATAGAAATAAAATACGTAACAAAAAAACAACCTGCAGCTGTAATTATAATTTTACGATATTGGATGGAAAAACAATTTTATTTGCTTGTAAAATTAATGTTATTGAAGATATACGAATGAATTACAAACCAACAATTTTTATTTACTTACTATTCCGTACAAATTATAGCTTTACGTGGATTTGAAACCACGGCACAAAATATAAGGCTCTGCGCATGACACTGACTTTGCACTGATTTGGCACGAACATCAACTACCATAATCAATACGAAAATCTCTTAGCCCGGGCCTGAAAATTTTATTACAGAATCTTTTTGACTACTGTAAAATAAACATTAAAATATTAATAAAAAAATGGCCATCAGAAAAATTTTTAAAACATTTGGAAACATAATATTTACTTTGCAGATTATAATGATTTATTTGAAAACTATAATTATTAAAATATTAGTTGATAACAAAATATCAAATAAACATTTATTATTTTTATACAGGATAAAATAAAAAATTTGTTAAAACGTAAATAATCATAAATATTATTTGTGGTTTGATAATAATTTTTGTAATTAAATAATAATTTAATGATGGCCATCATTATTGTCTTTTTAATGTATCGCAGGTTAATTAAACTAAATTTTTACAAAACCTTGAAATGTAATTTTCTGCAATTTGAAGTATGGGTTCTAATTTATTATACAAATTAGTCCCATTTATTAAAATTTTTTGGGCATCGGTATTCGGAAAATTTTGCATGACTGGTAACTTCCTCTGATTTTATCCAAATTATCATTACATATTTTACATAGTTCTAAAGTAAACATTGCCGGGGGGAGGAGGAGGTCGCTACATAAGTGCCTTGACATTGAAATCGTTATGTTAGATTTTCATAATAAAAAATATATTTATCAATTAAGAAATCGATTAAACATAAATCTCGATATTTGCATGAATGCATCATTTACTTAACCATAACGGTAATTCCGGTTTTAAATTGTGTCTAAATATAACTCGAAAATATTCGTTCTTTTGGGATTTGAACCGAGATTTTTCTGCCGTTTGACGCAACTGCACCATAGGGCGAAATTATTTCACAATTCGCTTTACCCTATCAAAGCTTCCTATAATATCAAAAAATGATGTAATGATTTGATTAATTAACTGATTTCCAGATTCATTACTGCTGCAATCTGTGGTAATTTTAAACAATTAAGATTTCCTGCAAATGTTAAAGAAAAACTTTTCGGGTAATTTTAGTAGTCCAATAATATTTTGAAGGAATTCCTCATCCGAAAAACTTGAAGGTGATAGTTTTCTCAAATAATCGACATAACAAATGTTTTAAAGCGGGAATTCTCCCTTGTTTTCAAATTGTCATCTAAGTAAATTAACCCATTTGTTTATATTTGCTTTTGTATTGATTTAACTGACATCATGAAATTTCCATTTCACACGCATTTGATGTTTACTAGTTGATTAGGACCATTTAAAAAAAGATTTATCCGTGGGTGGCTAGGTGCGGTTGTGACACGATTGCAATGAAATCTTGACCGAATCAATATTTTTGAACCCAAGCCATTCGTTTTTAGGCCAATTGGATTATTCCATCAACAATTTCGGGACTTTTCATACCCATTTCATTCATCAGTTTTTTTGGATCCCACGTAACGGAGATTCCTTTTTTTGAAGTTTATATAAAATGTTGTTATATTATTGGGAAGAGTGTTGGCCTCATCTTTAAGTTTAAATGGATCGTTTTATTGTAAAATGTAGGATTTTGATAATCATTTTTGTTATAACGGAAAAATGTTCTCAATATTCCAGGATTATTATTTCTCTCGGCAGGTGGAGGCAATATCAAACAAGTGCACTTCTCGTGGTTTGGAATTCACGTTAAACTATAGATTCCCATATGCGTGATATACTCGTACAATATAGACAAACAATAACTGATAAAGTAAATATCAGGAAGCAATTGTAAGTTTGAGCAGAATAATGTAGGTGTACAACTTTTATTAAATGGGGTTGAAATTGTCTGATCGGTTATGTCCAAGTACCTTAAATCATAAGATTTCCAATTTCTTCAACTTACAAAATGAAAGTTTCTTAAAGGTTAGTCATAATATTTTTTAGAAATTTCTTAATTAAATTTGTCAATACATAAATTAAGACAATAAAAATAGTATTATCGTCAGCAGTGGCGGATCTAGTTTTTTGTGGGTCTGGAGCTGATTAAATTTTATAGATCATCATTGGAATATGGCCATGATATATCATTAGCAGGACCTCCTCATTGGTTAGAAGTCAGGATTCACTAATGGAATAATAGAGAGCAGAGTAGTTTTCTTTGTATGGTCGAATCTTTTAAGTCAGATTCTGAATCCAAAAAAATGTCTGATTGGTGAACCGCATGAATGTCTATAAGTATATTGACTCTGCTATTTGAACCATAATATCATATGTTAAAAAATATGTAGTTCTATCTTGAGTTTAGATGGAGTAAATACATTCCTAATACTTTTAAGATATTTTGCGGTAAAGAGGTAGACTTTTTGTGTAATGTTGCAGAAAAACGTATGGTTGTTTAAAATATAATCTTCAAATCTAAAGTATCTGGGATGTTAATAGTTTTATTTGTATATGTTTAAAAAATATATACTTTAGCATATTTAAATATTTGTTGGGCAAGTCGACGATTAATCCAGACAGTTTTCGATAAAAACTTAAGAGTGTGAGAGGCTAGTTCACCGTAAAATACAAACGTTAAAAAGTTGCTTTCAAATTCAATTTACTTTAACATCGAAATTAATAAAATTAAAAAAGCTTGTCTTTTTGCATTCCATTCTATTAAATTGCTAGCAGCGCAGCGGTGCAAAATTATATTATTGTTAGTTTTAAGTGTTATAAAAATTTAATTAGGCACTAAAATATTTTATGAAATATTAAACAAACTGTAAATTGATTATGAAGAAATACAACAATATTAATAAAATAATAACAAAATTGATTTAGTACAAACAATGTCGTTTAAAAAAAGAAAGTTTTTATTTAATTTTGTGAAAATTTATGAATAAATCGTGGAATTTAATTATGAAAAAAGGTAAATATTAAATTTTGAAAAATATGATATGAGTTGAATATCTACTAAAAGACGCAAGTATAGCGAGGAGTGAAAATTCCAGAACAGCTTATACATAGCTATTGCATTGCTGTAGCAGTATAACTTGTCTAGTATTTTTTAAATAAATATAATTTTATGAATTAAGGTGGGTGTTTTAATTGTTTATGTTTAAGATAACAGTTGAAAATGTCAAATTGAATGTGCTTGTCAACAATTTTTGTGAGAAATATCGAAAGGTTTCAAAATTAGTAAGTTAAAACTTACCCAATTCTTTATATTGGCAACTTGGTCCCATAACGGTGTTTTCCAATTATTTGGAGCCATTCCGGAGTAAACAATATCACTTTCGTAATTAGTCATTTTTAATTAGTATCTATCGTTTATAAACCGTACACACCGGTTAAGCTACTCATTCAACAAAGTAAAAACATATACGACGTTACAATACAAGTATGTACATATATACCTGGCAGTTTTATTCCGAGTAGGGGGGCAAACGTTATAAAATTTATTTTATAAATTCAAGGAAAGGGCAAAAATTATTTTGATTGATTAAAATATAATCAATAATTGGTGTACGAAATATGCACATCCAACCTTTGAACAATAAAAATCCAAAACAATAAAAAAGATTGCGAAAATTATTCAAAAACTATTTCTAGTTTTAAAACTATTATTAGATCTTCATCGAGTTAATTGAAAATTTTTACGTTATTTTAGTCACGTGCTACAAGATACGTACAGCTAAGAAATTGTTGTTGAACAACTAAATTTTATACGGTTAAAAAAAATTAAGGTGGTGTTATATTTATTAATTTGCTTCTTTCTTCTAATTGCAAAATCCAACGTGACTCGTAGAATTTGCTTGCAATACAAACAAATTGCACGGAATTTTCCATAGCATGGATAGGCGGGTATCGACGATTGCAGATCTATGGTATGCAAAAATTAAAGTTTGCTAAAATTAAACGAGGAATGTCATTATCAGTTAATTTTGAAAAAAAGCAGTTTTAAAACGTGAAAAAACGCCAACAACTAAAATTAACCCCAAAAACCACTATTCGGAGCCATTAATTTTAAAACATGTTAAAACATAAAAAGTAACCAAAAAACACTTCCTTATTTATAGTCTGGAAAAATTTTGCAATAAATTGCAATTATAATGAATTAATGATACGTCGCCTCAAGTTTCGTTCATATTACGGGAGTAATATCTAAAAGGAGATGACCTTGTAAATAAGCCATGTTTGTATTAATTTTAGTGTATTTTGAATTACACATACGCTACTTTGTGTTACCATTTAATTAGCATTGAATATGGTAATTCGATTAAAAAGTTTACCATCGAAAGAAAAACTCGCTATTTTTTTGGTGTTTATAAACTTTATTATTAATGATGCAATATAGAATTAGGCAACGTAAGGTAAATAATTGGGGGTAACGACAGGCGTGTGGTCTACGAACCAATCAAAAGCCAGAAAAAAGGGGCCCGTCTCTTACGTCACGAGACCTTGGCACTTGCAATTTATTCAAAGATTGGCTGCGATTATATCAATTTGTTAAATATATATAGATAAATTAGTTGAATGTACTGACGTCACACCTTATAAACATTGCTAGCCGTGCAATGGTCACGTATTAATTCGCACTTATTTTTTTGACCCGAAAAAAAATTCCGCAATTTGTACCTGTAATCTTGGATATCTAAATCCAAAAGTCTAAAGTCTCTCATACATTAGTCATTTTTGAAAAATCTAAATTTATCATTTTTAAGGATAAATTAATCTAAAACCGCCGCGACTTCAATTTTTAGCAAACTCATTGCACTCTCGTCATTCGTTTTAATCAGCGTGACGTCAAGACACACCTCCATTAAAGGCACTCAACTGTTGAAAATAAAAGTAATAACAATTGTTTTGCTATCTTTCAAAATAATTATTTAATGCTAAATATTTATCTTGCATAACAATTTATTTTAATTTTGTAAACAATAAATCATACATCCTTGTTCTATTCATATAGTTTCACATTTTAAAAATTCGAAAAATTATTTTTCATATTATATTGTGGCCGTTATAACATTTTGAAAACTACTTCAACCCATTTTTCTAAATTCAATACAGATTTATTATTCAAAATACTAACCAAAACCTAATCATCTTTTTCTCATATTTCTTCATTATTTAAATAATATAGTTGAGGAATAAGGTCGAAACATGTAATTCGTTAAACTCGATCTTTCTGAGTATGGTCCTGATTGCTAATATTTTTGGCTTGCAATAACTAGATTATTAATGACATATTCCTCAATTATATTTTCTAGAATTATCAATATAAGGTCAACTACTGGTTTCAATATTTTAAATTTCTAGGAATTTGTTTGTATTAGAGACATTCGAACATTTTTCCTTCTATACCAAAAAGTAAACAAGATTTGATTAGGTTATGTAAAGTTCTCACAAGGAATCGTGGCCGGGCGGAGCTAATGTGCGGAATCGAAAATTAGTCCATTCAACTTTATGTTCGTGTCAATTGGTGGAACTGGGTGTCATATTATGTCATCTACTGCATAATTTCTTGGCTCCGCCCGGCCACGACTCTTGCGAGAACTTTACTTATGTCTAAAAAATATATCCAAAAATTTTAACCCCATTTTTCAATTGTCTTAAAATACTCAAAGAAGTAAATGACGGAAAAATTAATAAATGCAAAAGCTGCAATTAGAAAAGGAATGTTTTGTAATGAACGGAGAAAAAAAAGTTATAAATTTTGATTAACGTTATTGCTGGAAACAGCTTACCCAAGAAAAATTGACAGAACACATTTTTCCAAAGAAACAATTGACCGAAAAGATTTTGATCGAATTGCAATTTATCGAATAGCAATCTCTTTTATCATTTTTCCTGTCTATGACCTTGTTTTGAAATGTATGTATACTATGATCAAATATCAAACTATACCCTATCATTTATTTTAATGTAATAAAACAATGTAAACAATACACTGAGAAAAAATTCTAGTAACTTTTACTAAAAATTTGGGTTAAAATTACTAGATTTTCATTGTAATTTGGAAACGGTTAAGGAATATTTTAAAAATTAATATTGAAATAAGTATATTTTACTAAATGCGTTTAGTAATTTCTGTAACCCTAAGTTGGTGTCGCTACTATACTGTATAGTAAATTTTATAAATCAAATACCAAATATTAAAAGGTAGGTTAATAATAACTGCAAATTATAAAATAAAATTTCATAATACATTTAGTAAAAATCAAAACTAGCGAATTATAAGAAAAAATAATGCATTCTTTATTTATTTATTATTATTATATTATATGAATAGTAAAATTTTCTATTTAATTTAATTTTTTTAAAACTTATCATTTTTATTTTTTATTATTAATTGCTAACTTTATAATCATAGAATTTCGCGAATTCTTAAAGTAATGTATCTATTGGGAAGGTTAGCAGTAGTTACGAGAATAATAAAGCATTAATGAGCTTCAAAAAAAAAAACCGACCAGGCTCTTTATGGTTACCTATGGTTATAAAGTGATTAGCTGCATAGATGGGCAACGCCATCTGTTGTACATTGGAACTAACATTCCACAACTAAAAATGCATTGTAATAATTACTATCCATATTGTAAATTTTGTTTCACGAATACTAAAATTTACAATGTGCTTAATAATTTTTTAAATCTTAACAATACAAAAATTACTATATTGCATGGTAAAATATACTTTCGAATAGATTGTATTTATTAAAATTAATTTTAATAAAATTTACGATTTAGTTAACAAAAAATCGAATTGCATTAGCAATATATGCATCAATTATAGCAAATTTTAAAATCAGCGTATAGTAATAATTACTAACTAGTAAATATTACTAAACGTTTTGTAATAAGTAAAAGAAAAAATGTATTTATTCTTTTTAGTTAGTAAACTTTACTAATATATTTTAATTATTGCTAAATTTTCAAGACTCGTTTTCTCAGTGTACAAATTAGTAAATATAAATTATATACAATTAAATAATGATTTATTATTAGTACACATTTTGAATACCTACGCAGTTGATGATTTTTGTCAAGATTTGCTTGCGAAATAACTATTCAAAAAATTGGAAAATAATATGTTTTCTTTTCGGTATCTATTTGAGAGGGGAAATAAAGAAAAATTTACACTCTGAATTAATTAATGGATGTGACTTCTTCTTCTTTCTCGGTCCTTTTACCCTAAAGAGGGTTTGGTGAACCTTATAATTTGGGGACGATTTATGTACTTTATATGTTTCGTACTAGGTCCTTTTATCCTAAGACAAAGGTTTCTCATGGCAGATTACACCCCGGTGGTTTGCCATTGCCTGCCGAGGGAGAGACGGCCAGAATAAAGTTCTTACTTTACTCGGATTCGAACCAGGTATTTAGCGTTCATAGTCAACTCGCGTGACCGCTAAGCTCCGACCGCCTATGTGACTACAGCATAGAAATTGTTCACTATTTCGAGCTATAAATAAAATATGAGTACAATATGGCAATTTAAGTTGTATTTATATAATCATAAAAATAGTTAATTATTTTAGGCCGGCCCTTAAACTTACAAAATTCAAATATGGAAATTAATTGATTAATGACTGTGGTCGGTGTAGTGTGTAACTTGATAGTAAACTAAAACACTTTTAGAACTAAAAATATATAGTAATCACTATGTAAAATATCCTAAAAGTATGATATATTTATTATTCATATTGTTACAATGCAAAATATTCTGAAAGTATAATTTAATCACAATATGAATAAATAAATAAATTAGACTTTCTGGATATTTTATATTGTGATAACTAGATAATATATTTTTAGTTCTAAAAGTGTTTTGGTGCATTTTTAATAAAAATTATAGCCTAAAAAGTTATAATTGATTAAATTAAAAATATTGTTTTTTATACTTTATTTTATTTATAGATATGGAAACAATTCACTATGTAGAGTTCAATATAGCAAATAGTTCACTATATCGTGTGTTCACTAAATCGAGACTACACTGTATATTAAAAAACTGTTTTTAAAAGATATTCTATTCTATAGTTTTGTATTAAAATTCATATGTATCCGTAAAATGCATGGAATGTCGTTTGTTTGTTTTCTATTTGCATAAATAGTAGAAAATTCGACAAATTGTATTTTGTCAATTATTTTCCATAAACGTTCCTGGTCGTCTTAAATAAATAAAAATAAAAAACCCGCAAAATTTTATTTATATTGGTTGAATAATTATAAATTTCAAGTATTTGACGATTTTAATGTTAATCTGCATTTGGTCTTTAAAAATATAAATATTATTTACGTCATCATAAGATATTATTTTCAAATATTGATAATATTTAATAATTTCGAAATGTGATTGGTGTCTTATAATTTAAAAAAATTAAGAACCCCCGACGCTACGGTAAAAAGTGATTATTTATATAAAAAGAAGTTAAAAAATGGTATAAATTACCTATAACTTTAATATGACTTTATTCTCCCTTAAAATGACTGCTGTGTTGTGTTTCACTGTCTGGGTAGATGTATTTAAATTTTTAAACATGCCAGAGCAATCACAATTTTATAAAATGTTAAACATACCTAATTTATTTAAATTAAATTACTGTGCGAATCCGTAAATGATAATCTGTACCGAAAAATTATCTAATGTTTACAGAAAACTGTACTAAAATAGATATAATTACAATATAGTACATTGCATTTAGCTACTATTTAGCTATACCGATTAAAAAAAAAATTCAACCAGGTAATTTTTAGGGTCGGTGCTCCAGTTATCCAGCCACCTCCAGTGGTCAGTTTCAAACGATTTTATTCAATAATATGTGAATCACCTAGAAAATTTTAAGTATTCAAGTATTTTTATTAATTTGCCTACAATTTCGTATGTAATTCACATATTATCGAATAAAATCATTTGAGGCTTACCACTGATGGAAGCTGTTTCACTGGCGGGCGCATCCACCCTATATTATGAACCACAGAACAACATCAATAAAATAATTAATAAAATTTAAACTTACTATTATTACTAATATCTCACAGGTAATAATTTACATGTCCAACATGCATATCTTGTAATACCTACTGATTCTTAAAACACAATACACTCCATGCATATCAACTCCATTACAATATTTACTCACCATTTTCTTATCAGTTAATTAATCGATGACTGCAGCAAAATTCAACGTGGCAATAATAAACAAAAAGAATTAAAAACTAAAAAAAGGCCTATGGGTTCTTCAGTCAAAATTTACTCACTGCTGTGAGGTTCCAATAATATATTATTATGAATTAATTCCAGAATGTAAAAATTTTCCAAGGAAGTAATCAAAATACTCTAAATTACTTTTATATTATTGTGTTTGTTAACTAATTTAAATCAATAAATATTTAAAATGCTTGCTCATATTTTTACGGACCCCACATAAAACCAAATTAGTAAACAAATGAACTACAGAAGAACACCTAAACAAATTTGAAAAAGAAGGTTCCAGGCCAGGTCAGACTGGTCACATCAAAAATTTGAAAAATGTTACAATTATAGAGAAATTTTATTTATTCTTTTTTTACTATAATCTGTCGTTCTAAGGCCGCTTTTGTAATTTCACAGAGTGGAAAATTAAAATTTTTATATTAAAGGTCCTTCACCCTTGTTCTTAGTAACTTTCCATATGCATTGATTTCACAAAATCATTTTACCAGAATTATATCTATTATACTCGACCCAAAAATTTAGTAAGCCATTTTTAATAAGCGAAAAGTCCTTCTAAACATTTTTCAGTCCGTTCATATGGGGTAGATAAATTTGAAATATAATTTAAAAACTTTTATCTAGAAAAAATAAGTAAATTCGCTCACACTTTTTACAGATTTAATGCAACTGAATTCACTTGAATGATGCTAGAAACATGGTAACATAGGAAAATTAAAAAACAAATTTTGAAAAAAAGATTGAAAGAATTGAAATTGAATAAAAAAGTAACAAAAGTGTAAACAGAAATACAACGAAGATTTCAATTAAAATAATGAACAATAAATAAAATATAAAGCGCGCATGAATGGATGAACGAAATTCTTTGTGTTTTGCATGAACTTCGCGTATGGGATGGTGACAAAATTTCCTGGCGGGGTTTCGTAAAGAACAGTTCCTAAGTACTTGAAAAATTCCAGCCATTAGTTTGGTAGTCCTACTATGTTCAATGGCGTAACAAGACACCTTAGCGCCGGCTTGCAATTTGGTTAATATTTTTCTGATTTTTTACAACGAGTGACTTTTTTTCAATTCTTCCTGGAAGAAATCTGGAAATGATTCTTTAACTTTAAACAGTTACGGTCACTTAAAATTCAAACAATAAAAATTCAAATAAAGTTTGGGCGTTAGTACAATAAACCGGCATTGGATTTTAAAAATTATCAAATAATAATGTAGTATACAGGGTGTCCCGTTATGAGTGGTCCAAACGGTAATTGGTGAAGGGTTGGACTACCCTCTAACAGAAAAACAAAAAATAGGTTTAGTAAAAGTGTCATGGATTTCGAGATATTTGAGATCAAAGATTTTCCTTTTAATTTTCGTCTTCTCATATTATTTTTTCCAGTATAAAATCTACAAATGAAGGACTTTTTTATTTATTTTTTTTGTGAATGTCTCTGACTTTACGTGCTACAAGACCTAAATCAAAGTTTTTCAAAATTCTCATGGAATTAGAAAAAAATAAAATAATTTTATTAGAAATTTTCAACCTTACAAAAAATCATTGAGTTTTGGAGCATCATGGTTGAAAAAAAATATATTACAACCTGACTGCCCATGATCTTAAAAAGTTTAAAATGTTGTGCAGAATAAGCAAAAAAAATAAAAAAATAAATTAGTCCATAAACCAAAGAGTTATTGCTATTTTATCAACAGCATCATCAATCTTTGATCTCAAATATCTCGAAAACCATGACACTTTTACTAAACCTATTTTTTGTTTTTCTGATAGAGGGTAGTCCAACCCTTCACCAATTACCGTTTGGACCACTCATAACGGGACACCCTGTATAAAAATAAAATATGCGGATCGTTCAAAATTAGGCCTAAATTTAACCAAAAACTGAAAAATAATAAGCAAATATTGTATTGGCCCTTGCAATAAGTTTAGTTCCCCTCACCCCCAGTCTCAATAAATACAAGTGGACACAATAAAGCAAACCTAAGGAATTATTGCCGGGCGGAGCCAAAATTTTGCGCAGTAGATAACACGTGACACCCAATTCCACCAATTGACACTAACATAAAGTCGAACGGACTAATTTTCATTTCTGCACATTAGCTCCACCCGGCCATGATTTCTTGGGTTAGCTTTACAACTCACGCAGTAATCATGAATGCAGCAAATAGCGGATCGTTACATGGTCTGAATTGTTTTGTTGCACATCCATTCGATAAGTTAAACCGGTCCTTTTTAGAGCCAAAAATAATATGCTAAGGAGTGTCTTTCTTTTATTAGAAAGAGCAAATGCAGGGTACGGATTCAAACCTGATGGAGAGAGTCAAACTTTCTTATGACTTTCGAATTGCACGTTAAACCGGAGGTCCCCCTGAGTTGATGAAATGCCACCATTAACATAAAACAGGGATACAGGCACATCTGAAGACCAGTCTAGCAAGCTACCTACTGGATGTAAAAAAACTATAGTCCAAAATGGATCTCCGGACTACACTCACCAACTCGTCTCAACGTGGCAAGTTATGGCCAATAACATCCCATTATTAGAGAGGCCAACAACTCCCCATTATTGGGGAAGCCTCTATGTTCGACTCTGGATAATAGAAGGCTTATAAAAGAAAAGAAAGGAAAAAGTCTATTATTTAATCCCACGGAACTCTAAAGTCGGGAAATCCAAACCTGTACGACACTTACTAAAAACATATGTAACTGCAGTTAACCTCAAACGTTCATCTGGATTATGTATACCGGGATTAATAAATTAACGATATGCAATTAAAAATACAATTTTAAGTTGATGTTGTTGCTAGCATAAATAAACGTATTTGCGTATCCCCGCTCTTTTTCAAACCTTGTTTTAAGTATTAACGTCGAGCGCACGGACCATCAACAGAATGCATCAACCGAGACCAATAAAACGTAATATATCGTAAAATATTGACCTAGGGGGTCACGAGCAGATGGTATAAGGGGTCACCGAACCGGTTTAAGTACAAATATATCATTTTATTGGTATTTTAAGGAGTTAAGAGCTAGAATAGGGTCTTTTGGTTCCCAAGGGGGTCTCGTTTTTCTTTTTTGCTTTTTAGAGGGTCGCGAGACAAAACTGGTTGAGAAACGATGACAAAACTCATCGATATTTAATCTATCAGATTCCGTCGAGTTTTTCTAAAGAACTTTAATATATTTTTTGATGTCGGATTTTTGTAGTCAAACCAAAATTTGCAAAAACTGCTACACCGAATTGTATCTCTCCAAAATACTGATGCAGTAACATACGAGAATAGGTCGGAGCATAGTTTTTTCGCGAATTGATTAAGAACTCTAAATACTCGGTTCGAATCCGAGTTGGTCAGCCAAGACCCATAGATTTTTCGTTTGCTTTCCCATAAGTAAAATGGATATCTCTTGTTTCTGAATTAGTGTTATAATTAATTTATACATCTCGATACAATCGTATAAAGCTACGAGTCCTCACTGACCCAGCAAAAACTAATTTTAATGATTTAGAGAATTAAGATTTGGTAAAAAGATTTTTTTTGCAATGAAATATGTAGATATTAACTGCAGACGAAGTTCCGTTTGATAACAACGGACCAAAACACTACAAATTTTAAATAATTGGTTAAACTTGGATCGGAATAGCATAAACTTTCAGTTACTATGAATGGATTTAAAACGGAACCTTGTCTGGCGTCTATTTAAATTAACCGGGCGAATACCTGCAAAAAAAGGTATAATGAATATAAGTAATTTGGGTTTTTAATTTTCTTTTAAATGACCTTCACAAATTGCCTAAAAAGTCAAATCCGGTTGCAAAAAATGGTAATCAAGCACATCTACATCTGTCAAATCAAAAATAAATAAATATGCGATTTTTTTGTATAAAAAAAAGCAAGAATATAATATTCTTCTTGTGTGGTTTCTACTATATTTATTTCTTTTAGTGCCTAAGTTGCTTCTTGTAGTTTAATCAATTTCTCTTGTTATTGTTTATGTATGGTAATTTTTATTGCAGTATTGTATTAAGTAATTTTAAAATTTAATTTGATATGAATACGGTGGTTCTTAAAATAAATAAATAATTATTATTGCTTTCAAATCGATCAAGCCAAAAATTGAATATTGAGGTTTTATTCGTGGTAGTAATATTTCTTCATTTGTTCAGACATGATGACTCACACTTAGATTTTGCCTTGAAAAGGGCATTTCCAGTTTTGATTTCCATTTATTTATCAATGTCTATACATGGTGCCTGGTGTGTTCTTAAGAATTGGATGGTACAAATAACCTTGATACTGAAAACGATAAAAACGATGAAAGTATAATCCTGACCTGTTATTTGTACTTGTTCTATAATTATATTAAAAAAACAAAAATCGATTACTTCACATAATAGAAACAGGATATTAAGTATTTAGATAAGCTATCAAAAGGTTTTTTTTTCTGATGAATTTGAAAAAATTGTAATCGTTAATATTTATAACGAACATTTTATCTAAAAATTTGAATAATAGAAGTAATCAACGGCTTCTTTTTTATTAAATTAGCATTTTTATAAATAATTAAACCATATAACCATAAAAATATTCGGATATATAGACTTTCTGCTCTGTATATCACCTCCAATCACATCAAACTGCTTACCCATATTTAAAATATATAAAACTAGAAATTTAGTAAATAAATTACAAATAATATGTAAAAATTAGGAAAGCAATTGTTTCATACAGGGGCACCAAAAGTTACAATTTATATGTTTTGAAAATTATCAGCGATTTTATACAAAAAATATATAAATATTAATAACCAATTTTTTCAAAAATTCTTTCGATTACACTTTATTTATACCTAAATTTCTAAAATTAGCCATTAAATGTCAAATATTTCAAACAAATACCTAAGGAATCGTTGAAAATAATATTGGAATAATATGCCCATGAAAATATAGGGTGTTCCATTTAAATTAATACATAAATTGCATGTTTAAAATTTACCATATTGAATATTTGTTTGCACTATATTATTTAAAAGAAATATATTTTATAAACATTTTTAGCCAATACAATTTCACGAGTTCATACACTTTCATAATAGCAAGAAATGTTATCCTATTGTTATTTAATAAAAGTATACACTATTGATAAAATGTTTATAATATTTACATTTATAAGTGTAAGTGTGATTAACCATATCACAATGATAATGCTATGTTTGAATCTGATTATATGGAACAAAAATATAATTTAATAACAACAACAAAAATACATAAATAAATATGCCAATTGCTTATAAGGAATTAAAATCATTAATTTGTTAACAGGTAGTTTGGTGTAGTGGTTAGGGAGTGGAGCTATAGATCTTAAAGGTCATAGGTCGAATCCCGATCGCTTCCAAATTTATCTGTTCCTTAGAAAGGATATTTCCGATTATAAATAATTTTAGTATTTGTGGCCTGATGGTTTATTGATTTTTGTATTTTTTTGTAGTCGGGTTTGAAATGAGGAAGGTGCGGATATATTCTTTTCTTCCTTCAATATTTTAAAAAATTTTGTGTATTAAAACCCGTGTATTAAATAAAATAAAAGAAACTTGCTAGCCCATTCATGCGCGTCATAGTAGCGTAAATGTTAAGGTAAAATTAAAAGGAATTTCTGTTATGTGAATGTGAAATAATAATAATAATCAAAAACTATTGTAAAACAGGCACAAAAATTAAAAATTAGGTAATTAAATTACATTAAAATCCAGCACGGAGCCCAATTTCAAAACATTAAAACTGCGAATTATCCTTTACAATCCTCCAAGTGAAACAAAAATAAAATTAGTAGCAAACAATTCGTAATTAAAAATTGTTCTCAAAAAATCCAAAACTTTGAATTTAACCAAAACAAGGAAGGGCAATTAAAATAAAGGGAAACTACGAAAGTGAAAACTTAAAAGACATTACAAAAGTAACAAATTTTCAAAAATAAAGCAAATTTATATAATTAAAAGGAAGAAGTGACAGTAAATCGCACGAATGCATGTAGACAGAATGTATTATGCTCTATTATCTCACTATTGCGTATTAGAGCACGTGTAGAGTGGTGTCAAATAAAGAAGAAAAGGTGGAGCTAATGCGCAGTAACCAAAACTCGTACAATCGTGTTTATGTTGGTGCCAATTGGTGGAATTGGGTGTCACGCGATCTCTACTGCGCCGGGTTTTGGCTACGCCTTTTCTTCTTTATTTGACACCACTCTAAAACGCTTCATTTGGACAGGGTATAAAAGCTTATCGAGACGAGGCATTGTCTACTCGAGTTTACGGAGATAGCATCTGCTCTCTCTCTCTCTACTTATCGCACTAGTATCTCGAGTGTAGAGACAAACGCGCGTTTTGAGCACGAATCAAGGAGCCGGCGTATGGAACGCGGAAGTTTTCGCGTACATATCTCATCTGGACAAGGTTCTAAACCCAATTCCTACAAAGAAAATCACTTCTCTAGCTGTGTTGCTCTGAATCAATATGTTAACCCAAAAGCCACTTTCCAATTCCTGCAACAGCTGATGATATTCTCTTCTATTCGAGTTTAATTAACTCCCACGTGACCCCCCCCCCTATCAGTAAACTAAAATTAGCAAGAGTGATCACATATCCTCGGATCAAAAATGGCAATCAAAAAGTAAATGTAATAAAAATATTATACTGTGAAACAATACCCCCCTTTCCCCTTTCTCCATAAATGCTAAACCTGATCAACAAATAATGGCAAAATTCTAAAACATAAGTTAGTGATTACAAACAAAATTGGTCATAGGTACATAACGGAAAAAATAACCAAATAAAACCCCTCACTGAGACAGTACCTAATGTAAATATTATCAATTAAGAAATATATTGGCTAAGATAAGCAATAATTATAAACAAGTTTATAATTGCAATTGCAACAAAGTAATACAAATGAACAATTAAAATATACTTAACCTGTGTAACTATGGTGGAAATAAAAAATTGTATTAATTTAGATAGTATATAAACTGTTAAGCAATAAAGCTAAAATATTTGTCCAGAGTGAATCTGTGGACACAATGGTCAGTGGCGGATTTAGCACTTGAGAGGCCCCAAGCGAAATTCAATTTTGAGGCTCCCTTGTAAATATTTTCACTACCCCTACAGCCTATAAAGTGCGCAAGTTTTTTACTCTGGTATAAGTAGTCAATGGACCGGTTTGGTCTGGGAAAATTGTAAGGACCTTGGGAAAAGAGTTATCCGTACGATACCGCGGTAACATCAAAGGATAACTATTTATCAACGGTCCTTAAAATTTTTCCAGACCAAACCGCCCTATTGACTACTATATAAGTTGGTGATTCAAAAAAGCTGAATTTTGATACCTTTTTTTAGCCCTTCACCCTTAAAAAGTAAAATGGTATATTCATCCTTAACTGCGTCGGCGACCCCCTTTTCCTGTTTGCGACCCCCTAGATTTTGGTAACCCCTAGGTTACATTATGTACATACACATAAATGTTAAACACGATACCCTCTTTTTGTTAGACGGGAAAAAATGCTATAAAATCTTAGGCTGCTCACAGAGTGGAGATTGGTTTACCAGCGCCCACTTACCTGCTTGTCTCCCTTCAATGTTAATTAATATAACTGAGTACAAACGAAGCTGGTAGCAGAACAGATATTTCAATGCAAATATCTAAGCAGGTAAACCGGTTTCGGAAACCAGCGTTTACTATGTATGTTCGTACCCTTATGAAAGTATAGCTGACATAATTCTGTAAAAGTAGGGGAAAAAAGTTGAAACCATACGAAAACAGAAGAATCTATGTTTATCAGGAGAGAGAGAGTTCTTCGGGGATATTATGTCACTCTATTGTGCCTCTTTGCCAATCTTTAGGTATTCGTTGAGCTTGACGTGCAAATTAACCTGTTTGTAAATATTTCCGATTGGTGTTGAATATCTATAGGATCGATTGGGGTTTCATCCATTGCTGTCTCAAAAAGGTTTATATTTTGATAGACTGTGGAGTGAGGTGATGCTAGACAGCTTTTGACGGTTCTTCCGAATAACTAAGGTATATTACGATTGCATGAAAAATTGTGTTTAGTGTTAATAGATAAGATATAATGTAGCCAATATTTTTTAAACGTGTCCGACTCAAGTAAAAATATATATATTTATTCCTTAGAAACATGATAATAAATAATAACCAGCAGTGTGGCTTTAAGCACAATATACTGGCAGGCTAGAGAGCGAAATTCCGCGGTTCTATTCCTAGTCGCGCCATACACACTGCTGGAAAATAAACTAATATATTCCCTGATCGTTTTTTGAGGAAGTTTATTATCAAAAAATGTTGATAAGCTTCCTCGATTTTTCCTACAAAGTTTACATTGCTTTGGGCTAACTCAAACTGCACAAGAATTATGCTGACCAATTTTAATATTCATGGTGCCAGTAGTAACAAGTTTTTAGTCCTATCGTTGCTTGGAGCCTTATCGTAGTTGCTTAGGGAATCATCATTGTTATTATCACTTTGATCAGTCTAAATATTTGTCTTCATCTTCTACACCTTTTGCAGCTGTAATTCAGAAAAGATCAACTGCAATTCAGAAATCGTCAACTGTAATTCAGATTTGCCAGTTGATATTCAGAAATCGTCAATTGTAATTCAGATTTGTCAACTGATATTCAGAAATCGTCAAAAGCAAACTATTAAGTTGGTTGGTCGTAATAAAAAAGACATATGTCTTTTACGTCCAATAATGGACGATATGCCAATCGGCCGCTAAGTTATTTGCTGAAATTTGAATTAAAATATTGCTGTGACATAATTTATGCTGTATTTCTTATTTTTTCTACAATATGAATAAATTATTTTATCCAATAGCTGCAAGTAAAATAACTTTTATATTGACATTTTCAAGCAACCAACTATTATAAAGCCCTTTCATTTAAAAAATTAAATTTCATTTAACGGTTTCTGAATATCAACTGAAGATTTCTGAATTACAATTGACGATTTCTGAATTACAATTAACGATTTCTGAATATCAGTTGACAAATCTGAATTGAAGACCCTGATGCAAGAAGGGGATAAGTACAAAATATTTAAAAATGATGTTATTGCTGGTTTAGGTTCTAAAATGAGATTTATTCACTTACAAGGGGAAGGCCAACTTTGGTCGTCACAGATCTGCACCACTATCTTTATATCTTTACAACCCAATTAGAACGTCACTTCATGAAAGTTTAACGACCCGGAATTCAGAAAATTTTGTGAAAATAATTTTTAAGGAGCAATGTAAAATTAAAGCATTGGTAGTTCAAATGCATTTCATTATTATTTCCTTCCTAAAAAATCAGTCGACAACTGCTCGACATAACCTTAGATTTACCCATTATTTTATTTATTAATTTGAGCATTATATCTTTGCTTTGTGATGTAACAGCTTGCAATCCTTTTTGTAACAGCACAAAGTTTACAAATACAACATGTAATAATGGTTACACGATAAAGGAAAAAAGAAATTTAAAAACTCATACTGGTGAGAAACCGTTTGCCTGTAAGATTTGTGACATAAATAATGCTTAATTTTGGTTTAACTGTATGCACATTGCATACAATCTGAATGCACACTTAAAGATATTGATAATCAAGAAGTGGAATGTTTCAAGAACGAGGTTCAAATTATAATTACAATCAAAGTATTACTGATTATATTGTTTATATCGCAGTTATGGTATTATGAGTTTTTAAATGTCGTTTTAAATTTGATTTGTGTACACATTTTATAGGCACAAGACTCACAAGCACATGACCTTTCTTTCTCCTGTGTGAGTACTTAAATGATCCTTTAAAGATGATTTTTGAGCACATTTTTATAGTCACAAATTTTACAGGCAAACGGTTTCTCACCAGTATGAGTTATTTAAATGTTCTTTTTTCATTTATCGTGTAACCATTATTACATGTATTTGTAAACTTGGTGCTGTTACAAAAAGGATTGCAAGCTGTTACATCACAAAGCAAAGATATAATGCTCAAATTAATAAATAAAATAATGGGTAAATCTAAGGTTATGTCGAGCAGTTGTCGACTGATTTTTTAGGAAGGAAATAATAATGAAATGCATTTGAACTACCAATGCTTTAATTTTACATTGCTCCTTAAAAATTATTTTCACAAAATTTTCTGAATTCCGGGTCGTTAAACTTTCATGAAGTGACGTTCTAATTGGGTTGTAAAGATATAAAGATAGTGGTGCAGATCTGTGACGACCAAAGTTGGCCTTCCCCTTGTTAGTATAAAGCTGGAATTCTTATTGTTAATAGAAACGGAGTTACCAGTGAAAATTACATGTCTTGCCCTCCCATAAGATGCTGCAACAATGAGATATTTATTTTTGAATTTCTGAAGTATTTACAAATTGGTATTACACATATCCCCTTCTTGCACCAGAGTCTTCAATTACAATTGACGATTTCTGAATATCAGTTGACAAATCTGAATTACAATTGACGATTTCTGAATTACTGGTGGAAAAGGTGTAGTGCATCGCTATTCAAGTGTAGTTCAACTGAGTTTGACATATCATCTTCATTATCAGTTGATCCTCTTCTAAAGCGTTGTTGTCTTGATGGAATGTTCACACTTCTGCCTGGTCAAATGACGAGTTGCTTGCCTCTCGGCGTAATCATCACCAATCCTATCAACTAATCAGTTGTGTAGGTCTTTTAAGAATTTGTTTTGCCCATTTGGCACCTATTGCCTTTGGTTTTTCCCTAACCATCTAGGTAAGATTTTACAAGACTTTTCCCATCTTGGATGGTTAATAGGAAATTTCATTTGGCAGATGTTGTAATTGTTTCTGCAAGATATTTTACTTCATTTTGGATACCTTTCATATTATGATTGATTGAAAATGGTTGACTTAGGAACCAAATCAAATATACGGAAACGATTTCCGCTAAAAGCCCGTGCCTAAAATGGATCTTTAACGGACGTCTATAGGGCTTTGGGTGCTATATGGGAAGATCAGTTCAAGATCGTACTTGAGAAGACGTAGCGAATATTGGAATTTAAAAAGTTAATACGTCCAACTTCACCCCGGCTGCCGAATATCGCCTCACTTGACGCAATTGACAAACACTAAGTGGATGGATACAATAACATTGTACTCCATAATATTTTCTATTAATCGTACTGTTTGGAAGTATTCATAAATTGTATGCGGTCTTTTTCTCCTTCCCCTATAGGGAAAATATTATATCGAAATTCAGGGTTTTATAGTTTTCCTTCTTGCCTAATGTAACTTTTTATTATTGGACACAAAACAGGACATCGACCCATTTTTCACAAAATTTCTAGTTTCCCTTTTTGGGCCCTTTTTTTGATTGATCGAAAATGGACATTTGTGTTCAAATTG
The DNA here is from genome assembly GCA_958510855.1 of Rhagonycha lutea. NCBI lineage: Eukaryota > Metazoa > Arthropoda > Insecta > Coleoptera > Cantharidae > Rhagonycha > Rhagonycha lutea. Next base: position 3,215,089 of record OY294042.1, read on the forward strand.
TTAGGAAAATCATCATGGAAAGATACACAGAGTTGCACAACGAATAGAAATTGTTAAGATTTATTACAAAAATAATGAAAAGTTCAGTAACCGTGTAAGCTGAAGATATGCCCATGTGATCTGACTATTAACCCTTAAACGTCACCGTGGGGTCTCAGAGACCCCAAACGCCATATAAGTTAATGTAAATAAAAATTATCAGTGACGTTTCAGGGTTAAGATCGTGTGATAAGATATAACTCAATTAGACTCTTTCTCTCGGGTTATGTGAAATCATTGGTTTACTCCAATAAAGTACCCATATTTGATTACCTCAATTCTAACTTGATTCGTGGTGCTGATTTATTTCGAAAAGTGACCAAAAATTGGTGTTCCCGAATCAAGAGGTCGTCATTCTCATTATTGATTTGTTTTTATTTCAAATTAAAAACAAAATATAGCTTTTTTGAACTCATCTCTTTAATTTACATACAGGGTGGCGCAGAAGCAAACTATTCAATATTCCGCAGTACCTTGACGGCGTTCTTGCGGAATCCGAGGGTAAATCTAGGGAAAACCACTGCTATAGATTATAGATGATAGAAGAGACTTATTGGTCTAAAATTTTCGATGTGGGTGATGTCACTTTTTTTGAACAGCAGAACTACTTCCACATTATACCACTCTTCTGGTATATTGCCTTCTTCCAGATATTTCTTATACAAAGAACTTTTAAAGCATTTTCTACAATAATGCCATCTGATTTTTGTATCTTGTCCTATTTTCTTCTAAAAATGTATTGGATTTCATTTGATTGGGCACTTTGCAAATCTCCGTTGTTTGATTTCTCCCACATTTGAAATAATGTGTCTTTTCTATTTCGGTGTTAGAAATCTTTAATCTTTGTTTCGCTTATTAGTTCATTATTAATCTTTGTTTTCCGTTTGCTACTTTATTTATTGGCAATCTCATATTCATGTTTCCCTTTGTTTAGCTTGAATTATTTTCGTGATGTAAGTTCTTATATCTTTCCTACTATAGGTTTACTATAACTCAAGTACCTCTTGGTCTATCTTCCGTTTTCTTTCCATTTGTTCAATTATTTCAAGGTCCAACTTGGAATTTTTATTTGGTTTCTTGCTCAAATTTACTTGTTTTGCTGATGTGATAAGGTTAAATGTTATTTAGTGATACTTTTTAGCTGATAGTTAGATAGATAGTTAATAGTGGAACTTAACTTAACCTCAAAAAATCTCGAAATGTTTGGGATGTGGGTGTCTTCAAGTTTTGAAAGGAATGGGAAAGGAGATAGGCAAAATTAAAACCATAAAGATCAGAACTTTCTTATATACCTTGAACGCGTTATAAGATACCCAGATACATGATTACACTGTATATGAGAGTTGTAATCAATGCAAAACAGACAATCAGCACCTAACACTCGGTATATACAACTGTAAATTACTTTAGGTTGTATAGCTAATAATCGTAAAGTAGTGCAGTTTTTGTTTGTTTTTTTCTCATATAATTACCTAATAAAAAATAATGATAATGTATAAGAACTTGACAGTGATGAGACACCCTGTATAAAAATTCAAACGTGACTTAGGTCACACAATGAAAGTTACAGTAATTGTCTAGTATTTGTTAAATCTTATTTAAACAACATTTTAAAGAGAATGAAGACATAAATCCATAAATATTGTGAAATGTTACAAGATCTATAGAAGTATTTAATGCATAGAGAGTTCAACATACTTAGAGAAATTTTATTTTCCTCTTTTTAATTATTCAAAATTACAGTAAAAGATAGTATTTTGATTTCATAACAATAAACCTAAAAATTTGAAAACTCTTGCAGAATACTAAATGAGATACCATTGAACTTCTCTTAAATTACGAAAGTATTATGTTGAGAAGGTCAGTTCCGTTTTAAATAAATGCCATTCATAAACAAATAAGTGTATTCACAATGACTATAATGAGATAAAATATTAATAGAAAAAAATTTACACCAAGTAGGTAATATAATTTAGCCTTCCACAGAGAAAATAAATATAAAATGTTATTTGTTAAAAATACACTACAGTGTTAACTCTTTCCGATTAATTAAGTTTTTATTCATTTATTCGCGAAATATTGCATTACAAACCACACATTAATTTATTACGATAAATATCCGCATAAAAAATGTTCCGCACGGTATTACTTCTTTTTTCCTTCATAATAAAATAAACACACACAAAAAATACATTACCATTACTCCCCCCCCCCTTATATTTAACGTGCTATCAGAACCACGGTACACATAATTTGGGACCGACATCAACTGCTATACCAAGTGCGTTTCGAAGAGAAAAATATTTGTGGTCATGGAAACTTCAAACTAATACCTAAGATTTTTTCGGATTTCCGTAGAGATAGCGCAGCGTTAAGGAAGTCTACAGTGTAACTGTACGACTAGCTTAAGGTTAATTACTTAATAATATTGATTCAGTAAGTGAAGAATTTTTAGTTATAATTTTATCGTAACGGTTGACGCACACCTTAATATATTAGCAATATTAAACAAGTTTACTTCTAATACGTGACAAATTTAAAAAATGTTATATTTTGCTAGCAAAATTTAAAATTTATTCCAATAATGTGAAAATACTTTTAAATAACTTTAGCTCACCAAAGAGTTATGATCACAGTAAGCAGCTACCAATAAGTCGCCGTGGATTTGAATCTCACATGTGCTTGTGTGATTAAATTGACTATAACCATACTTGTAGTCATTCTAAAAACCCAAAACTCACTTAGTATCTGTTAATCTTTCGCTAAAATTAATAGCGAATTTTAATATTACAATTTTAATGTCTCACCATATTAGGCAATTCATTTGAAAGAAGATTTTATTTACTATAAAAAATTGATATAACTAAACTATTCACAGTTAAATCACATCGATTACCTCCAGATAGCATGCGTCAAATTTTACGTGTGAGAACATTGCCAGTATGCGTCTGAACTCGGAGCTAGAATTTATAAAACTATATGGAATTGCAGAAAATTTAACTATTTTCTTGATAACAGAAAATATTGACAAACATCTGTGACAACGGTAATAGTTCGGTGTAGTTCTCCCTCCGTATCTCTTCTAGTCGGCAGAGTCTTGATCAGAAGGTTTTTCTCAGTGATTATCCCGTTTTTATAGATTGGTGTCTTTTCCCCATTTCAGGCAGTATATTTGTTATCAAGAATGATTTGCTATAGACGACTTTTTAACATTTTCTTGGCCAGATCAAGCCATCTCATCTTCCTGGTGGTCTAAGCTCTAGAAGTCATTCTCATACAGATATATTCTCTCAATAATTCAATTCAATATTATTGCGATGGAACACTTTTTCGGGATATTGATTTGCACTGGACAACAATAACAGTGGCATTGGTCAGTGTCATAACTTAAAAGATTATTCAAACATAGTATACAAGTTGTAGTATTTATTTGCAGAAGTAGAAGATTAGGCACCATGCTTAAAAGTTGCACAATTTGGGTCAATATTCTCGACAAATAAAAATTGTGTTAAAAGTATGTATAATTATACGACACTTAGACTATTTAACAATTGTAAATAATTTTAACACAATTTGAGTTTGTCGACATTTTATACCCAAATTGTGCAACTTTTAAGCACATTTTCCTTTCAGTGTACCTACATATCCATGGTGTTTGGGAGAAATATGTTAAGTCCAAAAGTGCAGTTTTCCACTAGGACTATTTTAAAGTTCAACATCGTATCATAAGTAGTAATAATATAAACAAAAGACCAAACTTTTTTATACTTGCCTTTGTTACCTTTAAGGACCAAATTAAAATATGAGTCAAATTCTCCACAAAATTGGACTTAATTCAAAATTACCATGTTTAGACTTAATTTGTTTCTTCCAGTCACCACGGATATTATTTAATTGAGTAGGCAGAAAAATTAATTAGGTGGAAATTTAGTACAAGCAAATACCGCTTCAGAAAAAGTTTAGAAATAAAGCGATTGGCGAATATCAATGCAGATTCACCGAAGGCAAGTCGACAATAGATGCCATATTTGTTCTGAAACAGATAATTGAAAGAAGCTTAGAATTTGGTATAGACACATATTATATTATGTTATTCATTGATTACAAGCAGGCCTTTGACAAGGTAAATAGAAGCGAACTAATAAGAACAATGACAGAAATGAAGATACCAAAGAAATTGGTAAGGTTAACAAGTATGACACTTAAAGAAACGATGGCATGTGTTAAAACATCGGAAGGTGAAACGAATAATTTTGAGAAAAATAGTGGGGTGAGACAGGGAGACGCGATGTCTGCAACGCTTTTTAACTTGGTACTGGAAAAGATATTGAGAAGCATAGAAACCAAAGGCACCATAATCATCATCATCATCAAAGGCTTTTCCATTCCTGTCGGAATATTGCCACTTCTATTGAAGTCTTTACAATCCATTTCACGAGGTGGATTAATCCTCTTTTGCACTTTTGCTACTCTTTTTACTACAACTTTTCACCACAACGTGTGGATGTCCACCGGAAGGCCGGGCTAAGAAATTCTGCCAAGTCCGCGACGAACCCAGAATTTCCGCTCCGTAACTCAACCAGCGATCACATTCTTTGGCACCGTAATAAATAATGAAATACAAGTAATAGCCTATGCAGATGATGTGGTTTTGATAACGAGAACGAAAATAAATTAATAGAAAGCCTTAGAAGAATGAATGAGACGGCACAAAAGATGGGGCTTTTAATTAATCAAAGTAAGACAAAATATATGAAATGCCAAAGAGGAAAAATAGAAAAGGAAAGTTTTTTAAAAGTGGATGGTAACGAGTACGAAGAAGTAAAAAGTTTTAACTACCTTGGAGTGCAAGTAAATGACAATGGTGAGCGAACCGAAGAGACAAGAAGAAGAATACAAGCTGGTAATAGAGCTTATTATGCTAATAGGAACTTGCTGAGAGATAAACACATATCAAGGTCAACGAAAATTAAGATCTATAAAACATTAACAAGACCGGTTGTAACATATGCTTCGGAAGTTGCGTGCTTCTCAAAAAAACAAGAGGAAGAGTTGAGAATTTTTGAACGCAAAATATTAAGAACTGTATTGGGAACTAAACAAGTTAATGAAAATGAAACAAGAGCCATGATAAATCGTGAAATACTAGAGTCGATGGATAATGAAGATATAGTGAAGATAATCAAATCTGGAAGAATAAGATGGGTAGGACATGTGATGAGAAGAGAGGAGAACGCGGTGGTGAAGAAGATAATGCAATGGAGACCTATGGATGAGAGAGGAAGATGAAGATCCAATATAAGATGGTGGGATCAGGTGACGGACGATGGAGGTGAGAGACTGGAAAGATAAGGTCGGAGACAGGAATAACTGGAGAAGAATTGTGATGGAAACAAGAACAGATAATAGACTTTGAAAATAAAATGGAGATATGAAGGGGACTAATCCACCCCAACAAATGGATTTGTAAAATTTCAATTTAGAAACAGCAAAATTCCGCCTAGGAATGTAAAAGCTATAATCTTCTATCTTCTATATCTGTATATATAAAATAATAAACTGACTGACTGACTGACTGATTGACTGACTGCCTGACTGACTGATATATCAACGCACAGCCCAAACTACTGGGTCCTTAGCGATGAAATTTTGCACAGAGGTTCCTGTTAGCACGTAGGCGAGCATTAAGAAAGGATTTTATGAAAATCCTATCCAAAAGGGATTTATCACCTATTATCTAATTAGTGGTGACGCGCATGAATGGACTAACGAGATGCCCACTGTCGACGTCCCTCAATTTTCCAAAACACAGCCTAAACCGGTAGGTCTACGTTTAGAAGCATGGGATTTTCTTTATAAACAAAAATATACATAAATATGGGATTTATCACCTAATATCTAATTAGTGGTGACGCGCGCGAATGGATTAACGAGATTCCCACTGTCTACGTCCTTCAAGTTTCCAAAGCACAGCCTAAACCGGTGGGTCCTACTGTCCAGAAGCATGGAATTTTCTTTAGAAAGGAAAAGAATAAACTTTTAGAAATTAATAAATAAAAGTGTGAGATAGGTTAGGATAGAACGAGAACCTTCGAAAAGTTGATTTGGGTTGTCGTTTCTAGCGCGAGTAGAGAGAGAGAGAGAAATGAAACGTCAAACGGAATGGAAAGAAGAAGGGAGAATGAGGAAGATACAAAGAGTACGAGAGGTGGAGGTAGCCGGAAATGGGAACTGATGGGAGTTGGAGGATGGATTGCCAGAGTAATGTTGAAGCCAGGAGTAACAAGGGAGGTATGATTTGGGAGCTGTAGAGGTGGATGAGTGGAAAGAGAGCGTGCAGGACAGGACTGCATGGAGAAACTGTGGACAACATACCAGGAGAGAGAGACCGATGGAGTAGATTATAGAGTATAGAAACGGAAGGAAAAAGGTTTAGGCACAAAAAAGTGAATTCCACGCGGACGAAGTCGCGGGCAACAGCTAGTAGATAATAAATACCACTTTAACAGGTGGTGTTTGAAAATTCAATCTTATCTTCGTCGCACGTTAGAATATTAAAACGAATTTACCCCCAGTATGTGTACCTGGTTGATAATTCGTAAACTGACACATTAGGCGTTTAATTTTCGAATATGGGATGACGGTACGATTGAATTTTCAAAAGCAACCGGTTGATGCGGTATATACCGGTATCATTTTCGTAAGTATCTAATAGGTTGCAGGATTAAGTTTTCAAAATCCTGCTGACTTATTGATATTTTATGTATTTACGAATCTCCTACTAATTATTGATTATTTAATCAAAAGATTAGAAATAAATAAGACAGGTGATAACTGATGACATCTATAAAAATATGTATAATGTGTAGGCTGTAGCAAGCTGTAGGTTGTTGCTGCTATTGATTTATTGATTACTAGACTTTGCGCAATTAAACTGTTTTAGGTTGGTATTACAGTAATGGACCAATCAGAGGTGAATACAGAGATCAGAAAGACATAATTTTGTATGTAATTCTTATTTTGTAATCCGCGATTTATCTTTTAAAATGTTTATACTAAGGAAAAACTTTAATGTCGTCATCCACATAACTTGATCGTACTTTAATCTATTGATAATATAATGGAACATCACGTTTGTTATAATATACCTACTACTAAATCGGATCGGATTACAAAATAAGAATTACATACAAAATTATGTCTTTCTGATCTCTGTATTCACCTCTGATTGGTCCATTACTGTAATACCAACCTAAAACAGTTTAATTGCGCAAAGTCTAGACGAGACGGTCATTGCCTTGCAGATAACGCAGTTGGATGCGAACGCGGGGTACTGGGTTCAAACCCGGGGAGAGTCAAACTTTCTTATGACCAAGTCTCCGTGCTTCGGAGGGCACGTTAAGCCGGCGGTCCCCCTGAGTTGACGAATTGCCACCGTTAACAAAAAACAGGGCCACAGGCACATCTGAATGCTAGCCTAGTAAGCTGCTACACCGGATGTAAAACAACTATAGTCCAAAATCGATCTGCGGACTACTCACCAACCCGTCTGGCCAGCGTGGTGAGTTATGGCCAGATCCTCCATAATATGGAGAGGCTTATGTCCAGCAGTGGGCGGAAAAAGGCTGATGAAGACTACTAAATCAACATAGATTACATAAAATAAACTAACAATTTTATTTTATTACGTTTTGATTCATAGTAGAAATTCCATTATTATTCATATGGATAGTATTTATTATTTTGCCATAGATACACACATACAGACAGATTTTTGATGTAGGTAATAATTTTGTACAAAATTTAGTATTTAAATAAAGTAATGAAAAATGGTTAAAAATTAGATAATGAATACTACACGTGTTTTCTACTGATTAGTTACTATTTAGTACTGAACTTTGTACAAAATTAATCCAAATGTCACACGGCCTTAAAAGACCCCTTTGACCCCTTTCCCCCCTTTTTGTCACAGTTGGTCACATTCTTCGGCCCCTTCCAGGAACGTCAATGGCAAAATAAAAGAAAAACCTTAATTCTAACAAATCAAACTTGAAAACTTTTTATCAGCACAATTTTCTAACAAATCTCAAAAATGGGATTTTTATGTGGACGTCACATTTGACTACCCCTGGACACACTTACAAAGAGCAACTTCAGAGTCCAATTCACCTATTTGATTTCTTTTCACTGTATGTGTAGGCCAGGAGCAAGGCAAGGCCAGGCCTAAAAGGCGTTCTGAGATTAATGAGCAAATGCCTGCTGGAGAGCTTTTAGGGCCCGGGAAATTGAGCTCTTTTCTCTTTTCTATAATATTTTTCTATTTTCCATCAAGGTTCTATTGTTTTTTCTAGGTTGAAAACCATTATTTTGGTTTTGGAACTTAGAGGGCCCAATTTCATTACTTTATGGAGGGGGCACAGGGAAACTCCCGATAGCCCGATGGACCAGCACACATCTGCCTCTTGGCCAAATAACAAAACTTCACTGTGTGAGAGATTCTAACACTGAGGTACAGTTACTACAACGACTTGCCACTGTCGCAGATTGATTACACACATATTAGGCAGTCAACAGAAAAATGTCTCTAACCTAAAAGAATAATAAAGCCATTCGGATACGAAGTCAGAAAGCCTGTTGATACATGAATGTGAAGAAACATAATCCTAACCTGACTTGTCAGGAAGGATATTGAGTATCTACAGAACTTCTGTGGTGGCGGGGCCCTGAGCATGATCGACTAAAATGAGTAAAAAGAATTATTAAAAGAGATAGAGTGAACCAAAACCTTTGGTGGATTCATTAAAATGTGACATGGACAGCAACAGGCCCTGCTCTCCTTAGAGTTGCATGCAAGGCAATATCGCGTTTTACATTATCGTTGGTGGCGCCGCTATATTACGTCCAGAATGGACTTTGAAATTATTCCGTTAGGTGGCGTTAATTTAATTACAATTAAAATACAATAAACTACAAGCTTTTACTTAACTTCACATCGTGTTTTTTAAATTTAAACTGTATTTGCACAAAATAAAACACCAAATACCCGTAAATACACTGGAGATTGCAGCTTACTATACGTCCAGAATGTAGTTTGAAATTATTCCATGTGGTGGCGTTTTGTTAATGTAAAATGCGAATAACTAACTTGACCTTCCTGAGGAACTCTGATCCGGTTCACCAGCCTCGTTCTTAGCATTGAAGTATCTGTCCCGTTACCAGCTTCGTTTATCCCCGACTACATTAATTAATATTGGAGGGAGATGAGCAGGTAAGCCAGCGCTGATAAACCTGCCTCCACTCTGGAAGCAGTGTTATGATCTCTCCATATTCAGATATCGATGCTGAAGGTAAAGTGAACAGGAAATCTCAGTGTACAAAGTGTTCTAAATAAGAACCGTCCACTTATTGCCCTAATGCATGAATAGCCTCTCATGGAGTAGGCGGCTTAGTACCTACAAGGTTAGAAACCCGCATCACTTTGGAGCCACAGGACAAGGTGTCCTAATACCCGTAAAAATGTGCCAAGGGACCAGAGCCGTCCTTAGCAAATGTGAGGCCTGGAGCAAAACATTTTTGCGAGGCCTTTTTTAAAAATGATTACCGGGGGGTCTGGGGGGTATGGAGTACCCTCCAGGAAAGCGGGGGGTTCGGGGCCCCCCCGGAAATTTTTACAAAATTATACTTGAAAAGTTGTCATTTTAAGCAATTTGACGAAGAAAAAGTTAAATCTCTTACACTCTCAAATGGGGGGTTTAAGTGTAAAACTCCCATCTCGTGTTGGTATAATTTCGAGTTGGTGTTTTCTTGTTGGTTTATAAAAAAAAACTTTTACTTATGATTTAGCGAGAGTAAGGCCTCGCGGCGCGAGGCCTTCCTCAGCGCGAGGCCTGGAGCGGCCGCTCCACCCTAAGGACGGCTCTGCAAGAGACTAAAGATGTTTAGCGAACTTCTGGAGTTTTGCAAACACTCATAGTTGGAGCCAAAAGTTGTAAGTGCTTTTAAACCCAATAAAGGTGCTACTGTTACATTCTCACAGTGAGCTCTACTTCAGTAGATCACCTACACTCCCACCACATGCCTAGGTCCTAGGTACGCCTCTGTTTTCAATTGTTAACCGCCACATATGTCTAAACTAGCTGTTGCCCGCGACTTAGTCCGCATGGAATTCACTTTTTTGCGCGCAAACCTTTTTCCTTCCGTCTCTATATTCTATTCTCTATTCCATCGGTCTCTCTCTCCTGGTATGTTGTCCACAGTTTCTCCATGCAGTCCTGTCCTGCACGCTCTCTTTCCACTCATTCACCTCTACAGCTCCCAAATCGTACCTCGCTTGTTACTCCTGGCTTCAACATTACTCTGGCACTCCATCCTCCAACTCCCATCCCATTTATAAAGAAAATCCCATGCTTCTAAACGTAGACCCACCGGTTTAGGCTGTGTTTTGGAAAATTGAGGGACGTCGACAGTGGGCATCTCGTTAGTCCATTCCTGCGCGTCACCACTAATTAGATAATAGTTGATAAATCCCTTTTGGATAGGATTTTCATAAAATCCTTTCTTAGTGCTCGCCTACGTGATAACAGGAACCTCTGTGCAAAATTTCATCGCTAAGGACCCAGTAGTTTGAGCTGTGCGTTGATATATCAGTCAGTCAATCAGTCAGTCAGTCAGTCAGTTTATTCTTTTATATATATAGATAATATATAGAAGATAGATTATTAAAGATAAATAATTATGCTGTCGAGGACATTTTTGTATGAAGAATGTTAACTTTTTTTGTCTATTTGAATTTTCCATAGATATTGTGCAAAATGTGAGAGAGAACACATCCTGGTTTTCGCTCATTTATTCTCTTTGAATAAGAGCACTCTGCTAAAAAAAAAACTCGTAGATAAATAAGTTCAAAAATGAAACAAATTATTTTTGAAGTAGTCTGGGTAAGGTTCATTATGGGCGTCTATAGGAATTTTCCATTATAGAGCTCAAATTAAAATATAAATTGCTATGTAAAAAATATTAAATTAACAAAACAATAAATTATCACTTTTGCTTAAGTAATTTACTCTTAATTTAAAGTTATTATTCAACATCTTAATTTGAAAAATAGCAGTGGGGTAACTGTCTCATTTGCACCCATTAAAGACGCACTTGCATGTGGTCGCTGACGTTTGTCACTACGCCACAATCTTCATCATTGTCTTTAAAAAGTAATCGAACTATAATATATTTATAAATTTTTATTGGCTTAATGGGAATTACCAAAACCAAGAGAACAAGAATTCGAAACCATGAAATATATTAAAACTTTATTACGTCAACAACTTAGTTACTACCACTTAATAAATTTTAATTATTTTGATAAACCGAACAAAATTGGCAAAAAATATCATCTACTATTTTCTAATTTTCAAGGCAAAAATACGAACCTTGAAGGTTCAAGGAAATATAAACCACTTAAAATTTAAGGACATTTTCTATAAATCACAAAAAGTTTTTGAGTCACAGAAAAATAAAAACAGCATTAAAACCTTACCTGTTATAAAAAATTGAGTGAAATTTACTTTTACTATTAATAGAAATTTATTATACAAATTCGGGAAGTGATTTTTGAAAAATGGAACATTTCGAATTTAAAGCATAAAAATTACAGCCCTCCATGACGACATGGATATTTGATTTAAAAAAGGAAAATACAATTTTTATAAGGAAATAAAAATAAAACCCACTACGGAAAATGGTTTGACAAAATTTTTAGACCAACTGTGTTTTCGGGATTATATAATCAGTTTTGCCCAAAATTAATTCACGCAATTTTTAATTTATGCTGGATGCTTTTCATATAATCAAAAAAAATAAAAATCAACAATGTTTACCAATTTTTTACGCCAATAAGTTATTTATAAAAATGCCGCAGGCGATTTATAAAAAATTAAGGTCAAGCTATAAAGTACCTACGTCTTATTCTTTGGACTTTAAATCTAAACTTTAGATAATAATACAAACAATGTTTGCAGGGTGAACCAAAGTGTGAATTTCTCTCCTTTTATCTAATAAAATAAATTTTAAATTAACAGTTTTCTTGTCCAACGACACAAATGGTTCCGTTTTGAAGAATGCCAATTTATATAATTTTAGTTCTTTAAATGGATCACCCTGTATTATTTTACAATTATTAGGATTCGTTTTTAAATGGTCTATTATTTTATTATGGGAATAGAGGGAAAACGAACAAAAGGGGAAGAACACTCCAGAGAATGGAAAACTACCGAATCCCTCTACAAATCTATAAATACCAACCTCAAGGACGCAGAGATGTGGGACAACCAAGGAAAAGATGGGCCGGAACAGGTCAACGACCTAACCCATCAAGGAAATGCTGATATTTTGTTAGGCAAATTACTGCAGTAATATTAATTAATTTACAAAAAAACTGTCCAATTTTCCGGTGTGGTTTAAAAATTCATACCGTTTTTGGTTCTCAACAAAGTTTGGGAAAATTCTAAGCTAGCTTTTTTAATAATACCGGATGGCTCATAAATAATTTTATTATAAATTGCATATAATTTGAAATTTGTTTACAAGAATTATCCAAAATTATGTCCTAAAAATGACCATCATAAGTTTTTTGTCTACCTTGAAAACCACTTGTTTTGTATATTTCTGAATATACCTAATTTTTTTGATTTGTTTTTAGAATAATAGATAAAATTGTGCAATTTGCATTAATTTTTCTTTTCGTGGGGCCCTAAAACTAATTTTTTTTCTTGGTTCCAAGTTTAGTTTTTAATTATCAGATAATAAATTATACCCTTCTAAAAAAAGATTTAATGGAAATAAATTTAACGGTTTGTATCGATTTATAGAAAAATGTCCTTGCAAAATATTTACTTTCTTTAGCAAAGAAATTATTTTTACCGTATTTACTTTTAGAACCTCTGCAGCAGCAAAATAGTGATTAAATTCCTTCTCCTCTATCCTTCACTCTCGAAAGAGTATGATAATTTGATAATGATACCCTATTCGCTGTGCGTGGGTGGAGAGAGGATAAGAAAACCGATCGAAGCGTTCGGAGTGGCCGTAATAATCACAATATATTTGAAAAAAGTTCTGTACAAACTTTCATAGATTATTTTTACAAAAAGTCTCTGTAAATAAAGGAAATCAATTTTGTCTGTGCGGGCCCGGGGCCTGGTGTCTGACACCACTCGCACCACCTATTGCTACATCGCTAAAAGTAGTTTGTATATTTTATATACCTTTCAAGTGTTAAAATAGCGGAAAATATGATTTTCAAAAATCTCCCCTCTAGGTAAGTGGGTCCCTCCTCAGTCTCTAGCCGAAGGCCCCCAAAGGAGTCAATCCGGGCCTGAGCAAGGGGGCCTATGAGCATGAGGACGACAAAAGACCATGCGAGTGACTAGGAAGTAGTCCCAAAGGCTTAAAGGTGATAGAACTCATAAAGAGAACCCCATGGAGATGGTTTTAGTGGGTATAAAATCCACACTACCACCCAGGATGAGCTGGTGATGCCTTTATTAAGATTTCCCTCCACCTACTCATAAAAAAATACAGTATTAATATAAAAATTTGGTGAGTGATGCCATAATATTCAACGTAAGATAAAGTCGAAATTTTTTAATTTCGAGTGTTTTCCTTTCGAAATTAAAGTTTAGTTAATGGCACGACAGATGGCGCTCAAATTCCTAACTTGACAATAACAAAAGTCATAACCAAGAAGTTAATATTTAAATAAATAAATTACCAATAAACTAACTATAACTTTCGTTTGATTTAAGGAAACCATTGAAAACAATTCTACAGGTAAATTCTAGTTAAATAAATCCAACAGAATTTAATGTCATAGCAGGTATTTTAATTTTTTGTTATTTTATTTATCATCCACTAATTTTGGTTTCTATGAAATAGGGCAATTTACTGCTGACTCTTTTACGTGAAGTACAAAATGATTACACAGCCGACTCCAGAATTAAATGATTACAATATTGTCGATAAAATTGGAATAGGAAGTTTTTCGGTAGTGTATAAAGCCACATCAAAGGTACTTGACTTTTGTTATGTCTCTGTTATTTATAATTACGTACAATTTTAGCAAACTCCTACTGAAGTATTTGCTATTAAATGTATCGATAAACATAAAAGACGAGGTAATTTTGCAAATAGTATTATAAAGGAAATAACTCTTCTGAAGTTCGTTAACCATGACAACATTGTCCGATTAATTGATTTTACGTACAACGACAGATACATTTTTATTATAACAGAATTTTGTAACGAAGGTGACCTCGCACAATATATAAGGAAACATATTAAGCTACAAGAACCTATGATACAAACCATTATGCAACAGCTGGCATCAGGGCTCAAGTTTTTAAATGAGCATTCCATTTGCCATATGGATCTCAAACCGCAAAATTTATTGATTCAAATCAAAACGACTTTCAAGTTGAAAATTGCTGATTTCGGGTAAGTTTTATTTAATATTCTTGATTGCGATATGAGTAGAGGGAATTCTTTTTAACAAGAACCATAAATTTGGCGTCGAATACCTACTTTATATAAAATTTACTAAATGTTTTCATTTTTACATCTATGGACGTCCTGGGTGATATCTGTGGGGGGGGGTCAATTTTCCCAGGCAGAGAAAGGAATAAAATTGAATTTAAGAAACTCAAAAGTAGAGATTTTAAATAAACGAGTAAACTATTTCTTGAGTAAGGGCCGTTTTTTCAATGTTTGATTAAGATTAAAATATAAATGCTTACATCCTATATGTACCTCAACAGTTATTGTTTGTAAAGGCGACTGACCTTTATACCCAAGAAGAGAACTTTCATTGAACTTGATATTTTTATTTGTATATTTAATTTAAGTAGTAATCTCGCTGATCCATTCATGCGCGTCAAAATAGCGTAATGTTATAATTAGCCTATGTTATTTACGGAAATAAACATTCTTTTTATGTTGTAAGAACTGGGGGTACTGAATACTCCCCCCCCCCCACACACTTTCGTAATTCGCTGTTATTTTGCTTATTACTCAAACAAATTGCACAAAAATATCTAATTTTTAAAGAGGACACTTGGACGCAGGCCGTGTTTTTAATTTTTTTAAATTCAAATTTTTTTCAACAATCTTTTTTCAAAAAATTGGAATTTAAAAAAATTAAAAGCAACACAGCCTGCGTCCAAGTATGGATAGCTGGACGTAGCTAATATGCAGAAACGAAAATTGGTCCGGTCTGGTTTCAAAAATTAATTTCATTTACAGATTGGCACAAGTAGTAGACACAGAGAATCTAGAACATTGCAGATCGTCAGGTACCATAAGTTACATGGCACCAGAAAAATTACTGTACCAAAAATTTGATTCAAGGATTGATTTATGGGCAGTTGGAGCTATAATGTATGAGTGCTATGTAGGAAGACCACTGTACATGCGAACTTGTTCGAGTAAAGACATTATAGATTCAATGGTTAGACGGGTATCTTTCACGGTGCGTACACCCCTAATCTTTTGATTTATTTTTAATTTTTAAATTTTAGTTTCCAGCAACCATTAAGATCTCTCCAATTGCTAAAGATCTTTTATTTTCGTTATTGAAATACGATCCTGCTGAACGGCTCGGATTCGAAAGTTATTTTAATCATGAATTTGTCGACTTGGCACATATTCCAACCCCTGACAATTACTTAAAAACTATCCAATTAGTTGAGGAAGCTATTAGTTTGGACAAAACCGAACAATATAGTGCTTCCTTGCCCAAATATAAAGAAGCTATTAAATTCTTAGATGCCTTTATTAATATTGAAACCAGCGACACTAACAGATCTCTTTTGAGTTCAAGACGTACTGAATATGAAAGGTGGACTAATTGTTTGACGAAATTAATTAAGGGTTCCAAAAGTCCCTGCCCAGAGAACACAACATCACAACCTTTACCAAAACTTTCTGGAAACTTTTACGAAGTGACAAAGGAAAAGACTATGGATTGTAATGCATTGGAAGCTTTTGACTTAGAGCGCGCCGCTAGTAATTATCTTGCCCAAGGAAAAAAAGCATTAGCTTTAGAAAAATATAAAGCAGCACTTGCTATTTTTCTTCCTCTTTTAAGTCAAGAAAAATCGACCAAAAGGAAAGATATTATGCATTCACAGGTATGAAATACAGAATTTTATTGTACTTTATTTGAATTACACAATATAAATTTTTTAGGTGCAGAAATGGCTTTGTTTAGCTGAAGAGTTGAAACGTGAACTAAGTTGAGCTTCTTAGGATACATGAATTAATTTATTAAAATGTTATAATTATTTGTTATTGCTTATATTTATAAATTGGGAACAGCACATTAAATTCTTAAAAGTACAAGAAATATTGAGTAATTTAAATACAAATTCAAAATTTCTCATAATCATCGCGTTGGTTTGCTATCTCAAAAATATTCGCCATACGAGGGCACTTGTGACTTTGTTCCAATTTAGAAAAGTTCATTAAAAATTTTCAGTTAGACCAACACATCAGTAATTGTTACAGAATAGTGGTAAAAGTACCACAAGTTTTCGATAAAAATGTCACATTTTGAGTTGTGTCGATATTTCCACGATAGATTTTGCTATAATACCGTTACATTTTGTTTTGTGAATAAAATCATGGTATTTACTTTTAATTGTTTTACTGAATAACGTTACATTTTGTGTTGTGTCAGTTTTGCAGATAAAGATGAATTGAAAACTATTTCCTAAAGTAGTAAAGAAAAACTTTATTTTACATATGGAATAGCTAATTAATTCCTAATATTCTTACAAAAAACTTTCAAATCGATTTCTTGATGAACTTACATTTTTACTTGTGTCACTATTCTAGCAAACCACCGATTGGTTTTATTGAATTTAAAAAAAACTGTAAGTTCTTACTTGAGTGATTAAAATGATTAAATTAAATCTTAAATTAAACTTTAATGTTAAATTATACAAAAATATATTTTTTGAATTACACCACTATAGTTCTGAGGCCCTCATTTCATAATTTCAAAATTGACTTGTTATAACAAGTATAATACACCTTTTAGTTTATTAAGATTGAGTAGTTCGTATATAATGGACTTCAAAATATCAAATAATTAGTTCATTATAAGCGGGAGTTCATTTTAATCGTATTTTATTTAAAACATTGTTTAAAATGTAAAAGTTGAAAAGTTCATTATAAGCGAGTTCTCATTACCTTTGATCTAGTGTGTGATCCAGAATTTTTCTTGTCTCATCAGTTGGAAGGGATGGAGCTGGAAGACATCTGGTTTCAGCAGGATGGGTCTACAGCCCACACAGCAAGGGTTTGCATGAACTTTTTGCGAGACAGATTACCTTGGCGCCTCATCTCCATACGAAGCGATTTAAACTGGCCAACGCGCTCTCCCGATTTGGCCCCTTGTGATTTTTCCTGTGGGGATACCTAATATCCTTGGTTTACAACAATCTTCCCAGGACCCTGGAAGCTCTTAAAATCAACATTCGAGCCCAAATCGCCGAAATTCCTGTGGCAATGCCTCAAAAAGTGCACGAAAACTTCAGGAAAAGGCTTACTCAGTGTTTAGTTTAGAGTATGAGGGACGCCATTGGGCCGATACTTTGTTCAAAACCATGTAAACTTAAATTTCCGTATTAATGAAATAGGAAAAAATAAAAAATTTTGTCATTTTGTAACAGTCTGCGTTTTATTTCATTTTCAAATCCATGCTTCTGTCGCGCGCCACCCTGTACTTCTGACCTTCAAACTATCAGAAGTAGACATTTGGAAATTATGTAATCAAACTAATGGATTAAGGCGACAGTATTTGGAAGACCGGGATGGAGTCCTTCATCAGAGTGGAGCCACTGTGGTCGATATCTATTTCCTCCGATGTGGGGGGGGGGAGTAAAAACGTTTGTATACGCATCTTAAACGTGTTGGCTAATCTTTATATTCCAATGAGATGATTCAATTTGTACTACAATTCTTACCACCTCCTCTATGACAAAAATTTGATTGACAATGCAATTCTTCCTTCTTGTTATCATACCTTGAAATGCTGTAGTTCAGGTGTGTCCAACGTATTTGGTCCAACTCATTTCAAACAAACTTTTAAGGCCCTAGTCTGAGAAGATGTCGAATTTTTCCTTGCCCTTAGGTTTGTTATTCAATTGGACCCAAAAAAGACCTTACGGTTACATTTTCGATCATCTGCCTTCTGATTTTTGTAAACTCTCTGATAACTTGCTTTTCATATCCATCTCGAGATGCATTTGGATAGCATTTTTCTATTTTGTTTAAATTGATTTGTAATTAAAATCTTCTGTAGTGAATTTTATTCTATGGAACAAATTCTTAACTTCTATGTACGTCTATGGAAACCTTATCGTTCCATGCACGTAATTTTTAGGTTAAGTTTTCTTTTTGTTTGTTAAAATAAAAATCAAATTTTTGTTTCGTTTAATTGTTTAAGTTTATGTTTGTTTGGTGGCCTTATAACTTAAAAATGTGGAAGGGATTTTTAATTTGTTTAGGTAAAGGGTTTTTATTAATTTTTAATTATTACATTTTCTAATTTTAGTGTTAATGCAAGCAACAATGTCGGTGTCGACCAAGTATGATAAATTTACAGATAATCACACAAATAACGGTAAATGTAATTTTCTATAAATTGTATCAAAATCATATTTAGGAATATTCTTCATTTTTTACCTTACAGCATCCACTGCCTCAAAAGATCGTGGAATCTCTGCATGGGCTTTAATCTTTCTAATTCTTTTATTTATTTTTATAATCGTATCCATATATTACACAGTCATTTTTTACCCTATTTTATGTAAAAAGGAACGCAAATACGACAGAATGGAGATGACCGCGGTGTGATTCTACATACGGAGAAATTAATTTGCTCATATGAATAGACTGATATTAAATTTTGTAAAAATTTTTAATTTGTGATACTCAACTATAAAATAAAACAAATCTTTTATACAAAACAGTCTTATTTATTACAGAATTTCAGGTTCTTAGTAACTAACACAGGAATAGAAAGTTCAACAAAAAGTACAAATCTAACATTAATTTTACGAACTAGAATAGAAAAAGTAATACAAAATTAAATTTACAATTCGTCTTTTTCGTCTAAATCTACATCTGATAAATCTAATTCTTCTTCGATGGGTAATTCGCCATCCTTTCCGTCCCAAGGGCTCGTCTTGACAATCTTTGGTAATTCTGCACCTTTAACTGGAGCTGTATTTCCACGTCCATATGACAAATCCCTGCAATGTTTCGATCAAAACCTCATTCAATGCTTTCAAAATCATCTTACCTCAAAAATTCATTAATTCCATCTTTTGAGAATGCTCCACGTAACAAAGAGTATTTCATTTTTTTAGCGTTAACTACTGCCATGGCGGGATAACCAAAACCTCCAATATCCAAAGCATTTTCCAATTCTAATTGAGCTCCAGCTTCACTCCAAGTCCATCTGCAAATTGGAAAGGTGTTAAAATTTTTAATGTATACTGTGTAGAGGCACATAGTTGGTCAATTAAAGCGGCACATTTAGAAATATGAAAGTCTTTATGTTCTTGGATAGCTAAAATCTGTTAATGACTAATCAGTTAAACTGGCATAATTTGAGTTCAGACTGTTTTCGTGTTTCTTCTATGATTTAGCTTTAGCCTAAAATTAAATGACTGCTAAAGTGACATGTTTTGAATTGTGGTTCTTTTTCCTTTATACAGGGTGTCCCGTTATGAGTGGTCCAAACGGTATGGTGAAGGGTTGGACTACCCTCCATCAGAAAAACAAAAAATAGGTTTAGTAAAAGTGTCATGGTTTTTGAGATATTTGAGATCAAAGATTGATGATGACGTTGATAAAATAGCAATAACTCTTTGGTTTATGGACTAATTTTTGTTTTGTTTTTGTTTTGCTTATTCTGCACAACATTTTAAACTTTTTAAGATCATGGGCAGTCAGGTTGTAATATCTTTTTTTTCAACCATGATGCTCCAAAACTCAATGATTTTTGTAAGGTTGAAAATTTCTAATAAGATTATTTTATTTTTTTCTAATCCCATGAGAATTTTGAAAAACTTTGATTTGCGTCTTGTAGCACGTAAAGTCAGAGACATTCACACAAAAAATAAATAAAAAAATCCTTCATTTGTAGATTTTATACAGGAAAAAGTAATATGAGAAGTAGAAAAATCTTTGGATCTCAAATATCTCGAAAACCATGGCACTTTTACTAAACCTATTTCTTGTTTTTCTGATAGAGGGTAGTCCAACCCTTCACCAATTACCGTTTGCACCACTCATAACGGGACACCCTGTATAGTACAATCCAAATAAAGTGGCACTGGTTATGGAATCGCAAATGGTTATGCATCCAAATAAGCTTCCGTAATTGGTTAGGTTAAGCGGCGTTTACAATGAAGTGGGGTCTTGCCTTGCTCATTCTAAAATGAACAAGGTTTTAATCATAGAAAAGGATAGAAGAAAATACTTTAATCTAATTGGCGCTTGTCAGCTTTCTACCAAAGCAAGGCAAGACTCCCCTCCCCCCACTTCATTGTGAACGCCGCTTTAGGATGGTGTAAGTGACAACTTATTTGGATTACAATTTTTAAACAGTTTGTAAAAATATAACTATTTTTGCTTCTTTATGGCCCACCTTGTATTAAAAAAAATTAATTGACGTTATATTTCGCGTTTCAATTCCATTTTTATTATGTAAGCTCCGGTTTTAGCCGCCACTATTAATTATAAGGCGCTCGTATGGGGTACACACATTATTACACCCATGAACAGCATGCATCTGTAAATAATTTAGGTTTTTGACCACCCCAATGATTCGGCACTCATAAAAAAATCTGTTGAAACTCGTTAATCTATTCATGCGCGTCACTCCCACTCTGAAGTTCGCATGAACCGATTTCAACCAAAATCTAATCGGACCTCTTAAAATAAATGGACTGCTATTCAAGGTAAAGTAGTGTGTCCACCTAGGAGGCCGCCATTTGTGGTGCAACCAGTAAATATTTGAAATTTTCTAGAACTGCACTACAACTGGTGGAGCCCAATATGCCTCACATTTTTGAATTCATAGCCATAAGCATTAACAGTCCATTTTATTGGATAACAACAAATTTGTTACTAAATTACAAGCACCGATCCAGGGGGGAGGGGCGATTGCCCCCCTCTCTTGGAAAAATTGAACAATCTTACGTACCCTTACAAGGGGGGTAAAAAATTACGAAAATCGTCCTTATGTAATTAATGGACGCTTCCCAAGTTAAATAAAACCTTATAAAAATATAAAAGAAATTAAATTGTGTAATAGAATTTTTTCTAACTTCACCCCCTCTATTTTTGAGGCGATTTTCAATAATGTTGAAATATCAACACCAGGCACCGTATTTTAATTTATTTAATTAAATTTTATCAATTTTTTAGTAGTGTGAATTAAAAATGACTTAAATTAGTTAAATTTAAAATATTTTCAGCATTTAATAAAATTTTGTACACATTTAAAAAAATAAACTTACCCCCAAAGCTTCTTCTTGTATTTTTCGCCCATATCTTTCAAGATCTTCAAATAACCGTCTCGGCATTTACTCTGACAATCCAAAATGTGAGGCAAAACAGAAACAACGCACAATGATTTTTGTTGGCAGTCGGTATCGAAAGATTCTTCATCCAAAATCTGTGTAATTTCAGGAGAAGGAACATTTTCGGCTACTTTATCCAATGCCCAATTGATGATATCTTTAGCGGTACGTCCTCCATCATATTCCTCGACACTATCGGAAGTTTTAGCACCAGCACCGAAATATTTAATAGTAGGATATCCACGAACTCCGTATTGAGCAGCTTTGTTAGAATGAACTGTGGCATCTAATGCCCCTAACTTGACCTTTCCTTTAAGTTCTGTAGCAGCTTCAGCCCAGTGAGGTTCCAAGTTTTTACAATGACCACACCAAGGTGCAAAGAACTCGATCAACCAAATATCATTCGATTTTAAAACCAATTTATCAAAATTATCGTCTGTTAACTCGACTACGTCTTTAGTATCTCCTCCGGACTTTGATCCAGATTTGCCTCCTAACCTTAGGTTAACCTTACTACGAGCAACGCTTAGAGCTTCGTCGACCAAACCTTGAGCAGTTCGTTGTCCATTATAATCTACAGGTTTATTTTTGTTATCGCCAAATATCTTAATGGTAGGAAAACCACGAACGCCAAACCGTCCACCCAAACTTTGATGATCGTCAGCATTCACAGCCCCAACTTTTATGACACCCTGTTTTATAGCCAACGGTTAGTTAGTTAGGACAAAAGGAACATATGGTTTTACCTTGAGAGCAGTAGCAGCTTTTTGATACTCAGGAACAAGTTGCTGGCAGTGGCCACACCAAGGGGCATAAAATTCGACAATCCAAATCTCGTCGCTGTTAATTACCAGTTTATCAAAATTTGAGGCATCCAATTCAACCACATTGGAAGTTGAGGTATACAAACCTCCCCAGGAACTCGAAATTAAAATCGTAAACACTAAAAACAAAGGCGTTAAACCTACGTATGAATTAAAATTTAATGATGATTTACCTAGTAATGGAAACATTGTAGTTTTATTGCCGCGACGTTGAATATGCGAATGTAATCTAACATTAACCGGCTCGTTTGTTATACGCAAACTAATACACCTACAATCACAAATTCGTGGTTAGATTTTATTGGGCCAACACAACGAACACAACTTTGGAGGGGAGTTCAACTAAAGCTTGAACAACACCAAAATTGCGATAAAACTTTTACGATGTCACTTTGCTAAATAACTCTCAATAAAGCCCACGTTGCTACGCCAACGCTCTCCAGATTGCATGCAGTGGCGGAACATCAAATAGGTAAAATTTTAATTATTAATGATATTATTTGGGCTTTGTTCTAAATAATTTACAATGTAAAAATTATACAGGATGAATCAAAAGTATGAACTTTTACGTCAAGAAAATCTTCAACTTCCTGTTACACCGAAAATAGACGATTCACGTATCTAATACTAAAAATTCTTCAAAGACGTTATGCGGAAATTGCTTGCAATGGTCAGGCTTACTTTTTAATAACTTAATAATAAACTTTTTAGTAATATTCACCTAAAATTGTTGTCCAAATCTATTAATAATTATAATTTGATTATATAGTGGAGCCCCAACTATCCGACAAAAACAAAAATTCCAGATGTCGGATAATCTATATTTTTGTGCCGGCTAATGTAATTTTGTTGTTAGCTTCCAGCTTTTCGTAAGCCAGAGCTTCTTTACCGATGAGTCAATTTTTGGTTATTGTAGGTTTGAAGTTTAAGGCGCCTCTCTCATAGCTTAAAATGCAGTGTCTTGAATAAGTCAAGACTGTAATGTTAATAATTAATATTTTTTAATGCTTCAAAAAGAATTAATTAGTTAATTATCAGAAGATACCAAAATCTTCAAAAGGATTAAAAGAACATCAAAATCACCAAGGAAGAGAGAGATTGAAGGACTTGATAACAGAGTTATAAGACAGGAGCACGTAATAAGTACCCTAGAGGAGCAGCTGGAAAGAAAGGAAAGAAGGAAGCAAAATAGTATGTAACAAATTTCTGCAATTGTTAGTTAGTTCCTCTTTGAATTGCATTTAATTTTCCCGGATGCGGTTCTGTATTTTTATTTGCATTCAATATTCGATTGCATGCATTTTGCAAGCAAATTGTTGATAACGTGAACGTTTGGCGTTGGAATACCTTGCATCAGTGCTTCAGTCGTTTTGTGCTTCAGTCTTCCAAGCTCCACGATAGTGGACGTACAGATAATTTCAGAGCACATTTGCTCTCTCTCTCTCTCTCGGGAAAAATTCAGAAAATTTGTATAGGGTAGTGTAGAACAAAAATATAAAATAAATAAATTGAAAGCCCCCCCCCCCAAGAGAACCCATGCGAAATTGGCTGCATCCGCATTATCTACATTGCTAGTTCGTCCCTGCATTAAATTTATTAAAAATCTTAAGAAATGATTTGAACTAATTTCTTGATTTCATTAAATATGACACCCACTGTGTATTTATTAGTTCATTTAGCGAACATATGGATTTTATGTTCGTAAATAGAAAATAGTTTGTATTTTTGTACTAACATATTTTTTATTAAAAATGTTTGTGATAAACAAATACCAATGTATTGGTAAATCTCAAATTAAAATCAAATAATCGATAGGTATTAAGTGATGGTATTTTTGAATAAAATTGTTTGGAATGGCGGTTGGAAATACAAGACATTTTCAAGATTCTTTGTTCAGGGAAATACATAAAAATAGTTGGTTGACTCACATTTCGTTAAAAGATTCGAGAAAGGTTTGTTTGCTTCTCTTTAAATCCAACGATGCGAACTTTTTGTTTGTTTTAGAAGAAACAACGGTTTTGGACCGTGTTTTGTGTTCACGATGAGATGGATGCATACTTGGAGACTTATAGCGACAATAAATTGGTTATATTACACAAACCAATTAATTTTATAACATTAAGCGAAACCAAATATGTTTCACCTACCATTTGTCCCCACGAACATGAATTTGAATTTGTGATAAACTTAAAAAATGAGTTAATAAGA
The DNA here is from genome assembly GCA_958510855.1 of Rhagonycha lutea. Taxonomy (NCBI): domain Eukaryota; kingdom Metazoa; phylum Arthropoda; class Insecta; order Coleoptera; family Cantharidae; genus Rhagonycha; species Rhagonycha lutea. The sequence goes on from OY294042.1 coordinate 3,239,804, forward strand.
CTGGCAGCTTCAACTAGGGAACTTATGTTGGATTGGGTGGAAATGCTTCGAGTAAAGTTGCATCAACTACAAATATTGAAACCGAAAGAAAATTTGTATAGTAAATTACCAGAGTTGAAAAGCGCACCACTACTTCCTACACGTGACCCTAATTCACCATTACCACCACCTCCTTCGGTACAATTGACTTTGCCACCAGGAGTTGAACACACCACTGTTTCCGAATTACCCAGTAGCTCCACTTCTGCAGATTCAGGGTATTCATTTTTTTATTTTCTAATGCTTATTTACAAATACTTATACTTTATTTTGCCATTATTTTCGAACAATTTTGGTATACCTAAAAATTTAAATTATTTGAAAAGGTACTTAAAAACCATATAATTCGCTTATAATGGACAAGCAAATTAGTTCTTTCATACTTACAAATAATTTTTGCAATTAGATCCCACCCCCACTTTATAAATTTTGGAGACCTCAAAAAATAAATTTGAAGTTATAAAAGTAATTTCCAAAATTAATATATTTTAAAATAAATAATTACAAAGAGGAAACTTACTTAAGAAACTTTTTGGACAGACCTCTCCTAATGTAAGAATCCAATAATTAATGGATGCTCTCTGATTAAAAATAAAGCATACACTCAATAACAATATCAAGTGTTTAAAATATTTCCCTAACTACTTGGAATAAATTGGATTCTTATCTTATCATAAGCCAGTGTTTTTCAACCTTTTTGTATTTATCCCTACATACAAAATTTGTATTGCGTCCTTATTCCATTTATATTATTTATTTTTACTTCCCCATTTACATAGTAAAGGAAAATATTGCAATCAAGTTAAAAACCAATTTCGTATTGATTACAAATTAACTTGAAATTTCTACACTGAAACCTCTTGTTTTCATTTAATTGATTTTTAATGACGCGCATGAATTGATTAACGAGATTCTCTTCGCCTTAAAAAGTGACAGATTATTGTATTAAAAATGTCTCAACACGATTACTCATCTGAAAGTGTTTGAAAATCGTTTGCAGGTGTTTAACAATAGACCAATGAAAACGAAAAAGGCCCGTACCTACGGACTAACAATGGGACAGGAGAGGAAATTAAAAGAGCCGGGAATTGATTAAATTTTGGTTGAAATTTTTCTACTGAAACCTCTTTGATTTTTAATGACGCGCATGAATGGATTTTACGAGATTCCCTTCGTTACAAAAAATTGTATCATAAAAAACGGACTGACAATAGGGGGGGAGGGATTAAAAAATATATTTGTTACTATTTTACTTTAGCTATTTAAATTTGTCCATTATAAGCAAGTTTCAAATTTTGTTTTCAGACTTCATCCTCCCTTACAAAGAGGACTTTCTCTTCCCGAAAATGGGCCTTCAAGTGAAGAGACAATAACTTCAAATGTAAATAGCCGACAGACTGATGTATTTAATTTCGATTTAAGTTTGGCAACCACTTCTAATTCCAGTAATGACCATTACGATCAAGTATTCCAATTAACAGGTATTAGAAAATATATTTTTTTTTTAGGATTGTTATTTATTAAAGTGCGTAATTTCAGAACGTTTAAATGGGCAAAGGGTGCAAAGATCCAATAGTTCTCCGAGAAGACTCCAACCACCACCTCAACCATATAGAACCTTAAGAGAACAGCAGGTACTTGAATTGAAGAAGGAAATCAATCATCCTGCAGGAGTGAGATTGCAAATTAGAAGAAAAGACTGTGTCAGTTCGATAGCATTGGGGGACGCATTGGGAGCCGTTTGGTAAATTAAAATCGAAAAAGAAAAAGTTCTTTGTGATCATAAAGTTTTGTTGGCAGGGTGTGCGGTTGGAAACAAAAAGAACATCCAATGTTGTATAATTTTTTACATATCGGAGATCAATTATTGAGCATCGAAGGAAATGATATAAGTAACGCTAACGATGCTCACAAAATTTTGCGTTCGACAAGCTGTGGACTCTATGTAAGCAAATCACAGCGACTTGTTTGGTTTAATTTTAATTTTGATTTTTACAGGTGAATATGATAATAAAGCGTGTACCGTTTGGTCAAGTTTTTGTAATTCGACGAAATTTAGAAGGTCAATCGCTGGGAATAATTCAAGAAGGTAACACGGCTGTTATTCAATCCGTCGAACCTGAAAGTTTAGCTTCAAAGCACGGTTTATCCTCAAGAGCACCTACTTGTGATGGCCTTTCCTTTACTAACTGGGTTTTAACCGAAATTAACGGGCGTCCATTAAATTTATTTTATAAAGAAAATCAAGTGAAAGATCGTTTAAACTCAGTTGGTCGTGATATTTCAATTTTAGTCCAACCTTTAGATCTAATTAAGCAGATTAAGAAACAACTAAAAAATATTAGAAATTACAAAGAATATATTTTACAATAACGCTTAAATGTACATAAAAAGTCATTAATAATAAAATAATAACGGATTTCGAGATAATTTGATTTTTCCTCTATTGATTTTAACCAAAACTGCTGAATATGGTTAAACCCAGCCATTTGCTGTTGTACAAGACATGAACAGAAATTACCTTATTTTTCTAAAAATTATTTCAGATTTTGACACATTTACAGTCCTTGAGGTCTCACAAGTTGAAAGAAACCAAATATCAATAAATTAATGTCTGTCTGTTTTAGCGGTGATGCAAGAGTAGCTAGGGCCCGTAAGCAAATATTATACATAACGGGACTCTAAAAAAAAAAAAGTTCGTAAGTTTTCTACTTCTAACCTAGTAAAGCAAGGAAAAATAATGTAAAAATTCTTAACCAAAAGTTGTCTTTAATTTCCGATGATTTGGTTTCGGAGCGATTTTTGAATAAAAAATAAAGTTTGTTCAAATATTCTGCAACTGCACAAAACTATTGATTACAACCTAGTAAAGCCAGGAAAAGTAATGAAAAAATTCTAAACCAAAAGTTGTCTTTAATTTCCGATGATTTGGTTTCGGAACGATTTTTGATTTAAATTTTTGGATAAAAAATAGAGTTTGTTCAAATATTCTGCAACTGCATAAAACTATTGATTACAACCTAGTAAAACCAGGAAAAATAATGAAAAAATTCTACACTAAAAGTTCTCTTTAATTTCCGATGATTTGTTTTCGAAGCGATTTTTGATTTTTGGATAAAAAGTAAAGTTTGTTCAAATATTCTGCAACTGCGTGAAAATATTGATTCTAATCTAGTAAAACCAGCAAAAATAATGTAAAAATTCTAAACCAAAAGTTGTCTTTAATTTCTGATAATTTGTTTTCGGGGAGATTTTTGATTTTTTTTTGGATAAAAAATAAAGTTTGTTCAAATATTCTGCAACTGCATAAAACTATTGATTACAACCTAGTAAAGCCAGGAAAAATAATGAAAAAATTCTAAACCTAAAGTTGTCTTTAATTTCCGATGATTTGTTTTCGAAGCGATTTTTGATTTTTGGATAAAAATAAAGTTTGTTCAAATATTCTGCAATTGCATAAAACTATTGATTACAACCTAGTAAAGCCAGGAAAAATAATGAAAAAATTCTAAACTAGAAGTTGTCTTTAATTTCCAATGATTTGTTTTCGAAGCGATTTTTGATTTTTGGATAAAAATAAAGTTTGTTCAAATATTCTGCAACTGCATAAAACTATTGATTACAACCTAGTAAAACCAGGAAAAATAATGAAAAAATTCTACACTAAAAGTTCTCTTTAATTTCCGATGATTTGTTTTCGAAGCGATTTTTGATTTTTGGATAAAAAGTAAAGTTTGTTCAAATATTCTGCAACTGCGTGAAAATATTGATTCTAATCTAGTAAAGCCAGAAAAAATAATGTAAAAATTCTAAACCAAAAGTTGTCTTTAATTTCCGATAATTTGTTTTCGGGGAGATTTTTGATTTTTTTTTGGATAAAAAATAAAGTTTGTTCAAATATTCTGCAACTGCATAAAACTATTGATTACAACCTAGTAAAGCCAGGAAAAATAATGAAAAAATTCTAAACCTAAAGTTGTCTTTAATTTCCGATGATTTGTTTTCGAAGCGATTTTTGATTTTTGGATAAAAATAAAGTTTGTTCAAATATTCTGCAATTGCATAAAACTATTGATTACAACCTAGTAAAGCCAGGAAAAATAATGAAAAAATTCTAAACCTAAAGTTGTCTTTAATTTCCGATGATTTGTTTTCGAAGCGATTTTTGATTTTTGGATAAAAATAAAGTTTGTTCAAATATTCTGCAATTGCATAAAACTATTGATTACAACCTAGTAAAGCCAGGAAAAATAATGAAAAAATTCTAAACCTAAAGTTGTCTTTAATTTCCGATGATTTGTTTTCGAAGCGATTTTTGATTTTTGGATAAAAATAAAGTTTGTTCAAATATTCTGCAATTGCATAAAACTATTGATTACAACCTAGTAAAGCCAGGAAAAATAATGAAAAAATTCTAAACCTAAAGTTGTCTTTAATTTCCGATGATTTGTTTTCGAAGCGATTTTTGATTTTTGGATAAAAATAAAGTTTGTTCAAATATTCTGCAATTGCATAAAACTATTGATTACAACCTAGTAAAGCCAGGAAATAATGAAAAAATTCTAAACCTAAAGTTGTCTTTAATTTCCGATGATTTGTTTTCGAAGCGATTTTTGATTTTTGGATAAAAATAAAGTTTGTTCAAATATTCTGCAATTGCATAAAACTATTGATTACAACCTAGTAAAGCCAGGAAAAATAATGAAAAAATTCTAAACCTAAAGTTGTCTTTAATTTCCGATGATTTGTTTTCGAAGCGATTTTTGATTTTTGGATAAAAATAAAGTTTGTTCAAATATTCTGCAATTGCATAAAACTATTGATTACAACCTAGTAAAGCCAGGAAAAATAATGAAAAAATTCTAAACTAGAAGTTGTCTTTAATTTCCAATGATTTGTTTTCGAAGCGATTTTTGATTTTTGGATAAAAATAAAGTTTGTTCAAATATTCTGCAACTGCATAAAACTATTGATTACAACCTAGTAAAACCAGGAAAAATAATGAAAAAATTCTACACTAAAAGTTCTCTTTAATTTCCGATGATTTGTTTTCGAAGCGATTTTTGATTTTTGGATAAAAAGTAAAGTTTGTTCAAATATTCTGCAACTGCGTGAAAATATTGATTCTAATCTAGTAAAGCCAGAAAAAATAATGTAAAAATTCTAAACCAAAAGTTGTCTTTAATTTCCGATAATTTGTTTTCGGGGAGATTTTTGATTTTTTTTTGGATAAAAAATAAAGTTTGTTCAAATATTCTGCAACTGCATAAAACTATTGATTACAACCTAGTAAAGCCAGGAAAAATAATGAAAAAATTCTAAACCTAAAGTTGTCTTTAATTTCCGATGATTTGTTTTCGAAGCGATTTTTGATTTTTGCATAAAAATAAAGTTTGTTCAAATATTCTGCAATTGCATAAAACAATTGATTACAACCTAGTAAAGCCAGGAAAAATAATGAAAAAATTCTAAACTAAAAGTTGTCTTTAATTTCCGATGATTTGTTTTCGAAGCGATTTTTGATTTTTGGATAAAAATAAAGTTTGTTCAAATATTCTGCAACTGCATAAAACTATTGATTACAACCTAGTAAAGCCAGGAAAAATAATGAAAAAATTCTAAACTAAAAGTTGTCTTTAATTTCCGATGATTTGTTTTCGAAGCGATTTTTGATTTTTGGATAAAAATAAAGTTTGTTGAAATATTCTGCAACTGCATAAAACTATTGATTACAACCTAGTAAAGCCAGGAAAAATAATGAAAAAATTCTAAACTAAAGATGTCTTTAACTTCCGATGATTTGTTTTCGAAGCGATTTTTGATTTTTGGATACAAAATAAAGTTTGTTCAAATATTCTGCAACTGCATAAAACTATTGATTACAACCTAGTAAAGCCAGTAAAAATAATGAAAAAATTCTAAACCTAAAGTTGTCTTTAATTTCCGATGATTTGGTTTTTCAAGGGGGACTTTTTTCCAATAATTTTAGTTTAGTATACGTTTTATAGGTATTATTATATATTATAATGTTTAAATTTTCCAAGGGGGCTGACCGTCGCCCTTGGGCTAATAATGTTGTAGAGAGGAGCTTGCTACGCTAATGATAAGAATAATTTTCTACATCAGTTTTTAATGAATAGTTGCCGTGCGGCCTTCAGGCCGCACAGTCTAGGCAATCTAGTAACATAATTAACTTTTTAAAGATCGATTATTTCAGTGAGAATCTCGTTAATCCATTTAAGTTAAATTTAAGCGAAACCGGAGTGATCTGGGGTTCCTTCAGGATATTGTTTTGGCTATAATGACGACCAACCGTGAGCATCAATTGACTTGAAATTTTGCATACTAGTTTGAACAAATGGTGTAAAGAACTGATTAGATTTTGGTTGCAATCCCTCCACCAAGACCTTTTATTAGAGTTTCGGGGATTTCTTCATGACGCGTACGAATAGACTAACGAGATTCCTTTCGTCTCAAAAGTTCTTTTATAAATAATGACTAGAGAGCGGATTTATAGGCACAACAGACCGGTCTTGAAGTAACACCCCCGTAAACTATTGGATAAGAAACATTTGTTACCAATAGCTGCCAACAGAAAACATTATTAGCGCTAATAAATTTTTCTAAACCAATTGTTTATGGGGTGTTACCTCAAGACCGGTCTGTTGTGCCTATTAATCTGCTCTCTAATAATGACAGATTAGTGGATGGCTATTTAAAATATAGAGGGATAAAATGTTTCAACGCAATTACTCATTTATTTGTCCTTGAAAATGCTTGAAAATAGTTTACTGGTGTTTACCAATTCAATAAAAACTAAGCAGATCCGCACCTACGGTGTGACTGTAGGGGGGGAATTCAAATATTTAATTTGTGAAGATTTTCGCGAAAAGGTTGGGGGGAAACTGTAGGCACGTTAGAATATCCTATGTCGAATTTTGGAATGAAAATGATGTCAAGCGTTAGAGCCTAAATGAGCTTCCATTTATTTCGTTTGAGCCTCAACCTTTGCGGAGTTATGCGTGAAATAGTTGTGGGGGGGGGGTGCTGTAGACACGTTGGTCGTTCAAGTCGAATTAAGGGGTGCAATTGGTGTCATACGTTAGAGCCTAAATGAGCTTCCATTTCCAACATTCTCATTTCACTTTCTACAAAGTTATGGGCATATCAAATTTTCGAGTCCTCCGAGCAAGTTCTGTACGATAAACCTCAAGTTTGATTATATTTTATCAGATTAAAATTTTATTAAGATAACAAAAAGTAATCCTAAACTAATATAAAAGCTCATTTAGGCTCTAACGTTTGACACAATTTTCACCCCAAAATTCGACTTGGGGGGGGAAACGAGTCTACAGCCTTCCTCAAACTTTTTCGCAAATATTTTCGCTACGGTTGAGGCTCAAACGATAAAACTGGAAGCTCTTTTAGGCTCCAACGTTTGATACCATTTTCACCCCAAAATTCGATTGGGGGGGGGGGAGGAAGCAACATGCACCTGTTCTAATGTGGGTTAAGCGTCCTATCTCCTCCTTAACACGCTAATGATCAAAATATGTCTGTGATGAATGGTTTCAGTGCGGCATTCAGGCCGCACATCCTAAAGCAATCTAGTAATATTATATTATGCGCTAGTTGCATAGCTCCGATATCCATACACAGCGCCATCTTTCATAGTCAATGGTGACTTTTAATTAAGGGGTTTAACCACTCTACAGCGTCGAAAAGTAACCAAATTTCAAATAAAAAATTTGTTTATAGATATTTATTATACATATACTTTGAAAAGTAAAAAAATATTCTTTATAATAAGGGCGGCCAAAAGCCTAAACTATTTTCAGGGAATGATTCGCATAAGTACAATGTGTGTACCGCACACGGGCGCCGAATAATGGGGGGGGGGCTGCTAAGGCAGGAAACAAATACAAATACAGTGACGCCAAAGGCCTAAAGAAACACATCCGATATTTTTAATCGAACATTTGTATCGCGTATCGGTCATACCCACTCAGTGGCGGATTTAGCACTTGAGAGGCCCCAGGTGCAATTCAAATTTGAGGCCCCTCTCTAAATATTTTCACTACCCATATACCCTACTGCAGGGATGGCGAACCTATGGCACGCGTGCCATTGATGGCACGCGACACAATATTTTGGGCACGCCACCGATCAAAAAATACACTATTAAATATTATATTTAATTATTTGATGGCACGTCTATGGCCTCATTAAACATTTCTTTAGAAAAAATGGCACGTTGATACATAAAGGTTCGCCACCCCTGCCCTACTGTGTTCATTCTACGCCTACGTTCTTACTCTGGTATGCATTATAATACTAGTTGTCCAAAAACAACTGAATTTTGAGGCCCCCTTGATTTATGAGACCCTCTTGCGCCTGTTCGGAAATCCGCCAATGTATTTCAGTGACCATTACTTTTGAGTTGCATTACAACTTGCTTGAATCGTGGATTCAATATCAGCAATATTCTTTTGTGAAAAAATTGAGCAGAAGTCAAGGTCAAAACGAATAAAACGTTTTTATAATTATTAATAATAAAATATAACTACGTGCATACAGTTTGATATAACTTTATTTTATTATCAATTATGACATCTGATACATTGTTTAATAAAAAAAATAACTACTCTTCTATGAAATCTGAGAAAGTATAAATATTAATTTGAAGTATTATCAATTAGAAATTATAATTATCTTTAATAAAGTAATACCAATAATGTAAAACCATCTTGCCAAAATATTCAAAATTCAGCTTTTTCTCTTTGATTATGTGTAGTACTTTGTAACAATTCGCACACCTAAAATTCCCATAATTGTTTTTGAAATTAATTTAAAAAAAATTCAATTTACTCACTTTTTGCATCATTGGATTATTAAAACCGATATCGATTTTGGGACCAATAGCATTTTTCTACAGATCGTCCTATCTTTAATAATTGATCCACGGAGCAAATTTCGTGAAAAATCAAAGCCGCTTTAATTGGAGCCAATAGATTGCGTTTTATTATATTAACTCGCTCTTGCTCATTTGGCATATAAGAAAGCCTTTGGAGTAAATGTTCTACGCACGATACATAAAAAATTAATCTTTCATTTTCGCGTTGGAAGCGCATGTAGATGTATCTCCATATAATTTCATCATCGCAAATTGTCGAAAAATTTCTGCCAAGTTCAGATATCAAACAGTCCCAATCACGAAAAACATGTTTTCTTGATTTGTACCACAAAAGAGCGTCATCTTTGAAGAAAGTTGCAGCTGTAGCAAAAAGTTGATCTTTAGAGACGTTATGCATTAAGCGTAACGTTTCAATGATATTTTGAAAATCTCTAACGTTGGTAGCTCCATTATAGCAAATGCTCCATTTTTCCATGTGCGGGTGTTTAGTTTTGGAAAGATCTGGATGGAAGATTAACGATACATTCTGCAATTCCGTATATTTTGGACAGTCTTGAAATATTGGCTTATCACCAATAATGCTTATTGGAGCACTGATGATAGAATATTTTGGAACATTTATAATCGAATTATTGCTCGACACTTTAGAGGAAACTTTTGCTAACAAATGATCTATAAAATGCTGGTTTTTATAGATTTGCGTAACCTTTTCGATTTCGTATGCATTTTCCATCATTTCTATTGAAACTAAACATAATTGTTTCAGAAGATGTAAGCTTTTATTTGAACTTTGGTCTTGCGTAGTTAATCTACGCAAACGATTTTCGACATGACACAAGCGCGTTATGATTTGCTTAAATTTAGTATGCATATTTACTGAATTCATATTTTGGATTTCTTCATCTACCTGGTTAATTTTTTCCGAACAAGCAGATAGTTCCATGGAAAAATTAAATGTAAATAATTTTCCAGCTGGCAATAATAAGTCCTGTTCTTGTCTTAATATCAGTCTTAATATTTTACGCTTTTCGAGTAACGTCGAGTTCAGTGTCACACTACGTATCCACAGTTCATATGTCAATTCGTCGTACGACAGGCTATTTATATCCATTGAAATAAACCCCCAAAACTTTCAGAATACACTAAAAATTGAAGTACAAAGTTGTAATTTATTCTAATCTATACAAAACGCGATAAGGCATGAAAACATGTGAGAATTCCATGTTGACCAAAAAAAAATAAGCATAATCAAGTATAAACTCTATTTTTATTAGGCTATTACCAACGGCCCAACAAGTGACTGGGGATTCGAACCCATAACTACTTTCACTCCATGCCACTCCGCTGGGTTAAACATAATTGTGTTTTCCACAAATATTTGTTGTAATTTTAAGTAATTTTGACATAGCCATCAGGAATTTATGAGTAAAAAAACTTGACAATTTTGCTTAAATGTTTTGTATAATAAATGAAAATTTAAAACATTTTTAAATAAATTAAAAAATTACCAGTAAAAATTTAACTTCGTCGTAACTCACACTTCACTTGTGCATTTGAATTTTTTTTTGATAACAGAAGTCTTCAAGTTTAAAGTATTTGGTATACTATAATCTATGCGGTGTTATCGCTGTCGACTAGCCGAAACAATTTTATTGCTCATGTGCAATGTAGGTATCATTTAAACATTAATTAATTAATATTTATCATTAACAAAACCTTTCCAATGATTAATACAGGGTAATTAAAAAGGGGAACGAATTTATGAAATCATCCAGAGTTTTTTTTTCTCTTAATCGGAATCCTCAGAGTTGGAAAACACACTTTCGTAATTCGCTGTTATTTTGCTTATTACTCAAAAAAAATTGCACAAAAGTATATATTTTTTAAAAGAGGACACTTGGACGCAGGCAAAAAATGCAAATTTTTTGAGTAATAAGCAAATAACAGCAAATTACGTAAGTGTTGTGGTGGTGAAATTCGAAGCTCTTCTATAAAATGCAAAAACAGGATTTTCAAAATTTGACAAGAAATATGAATAATTTTGGAACAACAGAGAATCAAGCTCGCGAAACTCAGATCCTTAATCAACTTCCTATCACATCAAAGTACAATTTCGAGTTGGCATTCATTCCATGATCGTGTTAGACCATTTTTGGAATTATGTTCGGATATAATTTGTGTGTATTATTATTATGATGCATGTCCAGTTTTTCGCCCACCAATTACCCATCAATTCGCCCACCAATTGAGTTAAAATTTCCTTCACCAGTTTGAAGCAATTGGGATTTTGAATTGAACACTGGGGGCTAATTTTCAAATTAGAAAATATATTAATTTTAGAATATTCGCCACTCAAATCTTGCAAAGCCGGAAACCAAGGTCACCTGTTCCAGCTAGTCTCTCAAAACCCTGTTATAGTCAAGGCCTTAGTTTGTTTAGAACTTTAATTTCATAACCTGTCAATAATTTACATATTTTTGTCGTCATAATATGATTGATTGCAGTAAACGCTTTCGAAGTAATCGTGTAATCGGAATATCTTTCTAGTTTTTATCACCGAAATGCGTCACTGCTGGTATATTATTACCTATTGCATCAAATAAAGTAGAAACAGTGATTTTCCATTTCATTCTCTAGAACCTAAATATAAAATTAATTAAAATTTGACTTATTTTTTTAACTACTGGATTGTCGAGGTTGTGCGGTTTTCGACCGTACCAAGAGCAGTTGTGATTAATCACAATTTTGTAAGTCATAGACCATCTTTGAGTTCCAAACAATAAATGAAACTGGTCAAAAGATTTGAGATATCTTTTAAAGAAAATTTTACACTTTATCCGTCGCGTCAAGAGAAATGGCTTAAATGGTTAAATCGTTTTGAAAAAGTTTCGGCTGTATGTATACGATGGGATTGATCCAATTGGACCCAATTGAATTAACGGTTAAGTACGTTGATTGTTGACTCGAAATGCCCGATTCGATTCCGGATAAAGTAAAAACTTTATTCTGGCCGTCTCTATGCAGAAGGAAGAGAGACCCCCATTGCATAAGTACCTTGTCTCAAGAGAGCAGCATTCGCAAATGATAAACAATTGTTCGTCATGAATATTTCCACGATGCCCGGATTCGGGCGTAACGACCAAGAAGAAGAAAGGATTTGCCTTGGTAAATTCGACCATTCGCCTAATATAATATGATATCATCTATTATTATTAATTTACGTATGAATAGCCTGAAAGAGGTGGTAACAAATGAAAATTAAATGAACAAACTTTTAATCAAATTTTTTATTGTAGTCTAAACTTTAAAGATACATTTATCGTTTATAAAAGTTATCCCTGTGAATATAATATCTAAAATCTATGGGCCAATTTCATAAAACTTTTAACGAGCCGATAAAAATAAAAGTGGATTTATTTTGGCTTCTAGAGTGAACAGACGTTTTTTATTGGTTCACTAGCAACTTTTAGTTAGGTGAACATTAACGCTTTTATTATGAAATCGGCCCGGCCCTAAAAATAATACCTACTAATAGTTTCATATAAAGTGGTCTAGAAAGTAAAATTGTTACTAGAACATTTAGAAAAAATTGATAATAATCTTTCAAATCCACGCTAATGATAATTAGTAATCTTGAAGTACACTTTTTCTTGAACAAATTTTGTCATACAAAAACAGAAAACTTATAATGAAAACATAAGATTTAAAAAAAATGATTAAGCCTGTTTTGAACAACTTATATGGAATGACCTTCAAAAATAAAACAAATACAGCATACAAAATATAAAAAAATTTAGTTTTAAAAATAAATTAATTATAGTATTAATTAATTTTATATAAAAAAAACACATATTGTTGTTTCTAGTATTCAAACTGTAAAAAAAGAAATGTATATCATTAACTTTATTGTAGAAGAAGTGGAGTGCAATTAGTTAAAATTAACTATTTAAAAAATGCAGAAATATAATTTTGTAGACTTCATGGAAACTCTTAAAATCCTACAATCACAGAGCCCTAATAATTTTCGTCTAATAACAATAATTAACTTTTAGACTAGTTTACGCCTTTTGCTCAGGATTTTAAGAATTAACACGAAGCAAAATGCAATTATTGTGTATCTTACTTGATCATCGTCATCAATTTGCGGAGGTTCTTGGAATTTTAATTTGTAAACTTTATTCTTGTCTATAACAAAAAATGTCGTGAATTAAAAATGTACTTAATTATACTTGATCATATAATTAAATATTACTATAACCAGCAGTATGTTAAGCATACAATGGCAGGTTAGGGAGCGGAATCAACGGCTATATTCCTAGTCACATATACAATATAAATCGAGCAATTTCTTTGAAAATTTTTGATGTAACATATTAACTTATTATATCGGCTTAAAAGAGAAAAAAGTTAACTTTTTAATGATACTAAATAAGACCTATTTTTCTATTTTAACAACATTCAAAATTAAAATTTAGTTTATTGTATTAACTCTAGTTAAAATGAACATATAGGTACAATATAAATCGGGCAATTTTTCTGAAATTTTCTGATGTAACATATTAAATATTTGTATTAACTGAAAAGATAAACAAATTAGCTTTTCAATGATACAAAATATGACCTATATTTTTATTTGAAAAACATTAACAAATTACAATTAATTTTTGTATGTATTACTTCAAGAAAAAATGCGCATATACAATTTAAATCGGATAAATTCTCGATAATTTTCTAATGTAATATAATAACTTTTTATATTGAATTAAAAGAGAAAAAAATTAGCTTTTTAATGATACTAAATATGATCTATATTTCTAATTTGAAAACATTTATAATTTCAATTTAATTTATTGTATTTACTGTTTTGTAAAAATGCACATATAGGTACAATATAAATCGGATAATTTCTCGATAATTTTCTAATGTAATATATTAACTTTTTATATTGACTAAAAAGAGAAAAAAAAGTAGCTTTTCAATTATACTAAATATGACCTACATTTCTATTAGAAAAACATTGGCAATAACTTTTCTCGCGGATAGTATATATTTCTCATATAGATAGATACTCATAAATTGATGATTACAAAATTTAAAACAAAAATCTTTTAAATACTTTTTACTATTATATTATAAATTAATTATATATAATAATATATAAAAGCCACATAAGTGGAGTGATGTGATCGCTGGTTGAGTTACAGAGCGGAAATTCTGCGTTCGAATCGCGGACTTCATACAGAGTTTGAACATTTAAGGTTTTATTATTAAATTTTTACATGTCAGAAACTTTTTTTCAGATACTAGATAACGATAAAAAAAACAATTTATGAAAGATTCGGATAATAGAGGCTAAAATTTACAAGACATTCATGATGACCGAACCAAACCTTATCGTTCTGCTGACTCTTATTAAAAATATGTATAACAATATCAGAATGTCATGATTGTAAGTATATACTCAAGTAAACAAGTATTTTATAATGTGAATGAAAACAAGTTTTAATTGATTTGTATTAGTATTACTTTTTAATAAATTATTCCTTATTTTAATAAGGAAACTCTTCTCAAAGAGAGTAGATTACGATTTGATCTAATTTCAAGTCCAGGGTAGAAAAATGACGCAGTAATATAACTTTCCGTCACCTCCCCCTTACAAAGTTTTCTTTGTTTCAACAATTCCAGATAAATCAAGTTAAAATTTTAGTTTAACAATAACCAAATTTTTTACCGTACAAAAATTTAAGCGAGTTGAACAGACAACAAATTAAATTTTAACGCATAAATAAATTATTCAACTTACCGGATTTAGATTTATGTTTATGCCCACGCTTCTTCTGTTTTTTGAATTTTTTATAAACACATCCTGATGTACTAGCTTCATTCAAGTAATGCTGTTTCATCATACTTAAATTCTTTCCAGAAATTACAGTAGATGATGAAGATGTACTTGCTCCCTGTTCTTCCTTAACTTGAATTTCCGCCAATTCTTCTTTTTCCACCAATTCTTCCTTTTCCACCAATTCTTCTTTTTCCATCAATTCTTCTTTTTCCACCAATTCTTCTTTTTCCTCCAATTCTTCTTTTTCTACTTCCACTATATCGCTCGAAGTTGCTTCAATTTCGACGGTGTTTTCGAAATTCTCAGGACAATGAATAATTGTTGGTTCAGTTGTACCTTCGTGTTCTGTTGAAGTATTGTCCGTTTTTTGGTCTTCATTTTCAGGAACCACATCGTCGTAAAGAATAGGCATATCCGGGAGTTTATTTGTGCATAAGGATGAAATTATAATATCATCGTCACTAAGATGCAACACGTAACCACTATTACTGCTGGTCGTCATTTTGATATTCGTGTAATTTCAATTGATTAGTTATTGGCACACTATCAAACGAACGTTGTTGAACAGTGAAATTATTGTTCTTATTTACTATCGAACTACTACTAATGAGATGCCCGTGCTGAAGTTATGCTTAATATCATTTTAAGTCACGCTTGCGCATTAAATTAATTTCCATATTATGTGACAAATTATGAATATTCAACAATCTTGAAGAGCAATATTGGTTGCTCAAAAGTAACTTCCATATTTTACATCATCGGTGAAATCATAATGATTTTACTTTTCACCTGTGAAATCTACAAAGTGTAAAAGAAAATCATCTTGTCAATCCATCATGCGCGTCAGTACAATAATTAATATTTTTCTCATTGTTAATTTTTTTTTAAATATTTTTGGATGACCGGGATGGCATAGTTCGATGACAATTTTGTAGTGGCAAATGCAAAGTTTAGCCCAAGCCTTAAATGGCACAGAGTAAAAAAATTATTTTTATAGTATAAATTAGTACAAAAGCACTAATTTTGTATCTGCAACATGTACCCGCACCTTATAAATTCCTGGAATACGCCTACTAGAATAAGTTGAGGATTCGATAAGGATGATTCAGCTGAACTTGAAACGTCGTCCGTTGTATTTGTGCTACATTAGTAGACTACCCCACTAATAATTACTTCTTCTTAGCTCTAACATATTTTAATTGTTGGAAATTTTTTGAGTGGGGGATATAAATCAATTTGAATGTTGAAAATTAGAAAAATTTGCTTTTTTATTTATTTTTATACTTTTGCTCAAGAAATATGATTGTACAAGATGAAAGAAAAACAACCCAATAAGATAAGTTATTTATTAATTATAAACATATTCTGAAATAAATGAACAATAAAAATTACAAAGTTCAAACAAAAATTTAGTAGAAAATTTTAAACTGTTAATTCAAATTATCTTCTTGATTAGAACCATCATCTGGAATTGAAACTGTCACATCAAGATCTTCAATTTCATCTGGAAAAGTTATTTCTTCTTCTTCTGTTACAGATGATGTTTCGGCATCGGTTTCGTGATTCTCAGTGACATTCTGTGGATCTTCAAGAGATTTTTCGACAACCGATAAATTATTAAAAGCGTTAAAAAGACGTTCGCTAATAAATGGACCATTGACGATACCAAAAGGTTCATTCCGGTCAAAATTATTTTCTTCGGAATTTTGATCGTCGGTAAATAGAAAAGATTCCTCTACTAATTCAGAAAAATCAGCTTCCAAATCAAAGGCTTGAAGTATTTGTTGTAAATCTTCAGGAGGATCGTCCTCGAAAAAATCATTATCAACCATATTATCGAAGTTATCAATATCTTCATTCTTAAAATTTGGAAGAATATTTAACAAATAAAAAAATTGAGCAAGTTCTCAGTTCTTACCATAAACATATCCTCGACTACGTCTTCAACAAACTGCGAATAAAGTGGTTGATCTTGCTTCATTTCTATGTTTTATATTTTAAAAATTTTTGATAAATTTCGCTTGCCAAAGAAGCTGATATTAATCGAATTTACTAATTATTAAATTATAAAATTTCCAAAGTAGCCACTTAAATACCACTATATCCAAAAAAACATGTGCACTAAATACGATACAAAAATGTTTGCAATACGCGAATACGTTACAACCAACCGGCGCTGAATAGTAGATTCAGAAAATAAGAAAAATCACATCTATTGCGATTGACTGGGTAGGGGTAGCACTATTTATAATAAATATGATAAGCCGCGCCGTAGAAAAATATCGGTCTTGGATGTAATTTTATTCGTAGTGGTTGGCACGTGACTTGGGCTTGCGCGGCAAATGTGGAGGGAGAACGTTCGACACCCAATTCCAGCAATTGATACAAATATAGAACCGAAATTACGAATATTAGTTTCTACACATTAGCCACTCCCCACCACTATCTATAAATAAAATTACATCTACCTAATACGAAACCGTTTCAATATTGATAAATTAAAAATTTCACCAAAATCAAATGTTCCAAAAACTGGAAAACAAAAAAATTTTAAATTTAGAAAACTCGTCGTACGAACAGCAGGAGCTGCGGTTTGAAGTAAATATTCAAATCCCTATAAATTTATTATTTTTACTTTTTGTAAGTTCGATCCCTAAATTTGGGTCTATGGGGGTCCACGTATCTTGAAATCTGTACATGGAAGTTTTATAAATGGGGAAACTTAAAATACATTTTTAGTGTCAAATTTTTGCTGCAGTTCAAGTTTATTGGATTAAACTCGTCCAAATATTTTAATTCTTATTTTGCATTTTAAAAATTGGCATGTACTTTTATGTAGGTACCTATCGTGGTACTTTGATAACATTTTTATACGTGACAAATTCGTAAGAAGTGATAATATTATAACTTCCTCCTTTTATCTTAGGCATACATATTTTTGTTTATAAAATCACCAAGGCAAAGGAATTTGTGTTCTAGCGATTCTTATAAATGTGGGAACTGAAATAATAGAATAATTCGTAGATTAGACCAAGGGGCGATAAGAAGTTATGTAAGTCGGTAAAACTTACTTGGGTTAAATATTTTATCAATTTTCATTTATAAAATAAAAATTCTTAAATTATTACCGTCTACTATTTAAAAATTATTTATATCTTATTCAATTTCCTAAAAACGGAAATGCATCCGAAAACGGGAATGCTTCCGTAAACGAGAATGCACTCAAATTGGTGTAAGTACTGATTAATTTTTATCTTTTGGGATGTTTTCAATTAGTTTTGGTTAATTGTTGAGAGGTCAAAAGTACCCCCCAAAGTTATCAGTTGTACAGCAAACTCATCAGAACAAAATTTTTTAGAAGGGTTTTAATTTAAGAAAATTGTTGGACACGTCAACCTTATTTCACTTAATTTCCCTCTTTTCTGCCATTAACATTTTTTTATTTTTCGTGTTACACCAATTGATAACATCCAGAAAGATCTGCTTATTCGATATCCCTAGGTCTCCTCAATTCGCTTAATGTACCACAGCGCCAATCGCTGCCCCTACGACCGCAGCAGTCAATAAATTCCTCAACTCCGACGTTAAAGTTGAACACAAGTGACAATATTTCACCCCAAACAAGCAATGCTTAAAATGCCAAAGGTTCTTCCACCTCCAGAACAACTGAACTGTCGATGTCAAGTCAATTATGTTAAGTGTGCTAGCAACTATTCTACTGCTCACTGCACCTGCCCGAAAAAAAAAAACCCATATATGTGTAATCTGTAATGATAAACACACTGTCGACTACAGAGAATGCTCCGAATACCCTCATCCACGATGAGAGCAACCTCAGCTTAGTAACCACCAATACTCGCGACACCAATTAGTCCAAGAACTGATCAAGAACGTTACAAAAAGAGCTAATTCAGTACCTCACGCTGATGACCAATACCCCAAGCTGAGTCCCAGCTTCAAACAGTGGCGATGATATGAGTAAGCGAATGTAAGCTATGCTTATGGGCACGGGATCATAAGGGGCCCTACCCTACCTGCCCATATACCGTTATTAAAATAAATAGATAATACCCAATAGCAATACTATAATTAAACCTTACGAACTTTTTTCTTTAGGGGCCCGTTTTGTATATTTGCTTAAGGGCGAGCTACTCCTGCACCGCCGCTGATTAGAACCAATATTTTCATGCAGTTGCAGAATATTTGAACAAACTTTATTTTTTATCCAAAAATGTAAATCAAAAATCGCCCCGAAAACAAATCATCGGAAATTAACGACAACTTTTGGTTTAGAATTTTTTCATTATTTTTCCTGGCTTTACTAGGTTGGAATCAATAGTTTTATGCAGTTGCAGAATATTTGAACAAACTTTATTTTTTATCCCAAAATGTAAATCAAAAATCGCTCCGAAACCAAATCATCGGAAATTAAAGACAACTTTTAGTTTAGAATTTTTTCATTATTTTTTCTGGCTTTACTAGGTTGTAATCATTAGTTTTATGCAGTTGCAGAATATTTGAACAAACTTTATTTTTTATCCAAAAATTTAAATCAAAAAGCGCTCCGAAACCAAATCATCAGAAATTAAAGACAACTTTTGGTTTAGAATTTTTTCATTATTTTTCCTGGCTTTCCTAGGTTGTAATCAATAGTTTTATGCAGTTGCAGAATATTTGAATAAACTTTATTTTTTATCCAAAAATCAAAAATCGCTTCGAAAACAAATCATCGGAAATTAAAGACAACTTTTAGTTTAGAATTTTTTCATTATTTTTCCTGGCTTTACTAGGTTGTAATCAATAGTTTTATGCAGTTGCAGAATATTTGAATAAACTTTATTTTTTATCCAAAAATCAAAAATCGCTTCGAAAACAAATCATCGGAAATTAAAGACAACTTTTAGTTTAGAATTTTTTCTTTATTTTTCCTGGCTTTACTAGGTTGGAATCAATAGTTTTATGCAGTTGCAGAATATTTGAACAAACTTTATTTTTTATCCAAAAATTTAAATCTAAAATCGCTCCGAAACCAAATCATCGGAAATTAAAGACAAATTTTGATTTAGAATTTTTTCATTATTTTTCCTGGCTTTACTAGGTTGGAATCAATAGTTTTATGCAGTTGCAGAATATTTGAACAAACTTTATTTTTTATCCAAAAATGTAAATCAAAAATCGCTCCGAAACCAAATCATCGGAAATTAAAGACAACTTCTGGTTTAGAATTTTTTCATTATTTTTCCTGGCTTTACTAGGTTGTAATCAATAGTTTTATTCAGTTGCAGAATATTTGAACAAACTTTATTTTTTATCCAAAAATGTAAATCAAAAATCGCCCCGAAAACAAATCATCGGAAATTAACGACAACTTTTGGTTTAGAATTTTTTCATTATTTTTCCTGGCTTTACTAGGTTGTAATCAATAGTTTTATGCAGTTGCAGAATATTTGAACAAACTTTATTTTTTATCCCAAAATGTAAATCAAAAATCGCTCCGAAACCAAATCATCGGAAATTAAAGACAACTTTTAGTTTAGAATTTTTTCATTATTTTTTCTGGCTTTACTAGGTTGTAATCATTAGTTTTATGCAGTTGCAGAATATTTGAACAAACTTTATTTTTTATCCAAAAATGTAAATCAAAAATCGCCCCGAAAACAAATCATCGGAAATTAACGACAACTTTTGGTTTAGAATTTTTTCATTATTTTTCCTGGCTTTACTAGGTTGGAATCAATAGTTTTATGCAGTTGCAGAATATTTGAACATACTTTATTTTTTATCCAAAAATGTAAATCAAAAATCGCCCCGAAAACAAATCATCGGAAATTAACGACAACTTTTGGTTTAGAATTTTTTCATTATTTTTCCTGGCTTTACTAGGTTGGAATCAATAGTTTTATGCAGTTGCAGAATATTTGAACAAACTTTATTTTTTATCCAAAAATGTAAATCAAAAATCGCTCCGAAACCAAATCATCGGAAATTAAAGACAAATTTTGATTTAGAATTTTTTCATTATTTTTCCTGGCTTTATTAGGTTGGAATCAATAGTTTTATGCAGTTGCAGAATATTTGAACATACTTTATTTTTTATCCAAAAATGTAAATCAAAAATCGCCCCGAAAACAAATCATCGGAAATTAACGACAACTTTTGGTTTAGAATTTTTTCATTATTTTTCCTGGCTTTACTAGGTTGGAATCAATAGTTTTATGCAGTTGCAGAATGTTTGAATAAACTTTATTTTTTATCCAAAAATTTAAATCAAAAATCGCTCCGAAACCAAAATCATCGGAAATTAAAGACAACTTTTGGTTTAGAATTATTTGTCCATGTTTTACTAGGTTAGAAGTAGAAAACTTACGAACTTTTTTTTTTAGAGGCCCGTTATGTATATTTGCTTACGGGCCCTAGCTACTCTTGCACCGCCGCTGGCTTCAAATAATATTTAAAATCCTCCTCATAACTTATCCTTAACGTCATGGAAATAGTACGATTTCCTGGCATCCGTATCCCGCGAGTAATAGAAGCAAACCAAATTACAGTACGCGTTTTGCCACGCCTATTGCTGGACCACTTACTACACCAGTAACAGCCATCAATTGCCATCAATTACCATCACTGGGCCAAACATAGATCTTTTAAACCCTGTTTTCTTGATCGAGCTCCTACAAGCAAGACCAGTCCGATCTAGCTTCGCGCTAACTTCCATGAGGTAACTCATCTCATCATTAACATATATTAGTCTTATGAGTTTTCCGCCTGAGGTTAACCGTTAGCGGTAATTAGCAGGGCCGTCGAGAGCCACGTCGGGCCCCGTGGCAAGATTTTTCGCGGGCCCCTTGCTCTTAAAAATTTCATGTTTAAAAAGAAATAAGTATAGAATATCGTAAATAGATAAAATGAAAAAAAAAATAGAAATCAATATCTTTTTGATATTGCCTTATATTATTATTTAGTTGGTACATTTGTTTTGTTTTTAAGAAAAAAAAAACATGAAACCAAATATTTAACTTTTTATTAATTAAAATTTCAAAAATTCGCTTTTCTCGCCTTTTGTTGTGCAAAATCTTCAATTATGTCAACGTAATTAATTAATACAGTTATTTTTCCAGACCCTTCCGGGCCCTTGAGGATACCCGGGCCCCGAGGACAAATACCCGAGTGCCCCCCTTCTAGTTGGGCCTGGTAATTAGAAGTATTTATCCCCCTCGAAAATGAGGGATGAAGTGTCCAACAATTTGTTTTGCAAAAACCATTCTTAAATTTGCAATCGCACTTATTCGCTATTTGAACAGCCTTCTGTACACCGGGTGACCGGCCGCCTATGTGAACATAGGAAATTAACATAGGAAATTATTTTTTCTTTAATTCCTGCTTCCCATCAGAACGGATAAGAATGAAAAAGATATCAATTGAAAGAGTTTTATTTTCCGCGTCTAAAGACACCCAACACTTGATGTTTTGTTCTTTAATAATGTTAAAAATGTAGAATTAAAATAAGCGATTTTCTAAAAATCAGACCTGCTTTGGTTGGTTGAACTGTCAAAACTTACGTTTAAAATTAGTTTTCAAACAAAAACAATTGCAATAAATTAAACAAAGCATCTAATTATATCTATTTAAAAGTGCTACTTTGTCATTTTATTTAAAGTTTTTAACAATTATCAATGAACAAACCATCAAGTGATTGGGTGTCTTTAGACGCGGAAAATAAACCTCTTTAAATTGATACTGTTTTCATTCTAATCCGTTATAATGGGAAGCAGGAATTTAAATAAAATCTATTTCCTATGTTATTTTCCTGTGTTCACATCGGCGGCCGGTCACCCGGTATAAATAACAACTGATAAAAATGTAACACCCCATCTGCGTCTTTTCTTACTTTGTTATTTAAAATTAGGTAATAGTTTAATTTGTTTGCCGTTTGCGCACAAATTAAATAAACAATTACTCGGCTGCCACCAGGTTCACTTATTAGATGTTGCTTTTGATTAGAAAAGGGTTAACAGTTCTAATCGGCAATCGAACCAATCCCGCCACGTACGCGAGCTACGGAGGTGTGGGGATAAAACTTCTCTTAACGCCAAATAAAACCAGATAATTATTGAATTAATTTAGTTTACTAAAAATCTTATAAAGTAAACAACAAACAAAAGAAAGAAAAAGTGAATGGTAATGTAATTTAGATAATGGTTAAAGTTTACAAACTTTCTTATGACTAGTCTCCGTGCTTTGGAAGGCATGTTAAGCCGGTGGTCCCCTGGGTTAGTGAATTGCTACCATTAACATAATAAACCAGGATACAGGCACATCTGAAGGCAAGTCTAGCAAGCTCCCTGATGGATGTAAAATATTATAAACGACGCATGTGTTGGAAAATAACAGGCCTTGGCCTACTAGAAGAGAATTCTCTAGAGAATTACTTCTAGAAAGAAGAAGAAGTTAAAGTTTACAAAAAATGAAGTGAAAAATCTTGCCTTAACACTAGAGTAAGGAGTTCGTGGAGTCACTTGATTGTTTAAATAAAAATTGATAGAAAGCATGATTAAAAAAACAAATTAGGTACATGATTAACACATAGGGCCAGTTGCATAAAAGAAGATCATCCTCGGATCAGCTGATCCTGGTTCAAGAGCTGACCCAGGATAAACGCAAGATATATAGATTACAAATAAACCTATCCAGTAAATCTATCTACCTTGCGTCGATCCTGCTTTGCTTTGATCCTTGGTTTAACCCTGATCCGAGGATGACCTTCTTTTATGCAACTGGCCCTTAATAGAGATCGATTGTCAAGCCGGCACAGGGCTTGCTGTAGTTTGTATGTCTATTCCTTTCTGAATAGATCCGTTTTCGGAAACCGTATTATGATTATTTTTTCCACCCTCTTTGTCTTAGCTGTGGTCAGATTTTTCTGTTACTCAAGAAGCCTATAAATCTAAATTTTGGATTTATTGTGGTGAGCAAGTAACTCGCATGCATTTAGATTAGACTTCTAAATCGAGCCCATTGCACTATCTCCGATTTTTAGATCTATCCAGACAGTGACACTCTTCAAGTCATCAACTGTAGGATTCGGATCATGTCAGGTTAGAAACCCCCAACACAAAAGCTCTCATAGAAGTCGTAGCAAAGTATATCCTCAGCTGCAGCTGTTTAAAGACTTTTCGTTTTATCTACTGCAAATAGGGTCATTTACATACCCCATCGTGTGAAGATGTTTGTTTAATTTGCAGTATCCAATCGATTTCCTTGCAATTGCTTGGTTACATGCAGTTCCATGACCCACCTGGTGGTGTATAATCTTGTGGTAAGTTGAAATTTGAAGATCGCAGACCAAGAAATACAACAAGTGGAAGCTTATAAATATCTAGGTCACGAAATAAGGATAGGAAGAGACAACCAAACTTGTGAAATACAACAAAGAATAGGTCTTTCGTGGTCAGCGTTCGGAAAATTGAGGTACATATTGAAGAGCCAAATACCAATCTGCCTTAAACGAAAAGTATATAACCAGTGTGTTCTGCCGGTAAAGACTTATGGCGCAGAAACTTTGACGTTGACTCAGAAATCGGCGGAAAAACTAAGAGTGACTCAACGAGCCATGGAGCGGGCAATGCTTGGAATATCTCTCAGAGATAGAATCACCAACGAGAAGATTAGACAAACTACAAAAGTGCAAGATGTCATCGAGAGAGTGGCGTGGTTGAAGTGGAACTGGGTTGGACACGTTGCAAGAGTGAAAGATGAGCGTTGGACTAGACGCATACTTCAGTGGAGGCCTAGAGAATCGAAAAGAAGCCGTGGAAGACCGCCTACTAGATGGACGGGTGATATCAGGAGAGGTGCCGGAAATTGGATGCAAGTGGCCCAGGATAGGGAAAATTGGAAAACCAAAGGGGAGGCCTATGTCCAGCAGTGGACGCAATTGGCTGGTTGATGATGATAATGAATATCCTTGCCATTTACGAGTTTGAGAAGGCTATCCACCACCATGCCCACTTGTAGATATTTCTTTATCTAAATTCAGGAGGTTGAAATTTATCTCATATTATGAAAAAAATTCTTCTTAGTCGAATTCTTCTTGACAGAAGGTAATGATCTTTTAACAAAGGTATTCATGGCAGGTTACACCCCAATGGTTTGCCATTATCATCCGGGGGCGATACGGTCAGAATAAGATTCTTACTTCACCTGGAGTCGAATCGGGTTCTCAACAATAATGACCATCTCACGAAAGAAAAACATTACCTTCTAAAAAATATATAATCTGATTTTGCAGTTACAGATCGCTTCTGATAGTGATACAGATGAAGATAACTTATCAAAGTCAGGGGACGACTAGGAGGACGATAACAGTATCATCAAACAAAGATGAAGAAGGTAAGAAGACGATGATGTTGGTGGTGCTTGTGAGAGTAGGCATCACCTCCATGCCTTATGTACCCATGTACCACACAATGTTGGCGCAATATTGCGCCAATATGGAATCTTGGCACAATATTGCAAGATTCAGCCAATATTGGTCCAACATTGTTTCCGATATTGGGTCAATATAGCACCAATATTGGCTGCAGCTTGGCGCTATATTGCACCAATATTGTCCATATACTATAGTCCTTGATACCAAAACATGATTTTTAACAGAACTGCATTTATGGCTATACAGTCAAAACTCTCTAAATCGAATTCTCATAATGTATTAAAATGTGTTCGAATTAGGGGGAGTTTGAATTAGAAAGTAAGAATTGGATTGTAAGTTAGTTGAACGTGCCAAATAAATAATTCGATTTAGAGAATATTTCGAATTAAAGAGAGGTCGATTTAGAGAGTTTTGACTGTAATTTGATCTTTAAAGGAATTTTGTTGCTACTTCCTCTGTTAACCATCATTATTTGGCTGCAGCTGAACAGATGGATGCAGCCTGAGCCAGGCAGAGGGTATTTTTAATTTTATTACAAATTTTCTTGCTCACAAATGTTTAAGACGATCATAGACTAGATTTTTAGACTAGGAGGACTCTTTGTTGTTGCTGTTGTTGAGAAAAATAAAGTTTTTATTTTGTTTGAGATTGAAAAATAACGATTTTCTTTAACTTTTTGGTCTTTATGCTATTGAGCATCTATCCTCAAATCGAAGTCAGTCGTAAGAATTAAGTCGTAGTCACTAACGAGTCATTCCATATGAAATCAACAAATCGGCAAAGCCAGCATATCTTAGATTTTGCTGAAACTTTGTGGAAATATTCTTTAGGGTTCTAACGACCAGAATCCACAAGGATTTAATTTTCGCACGCGCCACATCCGGTCAACACAAAATAAAGCAATTGAAATTGCATGAAAAGTCTTATTTTTTTGCTTTGCGGTTTTAGCTGTAAAATTTTTTCTATTAGAGATATCTACTCGATCAAGGTGGCATTTTGAAGTAGAAACATGGTAGTTTCTAAAAAAAATAAAAATTTACATAATTTATATATACCTGAAAAATAACATGGCATTGAAAATACATGTATTTTATTGATTTTTTGTGTATTCAATGGGCTCCAGTGTCTGCGCTGTTGAATATAAAAGTTTAATCATTCTCAGATCTTAAAGTGCTTATATCGTAAGAGAACAAAAATTTAAAATCGACTCGTTCAATCATCCCGTTTTGAAAAAATCTTTGCTTGAAATTTTGAGAATTTGCATATTTCAGGCTACAATTTGGACGTATTTAGGAATAGACAAAAATTTGAAATTTACAGGATACTTAGTTCTTACCTTTAACTTCAAAAACCTTCAAAGTCCAGGTTGGTTATTTGTCCTCTCGCGGATACTTATACAGGCGTTTAAAGAGAAGGCTTTTCTTGAAATTTTAAAAATTTGCATATTTCAAGCTACAATTTGGACATGTTTGGTAAGAGACAAAAATTTGAAATTTGCAGGATACTTAGTTCTTACCTTTAACTTGAAAAACCTTCAAGATCCTGGTTGGTTATTTGTCCTCTCGCGGATGTACAGGCGTTTAAAGAGAAATCTTTGCTTGAAATTTTAAAAATTTGCATATTTCAGGCTACAATTTGGACGTGTTTGGTAAGAGACAAAAATTTGAAATATGCAGGATATTTAGTTCTTACCTTTAACTTCAAAAACCATCAAGGTCCTTTTTGGGTATTGGTCTTTTCACAGATGTACAGACGTTTAAAAGAAGCTTTGCTTGAAATTTAAAATATTTGCTTGTTTTTAGGTTACAATTTGGACGTGTCTGGTAAGAGATAAAAATTTGAAATTTACAGGATACTTAGTTCTTACCTTTAACTTCAAGGTCCTGGTTGGTTATTTGTCCTCTCGCGGATCTACAGGCGTTTAAAGAGAAAGCTTTGCTTGAAATTTTAAAAATTTGCATATTTCAGGCTAAAATTTGGACGTGTTTGGTAAGAGACAAAAATTTGAAATTTACAGGATATTTAGTTCTTACATTTAGCTTCAAAAACTTCAAGGTCCTTTTTGGGATTTCCAAAATAAAGAAAAATCATTTTAATAGTTTATATTATTTTTTTTAATTTATCACATGGTTTTACAATATTTACAGTTTCAAAATGATCAGAAGCTGAAAACTTTCGTACTCTTAATTGTTTATGAGACAGCGGAGTAAAACTGTGGTAGGTTCTAGTATTTTTACTTGTATCAATATCACTAAATCTTTTGGACAAAAAAGATTCTGTTGCATCAACATCTGAATTTGATACAAAACAAAATTCTATGCCAGAAATTTTATTACAACAGAAATCAAACATTTCTCTAGGCGTTAGTATGTGTTCTCCTGCGGTACGTTGGAGGCTAGCTTTCCATACAGTGCGCTTAATTTTTATCTCTTACCAGACACGTCCAAATTTTAACCTAAAACCAAGCAAATATTTTAAATTTCAAGCAAAGCTTCTTTATAAAAGTCTGTACATCTGCGAAAAGACCAATACCCAAAAAGGACCTTGATGGTTTTTGAAGTTAAAGGTAAAAACTAAGTATCCTGTAAATTTCAAATTTTTATCTCTTACCAAACACGTCCAAATTGTAGCCTGAAATATGCAAATTTTTAAAATTTCAAGCAAAGATTTCTCTTGAAACGCCTGTACATCCGCGAGTGGACAAATAACCAACCAGGACCTTGAAGGTTTTTCAAGTTAAAGGTAAGAACTAAGTATCCTGCAAATTTCAAATTTTTGTCTCTTACCAAACATGTCTAAATTGTAGCTTAAAATATGCAAATTTTTAAAATTTCAAGAAAAGCCTTCTCTTTAAACGCCTGTATATCCGCGAGAGGACAAATAACCAACCTGGACTTTGAAGGTTTTTGAAGTTAAAGGTAAGAACTAAGTATCCTGTAAAGTTCAAATTTTTGTCTATTCCTAAATACGTCCAAATTGTAGCCTGAAATATGCAAATTCTCAAAATTTCAAGCAAAGATTTTTTCAAAACGGGATGATTGAACGAGTCGATTTTAAATTTTTGTTCTCTTACGATATAAGCACTTTAAGATCTGAGAATGATTAAACTTTTATATTCAACAGCGCAGACACTGGAGCCCATTGAAAATCACAAAAAATCAATAAAATACATGTATTTTCAATGCCATGTTATTTTTCAGGTATATATAAAGTATGTAAATTTTTATTTTTTTTAGAAACTACCATGTTTCTACTTCAAAATGCCACCTTGATCGAGTAGATATCTCTAATGGAAAAAATTTTACAGCTAAAACCGCAAAACAAAAAAATAAGACTTTTCATGCAATTTCAATTGCTTTATTTTGTGTGGACCGGAAGTGGCGCGTGCGAAAATTAAATCCTTGTGGATTCTGGTTGTTAGAACCCTAAAGAATATTTCCACAAAGTTTAAGCAAAATCTGAAACAGTGCAGCAACAATTTGTTCTTTTTTTCGGTGTTTTCACATGGAATGACTCTAACATGTATCAGCTACTGGCAGGATGGCACTTTTTTGATAAAACAAATTTAAATAATACCAATTGTTTAAAAACTACTTTAATTGAAACTTTTAATTACAAAAACTAAAAAATGAACACATAAACATAAAAGCTTGAACTTATTACAAGAAGTCAATCATTACTATGTATTTTTACAAAAAGCTAATTTTTTCCAAAAATTTTCTAACACCGATGGTGGTAGAATAATATCCGCAAAAATTTCGAAGAACCTAGGTATAAATTGAAGTTCCACAAGCATTATCTTCTCGGGAATAGATATATCATATCTAAAAACAAAAAAACAAATTAGGATTACAAAAATCTATTAGGGGAGGGGATCATTCTTACTCTGTAAATTCCTGTACCAGTGATGGACTTTCATTTACTGAAATAATCAGTAAGGAGCTTACAAAATCAATTATGTCGATTGGATTTTTAACAGCTTCCATTGAAAGCTTCTTCAGGCCTGCCAATTGAAGAATTTTACGAATATCGGCATAAAATTGATTGCATATATAATAGCAGTATATTAACTCTCCATTAAAATCTAAAAATAGAATCAAATTTAAACCTTGGTCATTTAATTCGCAGCATAGTTTACCTGCATTTATAAAAATTTTACCATAGCCTTCTTCAGTCATGCGTAGTTCTTTGATAACTTTTGTACTTGAAATTGTTTGAATAATAAAACTGTACAATTCTAACAACACTTCAATACTAAAGAAATTATGAACCGTAGCAATAATAACTTGCAGATGATTGATTGATGTAGAAAGAATTTTCTCTTGTGCCATGTCGAAAAGAACTTCCGATGTAGAATCCATTAAGGTATGGGTACGTAAGAAATGTTTGATGTGGTAAAAAGGAATTATATTTCCACTACGTACATTTAAAAATGTTAAAAGTGCTAATTGTCTTTTGACATCAACATCTTTTACAATATTAGCAGTATTCTTAGTAAAAATGTCACAGATTGTGTTTGCTAGAAATGAAGTACTGGAGGATGCTGTAGCAGATGTTACTGGTATTGGCCAGTCACTGGGAGTTTTTTTCTTAAAATAATGTGGAAAAATGTAATTGTATTCTATACCAGATTTTAAAAGTTTATATGTATCTTCTGCAGTAGGAACAATACCATTTTCAATTTCATAAAAGGTTGGATATAATTCAATATAATTTACAGAAGGTACAATATCTGAATTAAATTTCTCTTGCTCCTAAAAAAATATATTTTTTAAGCATTTTCTTCTAACAAATGAATTGCCTTTAAAATCTGATATTATGTAGAGTTGGTACCAAAAAAGATGACCGGGCGGAGCCAATTTTCTGCGCAGGAGCTGTGGAGGGAGAACGTGCCAGTGCTTTAAAAGTAAAATTAGGTTATGTAAGATTATGTAATTTACATTTTCAATTCAACCCGACAACCCTTCATTACACAAATGGACGTGACCGGACACATTTTTGCTTCTGCACATTAGCTCCGCCCGGTTATCTTTTTTAGCACCAACTCTACATTATGTATATAATAGAACATATAACAGAAATCATACAAAGACCGGTCCTGATCAACATCAATCAAATCCGTTGAGCATCAATTATTTTTCAAAAAATATATTTTATTTCTTTCATTCGAGCCTAGATTAAAATTCATACATTCGGGGGTCGATTTGAAATTCTTACATATTAAAAAAAGTTTACCTGAATTAAAGAAGTTGCGTATTTCCTTGTTTCGAGTAGGTCATTAACGCAAAACGTAACGTCCTTGTCTTGTAAAGTAATAACAACTACTTCTAACTAAAAATTTCAAAAAAAAAATCATGAGATAATCTTACAAAAGCTACTCTATGAAAAATGAAAATTTCTAGATTATCAGCACAAATGTTCTATGTACAGTGATACATTTTTGTTTGGCCTTTATTCATTTAAAAAATTAAACGAGAATAATATTTGAATCGACTCAGTTTTTGCTGTACCCCAATTTTTCAAAAATTCTTAACTTGAGAATGGAATGAGGAAAATTTCCAAAAAGCTATGGAAACTCCTCGCGACAGGTACTAAAATTTAACAAAAAAATTTGAAATATTGAAAGGTAATGGAAATGAATTGAACATTTAGCCTCAGTTATCATCAACATAAGGATAATGGGGTCCTTATTGTCAAATAGTCTGTATATAGAACATGTTTTACTAATATAATCTAAAAACTTTCTTTAATTTTCATATTTTCTAATTTTCGTGAAAAGCTAATTACTGACCATGTCACTTTTTGCGACAATTGTAGCCACCATTTTCTTTTCACAAACCATATTAAGAAATTCATAACAGGACTCTTCTGACCAAGGAGCATCAGCTACTTTTGGTTGAATTCCAGCCAATCGTGCTCTAATGGCTTGTTGGGGTAACTTAGAAAATTTCTTGTGCAAAAATGTCAACTGTGTTTTATCGATAGTAGACAAAGTTCCAAAATCGATAAAGAAAACCTGCAAAATTGCAAGATTAAATAAACCATACTACAGTGTAATTCGCTTATAATGGACTTCAAGGAATCAAAAAATTGGTCCACCATAAGCGGGACTTTTAAATAATAACAGTAATAACTACGAATTTAGTCCAGTTTTGTTTAGACGTTTCCTTAGAAAATCTTAGGAAATGATCCATTATAAGCGGATTTTACTAATTATACTAACTTTTACGCATCGGTGCATATGCTTTACTACTATCCCTCGGTAATATTCACTATCGTATATGGCAACACAATATAAACCACATTTTATCAATTTTTCGGGAATATTGAAGTTGCTGGAACATGTTCCATACCATTCCCTAAAAATTCAACAAAATTAGAGTTTTTTCCAAATAAATTCTAATAAATAAATCCTTACTGCATATTATCGTGCATTTCTTGAAATTTGGGAAGATCTTGTTCTAAAGTTATCCAAAACTTCGATGGATCATAAATTTCCGTAACCAATAGATCAAACTTTCCTCCAACTTTTATGTTCTTTGGAACAAATTGACGAGGAATATTTTCAGATAATTTCATCACATTTAAGGGGTACCCAGATTCATCGAAAGTATTCATTTCCTAAAATAAGAAATAACGATTTGATAATGAATTATTTATGTATTTTTTAGCAAATTGCTGAAGTTTGCACCACTGCCTCGATGTCCTACCTAATGTTTGTAGACGACTATCTACTTTACACTGCTTATACAAATATTTCAACAAAGTAGGGGCAAAAATGAAGTAAGATTGTGTATAAAAAATTAACCTTCACAAAACTGCTCGTAAGTGACTGGACTGCAAGACGCTGTTGAGGTGTTGAACTTTCAATGACTTTTGGATGTGCGTTAACATATTGGGCTGATATGTCATCTTTGTTGAAAAGTACTGCATCACCGCCCATTGAGAAACACAGAAATACATCCTTCAAGTCAAGGCACATTTCAAGTAAACTCCCATAATTATAATTACGGAAATCTAATGTTTCATTAAAACAACTCCTAAAAAACGAAAATTTGAAAATAGCAGAAAAGGGATTTCGATTACTTACTGATATGCTGGGGGCAATTGCATATATGGTAAACCATCAAAAAAATATGCAACAAGACGTTTAAGATTATTTTGTATGGTTAGCGGAACTTGATAATTATTAGTTTCTTTTTCGATCTTGATTAATTTTATTGCTTTTTCGCTTTGATTTTCCAATAAAAAATTCAATTTATTAAATTTTTTTCTCCACTTGGAATCACTATGGGTGTAACTGCTGTTAACCATACTAATTTCATTTGATGAAAGGCCACTTTAAAAAATATTACCATGTACTTACAAAATAATAAGAGCAAAGCCAAACTTTTTACATACCAAAGGGATTCATCAAGAGACTGTCTCGATAGGTCCAATCTGGTCAGTCCCTGTGAACCTAATCCTGCAATCTAAATAGAAAAACATATTAATTGAAAATAAAAGCAAAACTATCAGTTAGTAGTACCTGTGGCAGACATGGGACCAAGTTAAGGGGGGTAAAGTACCTAAATAAGGGGGTTTGATTTGCGAGTCAAGTCAAATATTTTATAATTTCATTTGGCATTAGTTGTTGCTAACAATTTGTATATTTTGACGGAAGCACAAACTCCCAATCACCGGATCACCTAATATCATAATTATATGGAATTCCAAAATCAAGATTCTTTTAACTTTACAAATCAAGATCAAACATAAAGTTTATTTACTTTTAAATTAAAGCTTTTAATTCGATTCCAATGTAAATTTAATATGTAATTTGTATGTAATTTCACAGTTTAGCAATTCATTTTCTACCAGAAAATTTTCGTACCAGCTCTCTGGGACACTCCTACAAAAAGTTAGCTATTTTATGTAGAGACCAGAGCTAACAAATGGAAATTTGTATATTTGTTGGAATTTCCGGTTGCAGAAAGTGCAGAATATTTTCTTAGTTTTAAGGCGGGGGTACACCTTGCGAGCAAAAATAAGAAGTCCAACATTGCGAATTTTTTCTGAGAAAATGAATGTATTTAAATCAATTTGGGTTTTGACACATTATTGTACAATTCTTGAAAAATATTTAACAATTTTTTCAAGTCAAAATATTACAAAATTACCGTGTGGCAGCTGAACTCCAAAAAGCACCTCTTAAAATGCGGTGGAAGTTATCCCAATGTCGTTAGACCTAAAACATCGGAAATAAGAAAATTTAGTTTAATATGTTTATCCAGTCCGCCTCGATCCAGGTTTTTTATATTTTAATTTTCTTTTGAGTTAGAAAGGTTCAAGTCAAAAAAAAATTTTTCGACCATAACATCGTCACTTATTAAACGGTCATAAAAAATGTTTGAGACAAAAATTTAAAAATCCGAATCGAGGCGGACTGGAAAAACATATATTAAACTAAATTTTTTTATTTCCGATGTTATAGGTCTAACGGCACCATTATTGGGATATCTTCCACCGCATGTTAAGAGGTGCTTTTTGGAGTTCAGCTGCCACGCGGCCATTTTGTAATATTTTGACTGGAAAAAATTGTTAAATATTTTTCAAGACTTGTACAATAATGTGTCGAAACCCAAATTGATCTAACTACATTCATTTTCTCAGAAAAAATTCGCAAATTTGGACTTCTTATTTTTGCTCACAAGGTGTACCCCCGCCTTAAATCAACCACTATTAGGTTAATTTTATAGAGACGGTCATTAGCATAGCGATTAATTTAACTGGCTACTAATGGCGAGAACCCAATTCGGCTCCGAGCAAAGTAGGCAAGCCATCGGGGCGTCATCTGCCATGAAAGCCTTAACAAAATGTCGCTTATGCCATTTTGGCAGAAACGCATCGGTGTATTAGAATAACGGTAATTTCATATTATTTGAATAATATGTAAAATTTCTCAAACCTATAAATTGAACTAATATTATAGTTATAGCTAATCTCGTGTTTTTATTCAGATGGACAGACGGGCGGACTGACACCTGGTAGCACTAGCCAATGTTTATAATAGGCATCGTGGTACGATACAAATGTTCACACTACAACCAAATTTAGTAAACAAAGTGTAAAAATGTAAAGATTTTCTTTTAATATTAATTATATAGCGTGGACCGACGTTTGTCCCCCCTATTTCTTTCAATCACTCGCAAATTTACTGCATGTTATCAACAGAGTTAAAAAGTAATTAGTTGTTTTGACAATTATGTAAAAATACAAAGTAAGTATTTGTGGAAATATAAATCGCGTTTTCTCACATTTTGTAATAAAAATAAATTAACAATATTTACCGTTATTGGCATCTCGATAAACAAAACTTTTACACAAGTTTCACATGCACGAGCACTTGATGAACTAAGCAAGAAGCAACGCCGCCGACACAGCTTTATAAAAGCTTTTGAAGGTTCGTATACATAATGGGTGGTGGACTTGACTAGACATTATAATGTGTGTAGAAGAAGAGGGGCGGTTGCCTAGGACCTTACAAGTTTGGAGGCCTCAATTTTCAACTTTCTGTCGTTTCGTTCAACTAATATTTTATATTCTTATCTTCATAATTTTTAATTTTGAAGGGCGGGGATAAGTGACAAATGGAAAATTGGAATTATGGGCATAGGTGGTTTTGAACGATTTACCCTCTTCCCCTTATGGATACTGGGTGAAGGTTGCGAATCCCCTAAACGCAACCGTTTTGAAAGCCCCTCTCGACGGTGGTTTGGTTTTGCTACTGCCATAAGTCGGCGACTTGGAGAACCTTGCCTGGTCGTGAGCAGTGTTAAATGCAGTGAGGCGTTCTACGATGGTAGCTTTCGCCAGCTCCGCCAGATGGGCTCTTATGCATCGTTTGATTTTTGACCCTGGAGATTCTTGACCCTAGAGATGCCTCTCTTCTTTGGTTTCCAATAAACTTCCCCAGGGTAGATAAGGATTTTATGTATCGTTTTGGGGATTAAAATAGTTTTTTTCAATACGTTTGGCAGGTGCAAAATAATTTCTTTGGCGGTTTGGTAGAGTTCGACACTGGGGCTGGGAGAATAAAATTGAGTTAGGTACAATTCAAAAAACTATTTATTTGAAAGTAAACACAAAACGAAAAAAGAATAGAGTTACAAAGTAAACAAGAACTTCAGTGACAGAAATGATTAATTACGCAATAAAATCTTCTGGATTTATAATGTTACGATGAATTTGAACAGACACAACAATATTTTCATCTGATAAAGACACACTTATCTCTAATTCAATGTTACCGACTCCATGATTTTCATTTACAGATTGTGGATTCTGTGCAGATTCTTTAACGATGTCCATAAATCTATTAATAGCGTTCAAAACATGTTCGACAATCTCGTTGGCATTTGAAAAGCGTTGGTAGAAATTGCGAATCATATTTAGTAAATCATGGTCTCCTGCCACAGTGTAACTGCCTTCAGATTGAGTTTCATTGGCATCGGCTTCAGTAGAAACATCCTCTTCAGTACCAGCCTCGTCTTCAGCATCTCCATCGTGCTCGGCAGCTTCATGGTCTTCATTATCATCGTCCATATCAACATCTTCCTCCTAAAAATTTGGAAAAATATTTAACTCATAAAAAGTAATAGGCGAATTCTTAGTTTTTACCTCACAAACGGTACTGACGTTATCGTCAAAGAGTGGTTGATCAAATTTCATATCTTACGTTTTATATTCTCAAAAGGTTTCTACTTGCTTCTCTTGCTGCAGTGCCCAAAAAAATTAGGTTTAAGCATAGTACCAGATTTACTGGATAAGTCATAAATTTCTTACCTTGATTAATTAAATTCAGTTGCTAAATAACACCACTGGTGATACGCTAAATACCTCTGATATGAAAATTATAACAATCGTGCACATCTACAAGCTGCAACGCTGAACAGTAGATTAATAAATAATAGGTGCCTAGTCGTCGGGTGTCGCATAAAATACACATCGCCTGTCTGTGCTTTTTGGCGTCACAACGTCAGCAGATTTTTTTAGAATAATACCAAAGCTTTCCCATAAATGAAAAGTGTCTACAAGTTTGTGCGTACGTCAAACGCATTCAGAATACATTTTTCTTCAAAAAAATTGTTAATGTTCCCAATCATTAGTTTTTTTTATAATCAAAAATGTAATAGTTAATGCTAAATGGGTTAAAATCGCGCCCACATATTTTAATTCGTAATCAGCATTTCAACTATTTTAATGTTTATTTAGTCCTTCTTGATACGTATCCGTCTTTGATATGATAACATTTTTGTACGTGACAAATTTGCATTTAATGGATAATATTGTTTTACTTTAATCTTTTGAATATTTGATCCCTGGGACACAGCAAATTTAAATAAGACTCTTATAAATGTGAGAACTGCAATAATGCAAATATTCCTTCTCGACCAAATTTTTATCTGCCATTTTTTTACATTCTCTACAAACGCTATATAGCCGTTATGTGAAGTAGACAGAAATCTTGAATTTTTAAAAATTTACCGCTTTTTGCCAAATTAACTTAATTAATTCAAAATTGCCAACTTTTTGTCTATTTTTTGTCTATTTTGCCTATTGTCGGTTTAGCGACTTTTGACAACTTGACCAAATTTTGAGTGATTTTGCCAACTTTTTCCAACTTTCTAAAATATCAGGGGGGCTCCCCTCATGAACCCCCTTGGGCACGTCCTTGGCTAAAATAAATGCTATTTTTTAAAGTTGGTGTTTTGTGTTTTAGGTAAAGAAACACATCAATTAGGTAATGAAACGACAGTACCGGCGTAAGGCGTACGCGATATGTACGCGACCACGTACGACCTCGCGCTTTTACTTATGCATAATATTAATAAAAAGTTTCTTAGTCCTAAAAATCACAATTTTGCACCAAATTTTTAAAAACAGATTTCCCGGACCTCCATATTTGGAGGGTTACTCCCCATCGGCCTCTGGCCAACCGCGTGTCCGACCTTTGAACCGTGCCTAGGGGAAAAAGCCTCCCCAATTTATTTTACGTATACATTACATAATTAGGTTACGCCGCCACTGACTAATGAGATCTCAATGGCCTTATATATTTTTCCTTTATATCGTGGGTTTACTGCAAAAACTGACCAAGTGCATATTAGGACCTATATGGACTGCACTGCATGGTCAGTTTTTAATTCTCATCTTTAGGCTAAAATTTTAATTAAAATTTAAAAAAAAACTCATCAGTGGGGCCGAAAGCCGAACAACTTAATCTCATTCTTCTTTTTAATTTTTAACTAAAATTTAAGCCTAAAAAAGAGAATTAAAAACTGACCGTGCAGTCCTTATAGGTCCTAATATTAACTTTGTTAGTTTTTGCAGTAAGCCCACGATTAGTCCAGTCATTATAGACTTTGACCCGTGAATAATTTCTTAGTGTTTTTTTTTTCGCAGTTGTCTTGGGGGGGGGGGTAACTGGGAGTGTAAATCTCGACCAAATTATGCTTTTGCGTATATTCGAAAAATGGTTTTTTTTTTGTAAAAAACGGTTTTTCTTGAATAACTCGGTCATTTTTGATTTTACATAAAAACCGTGGGAACAAAAATTGTAGGAAACTTGATTCTCTACAAGTTTGATCCTCACAATTTTTCTTCTAGGATCGATATTTTTGGAATTGGACCCGAAAAAACGACAAATTCAAAATAATATCATTATCTCTTTTATTTTCAACTTAACGGCATAAATGAAAAGGAACAAACTTGTAGAGAATCAAATTTTGGACAAATTTGGTCTCCACCTGTTTTTACAAAAATCGATATTTTCGGAATTTAATCTAAAAATATGTACCCATTTAGAAATATTCCCATTATCCCCTTTATTTATTTTCAATTTTACAGGTAGAATTAATAAGGCGAAACTTGTATAGAATACAATTTTGGACAATTTGTCCAAAATTTGATTCTCTATACTTACAAGTTTGTTCCTCTTCATTTATGCCGTTAAGTTGAAAATAAAAGAGATAATGATATTATTTTGAATTTGTCGTTTTTCGGGTCCAATTCCAAAAATATCGATCCTAGAAGAAAAATTGTAAGGACCAAACTTATAGAGAATCAAATTTCCTACAATTTTTGTTCCCACGGTTTTTATGTAAAATCAAAAATGGCCGAGTTATTCAAGAAAAACCGTTTTTTACGAAGAAAACCATTTTTCGAATAATTTTTCGCATAATTTGGTCGAGATTTTCAATTTACACTCCCAGTGACCCCCCCCCCCCGAGACAGCTGCGAAAAAAAAACCACTAAGAAATTATTCACGGGTAGGGTCGGTTTTTTGGATATAATGACTGGATCAAAATAACAGTAACAAACTAACCTTTTTTTCACTATTAAGGATTTTTAATAATAAATTAATTAAATAAATAATAATAAGGCCAATAAAATTTTTAAGATTAATTGGTGGGTTTCATTACCTAAAACTACAAAACCCTTACCTAAAATAGCTTTTATAGTACCTTTTTAGTTGCATTTTTTGAATGTATACGACCTAAAGAAACTCATCTTTACTTAAAAGAGACGGTAATTGCCTTGCAGCTATCGCGATCTACTGCAAATATGGAGTATCGTTCAAACTTTGGGGAGAGTCAAACTTTTGCATGACTGAGTCTCCGTGCTTCGAAGGGCAGGTTAAGCCGGCGGTCCCCCTGAGTTGCCACAAAAACAGGGCTACAGGCACATCTGAAGATCAGTCTAGCTAGCTACCTATTGGATGTAAAACAACTATAGTCCAAAATCGATCTGCAGACTACACTCACCAACCTATCTGGTCAGCGTGCCGAGTTATGTCCAACAGCCCCCCCATTATCGGGGAGGACTATGTCCGTCTCTGAATAAAGAAAGGCTTATAAAGAAAAAAAGAAAGCAAGAATTAGGTAAAATCCAAGTTGTTTAATAACCAACATAGTACAATAAGACGCTCAGACATTTTATCACTTAAAAATTTAAAGTGACTCAATACTGACCGTGGCGTCATGAGTGGGAATTAAAAATCTTGCCCATTTGATAGAACTATTTTTGTATTCACTACCTATTCGATAAAACATTTGATTATCTTCATTACATCTCGACGGTATCAAAACGTAAAGGAGTATCTCGTTTTTTTTACAAAAAGTTAGATAGGCCTTTAAATAGCTGGATAATATGGTCTCCAAAGTAAAATTTTTTCTCGGAAAATAGCTGCAAATTGCCTGCCAGTGACTGGCAAACATGGTCTCGAGACCAAATGCAGCAATTTAAATTTTTTGTCAAAAATGAGATACGCCTTTATGTTTTGATACCGTCGGTCTGAGGGCTATAGAGGACATCGGCGGTTCTCAGCTCGATAATAATATTTAAATTATCATTTTAAAAATAACGTTGATTAATGTAGTATTTTTCTTACATCTGAAAGTAATAAATAATTAATTTTCAAAAATTTTCAATTTCCCACTATTTTTTTCGAGTTTTGAATGATCCAATCATATTACATCGCGAGCGCGAATAAGATAAGCGGAACTGCAGTAGATAGCTCTAGTTTCGCTCCACACTTGGAACACTTCGGGGGTTGGTCAGCGCCTACTAAGTTAACTACAACGATAATTTTCAAGTTTCCATTTAGTTTGTTTTACGTCAACGGATTGTTTCGCGTCTTTATAAATTTTCGTGTAAGTTTTTCTCATTTAAATGTTTTTAACTTAAAACCAAATTAATCATTTGTTAATTGTAACGAAAAACTATTAATCGTGATTTTTTGAACGGTTTACTACCATTAATGTACTTTGATAGTTTTTTTACTGACAGTTTTCTCAATTTATGTTTTCTATAAGTTCATTTAATTTTCAGGTACTTTCATAATTATCAGAAATGAAATTTTACGAAGATCCTCAAGGCGATCCCGAAGGCGAGAGTTTGTACGAAACTGTAAGTAGTGAAGTTTTTATTTTACCAGTGGAAAGCGTAGTTACGATTTTAATAAATTTGCACGTTTTGGGGAACCACGAATTGAAAGAGGTCAAACCTAAAAAATGTTTGTGTGTATGCCGCGCCGTGTCCATCAAATTTATATGTGCTTTATTTCACGAACCAATAAGAATTTTATAACTAAATTTCATATTTAGAACTCTTATATTGATATTAAAAGTTGATTTTAATTGAAATTAGGTCACGTTTTTCACCTTGATTGTGGGAATGACGCGCATGAATGGATAACTTCAAAAATAACTATTTAAATACCGAAAAGTTTTAACTTTAAAAGACGAGGAAGTGTAAAATTAATAAAAATTATTATAAATTCTTTATGTTTCTCTGCATTTTTCATTAATCCCATGGTTACATGATCAATAAACAATAACACATGGTTTGTTAGATTTAGTTGCTTTTAGTAATAAATTGTAAGGTAGATTCACAGTTTTCAGCGGTGGCAGTTAGCTTTTTTGTTGGAAAAAGTAAATTAGGGCTTTCACACCTTAAGTGTTGGATCTCAATATTTTAT
This sequence comes from Rhagonycha lutea, assembly GCA_958510855.1. NCBI lineage: Eukaryota > Metazoa > Arthropoda > Insecta > Coleoptera > Cantharidae > Rhagonycha > Rhagonycha lutea. The sequence goes on from OY294042.1 coordinate 3,280,548, forward strand.
AAATATCTTCTAGTGAATCCTACAAACAACCACTAAACTTTTCCAGGGTTTATGGGTATAAAATCCACCTCAAAACAGTCAAAAATTCTCCACTAAATTATAAAATGATTATTACAAATAACAACTGCCTCCTGTTCATTAAATATTTTAACCTAAAATATTTTGTCAATTTTTCCTGTATCTTAAGAGTCACTTCTTTTATTACTTAATCCTATAATTTGGGATTTGGGATTGTTAGATCCCTCATCCATTGACTTTTGACAATAATTTTACTGATGTTTCTCAATGTACAGTGAAATATTCCTTACATGAAGTTTTTCAATAGGTGGGAGTTGTTTATTTGTTAGATACTTTTTATAATATGGGAGTGGATTTCAATTCCTTATCTCTTAAATAATATGATATGAAATAGTAACCAGGATTTTCTTGCTTAGGTAGTTAGGGTCAGTGACGTAGCAACAGGTGGTGCGAGTGGTGCCGGGCACCAGGGCCCGGGCCCCGTGGGGGCCCAGTACACGGACAAAATTGATTTCTATTATTTACAGACATTCTTGTAAAAATTATCTATGAAAGTTTGCACATTGAACCACAGCGAGGGCCTCAGGCGGAGCGTCTGCACCGTGGGGCCGCGGCCGGCGCCCTGAAGGAACGCCAAAATAAAGAAATATTTGAAAAAATTGAATAATGTAATTCATTCAGTAAATATTATAGCTATATTTACGAGGCAACGAATGACGCAGTTGCAACATCAAAATTTCATGGGGAATTTCTAGTTAAATAGTAACATTTGGTGAAAAATAGGTAGTATTTTCCAAAAAAATCGCCTGCGGCGCTAAAAGACGCTGCTTTCCCCACCATGTGCCGGAGGTTGAATTATTTAAAGATTTAAAAAGAAAAAAATTATTTATTTATTCAAAATTAAATTGCGCCTGAAGCTTCATAAGTGCTAAATTTTCATTAGTCCCGGGAGGGGGGGAATTGAGATCTTGCACCACCAGAAAATCTTTCTAGGGAAATCTACGATGCCTTTTTGTCACTCACATGTTTTTTTGTGCAATAACATTGTTATTTAAATTTTTTTTATAATAAAATAATGAGGGGGCCCGCTGTGGATCTTGCACCAGGGCCCGGTCTTGACTTGCTACGTCACTGGTTAGGGTACAAAAGTTTATTTTAAAATTTTATAACCAAACAATTTATGCTGCTGGACATAATTTTTTACACGTTCTATTATCCGAGGTGAGTGAGGATTTCGGCCCTTTATCCTTTTTTAGCAGCCCTTCCAAATAATTTCAAGTGTGGACGATATATTTTTTGTTAGTCTTTTAACAACATGCGGATTGATTTCAACCCCTTAATCGTTGAAAGTTACCTTGAAAGTTTTTGTGGTTTGTAGAGTACAATAAAAGATATTCACAAAATATTAAGATCAACCACTCCCTCATTTTGGGCCTCTCTAAAGGTACAAATCTCAGCTTACAATCTGAAGTTAACTTCCACACGTTGAATCGTGTCGATGTTCACTGTGGAGAGCCGAGCTAAAAAGTCCATAATTCGAACCAGAATATCTGAAAGCATTGCTGCCCAGTAAGCACAGACGCGTTGTAAATACACGAAACGTCACTAAAATTAACCAACTTTCAAGGTGTTATCTTACGAAAATAACCAATATTTTGTAATTACAGGATAGTGATACGGAGGCTTGCACTACTGACGATAGTCTATCAGAGGACGATAGTAGTATGTCATCAGACGAAGATGACGAAGATATGGAAGGATATAGTAAAGGTGGTATTATACTTCATTTACACCCATTAAGTGAAGCTAAAGAAGATGAAGAAGATAACGAAAGTACAGACGATGAAAGAAGCCCTACAACTTGGAATATCTTTAATCATGTTCGTAGGAATAGGTTATCAACACTTATGCAACTACCTTCTCTTCAAAACCAACAAGAAACCAATCCTAACATAGATTTACCTCCTATATCTGACTATATTAGAGGGAATCCTCGTAGGAATTTCGCCGTCACTCCTTCTCTTCACCAACGCCAGCTGGATGCACAACAGCGGACTGCATATATTTTAGAAAATCGTGACACAAATTTCACTACTGCCTCTTCTCTTTACAACAGCCAGATGGAAGCAGCAGCGCGGGGTGATTCTATAATGACTGTAGAACAGTTGATGGTACCCTGGACCGGTTGATTATTACTGTGCAATGTTACTTTTCTATAATTACTGATAACAATCAAATTGTTGTTTGTTTATTTATCTAAATAAAAAAATGTAATTTAAAGTTTTTCTCTTGATGGACTTACCAGATCATGATATTTCTTTCCCATTCATAGAAGACGTTACAACCGCTTCTCGCCAGTTCATCAGCCCTTTCGAGAGAAACTGTTCTTTGCACCATTCATCTAAAACTTTGAGAGCGTCCTGTTGGATGCAGGGAGTGTTCACAAATTTGTCAATATGACATCTGTGATGCAAAAAATTGTAGGTAATTCTAGAATGAGAGAATTATCTCACCATTCTTGCTATACCAGATTGGTTCTCTCCAAGCCCGGACTGGCTAGGTCAGCGATCGCCGAGGGTCCCCGACCGAAGGGGGCCTGAAGAGACCAAAAAAGTGGTTTATACTTGGGGGAAAAGTGGTTTGTAATTTTTATGTAATTTGCAAGTGTCAAAATAGCGAAAAATGTGATTTTCAAAAATCTCCTCTCTTGGTAAGGGGCCCCCTCTCAGTCTCTAGCCGATGGCCCCTAAAGGAGCCAGTGTGGGCCTGGTTCAGTGAAATAGTTTTAATCAATACCTTGATTAGGGACAATTTCTTGCTCTAAGAACAATGCAGAGCTATCTTTATTGAGAATTTTCCTACACATTGATCTTTCCGATTTTAAGGTCAATGGAATGAATGCCTGCTAATACTCCTGCACCCATAGAAGATACAGACAGTGGAGGATTTCCGAACAGGCGCATGAGACGCGCGCCTGTGGCCTCATAAATTAAGAGGGCCTCAAATTCATCTTTTTTCTGTGCATATCAAAGTAAAAAACGTGCGGATAAAATGTACACTGTGGGGTTTAGGGTAGTGAAAATATTTAGGGGGCCTCAAAATTGAATTGCGCTTGAGGCCTCTCAAGTAGTCAATCCGCCACTGGTTACAGAGCAGCAATTGGTTAAGACCCTATAGCAAGAGTCATAACAAGAAAGGGACCTGTTCTGGATATATTGATCGATATAATTCTGCCGTGTCATTTACTTTTATAATTTTAGCTATCCACTGGTTGTGGGGGGGGGGGCGATAGTAAACGAGGTCGTTTAATAAAAAATCTACTAATCCCACAAGTAAACTCAGCCTGCTAGAAATTTCTGCCTTAATTTTCATATGTAAACTCGGCCGGAAGGCATATTAACATTCCTTACCCTCCCTCGCAACCGGGGTCGTGATTGGCTGAAAATTGCGCCGGCGCCGTAGATACTTGTCAAAACTTAGCATTTTTCTCTCTCGTAACCGAGGTCAAAAACATGTTGTGATTGGCTGAAAGTATGGCATTGCCAAAATATGGCAATGCTGCAAATAAATGTCCGTCCCAAACATCATCATTCATCAAACAAGACATGTCCTTCAAACACATTTTGAAACTCTTCAGATTAAGTCCATCAAGCATAATTTTACTTTGTATTTTATAGCGTTTTTTGGGAGAATCCTCCTGTAGAAGGGGGTCGCTCTAGCCTCTTTTTATTATTTTTTATTTTTGTGATTTTCTTTTTAAGTTAACGACACTTTAAAGAGCAGATCAAAAAACTATTTGGGTACAAACGAAAATAAAACTTGCACAAACAGGTACAAACGATTGAGACTAGTTTGGTCTTCATCCTGTAAGCTTTTCCCAAAATCTCGTTAATCCAATCATGAGCATCAATGTCTCTTGAAAATCTCAAAACTATTTAGGTACAAAAAAAATACTTGCACGAACAAGCGCAAACTAAATATAAACGATCTAGACTATTTTAAATCTGAAATTCAAAATTTCAAGGTACAAACGATGCACAAACGATTTAAACTATTTTGGATTCGAAATGGGGGGGGGGGCGACATGAATATGATTGTACCAATTACAAGGCGGTGAAATTTTAAATTTGGTCCGCTTCCAAGGTCAGTGCTAGACTTTCGGCAATTTTTACAAACCGTCAGATATTCTTTAATTAAGCTACAATTCCCGCTAACACCTAGATGGTATTTTTTCCCGCTAAAGCAACTTTCAATAAGCCAGATTTAGCGGGAAAATCGCTAAATTGGCAACACTGTGTCATTTGGTGGAATTGGGTGTAAATCCTTTTCCCTCCACCCCTACTGCGCACAATTTTGATTATGCTTACCAACTAAAAAATTTCGGTCTACTGTGAAATTTTCTGAAATTTTTATTTTAAACTACACATGCGTAAGGAAATATAATTTAATTTATTGTTCTATCGGTAAGCATTAATTTTTTCTCAATTTTATTGTTATAGTAATTTCACTTTTTATTATTTTTGAATTTTTCGTTGGTAACTGTAATAAATGTACCTAGTATATTATATTTTTTATCAATTTTTTTCATCTTTATTTTTTATGGAAGATGACTGAAAAAGTGAACATAGCCAATCACCTTGAAATGATGTCATATTGTATTATTTCGTTTTTTTTAAAACACCATGTTTTTAAGATTTTATTCTAAAATTGCTAGTTATTCGCGTTTTGCATTAACAAAACGCCACCACATGGAATAATTCCAAACTCCATTCTGGACGTATGACTAACAGCAGTCGTGTCTCAAAACGTCTCCGTCCAATAGGAGCGAACTAACGTCGCGCGCATTCGTTTTAAATTGTTAAAAAAAAACTCTTAATCGTGTTTTTTTATGTATCTTGAGTTTTAGATTAAGTTTATCCAATTTCAGGTACTTACATATTATCAAAAATGAAATTTTACGAAGGTCCCGAAAACGAAAATGTAGCAGCAGTAAATGAGCAAGTACTCGAAATTGTAAGTAGTGAATTTTTAATTTTACCAGTCGAAACACTTCGTTGTTTGGTCAGAGCCTACTAAGTTTACTACGACGATCATTTTTTCAAGTTGGTTTTAGTCGTAAGTTTCCATTTAAGAGCGCGCTGCAAATTTTGATGCAAAAACATTTTTCCACAGATGGCGCGCTCTAAGATATTAATCTTTTATACTTATCTGTTCACCAATTACATAATTCTAATAATTTATGAAAGTCATATGAACAAACAGTAACTAATTTAGGCAATGAGGAAGTTTGAACTTTCAAAGATAAATATTTTTAATTATATTCAATATTTTCACATGTGAATATCTTTTTGGAATATCTACTTGTAAATATTCAAAAAAATTTACACATATATTTTTGTCATTTTTGTTTGGGGCCACTCTATGTGACTCTAAAGTTTGACTCTAAAGTTAACTCCCACACGTTACAACGTGTCGAAGTTCACTGTGGAGGATGGAGATAAGAAACTCCATGATTCCAATAAGAAATGTCACTAAAATCAACAAATTTTCAACGAGTTACCTTGTGAAACCGTTAAATAGACGTCTGTAATGCATAAATAACAAAGTTTTTGTAATTACAGGATAGTAATCAAGATAGTAATCAGGATAGTAATCAGGATAGTGATACGGAGGCATGCACCACTGACGATTGTTTATCAGAAGACGATAATAGTATGCCATCAAAAAAAGTTTACAAAAACATGGAACACGATAGTGAGAATAGTAAAGATGGTATCGTGCTTTATTTAAAGCCATTAACCAAAGACAATGAAGAAAATGAAGAAAAAGATAGTGGTGTAGCTGAGGGTGTTCATGATGGTACTCCTCATGAAAATATGTTATCATCACTTGTGGAGCCATCTACTCCTCAAAACAATGAAGAAACCAATCCTAGGATGTTTAGACCGCAGTTTACACCAATGCATATACCTTCTTTTTATGATATTGCAGGGAATCGTCGCACGGGTTACTCTGGGGCCTCCTCTATTAACAATCGCCAGTTGGATGCAGAAGAGGTCAATGCAATGAGGGCTAGTTTTGATCTCGCTTTTGAGCTGCGACGTTGGCAATGAAGCAGAACTGAGAGAATTAGGCCAAGCTAGTCTGGTTGAAGAACTCATGGCTCGACGCCGGGACAGTTGATTATTACTGTCTTCATTGTTACTACCAGACTACCACTTTATACTTAATGATAACAATCGAATTGTGACTTTTTCATTTTTCTAAATAAAAAAACTTATTTGAAGTTTTCTTTTCTTCTTGCAGAAGAATTTATCTACATTATTATGTAGATAAAGCATAAAGAAGGCGAAGTCGAGTATGAGCTTTAATAACAAAGTACCTGGGTGACCGATCTCCGATCGTAACTATTCTTATTTTGTTTACAAGAGAAAAACGTAGGTTCTTCTTTTATTTTTATATAACGACTGTAACAAATTTTTGTAAATTCATTCCTTACGTTTTTACAAACTTTGTGTACGCACCTCGTAACATCAATCGCGTACAGAGAACACTGTATAAGGAAAGGTAGAATTTTGTAAGCACCGAAAGATCTTAGGTGAGTTATTTTATCCTCTGTATAGCGATTGTGTTTTGGTTCATTTTAGACCGTTAAGGTCAGCTTGGGTACCTCCACGTACCTTCTATGCTATTTGACCTTGTTAGTCAAGTATTCGACGGATGTCCTTTGTGTGTGTTATTATTGTGGCAGAAATTATTAATAAACGCAACCTTTGCTTCCGACTTATTGGTTTTATTTACCTCGAGAAGTGGCAAACCGAATCCTCACCTTGCCTCCTGATTACCATAGAGCTAGTTTTTCCATCAGGGCCATCACACGTAAATTTACCAGTAATAACTGGGTGTGGGGAAATTCCAATTGCTTAGGTGATCTGGAATTTCGTTGCACAACCAATTAGGATAGGGATATGGCCATGAACATCTTTCCGATTGTTTCTTTTCGAGAAAATGAATTTTCCAAAAGATGAGAGCCTGACACATCGATTGGTAGACTAAAAAAAAACTACTTCGTGATTTTCATTAAAAATCGTTTAGGTCATTTTCTAGAAGGCCAGTGCATCCTCATTAGTAGATTTTTATAAATTCTAAAATTTGTTGTACCAACCAAGGATATTGACGCAATTTTGATTTTCAGTATTGCACTAATATGGAGCCAATATTTTTGCTACATGGGTAATTATTTTGGGTTGGAAATGTTACATGGAGGTAACAACTCCAACAAATAACTTTTGTTATAAAGTTGTTTTGAACATATTGCCGAATTTACTGACGTATTTAAGTCAAAAAGTAAAATTTGATTGCAATATAATGCAGTTTCAGGGGTCCCAAAAAGTGGACCCGGGGGGGGGGATTGCCCCCTTTATCACCCGGTATCAAATTTTCTTGAGCTAAATTTTAAAAGCACATCTGAGTGATTAAAAATTATCAGGATTAATAAAAGCTAGAGTTGTATTAATTTGATAAGATAATATTCCGCTAGTAAATGATGAAATTAATAATTTGCTTCGGGAAAGTTCGGTTGAACGAACAATTGAAAAAGGTAAACAACAAAATTTTGAATAGCTTCCTTAGTAACCCGCGAAAAGTAACGGCCTACTAAATCGCGGCCTACTAAATCGTGGTTTATCCGCTATTCAAGTCGCTTTTTCTCGAGAAAATGAATTTTCCTAAAGATGAGACCCTGATGTCAGATCGATTTGTAGACCCAAAAAAAACCCAGTCCGTGATTTTTATCGAAATCGTTAGGGCCGTTTTCGAGAAAGCCATTGCATATATACAAGAATTGCTCGTTTAATGTTATAGGATAGGATAGGATGAGAATTGGAAATAAGCTAATGGATATAAGCAAATACTTTATTTTTATTATAACAATACGGGAAACTCTTGCAAATTCTATTGTTATTTTCGGTGATAGATATAAGGGTGCCACATATTGGCTTAACTTCTCCATTCCTCCTTGCTAACTTACTGGGAGTTGATTACATCGTTGGCCTTTCATCTGGCTCGCCAGAATACCCATTTTGTTAGGGTGGCCTCCCCTACATAAATCGCTTCCATTCCATTCCTCCAGTTCTTCCTGAACGACTCATCAAGAGATTTTTGTCTCCTTTTTCCAATGTTTCTCGTTTTAAAAATTTCACCCAGTCAAAAAAACCATAATAGTTTGTTTAACAGCACCCAATCATTTTTACTTTTCTCCCCTGTTCCATCCTCCCATCTTGTTGAACCCGGATCCTCTTTCCCATTTGAATTCATCTCAGTTGGTGTGATTTTTATCTTCACTTTTTTCAAACCATCTTTCTGTTTGTTTATTTTATAATTAATTTTTCTCTTCTTTTGGAGTTTTCTCCACCTGACTCGTGGCATCTTTTTCCTTGTAAATATCTGGACTTGTTTATCAGTGCCGCCATTCTGATACACTTCCTCCAAGATTATTTCTTCTTCTATTCTTTCATTTCTCAAGTCTTCTTTATTTTCATTTTTCTCAATCTCCTCCAATGATTCCACCTTGTCTGCTAAAATTTCTCCTTTTAGTAAACTTATTTCTTCCTTCTTAATTTCCATTTTTAGTTTTTCTTCTTCTCTTTCAGTTTTACTGCTCTTATCTTCTTCTACTTTACTTTATTATTTTTTTCATCCTTTTCTATATCTCATACTTATTGTTATTCTCCTTATAATACTTACTTATTATGAGACGGTCATTGCCTTGCAGCTAACGCAGTTGGATGCGAATGTGGGGTACCGGATTCAAACCTGGGGAGAGTCAAACTTTCTTATAACCAAGTCTCCGTGCTTCGGAAGGCACGTTAAGCTGGCGGTCCCCCTAAATTGACGAATTTCCACCGTTAACAAAAAACAGGTCTGTAGGCACATCTGAAGGTTAGCCTAGCAAGCTGCTACTGGATGTAAAACAACTATAGTCCAAAAATCGATATGCGGGCTACTCACCAACCTGTCTGGCCAGCGTGGTGAGTTATGGCCAAAACCTCCATTACTGGAGAGGCCTAGGGTCCAGGAGTGGACTAGGGTAGGCTGAAGAAGAAGAAGACTTATATTCTCCTATATTCTTCATAGTATCTATTATGATCCTCTTCCAATTCTGCATAATGTTTATTTTTCTCTTTCTTTCTTTCTTCATAAGCTCCGGCCATATTCCAATCTATTCCTTTATCTTTTTCTGTTTTTCTCTTCATTTCTCCATAATACTTATCTTCTAACTTCTTCTTTTCTTTGGAAATCTCTTCCATTTTCCTCTTTAAATTTTATTTTATCATCTGAATCTTTGCTAGCCTTAAACATTTCTTCCATCATTCGTTGAACCAATACTTCAATCCCAGCATGTAACCATGTTGAAATTCTATTACTAAGAATCTCAGGGTTATGGGCGAGTTCCGTGGTGAACTTTCGTTTCCTACCAAAATTATCCAAAAACGAACTCAAGAAAATGTTCACCAATGCCCCAAGTTCGGGAAGCCAAGATGCAATGTAATAAACTTTCCTTTAAATTTTAATAATCAAAATAATTCGTTTTACTTGCTGTAATTTTTAAATTTCCTATCGGGATGGGTTTACCACATGCACACGCCACGACTATCCAGTAGTATCGCCTATGCCTTGTTATCGCAGACGACCTCGAAAAATCTTCAATAATTTCGCAATTTTATTTCTAACCTTTTCAAAACCAATTAATTTCCTCTCAACCTTGCCAAAATAAAACGCTAATTCACTTAACTAAACTGATTTTATATGAAGGGTCCACTGGAAAAACGATGCGGGTCACATTTTTAAAAAGTCGAGTAAAACGAGGTTTAAAGTTTCACAACTGATCAAAACGCGTAACGTTACATTGTGCTGCCTATTTTCAATCGCAGTTTTTAGTGGAATTTCATTGTTTGTTTCTTGTGAGGATTGGTATGTTCATAGCTTATGTTACAAGCTAAGAGATGCCGATAAAATATAGATTTTGAAAAAAATGGAGCCTCATCGTTTTTCCAGTGGACCCTTCATATCAATTCAAATACAAGTCCAAATATTCATCAAAAATTCGCTCGCTTGCCAAAATTACGTCCTCCTCACTCGGGGATTAGAGCAAAAGTCCTCATCTATCATCCGACGGCTTCACAGAGAACCACAGCCGCCGCAAAATTCAAAATATTTCAAAACCAAATTACTTCCTTTCAATCAACCATTGGTTGCTTCCTCAGTCAAAATAACGTGACAGCAAATCATTGTCTTATAAGTGCAATAGGTTTTGCTGCTCAAACGCTGCCGTTTGGCACTAAAAACGCCACAATTAACATTGCATTAACATAAAGCTGAAAGCCACCTTAAGCGGCTGAGATTACCACTGCTCGTTGTGGGATTTATCTCTGCTAAAGAGAGGGTTGAGGGTCCTAAGCCAATGTTTCCTAGAAGCTTTGACTGTTTCCGATGGGTAGTTGCTGGTGATGGTTCTAACTTAACAAGAATGTCCTTGGCAACGGGCTTATGAATAAAATTAATTCCAACGAATGGCCTATCTTATTTAATATCTTATTTTCACTCTTAGAACGTAGTTTTTAAAGATTAAAAAATATAATTTAAAAAACTATTTATTTGAAAATAAACATAAACTGAACAAGAAAACAAAATTACAAATTAAACGAAACCTTAAGCGAGAAAAATTATTAATTACGTCATATCCATATCTTCTTGGTTTATGTCACCTTCAATTTCAATAGACAAATCAAACTCTTCACCTGGTAAATTCACATGTATTTCTAATTCGATTTCATCGACTCCATGATTTTCGCTTACAGCTTGTGGATTATGTGGATGTTCGAATCTACGCAGAATGTGTAATATAAATTCTCTAGTTGAAAATGTTTGGTAAAGTCCGTGAATCAGTTCCAGTACGCCCTCGTCTTCTTGCGGATTGTAACTGCTGCTAACTGAAGTATCAGCAACATCGTCATCATCAGACGATTCCTCTTCAACATCTTCATCAGTGCTTTCATTGTCATCAACGGTTACAGCATCTTCATTATCGTCTAAATCAATATCTTGCTCCTAAAATTAAACATATTTAACCCATGAAAAATATATGGCGAATTTTTAGTTTTTACCTCAAGAATACTACTAACGGTGTCGTCGTCAAACATGTCGAGTGGCTGATCAAATTTCATATTTTACGTTTTATTTTCTCCAAATATTTTTACTCACAAAATTATTGGTAAGTATCGCGTGGTGCTTCTTTTGCTGCAGTGCCCAAAAAGAAAATTAATTTTAAACGTAATACCAACTTTAGTGGTTAAATATTATACATTCGCATCAGAATAACCTTTCACCCTTAAAAAGTCAATAGTCATAGTCAAGGGCTTTTCCATTCCTGTCGGAATATTGCCACTTCTATTGAAGTCTTTGCAATCCATTGCACGAGGTGGATTAAACCTCTTTTGCTACTCTTTTTACTACAACTTTTCACCACAGCGCCAGCGTGTGGATGTCCACCGGAAGGCCGGGCTAAAGAATTCTGCGCAGTCCGCGACTTGAGCCCAGAATTTCCGCTCCGTAATTCAATCAGCAATCACATCACTCCACACCGTGGTCTTATAGAAAAGTCAATAAGATAGTATATTTATCCTTTTGTCGCGGGTTGGCAAATCCCCTTTTCCTATTCGCGACTCTCCAGAAATTTGGTGACCCCCCTTATACCTGTCAGCGTATATCAGAATAATGCCAAAGTTTTCATATAAACGAAAATGTGTAAATAATTATTGTATTGTATTATTATTATTGCACACATTATAGTATTGCACTTCTTCTGCGTTCCTAAATTTGGGACTAAGGGAATCCACATGTCTACAAGTCTACGAGTACGTAAATCGCATTTTACTAAAATCGCGATAAATAAATCTTAATTAAATATATAGTATAATAAACCTTGGTAAAAAAACTTCATTCGATATTACGGCTATAGATGACATCGGCGCCTCGCACCTTCACCAATAAATAATTAAAAAAATTTCATTTGACTGTCTAAAATTTTTAATTTCCCGGTTTTTTCAAGTTTTGAATCCAACCATAATTACTTCGCGGGTGCAAATAAAAGCGAAGCTACAATAAATAGTTACTAGTTTCACTCCACACTTGAATCAACGCCTACTAAGTTTACTACGGCGATAAATTCAAGTTGGTTTTGGTAAGTCTCCAATTAATTTGTTTTACATCAATTAGTTTATCTCATTTAAATATTTTTTAACTTAAAACCAAATTAATCATTTGTGAAATGTTAAAAAAAACTCTTAATCGTGATATTTTTTAACGGTTTGCTGCCATTAATGTACTTCGAAAGTTTTTAATGACAGTTTTCTCAATTTAAATTTTCAATAAGTTTATCTAATTTCAGGTATACTTACATGTTATAAAAAATGAAATTTTACGAAGATCCCGAGAATGTACTCGAAATGGTAAGTGGTGAATTTTTAATTTTACCAGTCGAAAGTGTCACTTTACACCTTAAACACTTCGTGGTTTGGTCAGCGCCTACTAAATTTACTACGACGATAATTTCAAATTGGGTTTAATAAGTTTTCATTTAATTTGCATTACATCAACGGATTTTTTTCGTCGTTCTAAATTCTATTCTTCTCTTTTAAAGATGTTTAAGAATTCAGGAATTCTAAAGATAAAAAATTTACACATAAATATTTTTTCTATTCTTTTTTGGGCCAGTTTAGAGGCACAAATCTCAGCTTAGTTACAACGTGTCGAAGTTCACTGTGGAGGGTGAAGATAAAAAAGAGTTCATGATTTCAAAAAGAATATTTGAAGTCATTGCTGCCCAGTAAACACATAAGCGTTGTAAATACACGATACAAAATTACCAAAAATAATCATTATATCAACGTCGTAATGTCACTAAAATCAAACGATTTTCAAAGTGTTGCCTTGTGAAACCGTTAAATAGACACTTCTAATGCATAAATAACCAAGTTTTTGTAATTACAGAGTAGTGATACGGAGGCATGCACCACTGATGATAGTTCATCAGAAGACGATAACAGTGTGTCATCAGGAAAGGTTGACGAAAACAAGGAAGACGTTGAGGACAGTAAAGATGGCATTGTACTGCGTTTAAAACCATTCACCGTAGAAAAGGAAGAAAAAGATAGCGATGTAGTTTTGGCTGTTTGTAGTGATTCTCCTCTTGAGAATAGGATACCATCATTTGTGGAGCTATCTACTCCTCAAAACTATGAAGAGACTACGAGAGAGACTAATCCTGGAATGTATATACCTTCTCTTCGTGAACATATTACAGGGAATGCTCTGACGGATTACGCTGGCGCTGCCACCAACTCTATTTACCTTCATCAGTGGGATGCAGACGAGATGAATGCATTGATCCCAGAGAATGATTGCACTAGTTTCGATCCCACCTCCGCTGATTACGAACGCCAGTTGGATGAAGCAGATCGGAGAGAATTAGAGCGATCTACCATGAATGAAGCACATTTTCCCCTAGCCTGGGACGGTTGATTATTATTACTGAATCGAATTGTCACTTGTTCATTTTTCTAAATAAAAAAAAATTATTTTGAAGTTTTCTTTTCTTATTACAGAAGAATTTCAGTAAGCTTTCTGGGGTTTTCGGAGACTAAAAATATGGTAGGTACCCAGTGGAAGGTCTTTCTTCAGTTTGTAGAATGGGCAGAAAAACTGTGCAAGTATCTCTTGGCCCCCACATCTCGATTAATTTTGTTGACAATCTCATTTCCTTGCTCTGCACTTTTTGATTCCGAAGACAAAGTCGAGTATGAGTCTTAACATTTTGAAGAGTAATTTTCGAAAGCAAATGAGAATTGGATATAAGCTAATGGATCTATTAGGTATCACATTCTGCAAAACTTTTGCCCAATTTCATCAACATATCCTGGATGAGGCTAATTAAATCCTATTCCGCCGTACATTGTTTCGTTGGAAGACTCACATCTCAGTTTTTCTTAGGGCGATTTCCGATATCCCAGTATTTTTTTTGCTGGTTTAAGCATCACTATTATTATTTGATGGCTTTCAAATTGTGAATACGATTGACTCTTTGGCCGAACTTGCAACCCCAAAAAGGTAAGCTGACAATTCGTTCCTCCAGTTTGCACAAAATTTTCCTAGATTGGCAGGAAGATTAGAGCTTGGCATCACAGGTTTACCATAACCAAAAACAAGTTTACGATCAAAATAATATTAAACAGAAACTATTTCACTTTTAATCGTATTCCATTAACGCCCCCACTTGCAAGGTTCGAAATATCGGTTTTGTATTTGAATGGCAGTTGTTTACTGCTAAATTAGCACCCTCCAAATTTGAGATTGGTTTGTTAAAATGGTAATAAATATAACGCAAGAACAATAATCTTGTTAGTAATTTTATTCTAACTAAATATAATTTACAAAGTTTGCATATTTTCTTATCCCTCTGGAGGCGAATTCCCCATTAATCTCATATAAATTGGAGAGTATTTCTTCAAATTACATACTTCCTTATCACCAGAAATTGTACTTGTTATCAAGGACGGATATGAGGGTGCAAATGAGATAGTTACCCCCGGAATAAAATAAAAGAAAGGACAGTTAAAATGTGGATAATTTAATTTTAAATCAGTTATATCCATAAATGTAGTACATTCAATGTAATAATTTGATAAAAACTCCTCCTCGCCATGTTCTGTATTATTTTAAAGCACATTTCTGATTGATTTATTGCCAGTCAGAAAGGCTTACTAGCCTTTTTACATCTTGACGGGGGAGAGGAAATCTTGTCCAAGACACCGCCGCAATCTGTAGCGGTAGAGTCACACTTCACTGACTAAAGCCTTCTCTCAAGTTACCAGTAGCAGTAATGGAAACGTCCTTGGGCAATACAAGGCTGCCATAGTTGCATCGTGTCCTCGGAGGCGTTTACTTGTCCAGAGTTGGCTTTCACCCTTTCTCCGGCCTGGTGGCCTATGCACACCATTCTGTAGGCACTCACCTGTGGACCAGCAGAATTCTTTCCATATTTCTTTGAACTCTCAATGCTGCATGCCAGACAGGAGGAGCATACAGCATTATAGAGTTAACAATTTATTGTAGCTATAATCTTCCTTTTTGTTAAATTAGACCTCCCCAACCAGTGGCGGATTTAGCACTTGAGAGGCCCCAAGCGCAACTAAATTTTGAGGCCCCCTTATAAATATTTTCACTACCCCTACAGCCTATAGTGTGTATTCTACGCGCACGATTTTTACTCTGGAATAAGTACCAGACCTTGGGAAAATAGTTATCCTTTGATGTTACCGCGGTATCGTACGATGCAATCCATTACCGCTGTAACGTCAAAGGATAACTATTTTCCAACGGTCCTTAAAATTTTCCCAGGCCAAACCTTCCTACTCACTACTATAAAAGTTGATGATTCGAAAAAGCTGAATTTTGAGGCCCCCTTTATTTATGAGGCCCCAGGCGCCCGCCTCATGTCTATTCGGAAATCCTCCACTGCCCCCAACATTGGGCATCAAGCGGGCGATGGTTACCGCCGAGGCCTCTGATTTTGGCCGCTATGTTCCGGATATGCTAGGCAAAGTTAAGATGTTTATTCCATCACCCTTGCGTCTCTATCCTGGACGATCATGATGAGATCGTCAGCAAATCTAACCAGGGTAACTCCTTTTCCTGGAGTTGAAGCCTGAGAATCTCATCGTATATAAGGTTCCACTAGACTGGACCAAGAACACTTGATACGCTCCTGTCTTCTGAGTCTTCTCTTCTATCCAGCCTTAATCAAGCGATTATCCAGGAAAAGGCATTTTTCATGTCTAATATCCTTACTAAGCAGAATTTTGCGTTTTTTGTGTGATCAGTTTCTTGTTTCCTGGATTGTCCTCGTTATTAGTTTCAGAGCATCGATGGTGGACCACTGGCATCTAGTGGTAATAACCAATTATGTTTTCTAACGGTGTGACCCAGTTACAGCCTTTTGTTCCAGATGTGCTTACTCGATGTCAATCCTATGTCCAAGTGCATACCCAGGTATTTGACTTCTTCTTCTGAGGTAAAAGACTTCCATCGAGCCTCACAGGAGGACAAGTGGCTTTTCTATTTGTGAAGGTTTATGGTACTGACTTTTGATCATTTGCTTTGATACTCCACTTTTTTAACCACTTTTCGAACTCAGTGAGGTAGATTTGTAGTAGTGCGGACGCGGTTAATGGATCGGGATGAGACACCAAGATTGCAGTATTATCTGCAAAGGTCGCCACTACTCTGTATCTCGGGTTGTTGGTAGGTCAGTTATAAAAATCAGATAGAGAATCGGACCAAGCACACTGCCCTGAGGGACTCCAGATTCAATTGGCAAAAGTGAGGAGACCTCATCCTGGACTTTCACGAGAAAGTGCCTATTTGTAAGGTATGACTTTAGTACTTCGTAATAGGTATGTGGCCAGACCAAAATAGAACATTATTTTATGCTTTCCACTTCTTTATGCCTTCTGCTCCTCAATTTCTTTATTTAATCCTTTTAGTATTATTAATTTTTCTAAACGATTCTTGGCGTGGTCCAACATACATATCGGTCTCTAAAAGGAGGGTTCTTCCAAAGGTTTTTGTCCCTTCTAGATAAGCACCAGGTTGGCTCTCTTCCATCTCGAGGGGAATTCGCCTACCTGGAGGCATTTGTTGAAGGCGGTCAAGAACTCTTCCTTATGGTACTAGCACCAGGACTTTAAGTACTACTCCTGGTACGCCGTCTTACTCGGGACCACTTTAGTCACATAACTCACTTAAAGTTTCCTCTTCAAGGACCCATCAACCAAATATTTTTTGGAAGAGCCTCGGGGGCGCCAATAAGGTATGGTCCAGGATTGACCAAGACCCTTTCCTCTCAAACTCTTAAAGGTAGGGTTGCTGCCAACGTTACCAGTTCCTCTTATAGCGAGTTTAAATTATATACCTTTTAACTTCCTAATCGTGGAGGGCTATTTTGTACCCCCTAGACTCCGTTAAGCTCATTATAATAATTTTTGCGGCTGAACGGATTTTAAAAAGGAGGGAAAAAATTTAAAACAAATAAAAAAGTTAATATTTTACATTAAATGTTAGGTTAGTATCATCATAAAATGTAAAAATTGCTCTTCTTTATTATGCCTTGAAATCAAGTAGGCCGGCTTGTCATTTACTTATTAATTATTTTGGAACTGACAGCGTCGCTGCATAAAATTTACGTTTACCTTTACAAAAACTGTTATTAAGTAATGCTCATTTAAAAATGAAATCCTATGAAGCAAAACCTGGACTCGTGGAGGCTGCCAAATTGGTAAATAAAAATTAAATACGAAATTTCCTTTATAATGTCATATTATTTATTTTAGAAACGGCATATTATTTCCGATGATAGTTCGAATGTAAGTAGTTCTGACGACAGTTTGCTGGGAGCAAATCATAATACTAACTTCGAAACTGCATCTTTAAGTAACGAAGACGATGATGTTTCCTCAGGAGGTGAAGATGGTATTGTACTCCATTTACATGATATAAGCTACATGCGCGAGGCTGTAAAGCAACCGGACTACGAAGCAAATTACGAAGAATATTATAAAGACGATTCTTTTATTTTTGAACCAATACCAATAACTCCAAGACCACCTGTTATCCGCTTCCAGGTCCCAATAGCCCGTGGAAGGCATAATGACAATTTCAGGAGACAGCATTCATATGAATCTTCCGATTCACAAACTTCTTATTCTCAAGTATTGCGCCACGATTCCCAAGTCAACCTGCTGGTGAACAACAGTGCCAGCGGAAGCAACTGCTCTTTACACGAAAGAGCAGCAGCCGCGGAAGAAGCCAACTATAATGATAAATCTCTTCCTGGACCCAGCAATCGTTGATTTCATCACATGAAATAGAGCATCTACTTAATAATACAAAATTATGCTGCAATTATTATGTTGTTGCTGTTGAAGGTTCAATTTTAAATTAAATAAAGATTTTTTCCTTCTATTTTGTTTTAATAAATCAATACCAAAATAAAATTAACTAGGGCTTCTTGCACATATGAAAATGAATCCAAGTGAAAACAATGGACTAGTTTGGTTTGGCCAAATGTAGGGTGTCGAAAGTTTTACCACTAACTATAATTTTTGCGCAGAATAGAACGGGAAGAAGAAGTTAAAAGAAAACATAATGCGAGACCTTACCCAGATTGAAAGAAGAAATGACTGGGAAGAATCAGCGATTAATCGAAATACATGGTGAAGCATTAAAGAGGAGGCTAAAGTATGGCCATCTGAAGTAAGTAAACCAGTGGCCTGTAGGAAAATGATCGGTAAAATTTGGGGATTAAAACCAAATATGGTTCTTTGACTTTACACCAAAGTTGTGATACCCACAATGCATCCCTTATTTGGTGGCACAAAGCCAGTAAAGTCGATAGTATTACAAAACTCAACAAGTTGCAAAGACTTACCTGCTTGGGGTTAGGAATTACGGGGTCTATGTCCACGACACCCACCGCAGCCATGGAGGCACTTTTGGGACTTCACCTAGTGGTGGAAATGGAACTGACGGCCTACAGGCTAATTATAAATGATCAGAGGGCGATAACTCCACGGGGAGGATATCACACCATGATCTTCAACTCAATTAGAAGTTCAAACATGCTCTGCATGCAATCAGACAGATCCCGCACTTCTGGGGGACTTCCAGAAACTTTTTAAGGTAGTAATACCTGAAAGGGGAGAGGAAAGCACCAAGCAGGAGCTGGGGGCTTGATTTAATACCATCTGGTATATACAGATTAATCCAAAACGGAAATATGTACTACTGGAACAGGAGTTGGGGGAGACAGAACCGGGGTTGCCATTAGCATAAACCTGGGCTGTTACGCAAATGTGTTCCAGGCGGAAATTATCGCCATAATGGTCTGTGCAGAGGTGATGATGGGGAGGGCTTATGTATATAAGCGAATCAATATCATGTCCGACAGCCAAGCAGCACTCAGGGCTTTGGAAGCATGAAAATGAAATCAAGAAGCAGATCAAATTATCGGGGTAAAATTACCGGTGACCAAGTCACCTACTGCCATAAGAAATACAAACCATTTTTAATGCCCTGGGGGTCTCCTTGCTCCAGGTCCGGGCCTGGGGACAAATGCTCTTCCTGGGTAAGAAGGGGAACCAATGCATTGGTTTCAAACTTTTGAAACCAATTTTACTAAAAATTTCGATTTGTGAGATTAATCATCTTTCATCTTAGGTAAAATCCGGCACTGGAAAATATTTCAATACAATAATAATAAGTTCAAATGCAATCCACAGATGGCGCTATAGTAAAAGTCAACATTTGACGTTTACGTGTTATAAAATATTCAAGGGAAATTAATATAAACTACCGGAAAATGATAACTTACAACGATTGCATACGTGTAAAAACTTTACAAATTAAATTTTGTAATGGTGCTAATTAATACTTTTGAAGTCTATTTAACTTGATACCATGAAAGTGAGGTTAGTTTGAAATTTGTTATTTAAAACCCTCACAAGTATTTAAATTAATCTTTCGGTGATAGATATGGATCCAAAATCTCAAGACATTGGCTCATTAAGACATAGAAATAGAATTATAAAGACATCAAAAATGACTCCTAAATCGAATAAGGGATTGGAGAATGAAATGGTAAATCTTTTTACTTTAATTTTACCTTTGATATTTATAGAATGCATTTTAACGAAGGCCAGACATTTGGCATTTTGTTAAGAAAATGATACGGATGTAATTTGAAACCCTAGCAATATCTGCTAATTATGTATACAATAATTTATTACGAAGCGAATTAAATTTAGATAATTATTTTGTTATCGTCACTAATAAATATTGCATTTAGAAATTTTGTGTGAGTAAATTGGACAAGAATTATGAAGATTAACTTTATAAGTAATAGAAAATCCACATCATTTATATCCGCATGTAAAAACATCTGGTACTTCATCTCCGTTACTTTCAATATTTTGTCTATTCTGACTGGTTGTAGGCTTTTCTTCTTGCGATAAAGCTTTCCTTATTTTGACGAATACTTAGGTTGTTCCTTAACTTTCGATCAAGCTGATAATTTATATAATTATGAAATAAACAAAACACAATTATAATCGGATTGTATATAAATCTTAGTTTTTTCAAATAAATTTGATTTTATGTTTTTTAAATCAAATTTCATTAATTAAATTATAAAATAATCAATTATAGTTTACTTTTGTTCATATTCTATACACCCACGAATAATAAATATTTCTTCATAGAGCGAAAATTTTCCTTTGTTTAAGAATCGGTATTTTAAAATCAGAAAAGATAATTGAATTCACATTGTTGCTTAAGTTTGTCTCGGTATTGTAAACAATTTAATATTTCAACATGTTATGTCAAACATTATACAACAGAAAAACGTAAGTTTACCAAATTATCGGTTGAAATGCATGCTAAAATTAGTTTATTGTACGGAAACAGGATTGCCAACCTCCGCTTTTCCTTAGGTATATTTCCTCTGAAGCAGCGAGCCACAGTCGCGTGGCCAATCATATCCCCAAGTTGATGTGGGGGTTTACGATAAACGTAATGTTTAACTTATGGATAATATGATTTGCCACTCGGCCACCCCTCTCGGATGCACAACCTCTTCAAGTAATAACTGCAGAATCCCTCTCATTGAATAATATACTGTTACCTAACAATAACAATTAATAATAATCAGGGCTCGGAAGTTCTAGCAAATGCATATTTTTTCTGGAGAGTCCTAGAATATTCGAAGTAAGACACAAATTTGTTTCACACTTCCCTGATGCCGTATACGAAATTTTATGATGCTAATTTTTGCATATTTAAGGTTTTTAATGCTATTTTGCTATTTTTGCGTTTTACGTGCTATTTACAGGCATATTTTTACATATTAATTGAAGAAATAAGCAGAATGTTAATGAAAAAAATTTTTTGGACCGCATACGAATAGGCCAACGAAAACAAACATGTAATACTATTTTAACACGTATTATGATTTTCAAATAATAGGTATGTACATATTCCAAGAATTTGCTTATTTTCAAAATTATATCAGACGTATCGTATAATCGGATTCGAATCGTTAGAATCGGAAATGTTCCAAAGTCGGACCAAGTACCTACGTGTAGTAGTTCATAAAATCCTTACCATCATATTATTTTATATAATACAATGTATTCTATAAAAATTGTTAAATTAAGAAAAATCTAAAATTCATTTAACCCTACAGAACATACGTGAGGCTTGACAGGCATACGCTGTTTCATTTTTGTGCACTTACATGCACATGTTACGTAATAATGCCATTTTTATTAATTTGTAGTTACTTTATCACAAATATTAATAAATATTTTATGTTTATAAATGTCAATTATCGATTTCTATATAAAAAATTTTTGAAAAATTCTTAAACTATGAAAAGAAGGCCTGTTAAAGCATGGGCCTGACAAGTCTCACGTATTCACTGGTGGGATTTTTTCACGTGTGCTCTGTAGGGTTAAAAATAAACAAAATTTTTATTAATTTTTATTAAAATTTTTTGAAATTTTGTTTGTTGACAATTTTATTTTGTATATTTTTTATTTTTTAGTGCTATTTATAGCGCTAATTTTGGTGTTTTTAAGTGCATATTAAAGCGCTAAAAGTACACTTTTTTAGTGCTATAACTTCCGAGCCCTGATAATAATACATTTATTTGCATATACAGTCGAAACTCTCTAAATCGAATTCTCATAATGTATTAAAATTTGTTCGAATTAGAGAGTAAGAATTGCATTGTAAGTTAGTTGGACATGCCAATAAATAATTCGATTTAGAAAATGTTTCGAATTAAAGAGAGGTCGATTTAGAGAGTTTTGACTGTAGTAAAGTATTGGCATTATGTCATGTAAGTCGAGAGCCTTCCACTTCTCCTATCCGTCCCCACCATGCTCGATCCTCTATACGTTAAAATTTCTCTTTTTCCAGTTTTATTTCAGAAAGCATCAATATTATAATTCAGAAAACGTAAATCAAAATTCTGCTTAGTCAAATGCAATCAGAGCCGTAGGTGAGAGGCGCCTTTGTGAAACTTATATTTTGACGCCTCCCAAATACTGAAAAATTGAAATATTTTAGACCAGATAAAATTTTCTTTCTCTTTTTTTTTGCATATAAATTTTGATAAGTGATGATGACTTCGGGTGCGGTGCGTTGCAGTTAGATAATGTTTGCAAAAATGGTACAATTTTGAATTTTTTGCCTTTTCAAGTTGAATTTATTGAGAATAGAAGAGAGAGAAGTGAATTTGAGAGAATTTATTAATTGTATCTGTTACTTTTATCATATTGAGATTAAATCTTGCATGAAACTTGTTATGAAATGTATTTTTCAACAAAATAGCAACAATATCGTAATTTACACAACTTGAATGCTCTTTATTAATTCATTTATTGCTTAATGTTATCTTTAATCTTTGACTCACCAAGTGTAAATAATTAATTGGGCAACGATTTGTTTTTAATTTACAATAAAAGTTTAAAGATTATCGATCAACTATGTACTGTTCACACTTATGTATTAAGCCGCTTCTCTCGTAACGGGTAGCGGTAGCATTTTTCGCAGCTGCTCAGCAGATGCGGGCAAAGCCCGCTTATCTCCTTCGTCTAAGTGATGCATGATGCAGGGGATTATCCCGAGGATGGCATTGGATGCTCCGATATTCGTTTCCATTTATTTGTATGTCATTACAGTTACAGACAACATTTACACAAATAAGAATAACAATAAACGGTATTTACAACAAATAACAAATATTAAAGATAGTTTATCTTCTAATTATATAATTTAGTTGTTTTTGAGGTCTTGGTTTTGTCCTTTATTTTTAGGCTTGATTGGGTGTTTGTACGCTCCTTAGGATTTTCTTATCTAAATTTGGTTGGGGAAAAGGTTATCACTTTATCAGTCAGTTAGTTGGAGGGGGGAGTGTTAGAATGGGTTGTAACCAGGATAACATCCGATAAGATGTTTTTAGGTCTGGGAGTGGTGGGGTAGTTAAGGTGGTCATAAGTTCCGAGTCCCTTGATGAGGAGGTTTTGTAAATTGGCGTAGCTTTTATAAAATCTTGCGATTAAATCTTGAATGAATTTTTTAAAGGGTTTGGCGTTGGCTGCGGCTTGTATTTGTCTGTTTGTAATAAACCACTTAACTTCCTCATTTAACCTGTTTAAGATTACGGGTTCCGTAATTTTTGCTATGGTGAGGATATAATTGGACTATGATATCGACTATTTTCCATCTGTCAGGGAAATGTGTTTGTAGTCTGGATCAGCGCCGAGATGGCTTTACTGGGGAGATTTTCTAGGACAATATTTGGGATGGAATCGTGGCCGGGTGCTCTCCTGATCATGGTGGCCTTGATGGCCTCTCGAATTTCGGAAAAGGACGTGGGGGTGATTGGAATAGGGTCATTTTGTGATAGTTTTTCTTCAACGGTGGCGTTCACTTTTTCAATATAACGCCTGAGTTTGTAATCAGTGGGTTTGACTGGGTTTGGTTTGAACTGTTCCTCCAAGGAGTCGGCGAAGATTTCTGCCTTTTCTTGGGGTGTGTAAAAGACTGAGTTTGTTGTTTTGAGGACGGGGGTTGTGGATTTAATCCCCTTAAGTGATTTTACCATTTGCCATGCCGGTTGGTCCCTAAAAGAGAGGGAATAACCTTGTCTGTCTATCGTTTTTATTAGGGGGGTTTTAATTCCCACTTCAGGCGTTTTCTGAGTTGAGCTTCTAGGTTGCAGTCGTCGGGTGCCTAGTGCGACATCGATTTTCTTTAATTCAGCTAGAAAGCCGCTTATAGTATTTATCACAATATTGTAATGCTAGCTGGAAAGCCCGTCTACGGACGGGTTGCTAGCCGGTGGATCTCTTCTTTGGCGGCTTTTAACTGTCTTAATTTTAAAAAAATGTCATTTTCGAACACTAACCTGAGCTCGACTTGCGGATCTCATTTAATGGGCTTTATTAAAAAAAAATAGTTTCCTAATACAGACAATTTTAATTGTTCACGTTCAAACCTCATCACTTTCAAAAATGATAATAATTTAATAGAGCATGGTGTTTCCTTAGTGGTTGGGAGTGGCTAATGAGCAGAAACGAATATTCGTTCATGTTTGCAGTAATGAAATTTACTACGGCACTGGAAACCTCTTCTTCCACATTTACTGCGCTGGTTTCAGTCACTAAGGATAAAATTCACTACATTTATTGGTAAAATTTTAAGCCTTTACCAAATTAGTTTTATGTTTTACCTAATTAATTCTTTTTGAATTATTTAAAAATATTGCAATCTTTACTTGTTCAATACATCAGGCGTCGTAATTAACTTGTGATTTCCTAAGAAATAATCTAAAAGCAAAACTTTAGGTGATAATAAATTGCGAAAATGAAGTTTTCTATATTTGTCAAAAACCTATACTTGATAATAGATTATCGATGCTGTACTGTATTTTATATGCAATAAAAATATTGCAAGCCATTTGAAAAAAAATTTTAGGACATTTTCAAAGAAAAATTGTTTTTATCAAAATTAAATTTATAGTAAATAATGTTATCTGCAAAAGTAACCATTTGTAGAAAAATTTATTTGTTTATTTCGAAAATGAATTTGTTCAAATTTTAGACCGTCATTTCTTGTCAGTTATTATATTTAAGCTCAAAAAGAAAATTGTTTTCTTTAAAAGAAACGAGTTTAAAATTATCCCCTTTCATAAAAATTACAAAATAGCTTAAATCGCGTCTTAGGGTAAAAAAGTTGAAATAATTTTTGTATATCTATATTCTATACCACTTGATTAATTTTTTTAGGAAGACATAGAAATGAGTGATTTGGATTCGTGCTTGCTGCTTCCTAAAGAAAATGTTATGTTTTCTGGAAAGGAGGAAACGATTTGGGCCACGTCAGTCCAAATGTTTATTCCATTTTTATTAGCTGGCTTTGGTATGGTAGCAGCTAGCTTGTTATTGGATTTAGTACAACATTGGCCAGTATATCGGAACGTATCCGAAGTGTATATACTTGTACCTGCATTACTTGGACTTAAAGGAAATTTAGAAATGACATTGGCATCGCGTCTGTCAACTTACTCTAATTTAGGTAAAATGGATACTTATCAACAGCAATGGAGTATTACTGTAGGCAATCTAGCACTTATTCAATGCCAAGCACTTGTAGTTGGTTTTCTTGCTTCTTTGGCTGCTGTAATTTTGGGATGGGTTCCAGATGGTAAATTTCAAATGGAACATGGTCTCTTATTATGCGCCAGCAGTGTGGTAACAGCTTCTGCTGCTAGTTTTATTTTAGGATTAATTATGGTTGCCGTTATATTATTATCCAGACGTTTTAACATAAATCCTGATAATGTTGCCACTCCTATAGCTGCAAGTCTTGGTGATCTTACTACATTGGCTTGGCTGTCCTGGTTAGCATCTTTATTTTATAGTAGTTTAGATAGTAAGCCTTGGTTATCTATCTCAATTATCGTCATAGCTCTGCTATTAATACCATTATGGGCTTGGTTGGCAAGTCGTAACAAATACACCAAGCAAGTACTTTCTACTGGCTGGACACCTGTGATTTCTGCTATGTTAATAAGTAGCTTAGGTGGTCTAATTTTGGATTTCACAGTCTCTCAGTATAAAGGTGTTGCTGTTTTTCAATTAGTTGTGAATGGAGTAGGTGGAAACTTAGTCGCCGTCCAAGCCAGTCGCATATCTACTGAACTTCATTCTAAGGCTATTTTAGGGGAACTCCCTAAGGGTATGAAAGTATGTTTAAGTCCTTGTGCTGTATTTTGTGATAATAGTAAAAGTAATCACGTTGTTACTGCTAGAATGTTAATGCTAATGGTAATACCAGGACACCTAATATTTTCTTATACAATTAGTTACTTACAAGCGGGACACACTTCTTTTACCCCCATTTTTATGCTAGTCTACTTAATAGCCGCCATGCTTCAAGTATTTCTTTTACTGTACATAGCACAAGTGATGGTCGTATGGATGTGGCAATCTCATATTGATCCTGATAATTCTGCCATACCTTACTTAACTGCCATAGGCGATTTATTAGGCACATTTTTGTTAGGAGTTGCTTTTCAATTTTTGTTTTTGATCGGAGATCGTGACAGCGATGTTGGTGACTAATTTTTTTTTAAATGCATTAATTTTACGGCCATACATTAAATGTTAGTTTATATTGTAGTCACCAAAATTAATTGTATATACTTAAGTGAAAATTTAAATATTGTTGAAAGGTGCTATTTTATATATTATAAATAAATTGTTAAAAATGTATTTTCCTCTTTACATACAAAACTAATATTCCTTCCTAATATTAACAAATCAAGTACTTTACTCAAGTTTTCAAATTTCCCCCCTTTACCGTACCTTTATTAAACTAAATTTTGTAAAAGCAAACATTTACCTCGAGATCTTTTTTACAGTGCAGGTTTACTCTTATGTAACTTTTTTTTAAAAGCCTAATAAGGCTTATGAGAAGTTCACTCGTGAATGGATTAACGAGACTACCTTTGTTTCAAAAGATTCTTTTATAAAATATGACAGATGCATGGTCATTTAAAATATATAGGGAAAAAATGTTTCAACACAATTTCTTTGTCCTTGAAAGTGCTTGAAAATCGTTTACAGGTGGTGTTTACCAGTGGATCAATGAAAACTAAGCAGACTCGCACCTACGAAGTGACCATAAGAGCCGAATGGGGCACTAAAATATTTTATTTGTTTATTTTATTTTACAATGTACTTTTTTAGTAATCTCAAAAGCATAAAAAATAATTAAAGTAGCTAAATTAAATGATCAAGTGTCCCACTTTTATCCTCCTTATATTGGCAGTCGAATTAGTAGAGGCTAAAGTTCATTGCGCAACCTGGGGTTTGCTAACAGGTATAAGGGGGTCGTCAAACTCCATGGGGATCGCAAAGGATTCTAGGGAGGTCGTGAAGGATAAATATACCATTTTATTGACTTTTTAAGAGTAGAAGTAAAAAAAAGGACATTCCTATTGCTAAGGAGGTCGCGAGATTTTTTCTCTTTATTTAGCTCTTTAGGAGGTTGCGAAACAATGTACTAGAGGATAACCAATAACATCAGTAAACGCATTGTAAATTTTTTGTTATTAGAGTGTATTTTGTGTCGGCAAAGTTTGGTCAAGTATTCCACCCACATCCTGTATATAAAAATTTTGTACTAGTAATCACATAATTTTCTTTTACCTCAATAAATATTTGCCATATTATCAACCCATACCATATTTTAGCATTATCAATTGCGAGACCGTGGAACCTATCATTTAGAATTAAATTCAGTTTAAATTCATTCGACCAAATATTTCAAGTAATAGTCCTGCACCCAATTTTATTAAACTTTTTATTGATAGTGAAACTATGGAGTTGCAAGTAGATTCTTGCTATATGAAGTGTCCATGTTGCAACGCAATTTACACAAGTCCTATAAGTATTTGTGAAACTGGACACAGCATATGCGGTACATGTACAAGATTTCGATTGATTGAGAAGTGTCCAGTATGCAAGAAGGGTATAACTTCAATTAGAAATTTCTTACTGGAAAAACTATGTTCAAGAGCTAATGTGGTAACAGATGATGTTAAGAGAACGAAGATGAAGTAATTAAGTGGTTATATATTTTTTTGCTGTATTTTTGTGAATTTTAAATGTATTTAAAGTATAAGTAAATTATTATAGATAGTGCGCTGAATCTTGAATCAAATTTTATGTTTTATTTCCCGCATAACACGAAATTGCAATTAAGGGTGGACAAACCACCCAACTTGATCCAATTTGCTTCCTTTCTTCGTTGTTAAATAGTCAAATTTAAATTTTTACGTTTGTAGAAACCAGTTTGTTCCCAGTGTTTTCACTGTGAAACCACATTTTCAATAATTTATTGGTATTACTCCATTTTGATGTAATAAAGTGAATAAAATTATTTTATTGTGGAAAAAATAATTTTGGGTCTGAAAGGGTTAAATAAAAATTCTAAATTTTTAGTTCTCAAATTAAATTTTTATTCAAAAATAATCATAAACTGTACAACATTTCGCACCTTGTATTATCTACACCTACTGATAATTCTCAAAAATAATAATTTAAAAAAAGCCCCCCAAATACAATCAAACTAAAAAATTAAAAGTTTTAATTATAGCAATAGATTCTAAATTTAGAAATAAATAAATTCGACTTTATAGCTTTTCTCATCTTCCTTCCCATATTTTGGGCGGTTGTATCGTCCCAGAAGTATTTTGGCTTTAACAGTCTACCATGACAAATTCTTCTCTGTTTTTCCTGTCCATATTCTATTCTATTTCATCCTTATAACTGTACTCCTCTTTACCATATCCGGTCTTTAGACGCGGAAAATAAAACTATTTCAATTGATACCTTTTTCATTCCTATCCGTTCTGATGGGAAGCAGGAATTAAGGAAAAATTAATTTCCTATGTTCACATCGGCGGCTGGTCACCCGGTATATGAGTAGATGCTCTGCATCTACTTACACATTTTATTCGTATAATCTAAAGTACTTAATTTAAAATTTTGAGTATAAATTTCATGTTCATTTTGATTCATATCAAATTTAGTTGACCTCCTCTTAAATAATAATACGGACGCCTATGTCTCAATTCTGAATCGTGAATCGTCGTATGACATTTACGAACTTTGTGACCCGACAGTACACGACAAGGCAAATTATTATTGTAAAGTTTTTCCTTAGAGTTTTTCAATGATTATCAGGTTAAAAATTAAAATTAATATATGAGTGATGTACTAATGTGCTCCTTATAATAGCTGGAATTATTGAATGCTTTTATTCGATCTAAAAATGCTTATAATTTGTGGTACGTAGTCTCTTTGTTTCAATTATTTTATAACCTCACAAAATGGCTTCGACGTATCAACAACTTACTAATTTTTAAATTTTATGCATCATTTTGTGATATTTACAGTAATTTAAGTATTTGTTGTAGGTTTTCACACCGAACGAGTTGAATGGCGGATTACAAAATTGTAACAACATGAATCGAAAATTTGAAGAAACCTCGAGCGATTATAGCATTTGAAAACGACAGGTTAGTGTAGTATTTTTTTCAATCTAATTTCTACTATCCGTTGTGTATCATTAGTGTAATTTAGTTTTTATCTCACAAAACCAGATTATGAGGGATGCAAGTTTTGCAACGAATCGGGTGAAAACTCCCCACGTGACACAAATGAAATGAATTTGGTTACTGGCGTTATTTGACGCGTACTATTACAAGTAATATTCTTGTTACTCATTTATATTAGATGTTTGAACTTTGGGGGTTATTATTGCTATTAAGGATACATTAAATAGAATTTAATTACAAGATTAAATTTTGTCTTAACAGAAAGGAGTTGCTATTTTTTAATTTACAAGCAGGTATCATTAATCGAGACTTTGAGGGCACAAGTGGCCTGAAGATGGAAGATGAAAATAATTTATTGAATTTTCTGCACTCAAAGAACTTGACGCCTCTTTCTTCCCTCGCCTTCTTTCCTCTCCATTCGGATCTTTTGGCAGCCCAGGTAGCTGGAAATGATGTTGTAGATGTGCGGACTGATCTTTCTCTTTCGCAGTGCCTCCAAGATGTGTTTTCATCCGGCACTGTTGAATCTAGGGTCACCACCATGCAGAACTTCCTGGTTCTGCAAGTTCCTCCTCTGGACCGTCTTGGTGATGGTGAGGAAGGCGTTCGTGGTGGATTTGCCTTGCCCTAATTGTTGGGAGAGAGATCACCTGTGCGATCGATGTCCAGTGTTTAGAAGATCATCTTTTTCAAGAGCTTTTCCGTGTGGTCCAGAAGGCATATGGGGCTATAAGACGAGGGTTCTTCCAATGGCTTCCGACCTTTTTGGAGCAGTACTAGATCGGCTTTCCTCCAAATCTAGGGAAAGTTTCCTTTCTCAAGGCATCTATTGAAGTCTTAGTAACTTGTTCCTGCATTTTTTCTTGCTGGCGTTGATTTCTTCGCTTTGCGATACTCCTCATAGGCCTCTTGTTCTTACTCGCTGTTGTGTCTTCTTTGGGCGATCTTTCTTAGTCGGTTTGCTGTTTTCCTGTGCTACGCTATCACCTGGGTCCACCAGTGAATGGACTTATGTTTGACTCTTCCTTGCCTTGGTATCGCCGCGTTGCACGCCTTCTTAATCGCACCGATGCGATGGCCTAAGTCGGCTCGAGCCGAGATATGGCGACCTAACCACTGCATGTATTCCTGGTATATATTGGCTCTTTATCTTCCAGGAATCTTATTTTAATTATTACACGAATACACTTTATGTTTTATGTAGTAAATTAATTTAATTAGTCATCGATGAAATTGTGAGAAGTTGTTCCTGATTTTAGATTTTTAATTTGTTGCAGTTTTTCTACTAAATCAAATGCTGCAGCAAACAAAATTTGGACGGCCACAATTGGACATTCGCCCAGACGAAAGAATGCCGATCAATTGAGATCCTACAGGTTAGTTGCATCTCGACAATATTTGAGTCAATTTTTTTTTCCTATCTGCAAACACATTGTTTGTCCCGCAAACACATAGATCCTTCAGTTCCTCAGAAACTGGAGTGGGATCAGAATGAATGTCGTTTGGACTAATGTATATATTTTCTACTTTTCAGATTTGATTTGATTATCCAAAAGCCATTCAAGGAGGATCTACGATCTCTCGGAGTTTAAAAAGATGTTTGTTGACGTTGAACGAAATGTTTTGATGGAAAACTTGGTCCAACGAGATGAAGCAAGAGCGCTGTTGCATTGTTTTTAAAGAAATGGTAAGTGTTATTTTCTTGCCTATAAATAAATAGTTTGCCGTTTAAAATTAATAAGCATGATCTCTCAATCCTGTCAATACGGAGGTTAGTTTTTGGTTTTGACAAGTTTTTTACTATTACAGTGCCACCGTTTGTAATTACGGATAACTACGATCTTACCGATAGCTACAGATTACTCTATATCCATTGACAATTACAGATATCTACTAACCTGTTGATACCGACATTGACAAACTGCCGACATCTACAGTGGCTTCTTTCAACTATGGACCTCTGTGTACTTACCGACAATTACAGATTTCTATTACTTATCGACATCTACAGATTACTTCCTTACCATATTTTTTGTACTGCTGACATCTAGTGTCGTTTGATCACATTAATGACAGTAACTGTCAACTGTTGATAAAAATAATACAGAAATTTTTTACAAAACTGACATCTATAAATTTTTATAGTAAATATCACGGTGTGATAACTCGAATAGGAGCAACGGAACCGTAAGTGGGGGTAAATCCGATATGTACTCCATTGGGTATAGATGGCACTGGTTTTCGTTTTTAAATTTTCAAGATCACGCGACGTCATCCTGTTCTGCTGGTTGTCTATTCTCAAACAAGCTTTTAACGGTTTTGTTTTGTGGTTTTGTTCAAGTGCTGTGTTTACTTCGTTTACTTTATGTTTTTGCGAGCTATAAATTCTATTAAGACAAAAATATAACTGGATTTATAAATACAAGTAATAATAAACAACATCATTCAACCAGTTTCAACAATGGATTAAGCTTGAAGCAGATAAATGAATGTGAGAAAATTCCACGATCATAAGGTTTGTATCTATATGCAATTAAAATATAAATGTGTTGAAAGTTAACTAAACATTTTTCTAGCATCATTTCAAGAAGATTTTAATGGTCTCTCAAAGAGTACTTTTGGACAAGAAACGAATGATGGGAAGATAAATGAATTGGTACTCCGCCACGATAAAATGGTTGCGATCCATTGAATTCATCCATGAAATGAGGAACCCAGAAAGATAATAAATGAATTTACGCCAGCAACCATAAAAATTGGATTACTACATACTGGAGGTGATTTATAAAGTAGTTAAATTACAAGTAATTCATGTTTAATATTTTGTAATTTACAGGGCTTCATTAACCTTCATACAAATTTGAAAGATTTTGGTTTTAAGAGCATGTTTCCTAGGATATTCAACCAGGATTATATGGCAAAATTAGACAAGGGAGTAAGAATTACAAATCCCAACGGTTGCTGTGTTTACTCCATTTTACACGAGCTTCTTGGTAAATAACTTATACAAGGGTCATTCGGCAGGCAGGAATTGCAAAAATTATGATCTTAATGAAGATATTTTAGTATCATTGAAAAGGTTTTAACAACAGGTAATTATTTCTCTGCAAACAAAGTTTTATACTAATTTAGTAATTATTTTAGAAAATAATAGAAGATCCACTTCAGCCAGTACTCGACAGTAACGAAGACATTCAGATTCCTGCAACTTTCGAAAAAACAAGAGATTGGGAAGCAACGGTCTTGCATTATGACTTGAAGAAAGCTTGAGTAACATATACAGTCAATTACTCATCTAATTCCATATACGTATTGGAGTCAGATTTTCCTTTTTTGCCGGAACACAATTTAGGTTTTTCCTAACTCACTGTTTTTGTATATATTAGATCTAGTTAATGTTCAAATGACAATGCAATGTATCTGTTTCCGTATTGACCTATTATGTAAGGCCATTAGATACAAAACTCTGTGTTTGCAATTTTAAATTAATTACAAAATGCACTATTTACTTTCCAGCAAATTCCAAGCACAGAGTTGCACCTAATAGCCTCATGTATTATTCTGAATAACTTAAAATTATTTAAAATATACCAATAAGTTATTTATTATATTACAGTCAAAACTCTCTAAATCGAATTCTCATAATGTATTAAAATTTGTTCAAATTAGGGGGAGTTAGAGAGTAAGAATTGGATTATAAGTTAGTTGGACGTGCCATATAAATCATTTGATTTAGAGAATATTTAGAATTAAAGGGAGGTCGATTTAGAGAGTTTGACTGTAATATGTTATAAAAATTTTGTATCTGTAAATAGTTGCTATGTGCAGATTCACAAATAATTTTGTAAATAGTTGTATAAATAATATAGCGTTGTTAGATAAATATTATGTTATGATTATTTAGAGAGCAATAAAATTTTATTATAAACTTTACAATGTTTTTTTAAAGTTCATCTTAAAATATTGCTACTTTATAATCATCTGTATTTCATAAATTCTCAAGGTAATAAATCACTTTTAGTAAAGTGTATTTTATTACTTTGAGAATTTATGAAATATCGATGATTATAAAGTAGCAATTTAAAATTCAAATTTTTTTTGTATAAAAAGCTACACCTATGCCTCTAGCGGCCATTTTTGGAACTAAATATATGTACTCCATTGTCGTTTGGCGGCGCAGCGATCGCTGTTCCGTCCTTTATTATGGAAGATACTCTTCTATTATAATGTATGTTTTGTGGTAAATATTCCTCGGCCTGTTTATCATGCAATGCAAATTATTACAAAGTTATTTGGCGAATATCAATTTCAAAATGAAAAGTAATTAATCATTTTCGTGCAAAAGTGCTCCGGATCGTCGAATGCTAACTGAAAATACAAATAAGTTTTGGTAGGTTTCAATTATAACCTCACAAATATACAATTTCTAATTTTTATATTAGATATAAATAATTGTGTGATTAAAATGCTTAATTATATTGTATTTGTTTCAGATTTTCATAGTGCACAAGATGTACGGTGGAGTGCAAAATTTCACAACAGCAATTGGAAAATTCAAGATTGGAAGACAAAAGGTCAGTTTATACTCTTAAACTTAGTTTTTTTTTCGCATAAAATCATATTATGCTGTAAACGAGTTTTTTTCACAAATCTGATGAAGCTGCCATATAAGAATGCAAATTTCAGTTTTGCCTTTTTGTTCCTCATAAGTACCAAGATGGTCTTATTGTTACAGTTTTTTCTGTTATGGGTGCCCGTGTCCCATCTGACGTAACACGACCATCAGCTACTTGAAACAAAATCCTCAACCTAACCTACCAATCCAGATTAGAAACTTTACCATTTTCCGGTGACATTGTTAACTTCTCCGCAAAGAAGCCTGATCCTTTTTTACATATTATTCTTGTCTCAACGGGAGTGGCTCATTTAATCCACCTGCACCGAAGCATGCTAGCTTATTGTACCCCGACCATGCTAAGATGTTAGATGGATTGTGAGGTGGAGACTTATCAGATAGATCTCGATGACTACCTCGATCACCAACAGTGTGGAACGCCGAGCTTTAAGAAGTTCTGTTGGATTCGGTTCGTGTTGCCTCCCGCTCGATGTCGCACACCTCCCGGGTGTCTGCAAATTTACTTGGGTTACTTTCCAAGTACAAATTTATATTGGAATGTAAATATTATTTCAAGTAACTTTCACCGTCTCTTGGCATTCAAGAAATGTAGATGAATCGGAATTGCTTGTATTACGAAATATTTACTTTATAGGATTCTAGCTTATCTTATGTGTGGCTTATGCTCAACGTTAACAAATTATTCTGTTAGAGTAGGGATACTGGAAGAAAGAAAGACGGAGCTAATGTGCAGTGACGAAACGGTTTTATGTGGGTGTCAATTGGTGGAATTGGGTGTCACGCGGTGGCCACTGCGCCGGATTTTGGCTACGCCTTTCTTTCTTCCAGTACTGCAACTCAAAAAAAGATCTGTTTTAAAATTAGATAAATGACAAAACTTTTCGAAAATCATTAACATCAATAATTATTTGTTCCAGTCTTCCGCCTACGCCTAAACAATGAATGGTACTTCAATGCATAGAAAGGGAAAGAAGCAATTGAAATTTATTCCAAATGCAGCTCGGCAAAGAGAAAACGAAAACCTTCGATGCTTCTGAGTTGCAGACCAGCGTTACTAAATTCATTCGAGGTTAGTTGCGTGATTATTTCAAAAAAGTTTTAGTTTCTCACTGCGGTACAGTATTCACCAGAGTCCTTTAGAGTTCAGATAATCTAATAATTTTAAAAAATGCGAACCCTGTCCTGTTCTTTCGCAGTGAAAATTTGAAGTTGCTCGCTGTAATTTGGAATTTTAGTTGGGCTCCTTTTTTTCATTTATTTAATTGTAAAAAACGCGAACCCTGTCCTGTTCTTTCGCGGCTAAATTTGACGTTGCTCTCTGTAATTTGGAATTTTAGTTGGGGGCCCTTGATTTGATTTTTTTAATTGTAAAAAACGCAAACCCTGTCCTGTTCTTTCGCGGTGAAAATTTGAAGTTGCTCGCTGTAATTTGCATATTTCAATTGGGCTCCTTTTTTTCATTTATATAATTGTAAAAAACGCAAACCCTGTCCTGTTCTTTCGCGGTGAAAATTTGAAGTTGCTCGCTGTAATTTGCATATTTCAATTGGGCTCCTTTTTTTCATTTATTTAATTGTAAAAAACGCGAACCCTGTCCTGTTCTTTTGCGGCTAAATTTGACGTTGCTCTCTGTAATTTGGAATTTTAGTTGGGGGCCCTTGATTTGATTTTTTTAATTGTAAAAAACGCAAACCCTGTCCTGTTCTTTCGCGGTGAAAATTTGAAGTTGCTCGCTGTAATTTGCATATTTCAATTGGGCTCCTTTTTTTCATTTATTTAATTGTAAAAAACGCGAACCCTGTCCTGTTCTTTCGCGGCTAAATTTGACGTTGCTCTCTGTAATTTGGAATTTTAGTTGGGGGCCCTTGATTTGATTTTTTTAATTGTAAAAAACGCAAACCCTGTCCTGTTCTTTCGCGGTGAAAATTTGAAGTTGCTCGCTGTAATTTGCATATTTCAATTGGGCTCCTTTTTTTCATTTATTTAATTGTAAAAAACGCGAACCCTGTCCTGTTCTTTCGCGGCTAAATTTGACGTTGCTCTCTGTAATTTGGAATTTTAGTTGGGGGCCCTTGATTTGATTTTTTTAATTGTAAAAAACGCAAACCCTGTCCTGTTCTTTCGCGGTGAAAATTTGAAGTTGCTCGCTGTAATTTGCATATTTCAATTGGGCTCCTTTTTTTCATTTATATAATTGTAAAAAACGCAAACCCTGTCCTGTTCTTTCGCGGTGAAAATTTGAAGTTGCTCGCTGTAATTTGCATATTTCAATTGGGCTCCTTTTTTTCATTTATTTAATTGTAAAAAACGCGAACCCTGTCCTGTTCTTTTGCGGCTAAATTTGACGTTGCTCTCTGTAATTTGGAATTTTAGTTGGGGGCCCTTGATTTGATTTTTTTAATTGTAAAAAACGCAAACCCTGTCCTGTTCTTTCGCGGTGAAAATTTGAAGTTGCTCGCTGTAATTTGCATATTTCAATTGGGCTCCTTTTTTTCATTTATTTAATTGTAAAAAACGCGAACCCTGTCCTGTTCTTTCGCGGCTAAATTTGACGTTGCTCTCTGTAATTTGGAATTTTAGTTGGGGGCCCTTGATTTGATTTTTTTAATTGTAAAAAACGCAAACCCTGTCCTGTTCTTTCGCGGTGAAAATTTGAAGTTGCTCGCTGTAATTTGCATATTTCAATTGGGCTCCTTTTTTTCATTTATATAATTGTAAAAAACGCAAACCCTGTCCTGTTCTTTCGCGGTGAAAATTTGAAGTTGCTCGCTGTAATTTGCATATTTCAATTGGGCTCCTTTTTTTCATTTATTTAATTGTAAAAAACGCGAACCCTGTCCTGTTCTTTCGCGGCTAAATTTGACGTTGCTCTCTGTAATTTGGAATTTTAGTTGGGGGCCCTTGATTTGATTTTTTTAATTGTAAAAAACGCAAACCCTGTCCTGTTCTTTCGCGGTGAAAATTTGAAGTTGCTCGCTGTAATTTGCATATTTCAATTGGGCTCCTTTTTTTCATTTATTTAATTGTAAAAAACGCGAACCCTGTCCTGTTCTTTTGCGGCTAAATTTGACGTTGCTCTCTGTAATTTGGAATTTTAGTTGGGGGCCCTTGATTTGATTTTTTTAATTGTAAAAAACGCAAACCCTGTCCTGTTCTTTCGCGGTGAAAATTTGAAATTGCTCGCTGTAATTTGCATATTTCAATTGGGCTCCTTTTTTTCATTTATTTAATTGTAAAAAACGCGAACCCTGTCCTGTTCTTTCGCGGCTAAATTTGACGTTGCTCTCTTTAATTTGGAATTTTAGTTGGTCTCCTTTTTTTCATTTATTTAATTGTAAAAAACGCGAACCCTGTCCTGTTCTTTCGCGGCTAAATTTGACGTTGCTCTCTGTAATTTGGAATTTTATTTGGGGGCCCTTGATTTGATTTTTTTAATTCTAAAAAACGCAAACCCTGTCCTGTTCTTTCGCGGTGAAAATTTGAAGTTGCTCGCTGTAATTTGCATATTTCAATTGGGCTCCTTTTTTTCATTTATTTAATTGTAAAAAACGCGAACCCTGCCCTGTTCTTTCGCGGCTAAATTTGACGTTGCTCTCAGTAATTTGGAATTTTAGTTGGGGCCCTTTATTTGATTTATTTATTTGTAAAAATCGCGAACCCTGTCCTGTTCTTTCGCGGCGAAAATTTGACGTTGCTCTCAGTAATTTGGGATTTTAGTTGGGGCCCTTTATTTGATTTATTTAATTGTAAAAATCGCAAACCCTGTCCTGTTTTTTCGCGGCGAAAATTTGACGTTGCTCTCAGTAATTTGGAATTTTAGTTGGGGCCCTTTATTTGATTTATTTAATTGTAAAAATCGCAAACCCTGTCCTGTTCTTTCGCGGTGAAAATTTGAAGTTGCTCGCTGTAATTTGCATATTTCAATTGGGCTCCTTTTTTTCATTTATTTAATTGTAAAAAACGCGAACCCTGTCCTGTTCTTTCGCGGCTAAATTTGACGTTGCTCTCTGTAATTTGGAATTTTAGTTGGGGGCCCTTGATTTGATTTTTTTAATTGTAAAAAACGCAAACCCTGTCCTGTTCTTTCGCGGTGAAAATTTGAAGTTGCTCGCTGTAATTTGCATATTTCAATTGGGCTCCTTTTTTTCATTTATTTAATTGTAAAAAACGCGAACCCTGTCCTGTTCTTTCGCGGCTAAATTTGACGTTGCTCTCTGTAATTTGGAATTTTAGTTGGGGGCCCTTGATTTGATTTTTTTAATTGTAAAAAACGCAAACCCTGTCCTGTTCTTTCGCGGTGAAAATTTGAAGTTGCTCGCTGTAATTTGCATATTTCAATTGGGCTCCTTTTTTTCATTTATATAATTGTAAAAAACGCAAACCCTGTCCTGTTCTTTCGCGGTGAAAATTTGAAGTTGCTCGCTGTAATTTGCATATTTCAATTGGGCTCCTTTTTTTCATTTATATAATTGTAAAAAACGCAAACCCTGTCCTGTTCTTTCGCGGTGAAAATTTGAAGTTGCTCGCTGTAATTTGCATATTTCAATTGGGCTCCTTTTTTTCATTTATTTAATTGTAAAAAACGCGAACCCTGTCCTGTTCTTTCGCGGCTAAATTTGACGTTGCTCTCTGTAATTTGGAATTTTAGTTGGGGGCCCTTGATTTGATTTTTTTAATTGTAAAAAACGCAAACCCTGTCCTGTTCTTTCGCGGTGAAAATTTGACGTTGCTCTCTGTAATTTGGAATTTTAGTTGGGGGCCCTTGATTTGATTTTTTTAATTGTAAACAACGCAAACCCTGTCCTGTTCTTTCGCGGTGAAAATTTGAAGTTGCTCGCTGTAATTTGGAATTTTAGTTGGGGGCCCTTGATTTGATTTTTTTAATTGTAAACAACGCAAACCCTGTCCTGTTCTTTCGCGGTGAAAATTTGAAGTTGCTCGCTGTAATTTGCATATTTCAATTGGGCTCCTTTTTTTCATTTATTTAATTGTAAAAAACGCGAACCCTGTCCTGTTCTTTCGCGGCTAAATTTGACGTTGCTCTCTGTAATTTGGAATTTTAGTTGGGGGCCCTTGATTTGATTTTTTTAATTGTAAAAAACGCAAACCCTGTCCTGTTCTTTCGCGGTGAAAATTTGAAGTTGCTCGCTGTAATTTGCATATTTCAATTGGGCTCCTTTTTTTCATTTATATAATTGTAAAAAACGCAAACCCTGTCCTGTTCTTTCGCGGTGAAAATTTGAAGTTGCTCGCTGTAATTTGCATATTTCAATTGGGCTCCTTTTTTTCATTTATATAATTGTAAAAAACGCAAACCCTGTCCTGTTCTTTCGCGGTGAAAATTTGAAGTTGCTCGCTGTAATTTGCATATTTCAATTGGGCTCCTTTTTTTCATTTATTTAATTGTAAAAAACGCGAACCCTGTCCTGTTCTTTCGCGGCTAAATTTGACGTTGCTCTCTGTAATTTGGAATTTTAGTTGGGGGCCCTTGATTTGATTTTTTTAATTGTAAAAAACGCAAACCCTGTCCTGTTCTTTCGCGGAGAAAATTTGACGTTGCTCTCTGTAATTTGGAATTTTAGTTGGGGGCCCTTGATTTGATTTTTTTAATTGTAAACAACGCAAACCCTGTCCTGTTCTTTCGCGGTGAAAATTTGAAGTTGCTCGCTGTAATTTGGAATTTTAGTTGGGGGCCCTTGATTTGATTTTTTTAATTGTAAACAACGCAAACCCTGTCCTGTTCTTTCGCGGTGAAAATTTGAAGTTGCTCGCTGTAATTTGCATATTTCAATTGGGCTCCTTTTTTTCATTTATTTAATTGTAAAAAACGCGAACCCTGCCCTGTTCTTTCGCGGCTAAATTTGACGTTGCTCTCTGTAATTTGGAATTTTAGTTGGGGGCCCTTGATTTGATTTTTTTAATTGTAGAAAACGCGAACCCTGTCCTGTTCGTTCGCGGCGTAAATTTGACGTTGCTCCCTGTAATTTGCAATTTTCAGTTGGGGCCCTTTATTTGATTTATTTAATTGTAAAAAACGCGAACCCTGTCCTGTTCTTTCGCGGCAAAAATTTGACGTTGCTCTCGGTAATTTGGAATTTTAGTTGGGGCCCTTTATTTGATTTATTTAATTGTAGAAAACGCGAACCCTGTCCTGTTCTTTCGCGGCGAAAATTTGACGTTGCTCTCTGTAATTTGGAGATTTAGTTGTAATCCATAATTTTCCAGTAAGGACCGTGGTTTAATTTTAAAATAGTAAAAACTCGGGAATCTTGTCCTGCATTTCGCGCGTAAAGTAAAATTTCCTCCTTGTAAAGCATAATTTTCCAGTTAGGACCGTGGTTTAATTTTCAAATAGTAAGAAATCGGGAATCCTGTCCTGTATTTTGCGCGTAAAGTAAAATTTCCTCCTTGTAATTCATAATTTTCCAGTTAGGACCGTGGTTTAATTTTCAAATAGTAAGAAATCGGGAATCCTGTCCTGTATTTTGCGCGTAAAGTAAAA
The DNA here is from genome assembly GCA_958510855.1 of Rhagonycha lutea. Classification (NCBI taxonomy): domain Eukaryota; kingdom Metazoa; phylum Arthropoda; class Insecta; order Coleoptera; family Cantharidae; genus Rhagonycha; species Rhagonycha lutea. The sequence goes on from OY294042.1 coordinate 3,321,009, forward strand.
TTTCCTCCTTGTAATTCATAATTTTCCAGTTAGGACCGTGGTTTAATTTTAAAATAGTAAAAAATCCGGAATCCTGTCCTGCATTTCGCGCGTAAAGTAAAATTTCTTCCTTGTAATTAATAATGTTCCAGTTAGGACCGTGGTTTAATTTTAAAATAGTAAAAAATCCGGAATCCTGTCCTGCATTTCGCGCGTAAAGTAAAATTTCCTCCTTGCAATTCATAATTTTCCAGCAAGGACCGTGGTTTAATTTTAAAATAGTAAAAAATCGGAAACCTTGTCCTGTATTTTGCTCGTAAAATTAAATTCCCCCCACCCAGTTTGTATTTTTGCGCGGCCGCAGTTTCGGTTGTATTTCAGCGAAAACGCGATTCCGATGCGGCACTGGTACGAACTGTTAGAGCGCGTCATCGTCATCTAGAAATTATAATCCCCCCCCCCTTCCCCGTAATTTATTTGATTGCGGTAACCGTTGGTGAGTCATCAGTTGAAATTTGAAAACGCGATTGCGATGTGGAAGGTAATAAAAAAGTGAGCTGTAGTATCGTAAGCACCATAATTAACCCCCCCCCCCTTCCTCTGGTTGTTCCTTTGTGAAAAGTCCCGTAAACGTCAATCTCAACTTGCCGCTTTTGCTCGAAGTCGAAAATGTCTACGTATTTTTGTAAAGTGTTAATAATTTTATAATTTTTATTTTGTACTTTGCAGATTCGAAATGATGGGCCCACTACAAGGAGGAGTCCACGGCAATGATGGCAGAGGTGATTCGCCGGATGCAGTCGTTCGTTCCAAGTGTCGCGGTGTTTGTTAATTTTATATGATCCAATACTTTGTAATAATTTTATATTGATGTGTTGAATAAATGAAAAGTAAAGTACAACAGAATTTTATTTGCAAGTCCCCTACTACAGAACTTAGAAAATTTTATAAAATAATTCGAGAAAAATTTGGCCAGCCTTTCGTTTTAAGCTTCTTGGGTAGGACCAACCAGTCCACCGTTGCGAGCTCCGCTGCCGCTCGCTCGCACGGTCCCGACCACCCACCCCTATACGATGCGCTGCTTATATACCCAAATCCCCCACTTTACCAACACGAATGGTGGGGTCGGTTTCCGAATGCATACGGAACTCCCACTACCAGGCGCACATGAACGTCAAAATATATTTTGACAGTTGGACTTAGCAAAAATTTTTCAACTCATACTTCACAAAATTTACCTCTTTGCATTCTACTACTTGCATGCTACTCCTGATACTTTATAAAATTTTTAAAATTTCAACTTTGCTACCAGGATCACATAAGTTAAAGGAGGTATATTTTTTCGCTCCTAATACTTGACAAATTTTTACAAGTGTTAAATTAATCTCTTTCAACTCATGCGCTCCTGATACTTAATAAATTTTTTAAATTTCAACTTTGCTACCAGGATCACATAAGTTAAAAAAGGTATATTTTTATTTATTCGCTCCTAATACTTGACAAATTTTTACAAGTTTTCATTTAACCTCTTTCCATTTATGTACTCCTGATACTTTATAAAATTTTCACTTTGCTACCAGGATCACATAAACTAAAGGAGGTATATTTTTATTTTAGTGCTCCTAATACTTGGAATTTAATTTGTAAATAATTTCGAAACTTTTAACTTGGCTACCAGGAGCTCATAAGTTGAAGGAGGTAAATTTTTATTGTTGCGCTCCTAATACGCTGACTTTTCATATCGAAAATTTAGCTTTTCATTCCAAGACTAAAAAAATAACTGGTGCACAAAATATCCGCCACAACTCCCAATAATACTAATATTTGTAACTTTCATATTTTATTTTTATTTATTGCAAAAATAAGTACCAATTTTAAAACTTTTTACAACTAAAACTTCCTAGTTATTCCAGTGGTCCCAATCGCACTTGATGGATGCATATCTGCAGGGCCGTTCCTACCGGGTATGCAGTGCATGCCCCGCATGCAGGCGGCAAAAGTAAGGGGCGGCATTTTGGAGAGGGATAAGAATTGTTTCTATTTAGAATTACTTGATTTGCTTTTTATTTAAATCTTCGAACCTTTTTTTTTTTTTTTTGCTCATCAGACAATTTCCCGGTTGATTTTTCATAGCCCATCTAGCATAAAGGGCGGAAAAAATTTCTTGCATGCAGGCGCAATACCCCCTAGGAACGACCCTGCATATCTGAAATTAGAAACAAACATTAAATTGCAATCATTACAGGGCTACCAAATTTACAGACAAATCAAAAAATACCCGTACAAAGTGAAAATTATAAGTGAAATTACCAGAGCCGGTTCCCGTATGCATATTAACATTCCTTACCCTCTCTCGCAACCAAGGTCGTGATTGCCAATCTTTTTTCGGCAATTTTAAGCCTAAAATACCCGAGCCGGTTCCCGTATGCATATTAACATTTCTTACCTTCTCTCGCAACCAGGGTCGTGATTGAGAGTATTTTTTTTTCGGCAAATTTAAGTCAAAAATACCCCTAAAAAGTGGAATTAGGTCGATGTTAACTGTACGATGGACCTTACTCTCCGCGCTTTAGACCTACTTGGAAGCACACGGACACGGATTTTCAGCCAATCACGACCCTGGTTGTGAGAGAGGGTAAGGAATGTTAATAATATTATGCTTTCCATAATCGGTATCATTCCAACCATTTGCTTAAGGGCTGTTCGACCCCGTCATTAAAAAAAGTAGGAGACGTTTTTGCGCGACGCGCTTAACTGTTTTTTTATAATCGAGGGGGCGACTTACAATTTTACTGACACGCGAACTATATAAGAACAGGACAGGGTTTGCGTTTTTTACAATTAAATAAATCAAATAAAGGGCCCCAACTAAAATTCCAAATTACTGAGAGCAACGTCAAATTTTCGCCGCGAAAAAACAGGACAGGGTTCGCGATTTTTACAATTAAATAAATCAAATAAAGGGCCCCAACTAAAATTCCAAATTACTGAGAGCAACGTCAAATTTTCGCCGCGAAAAAACAGGACAGGGTTTGCGATTTTTACAATTAAATAAATCAAATAAAGGGCCCCAACTAAAATTCCAAATTACTGAGAGCAACGTCAAATTTTCGCCGCGAAAAAACAGGACAGGGTTCGCGATTTTTACAATTAAATAAATCAAATAAAGGGCCCCAACTAAAATTCCAAATTACTGAGAGCAACGTCAAATTTTCGCCGCGAAAAAACAGGACAGGGTTCGCGATTTTTACAATTAAATAAATCAAATAAAGGGCCCCAACTAAAATTCCAAATTACTGAGAGCAACGTCAAATTTTCGCCGCGAAAAAACAGGACAGGGTTTGCGATTTTTACAATTAAATAAATCAAATAAAGGGCCCCAACTAAAATTCCAAATTACTGAGAGCAACGTCAAATTTTCGCCGCGAAAAAACAGGACAGGGTTCGCGATTTTTACAATTAAATAAATCAAATAAAGGGCCCCAACTAAAATTCCAAATTACTGAGAGCAACGTCAAATTTTCGCCGCGAAAAAACAGGACAGGGTTCGCGATTTTTACAATTAAATAAATCAAATAAAGGGCCCCAACTAAAATTCCAAATTACTGAGAGCAACGTCAAATTTTCGCCGCGAAAAAACAGGACAGGGTTCGCGATTTTTACAATTAAATAAATCAAATAAAGGGCCATAACTAAAATTCCAAATTACTGAGAGCAACGTCAAATTTTCGCCGCGAAAAAACAGGACAGGGTTTGCGATTTTTACAATTAAATAAATCAAATAAAGGGCCCCAACTAAAATTCCAAATTACTGAGAGCAACGTCAAATTTTCGCCGCGAAAAAACAGGACAGGGTTCGCGATTTTTACAATTAAATAAATCAAATAAAGGGCCCCAACTAAAATTCCAAATTACTGAGAGCAACGTCAAATTTTCGCCGCGAAAAAACAGGACAGGGTTTGCGATTTTTACAATTAAATAAATCAAATAAAGGGCCCCAACTAAAATTCCAAATTACTGAGAGCAACGTCAAATTTTCGCCGCGAAAAAACAGGACAGGGTTCGCGATTTTTACAATTAAATAAATCAAATAAAGGGCCCCAACTAAAATTCCAAATTACTGAGAGCAACGTCAAATTTTCGCCGCGAAAAAACAGGACAGGGTTCGCGATTTTTACAATTAAATAAATCAAATAAAGGGCCCCAACTAAAATTCCAAATTACTGAGAGCAACGTCAAATTTTCGCCGCGAAAAAACAGGACAGGGTTCGCGATTTTTACAATTAAATAAATCAAATAAAGGGCCCCAACTAAAATTCCAAATTACTGAGAGCAACGTCAAATTTTCGCCGCGAAAAAACAGGACAGGGTTTGCGATTTTTACAATTAAATAAATCAAATAAAGGGCCCCAACTAAAATTCCAAATTACTGAGAGCAACGTCAAATTTTCGCCGCGAAAAAACAGGACAGGGTTCGCGATTTTTACAATTAAATAAATCAAATAAAGGGCCCCAACTAAAATTCCAAATTACTGAGAGCAACGTCAAATTTTCGCCGCGAAAAAACAGGACAGGGTTCGCGATTTTTACAATTAAATAAATCAAATAAAGGGCCCCAACTAAAATTCCAAATTACTGAGAGCAACGTCAAATTTTCGCCGCGAAAAAACAGGACAGGGTTCGCGATTTTTACAATTAAATAAATCAAATAAAGGGCCCCAACTAAAATTCCAAATTACTGAGAGCAACGTCAAATTTTCGCCGCGAAAAAACAGGACAGGGTTTGCGATTTTTACAATTAAATAAATCAAATAAAGGGCCCCAACTAAAATCCCAAATTACTGAGAGCAACGTCAAATTTTCGCCGCGAAAGAACAGGACAGGGTTCGCGATTTTTACAAATAAATAAATCAAATAAAGGGCCCCAACTAAAATTCCAAATTACTGAGAGCAACGTCAAATTTAGCCGCGAAAGAACAGGGCAGGGTTCGCGTTTTTTACAATTAAATAAATGAAAAAAAGGAGCCCAATTGAAATATGCAAATTACAGCGAGCAACTTCAAATTTTCACCGCGAAAGAACAGGACAGGGTTTGCGTTTTTTAGAATTAAAAAAATCAAATCAAGGGCCCCCAAATAAAATTCCAAATTACAGAGAGCAACGTCAAATTTAGCCGCGAAAGAACAGGACAGGGTTCGCGTTTTTTACAATTAAATAAATGAAAAAAAGGAGACCAACTAAAATTCCAAATTAAAGAGAGCAACGTCAAATTTAGCCGCGAAAGAACAGGACAGGGTTCGCGTTTTTTACAATTAAATAAATGAAAAAAAGGAGCCCAATTGAAATATGCAAATTACAGCGAGCAATTTCAAATTTTCACCGCGAAAGAACAGGACAGGGTTTGCGTTTTTTACAATTAAAAAAATCAAATCAAGGGCCCCCAACTAAAATTCCAAATTACAGAGAGCAACGTCAAATTTAGCCGCAAAAGAACAGGACAGGGTTCGCGTTTTTTACAATTAAATAAATGAAAAAAAGGAGCCCAATTGAAATATGCAAATTACAGCGAGCAACTTCAAATTTTCACCGCGAAAGAACAGGACAGGGTTTGCGTTTTTTACAATTAAAAAAATCAAATCAAGGGCCCCCAACTAAAATTCCAAATTACAGAGAGCAACGTCAAATTTAGCCGCGAAAGAACAGGACAGGGTTCGCGTTTTTTACAATTAAATAAATGAAAAAAAGGAGCCCAATTGAAATATGCAAATTACAGCGAGCAACTTCAAATTTTCACCGCGAAAGAACAGGACAGGGTTTGCGTTTTTTACAATTATATAAATGAAAAAAAGGAGCCCAATTGAAATATGCAAATTACAGCGAGCAACTTCAAATTTTCACCGCGAAAGAACAGGACAGGGTTTGCGTTTTTTACAATTAAAAAAATCAAATCAAGGGCCCCCAACTAAAATTCCAAATTACAGAGAGCAACGTCAAATTTAGCCGCGAAAGAACAGGACAGGGTTCGCGTTTTTTACAATTAAATAAATGAAAAAAAGGAGCCCAATTGAAATATGCAAATTACAGCGAGCAACTTCAAATTTTCACCGCGAAAGAACAGGACAGGGTTTGCGTTTTTTACAATTAAAAAAATCAAATCAAGGGCCCCCAACTAAAATTCCAAATTACAGAGAGCAACGTCAAATTTAGCCGCAAAAGAACAGGACAGGGTTCGCGTTTTTTACAATTAAATAAATGAAAAAAAGGAGCCCAATTGAAATATGCAAATTACAGCGAGCAACTTCAAATTTTCACCGCGAAAGAACAGGACAGGGTTTGCGTTTTTTACAATTATATAAATGAAAAAAAGGAGCCCAATTGAAATATGCAAATTACAGCGAGCAACTTCAAATTTTCACCGCGAAAGAACAGGACAGGGTTTGCGTTTTTTACAATTAAAAAAATCAAATCAAGGGCCCCCAACTAAAATTCCAAATTACAGAGAGCAACGTCAAATTTAGCCGCGAAAGAACAGGACAGGGTTCGCGTTTTTTACAATTAAATAAATGAAAAAAAGGAGCCCAACTAAAATTCCAAATTACAGCGAGCAACTTCAAATTTTCACTGCGAAAGAACAGGACAGGGTTCGCATTTTTTAAAATTATTAGATTATCTGAACTCTAAAGGACTCTGGTGAATACTGTACCGCAGTGAGAAACTAAAACTTTTTTGAAATAATCACGCAACTAACCTCGAATGAATTTAGTAACGCTGGTCTGCAACTCAGAAGCATCGAAGGTTTTCGTTTTCTCTTTGCCGAGCTGCATTTGGAATAAATTTCAATTGCTTCTTTCCCTTTCTATGCATTGAAGTACCATTCATTGTTTAGGCGTAGGCGGAAGACTGGAACAAATAATTATTGATGTTAATGATTTTCGAAAAGTTTTGTCATTTATCTAATTTTAAAACAGATCTTTTTTTGAGTTGCAGTACTGGAAGAAAGAAAGGCGTAGCCAAAATCCGGCGCAGTGGCCACCGCGTGACACCCAATTCCACCAATTGACACCCACATAAAACCGTTTCGTCACTGCACATTAGCTCCGTCTTTCTTTCTTCCAGTATCCCTACTCTAACAGAATAATTTGTTAACGTTGAGCATAAGCCACACATAAGATAAGCTAGAATCCTATAAAGTAAATATTTCGTAATACAAGCAATTCCGATTCATCTACATTTCTTGAATGCCAAGAGACGGTGAAAGTTACTTGAAATAATATTTACATTCCAATATAAATTTGTACTTGGAAAGTAACCCAAGTAAATTTGCAGACACCCGGGAGGTGTGCGACATCGAGCGGGAGGCAACACGAACCGAATCCAACAGAACTTCTTAAAGCTCGGCGTTCCACACTGTTGGTGATCGAGGTAGTCATCGAGATCTATCTGATAAGTCTCCACCTCACAATCCATCTAACATCTTAGCATGGTCGGGGTACAATAAGCTAGCATGCTTCGGTGCAGGTGGATTAAATGAGCCACTCCCGTTGAGACAAGAATAATATGTAAAAAAGGATCAGGCTTCTTTGCGGAGAAGTTAACAATGTCACCGGAAAATGGTAAAGTTTCTAATCTGGATTGGTAGGTTAGGTTGAGGATTTTGTTTCAAGTAGCTGATGGTCGTGTTACGTCAGATGGGACACGGGCACCCATAACAGAAAAAACTGTAACAATAAGACCATCTTGGTACTTATGAGGAACAAAAAGGCAAAACTGAAATTTGCATTCTTATATGGCAGCTTCATCAGATTTGTGAAAAAAACTCGTTTACAGCATAATATGATTTTATGCGAAAAAAAAACTAAGTTTAAGAGTATAAACTGACCTTTTGTCTTCCAATCTTGAATTTTCCAATTGCTGTTGTGAAATTTTGCACTCCACCGTACATCTTGTGCACTATGAAAATCTGAAACAAATACAATATAATTAAGCATTTTAATCACACAATTATTTATATCTAATATAAAAATTAGAAATTGTATATTTGTGAGGTTATAATTGAAACCTACCAAAACTTATTTGTATTTTCAGTTAGCATTCGACGATCCGGAGCACTTTTGCACGAAAATGATTAATTACTTTTCATTTTGAAATTGATATTCGCCAAATAACTTTGTAATAATTTGCATTGCATGATAAACAGGCCGAGGAATATTTACCACAAAACATACATTATAATAGAAGAGTATCTTCCATAATAAAGGACGGAACAGCGATCGCTGCGCCGCCAAACGACAATGGAGTACATATATTTAGTTCCAAAAATGGCCGCTAGAGGCATAGGTGTAGCTTTTTATACAAAAAAAATTTGAATTTTAAATTGCTACTTTATAATCATCGATATTTCATAAATTCTCAAAGTAATAAAATACACTTTACTAAAAGTGATTTATTACCTTGAGAATTTATGAAATACAGATGATTATAAAGTAGCAATATTTTAAGATGAACTTTAAAAAAACATTGTAAAGTTTATAATAAAATTTTATTGCTCTCTAAATAATCATAACATAATATTTATCTAACAACGCTATATTATTTATACAACTATTTACAAAATTATTTGTGAATCTGCACATAGCAACTATTTACAGATACAAAATTTTTATAACATATTACAGTCAAACTCTCTAAATCGACCTCCCTTTAATTCTAAATATTCTCTAAATCAAATGATTTATATGGCACGTCCAACTAACTTATAATCCAATTCTTACTCTCTAACTCCCCCTAATTTGAACAAATTTTAATACATTATGAGAATTCGATTTAGAGAGTTTTGACTGTAATATAATAAATAACTTATTGGTATATTTTAAATAATTTTAAGTTATTCAGAATAATACATGAGGCTATTAGGTGCAACTCTGTGCTTGGAATTTGCTGGAAAGTAAATAGTGCATTTTGTAATTAATTTAAAATTGCAAACACAGAGTTTTGTATCTAATGGCCTTACATAATAGGTCAATACGGAAACAGATACATTGCATTGTCATTTGAACATTAACTAGATCTAATATATACAAAAACAGTGAGTTAGGAAAAACCTAAATTGTGTTCCGGCAAAAAAGGAAAATCTGACTCCAATACGTATATGGAATTAGATGAGTAATTGACTGTATATGTTACTCAAGCTTTCTTCAAGTCATAATGCAAGACCGTTGCTTCCCAATCTCTTGTTTTTTCGAAAGTTGCAGGAATCTGAATGTCTTCGTTACTGTCGAGTACTGGCTGAAGTGGATCTTCTATTATTTTCTAAAATAATTACTAAATTAGTATAAAACTTTGTTTGCAGAGAAATAATTACCTGTTGTTAAAACCTTTTCAATGATACTAAAATATCTTCATTAAGATCATAATTTTTGCAATTCCTGCCTGCCGAATGACCCTTGTATAAGTTATTTACCAAGAAGCTCGTGTAAAATGGAGTAAACACAGCAACCGTTGGGATTTGTAATTCTTACTCCCTTGTCTAATTTTGCCATATAATCCTGGTTGAATATCCTAGGAAACATGCTCTTAAAACCAAAATCTTTCAAATTTGTATGAAGGTTAATGAAGCCCTGTAAATTACAAAATATTAAACATGAATTACTTGTAATTTAACTACTTTATAAATCACCTCCAGTATGTAGTAATCCAATTTTTATGGTTGCTGGCGTAAATTCATTTATTATCTTTCTGGGTTCCTCATTTCATGGATGAATTCAATGGATCGCAACCATTTTATCGTGGCGGAGTACCAATTCATTTATCTTCCCATCATTCGTTTCTTGTCCAAAAGTACTCTTTGAGAGACCATTAAAATCTTCTTGAAATGATGCTAGAAAAATGTTTAGTTAACTTTCAACACATTTATATTTTAATTGCATATAGATACAAACCTTATGATCGTGGAATTTTCTCACATTCATTTATCTGCTTCAAGCTTAATCCATTGTTGAAACTGGTTGAATGATGTTGTTTATTATTACTTGTATTTATAAATCCAGTTATATTTTTGTCTTAATAGAATTTATAGCTCGCAAAAACATAAAGTAAACGAAGTAAACACAGCACTTGAACAAAACCACAAAACAAAACCGTTAAAAGCTTGTTTGAGAATAGACAACCAGCAGAACAGGATGACGTCGCGTGATCTTGAAAATTTAAAAACGAAAACCAGTGCCATCTATACCCAATGGAGTACATATCGGATTTACCCCCACTTACGGTTCCGTTGCTCCTATTCGAGTTATCACACCGTGATATTTACTATAAAAATTTATAGATGTCAGTTTTGTAAAAAATTTCTGTATTATTTTTATCAACAGTTGACAGTTACTGTCATTAATGTGATCAAACGACACTAGATGTCAGCAGTACAAAAAATATGGTAAGGAAGTAATCTGTAGATGTCGATAAGTAATAGAAATCTGTAATTGTCGGTAAGTACACAGAGGTCCATAGTTGAAAGAAGCCACTGTAGATGTCGGCAGTTTGTCAATGTCGGTATCAACAGGTTAGTAGATATCTGTAATTGTCAATGGATATAGAGTAATCTGTAGCTATCGGTAAGATCGTAGTTATCCGTAATTACAAACGGTGGCACTGTAATAGTAAAAAACTTGTCAAAACCAAAAACTAACCTCCGTATTGACAGGATTGAGAGATCATGCTTATTAATTTTAAACGGCAAACTATTTATTTATAGGCAAGAAAATAACACTTACCATTTCTTTAAAAACAATGCAACAGCGCTCTTGCTTCATCTCGTTGGACCAAGTTTTCCATCAAAACATTTCGTTCAACGTCAACAAACATCTTTTTAAACTCCGAGAGATCGTAGATCCTCCTTGAATGGCTTTTGGATAATCAAATCAAATCTGAAAAGTAGAAAATATATACATTAGTCCAAACGACATTCATTCTGATCCCACTCCAGTTTCTGAGGAACTGAAGGATCTATGTGTTTGCGGGACAAACAATGTGTTTGCAGATAGGAAAAAAAAATTGACTCAAATATTGTCGAGATGCAACTAACCTGTAGGATCTCAATTGATCGGCATTCTTTCGTCTGGGCGAATGTCCAATTGTGGCCGTCCAAATTTTGTTTGCTGCAGCATTTGATTTAGTAGAAAAACTGCAACAAATTAAAAATCTAAAATCAGGAACAACTTCTCACAATTTCATCGATGACTAATTAAATTAATTTACTACATAAAACATAAAGTGTATTCGTGTAATAATTAAAATAAGATTCCTGGAAGATAAAGAGCCAATATATACCAGGAATACATGCAGTGGTTAGGTCGCCATATCTCGGCTCGAGCCGACTTAGGCCATCGCATCGGTGCGATTAAGAAGGCGTGCAACGCGGCGATACCAAGGCAAGGAAGAGTCAAACATAAGTCCATTCACTGGTGGACCCAGGTGATAGCGTAGCACAGGAAAACAGCAAACCGACTAAGAAAGATCGCCCAAAGAAGACACAACAGCGAGTAAGAACAAGAGGCCTATGAGGAGTATCGCAAAGCGAAGAAATCAACGCCAGCAAGAAAAAATGCAGGAACAAGTTACTAAGACTTCAATAGATGCCTTGAGAAAGGAAACTTTCCCTAGATTTGGAGGAAAGCCGATCTAGTACTGCTCCAAAAAGGTCGGAAGCCATTGGAAGAACCCTCGTCTTATAGCCCCATATGCCTTCTGGACCACACGGAAAAGCTCTTGAAAAAGATGATCTTCTAAACACTGGACATCGATCGCACAGGTGATCTCTCTCCCAACAATTAGGGCAAGGCAAATCCACCACGAACGCCTTCCTCACCATCACCAAGACGGTCCAGAGGAGGAACTTGCAGAACCAGGAAGTTCTGCATGGTGGTGACCCTAGATTCAACAGTGCCGGATGAAAACACATCTTGGAGGCACTGCGAAAGAGAAAGATCAGTCCGCACATCTACAACATCATTTCCAGCTACCTGGGCTGCCAAAAGATCCGAATGGAGAGGAAAGAAGGCGAGGGAAGAAAGAGGCGTCAAGTTCTTTGAGTGCAGAAAATTCAATAAATTATTTTCATCTTCCATCTTCAGGCCACTTGTGCCCTCAAAGTCTCGATTAATGATACCTGCTTGTAAATTAAAAAATAGCAACTCCTTTCTGTTAAGACAAAATTTAATCTTGTAATTAAATTCTATTTAATGTATCCTTAATAGCAATAATAACCCCCAAAGTTCAAACATCTAATATAAATGAGTAACAAGAATATTACTTGTAATAGTACGCGTCAAATAACGCCAGTAACCAAATTCATTTCATTTGTGTCACGTGGGGAGTTTTCACCCGATTCGTTGCAAAACTTGCATCCCTCATAATCTGGTTTTGTGAGATAAAAACTAAATTACACTAATGATACACAACGGATAGTAGAAATTAGATTGAAAAAAATACTACACTAACCTGTCGTTTTCAAATGCTATAATCGCTCGAGGTTTCTTCAAATTTTCGATTCATGTTGTTACAATTTTGTAATCCGCCATTCAACTCGTTCGGTGTGAAAACCTACAACAAATACTTAAATTACTGTAAATATCACAAAATGATGCATAAAATTTAAAAATTAGTAAGTTGTTGATACGTCGAAGCCATTTTGTGAGGTTATAAAATAAATGAAACAAAGAGACTACGTACCACAAATTATAAGCATTTTTAGATCGAATAAAAGCATTAAATAATTCCAGCTATTATAAGAAGCACATTTGTACATCAATCATATATTAATTTTAATTTTTAACCTGATAATCATTGAAAAACCTTACAATACAATAATTTGCCTTGTCGTGTACTGTCGGGTAACGAAGTTCGTAAAATGTCATACGACGATTCACGATTAAGAATTGAGACATAGGCGTCCGTATTATTATTTAAGAGGAGGTCAACTAAATTTGATATGAATCAAAATGAACATGAAATTTATACTCAAAATTTTAAATTAAGTACTTTAGATTATACGAATAAAATGTATAAGTAGATGTCTACTCATATACCGGGTGACCGGCCGCCGATGTGAACATAGGAAATTAATTTTTCCTTAATTCCTGCTTCCCATCAGAACGGATAGGAATGAAAAAGGTATCAATTGAAAGAGTTTTATTTTCCGCGTCTAAAGCTACCCAACACTTGATGTTTTGTTCTTTAAAAATGTTAAAAATGTAGCATTAAAATAAGCGATTTTTTAAAACTCAGACCTGCTTTGGATGGTTGAACTGTCAAAACTTACGATTAAAATTAGTTTTCAAACAAAAACAATTGCTATGAATTTGAACAAGGCATCTAATAGGTTTGTTCGGGCAGCAGTTTGAAATCAGTTTGCAATCAGTTTTGATATTTTCTGTATATGGAAGGGTTCTTCGCGACAACTGGCATTATTTCTCGCACATTTGAATTTGATCAATCCTAAAATCCAATTTACGATTGAGGAAGAAAGGGACAACAAGTTGAGTTTCTTGGACGTTAGCTTATCTAGGAACGTGGATTTCTCATTAGAATTCAATATCTATAGAAAGCCGACAACGACGGACATTGCCATCCCTTGCTCATCTAATCAATCGAGGAAAATAAAGATGTCTGCTTTTCATAGCTTCATACATAGACTCTTTAATGTGCCATTGTCGAGAGAAAATTTCCTGAAAGAAACCAACAATATCCGAAAGATCGCAGTCAATAATGGTTACACGTTAGATATGGTCGACAATCTCATCAAAAAGAGTTGGATTATGCGAGAAAGAAGTTTAGTTACTGCTCCTCTAGCTCCCCTTATTGATGATACAGCCCCCGCAAGTTGGGGAGTTGTTAACTATGTGTCGGGGATCAGCGGAAAAATTGGTCAACGTTTGAAGAGATTGGGTTGTAGGATCACGGAGGTTAATAAAGTCAATACCGGTTCCTTGCTATCCTGTAACAAGCCTGGAATAGATAAACTTTCTAAAAGTGGGATCTATCAGCTTAATTGCGATACGTGTAATGCGATATATGTTGGTCAAAGCGGTAGATCCATTAACATTCGGATCAAGGAATACTTGGCTGACGTAGCCAATCTACGTGCGTCAACGGGTTTTTCGACACATTGCTTGGATGAAGGTCACAATCTGGATAGCAATAACATCGTGCTATTACACCAGGCGGAGAAGGGACGGTTATTGTCATTATTGGAGGCGTTGGAAATTAAAAAAGCAATTTTAAACGGCAAACACCTAACTAATCTACAACAGGAACTACAGAACTTTAGCTCACCGCTACTGTTCAAAGCTCCTTAGGGATTAGAGGTGACTTTGGTTTCCGTTTAATAACCCTTAAATTTAGTTTTTTTCTGAGCCACCCTGTAATGATGATTTATCGGATTAGCTTACGGTATTATTGTCTATATTATAAAGGATTGAAATTATGAATTTTTTGTAAATTCTGAATGTAAGTTTTATGGTTATGGTACTTGAAAAAGAAGTAGTTAATCCCTTCGAAACAATTGTCGTAGAAAAAATAAATTATTTTATTTTAATTAGTGTAAGCAATTACTTTGCCGAATCATTTTGTTGAAATTGTATTCAATATGCTTCACATCAAACGTGTCACGAATAAATTCGTTAATTTTACTATTCAATTATATTATATTGTTTACGTTTTGTCTTGAGAAAGCATACAATAAAGTTGTGTAAAAAGACCAAACATTTTCTTTTAACAATTAATCAATGCCAATGGCGTAACCAAAACTTTATTTAAGAAAGGGTTAAATGAAATTTCTGTGGCGCTATTTGGAACTCTAGTGAATCGCAAATATCTCAAAAATATATTTTTTTATTTCAAAAAAGTAGTAGTCCACTATTTGGACCCCTCCTGCGGGGCTGGTCGTTAGACCTGCTGATAGTGAAAGTCTGATAATAATCCAGTCTAAACATTGCTTCACATTTTCTGAAGCCAAAATAAAGCTGCAGATTTGGCGTATCGAAGCTGAAACCTCAAAATGAGTGCACATTATCATTAAACTCCGAAGAGAAACCTGCCCCAATGTCACCTTCTCCTCTTACCATAAGTCACTTTCATTTTAAGATCGAAGTTTCAGTTATTATTCGAGTCCGGTATGATGTAGTTTTTTGGCACAACAAACCGTTTATAGTTTTTGGAAATTTTGGAGTTGTTTTTCAATAAATCTTAATTCATCCTGTTGCACATGACTGTTTAGAATTCTTGATTAACCATGATTTAGTTCTTATTTATTACCTTTAATTCCTTACATTTACTTTTATTAATTTAATGGATGCTGATGGTAAAATAAATTAGAAAATAGGCCCCTTCTATAAAGTGTTAAAATTAAACATATTGAAATATTTGTTTAGGTCAGCAAGTGTGGAAATAATTTCTTCAGGTGCATCGTGTATGTAAAGGAAGAGTGCATCCATACTTGTTCAATTAGAAAATAGATCCAAGGCTTTTGCTCATCCCAAATTCATGTATCATTTTTACGCGTAAACGTTGCTATGAGGGCGTAATAGCATAATAACCATAATAACCAGTGGCTATTGCTGGACAATTGCGCACAAAGCAGTTTAGATTAAGACGGCAGTGTTAAACAATACGAAAAAATAAACTTCGAGATACAAAAAAATTATTAAAATTAAACCAACAAGAAAATTTAATAATAATAAACAAAAACTTCGATAGAGTAATCACGACATATTTTACATTTTCCTCTTAGATACTTTAATGTATTCAACGTGTAAAAATGGATTTTAAAGGTAACACCTTGAATAAAATAATTAAGAACAAGAAAGTGTGTAGATGACAATGATGAGGTAAGATTCCATAATATTATTTTTCAATTGCGTTTCATGTTGCCAATTATACGATTAATTTTTTTTAAAATTCAAAATTTCGAGTTAAGAATTTTAAATTTGTTAGTGTAATTTTTCTTCCCGGTTATTAAGAAATAACGTGTTTTATTAAAACAGGATATGCACAATTATGATTAATAAAACATACACGAGTTTCATAAATGACTGACTACCTTATGAAACTTTGGCGCCAAATATTTTTAAAACTTTCCCACATAATAATTAGAAATTGCACCAAATGCCCTTCGCGCAAAATCGTCACCGCTACGACGTCCTCAGTGTCTGACGCCGCGACGATCAATAAAACAGTTATGCACATGATGTAGTCACGATTGCAAACAGGCCATCGAGCCTATATTAACCACAAATATTTTTCATTGCCACATGGTTTATATTAAACATTCAGGTAATTTTTAAAATGCACGCATTTAAAAAAAAAGATATATGAAAACTCCTGGTATACAAAATGCAATAAGGACTGCAAATTATAACCTACATTTTCTCTTCATTTCATTTCTTCTTTTTGCTTTGTTTTAGTAAAAAGAACTATGGAACTGGAGTTATGGAGAGCCTTAATCATATCCAGCAATCTTCAAAACTTTCTGAGTCGCCTAGCCCTTCAAGTGCCTTTGATTCCAGTCCAATTAACGTGGAATTAACATTTGGAAATTCAACCTCAGAAAGCATCGAAACTGACAATGGCAGACTCCCCGATATTATCGCGGAAACAAAAATATACAAACATAATGGACTACGGGGAGAAACTTATTTTTCTATTTCTATCCAAGTTTTCATACCATTCTTAATAGCAGGTTTTGGTATGGTTTTTGCGGGACTCGTTTTAGATAAAATACAGGTAAGTGCAGTGCATCTTTTGTAATTTGTTAAATCATAGAACACAACGTAGTATCTACCGATTAAGTAACATTTAAACTGCCTACACGCGTTACGATTAATGTACCTCTCAAGTTTGATTCGATTGGTTAGGTGAAGGGCTCATTTGAACGTTTGTGACAGTTGAGTACATTTAAAGTAATATATCTCAAACAGTCACTTAAGCCATAACCTTATATTTCATACCGAAATTTAATTTATTAATTGGAAGCATTCACGAAACCCTTTGATGACTGCAGGAATTATTAAAAATATACAACTATTTATGGTTTAACAGCGATTCTTGTAAACTTGAAACTCACTGCAAACCACATCCCTGCTAGTTCCCCAGCTGTTAAACAATCAAAATTTGTTTGTACCAATATCAGTAATATTCTTCAATTTTAGACTTTTCGGGCCGCGTTAGTTTGAAGTATTACGAGTACTTTCCGGTAACGTGCCTATACAGTCGCGGCTGTAGCTAGGAAACCATACCTTAAGACACAATTGCGATAATTACGTATTCTTAAATGTCTCCCCTAATTTCGTCGACGTGTTCCTTCTAATATTTTATTCTAGACAATTTAAACTTCCACATACACTAAAGTACATCATTGACATAGTCAGATCTACATAAATTAGAAATACATTCGAAATACATAGGAACGGTGCCTCCTCTAAATTAAATAATTAAAGTGAATATGAAATTAATAATTTGTACGATTAGTTATAATAACTTATTGGGCCGACTGAATTTTGCAACGTACCGTTTTCGAGTTATGGTACAAATTACCGTATCAAAAAATTGTAATTTCCGCTCGAACTCATTAACAGTCACTTGTATCCTTTAATGCATACATTTTCTTGTTATAATGGAAATTGAAAACACTAAAGTTTTAACTTATCATTTAATTCAAATGATGGTTTTCCTTCCCAGAAACGGAAACGGAAGCCAGTAATTTATACCATAACTCAAAAACGGTACGTTGCGGGACTTGGATTTATTAAAATTATTTTTCTTGATGACATGATCATCTGATCACAAGTAATACGTAAATTTGGATAAAATTGAAAATTTGATTAAGTAATCTCTTCAAATTAAATTACTGGACGAACATTAGGTACAATTTTTGTGGGAAGATTTAGCTCAAAAGATTATTTCTTGTTTATTTATCGTCGAAATTGATTTCGAATTATTTGTGAATGTACAAATATGTTTTTTAATTGGTTTTTTTAGTTAAATATAGATACAAAATTGTACTAAACTTAAAATATATCGCCGCCCAAGTCTAACTCTGAGTTAGCGTTAAGGGGTTAACATCTAATGAAAGTAGAATGAAAATGAACCGCAGCACTACATAATTTTCATTAAAATCTACTGCAGAATGAAAAGGGGTTGATATTGGTTAATGTCTATTTAAATACTTAGGTATATGATAGGGAGACCTGTATTGACTTATGACCTTTTCATCACAAAAGCAAAATTGAAAAAGAGATTATTTTATTTTACACTGCTGAGAAGTTTTAAAAATATTGTAATTACCTCGTTAATTAATAATATATAGTGGCGGGATAAAAATAGAACCTGATACTGGTTTGGACACACTAAAAATAAACGTGTACCTTCGACATACTACAGATTAATGATCATTAACTTTTTTGAAATCGGAGATTCGCGAATAATTTAATTTATTAAGCCCCTCTTTATAATCGTATCGGTTATCGTCTGGTTTAACTAGCTCATAGTATAACTGGGGGTTACTAGGTAACCTCTACTGTGATTGGTCCTTAGTATATAAGATAAAATACGGGCCTTAATAGCTTCAATAATAGTAAAGTGAAAATAACAAGATGATTAAAAAGTTTTCATATGTCCGATTCCTAAAATTTCTTCTGAAAGGATCCTTTAATGATCATTAACTTGGCAGCGTGTCAAAGTTATTACTGCATTTATTTTAAAATGAGTTTATTAATGATCATTATCACATAGGTATTTTTTATTTCAAACAGTTTAATTCAGTTTGGAATTTAGAAAATAAAATACCTTATAATAGGAAAGTGTAATCATCCTTAAAATTGTTCTTTAATTGTATATGTTACAGTTAAAACCCGAAATCAGTTAAAACCCGAATTAACTAGTAAATTCTAGTTTTAACTGGTTTAATTTTAGTTAAAACTAGAATTAACTGATTTCAAATAAATCTTTTTAGTAAATTCTAGTTTTAACTGGTATTAGTTTAGTTAAAACTAGAATTAACTGATTTCTAATAAATCTTTTTAGTAAATTCCAGTTTTAACTGATATAAGTTAGTTAAAACTAGAATTAACTGATTGGTGTTAGTAAATTCGCGAACTATCAACGTTACAACTAGATTTAAACAACGTTTAAAGTAAAAGTAGACGTAATTAAATAAAAATGCTAATTCTTTACACATTTACAGGGGAGGCCAAATACATTTGTGTTTTGAAAAAAATAGAAGGAAACACGATAATTTAGAATTTTCTTGTATCTCATATTTTGAATTTAAAATAAAAATTTCAAAATCTTTTGCATTTTGTACTTCAAATACCCTAAATACATTTCAAATACGAGATTTGAATTTTCCAGTTACGATTTCACTTAATTGTTATAATTTTTTAAATTTTTTAAACAATTATGTTTAATAATAATAATTAATTTTAATAATTAATAGGTACAAGTATAACACGGCCTGTACCATATAAAAATAAATGAAAAAATTTATTAAACAATACTTATCAACAAAAATTTTAAAAAGATTTAAAAATTATAACGTGTGAAATCGTAACTGGAAAATTCAAATTTTGTATTTGAAATGCATTTTGAAAGATGTATTTCGGGTACCTTGAAGTACAAATTGCAAACGATTTTGAAATTTTTATTTTAAATTCAAAATATGAGATACAAGAAAATTCTAAATTATCGTGTGTTTCCTTCCATTTTCTTTAAAGCTGTAACAAATTAACATTTTTATTTAATTACGTCTACTTTTACTTTAAATCTAGTTGTAACGGCGATAGATCGCGAATTTACTAACACCAAACAGTTAATTCTAGTTTTAACTAAATTTATATCAGTTAAAACTAGAATTTACTAAAAAGATTTATTAGAAATCAGTTAATTCTAGTTTTAACTAAAATTAAACCAGTTAAAACTAGAATTTACCAAAGAGGTTAGTTAAAACTAGAATTTACTAGTTAATTCGGGTTTTAACTGATTTCAGGTTTTAACTGTAACATATACAATCACTGCCTCCTAATATATAGAGCCGCAGGCGATTATTTCAACAATTTTATATATTATAAATAGAACCTCGTTAATTGATATTTAAAAATCGTTGTTGAGTTTTTAGAGAAAGATTGGGGTTAAGTCTTACTCAAGCTCTCGTGGGGTAAATTTGAAACCCCAGTTTTCAATTTGGATTTATAATGGAATGGTTAAAAATATTACAGCTGACAGTAACGCCCAAAATACATCATATTATTATCCAATACTTCTGAGAACGTTTGAATAAAATTTGATATTTTCTTCTTCTTTATCAGCCTTTCACGGTCCACTCCTGGACATAAGCCTCTCCCAATCTTCTCCAAACCTCTCTCTCCTTAGCCCTCTGAAACTGCTGCTTTCTTGACATCATCAAGCCATCTCTTCTGGGGTGTACCTCTACTCCTTTTTGTCATTCTTGGTTTCCAATCTATTATCTTTATTGTCCACCTGTTATAGTCCTGCCTCGCCACGTACCCAACCCAACTCCATATCAGACGCGCCACACGCTCCATCACGTCCACAACTCCAATTCTTTTTCTTATCTCCCCATTTCTTATTTTGTCTCGCAAGCTTACGTTCAACATCGATATCAATATTTTATATCAAATTTGATATAAAATTTTAAAATGTAATCAAATTTACCAGTTACCTATAAACATTTTTATTATTGAAAAACCAATAAAAATTTTTAAATTGGATTTTATTAAAGTTTTATACACGAATCAAAATTATTCTAAAATAAAATGCAAATATAAGGAAAATCTGAAATTACATTTCAGGGTGCAATATTAAATATTTATAAAAATAATTCAGTAAATGTGCAAAGCGGGTTCTGGCTCACTTAGCCCATATAATTAACATTTTTCCACTCTCAAAAATCACAAGTCCATATTTTTAAATTTACGCATGCGTTAGTAGCATTTCAATCATGCTACTTTTGGATTGGATTGGAATACTGTGATTTTACCCTTACTTGGTTGTCTGCATTTTTAATCATAAAAAAATAAACATTTACAACCACATGTAATGGAATGTACATATGATTCAATACTTTCAAGTCAAAATTTTGTAAATGCTGAGATTTTCTTGAAGTTGAGAGTTTAATGTTTCAATCCTTCCGAAATCCCAAATATTAATTGAATGAAATCTATATTTTCGAACTTAGAAAATCATTTACCTTGGTTTGTTCAGGTTTCCCCTGTTTCTGTATTCAATCGTATAATAATATTAGTACAGCTTCACATAGTGCAATCCGTTCATATTGGACTTCAAGGAATAAAAATTAGTCCATAATAACCGGAATTTAATATTTCTTTTTCTTATGTCATTCATGATAGACGAGTTTCTATTACAAGCGAGTTCATTATAAGGGGATTACATTTTAGTTTAATTATATTAAATTTGAAATAATAAGCATCATCTCGTTGGGAAAAACGAGCAGAGCTGGTTGAATCTGACAAATTTTTATAAGATTCTTCTTCAAAATCTTTTTGCATTTAATTAAAACATGTAAGGTGAATTTTCTAACAAATGTTATTAATTCTTCCATGAGTATCAAGAAATCTCTTATGATGGAAATCTCTTGCACCGAGTCTTGTACAACTAAATTCAGTGTGTGAGCAATGAAAAAATACTGCCCAGAGATTCTCCCACTAACGTTGCCCTCTGACTGGTTAATTTTCAATGAAAATCGCGATAAAATATGGTACGTACTTGCTATTATGTATTTTGAAATGCACTTTATTATATAACTCCAAATTTAATATAATGTGGCTGCTCCTTAGTAGAGTTTCCAAGTCTAGAGATTCTAAAATGCCCAAATGTCATGCTGATAATCTTATAATTCCACTGAATTAACCCTTTAGACCAGTTTACATTTTATTGGGTTTTTTAGAATTGGAAGGAACTCTACCATAATGTTGAGTTGGTGGTACTCTATTATTGGTGTTATGAAATTTACAGAAATTATTTCTGTATGACTTGTATTATTAAAAAGGGTTAAAAATCAATATAAAACATTTTGTAAATAACGCCACAGGCGATTTTTAGCAAAAAGAAAATTTCAATTTTCTTTTTCAAAAATAAATTTTATGCATCAAAAGTAACTGAAAGGCGCGGACTTTGGGAATACATTATTTGTGCCGTGGTTCAAATTCCACCTTAACCTAAAGGTCTTTATTTATTCGTTTAATCAGTAAATAGTAACTAATGTTGGGAATTGAGTTCTTTCAGATGACTTTTAAAATCATTAACAATTTAAAATTTAATTTATCCAAATACAAAATTAATAAATTACAATGACATACTTTCAAAATTACTTGATGCTTTATCTAACTCTAACTAATGGCTATTTGGGTACTCATCTCCGACTTTAAAGTTTGTATAATCTTCATTCATTCTTTTAAACTTTTTAAACGAATTTCTAAATGAAATATTAGAATTAAAATTATTAAACCTTTCATATTAGCACATTTAATATTGAAACTAGAAAAGCAAAATATAAATTTTTGTGTAGTCCTTAATTTAAATTAAGCACTCGAAAAATTTTATTTTTTTAAAATCTCCCTGCCATAAGTGTAACAACACCCTGTACAGCAGGCATAAAACTAATTTTGTACCACTTATCACATAAAAACTTTTACCTTATATCGAAAGCCACATATTTTCGAATTCTTAAATAAATTTTGAAAAATAATTAAAATTTTGTTATATTATTTGCAGGGGCGGACTGGCTATATGGGCCATCTCCATTGGGGAGGGGGCATTTTTACGCTTTCATGAATATGGAAAGAACCGAAAACTTGAGTTTATAGTTCTTTAAAAAAACATTTCGATTGGATGTTTTTCAAAAATTTCCTAGAGGTGCTTTTTATTTTCTAAAAATCTTTTTTATTTTTTTTTTGTAATAAAGTTATGTAAATTCATCATGGGGAGGCTTCTTTAAATTTTTTCTCACTAAAATGTTATCGTCGCATGGTTTGGTTACCCCGTCCATTTACGATGGTTTGGTGGCAGCGACGAAGACTTATTTTATTATGTATGATTGCAATTTTTTAATTAAGCTAGTCTGGGACAAAATAATAAAAACAATCATTTTTATAATTTGTGAAAATCTAATTACATTTTTTTCTAGCATTGGCCAGTATTTGAAGAAGTTACGGAATTAGTAATTCTAATTCCTGCACTATTAGGACTAAAAGGAAATTTAGAAATGACTTTAGCATCCCGATTATCGACCCATGCTAATTTAGGGCATATGGATACCTTCAAACAACAGTGGACCATGATCGCAGCGAATTTAACTCTCATACAGGTAGACGATATCCAATAATTTATTTAAAAAACTATATGTTAAGGAAATTTTAGTGTCAAGCAATAGTGGTTGGTTTTCTTGGATCTTTAGTAGCGGTTATAATGGGCGGAATAAAAAGCAACGATGTTGAATTAGACCACGCGTACCTTTTGTGCGCTAGCAGTTTGGTAACAGTTTCCGTAGCAAGTTTTGTATTAGGCTTGATAACTGCTGGTGTAATAATATTATCTCGTAAGTGCCACATTAATCCAGATAACGTAGCCACCCCAATTGCAGCCAGTCTTGGTGATATAACCTCGCTGGGTCTACTCTCTTGGGTTGCAACTATTTTATACGAATCAATAGGAACCCAAGATTGGTTAGCACCGTTAATAATCGCGTTATACATTTTGGCGATACCGTTATGGGTATGGATAGCAAAACGAAATGCAAATACCAGGGATGTTTTGTATCACGGGTGGACACCAGTAGTTGGAGCCATGTTAATAAGTTCAATGGGAGGGTTGATTTTGGATTTTATGGTTTCACGATTCGAAGGTATTGCTGTATTTCAACCTGTAATTAATGGAGTGGGTGGGAATTTAGTAGCAGTTCAAGCCAGCAGGATTTCTACTGCCCTGCACAAGGAAGCCGAATTGGGAATATTGGCTTCTGATTCAAATACAGACGAAGAAACAGTTATTTTTATATCACCAGTTGCGGGATTTTGTGGAACAGGGGTACACGCCCGAACGTCACGGGTTCTAATGGCTATGGTATTACCTGGACATGTTATTTTTATATACACGATAGATTACATGAAAGGAGGCGATACTTCTCTTAGCACATTATTTGTGACGGTTTATTTATTTGCTGCGACATTACAAGTTGCTACTTTGCTACATTCCGCATACATAATGATTCATTGGATGTGGAAAAATAAAATTGATCCAGACAACTCAGCAATTCCATATCTTACTTCTATGGGAGATTTATTAGGGATATCTCTATTAGCCATCGCTTTTCAGTTCCTTTATTTAGTTGCACATCATGATTCTGAAGTTGGTGATCAATGATTTGCTTAAAAATATCGGTGCTTGCTGCATTGTTCATGATTCCTTAAGTAAAATATATAAACAAAGCAGTATTAACTATACCAAATTTATTGTATGTTCCTTTTAAATAAATAATATTATACTTTCTCTGTGTTGTGATAGCTTATTGAAGTAAATATAGGGCTCTTGACTCATTGAAGTGACAATAGTTTAGTATACTTATTATGCTTTGCCTAATTTTGTACCATGTGAGTGTAAATGTGAGAGGTATAGTTGATCCTTAATAAGCCCCAACTGGGTCAAGTTATTTTATTATTAGACAATGTTAAAAGTATGTAATATAAAAAATATTCAAATAAATTGTTTAAATAAAAAGATTAAAACATGAGTTTATTATTTTGGTGCCAAAAATGTATCGTACTCGTAAGAATGCTGACAACTTTATATCATTATAACGAGAATAAAAGAGGATTGTCGGGAGGACCTTCGAAATCTTCTTTAAATTAATTTACGTTAATTTTTCTAGATGCGGCCCTGCATTTTTGTTAACTGTCGCACTGACTTGAATCGATATTAAAGTATTCTAGAATCTAGACCAGTGTTCCCCAAACTTTTTTGTCTCGTAGACCCCTTGCCATGATTTTCGGTTTTGCGTAGACCCCCTCTGCTGCTCACCTTTTTTTTAGGACATTATTGGCAACTGCCGATATTATGGTAAAAGTAACAAATCTATAATAATCTAACTATTTATATAAATTAAAATTTACATTAAATAACTAATGGAAAATAACTTTTTTAAATTTTAATGGGGGGATGAGCCTGGTGCTTTAACAATAAATTTTCAACATTATTTGGTATCAATTTAGTTAGGTTTACTCTCAAATCTCCTCTGTTAGTGATGTCCAGTCTGTTTCTTTATTTTTTGATTTTTTTTTACAAAAAATTAAAAATTAAAGTTGTAGACCCCCATTTACATCTCATAGACCCCCAATTTGTTTTTTCGCTGACATCGACCCCTTGCAAGTCGTCATCGACCCCTGGGGGTCGATATAGACCACTTTGGGAAACACTGACTGTTGACAGACAGCTGGCTGCGTGAACGTGTGAACGAATTATAATCCTTTTTGTCTTAAATCAACGGTTTTCCAGTTATACAATAAATTAACCAAAAAAGTAATGATAAAATTTTGTTTTCTTGTTTTTCTTAGAAAATCCTGTATCTTATAAACGAAACATTTTAAAAATGCCACAGCCGTGGAATGATGGGACCAGTGGTTGAGTTACAGAGCAGAAATTCTAGGTTTAAATCGCAAAGTACACAGAATTTCTTAGCTCGGGTGAGTTTGAGTAGGGGAAAATAAAAAAAGGTGAAATACATAAATAATAAACTATAAAATATACATAATAAAGTTTGGGGAATCACACGGCAGCATCATGACGCGTCAAGTAGAGGCGACGAATTTGTCAGAGAAATGTTTACACTTCAAGATACACTGAACCACATTTATAGACAGACGAATTACATGTACCTAAATCAGCGCCGGATTTAACCAAGTCGCCGCTGTACGCACAAAATTTTAGCCGCCTTCTAAAGGGAGTTCTAATGCGAAAAAAAAAGCATACATTTCTGAGAAATATAAAAAATGTATACCTACTGTATTAATAAGTATTAGTTTCGTTTATTTATTTACAAAACAAAATAATGGAAATCAGATATATGTAGGTATTTCCAAAAATTTGCCGCCCCAAAAAATTTGCCGCTGTACGCTTGGGCGTAGTTGGCGTATAGGGAAATCCGTCACTGACCTAAATTGATATCAAATGCCCAACATTGGTTTCAATTTAAAGAGAATTTAAATTAATAAATTCGATTTATATGTAGAATAATTTTTATACAAAACCCTATTCGGTTGCACGTGCCAAATAAATAATTCTATTTAGAGAAGAATTCGAATTAGGGGGAGTATGATTTAGGGAGAGTTGATTGTATTATATCTATTTAATTATAACAATGTGTAAATCGGTGATGAGCAATGTTAGCCTTCTCACTGTGAGTTACATTTGCGACCCCCCCCCCCTCCCCGCGGAACGGACGAACCCCTAATTAGAACATTTTTTATATTGAATGTGCAAATGTGACATGATGATCATGCAAATAACATGTAAATCCATCTCTTTTTTTGAAAATATTAATTCAGTTGTAATAAAAACAGGATAAATAACGAAACAATTCTAAGCCCTAAGATGCCTTAGATTAGTAGTTATTTTGATTTCAGTGCAATATTTTTTATTTCAATTTTTTTTAAAAAAAATTAATTTTGTTCAAATATTCTGATTTCTTACGAGAATATTAATTCTGTTAAAATTAGAGACAGGATAGTTAGGCAAAATGCCTTTTTTTAAAAATTGAAATATTTCAGGCAGACCCAATTTAAAATCCGTTTCAGAGCATGTACTATTCAAAAATTCATTTTTTGTTTTGCCTTTTTTGCCTTTTTGGGGGGTTTCCAGTCTTTTTTGCCTTTTTCACCTATTTTGCGGTTGTTTTTGCCTTTTTTGTGCTTTTTGAACCAAAATATTTCTTTTTTGCTTTTTTAAAATTTAATTCTTAATTTTATTTAAAAATTTCTAAATGTTATATTTAATTATAAAAATTTTAAATTTTTAAATTCAAATTCTACTAATCGGTAGAATCCGATTCTTGAAATAATCTGGTTATGCTAGACGTAATTAGTAAAACAAAACCTCTTCTCCATTCGATTATGAAGCGCGCGTTATCACATTACTACGATACGGCGACGTTATGCTTATTTGACGAATTCCAAACTGAGGTGTTATTGTTATATTAGCTTTCCAGTGAAGCAGAGAATCGACACTAGGGAAAAAATTTAATGAAAAATTAATATAATGTTTTAGAAAAAAATCCATCGTATAAAATTATACAGGAAATTTCTAAAATACATCAAGGAATTTCGAATGACGATATTGATTTAGAGCTAACTCCAGATCAGATAAGTTCATTGAAATTTGCCCCTAGCACGTCTTGCAATGTGGAGAGATCGTTTTCAACATTCAAACAAATTTTGAGTGACAGGAGAACAAATTTAAGCTGCTGTAGATAATATCGAAAAATTTCTGGTAACCAGTTGGTACAAAAAAAATAAAGAGAATTAATTTGAATTTGTATGATTTTTGTTGAAAAAACGTTTTTGCCTTTTTTGTACCTTTTTGCCTTTTATTTTGCCTTTTTTGCTTGTTTTTAATGCCTTTTTGCCTGCCTTTTTTGAGGTTTTATTTTGCCTAACTATCCTGTCTCTAGTTATAATAAACACAGGAAAAATAACGAAAAAATTCTAAGCCCAAAGATGCCTTAGATTTGTAGTTATTTTCATTTCAGTGAAATTTTTGATTTAAATTTTTTGATAAAAATTTAATTTTGTTCAAATATTCTGAAATCTTACGAGAATATTAATTCTGCTGTGATAAACACAGGAAAAATACCGAAAAAATTCTAAGCCCAAAGATGCCTTAGATTTGTAGTTATTTTGATTTCAGTGCAATATTTTTGATTTCAACTTTTTGATAAAAATTTAATTTTGTTCAAATAATCAGAAATCTTACGAGAATATTAATTCTGATGTGATAAACACAGGAAAAATAACGAAAAAATTCTAAGCCCTGAGATGCCTTAGATTTGCAGTTATTTTGATTTCAGTGAAATTTTTGATTTAAATTTTTTGATAAAAATTTAATTATGTTCAAATATTCTGATCTCTTACGAGAATATTAATTCTGCTGTGATAAACACAGGAAAAATAACGAAAAAATTCTAAGCCCTAAGATGCCTTAGATTTGCAGTTATTTTGATTCTGTGCAATTTTTGATTTAACTTTTTTGATAAAAATTTAATTATGTTCAAATATTCTAAAATTTATCAAAAAAGTCAATTCAGTCGTAATAAACACAGGAAAAATAACGAAAAAATTCTAAGCCCTAAGATGCCTTAGATTTGCAGTTATTTTGATTTCTGTGCAATTTTTGATTTAACTCTTTAGATAAAAATTTAATTATGTTCAAATATTCTGAAATTTATTGAAAATGTCAATTCAGTCGTAATAAACACAGGAAAAATAGCAAAAAAATTCTAAGCCCTAAGATGCCTTAGATTTGCAGTTATTTTGATTTCTGTGCAATTTTTGATTTAACTTTTTTGATAAAAATTTAATTATGTTCAAATATTCTAAAATTTATTGAAAAAGTCAATTCAGTCGTAATAAACACAGGAAAAATAACAAAAAAATTCTAAGCCCTAAGATGCCTTAGATTTGCAGTTATTTTGATTTCTGTGCAATTTTTGATTTAATTTTTTTGATAAAAATTTAATTATGTTCAAATATTCTGAAATTTATTGAAAATGTCAATTCAGTCGTAATAAACACAGGAAAAATAACAAAAAAATTCTAAGCCCTAAGATGCCTGAGATTTGCAGTTATTTTGATTTCTGTGCAATTTTTGATTTAACTTTTTTGATAAAAATTTAATTATGTTCAAATATACTAAAATTTATTGAAAAAGTCAATTCAGTCGTAATAAGCACAGGAAAAATAACGAAAAAATTCTAAGCCCTAAGATGCCTTAGATTTGCAGTTATTTTGAATTCTGTGCAATTTTTGATTTAACTTTTTTGATAAAAATTTAAGTTTGTTCAAATATTCTGATATCTTACGAAAATATTAATTTTGCTATGATAAACACAGGAAAAATAACGAAAAAATTCTAAGCCCTAAGATGCCTTAGATTTGAAGATATTTTGATTTCAGTGCAATATATTTGATTTAAATTTTTTGATAAAAATTTAATTTCGTTCAAATATTCTGAAACTTCATGAAACTATTAATTATATTGTAAGAAACACAGGAAAAATAACGAAAAAATTCTAAGCCCTAAGATGCCTTAGATTTGTAGATGTTTTGATTTCAGTGCAATTTATTTTGATGTAAATTTTTTGATAAAAATTTAATTTCGTTCAAATATTCTGAAACTTCATGAAACTATTAATTATATTGTAAGAAACACAGGAAAAATAACGAAAAAATTCTAAACCCTAAGATGCATTAGATTTGCTTTATTTTTCAGAATTTTTAGTAAAAAAAAGTATTAAAAAAATCGTCTGCGGCGCTGGTGGACAGGCACCCCGGGCACCAGAGGTTCAAACTTAAAATCAATTGCTTTAGTTAGGGAGTGTAGGATTAGTGAAAATAATTAGAGGGGGGCCTCAAATTGTACTGTTGTACATACAAATTGCAAGTTGTACTGCCATCTCTATCAGAAGCAGGACATTAATAGTATTATCTCTCTCTTTTATGACCACGTATGTATGTTTTATTTTTCTTGAAGAATAAAGCAAAATACCTACCTATAATAAATTAATTACTATATCAAGTTATCGAGTAGGATAAATGAATAATATTTAGTTTATATGTACCACTACGTGGTAAAAATTTTTTATACTTATGCAATTAAATAAAAAGATAAAAGAAGAAAACCTACAATAAAACAATAAGTGAAAATAATAATCAGTGCTCGAAGATATCTGTGTTGCCTAACCAACAAAAATCAGAATAATATGAGTAATGAATAAATGAGAATATGACAATTGAACAACTCCCAGTTATTTATCAGTCATAAGCTCCACTTGACATCAACATCGATTACGTGTTGGGGTGTTCGTTTCATGTGTCAGTTTTCAGGTTAAAATAAAAGTAATTCAAAATGTTTAGTTGGTTAAGTAAAAGCAGTAACAAAGAAGAAGTGTACGAAAGTGTAGTTCAAGGGCTTAAAAATATCTACAAGAACAAATTGTTGCCTTTAGAACTACATCACCAATTCCATGACTTTCACTCGCCCCAACTTGAAGATTCCGATTTTGATGCCAAACCGATGATATTATTAGTTGGACAGTATTCAACAGGTAAAACAACATTTATTAAATATTTATTGGAACGCGACTTTCCTGGAATTCGTATCGGTCCTGAACCTACAACCGATCGTTTCATTGCTGTGATGTTCGATGAAAAAGAAGGCATGATTCCTGGTAATGCTTTAGTTGTGGATCCTAAGAAACAATTTCGTCCATTGTCTAAATTTGGAAATGCATTTCTTAATCGTTTACAATGTTCCTTGGTGCCTTCACCCGTACTTCAAAACATTTCCATAGTTGACACTCCTGGAATTTTGTCAGGAGAGAAACAACGCGTTGATCGTGGTTACGATTTCACCGGTGTTCTCGAGTGGTTCGCCGAGAGAGTTGACAGAATCATACTTTTATTTGACGCTCATAAGCTGGATATTTCTGACGAGTTTCGAAGATCTATTGAAGCTCTGAGAGGACACGATGACAAAATTCGTATTGTTTTAAACAAGGCTGATATGATTGATCACCAACAACTAATGAGGGTTTACGGTGCTCTTATGTGGTCTTTAGGTAAAGTTCTACAAACCCCCGAAGTTGCTCGTGTTTATATCGGATCCTTTTGGGATCAACCTCTTAGGTACGATGTTAATAGAAGACTCTTTGAGGACGAAGAACAGGATTTATTTAAGGATTTACAATCTTTACCTCGCAATGCTGCTTTACGTAAGTTAAACGATCTCATTAAGAGGGCTCGTTTGGCTAAAGTCCATGCTTATATCATTGCCGAATTGCGTAAAGATATGCCGTCCATGTTTGGAAAGGACTCCAAAAAGAAAGAATTGATTAAAAATTTGGGTCAAATTTATGAAAAATTACAAAGGGATCACCAAATCTCACTGGGAGATTTTCCCGATATTAAAAAAATGCAAGACAACTTGCAGAATCAAGATTTCACTAAATTTCATCCCATTAAACCGAAATTATTAGAAATTGTCGATCGTATGTTAGCCGATGATATCTCAGCGCTTATGTCTAAACTTCCTCAAGAGGAGATTAACCATACTGCTAGTGAAACCATCATTAAGGGGGGTGCATTTGAAGGAGTCGAGGATACCGTTTCGCCTTTCGGTTACAAGCGCGGTGAGGGTATCGATGCTGGTTTTGGAGAAGTCGATTGGATCGTTAGCAAGTACAGGCCACAATATGACAAAATGTTTGATAGTTTGTCTCCATCTGATGGAAAAGTTACAGGAGCCGGTGAGTTTATTATAATTATATCTA
The DNA here is from genome assembly GCA_958510855.1 of Rhagonycha lutea. NCBI lineage: Eukaryota > Metazoa > Arthropoda > Insecta > Coleoptera > Cantharidae > Rhagonycha > Rhagonycha lutea. The sequence goes on from OY294042.1 coordinate 3,352,606, forward strand.
AATTGGAATTTACCTCTTTATTTCATGTCCATATGTTATGCAGCGTAATCCACTTATAATGGACTTAACTTTAACTTTTAACATAGCAGTTGAGTCTAAAAATGTGTTCATTATAGACGAGTTTTTAATGCATTGGAGTTCATTATAGGGGGATTTCACTGTATTATCAAGTTTTGGTTATTTAAAGGTTTATTATTTTAATTATGCTAAACAATACAAAAACCCCAGGTTTTTTTATTTATACACTAAAATAAACCAAAATTTTATATGCAGGATATTGAAATGTTCTATATACGTCTAAAATTTGGTGCCACCCTTTTTCAACATCCTGTATAAATTGAATGTGCGATTTCAAGAAATTTAAAACCGCAATATTATACTGCTTTCCTGATAGAAAATTGCTTTATTGACTCATTTTCTAATTCTTTTTAAATATCAATAAAATACTACTCGTCATTATTCGTGATTTTGTTAAATTATTCAGATATTGCAGGTGCACTATTACCATATGGGGGGGGGGTAATGTAATGTTCCCATCCATTATTTAAATAGGGAAGTAGTCAATTTTCTGATTTGAAAAATTCAAAGTTAAATTGACGATAATTTTTTTAATTGCAACCTGGAATAATTTTGCTAATTTGCATTAAATTACAACTTTATCATTAGGTCAAGTATATTTAAAATTAAAAATTATCTAATAAGAGGAATAAATTTAGATATTTTAATATAATAATATAAAAATCTCATTTACAATAAATTAAAATTATCAGGTCCCCTTTAGTAATTGGATGTTACATAATTCGAATAAACGTGATCACAATTATTTAGGTCAAACATGATACATGTTAAATAGATTATGATTTTTGTTTTTAACAAATTGATATAAACTATGTCGATTTAAACTTTTATTTCTACAATAAGAAAGTTAGTCCTATAAATTGCCTGTGTAAATATTTGATTTTACAATTATCACAATTTTTATTGATATGGCAGTTTATAATTTTTATTAGATAAATGATAAATAGTAAATACCATTTTTATAAGTCATACTCGGTTTTCAACATTCAGATTATACATTCCCTGCAGATAATAAGTACCTATGTACTTTAGTTATCATAATATAGTAATCTGAATCCAAAATAACGTTTCAGAAATCGAATTTAGCTGGTCAATATTATACAATTCTATGTTAGAATTGTATAAATTTAAGGTATCGGGGGGGATTTTAGGGCCCAAACTAAATAATAAATCACCAATATAGCATATAATTGTAATTGTAACTTTGTATAATATAACTTCCTTTTTTTCCTGATAATTCAATCACAAAGAATAGTATTTTTGACACATTTAATACTTTTTTGTATATTTTATGATTTAAACATAGTACATTAATTATATGTGAAATAATTTATGTTATAATATGATTTATACACAACCTTCAGTTTGTATATCCATTTTCCAAGCAAACCGTTTACTAATTTAAAATTCAAAAAACACAATGGATTCCTTACATGCACAAAAGTAATGTTTGCGAAAATTTTAATCGTATTTGCATATTATATAATTAAATTTTAAAAAGTCAACCAAAATTACGAATTAAGCATGCTAAAAACATAGAAACAGCTGGTTTTGTTATGCTAATTCGCGCTCATAAGCTATGTCGTTTTGGCAATTTAGTGACAGTCGTGTTTAAAGTCACATGACCGAAAGCTAAAAATAATTTATTTTAGTTAATTAATTACGTAAAGACGATTTTTGTAATTTTTGAGCCCCTCCCCCACGTAAAGATAGAGTGGTTCCAAAGAAAGAAGAGAAGGTGGAGCTAATGCGCATACACCAAAACTCGTACAATCGTGTTTATGTTGGTATCAATTGGTGGAATTGGGTGTCAGCCGATACCCCAGAGCCCACACAAAATTTAGTAATATACGGACACACAGACTTAAGCCACAATTCCAATGAGGCAAACACTGAACAGCATGAGCCATGCTACTTATTTCCTAGTGTTGTCAATGGGGTGAAATAATGAGAACACAGCTTCATTTATAGAAGAATACCATAATTTTACCCGTATTATGGAACAATAAAATAAGTATTTATAAAGATAATCGAATAAATAATGAGAAATTAAATAATTAAGTTAATGTAGCATGCCTCGTGTCGTTCAGTGTTGCCTCAGTGGAATTCCGGCTTTACACACATTCTTGATGTTGGGTCTCTTTCAACTCGTGGGACTTCAAGGAAAAAATTTTTCGATTCAATACTTTCATTTAATAGAAATTTGCTATAATTATCGCTGATCACGGACGCGTAAGAAATTTGCATTAACTTCATGGCGTATTTAAACGAAACGCCTTGTATTTATTAATTTGAAGAAGTCTGTTTATAAAATACTGGAAGAAAGAGACCAGACATAATAGGTTCGTAATTGTAAACCAATTGGATTCTCCCCTTTTTGTTTAAAAATAAATCAGTATTTTTAACAAATTGGAGAGTTTAATTTTAACAAAGTTGAAATGCTGCAACTAATTAGGCGAATTTGAGGGCTTCTGATTGAAGTCGTCCCAGGCGAAAAACTTCTACAAAAACTCAAAAATGTTCTAGCCTGTTGTAACAACTCCTAGACAGTCATAATTAGAGATGAGATTTTTAGGTTTTTACCTTTTTTTTATTTTAGCTCCTATTTAGATGTTATTAGTACCAAAATTCGTTTCATGGAAAGCTACATCATATAAGCCCTATTTGTTTTTGCCTTTTTTACCTTTTTTGCCATTTTTTAATTTTTTCGACCTTTTTTGGACAATTTTCTTTAATTACTAGTGAATTTATTGAAAAAATGTTATTCTTGACTATAATTTTACTAAAAATATTTTATTATATTTAATTTTTAGTGCCTTTTTAGGTACCTTTTTTTGACTTTATACGACCTAAAATAGCATTTTTTAGGTACCTTTTTTTGAATTTTAACGACCTAAAAATCTCATCTCTAGTCATAATTTTAAATCCCATCTGTTCCAAAAATATATTTGTACCATGATTTGGAACTCGGTTTATTTTTGAATCTCATACTTGTGAAAGACTCATATTATGGGATATTCCCAAAAAATGATAAAAATAGTATTTCCCTGTTGGAAATCAAACTGATTATTATTATTATCTCTTCTGTTTTCTAATTTATGCAATAAAATTGAAAACAATAATTAAATAATTTATTATAATTATTAAAATGCATTAAGTAATTTAGTTTTTTATGTAACAATTTATTTTTTTACTCTTATCTAATCTAATTTGTATTTTTTTTTCAGCTGCCAAATCAGAAATGGTAAAATCAAAATTACCCAACTCAGTATTAGGAAAGATATGGAAACTGGCAGATGTGGATAAAGATGGAATGTTGGATTCAGATGAGTTTGCATTAGCAATGCACTTAATTAGTATCAAAATTGATGGCAATGATTTACCTTCAGAATTACCAGATCACTTAGTACCACCTTCAAAGCGTTAATGATTCATTAAATATAATTTCTATATCATAATTTCATACTCCACAAGTGCTATTTATTGATTATATTTATCTTTGTGCCTCTTTAAGTCGAGTATGTGCAAGTTTCTCACTTGTGTCTCAAATACCAAATACATTAGTTGTAAATTTAATATTCTTTACAAAAATACAATTTTTAAATTTGACACCCAATAATTACTTTAATATTAACAACTAGAAATAGATAATGTGATATGAATGTACTGTAAATAATGTATAATAATTGAAATTCTTAAATTTTTCATTTATATAAAATTTAGATTTTTATTTACAGGGTAAATTTGTTAACTATGTTGTCAGTTACTATTTTCTTTATATCTCGCCTCGTCATGAGTCAACATAAAAAATTCCTAAAATATATTTTTTATATGGGTCAACTACTATCACAGCACCTTACTTTTTATTATTATGAAAATAAACTTTGTTATTATTCAAAATGATCAATATTTAGTTAAAGTATTATTTTTCTCAATCAAATATTTTAAATAAAAAGCACACTATTTTGGTTGAAAAAATATCTGGTTAAATATTTCCGACGAGATCAAAGGTTTGGAAATGCTTACAGTTTATTTTTATAATTTTTTTATTCAATTGTGTAACAAAAACAAATCCTGCTTTTTATATAAAAATGTACAAAAATAATGCAATGTTGTATTTTAAAAATAATACAGTAATTTCAAATACAATTTGGATTTTTTAAATTTATGTATTTATTCAAATAAATATATGATTCCTTGGGTATTTGTAATTGTTTATTATTGATAAACGTTTTATTATCTCTTCCCTTTATAATCCATGTGTAAATATAAACTTTTACTTTTCTTAATTGTCCACTATATCCACAGAGACAACTTGAGTTAAATTTTAAAACTAGGTGCTCCCTCTACCTACACTCTGGTCAAAAGTATGTATGAAAATTGTATTTTATTTATCAAATTATTATTAAATGATGAAAGGGCGAATTTTATCATTTAGTTATTCACTTGAATATATGATTCATTAAAGGAGGTAATTCAAAGTACTATGGTCAAGTAGAATAAAATAATAGTACTGGCAGTTTGGAATACATTCGGTCATGGATTCAATCCCCAGTAACTGGAAAATTATTTTTGCTATGATCTTATATCTTTTAAGTTTTTAGACCAGTGATTCTCAACCACTGTGCCGCGGCACTTTTGTGTGCCGCGAAATTCTAAAAAGTGTGCCGCGAAATTTTAGATATATAATTATGTTAATATTATTAAATAATTTGATTTAAAATTATTTTATTACGCACATTTAAAATTATTATCATAAACTATTTTACGCAGTGTGTTATAGGTAAGTAAATAATTTTTAAACTTTTCTTTTTCTTTGTGTGCCGCCAAATTTTGAAATCGTTAAAAGTGTGCCGCAACAAGAAAAAGGTTGAGAATCACTGTTTTAGACAAAAGTTGTAGATAATAATGCAGTGCACAATTTTTGTTTATTTAAAATTTTTTTATGGTATACTTGTATAAAATCTTTCCAATTGATGATCACAAAATTTCCATTGTATTAAAAAAACGAGGGATACCTGTACACAGGCCCGGACTGGCTCCTTTGGGGGCACTCGGCTAGCGACTGAGGAGAGGCCCATTTTTGAAAATTACATTTTCCGCTATTTTGACACTGGGAAGGTATATAATAAATACAAGCCACTTTTACCCCAAGTATAAACCTTTTTTTTTTACCCCTTCGGGGGACCTCTGCAATCGCCAACCTACCCAGTCCGGACCTGCCTGTATATTGCACTTCGAATTTATAGCTGATTATTTTAATCAAAATACCAATTTTTGGTAAACTTTTCCAAAGGATTGATGGTAATATAATAATAATGTAAAAAATAGTTTTATATTTTACCAAAATTAAAACTTAAAATCACCTCCCCCTGGGATCGAGTAGCACATCAATCGAGTTTTCAACCTTGGCGAACTGCCCGTCCGTGGATGGGCCTTCCAGCTAGTACTACCATAATGGCTTAAAGCGCATCTCTTGGCTTAAAGTGGTAAAATACAATAGTACTAAAAATATCCATTTTGTACCAAATTTTCAAGAAAAATTCCGTGGATATACCCCTCGACACCTCGTGTCCAACCCTTCAACCATAGCAAAAGAGGCTTCACCAATTTATTTTCCGTACACTACAAAATTAGGTTACGCCGCCACTGCACAAGCCTATACCTTTTCTTCTGAACATATCAGGTTTTCCAATACAAATTTCTAATTGCAGTCATACCCTTCTTGCATACTGGACACTTCAAAATGGAGGGTGAATATTTTTTGCAAACGCTGTGCCCAGTTTCATAAATAAACATCGGACTTGTGAAAACTAGGTAGGGCTCTCGCAATAAATCGTGACAGGGTGTGGCTAATGTGCAGAAGTGAAAATTGGTCCGGTCCGTTTACACGACAGCACTGGCACGTTCTTCCTCCACCTCTACTGCGCAAGAAATAGGCCAAACCCTGTCATGATTCATTGCTGGAGCTTCAGAAACATATGGAAATATGGACACTCATCATGACAAGCATCTACTTGGATCTTCATAATTAAATTAATTAGAAAGCACTGCAAATATAAGTAAGAGAAAAGTGGGACACTTGATCCTTAGGAAGACTTGATTCCTCGCTTATTTAATTATTTCTGATGCTTTTAAGTTACTAAATTTATTGTTTGTTTACATGATGTACAGTTGATCTCTACAGAAATAGACTATAATACAATTGGTTTCATATCCAAATAACAAATTGTGTTATTAATTATTATAATGAGATCAAGTCTCCCGCGATTCATTCTTGAGGCGCTCTTTTGAAATTTAATTGAACCAAATTTGTCAGTGTATTTCCAATACGACAATAGAAACAAAAACATGTCTATTATTTTTCCTGCCGAATGTAAATGGCAGGTAAAGCAACCCAATCGATTAAACCCCAACAATATCCATTCTAATATACAAGAAAATGATTCCGATGCCGAAATTATTTAAAATGATATAGTGTTCTATCTAGTATCTATTGATTATTGTTATATTTCAAAATCGAGATTTGTTTATTTGCAACACATCTGACATGCTGACCAGAGTGTGGTCTATATTGAGTGCTTTCAAACTGAAGTGTTCAAGAAATATAATATAGGAGGTCCGAAAAAAACCTTTCTGTTATTTTAATAAACTTCGCTTTTTGTCTGGCAGGTGGCAGGCAAGAGTTGTATAATTTAAAATATTGATTATTTCTGCAAATTACTAAAAATTGCTACACGATACGATATTCAAGAAGCTAATAATGTGAATACTTAATAGATCAGGCATTCTATAGTATATACGACTTCATGAAATCATCAATGATAATAAACTGTCAGAAGAGCCCCCCCCCTTCCAGGTCGAGATGAAAACAGTATTTAATGCTTATCTTCGTCTTTTGTTTTTAAACCAATGTAATTTTTGTTTTTATATATAACGTACGTTGAATATAATGATAATAAAAAGATTAATAATAATAATGATAAATTACTATTATTATTTATTTTTCAAATCAATATAAATTTTTTTGTAGCAGCTCTCAATGATAAGCTCTATCTAAATTATACCATATTATCATTTCAGATGAGCCAATTTACATTAAGGGTCGTTTTTCTCAAAGCTCATCAGTTAAATGTCCGGTAAAGTTAACCATAATTAATTATATTGTTAATAATAACTTTTGGTTTTTTCAATGATAAAAAACGTCGATTAGCCTAACCATGATTAAATAAATGGCTTAAAATGCTAGAGATATGTATTATTAAAAGAAAACGAGGCGGTCAGCATAGTGGTCACGAAAGTTGACTATGAACGCTAAATACCCGGTACATCACAATGTTGACTTGTTCAACGCCCTGCATTTTAAGCTGCGAGAAAAACTGTTTTTTATTGGTATGTATAGTATAATATGTTGCAATAATATGCATTAATTATAGGTTTGTTCCAACCAGCCGAGAAACCGTACATTGTAGGGTTTAGAAGGAAGAGTATTACATGTATCCCTCGAGTTGCACAGTACTTTAGATGCACGATTCTTTTATTTACTGATAAAGGATATGATTTGAGATAAAATTATTTAGCAATATTTTTAAATTTTGCAGTTAGAACAAAACCTTTCATTGGTTTGTATTGTACTAATCCTGAGTCTCAACTTACACTATTTCGATTTATAGGCCTGCTTTTACAATCGTCTCAGATATTATAATAGAAGAATAGGCAAATGTAATATTATGTAATGTTTGCTTATTGGGAAAAGATTGATACTCAGTCGATGGCGTGTAAAGAAAATTTTACAAGTTGTATTAGATACCAATGTAAACATTCTACTGGAATAATCAATGTTTGAGCAAGCGCAACAGCGGACGTTCTATGTAAAATAGTTTGAATCATAAACAGTAAATAGAATTTGATCAATGTGCCAATAAGACAAGGAAAAGCAGATCAATAAGACAAAGTGTTGTAATTTATTTTCGTGTGCCAGTACCTAAATAGTTAAATTTTATAACTGGGGCAGGCAAACGCCGGGGCATCTGTCCAGAGAGAAATTAGGACAAAACTAAGAAATGATAAAAGAATTACAGTTCAGTCTCGGTAATCCGAATATTATTCTATAATCAGAACATTTTATTATTTGTGTTCGGATTATAGAATAATATTCGGATTTGTGCGGACTAGCGAGTGTTCGGATTACTGAGACTGCACTGTATTTAGAATCTTTCCAATTTACCAACAGAGTAACGAATTTGAGCTAATTGCGCTACCGAAGCACTTGGGTTTAACTTGTTGCAGAAAGCATCAGGGGTGCGTAAGCTGATGAGAAGAAGCAAGGGCGGATCCAGGATTTTTTTCTGGGGGGGGGGGGGGCACAAAGGGGCGGACGGGCAAAAAAGTCAACAATAACTGTTATCATATCACACAAAAATATAAAAATATACATAAAAATCCGGATCCGCTACTGAGAAGAAGCGAAGTCAATCCTGTATTCTGAGTATTACTTTGCAAGGATTGGAAGGTGTGATTGTCTTGATGTTTTATCGGGGTCACCAATTTAGTGTGATGATTTATCGAAGAATGTTTTTCGATGATTAATAGGCATGCTAAAACCAACAAATTCTTTTTGTTACTCATTATAGGATCGCCCCACAAAACTTTGTATACCTGATGACTTCATTTCGATCGAAAATGGAATACAGCTCATACTGGCTCCATACCTTAAATCTTTTCGTCTGATTCTGATGATGCTTCATCTACATATCGCCTAATGATTCGTCAAATCACAAGTAGTGTGAATTCCAAAGGTACTGTCGTCGGGTGAACGTTCGGCGATATGCGGGAGCAGCTTGAAAGAAATGTTTGCAAAAACCCGAGATGCAGTTTTGTAGTTTGGGTAGACAAAAATAGTTACGCCATCTACATTTCGGAATAAATTACTTTTTCAAATAGGTGGAGTTAGACTTTCAAAATTTGGGGTTTTGCTGATTCAGATTTTGTGGTTGGTGAAAAAGTTGAAGAAGAAAAAATTGAATTATCTGCAATGTTTTCATGGTAGCACTCGAGAAAAGAATCACCTTGTATAATTTTTTGCATGAATTAGCCACATTTACGCAGTTACCTACTTACGTATGTTTATAAAATTTTAAAAAGTACAACAATTCCCACCGCATTCATTATTTTAAAATTGTGATAAAAAATAATGTAGGTCACGTGTATTGATTAAAATTTTATGGTAACTGTAATTTGAATAAATTAAAAGGATTCACAAATAAATATTAAATTTTGATTGAAATTCATGTAAGGAATACAAAAAAGTAAGACGATTTTGCGATTAAAAATTGTTTTGTTATTTAATACAATTTTGATTTTCCAATATCGATATCGGTGCTTTTAATAAGCCAATGAAGTGTGAGTGTCGAAAGCGCGATAATTTAAATTTTAATGATGGAAAAATGAAATTAAAACGCCATTTAATTTTTTATAATTCAAATGTTATCTTATCTGCAATTAATTATTGTGTTATTACACTGTTATTAAGTAGGTTGATAAATATAAATCGTATGATAAACAATTTTATAAGTTAAGTGTTTAGAAGTGATTTTTGATTAAAAAAACAAAAACAGCGAATTAAAGATTTTCCTAGGGTTATCTTTAGATATACAATTTGAATTTAGAATATTGGAATATCGAGTGATGAATCATGGTCTCAAAATACTCGCGCGGGGAGCGGGTTGCATTTCTATATGGTAAAACAGATGATTGTAGAGCAATAATAATATGGAAGGTGAATTGATCCGAACGAGAGAATCAGAGAATGCGTCCAATTATTTTTTGTTTATCATGCCTGCCCGAATTTTATCGATAGCGTTTGATAGCTTAGCATTTCTTTGACATTTAATTTGGAGGTTACTTTTTTAAGTGTGAGGAAAATTTCCTTGCTTATTATATTGAGAAGTTATAATTAAAACGTTATGACCCGCATTCAATGATATCCTAGTATTAGTCATCGCGGTTATTTCCTTTAAGGTTACTCTTGCTCATGCGCTGAGCTTGAACCAGAATATGCCGTAGCGGTATACTAAAAATACTGGAGGTATCGATGGGGGTACGAACTGAATGATCAGAGTGCGTATGACTCATTTTAAAAGCTTTTTAGTCGTCATCGTTTGCGATATGTGTGGATCTTGTTCAACTACTGTACAAGACGAAAACGCGCGTTAAATTAATTGCGTAAAATCAAAGATGTTCCGTATGGCTTATCACCAAAATCATACGACACCCTTCCACAATGTTAATTAGTTTTAGTGTTTTTCAAATATGTTCTTATCGGTGTAAATCTGTGTAAGTGCAAGTGTTAACTTAATGAATGTAAATATTGGTCCCAAATACCGATAACCAGGAAAAATTTGCACTTGGCACTCCAAAATATTTTTCCGTATTTTGGATTTTAAATTCTTGGTAAGATTTTTCGAATATTAATTTGTTAACGTAGGTTAATTAGGCACTATTTCATCCTTTACGTAATTCAACATATCATAATCGTCAGGCCCAAATTTTTATCTGTCACCTGCACACATACCTTTACATTAATTTTCAAAATCGATACACAACACGTTGGGAAAACATGATGTACCTTACGTAAATTTCAAAAATTTTTACTTCACTCCCGAATTTTCAAAATTTTCCTTTTATCAAATTGTGTGATAATGGATCTTTTTATCAATTCAAAGTGACAAAACTGTTCGAAATTATAATAAATTAATGTGTTAATTAACTTACAAATGGGTTAATCAAAATTTTAAAATATTAAATGTTTTATATATGAGTCATTTAATAAGGTATATTAAGAGACATTAATGAGCGCTTCATTAATAAATCAATTAATTTTTTAAAAATTTAGATATTTGCACAACTTGTTTTCTAATTTGCAATCGGGCAAGGTTCTTCAGTTTAAAAACATTTTATATTTCATAATTCGCATACTACTTAGAGTTAACTTTAAAATACTAATTGTTAAATCAATTAAAGATGAATTTGTAACTTACAATAGTGACAATTTTTACGCTCGATACATTGAATCATAGACATTTAAAATCAAATATTTTTTTTAACTTTTTTATGTTAATTATATTAACATACAAAAATTCTAACTATGATTTTCAAACTTCTACCTTCCACAGTTGTCATCAAAAAACTCGAAAAAACTATTAAAATACTTTTTTGTACTATTTTGCAAGAAACCGCCGTTGTAGTCGTTTAGTTTAATTTCCGTTAAGCTCATTGAATTACAAATTTCATTTGCCTCTGAATAATTTTGCACTACTTGAATTAAGACAGGAAAAATCGTCTTACATAAAATAGCGATAGTGGAGTGGTATTATGCATAATTTTGCGATTAAATAGTAACCTGATTGTAGGGTCGCGGTCGGTCAAACGAGGACCCGGATTTTAACGCTCATTGCATCTGTCTTCATTCACATTTGAATTCAACTTTTATTTGCGTTTTTGCGCTCTTTTATATTTCCAAAATTTTAACTAAAACCGGACCCCCAAATATAGTAGTTTGTATGGATTCCCATATTGACAATATGAAATTTTTTGAACCTTGAAAAAGCATCGGAGCTATTTTTCCATTTTAAAGCGTATTAAAATGCGGGACTCGTTTGTTCCTGATGGCAAGGTACAGATGCGGTTGACGTGAGTACTCAATCAAGTTCAGAGTGCCAAAAATGATAATTGAAAAGTTGCATATTGTGCATATGTTACCGGCAATCCGCGAAATCAGTCAATTTGCACAATGCCTAGATAATGTGCAAACCCACCAAGTCGTAAGGTATTGTGCAAATTCGCTAGTACTTTAGGCAATCTGCAGAATGGCTACGGTCTTTGCGGTTGCTACCTTAGCTACATTTTGGTATAGGACCAATGTCATAAAGTAAGCTTTGACTGAAATCGAAACCTAAGGGGTGTGGTCACTTTTAAACTAGTTCTGGAGCGGACAGAGCCAATAAGATAGTGTGTGTTGAAGAAAGTTTGAAATCTTGTATCTTGAAAATTTAAAAATTGAAATTTTGCTTTTGTTCTGTACTGATAAATTGAACATTTTTATCGACAAATCAACGTCAATGTGTCTCCAGCCCCCTCCCCCAAGTGTTTCGCGAATAACTCCGCGACGGTTGAGGCTCAAACGAAAAATTTGAAAGCTCATTGATGCTCAAACGATGCTCAAACGTTTGACACCAATTTCATCCCAAAATTCCACTTGGGGGGGGCCTGCATGTCTCCAGCCCCCCCCCCCCAAAGTTTTCGCGAATAACTCCGCGACGGTTAAAGCTCAAACGAAAATATTGGAAGCTCATTGATGCTCAAACGATGCTCAAACGTTTGACACAAATTTCATCCCAAAATTCGATTGGGGGGGGGGGGGGCTGGCGACATGCACCTCTTTTTCATTCAATTTACATAATCCTGACAAAATTTCAAACATATCATGAATCAGCAATTTTTTTCTGTATAATTCTAAAGTAGCGTCAAAATGCAGGTTGCCACCCTTTTCGGCTTGCAAGTTGCTACCTCTCTTTCTTCGCTTGTTTACACTCATATGCAAGTTTTTATGATTGTTTGTTGTTTACAATATTGTTATTTAGTCAAATCAAAAGTGAAGTGTTTTTATTGCATTTTACTGATATTTTCGGTGATTTTTTTTACATTTCCGTTCGCTCAAAATGTGCTGATATGCGGTTTAGTGTTTGCACTTGCCCTAATTGTGATTCCGATAATGATTTCGAATGATTTCATATAATTTTATATAATTAAATTTCTCTTTTTACATTGCCTAGTCAATGTGAGTCTGTTACATTTTCAAAAAGCACATTAACTAACAATATAGACAATGTGCACATTGCCTGAAAGACCGTAGCCATTTTGCAGATTGCCTAAAGTACTAGTGAATTTGCACACTACCTTACGACTTGGTGGGTTTGCACATTATCTAGGCATTGTGCAAATTGACTGATTTCGCAGATTGCCGGTAACACATACACAGTTGAACCCTGACCATCAGGAGTCGTCAAATTTGGTACTATGTTATACTATTTAGAGTACGCAATAAAAAATTAGAAAATAGAGCGTTTTTAACGGGATTAAAAATGTAGTCCATTATAGCTGACTGTTCATTATAAAGGGAATCTACTATATATTAAGGATGGGAATCAAAATCGAATATAATCAACTAATCGAGTATTCGAATATTCGAGTAATTTGAATATTCGAATAATTAGTTGATTATATTCGAGTACTACTAATTTGAATATTCTTGTCATTTTTTTAACAAATATTAAAATACAAAAATGTTAAAAATTCCCAGCTTTTGGGGGTTCAAACCTTCAAATCCCCCCATGGGAGAGCAAGAGATTAAAAAAAGGGTCTAAAAATGTTTTTTGGTGCAAAAAATTATTCGAATATTGAAATTATTCATATGATTGTTCGAATATTCGAGTAATTTGAATATTCAAATAATCATTCGAATATTCGAATTATTTGAATATTCTTGAGATTTCTTGAACGAATATTCGAATACAAAAATGTTAAAAATTCCCAGCCTTACTATATACTGAACGTTGAGCAGTGATCTTGTAGAAGGACTCCATCCTCTTTGATAATATTGACAATAAAAATTGCGCAATTGTAATTTCTATTATGTACAGTGACTCCTGTAAACTCGGACACTCCTATGTTAGCAATGTAAATTGCACATTTTGAAGCCGTTTTTTGACATATAAAAATCGATTTTACAACAAAACTTTTTAAACATTTTTTGTAGAAAATTTCATTATCTTCAATTTTATGTCTATACATTTTTTCATTTTGTCGCCCCGTTTTTGACTGAGAGCGACTTAAGGCCGTGTTCTGGTTTGGAATTAAAAAAAAATCAAGTTTTTGTTGTTTTGCATATTCTTAAAGTTTAGACCTTTAAGAATAAATTCTCAAGAGAAAATTTTAAAATTCCAATAGTTTACCAAGTTTTAGCTATTTTAGTGACGCAGCAACTGAACCTAGCAGTGAGTAACTTACCGAAGGTAGTAGTAATTTATTATGATTGTATTTTATGACATTTTAACATTTTTCAACATGGTTGACATAATATCTCAAGTTCCATTTGACCGATTTACTTCAAATTTTGTACAAACCTTCAATATATAACTGTCTATCGCCCCTACCACTTTTGTATCAAAATTATTTGTTTTACTGGTTGAAACTTTTGCTCAAAACTTTAATGGAATATTTCTCACAACTACATTTTTCAACATGGTTGATATGATATCTCAAGTTCTATTTAACCGATTTGCTTCAAATTTTATACCAACTTTCACTATATAACTGTCTATCGCCCCTACCACTTTTGTATCAATATTATTTGTTTTACTGGTTGAAACTTTTGCTTAAAACTTTAAACGTGTTTTCCTCAAAACAACATTTTGCAACCTGGTTTGACATGATATCTCAAGTTCTATGTAACCGATTTGCTTCAAATTTTGTACCAACCTTCACTATATAACTGTCTATCGTCCCTACCACTTTTGTATAAAAATTATTTGGTTTACTATTTTAAAAAATTAAGAATTGTGAAAGAAACAGTCAAAAATGAATTTTTTTCTTCAGACAGCCGCCATTTTGCGAAAAAATTTTTGTCCGTCATCTCTTTGGTAGGGACGATAACGACATTCTTACTAATTAAGAATCTTTTTTGAAATCTTGTCTCCCAATACCAGAAGGGTTGCAATCGTGTCAACCAGCACACCCTCTATTTTTTTTACCCCCAACTTTACCAGCTTATAGCTTGTTTAATTTTCATTATTTTTTTTCAAAATTTTTTCTGTATATTCTCAAAATATCAGCAAATATGTTGTAAAAATCTGAATGGTAAAAATATTTTTTGTTTCATTTTTATTGAGCTCGACAAATTGCCCATAATTTATGCTTTTAAACCAGAACACGGCCTTAAACAAGACTCGGGAAAATACAAAAAATATTGTCACCTGTATCTCGGAAACGGTGCGACAAAATAGAAAAATGTATATGAATAAAAATGTAGGGAACGAAATTTACAAAAAAAAATTCCTCTTCATTTTTCTATTTTGTGGCACCGTTTCCGAGATACAGGTGACAATATTTTTTGTATTTTCCCGAATCTTGTTTAAGTCACTCTCAGTCAAAAACGGGGCGACAAAATGAAAAAAGGTATAGATATAAAATTGAAGATAATGAAATTTTCTACAAAAAATGTTTAAAAAGTTTTGTTGTAAAGTCGATTTTTATATGTCAAAAAGCGGTTTCAAAATGTGCAATTTACATTGCTAACATAGGAGTGTCAGAGGTTATATTGGAGTCACTGTATGTATCGTAGTTACTTGAAAAAGCTGAATAACGTTTAAAGTCCATTTTGTATGAATTTTACCAAAAAATAAAAATTTTATTACCCATTGTGGCTTTTACTCAGCAATCAATTAAGATTGTGACTGCCTGTTTGAAAAATCTGTGAATAACTGCTTACTTGTCATGAATTTTATGGAAAAAAAATCTTTAATTGTCTATTGTAAGTTTTACTCAGCAGTCAATTAAGATTTGTATGTGCCCATTTGAAAAATCTGTGAATAACTGCTTAAAGTCCACTTGATATGAATTTTATGGAAAAAAAATCTTAATCATCCATTGTAAATTTTACACAGCAGTCAATCAAGATTGTATGTGCCTATTTGAAAAAAATTATGAATAATTCAAGTTCATTTTATGTAACACTTCTTCTTTTCCTTTTCTGGAAAACGAAAGTAGGCAGAGCGCTAACCTACCGAAGTGAATTTATCAGGTTCGATATTCATTAGCAAAATTTCCCCATCCGGTCTGGGCAACCGTGGGGGTATAAATGATTTGGGATTTTATTTTGGGAATAATGGTAACAGGAATGTTTCTTTGTTATGGGGATACAATGGGCGATGACAGAAATCGGTTATACCGGAAACAGTTAGTTACTAATTTTGTCCTGGCTCTAATTTTAGTCTTGCATCGCGGGGCTAAGTTCGGTCTCTGCATTTTTTCTTTTGTATGAAGAATAAGGAAGGTCCAAAATTAAAATTTTAACATGATCCCGATGACAAATTTTGCTTAGAAAAACTTGAATCATTGATCAAATACATTTTTGATCTTATTGCTTTGGGCCAAATTTTAACTTCCCAAAACCCAGTAAAATTTTGATTTCTTCTGATTATTTTGGAAAAAACTGTTTTTCCGATTTGTGTGTAAATAAAACCTATGGTATCAGCGGTAAAGGCTTCCTGTTTTTTCGTGTGGTTCGACGTACGGAATATAATAACAAATGTAGTAAAAACAATTCAGTCAATTAAATACTACATACATAATGAAGTAAATGATTCATCTTCAAAGTCCCTCTATAAATATTGTAATTTTACCAATTATTTTTATAATAATATGCACCTTGTGTATAAAGAACGCTTTGTTGCTAATATTTGTTCATAAGTTATTTATTTTAGGTTTGGTTAAGTTGATTCAGCTGTTACTGATTTTTTCATAACTTTCTAAACGTTTCGAAAAAGATTTGTTATTTACAAAATTACAAAATACTGTCTACTAGATGTAGACTTCGAGGCTGTTCTTTTCCGGAAGGCTTCCTCCATAAATCGACCTTGATGACGAACGCCATGGCGTTACCGCAATTATTGTAAAAATGAACTTTACAAAACATTAATCCATTTCAAAAATCGAAAATTATGCAATTTCGTTATTTTTGTAAACAAATTTCTCAATTTAAGTTTATTTATGCCACTGATGTACACATAAAAATTGTCTACACAATAAATTCTGTAACAATTTTCTTTGCAGTGGTCAATACATATTAGGAAATTCTGACTCATTCGAAAAAAGCTGACTCAATATTTGGTAATCCAAAAGTTGGTGGTGGAATGGGTCAATAGCTTTGAACTTTTTTCTACCAATATTTTAAATTCGACACCATCCATTTTTTTTTTTACACGCTTTTGAGGTATTTGTTGAAATTCATTTTAAACAAGGGTACCCGGATATATGACTAAATTTAAGAAAAATAATCTAAACATGGTCGTTAAAATTCTAAGAAACTATGAGGTGTTTTGCTTTTTTCCTAACGGATTGGGTTCGCGATGTTTTCAAACCACAACCGATTATAAAATTTTTCAGTAATTCCAAAGATAATGAAGGTAATCGTATAATTTGGTTTGCTACGTACCATGGTAAACTAATATTATTTTTCAAATAATCTATCTGCGTCAATGTCAGAAAATTTTCTTTTGGTAGACACAACATTTTTATGAGATTGTTGATCTTTGATATCTACATTTCCTGGGGGTGCTTGTGGGCTGCACAAAACACTGAATTATCAAATTGCTTATCAGTAAATGTTCAAGCTTTGCCCAGTCAACTAAACTATAGTCACAACTCACACGTTGCAAAATTTCGAACATGAGAGCAGGAAGCCAATTTCTTTTTATTTGAGGTGGATAAATTACTGTTGGTGTAAGCACGACTAAATTTATACAAGGTACAAATTACAAACTTTAACCAATTCAATAGTTTTGGCTTTTTTACAAAAATAATTCACTTTTTGAGCTACCGACAGCCAAAATCGTTAAGTGATTCTTATTTAAACACCTGATATGTATACATACGTAAAAGCATGCGTAACTATATTATGTGGCATACGGAAAATCATGGTAGTACCTGTAAGAAAACTCCAGATCTTGATACAGTCACTGTTCGGCGTTCGAGTGATTCTGTGGTGAGCGGTCAGAGGTGCTCGACTTTCTAGTTGATAGTTTTTCAAAACTTCAATAAAACAGATAAATTTTATCATTGAGGTTAGAAAATTTTATCACGATACAATTTTTAAATGATTAGTGGCGCTCGAGAACTGACTTCTGGTTTCGTTCTATTTGAAGCTGATGCACCCATTGTTATTATTTTGCTAATAAAAATACATCGTAATTTTTCAGCGGTCGTAAAGTATTTTTGATACTACAAAACTTTAATATAATAAAAACAATTTACTACTTTGAAATATGAAAGTTTACATTGTTTTAAAATATAACTTTGTCATAATTTAAAAAGGTGAAAGGAAAAGAGCCAAATAATTTTGTGAATAGATTTTGTGCTTTAAATAAACTAGACAACTTTGTAGTAGAAAAGCGTTGTACAAATATATTTTTTTTTTTACTGAACCCAGTATTTGATTATTTTGAGGTTATCAAATGCACTCGACTTGTATTTATTATCTATATTCACAAAAAATAAATAATTTTAGTTTTCATCGAGAAGTTCAATTTGTTGTTTTTCTGAAGTTAAAATATTAGAAATTTTCCACATGATTAATTTAATTACAACCATAATACTTTTTGTTTTATGTAGTGTATGAATTATATTATCACTATAATTTAGTTTTAAACTGTTTATTATTATACTATATTTATTTTTACATGGTATTAAATATTTTTTTATACTTCCTAAATTAAACATTTTATCGATACATTTTTTAACATTAAAAAATCAAAAATATTAAAAATATAAATAAATTACTGGGCCTACTTTTATTATCTCATAATACATACATTTTTATTACCTATAAAATATATTATCTAACTAGTTTATAAATTCCCCCCCCCCCCAATTCAAAATCAATACAAAATTTGTAAAACTGTTCTACTACATTAACCTACGCCATTGTCTTGAAAACGTACATAACATATAAAATTTACAATACACTGCAATAATCTTATTTTTTTTATTATCTCAATACATACTATATTTCTTATCACGGAAGGCAGATTTTATTTATATGATATATTGGGTTCGCTTAATGAAATAAAAATATTCAATTAATTTTATGTTCAGATTTTGATTTTCAATTAACAAATAATCTTAATTTGAAAAATAAGATAACTTTCTTTTATTCGTTTTGGTTTCGTTAATTATAAATTTTAAATAATCATTAATTTATTGAAGAACATAATCAACAAATTGATTATATAATTTTAAATCGAGACTGATAAATTAATTCACAAATTTGATTTGCTTACAAATTATTAGTTTATCAATTACATTCATATAAATCAAGTTATTAAAGGTCGGACTGTGGAAGAGTGACGAAAAATGTGATTTCAAATTAGAATAAGCAAATTTATAAGGTTGGAACGGTTAAATCGGATGAAAGAATTCATAATTGATCCACCACGTGAATTTTTTTTTGTCGAGGGTGAGGTAATGAAAGTCATATTACTGAAAAATGTTAATTTTACTTGTACTCCCAATTAACCGGCGTACAAGTTTTCCTAAACAACTAAAATAATTAAGTCATCAGTTCATCACAAAATTTTTCAAGATTTAATCTACATGATTTCTCACTTACTGGGAAACAATTACTTGTTTGAAGGGGGATTATGTCGTCCTTCTGAAATGTAAATGCATGAATAGTACTTAGGGGTTACTTATGACCCTTTGTTGATGTTTGAGGTTAATACAGTGACGTCATTCTAAAATCCTTTAAGATAAATGAAGTTTTTAACTCTGAGTCATCAAACACTCAGAAATTAAAATTATAATGCAAATCCAAAATTTTGGCAAAACAAAAATTAAAAATATTTTTTTGCAAACGTCTTCTTCCAAATTTTCGAAAAAATACCGTAACAAAAAAATTTTAAATTAAAAAGTTTCGAGAACCACCCTGTATAGTTGAATTAGAAATATTATGAATGGCGATAAAAACATTTCCTGAAACCCCGGATATGATTTAACTTCCTATTTGGTAGTATCAGAAACAAATGAATGAACTTTTAATATTTTTTTTAAAATTTGATTAGTATGTTGATTTTTCACTTTTATAAAATTTTGCAAATTATGGAAATTATGGTACTAAAGTTACAATATTAGTATAGTTTTGAGTTGTAATCCAATTACTGCTTGAATCGCTTTTTACACGTCAATTTTAATTGCGTTTCATTAATAAAAAAAAGTAGTAATTCTTTTTTTTTTTATAAAATTGCGGAATCAATTATTTCGTGGAAAACAGGAAATGGTGCAATATGATTACGTTTACAATAGAATCTTTTCGTTCTTTCAATTAATTGACAGATTATCATATTTTTATTATAATCAGATTTGAATTTTTTTCCATATAAATATAAGATGAGCAAATTTAAAATTTGACGATTTCTTACAAAATTTTTTTCACTATTTGACTCACTTCATAATATTATCCGATTATTGAAACTTGAATTTTAAAATTACTACATGTTTTATTATAAAAGATCTGGAATTTGTTTTCGAAATATTTCTCCAGAGAAGGGGGATGGAGACATTGTACTCCCCCCCCTATTTTGAATTTTGGATTCAAAATAGTCTAAATCTTGTTTGAAAACCATTTTGTTTTCGAAATATACAAGAAAAACATCAATGATAGGTACTGATGCGTAAAATGGATTAACGAGAGATTCGGTCAAGTTCATTAGGTCCTTGATCATTAGTGTCATTTTTAATTAAAAGATTGAAAAATCCTCGTGGAGCTTAATTTTGGTAATTAATAATTTGGCTTCCTTAAGAGCAATGTCCAGTGCTACCCCCCCCCCTATACAGTGTGAATATTTGTGTTTCCTATCATTTTATTTCCAGGACTTTACAAAAATTTAAATAATTGCTAGCATTACAAAATCTTTTAACACTTTTTTATATAAACACGCTAAAGGATGTTGATTTATTTATTAGAAAACCATTTTATTCAAAAATTAGAACATGGGAATCTCCCCCCCCCCTTCCAACCGTAGTTTTTCGAATTACGCGATGTTCAAATAAGTAAATCAATTTCTTTTAGCGTTTTTACATAAAAAAAAGTTGAAAGATCTTGCAATGCTAGCAATTATTTAAATTTTTGTAACGTCCTGGAAATAAATGACATAAAACACAAATATTCACACTGTATAGGGGGGTAGCACTGGACATTGCTCTTAAACTCTAAATTTTATAAATTTTCAAAAAATGAAACCGTCAGATTAACCAAGAAGTATGAACTGATTTCATGAAATCAGTTCAGAATCAACCTAAGCATAAATTCAAACTAAAATTTCTTGATCAAAAAGGCTAAACTCCTAAGTTTACTTTCGGTACCATTATGGATGAGAAATTAAAAATGAATCTTTAAAATGGCTCGTTCTCGTTCTTATTAGTCGGTTGAACAACCCCAAAAATTAATAAATTGTATGGTAGTCGGTCTTTCCTAACGGTAAAGTGCCATTCTTACTTCTGAGTCATGGTTCAAAAATGTATTACCCAAATTACCAAGTTTTCCCTATATTGTATGAGTGATACCCCCAGTAGGTACTTTTGAGCTTTTTGTATGACCAACATTTACCTAAGTTTTGAAAAACATCTAAATTTGGCACTTTTCGTGAAATGAAAGTAAACATTGAATTAATTTGACCACTTGACGGTATAAAAAAAGTTTGTTTTGAGAAAGCACGCCAAGTATAGTAGCGAAAACATTTTCGCCCTCTTCCAAACCACGAGAGACTCATCGTGATTATGAAAATTTTTACGCTAATCTCTATGATATAAAACAAAATATATAAAATGCGTAAAAATTGCTCATAAATTTGATGTGACAGTCATAAGATAACAAATGAGCAATATTGATGACAACATAATACATATTTGAAAATATTTTTCAATTTAAAGCAAATTACTTTATAAATTCGTTCCGCATCTATAACATATTATTTAACTTTTTAGTGCGTAATTTATTTAAATTCAGATTTTGCTCCAAATGCTCAATTTTTTGGAGTAAAGTTTTTGACCCAATTTGTAAAAGTTATCAATAAAAATATCTGTTGGCGATTTATCAAGTTCGAAAATAATCCAATAAAAATTTTACGATGGAAGTTGTAAAAATTTTCGTACTTAACATAAGAAAGTTAACTTTAAACATGAATAATTGAATTTGATTGATTTATCCTGTTTTAAAGTCATGGTAACCTAAATTTGAAAGGGACTGTTTGAAATGTAATAATTTTTGTTTGTGCAAAAAATGAAATTCATTTTTAAATTTTAACCTCAATATTATATTTTGATTTTTATTCGTGTGAATAGAAAATAGTAGCTTGGCACTAATGTCAATTTTTCGCAACTCTTCCAGATATAGCACGTGACGTGACGAACACGTCATGTCGGCAGTGTGTCTCGAACTATCAGGCGGTAGGCCTCGAGACGGCCTCAAGTTGCCTTTGAATAGGAGCTTGAGTGAACCTGGTCCACCGACACCAACTCATCTTTTTCTCAGTCCACCGAAACGCTGCAAACTGGAGTCAACAAGTATCAGTCTTCCCACAAGTCCCTGTGCCGAAAGTGCTACACTGCAACGAGCTTTAATTTTGAAAAAGGTGAGCACACTCGACGCAGATGGACTTAAAACGAGGCTCGATACAACGAGACCTGGACCAAGGACTTTCCTTATTCTTGATTGTCGTCCTTTTATATCGTACAATATGAGTCATATAAATGGAGCAATTAATATTAATTGTTCGGATCGATTTAATCGACGGAGATTGCAGCAAGGTAAAGCAACCCTTGCCGACCTTGCCACAACAAGAGAAGGCAAAGATATGTTAAAGAAACGTTCTTATAAAGAAGTAGTTGTGTATGATGATGGAACTTGTGATAAGGAAAGAGTTACGTCAGCACATCCTTTGTTACTCGTTTTGTCATCTTTGGTAGAAGACAATCGAGAGCCAATTCTTCTATTGGGTGAGTACCGTATATTATTTTTATTATTTACGTATTATTTTTCTTCATTTCGTTTTTTTGCTTGGGCCACTGCCAGCATTACCGTGTTATATTTTGTTTATTTGTATGCTACTTACAGCTGTGACTAATACCCCATATATGCAACTTGTCCTATTCTTAGAGTTGAAAAAACTGAAAATATCTAATTTTATTTTATGATAAATTGTGAAATTCGGTATAATTGCTAAATTAATTAAAAAACTTGTCTTTTCATTTGCTGTGGAAGAAGTCGGAAAGTCGCTCGAGAACGAGCAAACCGATATTTCCAAATTTTTTTTCCAACAGGTGAGCAAGAATCAAACGTTGAACTTTTGCTGTGGTAAATTGTTTTGTCTACGTTTCTATCGCGATGTGTGCGAGTCGAGTTGGTACAAGAACAATATTATTATTATTATTTTTGTTCGTTATTATTTCAGCAATAAATAAATCGTAAAATTCGTGCAATACAATACTACAATAGGTAGTTTTTGTTTTCAAGTAGGTTATCGGTATTACCTTAAACATTGGTACGTGCTGTTTTCCGTGAAAAATTTATATTTTCCCGGGTGGTCAAATGTAAATTCAAAATTCATATTATTAAATCATGACCAGTGAGTCACGAACGCTCACTTTGACCTATGTATATTGTATACAACCAGTTTTCTATTAATCTTGTTGATTTATTTAGTTTTTCTAATACGATTTTTACCAAGTCATTAATGACCTTATATTTTGATAAGCATGAAAGGCAATTACGTGTTGATTGAAATGCTATCATTGATAACGTCTTCATTTCGGAGTATTCAAATTTTCTTAATTTATTCTATCATATCAATATATTATATAGTAGCATTTAAGACTTTGAAGGCCCCATAACCCAATTCACAGAAACCCTACATCTCCGTGTACTTCCTCTCTCCATATCTTCTTTCATCCAGCCTTCCTTATTGCTCTTTATTCAGGTACTTACTCCTTTAAATACTCCAATTAATCAATGTCCATAAAAATAATAGTTTGTTCTTCCTACCTCCACATCTTCTTTCATTTTGGGGGACACTATCGCCATCTATCATTCCTGCTTTTTATTACAAATTTGGTGGTACTAATTCAGGTAATTTGGTAATAATAACTAAGGCTGGGCATTTTTAACATTTTTGTATTCGAATATTCGTTCAAGAAATCACAAGAATATTCAAATTATTCGAATATTCGAATGATTATTTGAATATTCAAATTACTCGAATATTCGAATAATCATTCGAATAATTTGAATAGTGCAGTTGAGAAAATATTCATATTCGAATACTCGATTAGTTGATTATATTCCATTTTTTGCACAAAATAATTTTTAAACCCTTTTTTTAACCTCTTGCTCTCCCATGGAGGGGTTTGAACCCCCAAAATCACCCCCGTATAGAGTAAGGCTGGAATTTTTAACATTTTTGTATTCGTATCATTCAAATTACTCGAATATTCGAATAGTCGTTCGAATAATTTGAATATTCGAATATAATTTGAATAGTGCCGTTGAGAAAATATTCATATTCGAATACTCGATTAGTTGATTATATTCGATTTTGATTCCCAGCCTTAATAATAACTGGTATCGAAATACAAAACATACATTTTTGTTGCTTTGAGGATGGAGTAATAATTCAGATGAAACCCAATCCCACCTAACTCTGCCTATAGTGAGGCCGAACATACTTAATGATTCTGATGCAAAGGATTTTCTTTCCATAATTAATTTCCCTATTCGCTAAAAGACATTTTGTGACTTGAAATATGTTTTTGAATTTGCAATGTTCTTTCATTAACCACTTAATGCTAATTAACGTGTCTGAGACGTTCACTCCCACGCACGTTGACCACCCACAATTAATGTGAGCATGAAGTGGTTGAGATAATTTATTCGCCAAACTTTTCCATTATAAGTCAATTATTGAATTAGAAATGTAACATGTGGCACCATCCTGTTGAAACCACATTTCTTTCAAGTCAGTATCATCTAATTGATCCCTAAAATTGTTTCTTATTATGGGCCTTCAACATTTTCAAAAAGGAATGACCTAATCACAAATGTACACCGTACAGTTCATTTTTGAGGATGTATTGGTT
Source organism: Rhagonycha lutea (assembly GCA_958510855.1). Classification (NCBI taxonomy): domain Eukaryota; kingdom Metazoa; phylum Arthropoda; class Insecta; order Coleoptera; family Cantharidae; genus Rhagonycha; species Rhagonycha lutea. Next base: position 3,377,647 of record OY294042.1, read on the forward strand.
GTTCATGAATCACTTTTGGATTTTCTGATGACAAAATGCGGTAAAAGTGATATCTCCCAAAAATAATAAGTACAACTCTTAATGAACGACACGTTTTATATACTATGCAACTTATCTATTTGAAAATTTTCACCCCAAATATTTGTAAATAATGAAATTGATTTACAGAGGGTGAAAATAATATATTAATTATCGAATATTTAAATCGCATCTCCACCCCTTCCAACTTGAAGATCTTAAATATCACCCTACTTTTTCAAGTGAAAATTATAAAAAACGCTATCAAAAAATTTAAAATGATAGCTAAAATCGGTCGATTACCTATCAACTTCGATTACGATTAGGTTAATTTTAATATCTCGCGTGATTCACATATTTAGAATAAAAAATTACATTGTTTTTATTATAAATACTTTTCGTAATAACTTGAGAACGAATCGACCGACTTCTATTGTTTTTGCCACAAAAGATAGCATTTATTTATAGCTTTTGTTTGACGCATTGTCAAGGGTAGGATGATATTTAAGATTTTAAAGATAAGGGATGAGGGGGTACAAATCGTATGTTATTTGGTTTAGGAAATTTGCAATTTAGATTTTCGACCGATACGAAAGCTAAAGACTAAAAAACAAAAGGAAATTACAAATTGAAAATTTCAAGAATTTAAGCAGTGCAAATAATCGATCGATTGGTTTTCGATAAATACGTATTTGACGAAGTGCTTTTCCGTAAATTGATTTCGATCAATTAATTTCGACGAGTTTACTGAATACCGTACTTTGTCGTACCATTCTTTTCCTCGATTATTGTTTTGCTATGCTGGTGGTATTTCTTCTCAATCTTTCTCGTATATCTTGAAGCTAAATCCTAATTTTCCTTCTATGTATGTTTTTCCGTTTATGGAATAAAGAATTCCATTCTTTTTTGTTTCGTCTTTTCCAATATTCCAATGTGCTGCTTCTTCCTTGAAAGTTAGGTACTCTCGAACATTCTAAGCCGAAACAAAATTTTTTTCCTTACTCTGTTCTTGGTTCCTGTTTCTACACATTTTTTTGTTTTTTTTTCTTATATTTTTTTGTTCGATGTTTCACTAGTTTTTTTTTTATATTTCTCACAAGCATTACACCGTCCAACGCAATAACCATTACTCTTTTTTCCCTTCTTTATTAGTTCTTTTGCTTTTCATCCAATTTTTGTTTGGATTTCTCTCTTCACAGACTTAAATTATGTATCATATCAATATTTTAAAATAACCAAAACACACTTTGAATTCAAAATGCACTGTATGTATTGACAATACGTGAGTGGTGACCACGCAATTCGGACATTTCTTTCAGGGACCAAAATCGATAAAAATCGAAGGGAAAAAATTTTCTACACAATTTCATACTCCAGATTTTCACACATCTTTCTTCAACAGTCAGCCCCTTCCACATTTAAATAAAAGTAAGTAATCAGTAAAAATTAAACATGAAATTTGATTTTGGCTTTAGATAGTCCAAAATGAAAACGTGCTGAGGTAATATTTCTAGAAGTCTTTAAAGATTTGTTGTTCACGCTTTGGCAACAATTTTCCCAAAAGTTGTAAGCGTATTTAGTTAAAATTTATCTCTTCATAAATAATGATCAAACACCACTACGAACGGCTTAAATTTTTCCTCTTACGTCTTGTTTTCTTGTGACGTATAATATTTACATGTCACATTATTTGCATAATTTAATTTATTTGCGTTAATAATTCAAAAAGTTTAAGGTTTAGTAATTTTTATCATTCATCATATGAGGTTCATGAAAGTTTTTCAAGCCTTGGTTATTTAAATTTTTATTTTAGTCATTCTGCAAATATATACAGGGTGACTCACGATACCATGAATTACAAATTTTCAAGTCAGGTAGTAATTATGCACTTGAAAGATTAACACATAAGTGGTATCACTTTTATTGATTATATTATGTATGTACAAAAATATTTAATAATTTATGACTGGATGATTTTTAGTTTTTATTCGGTTAGTTGGGAAAAAGTTTTTGGTTTTCTTATTTTGTTGTTAAATCGATAAGCCGTGCTTATTAAACTTTGATGAATCTTTATTTACTTAAACTACCTACATATTTATTTAGGAATTACATAAAATTTTTGATATGGTTTTCAGTATGACTGTGAATCATAATATAAATAAAATGACGACAGATTTATTGCCTTTGTAGTTTACTCTCCCCGTATAAATTGTAGTCAAGAGGTTTTTTATTATTATTATTTTTTATAGTACTATCTGTTCGTATCTTCTATCTTATCTCATTAACATTTTATTATTTGTAGTTTGTATATGATAAGTCGATTTATATTGTCTTCTATACTAAAAACCGATTTTTGAAGTACCATTTTTGTTTGATTTCATTGAATTTGGAATGTGTCATAAGGAAGATTTGGGAATCTCTTATTTGTGTATTATTACTCAGAAATAGATATCCTGTTGCGTGTAAATGTGTAATGACTAACCAACGATCAAATAGGGATTCGATCAAAAAAATAAATATTGCAGTGTGTACATATACACACTGAATCACCCTCTTATCTATTTTGTGTACTTATGATATGCGGTTACCTAACAATCACTTGTACTGTATTTATTATTAGTTATCCATTTTTTATTGGGCTAGCATACGGTAATGCTTTCGACCACTATCCAAATTGTTCCTCATGCATTTAGTATGTTACACATTATTATATGTATCATTTAGACCAAGGTCTTCTGAGTCTCATTTTAATAATGCTCGACTATTAAGGTATCGTGCTAAAGCACCTGTGAAGAATGTTTATTATTCCGATTGCCTTTTAACCATCCCACACTAAATATAAACAAAATGCTTTACATTTTGGATCATTATTCATTTATGAATCATTTTTTGCTCTACAATTCTAACCACGTAGTGAATCCTAAGAAATTCCAATAAGGCAAAGTCTAAATTGTCTGCAAAGTTCACATACTTACGGAGTTACCCTTGTAACTATAATTAAATAAACCTAATTATAATATATTGGTCATAATTTCCTGATAGTTCAGAGTTACTAATTGCTCAGAAATTTTCTTCGGCCTAGTCATAAGGTACTATTTATGTTGGAACTTAAAATAACTTCAATATATTTTTGTTTCCAAATATTCACATCTTCCTATCAAATTTTTTCTTGGGAAACAAGCTAAGATAAACTTAACCTTAATTTTTTGTTGATTGGATATAAAATTTCGGGAGATTTTCTCTTCAACCATTTGGTCCTAGTTTTTGGAGTGTTGGAAAGTCAATTTCTACCGTGGTATATTAAAATTCAGTCCAAATAAAATGGAATCTGATTTTTCTATTCGTCGGATAGATTTGGGTAAACTATTTTTAAAAGTAGCCTTTGAGGAAAATGGGTCTAAAAATTTATCAAAATAAATCAAAAGTATCATTACTTATTTAACTATAAAGAAAAGAAGTAGGTATATCTAAAATTTGCCAAACAAAATATCACAAATAATTGGATTAGGCTGGACAGAATTCCGTAGCTAAATCAGAGTGAGTCTTAAAAATAGATATGGGGAAAATCATAAAGTTTACAAAAAATATAATGAGAGGAATGGAGAGAATAGTGGTGAGCCTAAGCATTTGAGAAAATCAATAAATGTAAATCTGCGAGAAACGGCAAAATTGTTGATTTGCGGAGCTAAAGTTGAGTAAGAATTCTGCCTGTGATGACCTAATATATAGCGAGATTGAACCTCCAAGAAAAGTAAGAAAGAAAAAAAATTACTTACTAGAAAACTCCACAATCATATTATGGTACAATGGTGGCTTAAAATATCAAAGAGGTAGCGGAAAAATGATGAAAGGTAATTCTAGGGTAAACTGGAAAAAATTTGGAAAACTATGTTGAATGGTAGATAAAAAGAGGTTGAGAAGAAGAACAAGGTGAATCGTGGAATGTGTTGTTAAATTACATGACGGACTGTGTATAAACCACGGACCTCTTAAAATAAAATGGACTGCTGATCAAGGTAAGAAAAGTGTGTCCACCTAGGAGGCCGCCATTTGTGGTGCAACTGTTTTACAGCCAATAGTAATTGAGCGAAATTTAAATTTTGACAGTTCATAACAAAGAATGAGGTTATCTTACTGCTGAAATGTGAAATACACTAATTTTAGCACCAACATAAACCAGTAAATATTTGAAATTTCCTAGAACTGCACCATAAGTGGCGGCGCCCATATATGCCTCACTTTTTTGGATTCATAGTCATATACATCAGCAGTCCATTTTATTTTAAGAAGTCCGTGGTATAAACCTAGCTTTAGAAAGCTAACCATAGCAGTGGCGTGTTCGCTGGTTGAGTTAAGGTACGTTTAGATCTAACACTTATTGCATGAACTTTGAACTTACTCTGAGAGTAAGAGAGACAAAATTTCTCTCCCACACAAATTTCATGCAATAAGTGTCAGATCTAAACGTACCTTTACGACGCGAAAATTTCTTGTTTAGATAGGCCACTTCAGCCTGGTGCTCCAGACCAACGTCTGTCGGTATAAAAAGAGAGAGCAAGTGTACTATCAGAGCGCGTCATATTTAAACCAATATTTAATTTGTAAATTTAATGTAGTATTATAATTTACTCCCACTGGGATTCGCTTCAGAATACTATACACAAAAAGTTTTAACATTTTGACCTTGCCGAATAATTAGTTAAAATTTATGCATTTTTGTATTGTTCTCAATATTAATTATATCGATCGATCAAAAATAATTTGGCAAGGGCACAATGTTACATTTTTTTTGGGGACGGTGTGTTTTAAACAAATTAATTTTTATTGCACATATGTTTCTCGATGGGAACAAAATTTAGTAGTACACTATAGCAGAAAGTACGTAATAACAGGGTTATTTTTCTATTCGAGTAATTATTTTGTAAAATTATTAGTGTTCGTTTTTGAAGTAGGACATTGGTAATTGCGACGTGTATAATACGACTTCTTGAATCTTCTAAGAAAATTAATTACGTATGAATCAGAGTTGTTGATGTTATGGTGATTCCCAACAAATTACATCGAAAAATGCTTTGTTTATACAATCATTGGTGTTTACATATATGTGAACTTGTTTTTTATTGTATTACCTAATATTGCGAATAGTTGAAAAGGGTTTTCAGAATTAATGATTAATTATATTACATACAATTTAAGCTTACTCATTTCGGCATATGTTTTGATACTCATCACTTATGACACAATACAAATATGTTCAATTGCAATAGCATTCGTGTTGTCTTTTATCGATTTGTTATAAAATACAATTGCATATTTTAATTTTATTGTTTAATCAGTTTTTTTATTGTTAATGCAAATTTTCTTTTTTTTTGGCAAACAACTTAAAATAAAGTGATCAACATAATATCATGAACTGATTTGGGTATCATTTTTTGCTCTAAAGTTTCTGCAAATCTCTATTTCCATATTATTTGGTCAATTGACGAAAAGAACTCCATTCTTAATTTATAGTATACCATACATCCATATTAATTAGATTTGTTACCTTGTATAAAACCAATTGACTTGTTTGAAGTTACCATTTCCGCTTTTTGTTAAATGAGGAAGTGATTGTTCTTTTTAATTTAATCATTGCCGTAATGTTAAAACACGCGCTTCTGTTCGGCAAAACTTTTTATTGGGTAATTTGGTTTATTTAACCTAATACTGACGATGATAATTGCCAAACAAAAGAGCTGGGAGGTGAATAATAGTCGAGTCAAAAGGAAGGAATAATAATTGTTCAGCTATTGCAAAAATGTAAATGAAACTTTGGCACCCCAATATTTAACCTGCATTACTCAGACTGTATAAATATCATACCAAGAATAATTTGTATGACAAATCATTTCTGATAGTATAGAAACGTAAAAATGATGATCCCGAAATCGAAAATGAAAGAAAATTAGTAGACAAGTCTGCGATAATTTGAGAATGTTGATAAAAATTAATCTATTGTATAGTGACTACCTCACCAGTCTGCAAAATATAAAGTAGCGATAAGCTAGCAACGAATGACTACTATGATCCATCACCAAGCGCCTTTTTTTATAATCTCACTGCAACCCCAAATTACTTTTGTTTTTTTAGTGCTGATGACAGTAAGTTATGATTGAGGGGATGACGAATGACTCATTTTGGCAAATCTTTCAAATTTTAATGAGACATAGTTTTCCCTGAATTATCTCATCCGTGATTGTTATATTCCATGGGTCATCATAATAAGGGAGGGCATACAGACGAGTGACTCACTGATATAAATACTACAACATACGGCGTAACAAAATGCACGAACAAAAGCACAATTTAAAGTAAACAAAAAATGCAGTAGTATACTCGAAGTTACCAGGGATTTCGTTATTCGACCTTCCAGTTACGGGTGACGCAAGGGCAAGCCTAGATCACCAATGGGCACTTATGAATGACGCATCGGAACCCCACCACATTCGACAGGTCATTCAAGCAACACTCGGTTTGTTTGATATACAGAGAGGTTATATGCCTCAAGTTCGCCCGTGATAACGTGGTTAGTGAATAACTGTTTTGTTTATAATTCAATTTGTGCCATTTTTATTCTAATACAACAAAAAGTTCGGACTTTATTTCAACATGAGAATCAAACGTCCAAATTCCTGCTTGGTTCTCAGGTTTAGGCCAATTTCCCAACAAAATACCAACAGTAAGTTACTTTATTTACGTTTATTATTATTATTATTTGCGACTCATTATTACAAAAAACTCTGTTATTTGTTCCCAATTTTTATAAAATTTTCCAAAAAGTTTTAAACCAACATTAGGTTAATTATTTACTTTTTTTATACAATTTTGCGTAGTAGATATATTTGGATTTTGTTTGAAAATTATTTTTTCCGCTCATGGAACCCTAATTTCTGAATTGGAAACCACGTGCAGCTGCTGACTGCCTTTCTCAAACGTTCGTTTTAAATTTTGTTTGTAATCCAACACGCAAGAGTCCCTTTTCCAAAAGGGTTCCAAAATTAATTAAACTCGAATTAATTTTCGAAAATGGGTAAAACTGTTCCATTTACTCAGATGTACATTATTCAGATGACACTTCATTGTCAATGAAAATTAACAATGTCATTGCGTCGTTTTTTTTAATACTTTACACTTTCGGGAACCTAATTCACTATTATAAATTTTAATGGTAATTTTCGGTTTTTTTAATTCATAAATGGAATAAATTGTTTCATTCACTTATTTAACTAATTCTGCGAATAAGTAAAACTGTTGTTATACAAAGTATAATTTTATTACCATTTGGGAAAATTGTATCTGTAATTGCAGCGGTAATTTCATTTTGTGGGGTTTTCAAAATTTGCAGATACTCAAATTAATCGATACAGCTTTCAAGATTCATCTGAAAACTGAACTGACTCGTGCAATTGTGAAAATTTGGTTCTGTATTTATATAAGTTTGGTCATTCGTTAAGGTAAAAAATGAAGAAACGAGCATATTATTACAAAATAGAAATCCATTTTCTTTGGAAAGCTATTGAACTTGAAAGGGTATTTTACAAAATTGAGTTTTGATTGATTTGTCAAAGATTGATTAAACAAAATCATGGAGTCACCCTCCATTAAGAACGGCTATTAGCTTTGATGACAACTATATTAATTTAACGCTCTTTGAATGTAAAAAGAAAATAGCATTACACATCGTCGTTAGTTTACCATTGTTGATGATGTCAAAACCAACGCAGTGTATGATTAAGGGCGCCTGTAGACAAAACCATTTTAGAGATGCAAATATTAGAATAGAATAAGATGTTATGGAATCAGGAGAGCACTAGGAAGCTACCCTTCCCTTCAGTAAAAATTTGAGCTTTGGTAGGGAATTACCTTTTTTGGAGCCCAAAGCTAAATACATTTTGGAATCGTTTTAACGATAATATAAAAATTATATTTGGGTCCTGATTCAGATTAACACCTGAAAAGTTGACAAACACCGACCAAACTGAAGTCCAGAGGAGTTCCCCGAATTTGACTAATGTTAGCAAGTTTTTACAATCCGGATTTTCACCAAGGGTTTAGTTGTAATATTACATTGTAAAGTTAAATATTCTTGTTATTAGTCACAGCACTGAAGTGAGCGACTGGTGAGAGTTATGGAGGGGAAATTCAATTGGCCCGATTATAAGATTAATTCCTGGAACTTGACTTCCGTCTTAGTTCCATTCCAGAGATATTCAAATATTATTGGCTGACATACGCACATTATTACAGTTCGGAATATTTGAACGGAAGCGGTATAGAATGGAGACGGAACGTATAAGTGGGAATTAGCCTTTAAGGGGTTATATCCACTTAAATTGAGAGATTTTTGTGTTCTTTTTAGCCATGGTAACCAAAATTTATTGAAATACTCTAAATAATATCGATTAACTAGTAGGTACATAATTCGAGGTACTTGTATACATTTTTTAATGGAAAATCTTTACAACTGGGGGGAAATATGGGAAATGGCGAAGATTTTTCCAAAAACAGGGTTAAAAATTTCAGTTTTTTGACATACTAATCGATACTCTTTAGTGTATTTCAATAAAATTTTGTTAACATAACTCAAAAATCTCTTAATTTTCCCAATTACAAGTAGATATAACCCCTTAATAGTTCTAAATGCGTTGCGAGGTTATCTTACCCTCCACAACAAAAATCCAAAATATTCTTCTCGTTACGTCATCACTTTTTCTGTAACACCAAGTATCTAGCTGATTCTAGAAACCAACACAAGTATTGGTAGGTGACGTCACGTGTATCTAACCAAAACGCGATGACGTCAGTGAAATATCCAGGGCTATATATACGGGGGTGGTTTTGGGGGTTCAGCCCCCCCGAGCATAAGTAATTATAAAGATTTATTAATATTAAAAAAATATATTATTATTATTGTATCCCCCCCATGACCAATGTCTAGTTACGGGCATGGAATTATTTTCCTTCTTTTATACTTCAATTTATTGATTTTTTGGTTCAACCTGGCAGTGGAATACAACTAATTTCTATGTTTTTTTTTCTGTTGTTTTACTCTATTTGCAACATATTTATTCATGTAGTGTTCGTGATACCCAGTGATAGGGGTATTGCAGCTACAACGGAGAACTGAGTCAAATTCGAGCGATAAATCACTCTGAAAAATGGTATAGAATTATAATTATATAAAATAATTGCTAAAATTCCAAAATTTCATGAGAATTCCACAGCGACTCACCCCTTAGTCGAATTGTACCATACGGTAAATCTGTGAATTATGGAGAACGCAACGGAAAATGAATTACATTTTCCTATAGTAAGTCATCTTAACTCCCGACAAGTTAATCGCCAAAGTCAGGGAGACCTGAAAGGTCTTATTTCTTATATACAATGGAACTTCGATAGCTCGTAGTTAAATGTGGTACAAAAGAAGTTCGAGTTATCAAAAAAATTAGCTATTGCAAACGCATTTTGTTCGAGTTACCGAAGTTTTAACTATATTTCCAGTATAATATTAAATTATATGCTTAATTAACCAATAGCCAGAATCGCGGAAAGAGATTGGGACACTCCTAAAATTTAAAACACCTCCACTCATGAAGTGGGAAAAATGTATGTTTTGTATTTGGATACCCGTTGTGATTACCTAAATACATGTCCAAATTGATATACCTAGCTCATAATTGAAATAAATTTTGGGATCCAAGGTCCAATTAATTTCATTTTCAGGGTAAAATAATGTGAACTTCGGCCAAGAGCGAGCAAAAGTTTTAAACCTTTGCCCTTTTGGCCAGAATGCGTTTGTCATTTATTTACCCTGATGATACAGCGGATGACGAATTGTTGGTCATCCAATAGTGTCGATCGTTGGCCTGTCTACGCATTGTTTGAGTCCTACCATAACATAAAATAATTGCCAATTTTTTTCAATGTCGGATGAAGGTACTTCTCAGTTTGTTCTAAATTAATTGGCTGTCAAATAACTTGATCATTGTAGACTTATACAAATCCCCAAGCGACTAATAAAATGTCTGGATTGCGAGTTCCTTAGGAAATGATTTATCCGATTCTGCTAGGGTGTTAGTTTTTTAGTCACGATAAAATAATTGCATCTACAAACTGTATTATGAATAATAGGAACAGTTTTGGGTGCAGCTTGTCTGGTATTAATTTAATATTTAAAAAGGAAGTAATTTCTCGGTTCATTTAATTTGATTTGATGTTGTGTGTATGTGGCCATTAGTTTGACCATCTGAGATAACAAGAATGTATGGACTTAGATGGTCGACATTTGAATGCGGTCAAACTTTTAATTTTAACGGAATTTAAAATACCTCAGGTTGATCGCATAGCGATTTTAACGCCGGTTAATGCAGGTAACCTCGAGTATCCTTTCAAGGCAACTCGCAAAACAGGTACTAATTTTAAAATCGCTTATATCTTAAGTTTTTGTTATTATTTGGTTATTGAAGTATTAAACACAATGTAAATTGGTTTTTGTTATAAAGATTGCAATACAATTGAGAAATCAAGGTTAACGTGTACGTACCATGTATGTATGTACATTATATACTCGTACAACATACATCTGCTCATATTGACGAACCGGTAGTAATAAACCCCAGCTGTTATTACAAGACTGGGTTGACAAGCAAACATTGTTTTGTTGGAAAGACGTGGGTCAGAAGCTATATGAGTCATTTTATTTTTCAGGAGGTCACAGAGAGTTCCATCGTAAACATAAGGACTTGTGCGAAGATACGTTGGTGTCTGGTTTGAGCTATCGAGGACTTCCATCATCGGCATCTTGCCCGGCACTTGCAGACATCGATTCACATCCTGTTTCCCGTGTACTTCCTTATTTATATTTGGGAAATAGTAAGGATGCCACAGATCTCACGTGTTTGCAAGATTTAGGTACCACTTACATTTTAAACGTAACCTCACAATTACCTGGATATCACGAAGAATGTGGAATTACGTATAAACAAATTCCTGCAACGGATTCGGGACAACAAAATCTTAAACAGTATTTTGAAGAAGCCTTCGAATTTATCGGTAAGTTTCAAAAAGTGGTTGGTTGTGAAGCTAACCCAAGGAATCATGACCGGGCGGAGCTAATGTGCAGAAACGAAAATTAGTCCCTTCGACTTTATGTTAGGTTACGTGTCATCTACTGCGCAAGATTTTGGCTCCGCCCAGCCATTATTCCTTGGGTTAACTTTAGTAGATAATCAAGTTGATTGTATAACATTCAAATGAATGACCGAGAGAGGAATTTGGTTGCAATGTTATATCTTATATTCCATTTTCAACTGCTAAGTTTACAACTTTCTCTTCAAAGGTTGTTGGCAAATCTTTTTTTATTGCGAATGTCCTCGAGCGTATCGGAAAGAAAGCTGCTACTACTACATAGCTTGTAACCTGCTAATGAATGACCGCGTTTGATGTAAGGGTTTGGCGGGGTAACGGCCTTGTCAACAGTTTTGAGTCACTAGCATTACTCATCGGTGCTTATTGTTTCTGAGGGCCGTTGCCCGCCGTTCCCGTGACTCATCCATCAAACTTCATCCCGATTATGCGTCAACCATATGCACATTGCATCGGGTTAGGTGCCTTAACGCTTTTCTATTGTATACCTACACAACGGACATGGAGATACAATTGATAATAAAGAGCGGGATCGAAATCACACCATGAATTAGCGTTGCAATAGGGGAACTAATCATAATACAATTTTGAGTCATCGAGGGCTGTGGGCTATTTATTGAATGTATGGGGTGCTTTAGAATAAGTGCTCTAAACGACCAGTGTTCGTCCCCTTTCAATTAAACATAGCTTTAGTCATCCAACATGCTATTAAAACAATTTGGATCTCAATTAGGAAAACAACATTGACATCTATAAATACTTCAATCGACTTGTGTTTTTTTTTATTATCGACTTTTATCACACGTGATTAGGATAACTAAACATATTACAATATTTCAATTCTATTTTTTTTTACTAATTTGAATATTATCTAATGTAATTTTCTCATATTAGTCACTCCAAAATTAAAAATGTTTATTTTAGACCTCATATTTCCTGTCAAGTTTAAATTTACTTAAAAAGTTAATACTGTTTGTAGGTATTATCTGGCTGACGGTATTTTTAAACTAGGGTGTAATGGGGTGTGTGCGTCAGAAGCAGATTTCGCATTGGATGACTCATACATCGTCCTTCCTCATGCGCCTGTTGCATGGCAATAAATGCCCGACTTGTTTTGTTTACGTGCTGACATACCCGCACATAATACCGAAATTTTTAAATTTACACAATTTGAGCATGGCAGTTGAGATTAGGCAACCAAAACACTCGAGTGTTTTCTTTGTTATACAACTGCGACTTTTTAGTTTTTACATTTAGGAAGTATGAATTTCAATTTATGGATATACATAAATAAGGCAATGGTTACATTTGAATAATTAAGCTTAGGTATTGAACTTTGATTGGAACGTGTTGCCAAAAACGTCAAAATGAATCTTTTCTTACATCGACACATGAAACTGGAGCTTTATGTGGACGATAACCCCTGATTTCATAACAAATCTAACGAGCCGTTAAAACTAACGGTGGATTTCTATTGGCTTGTTAGAGCTAACTGAAAACTTACGTTTTCTGTTTGTTAGCACTTATTAATTACAGTTTTTTAGGCAAATACATTATTGTGTTCATTAATGGTAGAAATCGGCCAATCGCAAAATGAATTTCAAAAAATTCCCATTATTGCAAAGAATTTTAAAAAATCTGCAGTTGTTTTTCTAAATCATTGTTGGATCACGCTACAGATTTTTAAAATTGCAGACATTAAAAATTGCATCCAAATTTAATTAAACTCTTGAAGGTTGTCAGTTTATTTACACGAAATGATGTATGCGTCACGAAATGAATAACTTAATTTAATATTTTTTTAATTTAATTTTGTACATAATCTAACCACAGATTAAGTTTCTTGCGGTTTTTGCGTTTGTACCTAAGATATTAATACTAGCATTGTTTTTGAAAATTATTTAATTAAAATTTTGAAATTAACAAGCTAAGGAAACATTATTAGAATCGCCAAAATACAAAAAAAGGAACTAAATAGCCGCTAATAAATAATAGCCCCCCCCCCCGCCGTTCATTATTTAACAGATTTATATAATATTATATTCATCCACCCTACTGAATAGTTAAACATCTTTTATAATGAGTAATATTAATAACTCCCCCTTTCCCAGCATTAGAATAATTAAAACAGTAAATGCAGAAACTGAATATGTCCATTTCAGTAGTTTTTAGTATATCTACGAACAGCCTTGTTTTAAAAAATTATGTTTCCGCTAATATTTGCTCAAGTTTATAATAATATATTTATTGAAATACGACAATATTGTTGCGAATTTCGAAATTTCGAATATTTTTTCAACCAATTTTATTGTTTGAGTGTTAGTTGATATACAAAACACGAAAATATCGTTTATTTGTTAAAAAATGTGTATTTTTTTGATTTGATAGTAACAAAGTTTTTATTTTCAGAGGAAGCAAGGAAAAAAGGTACAAGGGTATTACTACATTGTCAAGCTGGTGTATCCCGTAGTGCAACGATAGCAATTGCGTATATAATGAAATATAAACAGTTATCAATGGTAGAAGCGTATAAAATGGTAAAGTCTATTAGACCCATAATATCTCCTAATTTAAATTTTATGGGTCAGTTGTTGGAATTTGAACAAAGTTTACGAAATCAAGAATCTGACTGTAAAACGCCATGCCATCCATATTATTGGAGTCAGCAACCTAGTGATGAAGTAACACAAGGCTGTAGTGTTTAACCGTTTAAATTAGGACAATACGGGTAGCACTGAATTTTTGCAGTGCCTTGTGAAACGTATTTTTAGTCAACTCGCCATCGGATTTTAATTCTAGTCGCATATTTGGGATTAAGGCTGTGTAACCAGAGAAGATATTCATTGTAGATACACAACGGTACTGCGTAACTTTAAGTTGTAGTACTGATTTAGATAAAAGTGTTAGATTAATAATGTGGGATCGTGTATAGAATATTATTTATTACCAAATTGCAGCTACTATTTACGATATTAGCCTGACATGCTTATCCACTAATGGCTGCACACAGACTTAGAAATATAATTGACATATTTGTAAAATAGGCAGCCACTTCTACGAGCATAAGTATTAGTTTATTACATTTGTTTATTGTATATACAACATTACATGTCTAATTTTTTTGTCATATTTTTTTATAGTTTTGCAAAGCAAATTACTTAATATAGCCGTGGGCAGCACTTTCAAAATGTTAAAAAAGTTACAAAAAATAGAGTTGGCATTTTTTTTTCTTCTTTATTGTGTTTGTTAATTTTATTATTTTGAGTTGGTTTTATTATTTAATAAAGTAAACACTTAAATGTTGCCATATATAATATATATTTAATGATGTAGAATTTTAGCGTACAAAATTGCATTTTGTAAAATGCAAAAATATTTTTTGCATTCATAATTTTGTGTGAGTGCATATTATTAAAAATGTTTATTTATTTGGGATCGTTGCATCTTTCGTTGTGATTTTCGTCATAGATTTTGCTGCACGATTAACATCGAGTATGTATGTTTCCACGTTGAAACTTTTTAAAGGTTCTATAATGGTAAATAATGACGGTTAATTTGATTATGTGTATAAGAATGTAGGATAGCGATGCTATGGTATTAACAACATTATAAACTTGTGCCTTGATATTTATAACGTCAACTTGATTTGATTTTAGTGCCAGTTCAAACCATCAACTTTTTTCAAATTCTATTTGATTCATTATTGTAATATATAATATATATTTTAAAATGTAATTCTAATATTCAATTGTCATGTTTTTTTTTTTACAAATTATATATTTACCATTAAGAATGATTTCGTTTGAACTGTGCCATACTATTGACTGATTTGTGAAAGTGTACATAAATAATGTGACGTTGTTCTGTTTATGAATATTACTAATAAATGCATAGAGAAGCTCATTTTATTTTATATTATCGCATAACTTTCCCTATAAGAGTACGAACAATTACTCGAATCCTTTCAATTTTATGTTGAACATTTAAAACAGTATAATAATTTTTAGATCAAATCAATGCGGATTTATAATAAAATTGTCATTAAAGCTCAAATTAGATGATAAAATTATAAATTCCCATGCGCCAGGACTCCAGAATGTGTTCCGAACGTGTTCAGGATTGTCCGCAAACAAAGCTATTGTTACAATCAAGTGCTTAACCATAAATAAAAAATCTGATATGACACAACACAGATTTTCCCATTTGAAAGAGTCAATAGTAACAAATTACAATTCCCCCTCCCCAATTGGCAGTCTGTAAGTACGAGCCTGCGGCCTCAACAGCAATTACCTACCTTCTTTTTACTCTCAAATTAATTAAAAATTCATTTACCCCTTAACTTGAAAAAGCCAATAAAATGGTATATTTATCCTCTTGCACCTGATCACAACCGCCAGCGCCAGGTTGAGAAAGGATTCAATAATCAGTCATTTAACTTATTAGTTAATTATTAAAAATCACCGAAATAAAAATAAAGAATATTTTTAGCAGAAGCATTTCAAGCAAAAACTGATCAGCTCTTATTCCCCCCCCCCTCGTATTGTCCGTCAGTAGGTAAGGTACAGGCAGGGAAGGTGCATGTCGCCAGCTCCCCCATTTCGAATTTTGAATCCAAAATGGTATAAATCGTTTGTACCTGTTGGTGGAAAAATTATTTTCGTTTGTACCCAAATAATTATTAAGAAATTTCAAAATTTCGCTGGGGGGATGGAGACATACTTTTTTGAATTTTCGGATTTAAAATAGTCTAAATCTTTTGTATTTCGTTTGTGGTTGTTTGTGCAAGTCTTAATTTCGTTTGTACCCAAATAGTTTTTGAAATTTTCAAGAAAGACATTGATATACATGATTCGATTAATGAGATTCTGAGAAAGATGAAAACCAAAATACCGTAAACCGGGGTAACTTTGGTACAATTTTTACAGTTTTTTGGTTATAAAATCGTAATTAGTTATCAAATTTAGTTGGCAGTAGGATTGTATAAAAGTTCTACTGGGACTACATAAAATCTACATAGAATTTATTACTTTATAATTTTCACAATTGAGAAAATGGGCCTTAAAAGTGTCCCAAAGTTACCCCGGGTAGCGGGGTAACTTTGGGACAGGAACTTTTTTTATGGATATCTTTGTTTAAAATACATTTTTATCAATTATAAACCTAACTATGATAAAGTAGATTAAAAATTTGATTTCGGTAGGGAAAAGTTGCATTTTTTTAATCGGTCAAGGGACAAGGAAACGGGAAATTAGAAAAATGGTGCTTGAACAAATAATTTGTTTTATTAAAAACAAAAAACAACATTTCCTATATTAAAAAGGAACAAATTAGGTAAACTTAAATAATATAGGTAGATACAACACCTAGGTAACTTAAATAATCTCCATTCATTCTGGAACATCGGCCGATGAGTCGTTTCTTTACTTTAAGACATGTACCAAAGTTACCCCTGAAGGTTACGACTTTTTATAAAATTATTTATATTTCACATGTGTTTCGACTTTTAAGATTTTTCTCTATTGTAAAACTGTGACAGAATATTGCATTTTTCGATCCTCTTACTCGAATTTAATTAATGTTGTTAGTTTCACTCCAAAGATAGAAAATATACACACTATGCACTAAACACCTGTTTCTGTGAAGGTCAGTTTTACACCTCTAGGGGATTCCTGCTAAAAATAAACTGCGCTAAATCACATAAATTAAGAGTTAATACTCTACTTTTAGTGATAAAATGATAAAAAGGCCGATTGGTACTAGAATTATTGGTATATAGAGGGAGAAGTAAAAAATAATGCCGGTGTCCCAAAGTAATACTGCTGTCCCAAAGTTACCCCGTTTTACGGTAGTCTCAATCGTTTGTACCTGTTTGTGAAACAATTATTTTCGTTTGTACCCAAATAGATATTGAGAAATTTCAAAATTTAGCTGACTGAGTGGGGGGGGGGAGGACATACTCAAACGAAAAAAATAGAAGCTTGTTTAGGCTCTAACGTCTGTCACCAATTTCACCCCAAAATTCAAAATAAGAGAAAATAGAAAAACATGTTGTCTACCCCCTCTCAAACGAAAAACATGGAAGCGTTTTTAGGCCCTAACGTTTGACACCAATTTCACCTCAAAATTCGACTTGGAGGGGGGGAGCAAATCGACGTGTTTACTTTCAGAAATGGCGTTAAATTTATTAGTTACTGTAGACACGCTGCCCCCCCTCCAACTAGAATTTTGTGGTGAAATTGGTGTCAAACGTTAGATTAGAGCCTAAATGAGATTCAATTTTTTTCGTTTGAGCCTCAACCGTCGCAAAGTTATTTTATTAAAGTAGACATGTTTTTCTATTTTATATCTTATTTTGAATTTTGTGATGAAATTGGTGACAGATGTTAGAGCCTAAACGAGCTTCTATTTTTTTTGAGAATGTCTCCAGCTAAATTTTGAAATTTCTCGAAATCTATTTGGGCACAAATGAAAATAATTTTTTCACAAACAGGTATAAATAAAAGAAGTACAAGCGATTGAGATTGAGACTATATTGGTCTTCATCCGGTAAGTTTTTCCCAGAATCTCGTTAATAATTTCATACTCGTATTTCTTGAAAATCTCAAATACTATTTGGGTACAAAAGAAAATAAAACTTGCACAAACAGGTACAAAGAAAGTACAAAAACGATTGAGATTATTTTGGTCTTCAACCGGTAAACTTTTCCCAGAACCTGTTTAATCAAATCATGCGCATCATAATGTCTTTCTTGAAAATATCTCAAAAACTATTTGGGTACAAAGGAAAATAAAACTTTCACAAACAGATACAAACAATTATATGTCAAACTTCATCCTGTAAGTGTTTTCCAGAATCTCGTTAATCATATCATGCTCGTCAATGTCTTTCTTGAAAATCAAGTCTCCCCAGCGAAATTTTGAAATTTCTCGAAAACTATTTGGGTACAAACTAAAATTATTTTTGCACAATCAAATACAAACGATGCACGATTTAGACTATTTTGGATTTAAAATTCGATATGGGGGGGGGCGACATGCACCTGGCAGGGGTGAGCAAAAGTTTGCTTACAGTTAAATTTGATAAAATAGAATGAAAGTTGAATATTACTGCGCGTAACTTGCTCGGTGTTTTTGAAAATTTACAACAATTACACAATTAAAACAATATTAAACAACATTATGCAATATATTGCGTAGATCTCATAAAGCTGCATATTTACAATACTTTACACATTTGGATCTTACATAGTAATTAAAATAAACAAATATCGGATGTGGTTGTACGGCTTTCGATCTCACTGGGTGAGAGATGTGACCATCACATCACTTTATCAATAATCTTATGGTACTATAACATCCGATAAATAGTACAGGTAGTTTGGTGTAGTGATTAGGGAGTAGAGATATAGAGCTATAGATCTAAAGGTCCAATCCCGATCGCTCCTAAATTGATCTGTGCCGTAAAAGGATATTTTCGTAAATAAATAAAGAAATATGCACTTATTATTCCATATTTTGCATACTAATTCAATTATGATAGATACTAAATATGAAATTTAGTTGTGAAATTCGTAATTCAAATTTCTCTTGATTTATAGAGTCCTTTGACCACGCTTTCCTGACAAGATTGCCCCTTATACCTTTTTACATTATTTATATTTTCCTACGTTCCATTTTCAATCTTCTCATTTTTAGAATTTTTAATAATATTTATTTTAAAATTATAAAAATTTATAATTTTTAACATTCCAGTTAAGTTATTTTTGTAAATTTGATCCAAATTGTGTCAAAACTTGATATATTTTTGGATTACTTACGGAAGAACGGAAGTAAGTTTATTTTTCATTCGCAACCTTGAGATACAAACAGCTAATAAGCAAAATACTTCCTTGTAACAGAAAAATTCAAACGTTGCACAAAATTTTTAATATAAGACTTCGTTCGACTTCCTCAGTTGTTAGAGCAAAAAAAAACTATTTAAAAAGTCTTCAAAATGTTAAGTTACGTTGTGCTCTCAGCCGTTTTGGTTACAATTTTCTCAAATGTTAGTAATTTTTTATTTCCATCTTTTTCCTAATTATGAGAAAGAAAAAGTTTTGATTGTTAAAAATTTTCAGGGTGTCCTTTCAGATGGAATGGGTGCTGGAATACCAACTAAAGAGGAACAACTTAAATTGCTTAAAAATATGGAAGAATTATTTAATGAGGTCAAAGTTTTGGTGACCGATGAAGGAGTGGCAACTGATGCTGCAGTTATTAAGGATGTACAATCCACAGTCGATAGAAGCCTGGAATACTTGGACATCATGGAAGATTTTGCCCTTTTAAGTAAGTCTAAGTATACTTTATTTAAAATATTTACAACCGTAATTTTTCCAGAATTAACTTGCTCATCCCATGGAGAAGATTGCGATAAAGTAAAAGTAGATATCAAAGTTATGGCAAATCAATGCGAAAATAATTTACAGTACTGCTTGAATGAAGCTACTGAATTTGTTCATAATAACACCCAAATTGTTACGGCCGCAACAGATGAAGCCATGAATAAAGGAAAACTCATGATGAGCACCTTGAGTAAATGTTCAAAAAAGCCAGGATTACATCAAATTTCCTGTTATAAAAAAGTTGTAATGTCGGATGCATTCCCTGTGAAATCCATTTTATTGGAGACCATGCAAATCCATAAAACCGGACACTTGGAATCTATTGCAATAAGATGGAAGGCTGGAGAATGCGTTGATGAAGCTTTGACAATTTGTCACGAAGAACTTTCAGAAATTTTAAAGAACGCCAGTGATATGTGTACATAAAATATATTGTTAATAGCTGAAACGTTGTTTTTTATTTATTGATGTAAATTATTATGGGATTTCCCAAAATAACAAAGTGGAATTTTCTCATAAAAGAAAAATTATTGTTTGTGAAGTCAGGAACGAATGAGTTTTTTTTGTGGAGATTGAAGTTGGAAATGCTCGGAAGTTTTTCTCGTTGTCAGGAATTTAATCTCAGTAGTAAAGGATAGAATATTCCTGACAGATTTTCCTTTTATTTCTTTGGGCGTTAGTTGCCCATACCCCAAATATTTTAGTCTAGGTTGTGGAGATCTTAGATTTATTTTCTTAGAGTAAACGGAACTAATATTCTCCAAGTATCAACTCAGATTTCTTTTTTCCCAACCATGGACCGGCCAAAATGTTGTAAAACAAACATAGCTGCTCAGTTGGCACGAATTTAGCTATCTTTTGGTTGTTTGCCTTACAAAACTGTAATCATTTCAATTTCTTTCAATTAAAAAATCTATTCCAATGTTAACAATAGATATCCGGTTGAGAATCAACTACAAGTGACTTTGAATGACCGCAAAATGGTAAAAAAATTTTGGAAAAAAAAAATGAAAGTTATATATTTTTGATTGATTATTATTATTGGACGAAAGAAGATTTTGATTTATGATTTTGTACTTGTCCTTGGTAATTTCTTTTTGTGTGAATAAACTGCAAGCATTGACCCTAATGTTGGTTTACCATCTTTCTTTAGCATAGCTCGAAGATATATGAATATCTTGTTTCAGAATCGTGATAAGTTTAGAATGCATAATATATTATTTAATGGAATATTTTGATGTACTCAATTTACTTCTGGTAGAGGTAATGTAGTACATATGAATATGAAACGAAACCGCAATGTCAGAACGAAGTGCCTAGAAAATTAATTTCCTTCGATCATTTGCGAATTACTGTCATCCGCTTTCGGATTGTTGTTAGTGGAGGAGTGTCCAAATTGTATTCATTGTGTACAAGTTTAATTTAACGTTAATTTTAATTTTCAATGACAAAAAATATTGAATAAACCGTGTCAATATAAAAAAAAGCAGACCAAATTTTCGTGTTGATGTTTTGTTGTGCCGTCAAGCGTATTAACAGTTCAAATGTGATATTTTAAAAATATATTTATTTACTCATTTTATTTGAAAATACAGGTAAGTTTAAAATTAGAGCGTAATTTTCTGACCTTTTCCAAACGAAAATTTTAATTATTACCTTAGATACTTTTTTGCAGAAGAATAAGAATTTTTCAAAATTTGTTTTTATTGTTGGTCATGGAGAAACCCAAACGAAGGTTATTCAATTAAACACCATCAAATAACGTAAACAACTTCAATTATGGCTTTATTTTTTAAACAATTGTACATAGTAGTTTTTATAATTTTGTAGTTTTGGTTTTCGATACTAGAATTAAGCGGTTTGTTGTAATTACATGTATGTAGGTCAAACAAAGAGTAAAATCAAAATTTAAAAACAAACATTTGAAAATAAATTTAGCAATATTTATTACATTGTACGAAATCTGTTATGTCATAATAATACCTACGAATAAATTAACAAATATATTAATACGAAATTGCTCTTTGATCAAATATGTAGGAACTTATGAAATATTTATATTCATATACCATCCAATTTAATGATTGTTTTCGGTTTGATATCGAGGGGGAAGTTTAAAACTGTAGGTTTTACCCGTCAAATGGTGATGTAAAACCAGACAAATTTGAGTCTCATTTTTTAACTTATGCTTTGGGCAAAAATAAAAAATGTTTCTTGAATTACTCGCTGTGTGCATTTTATCATCAGTAGGGGAAAAGTGGGACGCTTGATCCTTAGGGAGACTTGATCATTTGCTTTAATTTGGTCACTTCTATGACCAATGACAAAAAATTCTATGGATATGCCAGTTTTTGTGGCACTTTAGAGTGTAACCTCTAAGTTTGTTCCAATCACTTCAAGTTTGTTACTTCAGCATATAATTAAATGTGCAAACATTAATTATTTAAACTTGAATACAGAAATGTCACGAAATTTCATTATTTGGCATTATTAAATTATCAACATCAAGTTTACCAAAGTTTACCATTTAATGTTGCTGTCAAGTCTTTCTGGCTCTATTATTAGTAGTCTACGCCCAAATCGCGTTCACCTTTTTGCGTCATTTTTCCTGATAATCCACGTTTCTGAATCATGGAGCAGAATGGGAAACACAGGTGTCTTCATCAAGGTTTTTTGGTGTTGTTTGCGATGTCTCTATTAGCCTATATTTTTTACTTGCTTTTTACGGTGGATTTGGCTACTTCTGTGCAGCGCCTGATTTCTGGTGTGAAATTATTCTATTTGATCTTCTCTTCTTCTTTAACTTCTTTGAGATTATTCTACAGTTGTTCTACCAGCAACTGTGTAAAGTTTCCTTGCCACTATTGGCAAGGTTTGCTAGTCTTGCTAGGCTGGCCTTTAGATGTGCCTGTACCCTGTTTTTTCTGTTAATGATGGAAATTCATTAACCCAGGAGAACCACCGGCTTAACATGCCTTCCGAAGCACGTAAACTAGTTATAAGAAAGTGGTTATAAGTGGTTTATTTGAAGCTTTTTGTCAACAACGATCACCTTTATTTTTATTAGTTGATGTGCAGCCCATATTTGGGATTTGAATTTCCAATCTCTAACCATTCTTGCTGGTTTCTCTGCACTGCTAGTCAGGATTTTTACACCACTTATTGTGAAGCCAACATCCCAATCCTCTAGTACTTGACGTATTATAGCTACGCTCTGTCTAACTCTCCTTTCAACTCTGCATGGATTCGACGTTCGTCGATTTTGACCATCGCTTTGTCGTTTTGTACAGATCCTCTATTAATTGGTACACCCATACTTTCCAAGATTTCTCGATAATTAGACGTATTATATTGAGTATCTTCCGTGAACCCTACCTAGTCCGCTGCCATTTGCCATGTCAGATAATATTTTAAACAATGTTTGATCACATTAACTATAAAGGAATGGTTGTATTAAAGATTTCACGGAAAATTAATTCGTTTAGGAGAGGTCCATTGATGGAATAATCCAATAATTTAATAATGTATTTTATTTCTTAATGAACCATTAGGAAGTCATATATTGCACAGAGTGGAGCAGAGTCGAGGTCAGGAGTGTGTAAGCGGTGCCCTCGCACCAGGCGCCTAATCAATGGGGGAGCCGTGACCCCTGCAAATTAGAATTCCAGACCCCCGAGATTTATGCGGAAGAGCATTACTACAAAACGCAATTATTAGCTAATTTTGTTATAGCAAAATTTTTCAGTGACTTCTTAAGATAACAAAATTTTAAACATTTTTAAATTTCGCACTTAATCGAAAAGTACCTGGGTGACCGATCTCCGATCGTAACTATTCTTATTTTTGTTTACAAGAGAAAGACTTCTTCTTTTTCTTCTTCTCCTTTTATTTTTATATAAAGACTGTAACAAATTTTTGTAAATTCATTCCTTCTTCTTCTTCTTCTTCAGGTGTCATTAAATTTTTCATTAAAGCTCAAATTAGATGATAAAAAGTATAAATCCGCAGACGCAGTAGGATAAAACGTAACCGGGATTATTATAAATTCTAAAATTTGTTGTACCAACCAAGGATATTGACGCAATTTTGATTTTCAGTATTGCACCAATATAGAGCCAATATTTTTGTTACATGGGACATGGGTAATTATTTTGAGTTGGAAATGTTACATGGACGTTTTTTTGTTACAAAGTTGTTTTGAACATATTGCCGTATTTACGTCAAAAAGTAAAATTTGATCGCAATATAATGCAGTTTAAGGGATCCCAAAAAGTGTTCCGGGGGGGGGGGAATTGCCCCCTTTGTCACCCGGTATCAAATTTTCTAGAGCTAAATTTTAAAAGTACGTCTGAGTGATTAAAAATCAAAAATTATATCAGGATTAAAATAAAAGCTAGAACAACAACGTGGTGTTTTTTTATAAAAGTTGAAAAATATAGTAAAATAAATGAAGATATAGCGAAGTAAATTAGCTACATCGATGTTTCGAATGTTTAATTTTTCGATTAATTTTAAATATTTTCTTGTATTCTTGATGGTGTGATTAGCCTGACGAGGGACAGAATCCCGAAACATCGATGTAGCTAATTTACTTCGCTATATCTTCATTTATTTTACTATATTTTTCAACTTTTATAAAAAACACCACTTTGTTTTTAACCCCTCCCCCCCGTAGTTTTCAGTTTTCTCATTTTTTCAAATATTCTGTTTGTACCTTGTCACAAAAAGATTAGAATTGTTCTTTTAGTGTTTTTAAATAAAATTTTCTTGTATATTGTTCTTTACTTACAGTTAAAATCTAATATTTTAACGTCTAGTTAAGTTTTTTTTTTAATTTATATTTAATAATTTGCTTCGGGAAAGTTCGCGGTTGCACGATTATTCGTTCGCTTCCTTAGTAGGTCGCGAAAAGTAACGGCCTACTAAATCGCGGCCTACTAAATCGTGGTTTATCCGCTATTCAAGTCGCTTTTTCTCGAGAAAATGAATTTTCCTAAAGATGAGACCCTGTCAGTTCAATTTGTAGACCCACAAACCGAAAATCGAAATCGTTAGGGCTGTTTTCGAGAAAGCCATTGCATACATATATACAAGAATTGCTCGTTTAATGTTATAGGATGATGCAAAACTAGATAGCAAAAACTGATAACCCAAATCTGTTGTTCACTCTGATTAGATTAAAAAATTGGTTCAGAATATGTTTATTACTTTTTTGTAATTTGGGGGACTTCTGCCCTCCAAGATTCTTGAATTTGTCCTAAGAGTAGGGTGGCCCGAAGAGTAGAAGAGGTGGTAAACTGCTATTGGAACTCGGAGGTAGCATAATAGACCCAATTTTTGGATCTAAATGCGCGAGAATTTTGATTTGGCCCCCACAACTAATCAAGAATTAAAATTAAAATTAGTGGAATGAAATACGAAACTAGGGAACCATGTAAAGAGTTTGGCCTGACAAAAAATTGAGCACAAGCTCAATCTGACCGCAAAACTTATTAATTAAACATTTTTCCTTTTAAATGTAATATTTTCGGGAATAACCGATTTCTGAGATTTCGCAAAACATGTTTATCGACACTATTAATTTTTTACTATTGTTTACAAAAAGTTTATAAATTCTACTTAAGCTGAAAACTGGTTTTTCACAACTCGTGCAGAATAATGTGATGCAACGTATCTAATAATAAAGGTGTATAACTTGTTTCAATTAATATTGATCTTTGGAAAATTAATAAAAAATACGTTTAAAACTTGATAGTTTAATAATTGTTAATACAGTTCTATTTTCAGGTTCCTTGACAAGATGAAGAAATACTTTAAATTATTTTTCCAACGGATTTTCAACGATTTTCAACAAAAGGAACTTTTGCCTTTAAAATTGCTATTTTTTCTCCATGCTTCTAGTAAGTTTTAATTACTCCAAATATTCCAACATGCGGTGTTTTAGACAACACACTTTACACAATTTTGGAACAAGATCAACCAACATGTCAATATTCAAAATTTTGAGTAACACTGTTTCCTAAGCGTCGATTTTTCAGAAGGATTCAGCATATTTTAAGTATTGCTTGATGAGCACACCAAGCTATTGGGCATTCTAAACATTGAAATATTGCAACTGACATTTAAATTTCCCGCTCCCATTTCATACCTATACCATACAATAACTCCTAATCGCTTTTAATTGGTCACTTCATAATAGTAATTAGTAAGAAATGTAATGTTCAAATTGAAACGATACCTTGTAATCATAATATTTAGGCATAAAATTCAAATTTAAAATATATCATTACAGCATCCTAATTCCTGAACATATTCTTTTTCTTCCTTTTTAGAAGCAATTCTCTAGAGAATTTTCTTTTAATAGGCCTTATCGTTTCCTTGGAAATGTTAAAAACTATGAGCACATATAAATATTTTACATCCATTAGGTAGCTTGCTAGACCTTCAGATGTGTCAGTATCCTGTATTTGACAATTCACTAACCCAGGAGGACCACCGGCTTAACGTGCCTTCCAAACCACGGAAACTAGTCATAAGAAAGTTTGACCCTTACCCAGATTTGAACCCAGTACTTTCCATGCACAGTTTCGCGTTAACTGCAAGGAAACTACCGTCTGAACATATTGAATTGCCCAAATAAATCTAAACAGTAATTTCTGAAAACAATTGACATTTGTCGTCTTTGTTCCAAGACACATACATATTTCAAAACAAAACAAAAACCAACAACTAAAGCCAGTTTTGACCAAAATTAAATTTGTTTTTAGCAA
This sequence comes from Rhagonycha lutea, assembly GCA_958510855.1. Classification (NCBI taxonomy): domain Eukaryota; kingdom Metazoa; phylum Arthropoda; class Insecta; order Coleoptera; family Cantharidae; genus Rhagonycha; species Rhagonycha lutea. The sequence continues at coordinate 3,404,003 of OY294042.1, forward strand.
TTTTTGTTCTCTATCCATACCTCACCATTCATATGAGAGAACTCGGAATAAATGTAGAAGAAACCGCGATCATGTCTGCTGTTACACCAGTTGTTAGTATTTTAATGCCACCCATAGCGGGGGTGGTTGCGGATAAACTTGGAAATTTTAAGGTGAGAATGCAATTTTGATTGTGAAATTTTCTGACGTAACAATTTATTTCATTCCAGTTGATGTTAGCAATTTTTTCAGCATTAAGTGGGACATCGGCTTTATTTTTATTGTTAGTTCCTGTTGGAAGAATTACTGAAAATTATCCTGGAGAAGTAATTTTTGGATTATCGTGCACATCAAATTCGCCAATCAGATTATCGCTATACGAAGATTATCCGTGCACGCCGTTACACCAAAATCAAACCTACCAAGCTGACGTGAAAGTAGAAGCATGTGGTTTTGTATGCCAAGCTATTACTGACGATCAAGATTCCAAAGCAATTTTAAGTGCCAAAAAATATGGAGTTCAAATGCATAATATCAAGCAAAACACATCGATTACTTTAACTTACGAGTTGAATTCAAAACCGTCGATTCCTTCTGAAAGCACAGGAAAAAGGTTTAAAAATAATAAGCTTTATTTGAGCTCGGTAAGAAAATTATCGTTCAATTCATATTTTTTTCCAACTCCTACTTTATTTAACTTCTCTTGTGGATACTTAAGAGATTCAATTTCTACTAATAATGAAACGAATAACAATAACACCGTTGCTTGCATGTTTGGAAGCAAAGACCAATTTAAACAATTGGATAATATTCCAAGAGAACAATTTCTAACGGAAATTGGAATAAAAGTTCAAAATCAAACTATTAACGATATAGACGAAAAGAGATACATTTACAATTTGTACACTTCCAAAAGTGGAGTTAACATGGAGACATCCACTTGTATTGATAACTTTCCCAAAAACAAAGAATTTATTAGTATCGGCGTTCCGTTACACCGTAAAAATGATAGCGAAGTATATAAAAACTTGGATTTAGGAAGCTGTGCCCCCAGATGTATTGCCACCGGACGAAGAAGCAATGTTTGTTCTAATCAAAAAACTGTAATAGAATTAAATACAAAGTTAACTTTTTGGAGCTATTTTGCCGTGCGAGTTTTTTTAGGAATGATAAGTGGGACTGCATTTGCCATGTTCGAAGGAGCTGTTATTGCTATTTTGCGAGAACAAAAAGCAGATTATGGAATGCAAAGGATTTATGCTACTATTGGTGGAATGATCAGTTCACCTATCTCAGGATTATTGATAGATTATGCAAGTAAAGGAAAGGACCATGCAGATTTTAGGTAATATTTCGTTTAAAATTAGATTTTTATTAACCGATGATTTTTCAGACCCATATTTTATTTTTATGCAATTTTGAAAATCAGCAGTGCTGTTTTGATGTTGTTCATGAATTTACAATTTAAAGCTCCAGCTAACAACGTTGTGTCTGATGTTTTTCATGTTCTAAAGAAAATCGAATTAATTAGTCTACTAATAATATGCTTTCTGCTAGGTACATAATTTTCCGGAAAAGTTTATTTTTGTAATTTTAATTTAATTCTTTTAAATTTAGGTACTGCTTGGGGATACATCGAGTCTTTTCTATTCTGGTTATTGCAAGATTTGGGTGCAACTAAATCATTGATGGGCATAACTATCACTGTTGGTGGTGTTGCCGGTATTCCACTTTTAGTGTTATCTGGTCCAATAGTTAAACGAATTGGTCATGCAAATGTAATATTTATTGGATTTATGTTTTACACGATTCGTTTGCTTGGCTATTCCCTGATATATAATCCATGGTTATGTTTAATATTTGAAGCTATGGAAAGTATAACCACCTCCTTAACTTTTACTGCTATTGTTACTTATGCAGCAAAATTATCAACGGTGACCACGGATAGCAGCGTTCAGGGCTTAATCGGTGGTCTCTATTTTGGAGTAGGTGGGTATATCATTTAATGCCTTAATTGATATCTTAATTAACCGTTTACCAATAACAGGAAAGGGAGGTGGAAGTCTCGTGGGTGGATATTTGATGAAAGGTTATGGTATTAGAACAACTTTTCGAATATTTTCGGTAGCTTATGCTATTATTGGAATAACGTATTTTCTATTTAATTACTTCTATATAAGAAAACGAAATTCAGAAAACGTAGATATAGCAAAACAAAATTCAACAGAAGCTATAGAAGAAAATAAATCAATTCCCAAAGATAGCATAAACAATCAACAGCCAAAGTCCGTTCTAAAGGAAGACCCATTGTCGTATGAAGATGCATTTACAAATATGGGTTTTGAAGATACAGGATTAGAAAATACTGTAAATAATAAATAAACTGTATATAAAAGCCATAAAATTAAACGACATTATTTTTTTAAACTAATGAATTATAGGCAAAACAAAATAGGTTATAACCATAACGTATTCCTTATCTTCTTCAAAAGGAAAACGTGGTCTGCGTTGAACTAAAGGTAGCAGATTAGATAAATGTACCAACTTCGTTTATTTATTTTGTTTTAATTCAAATGAATTCAAAATATAAAAATCTCCAAACTTACTCTTTCCCTCACGCCCCCCCATGTATATTATGATAAACCCAGCCATTTAAACACACGAATACTAAAATAGAAGTCAGTAATTATCCAATTTAGTGATATTAATTGGCAGGCATTAGGCAATTCATCAGTCCAAAATAATTTCCTTCCAGGTCATCAATATATGGAAAAGATTTTCATCTTCAAATTTTAAATTCAGAGGAGGTATAAATTTGACTAGCAAGAAACCTTCAAAATGTGGTTTAACAGATTATTGAAAAATGAATGATTGACATCCCTGGGAGCATCAATTATTCTAACAATCATCGAAATTAACACAACGCTGTTGTTTTTTACGCCAATGCCAATATGTGGATTGCTGAAATTAAAGAAATTTAGGGTTCAGTATTTTTCGTTATTTCTCTTGGTTTGACGATGATGATTTCAATATTCTCATGCCGTTCTCGAATATTTGAACAAACTTTATTTTTTATCCAAAAATACAAATAAAAAATCGCTCCGATACCAAATCATCGGAAATTATAGACAATTTTGGGGTTTGGGATTTTTTCATTATTTTTACTGGCTTAACTAGATTGGAATAAATATTCTCATTCAGTGCCAGAATATTTGAACAAACATTATTTTTTATCCAAAACATCATATCAAAAATCGCTCCGAAACCAAAACATCGGAAATTATTGACAATTTTGGGTTTAGAATTTTTTCATTATTTTTCCTGGATTTACTAGGTTGGAATCAATATTTTCATGCAGTTTCAGAATATTTGAACAATCTTTATTTTTTATCCAAAAATTTAAGTAAAAAAACGCTCGAAAAACAAATCATCGGAAATTTAAGACAAATTTGGGTTCACAATTTTTTCATTATTTTTCCTAGCTTTACTAGTTTGGAATCAATATTTTCATGTAGTTTCAGAATATTTGAACAAACTTTATTTTGTATCCAAAAATTTAAATCAAAAAACGCTCGAAAACCAAATAATCGGAAATTAAAGACAATTTAAGGTTCACAATTTTTTCATTATTTTTCCTGGCCATACTAGATTGGAATCAAAATTTTCATGCAGTTTCAGAATATTTGAACAAACTTTATTTTTATCCAAACATTTAAATCAAAAATCGCTCGAAAAACAAAAGATCTGAAATTAAAGACAATTTTCCGTTCCGAATTTTTTCATTATTTTTTCTGACATTATTAGGTTGGAATCAATATTTTCATGCAGTTTCAGAATATTTGAACAAACTTTATTTTTTATCCAAATTTTAAATCAAAAAACGCTCGAACAACAAATCATCGGAAATTAAAGGTAATTTTGGGTTCACAATTTTTTCATTATTTTTCATGGCTTTACTAGGGAGGAATTAATATTTTCATGCAGTTGTTGAATACTTGAACTAACTTTATTTTTTATCCAAAAAAAATCAAAAATCGCTCCGAAATCAAATCACCGGATATTAAAGACAATTTACTGTTTAGAATTTTATCGTTATTTTTCCTGGCTTTACTAGGTTAGAAACAATATTTTCAAGCAGTTTCAGAATATTTGAACAAACTTTATTTTTCATCCAAATATTTAAATCAAAAATCGCTCGAAAAACAAATCATCGGAAATTAAAGACAATTTTGGGTTCACAATTTTTTCATTATTTTTTCTGGCTTTACTAGGTTGGAATAAATATTTTCATACAGTTACAGAATATTTGAACAAACTTTATTTTTTATTCAAAAATTTAAATCAAAAATCGCTCGAAAGACAAATCATCGGATATTAAAGACAATTAACTGTTTAGAATTTTATCGTTATTTTTCCTGGCTTTACTAGGTTGGAATCAATATTTTCATGCAGTTTCAGAGTATTTGAACAAACTTTATTTTTTATTCAAAAATCAAAAATCGCTCGATAAACAAATCATCGGATATTTTTTTATTAAAGACAATTTACTGTTTAGAATTTTATCGTTATTTTTCATGGCTTTACTAGGTTGGAATCAATATTTTCATGCAGTTTCAGAATATTTGAACAAACATTATTTTTATCCAAAAATTTAAATCAAAAATCGCTCCAAAATTAAATCACCAGATATTAAAGACAATGTAGTGTTTAGAATTTTGTCGTTATTTTTCCTGGCTTTACTAGGTTGGAATCAATATTTTCATGCAGTTACAAAATATTGTAACAAACTTTATTTTTTATTCAAAAATTCAAATCAAAAATCTTTTCGAAACCAAATCATCAGAGTTGTAGAACAAAAAGCTGGTATTGTGGTGAAGATATTGAATAATTATTATTATATTATCATTCAGTAAAAAACATTATTAAAAAAATCATTGTTTATATTAAGTAGATTAGAATTACAAAATACAAATATATTTGAGTAAAAAATAACATTTTTCAAGCCTTACAAAATCTTAGAAATTATTCAAGTTGAAATGGAAGATTGCAGTTTCATAAAAAATTTAAAATAATTACATAGAAGTTTTACAAAAAAACAAAACATAGAAATACATTAGTTGGTATTGATAATCCGCAGCAATTGCCGCTTTACCTTGTTCATATGATCGACGCTTCGCATTTTCCAACATACCCTCTCTTCATAACATGGCATCTAACAGCTGCTTATATTGAAGGTTAGAATATTTACTGTATAAGAGTGGAAAAACTCATATTCCACAAAATACGTTCAAATTCGAGTGAACAGCTAATTTAACGCCCATAATTATGTATATCTGGATTTTTGACATTCACAAAACTAGCGCGTGAATTATCGACGTTTGAATATTTAAGGTTCAGATTATCGACGTTTCTATTATATCCAAGTAAAAATAAAACATTTTTTCGGATTTACAAAATGTTGAAAATTTTCAACTAAGAAACGAAAAATTCTTACCGTTTTGGAAATTTTTTTATAATTTGTATTTTTTAATATAAACAGTCGCAATATATAAAAATACGAAATATTACGAGTTAAAACGTTGATAATATCTTTCCAATGCGTTTGAACAATGCAAAGTCTGAATCCTATTGGCCTGGGTGGTATCTTTCATAAAATTTTCAAATGCAACAGGATTCCGATTGCAAACCAAATACTGACCATAAACTTGAGACGCCTAAAATAATAAAATTTATTAAATATTTCAATGGTTCATTTAAGTACCATCTCTACAATAAAATTGGTTAATAAAATAAATAATTAAAACTAGAAATAGAAACTACTACTTCTGGGCAGTAGATTCAATAAAAAGATTTAAAATTTTTAAAGAATCTCGTTAATCCATCTTGTGCGTCGATATGAACAAATATGTAATAATTTATAATATTTCGTACAGTACTGTCGTTTTATTTGAGTATCAACAATTTTATATTATATCCATATACAAAAAATGTAGCTTTCCGATCCCCCCCCCTCGCTGGATCCGCCACTGTAAATGAGTAATGTAGCAACAAAGTTTAATTATTGCAATTCTGCGTTCTATATTTATGTAGTTTACTTATACTATATTGGTTTATGCACCCATTTGGAGAAATCCTTGCTACTCTTCTAATATCAAGTTATTATAAAAACATTTACGAACCTTACTATATCCGGCATTATGGAATCGATTACCCAAGGTCCGTCCAACGCCAGGTAAATCCGTAACTGATTTATTTGCCATGGGCTCCTCAACAAAATTTTTTAATTTTTGAGAATCCATATTTGATTGATTGAATTATTTGCACTAAATTAAATTAACAAATACGAAAAACTTGTTCGCTATTGGAACTAAAATTGTTCCTAAAACAACAACAGTGAGTAATCGTAGATGCTTGCGCATTGAATATTTAGCCTTGATTGACCATTGACGTACGAATATTCTGGAAACTGTGACAAGATAAAGTTATAAGTACCGGATCTAGGGTTTTCGGCGCGTTGGGCAAAGCATTCGTAGGCTCCCTTTAACCAGAGGCGGTGCAAGAGTAGCTAGGGGCCGTAAGCAAATATACATAACGGGCCTCTAAAAAAAAAGTTCGTAAGTTTTCTACTTCTAACCTAGTAAAACATGGACAAATAATTCTAAACCAAAAGTTGTCTTTAATTTCCGATGATTTGGTTTCGGAGCGATTTTTGATTTAAATTTTTGGATAAAAAATAAAGTTTGTTCAAATATTCTGCAACTGCATAAAACTATTGATTACAACCTAGTAAAGCCAGGAAAAATAATGAAAATATTCTAAACCAAAAGTTGTCTTTAATTTCCGATGATTTGTTTTCGGAGCGATTTTTGATTTTTGGATAAAAAATAAAGTTTGTTCAAATATTCTGCAACTGCATAAAACTATTGATTAGAACCTAGTAAGGCCAGGAAAAATAATGAAAAAATTCTAAACCAAAAGTTGTCCTTAATTTCCGATGATTTGGTTTCGGATCGATTTTTGATTTTTGGATAAAAAATAAAGTTTGTTCAAATATTCTGCAACTACATAAAACTATTGATTACAACCTAGTAAAGCCAGGAAAAATAATGAAAATATTCTAAACCAAAAGTTGTCTTTAATTTCCGATGATTTGTTTTCGAAGCGATTTTTGATTTTTGGATAAAAAATAAAGTTTGTTCAAATATTCTGCAACTGCATAAAACTATTGATTACAACCTAGTAAAGCCAGGAAAAATAATGAAAAAATTCTAAACTAAAAGTTGTCTTTAATTTCCGATGATTTGGTTTCGGATCGATTTTTGATTTTTGGATAAAAAATAAAGTTTGTTCAAATATTCTGCAACTGCATAAAACTATTGATTACAACCTAGTAAAGCCAGGAAAAATAATGAAAATATTCTAAACCAAAAGTTGTCTTTAATTTCCGATGATTTGTTTTCGGATCGATTTTTGATTTTTGGATAAAAAATAAAGTTTGTTCAAATATTCTGCAACTGCATAAAACTATTGATTAGAACCTAGTAAGGCCAGGAAAAATAATGAAAAAATTCTAAACCAAAAGTTGTCTTTAATTTCCGATGATTTGGTTTCGGATCGATTTTTGATTTTTGGATAAAAAATAAAGTTTGTTCAAATATTCTGCAACTACATAAAACTATTGATTACAACCTAGTAAAGCCAGGAAAAATAATGAAAATATTCTAAACCAAAAGTTGTCTTTAATTTCCGATGATTTGTTTTCGAAGCGATTTTTGATTTTTGGATAAAAAATAAAGTTTGTTCAAATATTCTGCAACTGCATAAAACTATTGATTAGAACCTAGTAAGGCCAGGAAAAATAATGAAAAAATTCTAAACCAAAAGTTGTCTTTAATTTCCGATGATTTGGTTTCGGATCGATTTTTGATTTTTGGATAAAAAATAAAGTTTGTTCAAATATTCTGCAACTGCATAAAACTATTGATTAGAACCTAGTAAGGCCAGGAAAAATAATGAAAAAATTCTAAACCAAAAGTTGTCTTTAATTTCCGATGATTTGGTTTCGGATCGATTTTTGATTTTTGGATAAAAAATAAAGTTTGTTCAAATATTCTGCAACTACATAAAACTATTGATTACAACCTAGTAAAGCCAGGAAAAATAATGAAAATATTCTAAACCAAAAGTTGTCTTTAATTTCCGATGATTTGTTTTCGAAGCGATTTTTGATTTTTGGATAAAAAATAAAGTTTGTTCAAATATTCTGCAACTGCATAAAACTATTGATTAGAACCTAGTAAGGCCAGGAAAAATAATGAAAAAATTCTAAACCAAAAGTTGTCTTTAATTTCCGATGATTTGGTTTCGGATCGATTTTTGATTTTTGGATAAAAAATAAAGTTTGTTCAAATATTCTGCAACTACATAAAACTATTGATTACAACCTAGTAAAGCCAGGAAAAATAATGAAAATATTCTAAACCAAAAGTTGTCTTTAATTTCCGATGATTTGATTTCGAAGCGATTTTTGATTTTTGGATAAAAAATAAAGTTTGTTCAAATATTCTGCAACTGCATAAAACTATTGATTAGAACCTAGTAAGGCCAGGAAAAATAATGAAAAAATTCTAAACCAAAAGTTGTCTTTAATTTCCGATGATTTGGTTTCGGATCGATTTTTGATTTTTGGATAAAAAATAAAGTTTGTTCAAATATTCTGCAACTACATAAAACTATTGATTACAACCTAGTAAAGCCAGGAAAAATAATGAAAAAATTCTAAACTAAAAGTTGTCTTTAACTTCCGATGATTTGTTTTCGAAGCGATTTTTGATTTTTGGATAAAAAATAAAGTTTGTTCAAATATTCTGCAACTGCATAAAACTATTGATTAGAACCTAGTAAGGCCAGGAAAAATAATGAAAATATTCTAAACCAAAAGTTGTCTTTAATTTCCGATGATTTGTTTTCGAAGCGATTTTTGATTTTTGGATAAAAAATAAAGTTTGTTCAAATATTCTGCAACTGCATAAAACTATTGATTACAACCTAGTAAAGCCAGGAAAAATAATGAAAAAATTCTAAACCAAAAGTTGTTTCTAATTTCCGATGATTTGGTTTCGGAGCGATTTTTGATTTAAATTTTTGGATTTTTGCTATTGGGTATTGAGTATTGGGTATTGTCTATTTCTTTTGGGTGGTTGGCGGTTGGCGGCCCTTATGATCCCGAGCCCCTAAACATAGGTTACATTCGCTTACTCATATCACCGCCACTGCCTTTAACCTCTTCATGCTCACATTAATATTGTGTGTGATCATTGTTAAACAAGGAGGGGACCTACACATTAATTTATTACACCTACAGTACATTAAATAAGGAAAACTAATTTGTGTTTCTGCACTTAACCTTTCCCCGGCCATGATTCCTTGGGTTAGCTTTACCTGGATCGTTTGAAATCAGGACCGTCGCTATGGGTACTTTCGCCCATGTGCAAAGTTTAATTTGGCTCCTCTGGTAGTCGACTTTTTTGTTTTTTTAATACAATATCCTAAATTTCTATTACTTATTCCCTGGCGTAAAGTAAATGACCTTTTTCTCAACCCCTATTTTTGGGATTTTGGCAGCCCATGTGTTTTGCACACTGTGTATTACAATAAGGCGCGACGGCCCTGTTTGAAATTATAATACTAAATTGATATTGATCGGTGGTTTGAATTTCACCACTGTCAGCATCTCTAACGTTTTCAACAATAAAACTTTTTTGCGGAATTTGTGGCGTATAGGAAGAACTTAACCCCTTGACATACAAATAAAACAGAAAAATACTATTTAATTTTTTAATTCAATATTTAATTATTTTAATTTTGACGAGTCTATAGTGGCACATAAAATTAATGAGGACCCTAACTCGTCATTGTATGCCAAAGGTTTAATGCAATATCTTGTCTTTGATGAAATTCTGGTAAAACAGCAAGGACGGGATCCTTGATTTCAGACTGAAATATTTTGTAAGCGCACCTGCTAATTGTTTTTGTTCTTATTTTAAACTTATTTTTTTATGAGCACCAAATAATTTATTTTTTTGTTTTTCGTGCTGTCAAATACAAACAAATTTTAAAACACTAATCCCCTAATATCAAATTACAATAAAACCAAATCCGTAAAACTCGTAAACTAAAAATAATTATCAACTGTTCGTCAAAAATGAAATGGGAAAAGTAATAAATTGTAATGGATATGTCGTCGGCGGCCCGGGTGTGATATGCTGATGTAATAAATAAGAATATAGCAGTTATGTTATATTTTCTAAAAATCACGTAGTCCGATTCAACTAATAAAACCAAAAACGTAATTTTATTATTTTCAAGAAGAAATTAAGATGTAAATTAGTCATCTGGTTTAAGCTTATATAGTAAATAGCCAATACTTTGCGACAGAAGTTTTTTTAATTTTGCAGTTCAGTTTTTCTTTTATCAAATTTGTTACTGGAATTGTGTTTTGCACACAATAGGACGCGAGGGTCCTGCTAATAGCAGTGCACTCCAATGTTCTTGCCAATGCAATGATGGAAACTTATTATAAGGGCATGGTATTCACTGGAAAACTGTGCAGGAACTTAATGTTTTGTAAACTTTGTCAAAATTTACGCTTATTGCCCATAGGATAGATAACTGGTCCGCAAACCATCACTTCCGACCCACTCATTTTGTGTAAAATTTTGTCTCGTCCTCAGGATAAAAAGAAGCTTTTTTCTATCTGGAATTTGGTGACCCACAAAAAGTTTGCGACCCCTCTTGCGTGCAACTGGGATAGATTGCGAATGCACATAGTTCATAGGAGATTAATAACAAAAAAAAAGTAAAAAAACGTATTTTTAAAAATATCCATTATTTATTTATTAAGAAGAAAAGTTTTATAAAGCACAAAAATATTTAAGTAAAAGAAAAACATTTTTAAAGTTTTACAAAAATTTTAAAAATTATGCAAATAGAAATGCAAGATTTTTGTTATCAAAAAATTTTTCATTTAAACAGAGAAAATTAAATATGATTTAAAAGTAGTTTGAATGTAATTTATTATAAAAATACAAAGTGTTTATGAATTATAATTATACCAGAGGTGGCCAACAAGTCGATCGCGAAGTCAATTTTGGTCGATCCAAAAAAATCTATTTTGAAAAAGTGTCGAAAAATCGATAAGTCGATCGCGACACACTTTTAAAATAAAAAAAGTACATCTTATGTACTCAAAAGTTGGCCACCCCTGCATTATACAAATACAGTTTTAGAAAATATGATAATGATAATATTCAATAACATTTTTCCAGCTTGATAATAATTGTGAAAATGTTGAAAATTTGAATACAGATACTTAAAAAATATAAACAATTATTAATTTTTAGTTTACAAAACTTTGGAAAATTTTCGAAAGAAATGAAAACTTGTTACAATTTTTTTATAAAAAAATTTGCATGCAGAAACAGTAAGAATTTTAAAAACTTAGAATGAATACAAAAACAGAAAAAACTTGAAAAGCAAAATATTATGTATAAAAATAAATGTTTATGAATTATAACGTTGGTAATACCCTTCCAACGCATTTGAACAACTCGACGCCTGAGTCTTATTGGCCCCGGTGGTAACGGTCATAAAACTTTTAAATGCAGTAGGATTGCGATCGTCAACCAAATATTTACCATAAACTTGAGAGGCCTAAAACAATAAAATTTATTCAATCTTTCAATGTTACAACAAAATTAGTCTATAAAATAAATGAATTGTGACTCGAATGTCAGTCATAATATGCATTTTGTAATGCAAATGTGGAAAAAACATCAGAATTAACAGTCAAAAAAAGAAAATAAGAAAAATTTTTGTTTTGAATTGCGTAATTTGCACAAAAATAATGATATTATTGCACAAATGGTTCGATACATCTAAAGGTCATAGTTGTAAGCCTTCAAAATTAATAAAAAAAAATTTTACATTGTTATTTTCTGAAAATAATAAAAATTCTAGTTAGTAATAAAATAATTAGTTCCACATTCGACATTACAATAATTTATGACGCCTGTTTGGTTTCAAAAACAAAAAGGTTTAGTCGACTCGTAAAATAATGTGAATGCACCAATTGTTCATGGTATCGATAATAACTTGCAAACCCAGGAAATATGATGCCGTCTCGATAGAAAATTGTCGCACAGAAGATAATCGAGTATATAATCCAAAAGTGTCTATTTGGCAGTTTGCTTTATCTTTTACAGCGTATTAAAATTTTAAAAGAAACTACACATCCTGTATGATATCCTGTGTTCTTCCGAAGGACCTCCTCCGAAAAATATTATATTTATCAATTTAAATAATATATTATAACAAATTTACGTATTGGAAACGCGTTTAAGAAAAAATTTCATCGAAAATGTTTGTAAATCCGAAACCTCATGAGGTAGCCCACAATTTGAGTAAAATTATTTTTACTTTGTCTTATTTTTTTTATTCTGTCTTAAAATTACCGCAAGAGTCTGAACAGTTTATTTTTTTACTATTTCCAAAATTATCTACAAATAAGATTACCGATTACCTGATAATCCTTTATTCTCAATAATATGATAATCGAGTTATAGTAGGTATGTTGGAAAAAATCAAAATTTTGTTTTTTATGGTAAAACGATTTTGTTTACAAAACATTAAATTTTCACGTGCTTACGATTTTAGTTGTGTGAACTTTTTTGAAAACGAATCAGTTCCATATAAAAACTGATATTAGCTGTTGATAGTATGTGAAAAGTAAACTCTCAAGGACGGTTGAATTTTGATCAAAATATTAATTAAAAATCTTTTTATAAGTATCTGCAATCACCACCCAAAAAGTGTTGTATTGGTCATTGGAATATCCTATATTTTAAAACATAACGGCCAATCATGCATTATAAAAACTTGGGAAATCACGCAAAGTTAATTGTCGACAAAAGAAATGAGGAGTAATCAATTTTAGGAAATTACGCAATACCGATTATACATTTGGTTATCATTAGAGCGCGGATTAATATGCACTTATTTTTAGAAAATAAGCGCTTATAATAAGCACTAAAAAATGAAAAAAAAGCACTAAAAATTGAAAAAAAAAGCACAATAAAATCCTAAATAAGCAGTCAAAAACGCTACATATAAAATTTTAATTTTTAATCTTCGCCAAAAATAAATGTATTCTTAATACATGAATGGCAGGCCCGTAGCCAGGGGGGCACGTCCCCCCCCGAAATGTTGAAAAGACAAAGAAAATGGAAGGAGAACAACAAATAATTTTTAATATTTCACAAAAGGTTTTTTACAAGTGCCCCCCCCCCCAAATGAAATCCTGGCTACGGGCCTGATGAATGGCATACACAAAATAGAATTAATCAGAATTATGGATATTGTAAAGTAAACAGTAAATAATAAAATACTTTTCTAAATTTTCTTCTGCTTTCTACGTCAACCGACGTTATCGGTGCATATTTAAATACATTTGCTGGGAATACTGAGAGTAATATTCTCGATCGTTTCTCCTTTTAATAATTTTGCTGTGTTAGCAAGCACTTGAAAACCATCATTTTTACAAAGAAGTTTTACAGAATCTAGCAGTACAGGATTTTTTTTTAATACATTCACCTGCGTACCAATAATTAGCTTTCAGAAATTCCAAATTTTCCTGTCCTTAGTTTGTCCTTTTTAAAACTTCTTGACGATCTTTAGTTGCTACTAACTGCAGCTGAATCGGACAAATTATAAAATAATATGCATTTATGCATTATTTTCCCATGTGTTTAGGTGACTAATGTTGAAAGACGTTGTAAACTTGCAAGTGTAGTTTAAAAATAAAAAAGATTACTTGCCGAACAACTTTGTAAATAATACGTGACAATTTAAAATTAAAAAAAAGTATTCAAAATGCCAAAATCCATTAAAAAAAGCTCAAATATGCATAAATATGCATTTTATGCAAATTATTAAGAAAAAAGCAAAATATGCACTATCAACATTACGTCAAATCACAGCAATTTTTTAGAAACGTAAAGATCCAAAAGGAATATCTTCTGCATATAATTTACAGCAATAAGCAAAATGCATAGAATCCGCGCTCTAGTTATCATACAAAAATATTTCAATGCCAAAAAATTAACAAAACTTTCACCTACCTTAGAATAACCAGCTTTTTCGAAACGATTGCCCAAAGTCGCTCCAACGCCAGGTAATTCCTTGACCGATTTATTTGCCATTGGCTCTCCAACAAAATCACGGTGTTTTTGGGAATCCATATTTCTTGGTTTGAAAGTTAGTCAAACTTGGAAAAAACAATATTATCAAACTCGAACCTTCGAAGCGCAACAATGAAGTAACTACAGTAACCAAACCAGCAATCCCGCATACAGAATCCAATATTCCATCAAACAGGGTCGCTGCGCATTAAAACTAAGGAGAGGGGGTATAATAATATTATTTTTATACTCGTAGAGTCGCGACCCCGTAAAAAAAAGTAAAGAATCTTACACCCTTACTAACTGTTATGACCGTTTTTTTGGTAATTTTGGAGTATTTTGCAATTTTGATGTGCTGAGATAGGATTGTGCAAGTTATCTCGTTTTAGTTATAAAAGTTCATTATTATAATGCACAGGACCGTCGCTATAGGGGTACTTCCGCCCGTGTGCAAAGTTTAATTTGGCCGCCCTTGTAGCCGACTTTTTCTTTTATTTTAAATATAATTTCCTAAATTTCTACTATTTATTCCCTGGCGTAAAGTAAATGACCTCTTTTAACTTCTATTTTTGGGATTTTGGCCACCTCTAATTTTGGCCCCCCGGGTGTTTCGCACACTGTGAACAATAGGGTGCGACGGCCCTGATAATACATACTACATATAAAAATATAATACAAATTTGAAATTATTTTCAATTTATAATAACATTTTAAACTAAACCTAATTTATTTAAAATTATAATACCTGTGTTATCCGACAGAAACTGGACCCATTTCCTGTTGTATGATACATAGCTTCGGTTATAAAATGGTTGTTCTATATTACAGGCATTTTGACGTTATCACTAATGCAGTCAATTACTCCGTGTGTTTATAACCACTTCATAAAATATTTTGTATCGTAACAAACTATGGTCAAAAAATTATTTGAAGAAATATTTATATAATTGAGTGTTTTACGGGCGTAACCGTATCTTACACCTTGCTCTCCACTCCTTCCTGTCAGTCCAGTCGCTATATTGCAGTCCTCGGGCTTTTGCTGATTTTCCGCACTTTCTCCTAAAGGTTCGAATCCAGTTCCACATTTTCTTCGGCCAACTAAGTATAAATTCCAAAGATTACCAAACAATGGCCTTCTATTAACATTTCCTGGACATTCATATTCCAAGACTTCCGAGTAGCAAGATTTCTTGCAAAATGATTATTTTTCTGGATGCAGGCCCCAATTCGGAAGTTTAATAATACATAATACAATTTTGTAAAAGGTTATAATATTAATACTTCTCTCATTTTTATTTATTCGTTCGGTTTAATTACTTTAAATCCAATAAATATTTGAAATTTCGAATTGTCAAAGTGCGGTGATAATAATTTGTTGCGATTTCACGGAAAATACGAAACGAAAAAAGATTGTTATTTCAATCGAAGAAAAGGTTAATGCTTTGAAGAGATTCGATAATGGTGAGTCTATACAAAAAATTGCATCAGATCTTGGTGTCGGTCGAACAACTTTATAGGCTGAAAAAATAGAAGAACTGAGGTAGAAAAAAATGATACCCTGGTAGTCCTTCTCAAATATTTAACGACAGAAAAAAATCTCTAAAGCCGCTGATCTGATCGTTTTTTACTGAATAGTACCGGGCAGTGGCCCTGGTACCACTGTAGCCACGGCGTTCTGCATAAAAAAAAGTACCGGGGCGGCGCCTTGGTGAACCCTGGCCCCACTGCACCCCTGTGCATTTATACAAAAGAAACTCTTGACTAAACGGGATTTTTGCGTGGGATCATTATTCTCGTAATATTTACAAGGGTTTTGGATTCCCATTTGAGCAGCAATTTGGAATAATTTTTTTTAGTAACTGTAAATATTTAAAACGCTCCATTATGTCATCGAACACAACTAAATTGCCCACGTAAATAAGAGGTCTTCCTAATAACATAATTTACAAATAGTTTTTTTCTAGCCATCCGACTATTTTACCCATATTTTAAAAAAATTTGCTGATTGTATCAACAGGCACACTCTTCCCCTAGTTCGTCCAGCACTTTAGATTTTAATTTTAATGCACTAAGGTCTTGATGAACTTTTCTAAAAACATATGTAGTAGTTCTCAAGTCTATAAGTTAATTTACGTGGTAGGTCACTTTTCTCTTTGAAATCGTGTGCCACAGTGCTATTGTTCATATTGAGCACCTTCCAAATTTTCTGATGCGATGTTCAATTCTATAATGAAAAATTACTAATTGTCTTAAATCAAAAGGTGCCCATTTGGTGTTTTTAAGCTCCATTGTTCTAAATATTATCACGTAACACACGATAACGTTAATGTTATCTCTCGTATTTACAAGGTTGCTGCAAGTGCATTTTAACATTGTTACACAATTCTAAGAAGAGTTAAAATAATACAATGTAACTAATCAGAGAATCTTTGCAGTTCTAATTTCATAAGAATTAGAATTATAGACAGTGGCGGATTTCCTGACAGGCGCAAGAGACCTGGGGCCTCGTAAATCAAGGGGCCTCAAAATAAAGAAAATTATTTTATTTAATTAATATTAAAGAGTGAGACCTGAGACATAATACAGAAATGAACTTGGGAATTAACAAATATAAAATAACAACAGCTTGGCTATATTTAAAGGTTTACTGATGGTGAGGTTGTGTTAATTATGAAAATTGAAACTTATTGGTAAAAGAATTATCAAGTTAAAAAATTTTTTATTTTTAAAACTTACCTTCAAAGGAGGAATTTCTAGTTAAATGATAATATTGATGAAAATTTGATCACATTCCTATATAAAATAGGAATTTTGATAAAAATTTAATTATGTTCAAATATTCTGATCTCTTACGAGAATATTAATTCTGCTGTGATAAACACAGGAAAAATAATGAAAAAATTCTAAGCCCAAAGATGCCTTAGATTTGTAGTTATTTTGATTTCAGTGCAATATTTTTGATTTCAACTTTTTGATAAAAATTTAATTTTGTTCAAATATTCTGAAATCTTACGAGAATATTAATTCTGCTGTGATAAACACAGGAAAAATAACGAAAAAATTCTAAGCCCAAAGATGCCTTAATTTGTAGTTATTTTGATTTCAGTGCAATATTTTTGATTTCAACTTTTTGATAAAAATTTAATTATGTTCAAATATTCTGATCTCTTACGAGAATATTAATTCTGCTGTGATAAACACAGGAAAAATAATGAAAAAATTCTAAGCCCAAAGATGCCTTAGATTTGTAGTTATTTTGATTTCAGTGCAATATTTTTGATTTCAACTTTTTGATAAAAATTTAATTTTGTTCAAATATTGTGAAATCTTACGAGAATATTAATTCTGCTGTGATAAACACAGGAAAAATAACGAAAAAATTCTAAGCCCAAAGATGCCTTAGATTTGTAGTTATTTTGATTTCAGTGCAATATTTTTGATTTCAACTTTTTGATAAAAATTTAATTTTGTTCAAATATTCTGAAATCTTACGAGAATATTAATTCTGCTGTGATAAACACAGGAAAAATAACGAAAAAATTCTAAACCCAAAGATGCCTTAGATTTGTAGTTATTTTGATTTCAGTGCAATATTTTTGATTTCAACTTTTTGATAAAAATTTAATTTTGTTCAAATATTGTGAAATCTTACGAGAATATTAATTCTGCTGTGATAAACACAGGAAAAATAACGAAAAAATTCTAAGCCCAAAGATGCCTTAGATTTGTAGTTATTTTGATTTCAGTGCAATATTTTTGATTTCAACTTTTTGATAAAAATTTAATTTTGTTCAAATATTCTGAAATCTTACGAGAATATTAATTCTGCTGTGATAAACACAGGAAAAATAACGAAAAAATTCTAAGCCCAAAGATGCCTTAGATTTGTAGTTATTTTGATTTCAGTGCAATATTTTTGATTTCAACTTTTTGATAAAAATTTAATTTTGTTCAAATATTGTGAAATCTTACGAGAATATTAATTCTGCTGTGATAAACACAGGAAAAATAACGAAAAAATTCTAAGCCCAAAGATGCCTTAGATTTGTAGTTATTTTGATTTCAGTGCAATATTTTTGATTTCAACTTTTTGATAAAAATTTAATTTTGTTCAAATATTCTGAAATCTTACGAGAATATTAATTCTGCTGTGATAAACACAGGAAAAATAACGAAAAAATTCTAAGCCCAAAGATGCCTTAGATTTGTAGTTATTTTGATTTCAGTGCAATATTTTTGATTTCAACTTTTTGATAAAAATTTAATTTTGTTCAAATATTGTGAAATCTTACGAGAATATTAATTCTGCTGTGATAAACACAGTAAAAATAACGAAAAAATTCTAAGCCCAAAGATGCCTTAGATTTGTAGTTATTTTGATTTCAGTGCAATATTTTTGATTTCAACTTTTTGATAAAAATTTAATTATGTTCAAATATTCTGATCTCTTACGAGAATATTAATTCTGCTGTGATAAACACAGGAAAAATAATGAAAAAATTCTAAGCCCAAAAATGCCTTAGATTTGTAGTTATTTTGATTTCAGTGCAATATTTTTGATTTCAACTTTTTGATAAAAATTTAATTTTGTTCAAATATTCTGATCTCTTACGAGAATATTAATTCTGCTGTAATAAACAAAGGAAAAATAATGAAAAAATTCTAAGCCCAAAGATGCCTTAGATTTGTAGTTATTTTGATTTCAGTGCAATATTTTTGATTTCAACTTTTTGATAAAAATTTAATTTTGTTCAAATATTCTGAAATCTTACGAGAATATTAATTCTGCTGTGATAAACACAGGAAAAATAACGAAAAAATTCTAAGCCCAAAGATGCCTTCGATTTGTAGTTATTTTGATTTCAGTGCAATATTTTTGATTTCAACTTTTTGATAAAAATTTAATTATGTTCAAATATTCTGATCTCTTACGAGAATATTAATTCTGCTGTGATAAACACAGGAAAAATAATGAAAAAATTCTAAGCCCAAAGATGCCTTAGATTTGTAGTTATTTTGATTTCAGTGCAATATTTTTGATTTCAACTTTTTGATAAAAATTTAATTTTGTTCAAATATTGTGAAATCTTACTAGAATATTAATTCTGCTGTGATAAACACAGGAAAAATAACGAAAAAATTCTAAGCCCAAAGATGCCTTAGATTTGTAGTTATTTTGATTTCAGTGCAATATTTTTGATTTCAACTTTTTGATAAAAATTTAATTTTGTTCAAATATTCTGAAATCTTACGAGAATATTAATTCTGCTGTGATAAACACAGGAAAAATAACGAAAAAATTCTAAGCCCAAAGATGCCTTAGATTTGTAGTTATTTTGATTTCAGTGCAATATTTTTGATTTCAACTTTTTGATAAAAATTTAATTTTGTTCAAATATTCTGATCTCTTACGAGAATATTAATTCTGCTGTGATAAACAAAGGAAAAATAATGAAAAAATTCTAAGCCCAAAGATGCCTTAGATTTGTAGTTATTTTGATTTCAGTGCAATATTTTTGATTTCAACTTTTTGATAAAAATTTAATTTTGTTCAAATATTCTGATCTCTTACGAGAATATTAATTCTGCTGTGATAAACAAAGGAAAAATAAAGAAAAAATTCTAAGCCCAAAGATGCCTTAGATTTGTAGTTATTTTGATTTCAGTGCAATATTTTTGATTTCAACTTTTTGATAAAAATTTAATTTTGTTCAAATATTCTGATCTCTTACGAGAATATTAATTCTGCTGTGATAAACAAAGGAAAAATAATGAAAAAATTCTAAGCCCAAAGATGCCTTAGATTTGTAGTTATTTTGATTTCAGTGCAATATTTTTGATTTCAACTTTTTGATAAAAATTTAATTTTGTTCAAATATTCTGATCTCTTACGAGAATATTAATTCTGCTGTGATAAACAAAGGAAAAATAAGGAAAAAATTCTAAGCCCAAAGATGCCTTAGATTTGTAGTTATTTTGATTTCAGTGCAATATTTTTGATTTCAACTTTTTGATAAAAATTTAATTTTGTTCAAATATTCTGAAATCTTACGAGAATATTAATTCTGCTGTGATAAACACAGTAAAAATAACGAAAAAATTCTAAGCCCAAAGATGCCTTAGATTTGTAGTTATTTTGATTTCAGTGCAATATTTTTGATTTCAACTTTTTG
Source organism: Rhagonycha lutea (assembly GCA_958510855.1). Lineage (NCBI taxonomy): Eukaryota > Metazoa > Arthropoda > Insecta > Coleoptera > Cantharidae > Rhagonycha > Rhagonycha lutea. The sequence goes on from OY294042.1 coordinate 3,424,392, forward strand.
ATAAAAATTTAATTATGTTCAAATATTCTGATCTCTTACGAGAATATTAATTCTGCTGTGATAAACACAGGAAAAATAATGAAAAAATTCTAAGCCCAAAAATGCCTTAGATTTGTAGTTATTTTGATTTCAGTGCAATATTTTTGATTTCAACTTTTTGATAAAAATTTAATTTTGTTCAAATATTCTGATCTCTTACGAGAATATTAATTCTGCTGTGATAAACAAAGGAAAAATAATGAAAAAATTCTAAGCCCAAAGATGCCTTAGATTTGTAGTTATTTTGATTTCAGTGCAATATTTTTGATTTCAACTTTTTGATAAAAATTTAATTTTGTTCAAATATTCTGAAATCTTACGAGAATATTAATTCTGCTGTGATAAACACAGGAAAAATAACGAAAAAATTCTAAGCCCAAAGATGCCTTAGATTTGTAGTTATTTTGATTTCAGTGCAATATTTTTGATTTCAACTTTTTGATAAAAATTTAATTATGTTCAAATATTCTGATCTCTTACGAGAATATTAATTCTGCTGTGATAAACACAGGAAAAATAACGAAAAAATTCTAAGCCCAAAGATGCCTTAGATTTGTAGTTATTTTGATTTCAGTGCAATATTTTTGATTTCAACTTTTTGATAAAAATTTAATTTTGTTCAAATATTCTGAAATCTTACGAGAATATTAATTCTGCTGTGATAAACACAGGAAAAATAACGAAAAAATTCTAAGCCCAAAGATGCCTTAGATTTGTAGTTATTTTGATTTCAGTGCAATATTTTTGATTTCAACTTTTTGATAAAAATTTAATTTTGTTCAAATATTCTGAAATCTTACGAGAATATTAATTCTGCTGTGATAAACACAGGAAAAATAACGAAAAAATTCTAAGCCCAAAGATGCCTTAGATTTGTAGTTATTTTGATTTCAGTGCAATATTTTTGATTTCAACTTTTTGATAAAAATTTAATTTTGTTCAAATATTCTGAAATCTTACGAGAATATTAATTCTGCTGTGATAAACACAGGAAAAATAAGGAAAAAATTCTAAGCCCAAAGATGCCTTAGATTTGTAGTTATTTTGATTTCAGTGCAATATTTTTGATTTCAACTTTTTGATAAAAATTTAATTTTGTTCAAATATTCTGAAATCTTACGAGAATATGAATTCTGCTGTGATAAACACAGGAAAAATAAGGAAAAAATTCTAAGCCCAAAGATGCCTTAGATTTGTAGTTATTTTGATTTCAGTGCAATATTTTTGATTTCAACTTTTTGATAAAAATTTAATTTTGTTCAAATATTCTGAAATCTTACGAGAATATTAATTCTGCTGTGATAAACACAGGAAAAATAATGAAAAAATTCTAAGCCCAAAGTTGCCTTAGATTTGTAGTTATTTTGATTTCAGTGCAATATTTTTGATTTCAACTTTTTGATAAAAATTTAATTTTGTTCAAATATTCTGATCTCTTACGAGAATATTAATTCTGCTGTGATAAACACAGGAAAAATAATGAAAAAATTCTAAGCCCAAAGATGCCTTAGATTTGTAGTTATTTTGATTTCAGTGCAATATTTTTGATTTCAACTTTTTGATAAAAATTTAATTTTGTTCAAATATTGTGAAATCTTACGAGAATATTAATTCTGCTGTGATAAACACAGGAAAAATAAGGAAAAAATTCTAAGCCCAAAGATGCCTTAGATTTGTAGTTATTTTGATTTCAGTGCAATATTTTTGATTTCAACTTTTTGATAAAAATTTAATTTTGTTCAAATATTCTGAAATCTTACGAGAATATGAATTCTGCTGTGATAAACACAGGAAAAATAAGGAAAAAATTCTAAGCCCAAAGATGCCTTAGATTTGTAGTTATTTTGATTTCAGTGCAATATTTTTGATTTCAACTTTTTGATAAAAATTTAATTTTGTTCAAATATTCTGAAATCTTACGAGAATATGAATTCTGCTGTGATAAACACAGGAAAAATAAGGAAAAAATTCTAAGCCCAAAGATGCCTTAGATTTGTAGTTATTTTGATTTCAGTGCAATATTTTTGATTTCAACTTTTTGATAAAAATTTAATTTTGTTCAAATATTCTGAAATCTTACGAGAATATTAATTCTGTTGCAATAAACACAGGAAAAATAACGAAAAAATTCTAAGCCGTAAGATGCATTAGATTTGCAGTTATTTTGATTTCAGTGCAATTTTTAGTAACAAGAAAGTAATCGTCTGCGGCGCTGGGGTTCAAATCAATTGCTTCATGGAGTGTAGGATTAGTGAAAATAATTAGAGGGAAAAATAATTAATAATAATAATAAAAAATTAGAAAATAAATAGAGAAAATTGATTTGCGCCTGTGACCTCATCAGTTTTAAAACCGCCACTGACTATGAATTATTAAATCATTGCTAATTCATTTTGATTGAATTTCTTCAAACTTTTTTGTGTTACCGGTGACCGTAAGGGATATTTTATAAAATCATAAATTTATATAGCTATTTTCTTTTGACATAACTTCAAAAAGTCAAACTTTATTGAAAATATTTCAGTTTTTATTAAATTGTCCAAGAACTTTTGGACCGGGAAACATAAATTATTTCCTTTTAAAGGAAACTTTCTTCTCTAGATTGATTTTGTCGAGAAATATAAAAGAAACAAAAACAATGAATCAGCACAGGGCAGCGTTGTTTTAAAACTGCGGAACAGCATTCTAAGTAATTACCGTGAAAGGAAATATTAATTTTATTATTTTTAGCCACTAAAGATTTGACTAGTATTGTAATATAAATTTGTAATCCTAAAGTATTCATAATTCAAAAATATTGTTCTTAAATTTATTTACGACTTCAAAAATAGTGATCGCTGGAAGCAATTGGGATGCGCCCACCTTATTATCACTAATGGATAAAAATATCTTTAGTATTTTTTAAATAACATTTCTTATATTTTTTTTGTTAGCCATTGTGAAAAAATGTGCAGGTTTATTATTCATCCGCTATAGGAATTTCGCTTATTGTGGTAATAGGTATATATAATTAAATTTGCTAATATGAAAGTTTTTGATATGCACAATAATGAAGGAAGCGTTGCTACTCAGTAATCTATTGATAAATAATTGAATCGTTTGTTGCAAAAAGGAAGTACTACAAATTCAATTTTTCGAGATACTTGATTTAAAGTGTCTGCTGTGTGTAAAATTGATCGCAAAATTGTATTTTTTTGCCATTTCATATAAAGAAAATATATTTCTGAAGGATTGTGAAAAAAATATACAATTTAGAGATCAATTTTACACACAGCAAACACTTTAAATCAGGTATCTGGAAAAATTGAATTTGTAGTACTTACCTTTTTGCAACAAACTATTCAATTATAAGGAAAGCATTTATGTGAATAGAAAATAACAAAGGAAACAAACATATTTCGTTATTTTCTATAATCAAAGGAAATATGGTTTGATTTTGTGTCACCCATTGCAATGTGTTGAAATGTTATCACTTGTTTTATCAGTAGTCTTATCAAAAATAGTGCATCATGTTGGAAAAATGAAGTAAAAGACTGATTCCCACTACACGGTCCGTCTCCGTTCCAGTCCAAATATTCGTGACTGTAATTGGCTTTTGACGAAAGGTTTGTGTGTGCGTCAACCTATAATATTTGAATATCTCTGGTATGGAAATGAGGCTAAACGTATAGTAAGAATCGACAAAGGGTTAAAAAATATTTTTTTGATCGTCTGGAATGACTTTTAGTATTTATTTCTTACCTTCGCTTTTCAAATCCTTGCAGTTTTTTACGTAGGTTTTGACTTAAGAGACAACGAAAATTTTCCAAATATTTTCGGCTATTGTTATTGATTAGGTATTTTGATCATTCAGTAAAAAACGTATTATGAAATATCCATTATATTATTATAAGTTTTACAACGTACACAAATATTGGAGTAACATAAAAAAATAAAATTTTTGAAGTTTTACAAAATATTGAAAATTGTACAAGTAGAAATGGAAGATTTCTACCCATTTTATCAAAAAATATCAAGAGAAAAAATTAAAAATGATCTGAAGTTTGTATTACAAAAAACTTAAAACTATAAGACTATAAACTACGGAATATTTATGAATCTTACAAAAAAAAGTTTTAGAAAATATAAAAATATTCAATAACATTTTCCAATTGAAAATTTTGAAGTGAAAACTTTTAAGAAATGTAAAAATACCAAAATACCAAAGCAAGTATAGTTTACAAAATCTTGAAAATTTTCAAATGGAAATGAAAATTAAGTACAATTTTTTTTTAAATTTAAATATTCATGTATAAACTAAAATTAACACAAGAAGAAATACGTAGAACATATTCTTTTGTTAAAAATAATATAAAAAAAGTAAATGATTATGAATTGTAACGTTGGTAATATCCTTCCAATGCATTTCCACAATTCCACGCCTGAGTCCTATTGGAACGGGTGGTATCCTTCATAAAATTTTCAAATGCAACAGGATTGCGATTGCCAACCAAATATTTACCATAAACTTGAGAGGCCTAAAATAATAAAATTGATTCAATATTTCAATTTTACAACAAAATTAGTCAATAAAATAAATAAATTGCGATTCGAATGTCAGTGGTACTGTATTTGGTATTGCAAAAGAAATTGTAAAATCTCAAATTATGGTTAGGTAAATGTAAAATTTTGTAAAAAATCTAGTATCGGTACCAACTTTTTTTCCAAGGTTTACCACATGAAAAAATTAACCGTATAATGACGCTTTGCTTGCTTTTAAAACAAAATCGTAAAATAATAATGAACGCACCATTGTTCATGGTATCGATAAAATTACTGCACTCTGCTGGAAATATGATACCGACATGTGATAGAAAATTGTAGCAACTCGCATAAAAGATAAAGTGCTTGGTTTATCTTTTACAACGATTTGAAATTATAACTAAAATACTATTATGAACTAAAATTATAATTGCAGGACTACATGGTCCTGTGGTCCTCCGACCCAAAAAGTTCTTAGGTGCTCGGAAACTTTTTAAGAAAAAATGATCTTAAATTGGCGTAAGCGTCGTATAATCATTTATTATTTATGGTTATAAAGATTTTTTACGAAAAACTAAATTACCCATACCGGATTTATGAATTTAATGAGCTACAATTTTAGTAGTGAACTTTTTTGAAAAATCTATCAGTTCCATATAAAAAAACTAATATTAGCTGTTGGAAGGATTGGATTTCGATCGTAATTTTATTAAAAGTTTACCATTGGTCTTTGGTCATTCCATATCCTATATTTTCGCGTTACAAAAACTCGGGAATTCACGCAGTTGATTTTCGACGAAACAAATGAACAGTGACCAATTTTGATAAATATCTATTGCAATATACCAAAACTTATCATAAAAAATATTCCTATAACAAAAAATTATCAAAATATTCACCAACCTTAGAATATCCAGCTTTTTCGAAACGATTGCCCAAAGTCGCTCCAACGCCAGGTAATTCCTTAACGGATTTATTTGCCATTGGCTCTCCAACAAAATCACGGTGTTTTTGGGAATCCATATTTCTTGGTTTCAAAGTTGGTAAAACTTGGAAAAAAACAATATCAAAACTGAACCTTCGAGGCGCAACAATCAAGTGAGAAGTGAGCAAACCAGCACCAGAATCCCATGCAGAAATCCAGTATTCCATCAATCAGCGTCGTGCGCATTAAAACGATGGAGGGGGTTAACCCAGTGGCGGCTCTACAATGTAAGTTAGCGGTGGCGAATTTTTTTGTTCTTGAGTGCCAAAAAATTTGAATTTATTTACAAATTTTAACCTAAACCTAATTTACTTACACCTACTATATTAATACTAAACTTATATTACTAAATATAAATAATGAATAATATTAAAATTTATACAAATTAAAGTGATTCAGGATGCACATTATAAACATGCTTATTACGATCTCCTTTTTGACGAAACGTTTTCTCACATATTTCACAAGAATATGGTCTTTCATTGGTGTGTGTCCTGGTGTGATTTCTTAGAGTACTGCTTCGCAAAAATTTTTTGTCGCAAATCTAAAATTGATAATTTTTTTTGTAAACATCACACCTATAACTTATTGATACAATTAATATACATACATCACAGCCGTATCTTCGATCGTTAGAATGTATCAGTCGGTGCTGGTAGTAAACAGCTTTAGTAAGAAATGTTCTACTGCAAGATGTGCACTTAAATGGTCTTTCACGAGTGTGAATTTTACGAATGTGATCATTTAAATCTATTAGTATTGAAAAACGTGCTTCGCAACCTTGATGATCACAACCAAACCTTTTAACCTCTAAACATTAAAAAAGTTATAAACAACAGCAAAATCCGATAGAAGTTTTTACCTTGGTGAAATTGCATATGCTGCATTAAGTATGCTGTTTGAGCAAAGGATTTATCGCATACCGTGCACTCAAATGGTTTCAAATTTTGCTGAGGACTGCTTTTAATAACCAAGGATTTTTCTGAAGCTTTTTTTCTTTGAAGTACCTAAAAATCATTATTAATTTTATATCCATTACGTGAAGGTCATGGTTCGCTAACTTTGGCCTCACAAGGTTTTCCAAATACCGTGCAATCAAATGGTTTCAAATTTTGCTGAGGACTGCTTTTAATAACCAAGGATTTTTCTGAAGCTTTTTTTCTTTGAAGTACCTAAAAATCATTATTAATTTTATATCCATTACGTGAAGGTCATGGTTCGCTAACTTTGGCCTCACAAGGTTTTCCAAATACCGTGCACTCAAATGGTTTCAAATTTTGCTGAGGACTGCTTTTAATAACCAAGGATTTTTCTGAAGCTTTTTTTCTTTGAAGTACCTAAAAATCATTATTAATTTTATATCCATTACGTGAAGGTCATGGTTCGCTAACTTTGGCCTCACAAGGTTTTCCAAAAACTAATAAATTATTTAAAAAAATTAAATTTCCTACAAGAAAGTCCCTGATAGCACATTATATTTGCCTGTGTGGAATACATTCAAAATCGTAGATAACAAATACAAATTCATTTAAACTTACAGCTAAATTAATTTAGTTTAATTTCGGGGGGGAAATCTCATCTCAAAACCACCACAGCTGGCCTTAGCCACATTACTATCGCGGCGAAGGGGGTTTCTCGTCTCTTTTCCTACAGCTTCAACCCCGGGTATTTATTTGGGCACCAAAGTACCCAATACTATAACACTATACTATAATAAATTATTCAAGAAGCTCTTGCCAAAAATATTGCTGCGAGGATTCGCTTGCAAAAGTTTGTCCAACATTTTGTAAATTTACATTTCTACTGTAATCAAAATTCAAAGTTCAAAAACAAGTCCATAATAAAATTTTGCTTAGCTTTGTAAGTTTTAATTTTGTACTCTCTTGTAAATTTAAAATTTATGGTTATGTTTTAATTGTTAATCATAACCTCACAAAAACCTTCCTCATAACCTCACTTTTAACATAAAATGTCAAATTAACATCAATTAATTAATTTTTAACTTTCTAAAATGGGAACCCTGAGGCGTGCATTAACTTCCATAATGCCCATAACAATGCATTACTTCATTAATTTTTTAATAAGGAAGTACTTACCGCTTGGTCTGCTTTAAATTCGCACAGATGATTCTTTAATTGATTTTGAGTAGGAAAATTGATGTCACAATTTTGGCATCTAATCATTACTGGTATGATCGGAATTTTGGATTTGTAACTGGGTTGTATTTGTATATCATTTCCAATATTAACTATAGTAACACAATTGTCGTTACGATCCACGTACGGGACAATCGGGTTCACTTTATCGACGACATCTTCTGCACAAGTCATATTAAATTTAGAAATTAACTTCACATTTTCAGTAGGAATTTGAGTTTTGGACACTAATTTCTGGGTGACAAAATCTTCTTCGATTTGATAGGAGCTAACTGCACCATCGCTGGATATACGGTGCACCTTGATAACAATATTAGGATTATCCATTTCAGATTCTGACATGACTAAATAAACCAAATCACAATTAAATTAAATTAAAGCAGCAACGCATTCGACACGTGACAACTAAAAAGCCTTGCCTACTAAACGAAAGAAAGTCGTTGGTCCGTATCCTAGATACGGTTTTGTTGAGAATCAGGCAATTATTTTTAAACAGAACTAGATGGCGTGCTGTTCGAGAAAAGTTGCCTAGCTACCAAAATTTTAAATGGTAGCTTTAACAATTCAAAACATTGATATATTTTTACATTTTATAATGAAATTTCTTATGTCGGTTTGGGAGAGATCTAAGGGTGTATTTGGGAAGAAGGAATGTTTGATGTGTTGTATAGGATTTTTATTTTGATTTTTATTTTGTTTTTATGTTGTGTTAATTGTTGTAATTATTGTATAGTCTTCAGACTAAATAAACGATATTATTATTATTATTATTATATTTACATTTTTTAAACTTTTAAATTGTTTACTTAACAAAATTAAAATTTTTATTTAAATTTCGTTCGTTTGAATGCACCTTAAATGTATTTTGCAAAGTCGGTGCATTTTATTGTTAAAATATTTTATTTAAAATTAATTGTATGACTTAATAACAGGAAGAATTCTGCGAAATCTACCAGAAATTGGGTTTAAACTACTTCGAATAATATTTAATGCAATCCTCAGAAACGGTTATTTTCCAGATCAGTGGAAAGTGGCACAGGTGATTGTGATACAGAAGCCAGGAAAAGATCCAACCGAGACATCATCTTATAGAATATAGACCCATTAAGCTACGTTTAGATCTGAACTTTATTCCACGAATTTTATGTCAGACACCAGCTGTCGCTAATGTAAACGATGCAAAATTTCTGTCAGACATATACGCATGAATTTCCGACAATAAGTGTAGACACTTATAGATGGTCAGATGTAAACGCAAAATTTTACGATGCAAAATTTCTGTCGGACATTTATGATGCGTTTAGATCTGACACTTTATTCCAGAAATATGTATAAAGGGTCGGACATAAATTCATTTTGACCGTTTACATTACAGGTAGAAATTTAGCACTACAGTTATGTCCAGAAGTATTATAAAGTGTCTGCCATAAACTTGCTTTGACCGTTTACATTACAGGTAACAATTTAGTACGGCAGTTATTTCCAGAAATATATTATTATAAAGTGTCTGCCATAAACTTGCTTTGAGCGTTTACATAACAGGTACAAGTTCCTTGATTCCTTCATTCTGTAAAGATTATTTGACCGGAAAAGTTCACAGTTCACAATGAAAATATTGAAGAAAAAAATTGCTGCTAGTTTGATTATTATTCATTTAAGAAAAAAGAAGAGAAATCGTTCTGTATGGATTCGAGAGTGGATTTTAAGACGTGAAGAACAAGGTGCTTATAAACAACTAATGTCTGAACTTAGATTGGAGAATCCAGTGCAATTTTCAAATTTTATAAGGATGAAACCAACCGATTTCGAGCAGTTGATTTGTAAAGTGGGTCCTCTTATAACAAAGCAAGATACCAAATTCAGAAAAGCCATTAGCGTAGGAGAACGTCTTGCTGTAACTTTACGATTTTTAGCAACAGGTAAGTACATCCAAATCTTTATGTCCCATTTCATCATTTTTCCAAATTTCGATTTTTGGAAAAAATTGGTTTGTACATCGTTTGTGTAGGTTTGTGTTTTAGGGACAAAAATAATACACTAATGCCTGTTTTCACCAACAATTTATTTAAGAATTTCCTCGTAAAGAATTCCTTAGCTAGGATTCCATAAATTTGATTGGTCAAATTTGACATATGAGTTTTTTATGTCAATACTATGTCAAATTTCACCAATCACATTTATGGAATATAGGAATACCTAGCTAAGGAATTCTTACTAGGATATTCTTAAATAAATGTTGGTGCAATCGGGCATTAGGAGTTTATATTATTTAATCCCGCGCAGGGCCGTATATAATGAGCCCCCCCCATAATATGACTTGAAAGTCGAGTATTTAAAATACAAATACAAAATAAAATAAATAAATAAATTTGGCCTTTCATTCTTTCCAACCAATGAAAGACGTAATTTATAACCAAATAACCAACAATTTATTTAATAATTTCCTAGTAAAGAATTACTTAGCTAGAATTCCATTAATGTGATTGGTCAAATTTGACATGAGTTTTTTTATGTCAATACTATGTCAAATTTCACCAAACATTAATGGATTCCTAGCTAAGTAATTCTTTACTAGGAAATTCTTAAATAAATTGTTGGTGAAAACAGGCATTAATCATTTTAGTATTTATTCTATGATTTTACCAACCTAGTTAAAAAAGCAGACCTACGCCAGAAGCATTTTGAAACACATGGTGACGGTACATTTTTAAATACATTTTTTTATAATTTAAATCACAATCTAGTATTTACTAGATTGTGATTTAAATAATGTAATTAAATGGCAACAAAATGTAATTGAATAATGTATAAGCAAAATACATTTTTATTGTATTTAAATACAATTTATTACAAAAATACATTTAGAAACTCATTGAAAATACAAAATACAAAAGAAATTTAATCGAATTATATCCTTTTAACCTCTTCAAGGACATAGGCACATATGTGTACGTTTAGAAAATTTTAAATAATATCTATATGTAATTAAACGTGGTCTGGTCACTGGAACAAAAAATGGACGTTTTTAAAATTTAAAAAAAATAATCTGTCCCTGAAGAGGTTAATAAAATGAACATCTGATCGTAATTAAAATTCTTTTGTAAAAATCTTAATTTATCAAAAAAGTACATATAAAAATGTACGACACTTTCCATAAAAGTAGACGAGTGATCAACTTTTGCAATTTATTCCAAGCAACGCGGAATATGTATTTACAGCGTTTACATCTGATCATCTATAAGTGTAAACATTTATCGACAGAAGTTGATAAATAAATGTCTGACAGAAATTTTGCCTATTAAAGTACAGCGTTTACATCTGACCATTTATAAGTGTCTACACTTATTGTCGGAAATTCAAATATATATGTCTGACAGAAATTTTGCATCGTTTACATTAGCGACAGTGACTGCCCGACATAAAATGTCGGAAATTTCTAAGTGTCTGACATACTAATGTAAACGGTCGAAGCAATTTTATGTCCGACACTTTATTTATATTTCTGAAAATAAGTGTCCGGCTAAACTTCAAAGGAATTTCTACGTGTGATGTAAACGGTCAAAATAATTTTATGTCTGACACTTTATATATATTTCTGGAATAAAGTTCAGATCTAAACGTAGCTTTAGTCTGCTGCCAATTCTTTCAAAAACATTCGAAAAACTATTTCTAGAAAGACTAAAACCGCTGCTTCGAGAGGGGAACCTAATCCCGGACCAAGGAGGGTCATGGAACGGTGGAGCAGGTGCACCGGGTTGTGAAGAAGATCAGAGCAGACCTGGAATCCGGGAGATACTGCTCCGCTGCATTTCTTGACATTTCTCAGGCTTTTGACAGAGTATGGCACACAGGATTGATATATAAAATCAAGAAACACCTGCCTCACCCTTATATTTGTTTGCTAATATCTTATTTAACCAACAGACACTTTTTAGTCAAACATGGAGAAGCTCATACCAACTTGAGCCCATCTTATCAGGAGTTCCTCAGGGTAGTGTACTTGGACCTGTGCTGTACCTATTATACACATCAGACCTGCCTGCAACTGACGATACAGTATGAGCCACGTATGCAGACGATACAATTATAATGGCATCTAGTGATGATCCAAATCGTGCTTCTCGATTGCTGCAATATCACCTAAACAAAATTGAATACTGGCTCAGGACATGGCGTATCAAGGCCAATACCACGAAGTCGGTACATATCACCTTTACCCTCAGGAGAGGAACTTGCCCGGGTGTCATGATGTGTGGTGGCGTTCTTTCGGAGCAGGAATCAGTCAAATACTTAGGCTTACATCTCGATCGACGACTGACGTGGGCAAAGCACGTTTCACAGAAGCGCCTCCAACTGGGCCACATGTATCGAAAAATGTACTGGCTTGTAGGCCAAAACTCACCATTATCTATAGACAACAAGTTGCTTTTATATAAAACAATCCTAAGGCCTATATGGACATATGGAATCCAGCTGTGGGGTTCTGTCAGTGACTCCAATATAGCAAAAATTCAGCGTTTCCAGTAAAAGGTACTGCGTGGTGCCTGTGGCGCACCATGGTATGTCCCAAATGACATTATTAGTGCTGACCTACGGGTTGAAAGTGTGAAAGAAGTGATTTCCTCCATGAGCAAAAAATATCAGTTGAGACTCGCAGACCATCTCAACCCATTAGTGTGTGATCTGCTAGTGGAGCCTCTGGTAAGGAGACTAAAGAGGTATGATCCCATGGACTTGCCCCATCGTGTTTGAGCTTTGAACTACATTTGTTATGTTATTAGTTATGAATATTTTGAATATTTGTATGTATGTTTAAAATAATTGGTCAAAAATGTAATAAATAACCTAAAAGGAGGCTAACCAATGGGTTAGCTCTCCACTGTGTCACTTTTGATTCCTTTATAATGTCAATTAATGTTACTTATTGTCCATCGGACAGATTGTAATGTATTTGTGGAGACAATAAAAAAAAAAACTAGATGGCGTGCTGTTCGTGAAAAGTTGCCTAGCTACCAAAATTTTAAATGGCAGCTTTAACAATTCAAAATATTGATATATTTTTACATTTTATAATGAAATTTCTTATATTTACATTTTTTAAACTTTTAAATTGTTTACTTAACAAAATTAAAATTTTTATTTAAATTTCGTTCGTTCGAATGCACCTTAAATGTATTTTGCAAAGTCGGTGCATTTTATTGTTAAAATATTTTATTTAAAATTAATTAGTTGTTGTGCGATAGCACTTGAAAGCTTTATATTATATTAATTTAATTCAATTAATTCGTAAAATTACATTCAGGTTCATTTATATGAAAAAATATTCAAAGCGACCCCAAAGTTTCTTACTGCCGCAGTCAAATAATAAATTTGACAATACACAAGTTTACACGGTTTTGGACCTGAGCAACCAAAAGCTGTTTATAAGGTAAATTTGGGGGCTGAATCCAAATCAGCAGCCCGTTTTTTGAAATTGGTTCTAGTTTTCGAAATATTCAATAAATTCATTATTTTACTATTTTTGACCATTAACGGCCATTTATTGAATTAAAAAGTATAAATCAGAAATGAACAGAGGTTGAACTGAGTCTTTTATACTGCTTGGGATCTGTTTCACGCATTAGGGTCCAACAGTAGTCGCTCATCATGCCTTCGTCCCAAAATCCTTGGTATCGGCTTTCGATTTTCGCTATATCTTGATGTAGCCGCTCTCCTTGCTCGTCGCTCGTGTCGCCCAAGTTTTGTGGGAAAAAATCAAGATGTGAATGCAGAAAATGTATCTTGAGAGACATTCGAGCTCCAATCTTGTGGTAATTTTGCATCTATTAATTAATTAATAAAAATTATAAATTAATCTATTAAGGCGGGGGCCTTGCCGGCAAAACTAAGAAGTCCAACTTTGTGAATTTTTTCTGAGAAAATAAATGTAATTAGATCAATTTGGGTTTCGACACATTATTGTACAAGTCTTGAACAATATTTAACAATTTCTTCAAGTCAAAATATTACAAAATGGCCGCGTGGCAGCTGAACTCCAAAAAGCACCTCTTAAAATGAGGTGGAAGATATCCCACTGGTGTCGTTAGACCTACAACATCGAAAATAAAAAAAAGTCTTACAATTTTTTTATGACCGTTTAATTGACGAGGTGTGGTAGAAAAATTGTTTTTTGACTTTGAACCTGTATAACTTAAAAAAAATTAAAATATAAAAAATTTGGATCGAGGCGGACTGGATAAACATATATTAAACTAAATTTTTTTATTTCCGATGTTGTAGATCTAACGCCACCATTGGGATATCTTCCACCGCAATTTAAGAAGTGGTTTTTGGAGTTCAGCTGCCCCCGCGGCCATTTTGTAATATTTTGACTTAAAAGAATTGTTAAATGTTTTTCAAAACTTGTACAATAATGTGTCAAAACCCAAATTGATCTAAATACATTCATTTTCTCAGAAAAAAATCATAAAGTTGGACTTCTTAGTTTTGCCGGCAAGGTGTACCCCCGCCTTAATTAATGGGAGAACTCGAAAACTAGAACCAATCTTGACACACGGTTTAAAGATCTGAGTTCAGGGCATCAAATAACGTTAAAATTCGTTCTCATCTGCTCGGGTCCAAAAGTTGAGCCGAATTTGTAAACTTGTGTAAATTATCTACGTAGATTACACTTATATAAACTTTTCTGAAGAAATAAAAGAATTGAGATTGATTTTATTTTCTTTTTAATAAAAAAACAAATAATTGTAACGTCATAACAAGTTCCAGTTTACACAAAAGTAATAATAAAAAATATATAATAGGTACTACATATATAGACTAGAGAAAATACATCAACACAAAATTATATACAGGTAATTTAATAATTTCGATTCGTAAACTTAAATTGGGAATTTGCGCTTAATGCAAAACGAAAAAAAAAAGAGAAACAAACGGGCATAACCTCCGTTAACAAAATGAAAAACATAACTGATTCAAAAACTGCAATTAGATGGAGTTGGGAATATTCTAAACTTATTTCACTATTTTTAAGTAACTTTGCAGCACTAACAATTTTGAATTGGTTCAGCATGGGTCCAGCCTTTATGACCTGTAACAAAAAACATTTTAAATGCAATGTAGAAACTTATTGACTTTAAGTTTGACACTAAGATACATCGATAATTTACCAATAAAATTTATATGTACATACATCTCATCCGAATCCTCCTCTCTTGGTCGTTTTATGGTTTTATAGAGATGTTGGTTGTAATAATAAGTTGTGTAAAACCATTTTTTGCAATCGGCACACTGTAGTGATATGTTGCAAAAATGATCCAATTTGTTATGTTCCACAAAGGTTTTTTTTGCAGTACAAATATAGGAACATCCTTCGTATGGACATTCAAACGGTGAAATATCTAAACATTAAAAAGTTATAGGCAAGAGTAAGATTTCATAGAAATATCTTACATTGATGGACCTCCGCATGCTTCGTTAACTGAGAAGTACGATGAAAAGCTAGACCACATTGTGTACAAACATGTGGCGTTATAATCCTATGAATCATATAATGGATATTCAATGCTCCAAGGTTGGTTAATTGCTAAAAATAATTTTTTAAATTTTATTTGTATTGTCGATCAAGCTTATAATTATTCGGTTTCTTACAATTCCACATTCCTCACAAATGTAATCAATACTGTGTGAAGTTCTGCGATGAAGGATGAGTTTATCCATATCATCGAAGACCAAAATGCAGCACTCACATTGGAATTTGTGATCATCGACAACAATAACCAGTTTCTGTTCATCGGAATCTACCGAAAGTAATTCCTCGTTTTCAGGATTATTCCGTTGCCGTTTCGGAGTAAAATGTTTCATGTTGAGTTTGTGGGCGTACAAAGCTCCACGAGATTGAAACTTTCGGTCACATACCTGGCAATACGTCAATGTTGGAAGGTAATGTTCTCCATTGGAACATTCTGTTGCCCAATGTGCTTCAGCGTGTTTATAAGAATTGAAGGTTTTTCTACATATGGAACACTGGTAGTTAATCTGTATTGTATGTGTTTTTAAATGATTCAAAAAATGTCTCCTTTCCATAAACACACCACTACAGTATTCGCATTGATATAGGAATTTCTTCTGCTCTTTGTCCCTCTTACGAATAATTCTTTTATCCTAAAATTTAGTAACTTAAAAATTGAGTTCCAATTTAATGAGAGCATTGATTATTATCATCGGTATTAGGAAAATGGTAAAAATTTGCTAGTTAAATAATAATAATTTTATTTGGTGTTATTTAACAGGGTTTTTAATGAAAGCTTTTATAATTTCTTCATAAGTAGACAATAAAAGGATTGGCCACAAGAACAATAAAAAAAATGCTTACCAATTCGCTGGTGAATTCAGAGCTTGGAATAATACGAACATTACCACGAGATTGGCTGAAAGGCCCAGAATTCCTTGATAGGATGCTGCATGAGGTGTTACATATATGATTACCCATCTGTAAAAAATATGTAAAAACTTTGACTTAGTAAAAATACCTTTTATCTGATAGCAGAAAAAAGACAATAAAGTAACTGCAAAAAAATGTAATTTTCTAAACGTCACTGATGAGAACTAATAAGATCGAAACACGTATGTCGTTGTTAGAATTCTTAGTTATGATCATTTGGAATTTGCGTCAAAATAAGTTATTTTATTTCGTCAAATTTTGAAAAATTTACACCCATTATATCTAAAGTGTGTAAAACGCAGTGTAAAATACACATCAAGGTAAATTTACATATAAGTTTGTATGAATAAATTGTGTAATATTACACACATTTTTTACGATTAGAGTTACATCGATTTGGGTCGTTTTGATTTTGAATTTCTTATTTCAGGAATCCTAATTTCGTCAAAAAGATTTAATTTGAAAACTTTTTCTCAAGAGGAAAGTTTTGCATTACATATTTTATTTCGAAGGGTTACGCGAGATGCCGAAGTTTGAATACCACTGGTGTAAAACATTGGCATTGGTAGAAGTAATTTTATTCATAATGGTTGGTAATGCGAAACGAATATTTGTCATTTCGGTTTTTTGTTTGTGTCAGTTGGTGGAACTGAAGCAAGCCCTAGTCACATACCAACCACTATGAATAAAATTCCCTCTACCAAGCGCGTAAGGTTTCAATGAATTGCAGTAAAAACACAAAATATTCCAAAATTTTGGTCATCATATTAGCTTGGCCACATGAACTCAACCAATGGAAAATCTTGACAAACAATTTTTGGAATATGCCAAACTCATAACTTTTGACGGGACTTTTTCCCGCTATAAATGGAAGTTTGTTAAAATGACTGTACCTACTAACCAACATCAACATGTTAAATTTGATGCATCCCTTAATTAAAAGGAAAATAAATTATAATTCCATGTTTACAAAGAACAAGAATGTAAATTGAATTTCGGCGTCCTATTGGTATTTAACAGTGATCAAAATAAAATACCAACTCGAAAGAATAAGTAAATGCGAAATACAAAGTATTAATTGAAGCCGACAATAAAGTAAAATAATTTTGAGTAGTGAACAGAAGTTATGGGGAAAATAAAAATAAACTTACCATAATTCGTGAAACTCGAGATGCAATGAAATAATAATTATCTAATAACAGAAAGAACTCGTGTACAAACGGCACAAACAACTGGAACTCACTGATGCATCAAATAAGACGGGCAAAACTAGTAGCATCTCCCCCCCAAACTAAAGTTTTAACTCGAATGTTACCCCCACAACTGAATTTTGCGCCAATGAAGAATAAGTACAAGTTTCCATCAAATATAAGATAAAGATGTACTAAAATAATGGCACTACTGTTTCAATAAATAGAACAGGAATTTAATCATGAAGTTATTTCATACTAGCGAAGAATGAGGACATTCTTTTATTCAAAATAAACAATAAACTACTGTTCATTTTGAATAAAATTGTCTACATATTTTGTCTACAACAATGGGGTATTTTCATTTAACTAAATTTCAAGTTAGCGAATATTTCTTTCGGTATCAGGTACCTACTTCGTTGTACAGAAACTCCATTGTATTAAATAATCCTATAACATTAAACGAGCAATTCTTGTATATATATATGTATGCAATGGCTTTCTTGAAAACGGCCCTAACGATTTCGATGAAAATCACGGACTAGGGGGTTTTGGGTCTACAAATCGAACTAACAGGGTCTCATCTTTAGGAAAATTCATTTTCTCGAGAAAAAGCGACTTGAATAGCGGATAAACCACGATTTAGTAGGCCGCGATTTAGTAGGCCGTTACTATTCGCGGCCTACTAAGGAAGCTATTCAAAATTTTGTTGTTTACCTTTTTCAATTGTTTTTCGCGTTGACAGTTCAATAAAATGTCTAAAGTTTTAAATAATTTTATTATTTATAATAATCGTGCAACCGTGAACTTTCCCGAAGCAAATTATTAATTTCATCGTTTACTAGCGGAATTATCTTATCAAATAAATAATACAAATCTAGCTTTTATTTTAATCCTGATATAATTTCTGATTTTTAATCACTCAGACGTACTTTTAAAATTTAGCTCTAGAAAATTTGATACCGGGTGACAAAGGGGGCAATCCCCCCCCCCCCAGGAACACTTTTTGGGACCCCTTAAACTGCATTATATTGCGATCAAATTTTACTTTTTGACGTAAATTCGTCTATAAATTCGGCAATATGTTCAAAACAACTTAGTAACAAAAAAACGTCCATGTAACATTTCCAACTCAAAATAATTACCCATGTCCCATGTAACAAAAATATTGGCTCTATATTGGTGCAATACTGAAAATCAAAATTGCGTCAGTATCCTTGGTTGGTACAACAAATTTTAGAATTTATAATAATCCCGGTTACGTTTTATCCTACTGCGTCTGCGGATTTATACTTTTTATCATCTAATTTGAGCTTTAATAACAAATTTATTATAAATCCGCACGCGCAGTAGGATAGAACGTAACCGGGATTTTCTCCGCGAATAGAGCTATTGTTAAGCTGCCTCCTCCTAACGACGTCTATCAGTACCTATATGCCTAGAAGTCCACGGAAATCAAGAAATATTGACTTGCCAACTTTGCGCAATTTAAGTTTTTTATCACGTCAATTATTATTGTACGAGGTGCGTACACAAAGTTTGTAAAAACGTAAGGAATGAATTTACAAAAATTTGTTTCAGTCTTTATATAAAAATAAAAGAAGAACCTACGTCTTTCTCTTGTAAACAAAAATAAGAATAGTTACGATGAGATCGGTCACCCAGGTACTAATAGTAATATACTATAATGTAGTAGGATTTTATTAGATTTTATAGTGACGATAAAATTATTAAAATTATATATATTATATATAAAATAAAATATTAATTTTCTGAGTGTTAATTAATCATTAATAAAGAAATTTTCAAAATCAAAAAAATATAAACTATTGACTGTCAAATTCCAAAATTATGTTAGTATATCATGTATATTATATTATATTATATTATATTATATTATATTATATTATATTATATTATATTATATTATATTATATTATATTATATTATATTATATTATATTATATTATATTATATTATATTATAATATATAAAAAGTATTAAATTTGCAGTACTTATAAGAGACTATACAATAATATATTTTATTAAGTTACTAAATTGTAACTTTTATTATTTATTTTAATTATTATTATTAATAACCCAAAAAATATATTTATAATATATTTTCAATTCATACAATGATAATGTCATATTTCATAAGTGTACATAATATTGTAATACTACCAATATATTACACAATATTTTATATTTTATATTGCAATATATTATAATATATATAGATAATTTGTACAGGATATTATATTATGTATGTATCTACATAATATAGTATATTATATAGCGTATATTATATTATACTATACATAATACATATTATTATTATTATTTATATTAATTATTATATTAATTATTATTAGGCAGTATAATAATAATATATAGTATAAGGTATCTATAGTATACCTATAATATAATAATATAGAATTAAAATATAGAAATATTTTATACACAGTTTTTAAGTTGTAAAAATTATAGTAAATTATTTTAACTATAAAACCGTTTCTTGGGATTTTTGGAAATTATAATTTGTTGTTTTTATTATAATTTCAAAAAATCCTAAGAAACGGTTTTATAGATATTTGTTTTTGGATGAGATTTTTTCTTCTTAAATTATTTTAAATTAATTATTACAAATGATCAGACATGACAATACATAGACCAATTTGGAAAAATTACTACAAATGGAACATTTGGTTGAATGTTGAATGATAAAAAAAATAGAGGTAGTTAATAAACACAAATATTTAGGGGTACCCATTGATAACAAGTTGAATATACAAAAACATATTATCAACTTTGTTTGTAGGAAAGCTATCGCATTGGTCGAATCTCTTAGGAGAAAAGCCAAGGTCTCTTGGGACATAGATCTTTTCCACTCTATGAAAAGGATTTACAAAGGTGCGGTAGTGCCTATAGTTAGATACGCCAGTGAAATCTGGATTGAGAAGATCGGGAAGAACTCAGTGCAAAGCAGACTTTTGTCCTGCTATGGAATATGCTATCGAACAGTGACCTCCGTATCCTCCATGGGTGTAGGAGTCATGGCTGGGATTCATCCCTTAGATTTGGAAATTGTTCGGCTGAATGCCTGGAAATCGCCGAAGCTTGGCAGCGCAGATGGGATACTTACGAGTTCGGTAGAATTACTTATCAATTCATACCGGATGTATCCCAGCTAATCATGGTACTCCTGACTTTTAAATTAACGCATACGTTTACGGGGCATAGTGAACTCAGAAAGTTTCTTCACCGGTTGGGGAAACTGAAGAATGGATCATGTTTCGTCTGAACTAATAGATTTCATTTACCTCACTCTGTTTTTGATGATCCAATTCATAGGGGCTATTGGAGTGTGAGTTGTATAATGATGAGAGGGCTGCAGTAGAATCCTCCTTTGGGGGAAACTATCCAGCAAACTTATATGATTTAATCAACTGCACTCCAATAGTTTTTTTGGACTCCTTCACTGTACCTAAATACCTGGAAAACCTGAAAAAAGTTGGCAAAATCACTCAAAATTTGGTCAAGTTGGCAAAATCCGTTAAAGCGACAATAGGAAAAATAAACAATTATAGAAAGTTGGCAAATTTTAATTAATTAAGTTTGCAAATTCCCCCCTCAAAAAAGTTGACTGAGCACGTCCCTGATGATGATGATATCACCCGTGACAATATTTGCTACGGGCCTCGCCCTGGCTTAATCCGGCACTGTTCCCCTTTAAAAAACATGTAAATCTAAATATTATCTAAAAAACTAAATCTAAATACTAATAATTAATGTTTTTTAGATCGTGAACATAAATACAAATCTTTCAGCTACATACGCGACCATGGTATAATTTTGTTATGATTTGGTATTTACAACCTGTGCGATAAAATATCCTTGAGTGTACGTCATTTAATATTTACGAATTCATTAACTTTAATCTTAAATATTTGTACTTTGTACTGATAAAACTTTACATAAGTTGTGCCTTCTAATTTAGTCTACGCAATTTAGGGTTTAAAAAGTCTTATTCCTATAAGCAACAATGTTTTCTAATTGTTCGAGACAACTAACATCTCAAGTGAGTTATATTTACATTTTTAACTTAAATTTGTGGAGTGCAAATTTAAATTTATTCTAGGTTTCCAATCATGCAAAACGTTTACAAAGTACACTTGTAATTGCGGAACACAATAATGACGCCCTTTCAGGAATAACCCAAAATGCCTTAACAGCTGCCAAGAAATTAGGAGGTGAAATTACGGTGCTTATTGCTGGTAGCAAATGTGGCCAAGTAAGTAGGCGTTTTGGTTGACGTAGAATGGTAGCTACTTTACATCCACCTTTATAATTTATTTGTAGGCTGCTAATCAGCTTACGAAAGTGAATGGCTTGAAACGAGTTCTTGTCGCAGAGAACGATGCCTTCAAAGGTTTAACGGCTGAGAGTGTTTCGTCCCTAATTTTAGCCACTCAAAAGCAGTTTAATTTTACACATATTTTAGCTGGTGCCACAGCATTTAGTAAATCGGTCTTGCCACGAGTAGCTGCTAAACTGGACGTTTCACCAGTTACCGATGTGATTGGTATTAAGTCACCCGATACGTTTGTACGCAGTATTTATGCAGGTAAAATAATCTCGAGGTGTTTGCTTTAATTTTATTGTTTGTGAATTTTTAGGAAATGCAATTCAAACATTGGTTGCTAAAGACGCAGTTAAAATTGTGTCCGTTAGAGGAACAAGTTTCGAAGCAGATAGTTTAGAAGGGGGTTCTGCAGCAACTGAACCTGCTCCCAGTGGTGAATATGCTACAGATTTGACTACTTTTATCAGTCAAGAGTTGAGTAAATCCGATAGACCAGAACTTACAAGTGCTAATATTGTCATCAGCGGAGGTAAATAACCTTCTTGATATTTATGTAAAATAATTTGTTTTTATTTATAGGACGAGGTTTAAAATCTGGAGACAATTTTAAACTTTTATATGATCTTGCTGATAAACTTCATGCAGCAGTAGGAGCCTCTCGTGCCGCTGTAGATGCAGGATATGTGCCTAACGATATGCAAGTGGGACAGACTGGAAAAATTGTTGCTCCTGTATAATATTTTTAATTTAAGAGATTTTTATTCTTCTATAAATTGTTTTATTTCAGGATTTATACATTGCTGTTGGTATTTCTGGTGCAATTCAACATTTAGCTGGAATGAAAGATAGTAAAACAATTGTGGCAATTAATAAAGATCCCGAAGCACCTATTTTTCAAGTTTCCGATTATGGATTAGTAGCCGATTTATTTAAAGCTGTCCCCGAACTAACTGGTAAATTGTAAAATTTATTGAGTCAAAAATATATTGATCTAAATAAATATACGTAACTACAATTTATTATAGTTTAATTTTATTTCGTTGGAATTTGTACTACAAACATAAAACCCACTTTGAATATTAATGCTATTGTGTAATTAAAAGTTTGTTTTATTTTTTATCATTTGGGGAAACTGGGGCTATGTAGTTCAGAGGTAAGTTAAAATAATCCAATACATCAACCCATAACCAGTGGTCTTTTTTACCATTTATGAGGGAAGGGGGCTACAATTTATACAGTAAACCCGTAAAGTTTCAAACAAACACATTTAAAAAAATATTTTTGGAGAAAACTCTCTTGGCCTTTTCTCGTAAAAAAAATAGTTTACAAGTTATTTAATCTTATTTTAAAATAAAAAGAAGACGCATGAATAAAGTTTTATTAAATATATTATATAGAATAGTAAAAGTCGCCACTTTGTTGATTTCTAGCCCTAAATATCCTTAGATTTAAGGTTATTTTGATTTCAGTGCGGTTTTAATTTATATTTTTTGATGAAAGTTAAATTTTCTTCAATTAGGTACTTGATTTTCTTAAAATACTAATACTGTTATAAAAAACACAGTAAAAACAATGAAAAAATTCTATGTCCTATATTGCCTTTAAAATTTAGATAATTTGAAATTTGTATGATTTTTCATTTTTTGAAATTTTTAAAAATTACTAAATTTTGTTCAAATATACTGAAGATTCGTGAAAATCCTAAATCCATTATAATAAAGACGAGAAAAATAACGAAAAAATTCTATGCCCTTAATGGCCTTCAAACTTTAGATAATTTGATTTCGGTGCGACTTTTTATTCAAAATTTTTGATAAAAATTAGATTTTGTTTCAAAATTCTGGAACTTCGCGAAAATATTACTACCAATATCAGAAAGCCAGGAAAAATCGCGAAAAACTTCTAAGCCCTTAATTGCATTCAATATTTTGCTAATTTGATATCGGTGCGATATATTTATTCAAAATTTTTGATAAAAATTAAATTTTGTTCAAATATTCTGGAACTTAGTGCAAATACTAACTCCATTATCAGAAAGCGAGCAAAAATATTGAAAAAATTCTAAGACATAAATTGTCTTCAATATTTAGCTAATTTGATTTCGGTGCGATATTTTATTCAAAATTTTTGATAAAAATTAAATTTTGTTCAAATATTCTGGAACTTAGTGAAAATACTAATTCTATTATCAAAAAGCTAGCAAAAATATTGAAAAATTCTAAGACCTAAATTGTCTTCAATATTATTTAGCTAATTTGATTTCGGTGCGAATTTTATTCAAAATTTTTGATAAAAATTAAATTTTGTTCAAATATTCTGGAACTTAGTGCAAACACTAATTCCATTATCAGACAGCGAGCAAAATATTGCAAATATTGCAGCAAAATATTGAAAAAATTCTAAGACTCAAATTGTCTTCAATATTTAGCTAATTTGATTTCGGTGCCATATTTTATTCAAAATTTTTGATAAAAATTAAATTTTGTTCAAAAATTCTGGAACTTAGTACAAATACTAATTCCATTATCAGAAAGCGAGCAAAAATATTAAAAAAATTCCAAGACCTAAATTGTCTTCAATATTTAGCTAATTTGATTTCGGTGCCATATTTTATTCAAAATTTTTGATAAAAATTAAATTTTGTTCAAAAATTCTGGAACTTAGTACAAATACTAATTCCATTATCAGAAAGCGAGCAAAAATATTAAAAAAATTCCAAGACCTAAATTGTCTTCAATATTTAGCTAATTTAATTTCGGTGCGATTATTTATTTATTCAAAATTTTTGATAAAAATTAAATTTTGTTCAAATATTCTGGAACTTAGTACAAATACTAATTCCATTAGCAGAAAACGAGCAAAAATATTGAAAAAATTCCAAGACATAAATTGTCTTCAATATTTAGCTAATTTGATTTCGGTGCGAATTTTATTCAAAATTTTTGATAAAAATTAAATTTTGTTCAACTATTCTGGAACTTCATGAAAACACTAATTCCATTATACTAAAGCCAGGAAAAATCGGGATAATATTCTAAATATTAGAATTGCATTCAATATTTAGCTAATTTACAATTTATATTCAAAAGTCATAGGTCATAACTACTTGATTTAAAAAATATATTTTTTAAAAAATTGAAAAATTTAAAATGTTTTCGCATGTAATATACAATTATATAATTATTGTTTAATATTAAAATTATAATTAAATATTGACATATCTAGGAATATCTCCACTGTAATAAAAACTAAATTTTCGAGCATTATATTGAAATTCTTTAGAAGCTAGTCAACAATCTCTAGTTGCACTTCCTAAATACGTCAAATAAAACCAACATGTGACGTCTTTTCAACGACAAGACGTCAAATTTTTCTATTAGCTAGATAAGTTTAATTAAAAGTTTAACATTTGATGTGTCAGTAGTATTAACTTACATTGGATAATATGATATTTCTATGATAAGAAATACCAATTCCAGTTATAGTACATAGAATTATTTTTTAATTTTTATCATAATGTTTCAATACAGTCATATTGGAAAACCTATTTTCACCGATTTTATTTATAGAAATTTGACAGCTACAGCTTAATTAAGGGAATCATAATTTACTTAATATTTGTATATTTATTATAAATTTATTGTTAATAAATACAACAAGAAGCGCAGATATTATTTTTGAAAATAGCTTAATTTGTAAATTTCTATTAGAAAATTATCCTACAATAATTTTCCAAAATTTTGAAACGTTTTAAAAAATACATTTAAATTTTCCCCATACAGTAAAATGTTAAAGGGGGAGGTTTTACTACGCCCATTTCCCCTTATGGTATCACAGTAAGTTGGTAACACTGTCGTATTTGAATAAGTGCAAATCCGAAATCAGTTTTAATTTAGATTTCGTGCGTATAAATTCTAAAAAGACATTACGAATTTATTTAATTTTTAATATCGGTTCCTCATCAGTACTTTGATCCAAAAATTTGATTCGATCGACAACGTTTCGATGAAAGAATATGAAAGCTGTAAGTATATCTAATTTTATAATAAAATGTATTTTTATAATAATAAGTTGTACCTCGGTTTTTGTAAATCTTATGATACATGTTCCGGAAATATAAAATATTAAATCATCGATACGTATGATTTTTATTTGATTTTTTCGTAAGTGAACGATTTGCAATGATATAGAGATATAGCAATGATATAATGATATTGAGAATATGATATATGATAAAATATTAGATTTAATTTTCTAAAAAGTCAGAATTTGAACGTTTGTGTTATAAATAGTGGAATGCTCCAAAACATTCATTTTTAGATAATTATTTCCTCAATTTACTAATTTTATTTTTCTCTCTGTTATATTTTTCCTTTATGTTAATGTAACTATCCACAGCAGTGGAGTGATGTGATCGCTGGTTGAGTTATAGAGCTAAAATTCTGGGTTCAAATCGCGGACTTCACAGAATTTCTTAGCTCGGCCTTCCAGTGGATATCTAGGAGTTAGGCAGTTTCGGCATAATTCTTCTAATGTTTTTTGAACTTTGATTTTGTTTACATTTTAAATTCTTTAATTTGATTGAAATTTGAGCATTGATAATAAATACAAAACAAGCTGTAAGTATGTGATATTATCATGAGCTATAATAATGATACAACATTTGTTGAATTTTAATGGAATTAGCATAATCACTAATTCACTTAAATTTTTATTCTAAATTTTTTTAAATTTCTTTTGGTACATTAAAAATAAATATATAGGATGGTCCTAAAGTAGTTGATCAAATTATGGAATCTGGTTGAACTCATAAAAATAAAAATTTGTTTTTTGATTTAATATGGTTTTGATAATAGAGAAAAATCGTTTTAGGTTTTTGAATCACCTTGCATATGGTTTATATCTGGTATATATTATGTTGTATATAAAGATCTCTGTATTTTATATATTAGCAATATGTTTTAGCTATTAGAAGTGATAAGCAAGAGGTATAATTTTTTCAGGCGAGGTTTTATAATATCTACATGTACCTTCGTTCTTCAGAAAATTGTCTTCCATTTCAATATACATTGGAACATGGATACAGGGGTTGCTGGGAGGAACCGATTTGCTTCTAAATTTAATTTCAATAATTTTAAAGGTGAATGGGTTTCCTATTAGCGAACACTGTGTTTCTATATTAAATACATGAAAAAAAACCGTTATACCTACATTAGGTAGGAGGTCAAAAGGAGATTGAAGATTGAAAATGATATTTTATATTATGCTTATTTTTAATTTTGTATACAAAGATAATTGAAAAATTTTGCTAACAGAATTCGCCCGAACAGAATTTCATGGTTTCTTTTAAGTTCACCATGTATCATTAAAATTCACATAGACTTTTGAAATATTTTGTATATCGTTTTAACTTATGGCAACCTAGCGAATCTGAAATTTTCTCCTACCCCCCCCCCCCATGTTAAAAATAATGTCGATTCTCTACGTGTAAAATCGATTTATTTTTACTTTTATGGTTTCTTGTACCTGCTAGGAAACTCATTATATACTACGTGTATATGGATTATATTTTAGAAACCTCATCACAGAAGTTACAATTCAGTTGGTAGATACCAGAATACGTCTCCCTTCTTTAATAAGTTTTGCTAAGTATAGATATATGTTGCTATATCAGGAAATATTAATCTGATAAGCAACGTGTATCTTAACTTAGCGAAATTTCCTATCTGCATATTTTCACTTATTTCCAAAATTACTCTTTTTATGTAAATAGTAAAAATTTCATTATTTTATTTTTGAAACGTATCAGGTTATCGAATAAGCAAAGCAAAGAGTTTTGAAGTTTTAATTTTGTACGTCTTGTGAATTTGAACCATTTTGGCTATAAAATTTTGCATTTTGGAAATTTTAAGTTTAAGAAGTTTTTGTTCATTAGACAATATGTAACGGAAAAATTTTCTTGCCCCATTTAATTATATAATTTCAATTATACAAAAGCCTGAAGGGCTTGTAGACTCAAATCATATTTGCCGTAAAATTTTGCAGTGTAAATTATTTTAAAGCGATATTATTATCGCTTATTATGGCTTCATACCTAAGATTCTTAGGGAACTCAACATCTTCCGACACCTTACAGGCGAGCGGTGGAGCCAAAAAATTCAAAAATTACGAAATTCTCATGAAGCAACAGCAAATACCCCTCGATCATTGTTCAAATTACATAATCAATATATTGTAAAAATTATAATTGTGTAGGGCTGGTTGAATCGAGCCAACTTTGCTCTAAAATTTTGCATTACAAAAATATAACGCTTAAGTGGTCTTCATTTATAAGATTCCTATTATAACTTGACTTACTGACTGACTAAATTACTGACAAACCATTTTAGTGGTAATGGCAAATATCGTTGTTAGCTATATTTCATTCTATGCGTCTTGTGGACTCGAACCACTTTAACTGTAAAATTTTTCATTTATGAATTTTACGTTTAAGTGGTTTTAGTTTATGAGACAAACATAAGGGAAATGAAGAATTTTGCTTAAACATTTCTCTGAGATAGAATAGGTACAATTAAATCTGTTATTAAAATTTACATTTATGCAGTCTCTAGGGTTGGTTGGATCAAACCATTTTTGCTGTAAAATTTTGAGAAAAATATTGCGCATGAATGGATTCTGATTATAAAGTTGCCATTGAGCAAACTGTGTAATTTACAATTTTTCATTTTATACGTCTCAACCTGTTTGCTTTCGAGTTCAATGGAAGAGTTATTCTACATGCAGCAAGATACTATGTTTCTATTTTCCACATAGGCAGCTTATATGATTAGTAATAATATGTATTAAAGCAATGATATAGGAGGGGGGAAGATGAATAATGCAATGTAAATTTATATGTATCAAAAATCTTTCTCAAAAGTAGATGGCAGCACTGTTTTCGAAAATACAACTTTTGAAATGTCGGTAACATGGATCTCTTTAAAGGGTCTTTAAAGCAAATTCCGGATTCTTGGTGTATAACCAGCCACTTAAACATTTTCGACCCATTTTTCGAGGAATTATTCAAGACAACTATGCGTAACTTTTTCTAGGTGCACTTTTGAAACTTTTATATTATTAGGATAGGAAGCTTATATGATTAGTAATATTATGTATTAAAGGTACAAGCAAATTCCGGGTTCTTGGTGTATAACCAGCACTTAAACATTTTCGACCCATTTTTCGAGGAATTATTCAAAACAACTATGCGTAACATTTTCTAGGAGCATTTTGAAACTTTTATATTACTAGGATAGGAAGCTTATATGATTAGTAATATTATGTATTAAAGGTACAAGCAAATTCCGGGTTCTTGGTGGCTAACCAGCCACTTAAACATTTTCGACCCATTTTTCGAGGAATTATTCAAGACAACTATGCGTAACTTTTTCTAGGAGCATTTTAACACTTTTATATTATTAGGATAGGAAGCTTATATGATTAGTAATATTATGTATTAAAGGTACAAGCAAATTCCGGGTTCTTGGTGTATAACCAGCACTTAAACATTTTCGACCCATTTTTCGAGGAATTATTCAAAACAACTATGCGTAACTTTTTCTAGGAGCATTTTGAAACTTTTATATTACTAGGATAGGAAGCTTATATGATTAGTAATATTATGTATTAAAGGTACAAGCAAATTCCGGGTTCTTGGTGGCTAACCAGCCACTTAAACATTTTCGACCCATTTTTCGAGGAATTATTCAAGACAACTATGCGTAACTTTTTCTAGGAGCATTTTAACACTTTTATATTATTAGGATAGGAAGCTTATATGATTAGTAATATTATGTATTAAAGGTACAAGCAAATTCCGGGTTCTTGGTGGCTAACCAGCCACTTAAACATTTTCGACCCATTTTTCGAGGAATTATTCAAGACAACTATGCGTAACTTTTTCTAGGAGCATTTTAACACTTTTATATTATTAGGATAGGAAGCTTATATGATTAGTAATATTATGTATTAAAGGTACAAGCAAATTCCGGGTTCTTGGTGTATAACCAGCACTTAAACATTTTCGACCCATTTTTCGAGGAATTATTCAAGACAACTATGCGTAACTTTTTCTAGGAGCATTTTGAAACTTTTATATTATTAGCATAGGAAGCTTATATGATTAGTAATATTATGTATTAAAGGTACAAGCAAATTCCGGGTTCTTGGTGGCTAACCAGCCACTTAAACATTTTCGACCCATTTTTCGAGGAATTATTCAAAACAACTATGCGTAACTTTTTCTAGGAGCATTTTGAAACTTTTATATTATTTGGATAGGAAGCTTATATGATTAGTAATATTATGTATTAAAGGTACAAGCAAATTCCGGGTTCTTGGTGTATAACCAGCACTTAAACATTTTCGACCCATTTTTCGAGGAATTATTCAAAACAACTATGCGTAACTTTTTCTAGGAGCATTTTGAAACTTTTATATTATTAGGATAGGAAGCTTATATGATTAGTAATATTATGTATTAAAGGTACAAGCAAATTCCGGGTTCTTGGTGTATAACCAGCCACTTAAACATTTTCGACCCATTTTTCGAGGAATTATTCAAAACAAATATGCGTAACTTTTTCTAGGAGCATTTTGAAACTTTTATATTATTAGGATGGGAAGCTTATATGATTAGTAATATTATGTATTAAAGGTACAAGCAAATTCCGGGTTCTTGGTGGCTAACCAGCCACTTAAACATTTTCGACCCATTTTTCGAGGAATTATTCAAGACAACTATGCGTAACTTTTTCTAGGAGCATTTTGAAACTTTTATATTATTAGCATAGGAAGCTTATATGATTAGTAATATTATGTATTAAAGGTACAAGCAAATTCCGGGTTCTTGGTGGCTAACCAGCCACTTAAACATTTTCGACCCATTTTTCGAGGAATTATTCAAAACAACTATGCGTAACTTTTTCTAGGAGCATTTTGAAACTTTTATATTATTAGGATAGGAAGCTTATATGATTAGTAATATTATGTATTAAAGGTACAAGCAAATTCCGGGTTCTTGGTGGCTAACCAGCCACTTAAACATTTTCGACCCATTTTTCGAGGAATTATTCAAGACAACTATGCGTAACTTTTTCTAGGAGCATTTTAACACTTTTATATTATTAGGATAGGAAGCTTATATGATTAGTAATATTATGTATTAAAGGTACAAGCAAATTCCGGGTTCTTGGTGGCTAACCAGCCACTTAAACATTTTCGACCCATTTTTCGAGGAATTATTCAAGACAACTATGCGTAACTTTTTCTAGGAGCATTTTAACACTTTTATATTATTAGGATAGGAAGCTTATATGATTAGTAATATTATGTATTAAAGGTACAAGCAAATTCCGGGTTCTTGGTGGCTAACCAGCCACTTAAACATTTTCGACCCATTTTTCGAGGAATTATTCAAAACAACTATGCGTAACTTTTTCTAGGAGCATTTTGAAACTTTTATATTATTAGGATAGGAAGCTTATATGATTAGTAATATTATGTATTAAAGGTACAAGCAAATTCCGGGTTCTTGGTGGCTAACCAGCCACTTAAACATTTTCGACCCATTTTTCGAGGAATTATTCAAGACAACTATGCGTAACTTTTTCTAGGAGCATTTTAACACTTTTATATTATTAGGATAGGAAGCTTATATGATTAGTAATATTATGTATTAAAGGTACAAGCAAATTCCGGGTTCTTGGTGGCTAACCAGCCACTTAAACATTTTCGACCCATTTTTCGAGGAATTATTCAAGACAACTATGCGTAACTTTTTCTAGGAGCATTTTAACACTTTTATATTATTAGGATAGGAAGCTTATATGATTAGTAATATTATGTATTAAAGGTACAAGCAAATTCCGGGTTCTTGGTGGCTAACCAGCCACTTAAACATTTTCGACCCATTTTTCGAGGAATTATTCAAGACAACTATGCGTAACTTTTTCTAGGAGCATTTTAACACTTTTATATTATTAGGATAGGAAGCTTATATGATTAGTAATATTATGTATTAAAGGTACAAGCAAATTCCGGGTTCTTGGTGGCTAACCAGCCACTTAAACATTTTCGACCCATTTTTCGAGGAATTATTCAAGACAACTATGCGTAACTTTTTCTAGGAGCATTTTAACACTTTTATATTATTAGGATAGGAAGCTTATATGATTAGTAATATTATGTATTAAAGGTACAAGCAAATTCCGGGTTCTTGGTGGCTAACCAGCCACTTAAACATTTTCGACCCATTTTTCGAGGAATTATTCAAGACAACTATGCGTAACTTTTTCTAGGAGCATTTTAACACTTTTATATTATTAGGATAGGAAGCTTATATGATTAGTAATATTATGTATTAAAGGTACAAGCAAATTCCGGGTTCTTGGTGTATAACCAGCCACTTAAACATTTTCGACCCATTTTTCGAGGAATTATTCAAGACAACTATGCGTAACTTTTTCTAGGAGCATTTTAACACTTTTATATTATTAGGATAGGAAGCTTATATGATTAGTAATATTATGTATTAAAGGTACAAGCAAATTCCGGGTTCTTGGTGGCTAACCAGCCACTTAAACATTTTCGACCCATTTTTCGAGGAATTATTCAAGACAACTATGCGTAACTTTTTCTAGGAGCATTTTAATTTTTTATTAGGATAGGAAGCTTATATGATTAGTAATATTATGTATTAAAGGTACAAGCAAATTCCGGGTTCTTGGTGGCTAACCAGCCACTTAAACATTTTCGACCCATTTTTCGAGGAATTATTCAAAACAACTATGCGTTACTTTTTCTAGGAGCATTTTGAAACTTTTATATTATTAGGATAGGAAGCTTATATGATTAGTAATATTATGTATTAAAGGTACAAGCAAATTTCGGGTTCTTGGTGTATAACCAGCCACTTAAACATTTTCGACCCATTTTTCGAGGAATTATTCAAGACAACTATGCGTAACTTTTTCTAGGAGCATTTTGAAACTTTTATATTATTAGGATAGGAAGCTTATATGATTGGTAATATTATGTATTAAAGGTACAAGCAAATTCCGGGTTCTTGGTGTATAACCAGCCACTTAAACATTTTCGACCCATTTTTCGAGGAATTATTCAAAACAACTATGCGTAACTTTTTCTAGGAGCATTTTGAAACTTTTATATTATTAGGATAGGAAGCTTATATGATTAGTAATATTATGTATTAAAGGTACAAGCAAATTCCGGGTTCTTGGTGGCTAACCAGCCACTTAAACATTTTCGACCCATTTTTCGAGGAATTATTCAAAACAACTATGCGTTACTTTTTCTAGGAGCATTTTGAAACTTTTATATTATTAGGATACGAAGCTTATATGATTAGTAATATTATGTATTAAAGGTACAAGCAAATTCCGGGTTCTTGGTGTATAACCAGCCACTTAAACATTTTCGACCCATTTTTCGAGGAATTATTCAAAACAACTATGCGTAACTTTTTCTAGGAGCATTTTGACACTTTTATATTATTAGGATAGGAAGCTTATATGATTAGTAATATTATGTATTAAAGGTACAAGCAAATTCCGGGTTCTTGGTGTATAACCAGCCACTTAAACATTTTCGACCCATTTTTCGAGGAATTATTCAAAACAACTATGCGTTACTTTTTCTAGGAGCATTTTGAAACTTTTATATTATTAGGATACGAAGCTTATATGATTAGTAATATTATGTATTAAAGGTACAAGCAAATTCCGGGTTCTTGGTGTATAACCAGCCACTTAAACATTTTCGACCCATTTTTCGAGGAATTATTCAAAACAACTATGCGTAACTTTTTCTAGGAGCATTTTGACACTTTTATATTATTAGGATAGGAAGCTTATATGATTAGTAATATTATGTATTAAAGGTACAAGCAAATTCCGGGTTCTTGGTGTATAACCAGCCACTTAAACATTTTCGACCCATTTTTCGAGGAATTATTCAAAACAACTATGCGTAACTTTTTCTAGGAGCATTTTGACACTTTTATATTATTAGGATAGGAAGCTTATATGATTAGTAATATTATGTATTAAAGGTACAAGCAAATTCCGGGTTCTTGGTGGCTAACCAGCCACTTAAACATTTTCGACCCATTTTTCGAGGAATTATTCAAGACAACTATGCGTAACTTTTTCTAGGAGCATTTTAACACTTTTATATTATTAGGATAGGAAGCTTATATGATTAGTAATATTATGTATTAAAGGTACAAGCAAATTCCGGGTTCTTGGTGGCTAACCAGCCACTTAAACATTTTCGACCCATTTTTCGAGGAATTATTCAAAACAACTATGCGTAACTTTTTCTAGGAGCATTTTGAAACTTTTATATTATTAGGATAGGAAGCTTATATGATTAGTAATATTATGTATTAAAGGTACAAGCAAATTCCGGGTTCTTGGTGTATAACCAGCACTTAAACATTTTCGACCCATTTTTCGAGGAATTATTCAAAACAACTATGCGTAACTTTTTCTAGGAGCATTTTGAAACTTTTATATTATTAGGATAGGAAGCTTATATGATTAGTAATATTATGTATTAAAGGTACAAGCAAATTCCGGGTTCTTGGTGGCTAACCAGCCACTTAAACATTTTCGACCCATTTTTTGAGGAATTATTCAAGACAACTATGCGTAACTTTTTCTAGGAGCATTTTAACACTTTTATATTATTAGGATAGGAAGCTTATATGATTAGTAATATTATGTATTAAAGGTACAAGCAAGCAAATTCCGGGTTCTTGGTGTACAACCAGCCACTTAAACATTTTCGACCCATTTTTCGAGGAATTATTCAAGACAACTATGCGTAACTTTTTCTAGGAGCATTTTAACACTTTTATATTATTAGGATAGGAAGCTTATATGATTAGTAATATTATGTATTAAAGGTACAAGCAAATTCCGGGTTCTTGGTGTATAACCAGCCACTTAAACATTTTCGACCCATTTTTCGAGGAATTATTCAAAACAAATATGCGTAACTTTTTCTAGGAGCATTTTGAAACTTTTATATTATTAGGATAGGAAGCTTATATGATTGGTAATATTATGTATTAAAGGTACAAGCAAATTCCGGGTTCTTGGTGTATAACCAGCCACTTAAACATTTTCGACCCATTTTTCGAGGAATTATTCAAGACAACTATGCGTAACTTTTTCTAGGAGCATTTTGAAACTTTTATATTATTAGGATAGGAAGCTTATATGATTAGTAATATTATGTATTAAAGGTACAAGCAAATTCCGGGTTCTTGGTGTATAACCAGCCACTTAAACCTTTTCGACCCATTTTTCGAGGAATTATTCAAAACAAATATGCGTAACTTTTTCTAGGAGCATTTTGAAACTTTTATATTATTAGGATAGGAAGCTTATATGATTGGTAATATTATGTATTAAAGGTACAAGCAAATTCCGGGTTCTTGGTGTATAACCAGCCACTTAAACATTTTCGACCCATTTTTCGAGGAATTATTCAAGACAACTATGCGTAACTTTTTCTAGGAGCATTTTGAAACTTTTATATTATTCGGATAGGAAGCTTATATGATTAGTAATATTATGTATTAAAGGTACAAGCAAATTCCGGGTTCTTGGTGGCTAACCAGCCACTTAAACATTTTCGACCCATTTTTCGAGGAATTATTCAAAACAACTATGCGTTACTTTTTCTAGGAGCATTTTGAAACTTTTATATTATTAGGATAGGAAGCTTATATGATTAGTAATATTATGTATTAAAGGTACAAGCAAATTCCGGGTTCTTGGTGTATAACCAGCCACTTAAACATTTTCGACCCATTTTTCGAGGAATTATTCAAGACAACTATGCGTAACTTTTTCTAGGAGCATTTTAACACTTTTATATTATTAGGATAGGAAGCTTATATGATTAGCAATATTATGTATTAAAGGTACAAGCAAATTCCGGGTTCTTGGTGTATAACCAGCCACTTAAACATTTTCGACCCATTTTTCGAGGAATTATTCAAGACAACTATGCGTAACTTTTTCTAGGAGCATTTTAACACTTTTATATTATTAGGATAGGAAGCTTATATGATTAGCAATATTATGTATTAAAGGTACAAGCAAATTCCGGGTTCTTGGTGTATAACCAGCCACTTAAACATTTTCGACCCATTTTTCGAGGAATTATTCAAGACAACTATGCGTAACTTTTTCTAGGAGCATTTTGAAACTTTTATATTATTAGGATAGGAAGCTTATATGATTAGTAATATTATGTATTAAAGGTACAAGCAAATTCCGGGTTCTTGGTGGCTAACCAGCCACTTAAACATTTTCGACCCATTTTTCGAGGAATTATTCAAGACAACTATGCGTAACTTTTTCTAGGAGCATTTTAACACTTTTATATTATTAGGATAGGAAGCTTATATGATTAGTAATATTATGTATTAAAGGTACAAGCAAATTCCGGGTTCTTGGTGTATAACCAGCCACTTAAACATTTTCGACCCATTTTTCGAGGAATTATTCAAGACAACTATGCGTAACTTTTTCTAGGAGCATTTTGAAACTTTTATATTATTAGGATAGGAAGCTTATATGATTAGTAATATTATGTATTAAAGGTACAAGCAAATTCCGGGTTCTTGGTGGCTAACCAGCCACTTAAACATTTTCGACCCATTTTTCGAGGAATTATTCAAGACAACTATGCGTAACTTTTTCTAGGAGCATTTTAACACTTTTATATTATTAGGATAGGAAGCTTATATGATTAGTAATATTATGTATTAAAGGTACAAGCAAATTCCGGGTTCTTGGTGTATAACCAGCCACTTAAACATTTTCGACCCATTTTTCGAGGAATTATTCAAAACAACTATGCGTAACTTTTTCTAGGAGCATTTTAACACTTTTATATTATTAGGATAGGAAGCTTATATGATTAGTAATATTATGTATTAAAGGTACAAGCAAATTCCGGGTTCTTGGTGTATAACCAGCCACTTAAACATTTTCGACCCATTTTTCGAGGAATTATTCAAGACAACTATGCGTAACTTTTTCTAGGAGCATTTTAACACTTTTATATTATTAGGATAGGAAGCTTATATGATTAGTAATATTATGTATTAAAGGTACAAGCAAATTCCGGGTTCTTGGTGTATAACCAGCCACTTAAACATTTTCGACCCATTTTTCGAGGAATTATTCAAGACAACTATGCGTAACTTTTTCTAGGAGCATTTTAACACTTTTATATTATTAGGATAGGAAGCTTATATGATTAGTAATATTATGTATTAAAGGTACAAGCAAATTCCGGGTTCTTGGTGTATAACCAGCCACTTAAACATTTTCGACCCATTTTTCGAGGAATTATTCAAGACAACTATGCGTAACTTTTTCTAGGAGCATTTTAACACTTTTATATTATTAGGATAGGAAGCTTATATGATTAGTAATATTATGTATTAAAGGTACAAGCAAATTCCGGGTTCTTGGTGTATAACCAGCCACTTAAACATTTTCGACCCATTTTTCGAGGAATTATTCAAGACAACTATGCGTAACTTTTTCTAGGAGCATTTTAACACTTTTATATTATTAGGATAGGAAGCTTATATGATTAGTAATATTATGTATTAAAGGTACAAGCAAATTCCGGGTTCTTGGTGTATAACCAGCCACTTAAACATTTTCGACCCATTTTTCGAGGAATTATTCAAGACAACTATGCGTAACTTTTTCTAGGAGCATTTTAACACTTTTATATTATTAGGATAGGAAGCTTATATGATTAGTAATATTATGTATTAAAGGTACAAGCAAATTCCGGGTTCTTGGTGTATAACCAGCCACTTAAACATTTTCGACCCATTTTTCGAGGAATTATTCAAGACAACTATGCGTAACTTTTTCTAGGAGCATTTTAACACTTTTATATTATTAGGATAGGAAGCTTATATGATTAGTAATATTATGTATTAAAGGTACAAGCAAATTCCGGGTTCTTGGTGTATAACCAGCCACTTAAACATTTTCGACCCATTTTTCGAGGAATTATTCAAGACAACTATGCGTAACTTTTTCTAGGAGCATTTTAACACTTTTATATTATTAGGATAGGAAGCTTATATGATTAGTAATATTATGTATTAAAGGTACAAGCAAATTCCGGGTTCTTGGTGGCTAACCAGCCACTTAAACATTTTCGACCCATTTTTCGAGGAATTATTCAAAACAACTATGCGTAACTTTTTCTAGGAGCATTTTAACACTTTTATATTATTAGGATAGGAAGCTTATATGATTAGTAATATTATGTATTAAAGGTACAAGCAAATTCCGGGTTCTTGGTGGCTAAACAGCCACTTAAACATTTTCGACCCATTTTTCGAGGAATTATTCAAAACAACTATGCGTAACTTTTTCTAGGAGCATTTTGAAACTTTTATATTATTAGGATAGGAAGCTTATATGATTAGTAATATTATGTATTAAAGGTACAAGCAAATTCCGGGTTCTTGGTGGCTAACCAGCCACTTAAACATTTTCGACCCATTTTTCGAGGAATTATTCAAGACAACTATGCGTAACTTTTCCTAGGAGCATTTTAACACTTTTATATTATTAGGATAGGAAGCTTATATGATTTGTAATATTATGTATTAAAGGTACAAGCAAATTCCGGGTTCTTGGTGGCTAACCAGCCACTTAAACATTTTCGACCCATTTTTCGAGGAATTATTCAAAACAACTATGCGTAACTTTTTCTAGGAGCATTTTGAAACTTTTATATTATTAGGATAGGAAGCTTATATGATTAGTAATATTATGTATTAAAGGTACAAGCAAATTCCGGGTTCTTGGTGTATAACCAGCCACTTAAACATTTTCGACCCATTTTTCGAGGAATTATTCAAGACAACTATGCGTAACTTTTTCTAGGAGCATTTTAACACTTTTATATTATTAGGATAGGAAGCTTATATGATTAGTAATATTATGTATTAAAGGTACAAGCAAATTCCGGGTTCTTGGTGTATAACCAGCCACTTAAACATTTTCGACCCATTTTTCGAGGAATTATTCAAAACAACTATGCGTAACTTTTTCTAGGAGCATTTTGACACTTTTATATTATTTGGATAGGAAGCTTATATGATTAGTAATATTATGTATTAAAGGTACAAGCAAATTCCGGGTTCTTGGTGGCTAACCAGCCACTTAAACATTTTCGACCCATTTTTCGAGGAATTATTCAAGACAACTATGCGTAACTTTTCCTAGGAGCATTTTAACACTTTTATATTATTAGGATAGGAAGCTTATATGATTAGTAATATTATGTATTAAAGGTACAAGCAAATTCCGGGTTCTTGGTGGCTAACCAGCCACTTAAACATTTTCGACCCATTTTTCGAGGAATTATTCAAAACAACTATGCGTAACTTTTTCTAGGAGCATTTTGAAACTTTTATATTATTAGGATAGGAAGCTTATATGATTAGTAATATTATGTATTAAAGGTACAAGCAAATTCCGGGTTCTTGGTGGCTAACCAGCCACTTAAACATTTTCGACCCATTTTTCGAGGAATTATTCAAAACAACTATGCGTAACTTTTTCTAGGAGCATTTTGAATCTTTTATATTATTAGGATAGGAAGCTTATATGATTACTAATATTATGTATTAAAGGTACAAGCAAATTCCGGGTTCTTGGTGGCTAACCAGCCACTTAAACATTTTCGACCCATTTTTCGAGGAATTATTCAAAACAACTATGCGTAACTTTTTCTAGGAGCATTTTGAAACTTTTATATTATTAGGATAGGAAGCTTATATGATTAGTAATATTATGTATTAAAGGTACAAGCAAATTCCGGGTTCTTGGTGGCTAACCAGCCACTTAAACATTTTCGACCCATTATTCGAGGAATTATTCAAAACAACTATGCGTAACTTTTTCTAGGAGCATTTTGAAACTTTTATATTATTAGGATAGGAAGCTTATATGATTAGTAATATTATGTATTAAAGGTACAAGCAAATTCCGGGTTCTTGGTGTATAACCAGCCACTTAAACATTTTCGACCCATTGTTCGAGGAATTATTCAAAACAACTATGCGTAACTTTTTCTAGGAGCATTTTGAAACTTTTATATTATTAAGATAGGAAGCTTATATGATTAGTAATATTATGTATTAAAGGTACAAGCAAATTCCGGGTTCTTGGTGTATAACCAGCCACTTAAACATTTTCGACCCATTTTTCGAGGAATTATTCAAGACAACTATGCGTAACTTTTTCTAGGAGCATTTTGAAACTTTTATATTATTAAGATAGGAAGCTTATATGATTAGTAATATTATGTATTAAAGGTACAAGCAAATTCCGGGTTCTTGGTGTATAACCAGCCACTTAAACATTTTCGACCCATTTTACGAGGAATTATTCAATAACAAATATGCGTAACTTTTTCTAGGAGCATTTTGACACTTTTATATTATTAGGATAGCAAGCTTATATGATTAGTAATATTATGTATTAAAGGTACACGCAAATTCCATGTTCTTGGTGGTTAACCAGTTACTTAAACATTTTTGAGAAATTAATCAAGTTTCAATGAAGACTTCCCTAGGACTACAATGGTCACTATGTCGCTTGACACCGATATGTAATTGATTGATGGTGAAATTGATAGATGGATGAGTACATTTTGGAAAGTAGTCTTAAGTGCATTGTATTAGTAATTTTAATGATTTGCCCTATTAATAGACCAATTCATGTGATTAACATAGAATAAAAATAATTAGACTCTCATAATTGTTCCCTGAGGTACTACCAAATTCTCATTCACTGCTTCAGAGTCAACACCATTGATCAAAGTTTGCTGTTTCCAATTTCCCAAATAGAACATAAACCGCTTCAATTTGTTTCTTTAAATGCCATAGTTTTCTAGCTCAATTTCAAAATTTCCCTATCAGTTGCTTCGAATGCTCTGCTAAGGTCAAGGAAAACTACCACAATCATCTTATTATCATGTACAGTCATCTTCCATTCACAAAAAACAAAAGTAAAGCTAAGAAGGAGCTAAATTTAAATAATCTTGATGTAAATCATAGCACGT
This sequence comes from Rhagonycha lutea, assembly GCA_958510855.1. Lineage (NCBI taxonomy): Eukaryota > Metazoa > Arthropoda > Insecta > Coleoptera > Cantharidae > Rhagonycha > Rhagonycha lutea. Next base: position 3,465,280 of record OY294042.1, read on the forward strand.
GGATCCCTGAAAGTTCAATATATGAGAAAAGCAAATATTGATAAAAATAAAACTGCATATTAACAATTGAGTCCGTTAGTGTGACGTCACAACGCCTAGAAATTGGCAAACCGTCTAACGCGAATTGACTAAGTGGTTTGCGCCCATTTGAAAAAGAACATAACACGAACATTTGCAAACACGACGATCGCATCAAGGAAAGTGTCAAGAGTTTCAACATAACCCTATTTAATTCATTTAATTGTTATAAACTTATATTAATTATGTAAATAATTCACTATTCTACTAATTATAGTCTACTATTTTATGGTAGAAAGTTCCTTAAGTATTTAAAGCAAACCATTTTTTAAATTTAATTGGTTTCTCTCATTCTGGTGAAAAACCATTAGAATGCATGACATTATAATTAATAGTTTAAATAATATAAAGACCTTTTAAAACCTTTTTAACGTATAGATTTAAATTTTAGGAAACACACTGCGATTTTCACCTCTACGGTGTCTTTTTCTTTGAATTATATTTTATTTAAAAAGTGTTAAAAATAATTGTCAAACGTAGAAGGTTTCTCGCTACTGTGAATTCAATCACAATTGTACAATATTGTGCACTTCACTCAATTTTTCTCATTAACTAAACTTTCACATACCGTAAAATGGGGTGAATCACAACAGGCAGGTGAATCACAACAAAAGTTTGGGAAGGCACAAATAATTTTTCTGTACTGCAACATTGAATAAAATTATTTGATTAATCCTTGATGCACAGAAAAATTATTTGTGCCTTCCCAAACTTTTGTTGTGATTCACCTGCCTGTTGTGATTCACCCCATTTTACGGTATGTGAAAGTTTAGTTAATGAGAAAAATTGAGTGAAGTGCACAATATTGTACAATTGTGATTGAATTCACAGTAGCGAGAAACCTTCTACGTTTGACAATTATTTTTAACACTTTTTAAATAAAATATAATTCAAAGAAAAATACACCGTAGAGGTGAAAATCGCAGTGTGTTTCCTAAAATTTAAATCTATACGTTAAAAAGGTTTTAAAAGGTCTTTATATTATTTAAACTATTAATTATAATGTCATGCATTCTAATGGTTTTTCACCAGAATGAGAGAAACCAATTAAATTTAAAAAATGGTTTGCTTTAAATACTTAAGGAACTTTCTACCATAAAATAGTAGACTATAATTAGTAGAATAGTGAATTATTTACATAATTAATATAAGTTTATAACAATTAAATGAATTAAATAGGGTTATGTTGAAACAGTTGACACTTTCCTTGATGCGATCGTCGTGTTTGCAAATGTTCGTGTTATGTTCTTTTTCAAATGGGCGCAAACCACTTAGTCAATTCGCGTTAGACGGTTTGCCAATTTCTAGGCGTTGTGACGTAGCCACTAACGGACTCAATTACAGTGTATTGAAGGTGTATATTTAAATATACAAGGGGTCATCAACAGCATTTGTGAATTAGAACTTGTGTTTGAATTTGTGTGTTTGAGTGATACTCATTTATCAGAACTTGATCTTAAAATGAAATTTTGAACTTTGGGCTTGTTTTATTTAATTGTTTCGCTGTTAATTCAAATAGAATAGAGCATTCTCAATGTTCAAAGTTTTTAAAGCAATTTATTTTCAGTTCATCCCCTTGATCAGTTTTTGATTCTGGTACTCATTATTTATGTTTATACCTGCAACAACTTTACACGAACTAAACCTAAACTAAATGCGAAGCGAAGTATGTCTCCAGGAGTAATTCAGATTCTATCCGCACTGGCGTTGATGTTAACATTAGATCCCAATAAGTTGTAATCCCCTGGTAGACTGTGATTGGCTTGATTATGAGTATGAGTTCGTGTACAACTTCGGCCACATAATTTTTTCCCCTAAATATTTGAACAGTATTTTACTATTTTCTAGACAGCCCTCGTATACGACTTCACTGTTGTTTTTTTGATGTTTGTTAAAAGTATTGCCTATTGTTAGGCGTTTTGACAACTTGTAGGATAAAGATGGGAATAGAGAATAGATATAAAAGCTGATCATTTCGTATTTGCGTAAAGAAGTTGATTGATGTTTGCTGGGGTTTTAAAGTTTATTTGCTAATTCACAGTTTTGTTATAATGCTTTTACGATGTTTTAATCAAAAGCAAGTTTTTATGTTTAAATATTTTATTACCATTGTTATTGATACATAAGTTATGGAAAAATTAAATCGTAAGTAGAACATTTTACATCCTTCTAACCTTAGTTAATTTTTTTAATTCATTAACTTTTCTTATAATTTAAGTGGTTTTATTATGTCTGGTATTTTATGTGGTCACTGTAGTGATGGTTATTATTCAACTCCTTAATTATCTCTTATTATTTTCAGTTTAATGTGTTACGAGATGCTTAATTAATTATATCATAGTCTTTAAATATTAAGAAAATGGTCGAAATTGGTTCATCTAGTTTATTACATTTAGGAGACATAGTCTCGATATATGCCGAAGGAAATGTTTCTGGATTTTTAAGCACTTTGGGGTAGGTCCAAAATTATACGTAGTTACTTTGATTATTATTTTTAACTTTTAATCTGACACTTACATAAACAATTCATTCGACATCTTTCACATTGCTTTAATAATAATTTTTAGCCTGGTAGACGATCGATGTGTAGTATGTCCGGAAGCAGGAGATTTGAGTACTCCACCAAAGAAGTTTCGAGGTATATAATTTTTATCTCCTTTCATTTACTCTTACTTAGTTAATATTGTCACATTTTTAGATTGCTTATTCAAAATATGTCCTATGAACAGATATTCTGCTCAGAAGCAATTCTGGAAGGCTGCAAAACAAAGTATGGGTTCCAATACAGATACAAGTCTTCTAAAGAGATTACATGTAAGTAATAGAGTAATTGTGCAGTACATAGAAACTGTAGGGTCATAGCTTTAATTCTCAGTTACTACCAAATCAGTTGTGCCGTGGTACAGATTCCACGTTTTATTTTACCATTTTGAAAAGCGTGATATTTTTAATTTTAACTCTTTAAAAAATACAATATTAAAATTAATGTAATACTAATAATAATAATCCAATTTTTGCTTTTTTCAATAAATACCGAAATAATTTTTTTGTATTATATTAAATCAATTAAAAATTTGAATTCCGTTACAAATCCTTGTTTTGTTTATTATATGTATATCGCATTCCATGTACAGTGCATCTCAGATGTCTATGACTAATTAGAATATCATATTCTTAAAATAGGACACTTGATGACGTCTACAAAACAATTCTCCCCTAGCATTTATTATTTTATTGAAACCAGGGAATTTCCATTGAGTGGGAAATATAAGGAAATATTTTCAAAACATTTGTTTGATAAGATAAGAAATATTACGTAAGAAAAATTCCTACAAACCGTAATTAGGAGAGTGGGGGTTAAAAATTTCCAAAATCATTCTAACATAATCGGCAGCTTATTTGTATTTTTTTAAAATATTAATATCCTTGGTTTTATTTTTTGTTCTTATAATTTGTACCTACACAGTATTTTCAAATTGATAGATTGGAATTTTTTGTAAGCGATTACTTACAAACCACCAATTAATTAGTTTGAAGCAGCTATCTAAAGAACTGATTAGATTTTAGTTGAAATTTCTCCATTCTAATTTTTTAGCACAAATTAGTAGTTAACAAATTTGTGCTCGTGTCAAGTGGCCTTAACCCCTCTATTTTTCTGATAATTTTCACTGATTGATAGATTCTTTATCTGTACATAGACTATAATATGGCATTATGCTATTGTGACGCTCATGAGTGGACTAACAACATTATCACTAAAATATTAAACTAGCAATATCAAAACTGGGAAAAAAAAAGTATTGTTTAATATTGTCACAATCCCAAAATATTAATAAATTAAATAATTGAATTTCAAGTGAGAAAATGCATATTGTACTTAGGGGTCGATTGGCTGCGAGAGCCTTTCAGAACTGCGACCAGTATTGATCTTTTGTTCATAACCCTACTAATTAGATGTTCAGGAATTCAATTTCGCTAGTGAAACATAGAATGCTCCTGAGAGGTTTGCTTTTTACCTCTTTGAGCGTCAGTTGTATCTGTTCCAGATTTTTAAGCCTGAGTCGGCCTAAGGCATCGCAGTTACAGAGGATGTGCTCGGTCGTCTCCGTTTCCGATTCACAAAGTCTGCACCTGTCATTACCTTCCAGTCTCATTTTTTTTAGGTGATATCTCACCTAACACAGTGTCCGGTGAACAACCCCGTAATGAGTCTAATTTCATTCTTTGTCAAAAGAAGAAGCTTTTTAGCCTCTGCAGTCGAGTACTTTATAAATTTCTTCGCCTGTCTTTGTCCTGGTGTATTATTCCAGAGAGTTTCTTTGCTCTCTGCCTCCCATTTTTGGACCTCTAGCCCCCTATGGTTCAGGTCCAACCGGGGGCGTTTTTGAGCCTGATCTAGCCAGTCTAGAGAAAATGCATAAGTAAGTATTGAAAATTGTAAATGCACAAGATAACTTTCCCAACTTAAAAATAATGAGTCACACAGTTTGCAAGGAATATTTCAAATTGATGCGGAATTCCTAAGTTTATAGGCTATAAAGAAAGTAGACTAAAAGATAAGAGAATCATCTCGTTAAGCAATTCATGCGCGTCATTAAAAATAAGTGAGACGAAAATAAAAGAGGTTTCAGCAGAGGAATTTCAACCAAACTAATAGTTCTTTTTTTAAAATTTATAATAATAATTTTATTAACGGAATATTTCCTTTTAACTATAGATAGTACAATAATACAATATAAATCAGTAATACAAAAACTTAAAAATTCATGAGTTTAGAGATAGTCGCAGCTGCGATTTGATTCTAGCTAATGAGCTAATAAAAAAGTCGACTTCAACTTGGTTTGCAAGATTCTGCAATTTTGTAACCGGAGGTTCCTAACTTGTCCTTAGAAAATCAGTACTGAATAGGTCCGGCTTGCTAACTGAGTATGGGTGAGCCCAGAGCACAAATCCATATAGATTCTCCTAATGTCCAATCTGGATAAACCTATGTATTCCAGCAGCAATTCGTAGTCAGTATCAGCAAATTGAAACTTTTTTCACATATTCTTAAATATGTATATTTGGAGAAAATGTAAAAAAAGAAAATCTATATTTTTGTATCTGTTATGGTGGTGTTCCCCCTTAAATAGAATTTCACGCATTTTCTTTGGAGTTCTTCCCTACATATGGTAGGGACTAGGGCTGGGCGATTGTTAAAATTAACAATCGAAAATCGATTGTGTAAAAACAATCGATTAATCGAATAATTGAGCAATCCAATAAACAATTAATCGAACAATCGATTATTTTTTATGGCTAACATATGCTTAAAAAAAGCTCATTTCTCCAGACTCCAGGTATTCATACGCCAAATCGAGATTCCATCAAGGCCGCCAACTACATTTTGGGGACTTGGATACAAAAATTATCAGGGGGCCCCTTGGCTTTAGTCATATATTTATTAACGAACTGTGGGAAGCGTAGTACACTTCATTTAAAGAAGAGTTTTTATGGTAGATTAGAGAGTTCAAAAATGAATCTTGCAATTACCAAATTACCTCAAAGTCATTTATAATAAAACAACCAAGTAGGAGAAAATCAATTTATTGTAATTCTAACTTTACAATAATTATGGTAAGGTTTCAAAAGTTACACAACATAAATAAGTAAACCGGTAATTCCGGTGATCAAAAAGAGAAGTTTTATTGTTATCAGAACTATCGGAAGTGTATCTGACGTTTTTTTTCCTTCTGCTTGACAGAAGTTGAAGGGTTTCCTTTAGGTTTTATTGGAAATAAAACCTTGGTTATTTGACGCATATTTGCTTCGTTATTTATTATTGCATTCGTGGACTTGGTCCAACGTTTTAACATCACATTGGAACTTCCAGCTAGTCCCAAATATGCAGCACTAGTTGTAGGTGGGTTGTCTGGAGTTACGTCATCAATATTTGCATCCGTGGTTTGAACTTGATTACCCCCATTTTGGTCAGTTTCAGTAATAGGTTTCTGCACACCAGCAGAATCTTCATCTTTCTGTAATACAAGTAAAGTAATTGCAAAAACATTAACAGTACAATTTATTACCATATTCTGATCTCCAGAAAATCCAGGTTGTGGTTCATTACGCTTCATTTTACTTTTAAACAGAAATACTGTCTAAATACACTTACTTGCTGTCAGTTGCAAATTAATTAACAATATTATTATTAAAACAAAAGATCACAAGTTGCCACCCGCCTACTAAATTTTTTTTAATTGACTTCCCCCACATCCTAGAGTGCTAAAAATTTGGCTTTCTAGCTTCTTCTATTATCGATTTTAATTTTGATTTTTATTATTAATAAATATTGATTAATAATCAATAATCATTTATAATTTAAATTATTGATAACAACCTAAAAGCTGTAAAAAATATACGGTGCGACTTGACATTAATTTGAAATGCTGCAAAAATCATAAGAAATACAAAAAATAATTTTATTAGAAAGTAAATTTCCTACAAAAAAGTCCTTGTAGCAATGAAATATAAACAAATAAAAACTGGCTTCACAACAACCAATGCTATTTGAATAGGAATCCATCGTCTAGTGTAGGGGTGTCAAACTCATTCCTGCTGCAGGCCATTTCCTGACAAACAAAATTTCCACGGGCTGCACTAATCATTTTTTTTTAACCCATATCCATTTTTTAACGATATATCTACATTTTTTTATTATTATACAATCACTGAAGTTTATTCGGGCCGCAAAAATATACGTGGCGGGCTGCCAGAAACGTAGTTCGACGTTTTATTTTTTCGTGTTTCTTAACATGGGAAATTTAAGTTTACACGGTTTTGAACAAAGTATCGGCAAAATGGCGCCCCTCACTCTCCAAACACTGACTAAGCCTTTTTCTGAAGTTTTTGTGCACTCTTTGAAGCATTGCCACAGGAATTTCGGCGATTTGGGCTTGAATGTTGTTTTTGAGGGCTTCTAGGGTCTAGAGACGATCGTTGTAAACTAAGGATTTTAGGTATCCCTACAGGACAAAATCACAGGGGGCAATTCAGGAGAGCGCGCTGGCCAGTTCAAATCGCCTCTTAGGGAGATGAAGCGCCCGGGGAATCTGTCTCGCAAAAAGTCCATGCAAACCCTTGCTGTGTGGGTTGTGGCCCCATTCACAGATGTTCTTTGACGATTCGTTGAATGGAACGTCTCAAAATGTTGAGGGCACCTGCCTATTTCCGAACTGAACGCATGGGAGATTGTTTAAGTGCAGCTCGAACCCTCTCGATGTTTTCTGGGGTAGTGACGGTAAACTGAGGCCCCCTTCTTACCGTGAACACATTTCCGGTATCCTGGAATGCATTAACCCACGCAAGAATTCGAGCGGAAATTCGGCCGCGGGGGGGCTATTCTTCTTCTTCAGGTACCTATCCGATTCCGGATTTTAGCGATTCTCCTGGCTAAGCCAGGAAGACTATACTAGGGAAATGTTAATGGGGTGGTTTCCCGTTGCCTTCCCCATAGTCCACAGATCGATTTTGGACTGTTTAGATCACAGCACATATCCGACGCAATCAGGATTAGAACCGCGGTTTTCCGCTTTTTAGTCTATCCGTGTTTGATTTACGCCAGACTGCTGGTCAATCAACGAATTCAATCAATCAATATAGCGGGGGCTATAAGGTCGATTTTCGAGCAGAAATTGCAAACTTAAAAATCGATTATTAGCTAAACTAATCGATATATTATGTTTTTGATTTTTTATAAATATTACAATATCAATAAAAAAATTTATATTTTAGCACGCCGCAGAAATAGAAAAAAAGCAAAATGACAGCGAGAATAAAAAATTATTGGGATCAAATGTGCAATATGGAAGTGTTGTTCAGGTTAGTGTTTTATTTATATTTAATTATTTTTAATAATAATCAATCAGTGTTTCTCATACTCGCTCACTGCTAAAATCGATGGTTTATAAGTTATAACCCTGTACCCGCAGGCAATGGGTTCCTGAGCCTAGCCTCATACCCTTGAGCAATTAAAATGATTTGATTCTAAGTTTTAACTATCGGTACTATAAGTAAGAAATAAAAAAACAAATTCACTTAACGTATGTGGGAGGGGGGGGGGGGAATTATGGGAAATATCTCAGTATTTTTAAATAAAGTTTGAAAAACACTGCATTAGATGTAATAAAATATTAAGAAAGTTTGTAATAAAGCTTATTTCGTAGCTTCTTCACTTAAAATCAAATAAGTACTTAACGGTAAATAAACGGCTACCAGCTTTATTGGAAAAGAACGCAATGCGAGTTTATTTAGATGGAAATGGAAACGAAGGTTCATGGTTTTACATTTTACCTTTTTATAAACTTAGATCAACTGGTGATAACATTGTTTTGGGTGATAAAGTTATATTGAACCCAGTAAATGCGGGTCAACAAGTATTACACGTAGCTGCCAATCATGAGTTGCCCGATAACGCAGGATGTAAGGAGGTAAATGTCGTTAGCGGTAGTACATCTTGGAAAGTTACATTATTTATGGAACATCGAGAAAATGCAGAAGATATTTTGAAAGGCGGGGATGTTGTTCGTTTATTTCATGCGGAGCAAGAAAAGTTTCTTACTATGGATGAATATAAGAAAACGCAACATGTATTTTTAAGAACCACTGGACGAACTAGTGCAACATCTGCGACGAGTAGTAAAGCACTGTGGGAAATTGAGGTGGTTCAACATGCTCCTTGCAGGGGAGGTGCCGGTCATTGGAATTCCCTTTTTCGGTTCAAACATCTTGCTACTGGGTATTATTTAGCTGCAGATATCGATACAGACGAAACAATGGACCAAATGCGTGCCAAATTACGTGCAGATGTGGGAACTGGCGATTCTAAAGTGTACCACTTAGTACCTATTGCGTACGCAAATGACCTTGCCTCACTGTTCGACCTCGATCCTACTACATTAACAAGACACGACTCCTTAGTACCTCAATCAAGTTACGTGCGTTTACGACACTTAATTACCGATACTTGGGTTCATTCCACATCTATTCCCATTGATAAAGACGAAGAAAAACCTGTCATGTCAAAACTTGGTTGTGCACCTTTAAAAGAAGACAAGGAAGCATTTGCTTTGATTTCGGTATCACCAGTTGAAGTTCGTGATTTGGATTTTGCTAACGATGCTTGCAAAGTTTTGTCTTCATTATCTACTAAACTTGAACGCGGTACCATTTCACACAATGAACGCAGGTAGGTTATTAATAAAATTAAAACAACAGAGATACAAAGAAACATTTTTAATAGAGCTGTGACAACTTTACTTCAGGATATTGTATACTTTGTTGCCGATTTGGAAACCGAACAAAATAAAATGGAAGCACTTGAACTTGTTGTGACCAATCCCAATCGTGATAGGCAAAAGTTGTTAAGAGAACAAGCTATTCTTAAACAACTTTTTAAAATACTTCAGGGTCCATTTACCGATTCTCCAAATGGGGAACCCGCGTTTTTAAAAATTGAAGAACTGAATGATCCTAAACATGCACCATACAAATACATTTTTCGCCTGTGTTACAGAATTTTACGATTAAGTCAACAAGATTATCGAAAAAATCAGGTAAAAATATTTTAGTCCGGGAGAAAACTGTAATTGCTTTATTTTGGTATAAAAAGCAAATTTTTGTTTTATTGCTGGTCTAGACAAAGGTAGAGTTATTCTTAAAATCCTGAGGTTGCTGGGGAAATAGTTTGAGGTTTTATTTGGGCTGTTAAGTGATAAGCTCGGATAACCCGCCTTTTAGGCCATCAAAATTCTCAATACTCTCATAAAAGAGCAAATCCATTAACTACTTTCTAGAATTTTTGAGTGGATGGGAAAATAGGCACAAATTTTATCCAAAGATTAAACTTGTGAGGGGAAGCCTACATCTTCAAAAGTTGTTAGCTTTTTTTATCAAAATAAAGCAATAGGTGTTTCTCCTAGTTACTGTGAAACAAATTTGGTGACAAATAGAATGTTTCAATTTTTATAGGAATACATAGCAAAACATTTTGGTTTTATGCAAAAACAAATTGGATACGATATATTGGCGGAAGATACCATAACAGCATTATTACACAATAATAGGAAATTGTTAGAAAAACATATAAAAGCTGCAGAAATAGAAACATTTGTTGGCTTGGTGCGTAAAAATATGCACAATTGGGAATCTCGTTTTTTGGACTATTTGTCTGATCTTTGTATTTCTAACAAAAAAGCCATTCCGGTTACTCAAGAATTAATATGCAAGCGCGTATTAAGTCCAAAAAATTCTGATATATTGTTGGAAACAAGAATGATGAAAACTCAAGTAGAAGTGCAAGAAATCCAAGATGATACTATTATGGAAAACGACGATTCAGAAATGGAACCTCTCGTAACCGTTGTTGAAGAACAACAAGTTGTTTTATTGTGGAATAATCGTCAAACATCCATGTCTCTTAATGATTTGTGTCGTGGTTTAAAGATGGGAAATCGAGATGATCAAGCTATATTGGATTATTATCGTCATCAATTGGACTTATTTTCGAATATGTGTTTAAATCGACAATACCTAGCTTTGGATAATTTATCCCAGCATCTTGATATAGATTTAATTTTAAAGTGTATGGCTGACGAAACAGTAAGCTACGATTTGAGAGCTTCATTTTGTCGTTTGATGTTACATTTACATGTTGATCGAGATCCACAAGAACCAGTAACTCCTGTTAAATATGCCAGATTATGGTCAGAAATTCCATCAAAAATGTCAATTGTTGAGTAAGTTGACGTATTAGATAATAATTTAACACGTTTGCTGCCAACTACCTTGTGAATAGTGCCGCCTCCGCCTAGAATGACTTGACTAATCCAGCACACTGCCAGCAATGGACTCGTCCAGTTGTTTTTGGATTGGAAGCGTACTTTGACCTTGTAATATTGGTGGCAGTGAACCTGTTAAGGCGCCTCTCTGGTAGCTCTTCTTTTGAAATTGAGAATTGGTCATATTTTAATTTACAAATATGAATCCTTTACTAAAATAGTTTTGTTTTACTCAATTAATTCTTTTTGAATCATTGAACATATTCTTGACTTGTTCATTGTAAGCTACTAGAGAGGCGCTTTAATTAAATATTAAAATTTATCAAGCTAAACAAGCAATGGTTTTATATTATTTTAATCAATTTAAGTTATGATAGCAACAAAACTCCAGATCCAAATAAAGAAGTGGTAAGAAGTCGATTTTACTCTACTAGAGCATTTGTAGAAGATTATTTGTGCAATGTGGTTGCAAAAATGTGGTCGTTTGGTGACCAAGAACAAAATAAGTTAACTTTTGAGGTAATTTAAACTGTAATTCTCACTTATTGAAATAATACATCGCGTTTCTTACGTTTAGGTGGTGAAATTGGCTCGAGAATTAATTTATTTTGGCTTCTACAGTTTTTCTGACTTGCTGAGATTGACTAAAACATTGTTAAGTATTCTAGATTGCATTTCAGAAAACGATTACATGGATGGAAGAATTCCAAGAGGAGAAGTTGATTGTAAGTGTTTTTTATTTATTTTTCTTCAAAATTAAAAAATAATTTAACTGAAATATTTTTATTTATGAATAGCTGAGGAAACACCAACAGAGGAAAGAGGTACATGCATGTTAATTGTGTGCATAATTAACTAATTTTTTTTTTTGTATTTTTCTTGCTTTCATGTGAAAATTTGTTGTGCTAATTGTTGTGAGTTTTTGAATGTGCTTGAGTTTTAAATTTTTTAGCTGAAGGTGGAGTTTTGCGTACTATTGGTGATATGGGAGCTGTTATGACATCACTTACTTTAGGTCCAGTTGGTCGGGTTGTAGTGTCTTCAAACTCAAGTCAGAATAAAGTATCCCAATTTTTAAAAGAATATCCGCTAGTTATGGATACCAAACTTAAAATTATAGAAATTTTGCAGGTTTGCAAAATTATTGTAGAGACCAAATGGATGCTAACAGTATTTTTTTAGTTTATACTGGATGTACGTTTAGATTATCGTATTAGTTGTTTACTTAGCATATTCAAACAAGAATTTGATGAGGCTGAAAAAAATACTAGCGATTCGGTAATTTTGGGCCATAAAAATATTGATTTGGAAATGATTGGAAGTCAAGCTGAAGGTATTTTTGGTAGTAGTGAAGAATGTGCAGTTTTGGATCTTGATGGTCATGGAGGACGTACATTCCTCCGCGTTTTATTGCACTTAACAATGCATGATTACCCATCACTAGTATCTGGTGCACTCCATCTCCTTTTTAGACACTTTAGTCAGCGTCAAGAGGTTTTGCAAGCTTTTAGACAGGCAAGAAATCATACAATTACAAGTTGTCAATTTTAAGCCACATTTTTTATAGGTTCAGTTGTTAGTATCGGACAGTGATGTTGAGTCTTACAAACAAATTAAAGCAGATTTGGATGTTTTACGACAATCTGTTGAAAAATCCGAGCTATGGGTGTACAAATCTAAATGTGTAGAAGAGCATAGTTCATCAACTGGTAAGAATTCAATTAATTTTCATTGTTCCTGATTTCATGGCAATTGTAATGATACAAATATTATGAGTACAATAACCTGCCACCAAATTTTTAAAAGTTTCTATTGCAATTATGGTAGTTGATTTCGAGTTAGAGCGAAATAAGTTCAAAAACTGTAAAAATAATATGCCAGTATTGTATTGCCATAACCTTAGCTTCGTCGACCCCTAACCAACCCTGCCCCTAAGTTTATGTAGACTGGAAATTGGAAAACCAGGATGTTTGAGTCCATGGAATTTGAAAACCGGAATATTTAAGTCCACTGATCTGCCTGGTATTATTGAAAAATAGAAACTTTACAATCGATTATTTCCTAAATTAATCGATATTTGAGGGGTGTAGAAGCAAAAGGTACTAACTCCAACTTTTTCGCAAAATGAGTTATTGGTATCGTCGGATTCGTCTTGACGAGCTCTACAAGTATGTAATATTAGTTTGAAGCAATGGGTACTAATTTCCATGTAAATCGGGTTAAAAACTAGAGGTTAGAACCAAAAGGTACTAACTTTATATTAAATCAGCCGCGAGTGAAAAGCAAAGGATACTGTTTTAATTTGATTGGCGTTGTATGTCTAATTTAGAAACCTTTGAACATAATATTGGTGCTGTAAAAGAGCAAACAGTAGCAGAATTGGAAGCAAACAGCTGATTATTAGAAGCAAAAGGTACTATGTGTATTTTAAAGTTTAATTAGTGAAGTAATTAAGCGAAGGACATATCTAATATTCGGGATATCCCTTCTTTGAATTATTTCTGATTTTTTAAACTGAAAAATGAAAATATAACTTAATAAGTTTAGCAACCACAGTTTTTTGGCTCTCCTGTAAAATTAAAAACTTAGGACTTAGTACCTTTTGCTTCTACACCCCTCATTTCATGTTCATCCTCAGCTTAAACCTTAAATCATCATACAATTCTGACCTGTATATAATCTACTAAAAAAACTGGTCATTGATTCTGTAAAGAAAAAATATGTTATTCCTTTGACGAGTAAATTTCAATACCTTACATTTTCTGACGTTCAAATAAAGACCATTTTGACCATACCAGTTTAACGTCACTCTGCAGCAATGCAGAATCACTATCAGAAGAAGTTGATCTATACAACTTCAATCCATCACTCATCAGCAAAGAGCAGAAACTCAAAATGTCTGATAATTCCCCTAATATTGTGAAAAAGATGAGATTCAAATGAGAACCCAGTCCATATGCAATATCAGTAAAGATATAATCAAAGCAGATCCAATAAAGTTGGAGTCAAACCCATATTGATTACTAATTACAATATTTCTAGTCTGATAGACTAAAGAATTTATTGGTTACCATTACCATAGATTCAAAGATTTTGGAAAATGCATGGTAATTATTGAGGTCACTTAGATTACCTACTTAAAAACAGGAATCATCTTAGTAGTTTTCCATATCAAAGCAAAGTAGGCAGCAGCCATGACAGTCAGACAGGAACAGTTCCTGACAAAAAACTGTGTTTATGTTTTTGCGTATTTAAACACTTCACATACAACATTTTATTATTTATGAGATCATTTAAATTGGGATTTTAAAATGCAATTATTTTTAACAAAACCAACATCTTGCGCACCAAACTTTATTTGATTGAGTTTTAATGAACTTGTCAATAAATATTTTTCTATTTTACTAAAATGAACAAACTTCCAGCTAATAAAAAGAGTAAAGATGAGGATGACGAATCAACCCCTCGAAAACCAACTCCCAGGTTAAGTAGCATCGAAAAAAAGGGATCAGCGATAAATTTAGATGTTGGACCTCCTTTGCATCCAGAACAAGCAGACGAATACAAAAAAATTCAACAAATCCTAATCCGTATGAACAAACTTTGTACACAAGGTTCATCCAACTTACTTAAGCCAAAAAAACACGAACAACGCTTACTTAGGAATGTTGGGGTTCATACGGTAGTTTTGGATTTGCTTCAAATACCTTACGACGAAAAAGAAGACGTTAGGATGAACGAACTCATGCGATTGGCACATGAATTTTTACAGAATTTCTGTTTGGGCAATCAACAAAATCAAGTGCTGTTGTATAAACATTTGGATTTATTTTTAAACCCAGGGGTAACTTGCGTATTTAAAAAAAATATATACAAAAAGTTTTAACGACGGATGCTTTTGTAGATACGGGAAGCTCAAACTGTTTGCTCTATATTCCAAGATAATTCTACTTTGTGTAATGAAGTCAACGAGAAAGTTATTCAACATTTTGCACACTGCATTGAAAGTCACGGTCGACATGTCCAATATTTAAAATTTTTGCAAACAATCGTGAAGGCTGAAAATCAATTTATTAGAAAATCGCAGGATATGGTTATGCAGGAGGTAAAATATTTTGGATTCGAATACAAATTTATTAAATTTTAATTTTTAGTTGATTAACGCAGGAGAAGATGTTCTTGTGTTTTATAACGATAAAGCTTCGTTTAACCACTTTATCGATATGATGCGGTCCGAACGACATTCTATGGATGAAAGTAGTCCGCTTAGATATCACGTAGAATTAGTTAAATTGTTAGCGTGTTGCACCATGGGAAAAAATGTTTACACAGAAATTAAGTGTCATAGTTTATTACCGTTAGATGATATCGTTGCTATGGTTACACATTCAGATTGTATTCCCGAAGTGAAGGAAGCTTACGTAGGATTTTTGAATCATTGTTACATTGACACGGAAGTTGAAATGAAAGAAATTTATACGTCGAACCACATGTGGAGTCTATTCGAAAAGTCGTTTTTAGTTGATATGGCCGATATTGCAACAGCACCTTTGGATAGAAAGCATCCGGATAAAGCTTTGGAATATTATGTGACTAACGGAGTGATGAATATAATTTCGACGTTTTTTAGTAGTCCATTTTCAGACCAAAGTACCACTGTGCAGGTAAGATTAATGTTAATTTTCACTTGATGTATTTAATTTGCATGATTTCAATGGTTTTAAATTTATTGGGTTATTATTTGCAACATTTTATGCTCATTTGTTTAATTCTATTAATAAGCTTGATTGTATTGATGGTTTTGTGTAAACAGTAACATTTTAATTAACTGAAATACTTTGCATTTTCTTTGCAATTTACAAAAACTATCAATATTTGCAACATCTTCACAACTCTGCTGGTGGTATTTATATTGGTGACGGGTAGAAACATCTGCATGAGGCTCAAGTATTTTGGAGTGATGCTACTTTGGATGACTACGACACCGTCTTGGTAAATTCACCTTTAAAATATTCACCTATAGTTGGTAATGTAAGTATAACGGTTATGCTATTGTTAGATTTAGTATGCAAATAGCCGCATATACTTTAACGCTTTGTTTTGGCTTCTTATGCAAAAATAAATAGGTTTCTTAAAACTTAACAATAATTAATTTAAATTTTAATATTATAAAAAAATAAATGCATTTTTAAACAATTTTCTAACCTGTAGCGTTAGCAAATGTTCAAAACATAATTAAGAAACTGTGGATTTCCTATTTGTTTACATTAGGGAGGTACTTATAATTTTCACCAGCACTTTTGGTTTAAAAATATTACTTTTACAAGTTTGCATGTATTATTGATTGAATATGTAGGCCAATCAATTAGACATTTTTTAATCCAACTAATTTTGAACTTAATCAAATCTAAACCATTCGATTTTTTCGCCTAATTCTGGTAATTTGATGCTATTGTCACGAGTTTTACATTTTATTTCAAAATTAATTGACACTGATGCCTGGTGTAAGGGAAGTATCAAAAGAATCAAGCTTAATTCGTTCCTTATGGTTTCTTAATTGCAGTTTTTTTAATGAAAGTTTACATTGTCTTTTTTTATCGCTTATTTTGCATAAAAGATGGTCTCATCTTAGCGGTTAGTGCGCTTAACTGCTAATACCGAGGTACCCAGTTCGATCCCTATCAAAGTAAGAACTTCATTTTGACTGTCTCTCCTCAGGTGTCAATGGCAAACCATCAAAGTAATAATATGCTATGAGCATTTCTCAAATAAAGACAATTTCGGGTTTGATCAAATCTAATATTAGTTCAATTTTAAAACCCTAATTTGAATGGCCTAATATTTCTGTGAAGTTAATTGGATCATGGCAGTTCCCATTTTTAAATAAAAAATCTTGCGAGTTTTTTACATTAGGCAGGGGGAAGTCTCGCGGCTTTGCGTCTGGTTATAATTGTAAAAATTAATAATCAACCTTTAAAGAAAAAATATTATTATATTATTCGTGCAACTGATTTATTTTATTGTATTTAATAGACACGCCAACCAATTTTCGTTCAATTACTCCAATCATCATTTAGAGTGTCTCAGTGTTCATGGTTGACACCTCCACAGCGTTTTAATGTTGAAAACTGCATTCGTACACTTTCCGACGTAGGTCAGTAATATTTTTAATTGAAAAACTTTTTTACTAAGATTTTATGTTGTGGTTTTTAGCAAAAAATCGTGGTATTGCAATCCCTTTGGATTTAGAAAGCCAAGTTAATGCAATGTTTAACAAAGCAACGATTTTGACACGGCAAACCAGCAAATGGTTACAAGCTTCAAAAATTCCTAAAATGGAACGGTCACAATCACAAGTATTTTTTAATTAATAGTTTTGTAACAAAAGTTTTGACTGTCATGTATTGCAGTTGATGCGTTTGGACAGAAGCATAATAGAAGGTTTGCAGGATATTGTGTCATTATTGGAGGACCAATTGAAACCTTTGGTTCAATCTGAACTGTCATTATTGGTGGATGTTCTGTACAGGCCCGAACTTTTGTTTCCTCCAGGAACAGAATCCCGAAGAAAATGTGAAAGTGGTGGATTTATTAGAAGGTAATAACTCCAGTTCTAACTCATTCAAAATTTGAATCCCAACTTTTTAGGTTGATAAAGCACACCGAGCAGTTATTGGCAGAAAAGGAAGATAAATTGTGTGTTAAAGTTTTAAGAATACTTAGGGAAATGATGGCCATCGACTCAGATTATGGAGAAAAGGTAAGAAACACTTTTTTAAACGATCTAATGCTAAAAGTTGGTGCGGAACTATAAATGATAAAAAAAATTAATTTTTATGATTGTGAGCCCTTACATGTTTTTTGGGGATGAGCACGCTAACCGGGCCCACGATTTTAATAACTTTTTATTGAAATTATGGTAGTTGAATAAGAAAGTTTGACTACCCGGGTTTGAATTCGTTACTTGCATCCAACTGCATTAACTGCAATGCAATGACCGTCTCTGTAATTGTAAAGTAATTGAAGTACTTGGGGTAATTGAAGTCCCTAAAAGGATCTTCAGTTAGTGTCCTACAGACAGTTAGACACTAACTAGAGATTGATAAATTGAGCCTTAGTGAAGTACTTGATACTTGAAGTACTTTCGGTATTAACAAAGTAGGTACTTGGTAATAATTGGTAATTGAATTACTTTCACAAAGTTCTTTGGACAGCTCTAAACCTCTGTAATCTCTCTATAACCTAAACTGGGATATTTATAAACCAGGATCTCTATTCAATAAAAAAATATAATTTTTAAGTTTGATTTACGTCAAGCGCACGTACCGTCAACATAATCTTCTGGGCTTAGTTAACGTGCTTGAACCGTTTTTTTTTGTAAGAAAGAACTGTAGCTTGAGGTGATAATTTTTAATAATTAAATTTGTTATGCTGCTTCAAGAATGAGGATAAGTCTAAAAATACCCCGGTATGATTTTGTGTGTCACTTGAATAAAACTTTATTTTTTAATTATAAATTTCAATTAGGGTGATGTCTTGCGCAACAGTTTACTTGCACGTTATTTTGGAAAATCGTTTCCCCAAAAACCCGATACTGTGGAGCTAGGAAATATCCAATTAACCCAAGTAATGCATGGTCCTGGAGCTAAGTTACTTAGTAGAGCAGGACGGACTCTACACGAAGTTCAAAGTCATTTAGATAAAGAAGGAGCATCTGATTTGGTTGTGGAGCTGGTTATAAACTCGGTACATTCGACTTCTATATTTGGAGAAGCTGTTCACTTGGGTATTGCCCTTTTAGAAGGAGGCAATCCCATTATTCAAAAAAGCATGTGTAGCAAATTGGTGGGAGGAGAGTTAAGTCAGTCATTTTTTAAGGTGTGTTAAATTTGTCAATAATTGTCAAAATTGTTATTACTAATTTTGAAAATTCAGGTTTTTTATGATAAAATGCGCGACGCTCAACAAGAGATAAAATCAACTGTTAGTGTCAACACTAACGATATGGCTGCAAAAGCACACGAAGACAAACAAGACGGCAAAGACATTGATAAATCTACAAGGAAAAGTGAAACTAAAACTAACGGAATTTTAATAAGCGAAGAGCTTCAAGAAGAATTAAATAAGGCTGCCGAATCGACTTCTCAAGCATATTCAAACATCAGGAGTTTATCTGCCGGCGAAGACAGTTGTCCGCTGAGTGTCGGTGCCACTTCTGCTTTTGAAGACATGCTTGCCGAAAAGTTAGAAAAACATAGAGAACGAGATGAACAAAATTCTTTATCAACAAAAATTTTAATTATGCAACCAATTTTAAGATTTTTGCAACTTTTATGTGAAAATCACAATCCATCTTTACAAAATTTATTGAGAAATCAAAACAATAAAACCAATTTTAATTTAATATCCGAAACTTTGATGTTTTTGGATTGTATTTGTGGATCAACAACTGGCGGTTTGGGATTACTTGGATTGTATATTAACGAAAATAATGTTTCACTGATTAATCAAACTTTGGAGACTTTAACGGAATACTGTCAAGGTCCTTGCCATGAAAATCAAAATTGTATAGCCACTCACGAATCAAACGGCCTTGATATTATAACAGCTTTAATTTTAAATGACATAAATCCTTTGGGAAAAACCCGCATGGATTTGGTGCTGGAGTTGAAGAACAATGCTTCTAAATTGCTTCTAGCAATAATGGAGAGTCGAGGTGATGGTGAAAATGCTGAACGAATTTTATACAACATGAACCCAAAACAGTTGGTCGATGTTGCCTCTAGAGCCTATCATCAGGAATCGACAGATGAAGAAGACGTCGATGACGATGACAATACCACTTTTTATGATAACGTTTCTCCCCGTGATGTGGGACATAATATTTACATTCTTTGTCATCAATTAGCTCAACATAACAAGGAATTAGCCGCTCTTTTAAAACCCACAGATGGTACAGACCCAAAAACACATCAAGCATTGTTGTATTATGCGTCAAATACCGCACAAATTGAAATTGTGAGACATGATCGTACCTTGGAACAAATCGTTTTTCCCATTCCAGAATTGTGTGTATATATCACCAGTGATACGAAACGTAAAGTTTTAAACACCGCAGAGAGAGATGACCAAGGCTCTAAAGTTACAGACTTTTTTGAACGCGCAGATCAAATGTACAATGAGATGAAATGGCAGAAAAAATTAAGAGGTGAGACAAATGATAAGCATAATCCAGGTTTTCTTTTCCTATCTGTCTTATTTTCTCCAAAGTCCTTTTTGGGACAGTTAGTTAACTTAAGGTTTGTTCCAATCAGCCGAAAAACCGTACAATATGCGCAATAGATGAATAACGTTCCTTTCTATCTATTGCACACGAGCATGATTGTACATTGTACGATTTCTCAGCTGGTTGGAACAAACCTTTAGTCTCATCCTTTCTCTTATCAGCCTCTTTAACTTATACCCAAATCCTTGTACCTATATGAAATTAATTATTGAGAAAATGAGATTTTATTCCTCTAATTTTGTGTGACTAAGACGGAGTATTTTTTTAATAACTTTTTACTGTTTAGCACAACCAATGCTGTTTTGGGTTAGCAGTTACATGTCGTTATGGAGCAACATTTTGTTCAATTGTGCCGTTCTTATTAACTTAATTGTTGCATTCTTCTATCCTTTCAATGACACAGTACCAAGTAAGTATTCAAAATGCTTTTTTTAAGGAACATTTTTTAATTGAAATTGTAGTAGAACTGGGTACCACAATTTCTGCTCTAATTTGGACTGCAATGATGGTTGCAGTGGTGATAGTATTAATGGTTCCTCGGGAGACTGGAATTCGGACTTTAGTGGCATCGACAATACTAAGACTTATATTTTCTTTGGGACCTGAACCTACGTTGTGGCTTTTGGGAACACTTACTGTTGTTCTTAAAGGAATACATCTAGTCAGTATAATGGGGAATCATGGAACGATAACAAAAACATATCATCAAATACTCACCGATGCTGAATTGTTGTATCATTTAACTTATTTAATATTTTGTTTGTTAGGAATCTTGATGCATCCATTCTTTTACTCTTTCTTGGTAAGGGTTGATAAAATTAAACGATTTTTATTTTATTTCCCATTTTCAGCTTTTTGATGTTGTTTATCGTGAAGAAACATTGCTAAATGTGATTCGTTCTGTAACCAGAAATGGCCGTTCTATTATTTTGACCGCGGTTTTAGCAATAATATTGGTTTACATGTTTTCCATCATTGGGTATATGTTCTTCAAAGACGACTTTCTTGTTAATGTCGATGAAGATGTAGTAGGTAAGATTATCACTTCATTTATTTTTCAAAAACACTTGATAATTGCAAATTTTGATAACAGGTCTACGTTTTGTTTTACAAAATAAGGTAAAATGAGTGATTTTTCAAAACTAACTTGTGTTTTTGTTTGATTGAATTAAAAATGGGGTGCAAACTTTAGTGCATTTTAAAATGTTATAATATTTTTATTTTTTACAGAAGCTGAAGCTGAACCGGATATTAATTGTGCAACGTTATCGGATACTTCTGGCCTGAAGTACCAGAACAATTTGGATCAAGAATCTCAAGGCACATGCCAGAAACCATCTATTCCTGCTGCTGTTGTTGTGGGAAATGATGTCAAAGAAAGAGCCTGTGATTCTCTTATCATGTGCATTGTGACAACTCTTAATCAAGGATTAAGAAATGGGGGTGGCATTGGTGACATCCTGAGAGCTCCAAGCAGTTCAGTAAGTAGAAATATTGATAATATTTTTTTATAATATCGGATATATTCAACCTAATAAGTGGCGTAACTACTCGGAGACAGAGTGGGCAGTCTTGGGAGGGGGGGGGGCCCGAAACCGGCCCTAATAATTTTGTTCATCATAATTATTAAAGCACGGATTTTATGACGTCAAAAATGTTAAAGAAGGCACAATTTTAGCCTATAAAAATCATTGAATTAGGCACAATAATTAAGAATTTAGGCCTTTAAAATCCGGTTCACACTATATGATTTCTCATCTGAGTTCTCATAATATGATAAATATTTTTACATTCTGATTATATGATTTTTGATGTTATAGAAGTCATGGTCTTTATGATCGGCTTTTAAGATGATATGATTTTAGCCATAGATCTTATATTTCATTAGATAGGACGTAGCCATATACCTGAACAGTTTGTTTTGAAGCACATAAATATTTTCGGATAAAATGAACAGATAAACATCTTTGTTTAACAATCTTTTGTTGGAATATTTTAGAAGCTTTCCGCCTAAAGAATTGCGTAAGTAAAAAGAAAAAAATTAGGGAAGTGCTCCGGTGCCCGAAGCTCCTATTTCCATTTCTATTTCTATTTCCAAATCATAAAAATAATTTAAAACACAGTTCTCAAAAAGAAATAACAAAATTCTTTCAATGTTAATTAAATCAAAAAAAGTTTTAAATTCATGCGTCAATTCAAATATTTTATATGGCGCGGCAACTTTTTAAAATTTAGTAGGCTGTGAAATAGCCGGCGATCGTAATTGCTTTGTTTCTGTAACTATCACTAGTAACTAGTAACTACTGTCACACGTGTGTGGCATAATTTCCAGATTTCTTTTGAATTAAGTAACAAAAAATGAATTCTGATAATATTACACCTTCAGATGGGGCGGATACTCCTACTACGGTAAGAACGAATAGAACTGCGAATTTTCGCATAATTCAATTACAATCAACTTTAGAGTTCCGCCAACTCGGATGATGAATCAAACTCTGGAACCATTAATCCCCCAGCAGTAGCAGAACGTGATGATGTGGCAGTTGATCCAAATGTAGAACATGTGGAAGCCGATCCAAATGTGGAACAACTCAATGAGGATGACAATTTCGAAGACGTCGATTTGGCAGATGTGGAGCTTATATTAGAAGATAATGTTGAAGTAGAGCTTCATCACAATCACGTCGTTGAAAGAAATGTGTATGCCAGGATTGTGAACAACAACGTCCGTGAGTTCCTGAACGGGGATGTGACCAATGCAGTAGCTCTGAATCATTTACGATTAGCCGTAGCTAACATGAATCTACGAGATATCCAAATAGTTAACAGAAATGTACAGGCACCTAATTCTAATGATGAACCCCGTCCAGGTCCCTCTGATAATGATGAACCCCGTCCAGGTCCCGCTGATAATGATGAACCCCGTCCAGGTCCCGCTGATAATGATGACAATCAGCCTTCAACAAGCCACTAGAAGCTGACGCTGTTGTGTTATTTATTTTGGAAATGTTCACAAAATTATAAGTTATATTAAAAACTAATTTTTTTTGTCTATTGTGTTCTTTTTTATTAACTTTTATATTTCCTAATTTTACTACCCCTAATGGCACATTATAACGGAGTTCTACTGTAGCTGTTTTGATAAATGGTGGTTCCAGATACATGGTTCCTACTAAAAAGATAGTCCTGTGTGAAATTTCAGACTTCTAATTTAATTCCTATATTAATCCTAATATTAAATATGTGAATACTCCCAAAAAACTCCAAACCAAAAAATGAATTTTGCTAATTTTCTATATTTTTTTTGTAGGAAGCGCTATTTGTTGCCAGAGTGGTTTATGATCTCCTATTTTTCTTTATTGTTATAATTATCATCCTTAATCTCATTTTTGGTGTCATCATCGATACTTTTGCCGATCTCAGATCTGAAAAACAACAGAAGGAACTCATTTTGAAGAACACTTGTTTTATTTGTGGTAAGTAACAACTATTTGATCCTTAAATGTGGGTTCTAGTAATCCCATGTGTTTCACACATTTATTATGCGGTTTTTTAGGTTTAAATCGTACCGCTTTTGACAATAAGACTGTCAGCTTCGAAGAACACATCGAATGTGAACATAACATGTGGCATTATTTATATTTCATTGTTTTAATAAAAGTAAAAGATCCCACCCAATTTACTGGACCAGAAAGTTATGTCTATGCCATGGTGAAAACCTGCAATCTGGATTGGTTTCCACGATTGAGAGCCATGTCTTTGTCGGCAGTTGAAGGGGATGCCGAACAAATCGAGTTTCGTGGGTTACAATTACAATTAGAAACGACCCAGGTTCTTGTTTCTAACTTATCTCAACAACTTTTGGAACTAAAGGAGCAAATGGCTGAGCAACGTAAACAAAAGCAAAGAATTGGATTGTTAAATTCCGCTTCTTCTTACTTACATACTTCTAATATACCTTAAAACTTCTCTCTTTTTCATGAAATTGCAATTTGTATTAACATCTTTCTTTGCAGAGTTTCAAGATTTATGGATCGATAAGAAATTAAATGATTATAAATTTCTTTGTGCAATCGAATGAACACTTAATAGTTTACTAGTCATTTTTATTTTGATTATAAAATAATCAAGTATTTTGAAATAAGACTCAATATGGTAGTGCAAACAATTATTTACCTACTCTTTTTTTTCCGCAAATTTTAAAAACTGTTATTCATTTTCAAAAAATGTAATTTAAATAATATTAGTACTTATTTTTGTTGTTGTGCGAGACTGTTCCATAAATATTTTTAAATATACACCCAATAATTAAACCGTAAAAAATGGGGTTTCCAATTTAATGGATATTATTATGAGGTGTATATTTGAAAAAAATGTTTTTTTTAAAGGTTTTTGTGAAACTGTTTTCACAAATCTGATTTCATATTATTATTAATTGTAAAGAAATTTTAACTTGGCTGCAGTTGTGTGAAATGTTTTATCTTATAAGTAGCAGCACAATTTAAACTGTTTATTAAAATAAGGTAAGTCAAGTGATTACCGTTTAGCTCTCTGTTTATTTTTTAAGCAATATAAGATCTGGATATTACTGATTAAAATTTAGAATTGGTCAAAGTACTTGCAGAAAAATTGTAATGCAGGCTGTGATTGCTAGCAAAAATGGAATTTAATACAAATGTCTTTAACAAGTACAATTTCAAGAGTATTCATATTTAGTAAACAAAAATGTAAAACTTACAATGCTCAAAGTAATCTGGTAATTATTAGTCAAAATGTGAGCGAATACTAAGCAATTAAACCTAGATAGTAAATCTAGAAAGTTTTGTACAATTTTCTGTTATGGCATTAGGGTTTGTCTGTTCTGTGAATTTTATTATTTTGTAATTCTTTAAAAGTATTACTGAAAGTGATAAAAATATCTATGTATGTTGTTGATCTTAAATTAACCTTATCCTAATAAATCTTGGGAATAACTTTGTTTTTTTTTTGTAAATAAAATATAAGGGCTGATTGCTCCAACGTCATTTAAGCAAAACAACAGATTTAATTATCTGTTAATTTTTTTCTCTTCTTCACTTTAAGGATTAGGCTCATGTCTGTAATTTTCTTTTATCTTATTATTTTAACATAATATGGTATTTATTATTAAGTTTTAAGACTGAATTGGGACAACTCATCCAAAGAATAATCGATTTATAATCTAGGTTATCCAACAAATTTTTGAAATTAACACTTAGCTGCCACACTAAGGTCAATTTGACCCCAGCCGAAATCTAGTCCAATTTGAACATTTTACCAGACGAAATTTATACTTCTGGTGTTATCTGATGAATAAACAGTGAAATGTCGAAATGGTTTTTTCTAAACATGGCTCATTTTAAAAATAAATAGCTTTATTTCAACGCTGACTGCCAAATGATTTTTTTGCGTTTACAATTTTTTTCGAATGTTGGATCACTTCCTCTCCTTTTGTTAAAATTGGTCTTCTTCTCCCTGAATAACAGCGCGGCATGTGGCCTTCAAACTTCTCTAACCTGATATTATGTTGTAATAATTTTAATCTTTAATTTACTTACAATCAATACAATATTGTGGATTGCTTTGCTTGATAATTATGTTCTATGGAGCAAAAAGTATTGCGGGCATCCCCAGATTTTTTTTTTTTTAATTTTTAAAATATCCTATTTAATTAGAGCTCTTTAGTTTTGATTGAAATTGGTTTATGGAAACTTGAGATTGAGAGTGACGCGTATGAACGGATTAACGAGATTCCATTGCTTATTATTTTTGTAACAAAGGTTGTTTTATTTTATGTGATTTATATTCAGGGCGTATAGACTGCGTCGATAGGTGCAACGTGTACACTACTACACTCGAGCGCTGAATCATAGGGGCGGCAAAAAATGGAGAGAAATTCATTTATTTTATGTAATCTTACAAAATGAATAAAAATGACAATTTATTAATAAAAATACAATTTATTAATAAAAAATACAATTTATTAATAAAAAATACAATTTATTATACAAAAACGCACTGTATATAATACAGCTTAGAAAATAATTTTCACAATAGTGTAATTTACTGTTAGTTGCAAATTATTGTTAACAAAATATAATATATTAAAAATACTTCAGTTTTTCTATAATTAAAATCACACCAAGTTACGTATGAACTTTTTTAAAAATAAAAGTAGTCCCCATTATAGAGGGCCATTATTTTTGAATAAAAAAATTATAATAAAATATCCTCCTATTTCAAAATATTTCAATATAATTAGGTGTACATTCAAAAATAACGCCCATATAAATTAGGGCCCCTTTTGGGGAACATCCTGTATACGGGACAATATTTCCAGTTAAAAAAATAGTTAAATTGATTCAACCAATTTGAATTACGTATAATATTTGTGCTATGTGAGTATTCAACTATTAAAAATTAAGTGGGTTAACTTGTAATATACCCCCAGCCTCACATATATTTTTCCCAACAGTATTAAGCCGAATGAAATTATCGGTACTACTACCCTTGCCGATAGCTCTCAAATTTTGTTTTGTGCGCTGTGAAGCCTAGAAATAATATTATAGTATACAGTTCTTCAAAAACAATAATAAAACTTACTTCTAAGACCCAAGCTTCAGCC
The DNA here is from genome assembly GCA_958510855.1 of Rhagonycha lutea. Lineage (NCBI taxonomy): Eukaryota > Metazoa > Arthropoda > Insecta > Coleoptera > Cantharidae > Rhagonycha > Rhagonycha lutea. Next base: position 3,492,104 of record OY294042.1, read on the forward strand.
ATTAATTTTTCATGAGCAGCAGTAGGTAAATTTTCATTTAGAGACTTTGAAGCTCTAGAGAGCGCCACCACACTACTGTAGATATCAAAAGTAGCATTCGCTAAGCGGTTCAAAATAAGTTGTTGGTCAACAATATTTTTGTTATATTTCATTAAATTTGATTCCACTGCTTGTCCAAAAGTATCAATGTTCTGGTAAAAAAAAAAGAAAAACATATTTTTGTATTTTACAACAAAAAATCTCACCTTAGAAACTAAATTAGCTGAAGCGGCAAGTTGACTATGCACGAAGTGATCCATAGCTGGAGGTGAACCAAGACCGACAGATCTAACCATACGTTTAGAAGTTTCTTCAAAAATTAAACTTAAATGGGCAGTAGGATTTTTAAACGCTTTTTGTAACTCTTTAAGATGTGCACCTGCATACTGAATACCTAAAAGAAATTGTAAACAATGTTCAGAGTTGTCAGTATTTTAAGAGGAAAAAAAAATTGAAACACTTTAACTTATATTTATCATTAGCACTTCCAATTGTAAGAAATCATATTCAGCCAATTTCTATTAATTAAATGGAAATCCTGTAATATGAGTTCGCTAATCCATTCATGCGCGTCGTCGAAATTGGTTGAATATCGTGTCTTACAATTTGAATCTTTTATTTCAAGTATTTAATATTTGAACTCTTTCATTAAGGGCTTTTTTGACAGATCTGGTGATTAAATTTACCTGTGAGAGCAACGAACAACCTTAAAATATCATTGGTGCCTTCAAATATCCTAAATATTCTCAAATCTCGAAGAATTCTTTCCAAACCAGTTTCCTTCATGAATCCCATTCCACCCATAATTTGAATAGCTTCATCACATACATACCAAGCAGCTTCTGAGGCGAAGCACTTGGATATTGCAGCTTCAAGATGATAATTTTGGGAACCGTTGTCCATATTTGCAGAAATCATGTAAGCCATGGATTCAGTAACATAATGTAACATTGCCATCCGTGCAAGCTTCTCTTTAATACCATCATAGGATTCCAATTTCTTTCCAAACTGGACACGAGTGGTTGCAAATTCAACAGCCTTTTTTGTACAAACTCTCATTGTTCCTGACAAAACCGCAGCCATTCCAAAACGACCGTTATTTAAAATGTTCATAGCCACTTTGAATCCATTTCCTACACCACCAAGAACATTTTCAACAGGAATTTTCACATCTTCATAAAACACCTAAAGAATTTAAAAATTAAAATAAAGTCACATTTTTCACACGTTTTACAATTTTCTTTGTGAATTGAGCTTCATTTTCTACAAAGCATTTGAAATTTTTCGTGAACTCCGAGCAAGTTACGTTTGGTAACAATAAGACCCCCCCTCACACAAGATTTCTGTTCATCAGCTCATACATTTACAAAAATTAATGCTCAAGCTTAAGAGCGCGCTGCAAATTTTGATGCAAAAACATGTTTCGACAGATGGCGTGCCCTAAAATATTAATCTTTTATAGTTTTCTTTTCACCAAAACAGAATTCTAATAATTTATAAAAGTCATATGAATAAACGATAACTAAGCTAGGCAATAAGGAAGTTTGAGCTTTCAAAGATAAATATTTTTAAATATATTCAATATTTTCACATGTGCATATCTTTTTGGAATATACTTGTACATATTCAACATTGGAAGCTCAAACTTCCTTATTGCCTAGCTTAGTTATCGTTTATTCATATGACTTTTATAAATTATTAGAATTCTGTTTTGGTGAAAAGATAACTATAAAAGATTAATATTTTAGGGTACGCCATCTATTGAAACATGTTTTTGCATCAAAATTTGCAGCGCGCTCTTAAGGCCACTTGACACAGTGAGCACAAATTTGTTAAAAGGGCCCTTTAAATTTTAATGCAAAAACATGTTTCAACAGATGGCGCGCCCTAAAATATCAATCTTTTCTACTTATCTTTTCACAAATGCAGAATTCTAAAAATTTATAAAAGTCATATGAATAAACTATAACTAATTTAGGTAATGAGGAAGTTTGAGCTTCCAATGTTGAATATTTTCAAGTGTATTCCAAAAAGATATTCATATTTGAAAATATTGAATATTTTTAATAATATTTAACTTTGAAAGTTCAAACTTCCTCATTACCTAAATTAGTTATCGCTTATTCATATGACTTTTATAAATTATTAAAATTCTGTACTGGTGAACAGATAAGTAGAAAAGATTAATATTTTAGGGCGCGCCACCTGTTGGAACATGTTTTTGCATCCAATTTAAAGGCCCCTCTTAATAAACTTGTGCTTGTGTGAAGTGGCCTTTAGGGAAAATTATATTTCTTTCAATTATCACCGATTTAAATTTCAATATGAATGAAATTTTGATAGCATGACCATGACTCAAATGATTGGAATGAGATAAAAATTTTACTGAAAATGTCGAATACATGGAGGGCGGGAGGGGGAAGCAATATGTACCTATAAAAGACTATACCTCTGTTGTGTTTGAAGCTTTGATTCCCATTTTCTTTTCTGGTGGACCACTAGTAACACCACCAAACGCTCTTTCTACAATAAATGCTGTTACTTTATCTCTGGTTCCTCCAGTTTTAGGATCAGGAACAGTTGTCTGTGCAAAAACAGTCATAATTTCAGCAAGACCTCCATTACTGATCCAAATTTTAGAACCATTTAAAATATAGTGTTTTCCATCATTTGACAACACTGCTTTTGACCTACAAAATTTTGGTGTAAAAGTGCAGAGGTTTAGAAAGCTTTTTACCTGATGGATCCAGCATCAGAACCTGAAGAGGGTTCGGTTAAGCAGAATGCAGCTAAATCACTAGATGTAACTCTTGGTAAATATTTAGCTTTCTGTTCCGGTGTTCCATATAATAAAATACCTTTAAACCCAATAGATTGATGGGCTCCTAATGTTATTCCAACACCTAAATCATGTTTCCCAACAATTTCGACCAAACGAGCATACTGGGTGTTATTAAGGCCTAAACCACCTAAATCTGCAGGTACTTGTAAACCAAATAACCCTAGCTCCCAACAAGTTGCTAATGATTTAGGATCAACTTTTTCTTCATTGTCATTTTTAACAGGGTCATTGATTTCCTAAGAAGTTCGATTTTATTACTTTTATCAAAAAATATTAAACAAAACTAACATTAAAATACTTTTCTATAGGATCAATTAGCATTTCACAAGTTTCTTTTTGTTCTGTATTAAGTGCATTAGGGTAAGGAAAGACTTCCCTTGCTTCCAATTGACCACGATAGAGGTTCATGGTGAAAGATAAATTTTCAGCTTTCTCCGAAGTGTCAGATTTTGGTTGTGTTGCTGCACTTCCAAAAAATCTACAGTTTATTGTAATGTTAAAATTAATAATACGATTTAAAATATCAGTGGGTTACCTTTGAAGGCACACATTTTGAAATTGATTGGTTTTTTGCACTAATTTGAATACACGTAACATAATTCCTTTTGGTATAGAAATTTTACTAGGTAAATAATTTCAAATAAACGGAGTTATACAACATTCAAATCAACCGAAATAATTTGGAACCAACTTTGGACTTTTGAACTGTCAAAGTTCGAATTAATTTAAAAGTAGGCATGCGTCAATAATTAGTTTCTGACGTCTTTATATACAGAGTTAAACACAAAAAGTATCATCAACTTTCAAGTTTATTTAGTAAGGTTATGTTAAACTTGGTTAAACGTCAAAATACAGCATTCACAACAAAGGGGTTGGGCTTATTGTCGGCCATGATTGTAAAAGAGAGATAGAGATAAGTTATACAGATTTCTTTAATGAAAAATAGTATTTATAGTAGTCTAGACTCCAAAGTATTATTTCGTGGAAATTACGCTAGTATTATTTCTTTATTTTAGAATGGGAAGCCATCTTTTCGAAATTTTATGAATGACTATTTCTAGTTTCTGCAATTTTAGGTATTTTCTTATTACCAAAATATACAAAATTTTCAAAATTATTTTAAATATTAGTGTATCAACAAAATATTATGTAATAGTTCAATAAATTAATAAAAATACATTTTTCACGGTGATAGAAGAAAATTCTAATTTGAAAATTAAAAAAAAAATTAAAATATTGTTTATAAAATTTTTATTTTTGAAATATTTTCTATTGCCGTATAAATTATTAATAAATAAATATTTTGATTTGAATAAATAATAAATAAAAATTAGAAACTACATACACTATTTCCAGCTTTACTTCAGAAAGCATCAATATATATCTCACTCAGATTAAGTAGAACTTTAGTGTGCAGGTTAATTCTGAAAGCCAGCTCTGCGACATTGCTCGGCATTCGACCTCTCTACCTATCTCACCTATAGATAGATGTGCGAGGCAACAAAACTTTTGTGTCCAAATTTTTGAGAGCTGAAGTGGCTGCGGATGTTGCCTCTTTGTCCGACAGTTACTTCTTGATTTAAAACGGATTTGGTATCGTAAATGGCCATGGCTTAAGGCAGTGGTTTCTAAACTTTATGTTACTACACCCCCTTTAAAAAAATCTAATCTTGGTGCCTATCTCATAAAATAATACACACATTTTTAAATGGTATAAGAAACAACGGTATCTGTTGAGAATATGTACTAGGTCTTATGCTTGACGTCATATGTACTCATACATGCGCTTTATTAAAAGTATAGTTCTGCACAAACTACGCCAAAGTAACGACGTGTTTTATTTAATCCTTAATCATAATCCATTGCCTACTTCCAAAATCTTAACAGGTTATGGGCCCAGGTATACACCTAGGTGCGGGATTAATTAAGAATAAATAAAAGTGAATTTGTTGCTTGTGGAAGTTTAAACAATAATTAAACTACGTACATGTTGTGGAAAGTTTTTGCTAACGGTTGTTGCCGGGCAAAAAGCGCATGTTCAGTTGTAGCTGAATAATAAAAAACAACAAGTGCGAACTCACAACTGAAAACGGTTTTCGTGTTAAAAGTGATTCATAAAAACTAATAATGTCGGGGAATGATGTAATTTCTACGATCGAGAAATTAAAGGGAGCTGAAAATTATCACACTTGGGTATTTGCTATAGAAAATGCGTTAGAGTTTTTGGGTCTTGAAAAATGCATACAACCATCACCAGGTACGGAAAGCGACGCTGGAAAACTAAAAAAGGCCAAAGCTAGGATAGCATTAAGTGTAGATTCGTCGATTGTTCCACACATTCAAACGTGTAAGACGGCATTAGAAATGTGGACTGAACTAAAAGCTTTGTTTGAAGACAAAGGTATAACACGAAAAATCGGGTTATTGCGAAAATTATTGGGAATTCGGTTAGATAAATGCGATTCAATGAACCAGTATGTTAAGGAGATTATTGATACTTCTAACAAACTATCGGGAGTCGGTTTTTCGGTTTCGGATGAATGGGTCGGGGCTATTCTATTAGCGGGACTAACGGACGAATTCAAGCCAATGATTATGGCTATAGAAAATAGTGGTGTTGCAATTTCCGGACATGACATAAAGTCAAAGTTAATTGATTACGCGTACAAAAAACCAAGCGAAGACGGTCCAAGCGGGGCAAGCGCTTTTGCAGGAAAAGTTAAAAAGCCTAACAAGAAAACTAAAACGATGGAATGTTTTGTTTGTGGAAAAAAGGGCCACTTTGCGAGGAAGTGCAAAGATCGTGTAAACAAAGCTGATAAAAAGGAAGCGGAAAAGGTTGAAGCCAAAATAGCGCTCTCAGCAACAAGAAAAGAATCAAGTAACGACGAGTGGGTACTTGACAGCGGTGCATCACATCATATGACACCATATGAAGAATTACTTGTAAACAAAAAGGTTTGTGAAATAAACGAGATCAGTGCTGCTAACAACGCAAAAATGACTACTTCATTGGCGGGAAATAGTTTGTTGTCGGTAAACGATCGCGAATTTGAAATAAAAGACGTTTTGTGCGTGCCTGACTTGGCGGCAAATTTGCTTTCCGTGAAGCAAATAGTTAACAAAGGTAACACTGTTGTTTTTAATCGCGACGGCGGAGCGGTATATGACTCACAACAAAAATGTATTTTACGAGCGCGACATAATGAAGGTGTTTACAAAGTTAATGGACAAGCTAAATTTAGCATGCTTGTAAATTCTTCAGAAGTGAATGCGATGACGTGGCATCGGCGATTAGGTCACATAAATTACAAGGACATGTGTAAAATGCGAAATGGAATTGTAGATGGGATCAATTTTATTGGTGGTGACGAAGACATCAACAAATGCGAGACTTGTTTAATGGGTAAGCAATCGAGAAAACCATTTACGCATAAAAGTTCAAGGACGGAGGAATTATTGAATTTAATACATTCAGATTTGTGTGGGCCAATGGAAGAGACATCGATCGGAGGAGCGAAGTATTTCTTAACTTTCATCGATGATCATTCTCGAATGGTTTTTGTGTATTTCCTAAAAACCAAAAATGAAACTTTTGAGAGCTTTAAAGATTTCAAGGTGAACATGGAAAATAAAACCGGGAAAAAGATAAAAATTTTCAGAACGGACAATGGTAGTGAATTCGGCAGTAAAGAATTTGAGGATTATTTACGAAAGAACGGGATTCAACACCAAACATCAAACGTGTACACTCCCCAGCAAAATGGAATTTCAGAAAGGATGAACAGAACTCTTGTCGAAAGGGCAAGATGTATGATATTTGATGCTAAACTTAAAAAAACGTTTTGGGCGGAAGCTGTAAATACGGCAGCTTTTGTCATAAACCGTTCTGTGTGTTCTGTGTTGAATAACGCAACTCCTTATGAAATTTGGACTGGAAAAAGGCCGGATAATCGAGAACTAAAAATATTCGGGTCGCGCGCGATGGTTCACGTTCCAAAAGAACGACGACGGAAATGGGATAAAAAGTCTCAAGAAATGATTTTTATCGGGTACAGCGATACAACAAAAGGATATCGGTGTTACGAAATAGAGACAAAGAAAGTGGTGACTAGTCGTGATGTAAAATTCATCGAAGAAGACGCTAGCAAGAAAATCTCTATTCAAGAAGAAATTGGTTTAGATTCAGTGAGGGATCTTGACTCGGTAAGTCAACATCTAGAAGAGAATCATCAAGAAAACGATGATTATGATTCTGAAGAGAGTGTTGAAGAGCTTGTAATTGAGGAAAACGATGATTCATTAGAAGACGAAACGTACGTTCCTGATGAAGAAATTCCAAAAGAAAATCAAGCCGAATCAAGCAGACCAAAAAGAGAAAGGGTCAAACCAAGAAAGTTCGACGAATTTGTGACATACAAAGTAAAAGGTCAAGAAAATATGGATCCATCAACTTTGGATGAAGCTTTATCAAATATTAACCGTGAGAAATGGATAACAGCAATGAAAGACGAAATGAAGTCGTTGAAACAAAATGGTACATGGGAACTTGTGGATCTACCGAGAGATCGCAAAGCGATAAAATCAAAATGGGTGTTTAAAACCAAGCGAGATCAAAATGGTAATCTGATTAAACACAAAGCGAGATTGGTAGCGAAGGGTTGTTCGCAGAAGCCAGGAGTCGACTACAATGAGACTTACTCACCTGTGGTAAGATATAGTTCAATTCGTTTTTTAATTGCTTTGTCTGTTAAGGTGGGGTTAAAAATCGACCAAATGGATGCGGTGACTGCGTTTCTACATGGTGACCTCGAAGAAACCATTTATATGGAACAACCCGAGGGTCATGGTGACGGGACGACAAAAGTCTGCAAGCTGAAGAAGGCCATATATGGATTAAAGCAAAGCGGGAAGTTGTGGAACGAGAAATTGGACGAAACATTACAAAGTTTTGGGCTAAAAAAATCCAAAATGGACCCGTGTGTGTATTTTGCAGAAAATTTGATCGTGTCAATCTACGTGGATGACATCCTAATTTTTTGGAAAGAAAGGGACATACGAGATAGGCTCAAGACAACGCTTAACCAAGCGTTCAAAATGAAAGATATGGGAGAAGCCAGCGAAATTGTAGGTTTAAAAATTACTCGCAATCGAAACAATGGAGATATTTATTTGGATCAGTCGAAGTACACTGATGAAATATTAGCGCGTTTCAATATGAGTGACTGCAAACCAATGAAAACTCCGAGCGATGTGAATCAAAAGCTATCGACAAACATGTGTTCAAAAGACGGGGAAGAAAACGACCTAAAGAACATTCCATACCAGGAAGCTGTAGGAAGTTTGCTATACTTAGCACAAGGAACTCGCCCGGATATAGCGTTTGCCGTAAGCGACGTGAGCAGATTCAACAATAAATTTGGTAAGGCTCATTGGAATGCAGTAAAGAGAATTTTTAGATACCTAAAGGCAACTCCACATACTGGAATATGTTACAAGAAGAACAGCGATTCAAAAATACAAGGGTATTCTGATTCGGACTGGGCATCTGATGTTGATAAAAGAAGATCATGTACTGGATATGTATTTACAATGTCTTCGGGTGCAATCACATGGGCAAGTAAACGGCAACAAACAGTAGCTTTATCAAGTACTGAAGCCGAATACATGGCACTTTCAGCATCGTGCCAAGAAGCTCTATGGTTAAAACAACTAGCAGAAGAACTCGACCAAAATCAGCGAGAAAAGGTTTTGGAAATAAAATCGGACAATCAAAGTGCGATTAGTTTGGTTCAATCGGATGGATACAGAGCACGTTCGAAACATATTGATGTTCGACACCATTACATCCGTGAAAAAGTTAAACACGGAATCGTTGAAATAAATTACATTCCAACTGAAGAGATGGCAGCAGATCATTTAACGAAAGCAGTAAGTGGCTTGAAAATTGATATGTGTAATAAAACGATTGGTGTTGTGGACATTGAAAAATTAAAAGAAAAGTTTTGTGAGTAAAACTAATAAGTGAAATTAGTTTATAAAGCTTGCATAGTATAGTTTTTAAAGTTAAGAATTTTTTGTTTGTTTGCATTATTGAAGTAATGTTCATTATCAAAATGTACTTTGTTAATTATATTTTTTTCTTTCTTTTTATTGTTAAATGAGTGAGGGTGTTGAGAATATGTACTAGGTCTTATGCTTGACGTCATATGTACTCATACATGCGCTTTATTAAAAGTATAGTTCTGCACAAACTACGCCAAAGTAACGACGTGTTTTATTTAATCCTTAATCATAATCCATTGCCTACTTCCAAAATCTTAACAGTATCAGGCGGTGATTAGCACTACAGCGCATTTGCCGGACGGATGCGTATGATCATGATCTTAAGTGGATTGGTTGGCCTGACGTACGAATGTTGAGTCGTTTTCCTATATGTTGACGTCCTGTGGGGTGGTGCATCAGGAGATTCGTCCGGTTTGTAGGTTTCGTCGGAGTTTTGGATGTGATAGTGGCCAGCACGATGAATTTATATTTATTTGAGGTGAAAAGAATTTTCGTTTGTTGGAACGACGTCCATGTCGCTTTTGGGAGCGGAATTCTGGAATTTTCTCATAATTGTCCGTGGAAACTTGACTTAGATTTGTGGCATCAGTTTGGGTGGTAGTGAATCGGAGAAATAAGTCGTTTTGCGGAGTATGGGGGTCTTTGGGGGTGACGCACCGACTTCCTTTTGTTTTCACCAACTGTGAGTTCTATTTCCTTATCTGTTACGCAGTGGCGGTTTTAGAACTTTATGAGGCTCAATTTTGAGGCCCCCCTCGAAGTATTTTCCGTATCCTACACTCCCTAAAGCAATTGATTTGAACCTCTGGTGTACGGGGGGGTCCCGTCCACCAGCGAGCGTAGACGATTTTTCATTTAATACTTTTTCTACTAAAAATTGCACTGAATCAAAATAACTGCAAATATAAGGCATCTTAGGGCTTAGAATTTTATCGTTATTTTTCCTGTGTTTATTACAATAGAATTAATATTTTCATAAAATTTAATAATATTTGAACAAAATTAAATTTTTATCAAAAAATTTAAATCAAAAATTGCACTGGAATCAAAATAACTGCAAATCTAATGCTTCGTATGGCTTAGAATTTTTTCATTATTTTTTCAATGTTTATTAGAATAGAGTTAATATTTTCATAAAATTTCAGAATATTTGAACAAAATTTAATTCTTATCAAAAAATTTAAATAAAAAATTGCACTGAAATCAAAATAACTACAAATCTAATGCATCTTATGGCTTAGAATTTTCTTTATTTTTCCAATGTTTATTAGAACATGGTTAATATTTTCATAAAATTTCAGAATATTTGAACAAAATTTAATTCTTAATAAATTTAAATCAAAAACTTCAGTGAAATCAAAGTAACCTATAAATCTAATGCATCGTAGGGCTTAGAATTTTTTCGTTAATTTTCCTGTGTTTATTACAACAGAATTAATATTTTCATAAAATTTCAGAATATTTGAACAAAATTAAATTTTTATTAAAAAATTTAAATCAAAAATTACACTGAAATCAAAATAACTGCAAATCTAATGCATCTTATGGCTTAGAATTTTTTCTTTATTTTTCCAATGTTTATTAGAACAAAGTTAATATTTTCTTAAAATTTCAGAATATTTGAACAAAATTTAGTTCTTATCAAAAAATTTAAATCAAAAATTGCAGTGAAATCAAAGTAACCTAAAAATTTAATGCATCGTAGGGCTTAGAATTTTTTCGTTAATTTTCCTGTGTTTATTACAACAGAATTAATATGTTCATAAAATTTCAGAATATTTGAAGAAAATTAAATTTTTATCAATAAAAAATTTAAATCAAAAATTGCACTGAAATCAAAATAACTGCAAATCTAATGCAACTTAGGCTTACAATTTTTTCGTTATTTTTTCCTGTATTTATTACAACAGAATTAATATTCTTATAAAATTTCAGAATATTTGAAGAAAATTAAATTTTTATCAAAAAATTTAAATCAAAAATTGCACTGAAATCAAAATAACTGCAAATCTAATGCAACTTAAAATTTTTTCGTTATTTTTCCTGTATTTATTACAACAGAATTAATATTTTTATAAAATTTCATAATATTTGAACAAAATTAAATTTTCATTACAAAATGTAGATCTTCCGGATCTCCAGCTACCCCGTAAATGAGAATGATATATTTATTTCTAATATACGGAAATATCCTTTTTACGGCACAGATAAATTTGGGAGCGATCGGGGTTCGAACCATGAACTTTAGAATTTAGATCTATTCGCTGGGTGCGTGACATCTGGCCACCTTTTTTGCACAATTTGTCCGCAGCGGACGCTGGCGTCGTTTTTAATACCCCCACTATGAACTTCGCACCCAGCGAATAGCTCCACACCCAAACCACTACACCAAACTACCTGCTTAATCCTTAATCCTCATGATGAGGATAAAGGTCTTACAATAAAGTTTCATTAAAAAGTGTTTAAAAAAAATTAATGGAACAGTATTTTCTTTGGATTTTTTGTTTGACTTTATACTTTTGAAACTATTTAAAAACACAATTTATAATTTAAATTACGTTTATAAGCAGTTTACAGCAAACTGCGATTGTAGGTGTACTTATTTACTCACAATCTTCGCTAGATGTCGTTCTTATTACCGTTTTTAAATATTTTATGTTTCTAGAAAATTTAAAATTTGAATGTTTGAAAAAAAAAAGCAAATTGAATTTTATTATGAAGGCAGTGTCGGTTCACGTTCGTTGAAAGTTGCTTGAATATTATAAATTTTCGCGATACTTTTTCAATTGATAAATTTCCAAATAAAAATGAATAAAAAGAATATAAAGTAAAAAATTTAGGCTAACCGATGCGATATATTGTTTAGCTGAAATGTATTCGCTATTGTTGGTTCATCTAAATTATTTAGTTTAAATTGACACTAAAATTTTTCCTTCATCAGTAATATAAATTTTTACTTTAAAAGTATTGTACTGGAAATTTTTCTTTCAAAGTTTGACGAATTTACATTCCTTGATGTCCCACGAGTTGAAAGAGACCACACATCAAAAAATGTCTTTATGTCTGTGTGTCATTGTGTGCGCTCTAGCTCCCAAACCAATAGAATTTTAAAACCAAATTTTAATTTTTAAAACTTTTATATTGAGGCTAACAGCTGATTAGATTTTAATTGAAATTGGTCCACGGAAACCTGAGAGTGGGAGTGACGCGCATGAATGGATTAACTGTCTTTTTAAATTTGTTTTATTTCTTGTAATTCAGCAATTGGCAGTATGGTTATACTGTGCACGCCGCACATGGGGGCCGAATCATAGGGGTAGCTAAAACCATAAACTAATTTTTTATGTAATTTATTTACTTCTTTTCTTCTTTTTCTATATACGTAAAATTATCTATGTATTCTCATTAGGGCTGGGCGATTGTTAAAATTAACAATCGAAAATCGATTGTGTGAAAACAATCGATGATATCCATTAATCGATTAATTGAATAATCGAGCAATCCAATAATCGATTAATCGAACAATCAATAACCGAACAATCGATTAATCGAAAACAATCGAACAATCGACTATTTTTTATGGTTAAAATATGCTTAAAAAAAAAGCTCATTCATACATTTTTATAAAAACAAGCCTCACTTTAATCGATTAATCGAAAAAAATTCCCAGCCCTAATTCTCACTCATCTATGTCTAACCATTTAAGATTTGCTTCTTTTTGTTTTATTTCTTATCATAATTTTTTCAACACTTGCTCACCATTAGATTTAAGACTACCCATAATGTTAAAACAAATGGATGGAAGCTAAAATGAAACAATAGGAAACCTACTGTTTGCAACTCATTCATCTTGTCTTGAAGATGGTAATAGTTGTTAATATACCGACACTTCGGCTTTAGGTTTCCTATTGCTTTATTTTACTTTCCATCCACAGCAAAAATTTGTTTGAATTAGGCATAATTGGAAGAGAATTCATTAATTATTATCCATAATGTTATCCTGTTATCAGGGTAGTTGGTGTAGTGCATCTTTAGGCCTGTTATTGGCCTAATGCTAACAAACTTTTTCTATTGGTTAATGAAATTTAACGCTTTGTTAAAAGTTTTATGAAACTGGGCATAACTCCTCGTTTATAATTATTCGATGGCTTATTTTTAAAATTCGTAATTTGCGCTTACAAGTTTATCCGTAAATTGTACTGATTTTTCCCTTCCCGTTTCTTTTTTTGTATTTCAGTTTTTACAATTCCCTAATATCGCTTTTGATGTTGGAAAATGGCTTTCCTTTGTAAAAATACAGTGTTTCTCAACCTCCTTCTATTTATGCTCCCTTTTACTATTGAATTATTGATTACTAAGTCGTTTTTATTTATTTTTTTTTATTTATTTTGGTTATTAATTTTGTTTTTAAACTGCTTCAATTCATTCTTCTAAACAATCGTACCTGTTTTAAATTTATTTAACAAATTTTACTTACTCTTTTTTATTTCATAGCGAACCTAAAACTTCTGGGTCTTGAGAAAAATTAGCTTTAGTATATCCGGTGATTTCTATCGATAGAAAAGCGATTTTCACCAAGTCCCAACACAATTAAATTATAATAAAATTAATTACGTAACACCAAAATTCCATGGCAAGGACTAATACTATATTATTAAAATTGCGTTTATGGGACCCGCTACTTTTTCGGTTGTAATTTTTTTATAGGACTGATAAATTAATAAAAAAGTACTTTTTGACTTTTGGATTTTTCTGACATATATTTGAAGACTTAAAATACAAGTACTTAGGTAAACATTTTTTAACAATTTTTAAAATTTTTATTAAAGGGATTTTTGATCCACGTATACTCATACTATTGTCAAAATCTTAATTATTGTCGGTACCCTTTTATATTCGAATCCTTATTTTGGGGGATAGCATGTTTTAAATGAAATTTAATTAAGCAGTTAGGAATAATATTATTTAATTATTATTCTTACATATTATATTTATTAGTTTTTACAATTATTAGATTAAAATATAATCTAATATTATTGAGGAGGTTGATATACGTAACATGCTGAGAGGTAGGCTCATTCGCTTCACACCCGTACACTCCAAACACCGCCTCTCTAGCTCCCGTCATGTCCTTTTTATCAACTCCTTTCCGCTTTTAATTTTACTATCATTCTATGTATTTTTGATTAATTGCATTATAAGCAAATAAGCTGACTTGGGCCAGCCGCTTGACCGTAAGGGAGAGTAATGCCGCAGCAAGAAATATTAAGAAAAGTACTTCAGGTTACAAAAGAGAAGTATTCAGGCTGTGGTTGTGCTTGTGTTTTGATTTCAGGAATGCAAGATACGCAGACATAGTTTTATGTGTTTTTGTTACCTGAATTGTTTATCTTAATATTTCTTGATGCGGCACTATGTATGGTAAAGTAAAATTGAGGATAAAATTAACCAGTCTTCTTCATTTTAGTTTCTACTGAGCCTTGTTATGTATTAGAAGAACACAATCAAATTTCAGACCGATCGGTTAAATGACTGTTTTTAGTTATCGTGCACGCCAGCTGCAAAAATTTTGTTTTGAGAAAAACGCGTTTACCTATTTACTATTTAACTAATCTGCTTACCAGTACTGATTACTGTACAGATTTTGAAGAATTCAAGATTGACCTTTGCTACGACTTAATTCTTTCGGCTGATTTACGCGCTTGACGAATTCTTGGTTTCGTTGCTTGTTTATAATTCCCGAATTTCATGAAATTATTTTAGCTTCCTTGCATCAGTTTATTCATCTTTTTATTGCCAAAAAATTGTATTCCTTGTAAATCAATTGGCTTACCTACAACAAACCACCCTGTATGTAGATATAGTTGTTAAAAACAGAAAATTTATAGTTTACATAATTAATTACTTTAGACCATATTAGTTAATAGTCATTAATTATGCAAACTAACATAAGAGACCAGTAGTAAATATATGTAGGTAAATGTAGTAAATTTATGTTATTGCGCTGCAAATCTACTATAATTCTAGTGAAAGGTTCTTTTGTACGTACAATGCGTTTTACTATACCTATAGATTGTAACCTTGATAATTGTCTAAGATGTAGGCTTTATAAATATTTAATGCATTATTTAACTGCATTTAATAAGAATTTAAAAGGTCAAAATGAATGGGCTCAGATGGTCCATACGAAGGTGTACCTTGAAAACAGTGAAAACTCATCGATGGAAAACTTAATTTCGTCAAGAAATAAAACATCCAAGATACAATAAAATGCTTAAATATAGCCGGAGATGAAGCACACATTCAATACGATAGGATATAGACCAATAAATCGACT
The DNA here is from genome assembly GCA_958510855.1 of Rhagonycha lutea. Taxonomy (NCBI): domain Eukaryota; kingdom Metazoa; phylum Arthropoda; class Insecta; order Coleoptera; family Cantharidae; genus Rhagonycha; species Rhagonycha lutea. Next base: position 3,507,388 of record OY294042.1, read on the forward strand.
TGGAAGTGCTACAGATGAAGTACGAAAAGAACAAAGGAAATATGTCATCTGTTGCAGAACACGAACAAATGAAATAAAATTTATGCCTTTTTCGACAAATTAAAAAAATTAATGAAGAATTAATTTACTAAAGTAATATCAATACTTTTTTATGAGAATTTTTAAAAGCAAAGAAACTTTTCAAGTAAAATTTCTGCAACTTTGATGTAGGTATTAAATTTTAGGGGCATTCAAGAGACCATTAGATTGAGTGGCGATCAAGCCGGAAGTTAATCATTAGTCGGTATTTTTTAAAACATTTTAACTTTTATATTTTGTATAGAAGCGCCGAAGTACGCACAAGATTTTCCCAAGGGCTTTCCGCAATATTTTGCTTCTCATTAGTATCATCGTCAGTATAATTATTATCAGAACTATTGTTATTAGTTTTATGATGTCCTCCACACTAAAAAGATATCGAAATTCGGAAACTGTTTTTTCCTGGCAATAAAAGATTATTGCGGACTATGGTTTTAAGGGTCCACAAGCGAATTGCTTTATAACTCAGATGTAGGAAGTTAAAGATAGAAGAATTGTCATGTTTAGGAAAAGTTAGAGTTTTTTTATTATTACAAATTAACACGTGTTTAGTAAATTATACAATAATGAATTTGTTATCGATTTTTGTGTACTTCATTTCTATTTTACATCGACTCACGCCCCTCGCTATCGGTATTTTAAGAACTGACCGGCAAATTAATCCTACAGTGGTTTGAAAGTGACGTCAATGATGTCATCTAGCATCGGATACTCAAAATTGATTGAAAATTGTTACTCCCAAGTAAGTTTTAAAATTTTAAACTCGTTTTTCTTCTAAAATTTTCCAAAAGGAGCAAATTTTAAGATTATACTGGAGCACATTTAATTCAGCGACCTTACTAATTCGAAAGTTTATTAATAAGATTTTTTTTATTCTGTTATAAAGTTATTAATTTTTATAGCGTTTGTTAGCGGACACACAGTAGCCCAATTGTGAAAAGTTAAAGATTGGAAGATTAAGTTGAAAAGTTTTTTATTATTACAGTTATTTTGTAACTCATATACTAATTAGTATATTTTGCTGCTACTCGAGATATGCGTGTTTATTTCCTATTTAAAATAAACCAATAAAAAGTTATTCTATATAATTACTACTTTTGAAACATTTTTAGTAGCAGATTACTTTATTAATTAGTATGCTTTTCTACACATTAAGTTTAAATTGCAATTGAATAGCAATTAGTGTAAAGAAAATGGTTTTCAAGTTAGAAGAAAAAAACTTATTACTAATTTTTCCGCGGTTATGAAGTTAAAGGGGGAATATATGCAACTGTCGTAGTCGAACAATAACAGATGGGTTTTTTAGGGTGAATTGTCAGCCCATATAAAACACCCCCGTTATGGTAATATGTGAACTGATGCGATGTGCTAACATTAGTTATGAATCACAGGTAGGAATGAGCACGTGTACACCTGTTTTTAATTATTAATCGCATAACTCCCTATTACTTATAAGTTAAGCTGAAGTAAAATCTTTTAAGTGCACAAATGTCAATAATAATAATAATTTAATAAAGAAATTAAATTTGTTTTACTTCCCAAATAAAGTTTCTGGGGAAAGGAACGTAAATCATAAATACGTACAAATGGCAGGAATTAAAAGGATTCTGCCAGGAACACAGGGAGTAGTAAGCTCTGTACAACCCTAATAAAGTCAGTATAGTGTTCCGCTTTTCCCTTGACTGCACTTGCTTTCCCGATGATGACCTAATGAAATTCTATGAGGCATAGCGATGAAATATAACGTACCGGGGATAAAGCTGTTTGCATGGATATGGATGTCAAACAGGCATTCTTACGATGAACGATGTAGTTTCGACGCCCCCAACGAAAACTATAGTAACTCAAAAAATTGATTTTTTGAGTTACTATAGTAAAAAAATCTATTATATCGGTAAGCATTTGCCTAGAAAAATATCGTAACTTTGTAGCAACTCGAGACGACCAATAGTAGACACTGATCCTTAGAAATTATGCAATTCTGCAATTTATAGTGACTATATTTAAATATTGAATTGCGTTTTTATTAAAACTAATTACTGAGTTACTATAGTCTTCGTTGGGGGCGTCGGTTTGTTGTCATGAATACATTTAACTTTAGTTCAAATATAGTTTAACGGGATCAAATAATATCAGATAAATACAAGTTCCACAAAATTATTTGATTCAATTTTACTCCTTTTTGGGTACCTAATTTAAAATTACAATCATCGAAAAAAATCAATTTTTAAGAATAGTTAATTAATAAAAGTAGCTGAAACCGGCAGTAAAGTAAAACGCAAGCGGCACTAAAGTTCAATGTTTTTGTAAGATGTTGGGTTATGCAACATAGCTTGCACTAACTAAGTTTATACAACAAACAACTAAAATTGCTTTTTATTTTCAAGTACGATCTACGCTACGAAGAGTTTGCAAACCATTCCCTGAGAAATTTTTGGGGGAAAAAGATTCTTTTAAGACGCACCGAATTTTTAATAGGAATAACTATCTAATGAACTGTTACTTATACTGTTACCAGACCAGCCGTCTGGCGTAAATCAAACACGGATAGACTACAGAGCGGGAAACCGCGGTTCTAATCCTGATTGCGTCGGATATGTGCTGTGATCTACAAAGTCCAAAATCGAACTGTGGACTACACTCGCCAACCCGGCTGGCCACCGTGGCGAGTTATGGCTAAACAACCCCCCATAGAAATATGGTGGGGGCCTACATCCAGCAGTGGCTTGACATAGGTAAATCGTGATCGAACTGTTACTTGATTTAAGCAATTTAAGTTTCAACATCATTTTTATTCGGGAAGATCTAACAAATCATCATGGAAAGATATACACTGCAGCAACGATTCCAAATCGGGAAAATTTATTTTCAAAATCAGGCCTCAATTATAAAAATTTATAGAGCACTTCGTGAATTCTATGGACCAAATAATCGCCCATCGGAACGTGCTAGTCGTCGTGTTATTGAAAGTTTCTGCTCTAAATTAACTCTGCATGACAACACACCAATCAACAAGACCAGTGCATTGTCCGTCCATAATTTGGAAAATTTTGCGTAAGGAACTTGGCCTTAAGACTTCTAAGATCCAAATGGTGCAAGAATTAAAGCCGCATGACCATCATTTGTGTCGGATGTTTGCTAAATGGGCTAAAAATCAATTACAAGCAGGTGACCCTTTAATTTATGGCAAAATGTTGTTCAAGGATGAAGCTCATTTCTGGCTTAATGGGTACGTAAATAAACAGAATTTTGTACCTGGCACACCTGTAAACTTTACACCGGAAGCACTTGAACAACTTCCGCAAACACAAAACACTGCTGCAGATTCGTAGATGGACTTTGAGGGAGATGTTGATGGAGATGTTACGAAACGCTGGACCATCGAGATGACGAAGGAATTTCCCTAGTGATTATCCAAAACAACAACAATAGGACATTGCCAACTGGAGGAGATCTAAAATGTTCCACAACTTGAGCACCAAAAACTGCGTAGTAAGTTTTTATTTTTTAATTAAGAGCCTCTCTTATCAGTTATCACTTTTGCTCGAACAGATGTTATAAAAAAGAGCTTTAGACACTAGACGACAACTGAGTTACTTATTTTAAATGACTGGCACGACAAAAATAGCGACATTGGACCAAAAAAACCATTTTTCCAAGCAAAATATCGACAATTAGCAAAGTCGCTCTGAAATTACGTACGCTCATCGTCGGTCGTAGCTATTGCGAGACTCAAGACCTAGGTATTCCTACGCCAAAGGTTCACGTTGTTCATAATTTGCTCGCCAAAATGCACTGCCTTCAAAGATTATATTTAAATAAAATGCATGGGCCGTACTTAGAAATATTGAGATGAAATGAGAAAGTAAGTACCACGTAACGAAGTGCAAAAATTCGTTACAATTTTTTCAAAAATGCGGCAGGAAAACGTATAGCCGTCAATGGTGAGCGGTACAAAACAATAATCGGCGACTTTTTGTTTCCAAAACTTTGGGAAATTAATGTTGAAGAATTATGGTTTTAACAAGATTGCGCTACGTATCATACAGGAACCAAAACAATGAATTTATTCAAAGGACAATTTGGGTAAAATCGAATTTCAAGACATGGACCTGTCAATTAATTACCAAGGTCTTGTGATATGCCACTGCTATATTATTTTTTGTGGGGATGTGTAAAGTTTCTGGTCTATGCCGATAAACCACAACTTCAATTAACGCATTGGAAGTTAAAATATGAGAAAATATATAGAATACGTCCCAAATACTCGAAAAAGTGGTCGAAAATTGAACTGAGAAGATGTACTAGTGCTATGTAACTGGCAGCCTCGGTGCTTATATGCCTAAAATTGAATTAAAATATTAAATGATAAAAAATTATCTTTCGAAAAAACTCAAATTTACGGTCACTCGCTCAATTTTTATATATTTTATATAAATTCAAAATCCGGATGCGCTTAAAAAATACCTTTTATTAGACGTTTACTGTCTTCCATTAAGTTGTGAAGATAATACCGATAATATTCTGGTCCTCGCAGAAACACCACCATAAACTTGCTAGCCGGAGAGACGTCTGCAAATTACGATGCACCCCAGCCGGAGACGAGGCGATAACTCGTGATAACTCTGTGTGGGAAACACACAGAGGGCCTCTCCACGACTTGACCCCAGAACAATTTGTGAACACCATACTGGAAGGTAAGGAGGAGTGGAGAGTGGTAACAGACGCGATAGAGAAGATCATGGTAGAGAAGGAAGCTAAAGAGCGGGCTCAACAAGCCGCAGACCATCACCAAGAAAAGTCCCGAAATGGTGAAAAACAACTCAAACTGGCTTCCTTCTGGCTAGTCGGTATTTACATGGATTTGACAGACTGGCTTAGACATCATAACTTCGAGTGGAATGGTGAAGAATTATAGTTCCACGTTCTAAGTATGGGGAAGGAGTTTTTAGTGGGTGAAAATCCCACAATACCAGTGAGTGCGGTCCTCCTGGTGAGATTTTTGAAAGATTTTCCTCCTTCCTCCGCAAAAAAAGTGGTCGCCTCCAGAATGGATGCATAGTTTGGTTCGTTTTACAGCATTTTCCATGACTTTTCTCAAAACGCACCATGTGCATTACACGTAAATTGCTTATTTTGGTATCCGCATAAGCGAAAATATGGAAATGAGGCAAAACCACCAACCGATTAATAGTCAAAAATATTGACGCAATTATTCCATGTTGCGAAGATATTTTCAAAATCTTGAGGGAGGGGGCTGTGAACACGGTGGCATCTCTAGATAGTCGAATTTTGGAATGAAATTGGTGGTCAGACATTTGAGCCTCATTGAGCTTCCATTTTTTTCGTTAGAGGTTCGACAGTCATGGAGTTATTATTTGGAAGGGAGGGGGCGAAGATATGTTTTTATATTTTCCTTTGTATTTCGAATTTTTGTATGAAACTGATGTCGATTGATGGAAATTTGTTTGAGTTCAAGTAATAAGCTTCCATTCATTTTAATTTCATATTTTACAAAGTAATGGGTATCTTAAAGTTTTGAAAACTTCAAGCAAGTATGCTAAAATATAAAATTACGGGAATGGAAGTTCATTGGAATAGAATCTCTATTGATTAACATTGTTTTCACATAAGAATTCGCGAAAATTTCTCCTCAAAAGATTTCCGAATATTCCGATAAAATTAGTATTTAATTTAGACTATTCGACCCTATCGATACGTCGCTTTCTATCCCTCCTTGAATACGAACTGGCATAAACACGTATGACGTCACGCGTGGGCTTTGTATGAAGATTTAAATTTCTGGAAAACTGAATTAAACGATTTTCTTTACTTTTATAATACTACAAAGTCTATTTTTTTTTAGCATTCAGTCAATGTGACTTAAACGTCAAGGCGTGACTAACCAATAGAAAACTAAAAATTCAAGTTTCGAAAAATTACTACAAGTTTGCTCAGATTTTGTTTTCTAATTTTTAAGTATTTAGGGTTAGTCCGTACTTTTCACTGGTTTCTACTATCTGGTCTAATGACAATGTCTAATGGCCATAATTTCTGCTAACATCTTGTTGAAATAAAATGAGACCTGCAACTATTTTTCTTTTATCCATATAAATTTTTTCTTTTGTATAATTTATTTAGTACCTCCTTTCTTCTTTCTCTGCAGTTCAATAATTATTATCTATGATGTATTCTTACTCATCTATTGCCTACTATTTAAGTCTTGCTTCTTTTTATTCTATTCACGTTCATCATCAAACCATTTTTATGTTATTATTATTATTATTTTTATGTTATTTATGTTACTGTAATTTTTAGCAAGTACAGGTAATTGGTGCAGTGTATCGGGACTTGAGTCTTGTACTATAGTCATAGGTTCGATCCCAATTGCAACCAAATTATTTGTTCTGTGGTTCGGATTCCACGTTAAATTAAAATCCTGTATCATTTGGTTTTTCCTAATATCGTTTTCATTGTTCACTTTTTCTATTGCAAACCATTTTCTTAATTACTTTACATTTTCTATCCTCTATTGCTTCTTTTTATTTGGTTTAAGCTGCTAACAGGAAATGATCCGTGTCAGTATTGGTACCCGTATACAATCGTATAATTATTTTGATTTTCAATTATGATGATCATTCAATAGGCAATTTTTTTGACCAACCTCTTCGTAACTATAAGCTCCATGCTGCTTCTATTCAAAGGAAGACAAGAAGAAAATTTCTCAATGTTTTTTTCTTCTAATTTTCCGTGGTGCTTGAAATTTCTCTCAGTTTGGGTACTACCTGGAGTTCTATAATCACATTTGCAAACGCAGTTTCTGTGTGATTGGTGAGTTTGTCTATTATATTTTTAATTTCTGCCAGTATAGATCTGATGAGACCAAAAAGTCACAATATCTGTATTACAATATTTTTTCTAAATAGGTGTAAATAATTAACAAGCCAAGCGTTGTTTCTCATTCATAGGGCGACCTAAAAGTAAATCGTGTGATAAACCGAAAAAAGTTAGTAAATGCGATAGTTGAAGAGATTAGATCAAATAACTACTAATAAAAGGTTATAAGTACTAATTATCCATTTATCAGTACACGTAACTTAAAATCAACAAACAATAGTAATGGAAATCCACACTGAGCATATGCCAAACACAAACCCAACGATTTCACGGTGAGGTAATTATTCTAAAGCAAAGCAGGAGCACAAGAGCTGGGAAATGCTGATATCAAGTCCTTTTATAGCTTTACCTGATTTTATGATGATAGAAAACATTAAATTCAGCAACTGGACTTCGCATTAAATAAATTAATAGCTTTATGTTTGTAACCCGGAAAATTTAAACACGCCAACAAGCAAATTTTACTATCTTTATAATTTTATTACGCAATAATAATCCAAGTTTTAGTCTTTTAACTTAATGAGAATGTAAAATGCTTTCCTATAAAAATCAGAGCAATCCAATTTAGTTTCCAAATAATGAAAATTATCTTTGTGTACTTAGATAATTAGAAAAAATATATTTCTAAAATAAACGCTAAGGTTGATTCAAAAATAATATTTGGAAGCTTTAATGAAAAAATTGTTAATGTGATAAATGATAATAGAGGGTTAACAAAATAAACATAACTTTCCTAAAACAATAGGGCCGAAGGATTCTTTGTTTCGTATTACTTGCCTTCAGCTATCATCTTTACGAAGAAGCTGGATTTTAGCTACCGATTAGGTGATCGGGGCGAATTTTAAAACAATTGGAAAATTTTCATACTAATTAAATAATTAATTATATAGAACATATTTATTTATTATGTTATTTATTATTTAACTATTTTACAATTATCATTTTTCGGATGAGTATAAACTATTTAAATTTGCAGATATATTGCGATGTTATAGTCTTTCGGTCATCAACAACCCATACGTACATTAATGGATGGCAACTTACATGCGTTTTCAACTTAAAATTTCTTTTATCTCCGACCACAATCAAAAGTGCGTCCCCAGGTTCTGCCAACCTCGCTCGTGTTCCATCGGTATTGCCATTTTTCGATAGATTGTTTTTTTCGGGAACTATCATCAGTCCTTTGGAAAAAAATGATTAAAGAACTGGAAATTATTCACCTCCTTTACGCGTGCGTAGTAGGTTTGTTCTTTTGGAAGCCGGATTGGTTTCTGGTTAGGCCTCTCGCGTCAATTTTGGTTCGTTTAATATAGGGTGTTTTTTTAGCTGCATGAGAACTTCAAAATGAAATAAAACATTAAAAATCTGACGGAATGTTTTGGTTATAATTTTTTTTATGAAAGTACAGTTAAAGGCATTTATGATTTGAACATGACTTCCGGCATGTGACCACCACGACTAATGGTTACGAAGCGCATCCGTTCAGTCCAATTTTTGACCACTTTTTCCAATATTTCTGGCTTTATTTCATAAATGGCTTGCTGAATATTAGCCTCCAATGCTTATAGAGTTGTTGGTTTGTTAGCATAAACCATGGATTTAACATACCCCCACAGAAAATAATCTGGAGGTGTCAAATCACACGATCTTGGAGGCCAATTGATAGGACCACGTTTTGAAATAATGTTGTCACCAAATTGTCCTTTCAATAAATTGATGGTTTCGTTGGCTGTGTGGCACGTAGCACCATCCTGTTGGAACCATAAGTTGTCAATGTTTAGCTCTTGAAGTTTTGGAAACAAAAATGTATTGAGCATGTGTCGATATCTCACACCATTCACCGTAACGGTAGCTCCTTCCTCATTTCGAAAGACATATGGACCAATGATGCCGTTGGCGTGTATTCCACACCAAACAGTCAATTTTAATGGATGCAATGGAGTCTCAAGATAATGTCCCGGATTGGTCCCATATACGGCAATTTTGTTTGTTCACATACCCATTTAACCAGAAATGTGCCTCGTCACTGAACAAAATTTTACGGTAAAAAAATGGATCCACTTCCAATTAGTTGTGAGCCCAATTTGGTAGCGTTGTTCAATGGTCAATCTAAGCATTATCAAATGCCAAACCTTGCTAAACACAAATGTCAAAAAACTGTTTCCATAGCAATCTTGGTTCAATTGTTATCCCTATTGAAACTTCTCATGCAGCTAAAAAAACACCCTATATTAACCGTTTGGGTATGTGCCCAACTTTGTCATACAGCGGGACTTGGGTCTGAATTCCATTCGGGACGAAATCCATAAGAATTACACAAACTACAAAAACAGATTGGAAAACCATCCCAATGAACTAGCCAACGCAGTACTGGACAACTCACACGAAATAAGACGATTGAAGCGCTTCAAGATAGCTGATTTAGCTACTCGATTTGCCCAATGAAATAAATTTATAACACCCAAACCAAAAAATTGTTATTAAAAGAAAATTTTCAGTGGAAAATTTTCTACGCGACCTAATATTGTCATTCCAATTACTTATTGTTTATTGTATAAACAGATTGTAAGAATTAATTGAAATAAAAAAAAAAAATTTAAGGTGGCTGATGGTAGTTCACCTATCGGTTTAGTTCCCTTTTTTTATGAGAACCGAGGTGATTTCCTTCCAAGTCGACCTAGTAGTTTCCGTAAATTATCAGATGGTTAAACACATTAAAGACAGCAGGTTTTATCACTCTAATTTGCTTCAGTACCAGTGCAGGGATATTGTTAGTTAACATTTTTGTGGTGGTCTTCTTGTAGTAGTTCGGTGTTCAGGGAAAAGGGCACTTCCCATCCGTTCTAGTTCTAATTCTGCAAGTTCGGGCTTCGTTCCTTTTCCGAATCTCTTGGCAGGACTTTCTCTAGGGGTACTTCCGCCTGTGTGCAAAGTTTCATTTGGCCGCTCCTGTAGTCCACTTTTTCGATTCTATTATACAGTTTCCTAAATTTCTATTACTTTTCCTTGCCGTATCTTACAGTTTTACAGATTTACTCTTACCTTTGTACCTCGTCTACATTTTTAGCCCCCTATTGCATTTTTCTTCCCCATGAATCTCTTCCCTCGCTGACCGCTGCACCTTAAACTGATTTTGGCCGCCTGTGTTTTTGGCACACTGTGCACAATAGGACGTGACGGCCTTGTCTCTTGGTCACTATTTTGTAGCCTTTCACCATAGGTTCCGATTTGGTAACGGGCCTGATTGAATGAATTAAAGTAAGAACTTTATTGTAATCAAACCACTGAGGTGTACTCTGCCAAAAACCCTACTACTCTTCCCAATGGTTCGGAGCTTATGTTAAACATTTAGATTTCCTTGTAACCAAGTTGACATGTAATAATCCAACCCCCAAATCCAAAATCTTTTCCTGAAGAAACCGCTTTTCCAGGATATAATTAAAACTTTTACATAAAATAATCCGCGCTTTCGTCGGTCCTCAAAAATTAAAATTAAGTTAAACCGGTTGGTTTTAACTTTCCAAACTGGCGGATTATCGCAGTCTTCCTTTATAGCTCAGCGGTTCCTTTTAAGCTTGCAATATGTCGCCCTTATCTGCGACCTTGCAAATTTTTCCTTTTAAAACCAAATATTAATTTTAAAATTTTCAAATATTTAACGTTCAATTACTCCAACTCTTGGATGCTAAAAGATCACTGAAAACCACTATTTCTCAATTTTACTCTTATTTATTCAAAAAAACTCAATACAAAATTTCCGCTTTGCGGGCACAGAATTCAAAACCAACCCGCGCCTCCGTAGGTAAGCGGCGAGTGACCCTTAATTAATTACAATTATAATCATTCCGATTTATAATTCTTAAATATTCATAAATCATCTAAATAAATTTTTAAATCACCTCAGGATTCGAACCTGGTATTACTGCCAACCAGGCAGCGTCTTATTCTATGCGCCACGCGTCGTCGCACAAACTTCAAAATTTTACAAAATTTGTACAAATTTCAATTTTTAAAAATAGTAATGCCATTATCATATCGACCGGCTACTTTATTACAAAAAAAACATGACATCAAGCCTTCCTGGGTTTCTACAAATCCAGACGGGATTTGGATAAAGCCATCCGACATCATGCTTTTGGAATAAAGCACCGATCTAAAACAAAGTTTTCAAAAATTATTTTTATTAGCAAATTCAATCAAATCAAAAAATCAAATTAGGCAAATCAAATTTACAACCTAATTCTTCTTATTCATCTCCATATCCATTGCGGTTGTCCGTTCATACCAAAAACAACTTCATCTTCCTTCTCTGAAATTTTCATCTTCTTCTGCCTTCCACCTTAGTCTATGGTACTGCCATTTTTGTCCGGTGGCTACACTCATACGGCGAACCACGTCCATCTTCTGCTGAACGATGCACTTCCTCCTAGAAGTCCCACCAAAAACCTTTCTTTTCTTCCCTTTGTTTTTCTTCATGTCCTTACTGTTCTCCATTTTTATTAGCTTTACCAATTTGTGAGACGGCCTTCCATCATCATTTTCTTCTTTAACCTCTGGGTTTACCTTAGACGAGGTAACTTTTATTTGAATTTTTAATTCTTTGTTAACAACTTCTAACATCAGAACTTGGTTATTAGTGTCGCCTGTAGGACACATTTCTTGATTAACTTCTTCCTCTACGTTTGTCTTGGGAATAATTTCTTCCATATTATTTTTTAATTCTTGGTTAACATCTAATATCAGGACTTGATTATTAGTGTCGCCTGTAACTTCTTCTGACATTGTAGCCCACTTTTCTTTTATTTCTGCCATTCGTTTGTAATGCCGCTCATCATCTTCCTTTTTGGTTTTTTGTATTTCTGCCCACCGTCTTTTGAATCTCTCTCTAATTTCCTTGTTGGCTTTTCTCTTTTCTGCCAACCTTTCATCATTCTTCTTCATTTCTTCCATTTCATTTACTTCTTTAATTTCTTTCAATTTTTCATTTTTTTCTTCATCTATAACTTTTTCCAAAACCAGCAGGGCTTCCTTATTAATGTTGCTTATAATTTCTTCAAATTTTTCAATTATTGCTTCTTTTTCTATTTTAATTTCCTCCTGGACTACCATTTTATTTTCAATAGCAATATCTTCATCCAAGTTAGGGACTTTCATTTTTTCTTCACTGGAATTCTTTTCCTTCAGGACTTCTTTAATACTAATGTCACCTGAGACATCTTTCTCCGTTTCATTTTTTCTAATTTCTTTTTCCAATTTTTCAACTTTAATTTCTTCTCATTTTTCTTCCAATTTTGGGACTTGTTTAATAGTGCCGCCCGTACAACACCTTCTCTTCTTTCTTTCTTACTCTTCTTTTAAAACTATTCTCCTTAACTCCTCCCAGTATCTATTCGAGTCCTCGCTCATTTCTGCATAATGTTTTTCCATTTTTCTTTTTCTTTCCTCACAACTTCCGGTCGGCGCTTCCCAATTCATTTCCAAATTAAATTTTTCCGTTTTTCTCTTTATTTGGTTATCATAGTCCTCTTCTAGCCTCATCCTTTCTTCGGAAATACCTTCCCCCTCTCTTTCCATCATCCATTGATACAATTCTTCAAGTTTATCCATCTCTGTAGCCATGTTGAAATGTACTGATAGATAACTAACTTTTCAAAATTTTAAATTATCTCAGGGTCAAAATTGTAGGTTCTTGGATAAAACTTTCTCCGTTTTTATCCAGTCAAGCCCCACGTCATGGGCAGGCCAAGTTGACATGTAATATGTGATTAAGCGAATAATACGAATGAGAAGAATTAAAATTGAATATAAAAATGAGAAGCTGTGCAAGTGGTTAGAAAAATATAGGTTATGTAATGGAGTATGTAAAATTGAGATGCATTTATTTGAGCGATGTATAAAATTGATCATAATGAAATGTTGACAATAATCCTGTAGTGCGTGGGATTATTGTTTGATGAATGAAATATTGGTTTGTGCATTAGTGAAACACGAGCAACGGGGAATCAAAGTATTGATGAAATATCGCGCGCATTTAAATACATTTCCAATATTTGCAATAAATTAATTTTTCATGGTGATCAGTTGTGTACAATTGATGTCGCATGCATAGTGGTTTAGTATTTCGTGCAACAGGCCACATGCGGTCTACAATAATGGCATGTACCAATACCAAGCTAACAGACTTGCAATGTTAAACCTAATTACTAGAATTAATTGACGTTAATTATTGAGTCCCGCTGTTCGCAGGGTGAGCTATTAATAAGGCTTGTGGTTGCTCAGGAACATGTCCAGTAACGCAACCCTATAGTGGTGTTGCCCGTGATAACGAAATTATTATTAATCCCTTTGTAGTTCCAACTTTCAACACCAGGTATACTAATTAACTACTATAGTTTCAGTATTAACGACGATTTTGATTAAAATGCAGTCATCGATCGCTCGAGATTAAATTAAACCTAAAACTTGATCGGCAACAAAATTGCATATCTATATTTATGGAGCAATTTCTTAAATAAGTTCCCAGGATGTAAGTCAGTATAACTTTTATTTAGTGTTATTGTAACAGGAGTGATAAAACATAGTTTTTACGAGAGCTTAAAATAAGAAGATAGTTCTTGTAATCTCAAATTATGTTGCACTGCAACCTATAGCAAAATTAGTTTCAGATAATTAAGCTAACGAAGCATCTATAAAAAACAGATTTCATCCAAACGTACAGCTGGATATCCCTTGGGTGCAAGTTAAAAATTAATACGGATCGTATAGTATAGCATCATTGGATTACAATTTAGGACGATTAACCTATATTTTAAATTTAATCCAGATTATATCTATCAAATTATATTCACTTCAAAAATTCTGCGGAAGAAATAATCGAATTTTATAAAACCTAACCTATAAAAGATAAATCAAAAATGTATCATCCAAAAGAAGTAAAGTTCTATTTTTCACAATTTTCTATAGTTTAATTGAAATTCAAGTTATTGTACCGTATTGTAATATCTTTGGTCAGTGTAAAATAGATGACGTCGCGACGTCGGGCGCCACCACCGACGCGCTCTTTTGTCCTTCGTCTGAATTTCCGCATTATCAAGTTGCTTTATACAAGGTAAACCTATCTTTTTCATTACATTACTTATTTACTCGACGCTTTTTATACATTTTCACAATAAATTCTTATTTTTATTTTTTAAAATTAAACTATTTTTATTTGTACTTCTTTATAAATGTAACAAAAGCTTTCGGTCACTTCCGTAAGTTAAGATCCAGGAAAGTTTTAATTAAACAAAAAAAAAGATAGTGTAAACTAAAGGTGTGATAAAAGTAAAGAAAAAAATGATAGATATTCAAAATATTTTAAGTGAAAGATTAAACCAGACGCATCTGGATTGTTTCACAAATTCATTCTAATTTAATTTTGTAGTAAAAAAGCGGTGACATCAGTCACAGATGTGTAACGTGTTTTTAGGAAATTGCTTTAACTAAATAACGTAATAAAGAAAGTAGGGATGATTGGTAGATACAGATCTTTTGAAAAATAAGCTTATTTGCAATAAAATCAATATAGTAAAATTTACGAGGCGTCTGAAAGAGGAATTTAAGAACATTTCGGAACCAATTCTTATGACTAGCACTAAAAGCCTCCGCATTTTCATCACCATGAAAACTCATCTGACAGTTGACGATTTAACTGAAGTACCGAAGCTTTAGATTAATCCTAAAAACTCATTGATTTATCAACGGTACTTTATTGGCCGATAAATTTGATATGCGCGCGGTAATTCGTAATTCCAATTAAATGAGATTTTTTTGGAAACTAACGATAATATCTAAGAAACAAGAAACGATGTCAAATTAAGGAAAATTGCGTGACCCATTGTTGGTGTTTGCAAACCAAACAATCAATTTGTCTTGTCACGCGCTTTCCTTATCTTCAGGTTTGTGCTGTATTGTTATACTAATGCACTCGTAAATCCCTTTTATGCCGATACGTCAGTAAATAAACTGATAGGGTATTTTAGTTCAATTTAAGCTTTATTGTGGAACCAAAAACCAATGATAAAGTGTTTTCTTGCATCAGGTTTGCTTGCTCATTTTTTTGACCCGGAAGACACAACCGTTATCGGGGAAAAGTAAATTAACATCACGAGATTAATTATTTTAAATTAAATAAAATTACATTATTTAATATTATTAGTTTATTTTTGAAAGGAAATTTTACAAATATCCTGCTAAATGTTAGTAAGGTACTTAATCGTAATGCAAGTGATTTTCTAAAGCAACTTTCCAACTTCCGTCAGTTTTCACTTACCGCTTCCGGAAAAGGAAAATTCTCGCCCGGTCCGGAACTTGCGTATTGGATCGTCTTATTTATTTGTACGGAGATTGCTGCAATATCTTGTTCACATTTAAGCTAACTGCAACTATTACTTCAGTATAACTTTTGTTGTGAGTATCGATTTCTGGATTCGACGAGATGGTATTGTCTCTCTATTTGTAATAAGCGCAAAACGTACATTGACAGATAAATGCTAAATAGCACAACCAGAATAAAACCGAAGTAAATCAATCAATTTACCAGGTGCGTGTTTAGTGGTTTGCCAATATACGCCCCTTTGGGCTTGCCGAGGGTGAAGTACAATGCGTTAAACTCCCCGGAGACTGTCACGTTTCAGCCAGAGTTACTCTGTAAATTCATTGTCCCATCTGCAAATTGCATCGCAATTAAAATTCCGCGATTTTGGATTTAAACTTTAATTATCTGAAATATTTTAATTAATATAATCAAGCGTTCATAATTAAATTTTACTCCACAATTTTTTTATTTGTTAACATTCACAACTGAATACTTAAATATTACATTAATCACCACTTTTCTCGATTATAAGTACTAACAAGCGTTAAGTTATTACGTATCGCCAATCACGTAGAAATTTAATAGCAGCAATCTCAAGTATATAATCCTTCATCATTATGAAGGATTAATTTTGACATCTGTAATTCTAAACATGAAATACTTTTATATTTTAAACATAAATCAGTAATGCCATCACTAACGGAGCACGTTTCTGGATTACTAATAAAACAACCACCAATTGTGGTTTACTATGCAGATGGAAAAACTTAGCTTACATGAACAAGCAAGTAACTCTAAATTTGACACCGTCTCTAGTACAGCTAATCTGAAAAAACACTACCACAACATCGTTTTCTTGTAATAATAAGATACCGCCTTTCCAATTTTGGCCTTGAGATCTTTGCCTCGCGCTTTTTCCTCATTGTTATTATCTATTTCATTTCCTTATAGAATTAATTCAAAACTACATTTTTTTTATCTACGTATACTATGCCAGGAGCATTTTCTGACTCTCTTTCCGCAGTAAATTTACCAGTTC
Source organism: Rhagonycha lutea (assembly GCA_958510855.1). NCBI lineage: Eukaryota > Metazoa > Arthropoda > Insecta > Coleoptera > Cantharidae > Rhagonycha > Rhagonycha lutea. The sequence continues at coordinate 3,523,758 of OY294042.1, forward strand.
CTGTCCATCTGATTTCATTGCGATACTTGACAACATAATACGTGCAATTTTAAATTACTATTTCCATGCCCAATACATGGATTACCAGTACGTCCTGACTGAGTCCTGATCGTCCTGATAGAAGTTCTATCCAAAAATATTAAGGCTACAACTTCACAGACTCTCTGACCATGATCACACAATATTGTCACATACCTTTTGACTGAGGCCAAAGGCCGAATCACGCATTAGATGCAACCCGTGCCATCTAACATTTTGTTGTTTTCATAAACGTATCTGATTATAGATTATCAACAAAAATGGTTTGTAAATATGTTTAGTAATATTTTTGTACATACAACTACCGTGTTTGTAATTAATTTAATGTGTCGATAATGGAACACAATTTGAGTTACGGCATCACGCACGTTAAAAGTTACATAATCATCCCTAAGTGAAAACATTGTCACAATAAATTTAAGCATTAACATAAAACAATGTAAACAAATAATTAATTTTGAAAATTTTCAATGAATAAAGTGGACAACGTCAAATAAAAATAAAAGCAAGTGGTTTTAATGTAACGTGAGAATATCAATACCAAATAAAATGTTAGTATCACTCCAGTTTCATCAACTAAATGAATGTTAGAATTACGATACCAATCGATTTTTTTAATTATGAGTTCCAATAGACTTTCAAATTAATTGCTTTAGCGGCACTCTGGAAAATTAACTGTGGCGATATATTTTTAATTACACGGTATAGGTATGAGCACATATTACTCTCATTTATTACAGGATTTTACTTAACATCACAATCACGGTTTGGTTTCATAAAAATTCTTAATAGAAGTCATAAAACGAACTTGAATTTCATACAGCTAGCTTGAATGTTGAAGGGTCCAACATTCGAATCCTCACAGAGCTAAAATTTTTTTCATACCGTGGATAGGATTCCACGTTAAGTTGCAGGTTCTTGTTTACGTTTAGTTAGTGACTAACATCTACTGGCTTGCAATGTGATCCTGCAGGTTTATCCTGATTATGAAATAGTTATACATTTTATTGGGCTTTTCCAATCATTAGTTCGTAACCGAATCGTACAAAGGATTGTCCTTTAAATGTGAAGGATCACTACCTTTCTCTTCTTATTTGTTGATAGTCCAGTGTATAATTTATCCAACTTTTCTCCAGTTCGTCTCTTTCATCTTCTTAAATGTTTTAATCACTTCGTCAATTCACTGCGGGGCTCGTAGCAAATGTCATCGCTGGGCTCTACTATTTTTTTTAATGATTTGTTTCTACCATTTCCTGACTAAAAGCTCAATAGTGCGATTTTTTATTTAAATTTTTTGATAAATGTTAAATTTTCTCGAAATATTCTGTAATTTCCTTAAAATACTAATACTATCATTGTAATAAAGACTGGAAAAAATAATGAAAAAATTCTCAGCCCTAAATTGTCGTAGATATCAAGTGATTTTGATTTTATTAAATTTTTTGAAAAAGGTTAAATTTTCTTCAAATATTCTGGTATGATGTTAAAATATTAATAATATTATAATAAAGACAGGAAAAATAATGAAAAAATTCTAAGCCGTAAATTGCCGTAGATTTCAGGTTATTTTGATTTTACTGTGATTTTTTAATTAAATTTTTTGGAAAAAGTTAAAGTTTCTTAAAATATTCTTGTACTATGTTAAAATACTAATAGTATTGTAATAATGAAAGGAAAAATAATGAAAAAATTCTCAGCCCTAAATTGTCGTAGATAACAAGTGATTTTGATTTTATTAAATTTTTTTGAAAAAGGCTAAATTTTCTTCAAATATCCTGGTATGATGTTAAAATACTAATAATATTCTAATAAAGACAGGAAAAATAATGAAAAAATTCTAAGCCGTAAATTGCCGTAGATTTCAGGTTATTTTGATTTCAGTGCGATTTATTTTTATCTAAATTATTTAACAAAAATTAAATGTTATTCAAATATTTTGGAACTCAATGAAAGTGCTAATACTGTTACAATAAAAACAGAAAAAAATAGGAAAAAAATTCAAAGCCCTAAACTGTGGCTAGATGTCATGTTATTTTGATTTTAATGTGATTTTTTCTAAACATTTTTTGAAAAATGTTAAAATTTCTTCAAATAATCTGGTGTTATGTAAAAATACTAATAGTATTATAATAAAGACAGGAAAAATAATGAAAAAATTGTAAGCCGTAAATTGCAGTAGATTTCAGGTTATTTTGATTTTACTGTGATTTTTTAATTAAAATTTTTGGAAAAAGTTAAAGTTTCTTAAAATATTCTTGTACTATGTTAAAATACTAATTTTAAAGAGTAAAGACAGGAAAAATAATGAAAAAATTCCTAGCCCTAAATTACCGTAGATTTTAGGTAATTTTGATTTTATTGAATTTTTTGAAAAAACTTAAAATTGCTCCAAATATTCTGGTACTATGTCAAAATACTAATAATTTTATAATAAAGACAGTAAAAATAATGAAAAAATTCTAAGCCCTAAATTGACGTAGATTTCAGGTTATTTTGATTTCAGTGCGATTTTTTATCTAAATTTTTTAGCAAAAATTAAATTTTATTCAAATATTCTGGAACTTCATGAAAGTTATTTCTCCCAAACATACTCCTTGTTTTCTTCCTTTTTATTTTGGATTTTTCCAAATTTTCCCATCATATGTTCTACTTTTATATCTCATATTGTTGTTCAATTTCAGTTGCGAATTTCGCTACCGTTTTCCATCCAATGTCCACATTGTTTTATCAGTTTCTTTTAGATGTGCTTCCTCTTACTTATTTCTTTGTTTTTATATCCGTATTCTTATGACACATTTTGTTCCCGCTGTAAACGAGAAGCGTTAGCAAGTTTTGGAAACACCCAGCGTATTTTGGGCTTTGCTGCTCAGATCTCCTCTTCGTCTTTCAACTTTCAACCAGCGCCAGCTGGTGATAATATTTTCAACTGCACCAAATGTTATAAGGTTAGCGTATCTGCACTATACAAATCTTGAAAATTCAAGCGTGTAATTGATCAAGAAGTTTAGTGATATTTTTTCATTGTTTAATTTCATTACTAAATGGTAAATTAAAAATTATGCTCTATAAAAGCTATTGCTTTTCCGATAAGTCAAACAAATTAGAATGTTAACAAAATGTTTCGCTACGTTAAATTTATGAATTTGAATAGCATTGCATGTTTTATAGCAAAACAGAATTACTCCCTAAAGAAAAATTCAGTATATAGAAATCATAAAATGTGCCCGTAAAAAATGAAATGGCTTTGTTTGTTTAATTACTTAAGAACTTTTATACGCTTTTCTTGATCAATATAATTTTTTCATTTTGACGCTGAATTAATAGTACGTTGAGCATGTCTTACGAAGAAGGGATTAGAAGGTATTAGAAGTACACTCAAAGATAAAATCAATTAAATTAAGAGCGACCCGTATATTTTTTATTTGGCAATTTACATTTATAACATAAAATTATAAAACTGTAATTCTTCTAACACCTATAAATTAAAATTTTTTGGATAATATTTTAATTAAAAAAAAAAGTTGTTTAATGTTGGCGTTTTATTTTTAATGCGAGTATACACCCTGGGGGCACCGTAGCTTCTTAGTCTTTTTACTTCTTTTTATTATGCGTATGAGAAGATTAAGACTAATTATACTGTTTGAAAAACTTAGAAGGGTGAAGGTAGAAACGTCAAAGGCATGGGAAAGTTACGACTTGTACCTAAATAATTCTTTAAGAAAGTTACTTTTCTTTGTTTTATTCGAATAAAAATTTTAATTTATTCTAAATATTAGCACTTTGTTAATTTTTTAGCAAGATTAACGTTCTTTTTTAAGTGCAAGCTGTACATAAATTAAATTTTTAAATTAGCTTTTAGGATCTTTACAAAAGAAATATTTATTTAATTCTCCAATTAGCTGACAATTTTCAATTAAAAAGATTAATTTTAGTAGACAAAAGACAGACAATCCAATGTTTTAATATTTAAAGGATAAACTTCAATTTTAGGTTATAACGGATTGATAACTGCCAAATGAGTAACGCTTTTCTTTTATTTCAATTTAGAAGCTATAACGGACTGTTAAGGCTAAAGTTTTACTTGTTTCAAAATTTCTAGTATTTCATGCTAGTGTCTCTTGTGTAGAGTGGATCAGTTCAGATCATTTATTTTATAGTTTTACCATTTGTTTGAAATTCGGATCCAAAAACCACCGAAGTGTTATTTGAGAAATCTAAACCTAGAATTTTAATTGCATTGTAAGGTCATTTAGATGCGCGAAACTGTACTTTTTATAAGTTAACCTTTCAAAATGCCCTAATTGTGAAACTGGAGCAATCCACCTTATAAAATGGTTCACAAGGACTTCAAAGAGTTGGTTACTGGTTATATTTTGTATCAAAAATATTGACATTTTTAGTTTATGTTAAAAAATTCAAGTATTGCCCATCACAATTTATTTATCTGCCATTAATCCGCATTTCTTTTATATCTTTGAATCACTGACGTGTTAGACTATAATCATTTATATTGGTGTGCTATCGTGGCATTTCCATTTCCCTAAGCATACATAAAATTTGATTATACTTGCAGCACACATTTATGTAATACAATTAAATTAGTTCTTTGTGCAGCTATTTTTAGGGCTAATAAATTATTTACAGTTTTTAAATAAAATGCTTTAATTAAACACATAAATTTGCCAAACTATAAAATGTCACTGTTTTATTTTTATTTATTTTTTACTTCGGCATAAAGAGCGAATTTGAAAAATGAATTCAGTTTTAAAATGAAAATTGCTAGTCATTATATTTAACGAGTATTAATTACTTAAATTGAAACGATTAAACCTACAGAAATGTACCAATTGATAATGAAATATTAGATTAGACAAATATCAAGTGGAAAGCGATGTCAGGTGTCAGCGGAGGGATGCAATCCAGGACTCAATTAAGGGAGGTGATGCATGCATCGCCGTCACTAAGCAGGCATTTCACTTTGTCACCTAAACACTACTCATTAAGTTAATTTAATTTACCACTAAAAAGCACAAATAGCACGTCTTTCAGAATGACGTACATACTTGAAATTAAGCAGATCCTAATTAGCTGTTCTTGTACGTCAGGATTTAATAAATTTAATATTACAAAACCAATAATTTGCAAGGGAAACTTTAACCAAATGTTAAAGCAATTAATTAAAGTACATCGACATTTTCATCAAGACAAAAGAATTTTGAAAACACACTATTTCCTTTTTATTGTGATTCATTAGTTGAATCTAATCGACTTTGCTTTTCTCTTTTCAAGGATTAGATATAATAGGAAATTATGCTTAAATAGAACATCATTTCGGCCACCTTTCGATTTGGTCTCCCATATAATTGTGTTTGTGGAACACACAAACAGCACCGACACGACCCTGATTGAAACCTTAATTTTGCAGCTTCCGGTAATGATGTAATCAACAAATCTAATAAAATCTTGGGGTTTATCGTTAGGCAATCAATGAAATTTCCAAATTTTATGTCATTGTCATTAATTTGTTATATGAGGCGTTTGAACATTTTCGAGATGTAGCACATACATCGGCGTCGCGTCCGTCTGTAATATTAGAAAAATTAAATAATGCAACTTTTACTAGATTTGAGGATTTTATCAGTAGGATGGTGAATATAATATAGAAATTATATTTGAGATAAAACTAATCAATTTATCTTATGGAGGCTTAACACATTGCACGTGCTTCTACTTCGCTTATCATATATTAAATAAATATAGCAAACAAATATTTAGACATTTCAAGACAGAAGTTCGAAAAAGGTATCAAAAATTTGATAACATTTAACTTCTTTAAATAATCAAATATTACCTGAACGACTACACCCTGAGAACCATAGTTAAATAATTCAAATGCGTATCATTAAAATAACCACTGAGAAGTTATAATCGTTTGGGTTAGACAAAATTTCAAAATTTCTTTACAATATCGATCTGCATTTGAAATCACAAAACTTTAGCTTTATTTAAAAAAATTTTCATTTTGCTTATTTTTAATTTCGTCTGTTTTTAAGATTTTCATTCGGTAGAGTGGCTTGGAGTAAAACGCAACCGACTACGAATAAGTAGTTACGGGTTCGAATCTTCAGTCGCTTATTGGACTGGATCCAATAACAGGAATATTATCGATCCTTTATAATCAACAACTTTAAACTATTCATTATTTTTATTCAATCTTTCAACAGGCGAACCCAATTACAAAAAGTGAATGGTTTCATAAAATAAAAAATAATAATTACAAAAGGACCGAACCATATTACAACCGTGGTCGCAAAATTCTCTGACTGTGGTGTATCACAAATTGTACGTTACCACTAAATAGCTTACCGTAAATCATCGTTAATTTTGTAGAACTTCCAAATTTCGACTATTTCAAATTACCATCAACCATGTAAGGTTAGAAATCCAAATAAATGCTTCAATGCCACTTTGGCTTCAATGGAGGTTGGAACGCACCGACCAGTTACAAGAATATTTGAATAAGTAAAACAGTTTGAAACCAACAATGGCTCTTATTGTAACTGTAAGCGGTTATTTACTATTCAATACTTCCTTCCACTTACACGAATAAAAGAAAAATTTTTAATAAAAGTCATAAAACGAACTTGAATTTCATACAGCTAGCTTGAATGTTGAAGGGTCCAACATTCGAATCCTCACAGAGTAAAAATTTTTTTCTACCGTGGATAGGATTCCACGTTAAGTTGCAGGTTCTTGTTTACGTTTAGTTAGCGACTAACATCTACTGGATTGCAATGTGATCCTGCAGGTTTATCCTGATTATGAAATGGTTATACATTTTATTGGGCTTTTCCAATCATTAGATCGTACCGAATCGTACAAAGGATTGTCCTTTAAATGTGAAGGATCACTACCTTTCTCTTCTTATTTGTTGATAGTCCAGTGTACAATTTATCCAACTTTTTTCCAGTTCGTCTCTTTCATCTTCTTAAATGTTTTAATCACTTCGTCAATTCACTGCGGAGCTCGTAGCAAATGTCATCCCTGGGCCCTACTATTTTTTAATGATTTGTTTTTACCAATTCCTGACTAAAAGCTCAATAGTGCGATTTTTTATTTAAATTTTTTGATAAATGTTAAATTTTCTTGAAATATTCTGTAATTTCCTTAAAATACTAATACAATCATTTTAATAGACAGGAAAAATAATTAAAAAATTTTAAGCCCAAAATATAGCCATAGATTTAAGATTATAATATCAATATAATTTAAGATTATGTACAGGTAGTTTGGTGTAGTGGTTAGGGAGAGCTATTGATTTACAGGTCATAGGTTCGAATCCCGACCGCTCCCATATTTATTTGTGCCGTGAGAAGGATATTTCTGTAAATATATAAACTAAATGGTAGAAATTAAATTGAATGTTTTGATTTCATCAGTGCAATTTTTATTTAAACTTTTTGATAAAAGTTAAATTTTCTTCAAATATTATAGAACTAAAATGCCTCATATTTAAGGTTATTTTGATTTCATCGCGATTTTTTATTTAAATTTTTTGATAAAAGTTAAATTTTCTTCAAATATTCTGGAAATTTGTTAAAATACTAATAGTAGGTATTATAATAAAGACAGGAAAAATAATCAAAAAATTCTGAGCCGTAAATTGCGGTAGATTTAAGGTGATTTTGATTTTATTGAATTTTTTGAAAAAATTAAATTTTCTTCAAATATTCTGGTATGATGTTAAAATACTAATAGTAGGTATTATAATAAAGACAGGAAAAATAATGAAAAAATTCTAGGCCCTAAATTGCCGTAGATTTCAGGTGATTTTGATTTTATTGAATTTTTTGAAAAAAGTTAAATTTTCTTCAATTATTCTGGTATGCTGTTAAAATACTAATAATATTATAATAAAGACAGGAAAAATAATGAAAAAATTCTCAGCCCTAAATTGCCGTAGATTTCTGGTTATCTTGATTTTACTGTTATTTTTTAATTAAATTTTTTGGAAAAAGTTAAAGTTTCTTAAAATAATCTTGTACTATGTTGAAATACTAATAAGTAGTATTGTAATAATTAAAGGAATAATAATGAAAAAATTCTCAGCCCTAAATTGTCGTAGATATCAAGTGATTTTGATTTTATTAAATTTATTGAAAAAGGTTAAATTTTCTTCAAATATTCTGATATGATGTTAAAATACTAATAATATTCTAATAAAGACAGGAAAACGAATAAAAAAATTCTAAGCCCTAAATTGCCGTAGATTTCAAGTTATTTTGATTTCAGTGCGATTTATTTTTATCTAAATTATTTGACAAAAATTAAATGTTATTCAAATATTTTGGAACTTCATGAAAGTGCTAATACTGTTACAATAAAAACATAAAAAATATGGAAAAAATTCTAAGCCCTAAACTGTGGTAGATGACATGTTATTTTGATTTTAATGTGATTTTTTCTAAAAAATTTTTGAAAAATGTTAAAATTTCTTCAAATAATCTGGTGTTATGTAAAAATATTAATAGTATTATAATAAAGACAGGAAAAATAATGAAGAAATTGTAAGCCGTAAATTGCCGTAGATTTAAGGTTATTTTGATTTTACTGTGATATTTTAATTAAATTTTTTGGAAAAAGTTAAAATTTCTTAAAATATTCTTGTACTATGTTAAAATACTAATAGTACCTTAGTAAAGACAGGAAAAATAGTGAAAAAATTCCTAGCCGTAGATTTTAGGTGATTTTGATTTTATTGAATATTTTGAAAAAACTTAAAATTGCTCCAAATATTCTTGTACTATGTTAAAATAGTAATAGTATTGTAATAATGAAAGGAAAAATAATGAAAACATTCTCAGCCCTAAATTGTCGTAGATATCAAGTGTGATTTTGATTTTATTGAATATTTTGAAAAATATTTTTGTTGGTGAGGTCTGGTCTATCTTGATTAATTACACTTGGTCTTACGTGTGTGTAGGTCCATTGTGGTGATGGATTTGCGTCTCAAAGAGAACCTTTTCCTACATTTTAAAAAAAGTTAAATTTTCTTCAAATATTTTTGGTATGATGTTAAAATACTAATAATATTATAATAAAGACAGGAAAAATAATGAAAAAATTCTAAGCCCTAAATTGCCGTAGATATCAGGCGATTTTGATTTCAGTGCGATTTTTTATCTAAATTTTTTGACAAAAATTAAATTTTATTCAAATATTCTGGAACTTCATGAAAGTACTAATACTGTTACAATAAAAACATAAAAAATAAGAAAAAAATTCTAAGCCCTAAACTGTGGTTTCAGTCAGTTTCGGTCAAATTAGGACCGTCGCCGTCGCGTCGGTCCGACCGTCGACCGACGGTCCTGATTTTCATTGTTTTTATGCTAACGGTTTGTAAGAAGTAAATATTTAAAATCTACTTGATAGATTTTTTTAGATCTTTTCTCAACTATAACTTGTTTTATATTAGGTACAATTAAAGTTCCTTAAACGTTATTTTATTCCAAAATACCAACCCATTTTCGAGAGTTGGAATAATTATGGTACCCATCTAAATTTTTATAAACCATAAATTTTAAAAACTTAAATACGATACAGAATAAAATAAAAATTTTGAAAATTTCGTATCATCGTTTTTAAACTTGAAAAGATTATGGTGTAAGCATTTAAGAGGTATAACTAATAATTACTGTTGGCCTTTTATTGGAGCTACCACCATATACCCTATAATTATGGTAGTTTGTGAAACGTAGAAATATTACTTAAAAATTAAGAAAATGGAAAAAAGATGAGGGATAAAACGCACAATGAAAAAAACCAATAAAATAGTAGGTACCTACCTGCAAAGCGAAGTTGAAATTTACAAAATAAAAAAATTGTAACTCTATGTAATTTTAAATCTTTCTCATTTAGTTTCCTTCGTCCTACGAAAGAACGTAGTGGCATATTTAAATGCTCTTTATGCAGATTAAATCTCGGTGGTTTGCTATTGCTTTCCGAGTGGAGACGGTCAGAATAAAGATTTTACTTCTACCGGAGTCCAACCGAACACTCGGCGGTTCGAAAGATATTGCAGTTATTTATGAAAATGGGATAGGTTCACAATTGTAAAGTTTCGATATTTTACGTAAGAATCGCCTAGTTGCCGCATTCTGTTGACAGTTCGTGTACTTGTCGTTTTATTAAAGGGCTAGGTTATCGCAGTTGCGATTACCTGTGCAACTGATAATATCAAATTAAAATTTTTTGTTTAAATTGCATTTCGCTTATTATAGCGGAATTTTAACCTAAAATCATACCAAGCATACCAGTGGGCTTACATGTCTTGGTTTTGGAGTTGCATGGACTTCAAGGATATTTTTTCCAGTAAGTGGACCGAAACATTTGGTTTTTGGCCTTATTTCGCCGAAATTTTTCCATGACCCATAAAATGGATGTTTATATTTGTAATTTGCAGTCTCAACAACGATTCTTTCAATAGAAAATTTTTAAAATCAGATGCCAGGTTCTCACCCCCATTCAGCATTTAAATATATCTATACATATTTAAGGAAAAACACATGAAAGGTTTTTGGAAAATTAAAACTGACGCGATTTCCATGCCACCGTAGCAATTGTTAAGTTTTAAATAATAATTAAAATTTAAAAAAAATTTAGTTAATTTAACACAATAAAAATTAAATATATTTTATGTGATTTTAGCTAATGTTTTTAGCTATCACCAGATTATTTATTTTATTATTTAAAAAAAATTATAAACACTAATTAATTAAGGTAATTTAAGTTAATTATTTAATTGAATCCCAAAAATGTTATTTTTAAATAATAAGAAATTTATTACACTTAAATTAACATTGTAAAATATTACAGAAATCAACTTCAAATAATTCAAATTTTGTCTATTTAAATTTTTTACTCATTGCAGTCTATTATGAGATAAGTAAGAGTAATATAAATATGGAGAGGGTTGTAGCCATAAATATAAAATATACAATTTATTATGGGAGACAGCTTATTATTTATAAAAAATATTCAATTTAATTTAATGAAGTGTCATTTATAGCTATTTTGTAATAGAAAATAATATAAATTTTTGACTGAATATTTATTTCGTTCAATTTATCTCCTCTATATTACAGCATATTTATCACGGTACCTTGCTATAGTCATGCAAAATAAACAGATCTCTAAAAGAAGGGGTGATTTATCAAAACCCGAAAATGAAATTACTTGTATGTTATCACCACATTTAAATTAGCATATTCCACCGCAATGTATAAATATAGTACACTCTTCCTCCAACGTTTTGAATTTACTAATTTTAGCACGCGTACCTACTGTAAATTTTTGGATGTTTTATTATTATTTTTGGATTTCCTTTTCTAATTTATGCTCTCAAAATTTTTTCTTTAATTTTGTTTTAGTAAAAATGGAAACAGTTGCCGAAAGTGTACACGAAGGAAGAAAGCAAATTAGTCTACTCCATCAAGTGACTTCATATGCTAAACTATACGAAAAGTTTTCCCCCTTTAGACTACTGAAAATTGTGAATATATGGAAATGCAACACCCAATGAAATGTGAATGCGTTTTTTAACTAATCCATGGAAATCGCTATTTGTAATCGTTATAAATTAATCATAAATATATTGTAAGTTTTCCATCGTTTATATTGTTTCAGAATTTTGACAGAAAACGATTTATTTAGTCAAAATATGCGAGAAAAAGCGTCATCGTTTTTCTTCACTACATTACGTTATTAGAACGTATCTTTAAAAAAAGAGATTTATCGATAGAAAATTCAAATGATGACCATTTAGGTAATCGATCTTTAGTGCGATGTTAATGTTATTTATTGAAATTAAAAGGAGTAGGCAGATGCAGAAGAAGAACTATTAAAATATAACATAGTATCAATAGTGATATAGTAAACCGCAAAATTTTTTGTATATACAATTGAGTGTGGTTAAGTCGCGGTTTTTCCTCGAAGCTTTTAAAGAAATAATACAGTGTAGAGATAATTTAAATTTTCTTAGAATATGCAATTTATTTTATTGTGTCTCTGGTGTTTCGCTATAATTTGTGATTATAGGTTTAAGAAAATAACTTTTTCGAAATAGCCCATTTTATTAATAACTCGGCGAGATAAGAAGACGGAGAGTAAAGTAAATGTGAATTTCAATAACAATTCATGCAAATCACAGGCGCCGAAATGTTAAAGATAAGTATTTATTTAGATCCATTTAGTTGAAAAGATATGCAAATATGAGTTATAATATAGATTGCGAGAATATTCCAACTTCGATTCCCTGGGGAGTCAAATACAATTCCTAATCTAAGACGACGCATCGTAAAAAATACAATATCCAACCGAGGGATCGAAAGAGGTTTCTTATAGAGATATGGCCACAATCAACTTTAAATTGGATTGTTTAGGGCCAGTGCTCTTCACATGTGTGAATAGATTAGGATTATGGAACTACTAGCCCTTCGGATACTAAAATTTTGGATACTAAAACTGAAACCATGATTTCAAAATGATTTACGCAACTTTTATTCAAACATGATCGTATAAACTCACTTTATAGCTTATAACGAATTTAACTTGAAGGGATCTCTCCGATTTGTTCTTCAATTTTAACTACCTACAATTATTATTATTTATGTGATGTTATGGTGGCTTCTATTGAGAAATTATAAAATTAAATTTTATATCACTTACAATGTATTATTTATTTACACTCATTTGAAAAAATCTGTTAACTTTTATTACTCTTACCGTTAACAAAAGCAGCTACTTTAAAACTCGACTGTATATGTCTAAATAGGTAAAAATAAATACAATACATTGAAACCTCTTACAAATTTATAACCATAATCCAGTCACAAATTTTATTACTATCTAGGGTGAATTAACACTGCAAATTTTGTATTTTGTTAAAATCATGTCTTACAATGTATACTACTTTTATTACACTTTCCAATTAAGTAGGGTTAAGGTTCCATTCCATCTATAAACATAAAATTTGGGAAAACAACCACCTTGCCAATGATTTATTGGGTTCTCATAGTTCAAGGGGTAACTTTCAGTTATTTAACCAAATTTGTAATAAACCGACCTTCATTTTTATTTTTATTTTAATGCCATTGAAAAAATTTAGATGTTATCTAATTATTTGGTTAGAACAGCATGAGCAAAGTTGTTGGTCATTAACAAAGGTCTCAAAAATTTGAGAATGTACTTGATTTTTTTGTCCATCCAGCAGATAATTGTGTTAAGAACAAGTTAAGAGTTACATCCTTTCTAGCGGCTCTTAATGTAGCTGCATATCTTGTAGGATAAGGTAAGGTAATGTCGTGATATTTTAGTAAAACTGTTACTACTAGGCTTGAAATATAATTTTTTCTGTTTTTGAAATCAGGAGGTAATAATATTACAATTAAGCAACCTTTTTGTAAAAAATTAAGTAAATTGAACGAAACACAATTATTTTGTTGTAATTTTTGTTCCGGCAGAAATTTAAGGTAATGTCGTGATAGGACATCTAATGTCGTGATAGGGGTAAGGTAATCCCGTGATAGCAATAAAAAGTTGTAAAATCATAAACAATAATTTATACAATTAAAACCATTTGTAAGAAAGAGAATTTATTTACACTACACTACTTTTTTTTCATTAAATTAATATGAAATATTGATATAAAAACAAATTAAAAAATAAAAACTAAAAGAAAACGTAAAAAAATTATTGCTTAGGAATATTTTGTTATACGATTTCACAAATATTACACATGTAAACATCTTCGATGTCTTCAAAGTCATTTTGACATGTAGTATGGTATGGAGTTAAACAAAATGAACATTGCACCCAATTAGCACCAGTTTTTTTTTCTGCACATGAACAGAAAATTTTAAATTGCACTTTCCACAGGTCCAATTTTCTTCTCAGTTAAAACAGACGGTTTTAATGCTTCTACTCGAAAGGCATCACGATTGAATGGGTAGGCTCCTGCCTTTTGAAAGGCATTCGAATTCTATTTCCGGAGGAAGAGCGTATGGGCGTCCTAATTTTGACAACTTAGCGTGTTCAATATCTTCATTTCTTACAAGAAAGTTTTTCAGCGTCGACCAAGGTAGCCCAGTTTTTTTAGCTACTCGATATAAATTAAAATTATCACTCCATACTAGTTGTGCTGCTTGCAGAAGACTGTCATGATCGTATTGCCGTTCTGTACCTTTCTGGACTACCCTTTTCTTAGGATTCATATTTTTTCAAAATTAAAACACGTACTAGAAGTAAGAATCAGCAAATTACCATTGCTTACTGGGTGCTATCACCTTCATTTAAATATGGATAGGTAATGTCGTGATAAAAATAAACAGTAATTTAAGCACCGAAATTTTAAAAATATGATTTTTCACAGTTCAAAGTAGCTTAATATAACATAAAATTGTACTGCTTTAACAAATTAAAGGTAATAAAAATTATTTTTGCAATAATTAATTAAACAGGTGTAATAAATTAGATTAAACCTAAGAATTATGCTACTTTATCTAAGGCATTCAAGCCTAAGGCATTGAAAATTCTAGAACATTTTCAGAATACGAAAAAATCTACGAAACATAAGCTTTAAAATGCAATCTTAAAAGTTAATTTTAGTTTAAAATTACCTTAATTACAGCTAAAAGTAACACAAACAAAGATTACATAGAAAAATATTATTCACTAACATGTATCATTTGCTTACTTTTCTTATACTGACCTTTGAAGTTCGAACCTACCCTTAAGAATCTTACATCTAGTTAGGTAATAAAGAATGGTATCTTTAGGACTCCTCGATGTTCAAAATCTGTTGATAGGCAATGAAGCTACGAGTATTTTAAAAACTATCACGACATTGCCTATGTCACGGAATTACTTTACCTTACCCTACTATGAGCCGAAAAAGTGGATGTATCAACGCGACTGTTTTGTGGGAATAATTTTATCCGCATGCTAATAGTTTGTGACGTTGTATTGTGGTATGGTTTTGAAAAGGCAACGAATAGATTTGTTGTAGATTGGTTCTTCTTGAAGTTCTTCGTGGTTTCCTCTGAAGAAAGGAAGATTAATCCTAGATTGCAGTCTGCTTCTATCAAAGGTTTTTATTCTTTTGGGAAACTTGATTTCAATTTCCGTAAGGTTAATTACCACATTGTAACGAAATTTTGCATTTGTTACGCGGTTCTACTTTTTCATTTCAAATAGTTTTTTGGTCTAATGTTACTATTTTTTCGTGCCAAGTCGTTTGAGACAAGAGTCCGGCTGTCGTAGTGTTTTTGAGCTCCTGTCTCAACATCTGATCGAGCAAAAGTAATAAGAGAGACTCTTTTATTAGCAACCTACTACGCAGTTTAGTCGTCCGATAATATCCTACTTCATTCGGTTGGCGATGTTTTTGGTTGTTGTTTACCATAACCTCGAGTTAACGACCATTGTTGTTGTTGTTTTGGAAGAGGAGTGGAGAATTCCTTCTTTATCTGGATGGTCCAATCTTGCTAACAGCTCTAACACCATCTGTCTCACGGTCCAGTTCCAGTATCGTATCTGCAAGCTGTGTTTTGTGTCCAGAAGTCGGTCAAGTGTAACCGTTGTAGAGTTAACAAGTGTTCCAGATTTTCACCTTTCAAAGCTTCACGTTGTAAAGCGACTGGAAGCAAACACCTGTCACAATTTTAAATTGTAAGCTTATACGAGAGATCGAGGTAAGCGTTTTTATCTTTTTCAATTCGGGTGATGTGTTATTTTGGTCTTTGTGTTCAATACTGGGTAACCGTTAGAGGTTACTGTGTTTTACATTGGGCACTTGTAAAATTTGATGTGGGTGCATTTTTTATGTAACACCGTATTTAATTAGCTACTGTGTGAATGTTTTGCATAGTTATTTTACATTGAAATTATTGGAATTGGGATAGCATATCTCAATTTCGGCGTGTCAATTATAAAACATTTATTATCATTTGCGGTTTTGTTTTGAGTTTCCCTAAGCTACCGTTATTTTTTCAGAATCCACGGTTCAGCCTCCGCCCATTAACATCATGGCTAAACAAACTGAAGAGATTTTCTCCGGATTGTGACTGACTCTGATCTCTGTTTGGGTCAACTCTCTCATTACGGGTTGCTGCTCAGTCTGAATTCGTTGGCCGGTTGCTAGGGCTTGGAGAGTATGATTTTTTAGAAACTTTGAGGTGTTCAGTTGCTCTAAATAGTCAAGGACTATGATGAATTATACTGAGAAATGGTAGATGGAGTCCATGTGGCTAAACAGATTTTCAACCGTTGATTCTTGGATCTTGTTTGATCATAACCCTTGGATGATAGAATTTCGACCACCACGGTAAGTGATTTCCATAGTAGATATAGGCTTTTTTCGACAGGTAAAAGTAAATCTACATCTGAGTTCACAAAGATTGGCTTTGAGGTTAACAACCAGTAAGGGAGAACCACACACAATTCCTTTGGCACGATCACGAATAATTTTTTGAGATACTCAAAGAACAACAGCAAACAGAGGAAAGGTATAAAAGTTTTGTTCCAAATAATAGTGAATGCATTTACCGTTAATCGGCCTGGGTCTTTTAACCAGGATACAAAATACAATATTTGGTATTAGCTCTTGTAGACAATAAGTCAATGTCTAGTAAACTGAAAGTCTAAACTATCTTTCCAAATGCAAGGTAACTTAATTTCCATTCCGTTTCTTCATCTAGTTTTTTTGATTCTTGGTCCGCTTCCATATTGTCAGAGGATTTCATGCAAGAAGAGTGAAATTATGCCAAATCTCCTGAGTGAGATTATTCAAAGTAAGGAATTGTACACTAACCATCCGATTAATGTAAGCCAATATAGTAGTGTTATCAAAATATTGCACATTTAAGGCCAAAAAAGGCAGTTAGAAAATTTATATGATGCCATTTTTGCCTTTGACTCATGATGAGCTTCCGTTATGTTAGGGAGTCACCACTGGAAGACCTCTGCTAAGTTGTCAGGCGTTTTGATTTCCATCTGACCGTAGGGCTAAAAGTTTTGTATGAAGCCAGCCATATCTAGCAGCATAATATTATGAAGCAGCTTGACCTATCAAAATTAATATCGTGAAATCTAGCGGAGTACAGTTGAGTCCAAAAGGTAAGTAAAATTAAGGAGTCTTAATCACCGTCCTATGGTCAAATCTGTTCAAACTCAATGATTTTAAGGTTTATGACTAAACGATTAGATCCATCTGATTTTGGGACGAAGGAAACATTTGAAATAAATATGCCCGGCAAGTTTTTACTTAGAATACCGATTTTATATCTAGAAATTTATTGATTGCTTTTCACATTTTATTTTCCTTAGAAGGAGATTTTACGATTTCTTTTCGTACGCAAACCTTTTCTAAACCATTCTGGCAAGAGAAAATGTTTCTAGTAACAATGGTGACTGTTTTGGTTTCGCATGGTGTAGGTTTATGGTCTCCTGTCGATCTGACAAGACTAAAATGAACCGAAATAAAATAGTGAAGAAAATTTTAATTTTTTGAAAACAATAATTGTAGTAGTAAATTTCAATCTTGCACCAGCCCAATAGGTGATTAGGGATTCAAACCCGCTACTACCTATTCGTAGTTGGTTGCGATTTATTCTATATAATTCTGCTGGGTCTGAAGTAATTTTTGAAAATACTATTATAACGAAGGAAATTGTAAGAACAATATATTGTACTCTACCGGAAGCCTTTAAAAAAATTGTAATAATAAATTCCCCAAAGTTTGGGGAAGTATCGGGCAATAGGCAAAGACAATCCAGTGCTTCGGCTAGCAACGACTCTTTATGCTCTCTTCAGGTTCTGCGAAAACGCCAAAGGACGCTTTATACAATTCAATAAAAAGAAAACTCGAACTCAATGAACAAAATTTTAATTTCAGCAAAAGATAATTTTTGTGTACTGCAAAATCTCCAATACAATAACCAACAGATTGTTAATGAATTAAATTTTCAGGTACCACACAAGTGGAAAACCTACCAAGACAAGTCTATCAACTTTTAAATTTAATTTCCCAGAAGGGTTAATTATCCAATTATTTAGTAGAGACAAAGCTTCTCTTTGTTGGAAAATCAGCTCTAAATAAAAATTCAGCATAAAATTTACGAAATTTATCTTTTACTTACTAATTAGTACTACCAATAGAAATAAAATGAAAAATTTGGTGGCAACCTTCGTCGTATCTGCTACCATCCCTTATCTCAAAAAGAACAAGACAATATGAAATAAAATCTTAAAATTAAAAATGTGAGCCAAATTTGAATCGTGCGATTATAGATTTTGAAGATGTAATAGGAAAGTAATTTTCATGATGTTGTATTAGCATAAGAAAATGAAAATAAATAAGTGAAAGATCAAAAATTGAAAATGTTTAAAAAATAAACAACATAAGGTATGAACCGTACAAATTTTAAATTAGCTTTCCCCTAATAGAAGCTCGAATGATAGATGGACCGATACCTTGACTATCTCACCCACCTGACATAACCCCGGTAAACTTTCCGCTCTGGGGTTATGTAATGGTTTAACTAACCCCTCGGGCATTAAAAATATTAATAATTGTTACAATTAATTTTTATTTGAAATTTGAAATTAAAATATTTCAAGCCGTTTAACACGATTTGAGTTATGTTGTGATGTATGTACATTCATATCGAGGATGATTTATTGATTTTGATATAAAGTATTGAATGAAGTTAAATTAAATGAAAACTATTAGTAGTAAAACCGTGTCGTTTTTTGATAAATTTATGATAAAAATATAAATGTGGCGTAAATGTGAAAATAAAATTTTATTTCTATTTCCGCTGAAGCGCAGTCTATATAAAAATTTAAAGCGGACTTTTTGTAAAAGTGAAGCATATGAAGCGTATAAAATTGGTTTGAAATGTAAGTGCCATCGACGACGCGACCAGACCGATATCTTTGTCACCCTTCAAAACTATTATAATAGGACTCCCTAGCGAATGGTCAGCAGATCTAAGGAATAATAAAAGGGGAACACTTGAGTCGACAATTCAATTTCCTTCGGTGATAGATCTCTATCTAATGTGAAATTGATATGACGCATACCAAAAATTTGTTTTTTATAGTTTGATTTAAGAAGTTTATGGAGTAAAGCAAGGCGATTTTTCTTTGTTTTGTTGTCGCCGAAGCGCCTCGCCCTGTTCCACTCGAGTTAATTCCCCGAGACAAAGGGTTAAAGTTCCACAAGTGAGAATTAGATTTGTTGTTTTATTTGCGACATTTGTTCGAATCTTTAGTTTAAGAGTTTTATAAGTTAGGGTCAGATGGTTGTAAGGAGTCAGTTGTAAGTTAGGTGAATGATAGATGACTTCCGCTTGGAGCGAATTCCGGCGCCCGGCGTCGTCAACCGCGCTTCGTTGTAATCTAAGTTATTTGTCATCTAGATTCTCGATTCACCTCCTTTATAAAGTACTGTATTCTTTTAGACCCAATCAGCTTTCGTCGCCCGACTTTTGTTCGTGAAAGACAATAACTCTTAGAGATTGGGATGTTCTATCTTTGTGTTATGAGGATTGATTAAGACCACGAGGGGACAAATGAATTTCACACCAATTTCTTTATCGTTGTTTCGTTGTTGGCGGAAAATTTATTGTAAGCATTAAGACCCTGACTGGTGATTTGGAATTATCGAGTTTTTTATATTATAATGTAATGTAAGTGGATCTCCTCAATAGAGCAATGCGTTTAGAAAAAGTTTGTTACAAATTGTGCCATTTGTCCAATGCACCTAATCTATTATTTCCTAGATCACTTGTTTGTTTCTATTAACGATCATCTATTTGTTAGTTTATGAGATCAGTTTATTTTCGAATGTAACATTTTCCTAAGAGTGTCATGTCGCTTCACATAATCTAATTGAATGCCGAGGGCCTAATGACATTTTTCGTTTATTTGGTATCCGTATCGTCATTGAACGTAACTCAATCCTGGCATATATCGGATTACCGGAATTCGCAATATGAACGGCCGTTAGGAATCCGTGCGTGTTTGTCTTCCAGGGTGTTGCTACAAGACGACCAAGATTATCCTTAATCACATTTTCGAGCTTCGAAGAGTGCGCGTGGACCTTTGTCAATATTGGCCGAGCAGGTTTCATTTCTTTTTTCATTTTTTCCATTCGACACGATTTTAAGCTTTCCTTGTTATTTTTCTTTTCCTAAACCAAACAAAGGGTTTAGTATTAACCCACATTTTTCTACTTTTATTTTCTTTTATTTTCTAATAAATAATCTTCTCGTTTGTCTGCTTTTCAATCGGCTTTTATTATTGGGTCATAAATTAACCGCATTATTGTTTCACTGACATTTTAATCTTGGATCACATAATTTTCTAAATAAAATATATAATTTTCAAGTTGATTAAACGCAATAATATTCAATTATATTCTCATCACATTTCAGCTATATTTATATCTTTTATCAATCAAATAATTAATAAACAAAAATCTTTATGATCCCTCTTCATCCATGATTATTAAATTATTATTAATTTCACTATATAAATAAAATATTAGGTGGAACTTTTTTAAAACAGCTTTAATTAAAAGGGAAAATGTAGTTCAAATAAGAGAGGATAAGTAAATAATAAGTTAATCGATTTAGTTTTCGGATGATAGCATTCTTGTGCTCAACAACCGTAAGGTAACACGGTTCGCATTATTTATTTAGCTGGTGGTTTCTGGTTCATCGACAGTAACACATGTAACCTCAGGCACGAAAGGGTTAGTTAAGCAAAAGAAATTTACTCGAAAGTCGTATGCAGTTACCCCTGTGGTTATTTTGTTTCGTTTTTAATTTTACTTGATTGCACATCAACAGGTTTACAAGACTAAATAAATCTTCCGCAATATTTCATATTATCGCGATGAAATGGTTAAATTATGCAGATTAAATTTTTGTTATTTAAAATGTTTTAATCATTTTAATGGCTTCTGAAGGAATTAATACTCATTCAAAGATGAGAAATTTGCAAGAAAGTGTAAATTTACGAGCGAATAATTTCAGTTTTCCAGGAAATTGCTTCAATGTTTCTTCGAGTCTGGCGCTGTTTATTCAAGAGTTTTGTTACTTATGAAAGCTTTATGGGTTCAAGAATCCATTTCTTTAATACAGGATATTAACAAAACATACAAAAAATAATAGTAAATAGCGAGATCCCAGCAATTCTTTTCAAATTTTAAAATTTGTGTTGCAATTGAAAGGAATGAAGTAGAAATTTATTTAAAGCGAATCTCTTATAAAACATTATTATTTAGAACGAATGACATTTATTATTCAATATGAATTATAATCAAAAATTTACTAGCATTTATTTATACTATAATATGTAGGTATGTAGGTACAAGTACGCGCTTTATTTTCGGAAAACTCGCATTTAATGTTACTTATATGTAACAGTAGGAATCTTGGTAATCTCTTCACGCGCGTCATTCCTTGCCCATATAAAAATAACATTCAGAAAAAACTTGAAACTCACCCAAATATTTACAATTCTAAAGATGGGTACGAATAACTGAGCTCCATTGAAAAGCTCAAAGAACATTTCCAAAAAATTCACCTACAAAGCTCTCTTTTTATACAAGATATTATATTACTGCCACTAAATAAAAGGAGAGAGGCGCTAGAATACTTTTGCCCATGGACATATGAATGGTTAATTCGGCCCTTATTGCAGGAGTAACCTTGCTTAGGTCCTGATACCATCCACTTCATGAATGCTTTAGGATTTTTTTGTTTTACTAGGCGGTTCAGTGGCTTTCGGCTGCTTTCACCTCCTTTGAGTGTCGGATAAGGTTAAATAATAATAATAAATAATATAAAAAAATAATAACTAACAAAATTGATAAAGATAATGATGAACGAACAGTGTGAATATCGTTAATCCATTCATGCACGTCTCCACTAATTAGCTGGTAGGTGATAAATCCCTTTTGGATAGGATCATTACTAGAGACAGGATAGTTAGGCAAAATGCCTTTTTTTAAAAATTGAAATATTTCAGGCAGACCCAATTTAAAATCCGTTTCAGAGCATGTAGGTACTCTTCAAAAATTCATTTTTTGTTTTGCCTTTTTTGCCTTTTTGGGGGGTTCCAGTCTTTTTCACCTATTTTGCGGTTGTTTTTGCCTTTTTTGTGCTTTTTGAACCAAAATATTACCTTTTTGCTTTTTTAAAATTTATTTCTTAATTTTATTTAAAAATTTCTAAATGTTAGTATTTAATTATAAAAATTTTAAATTTATAAATTCAAATTCTACTAATCTGTAGAATCCGATTCTTGAAATAATCCGGTTATGCTAGACGTAATTAGTAAAACAAAACCTCTTCTCCATTCGATTATGAAGCGCGCGTTATCAAATTATGATGCGGAGACGTTGTGCGGCGGTTATGCTTACTTGACGAATTCCAAACTGACTTGGATGTTATTGTTAGCTTTCCGGTGAAGCAGAGAATCGACACTATGGAAAAAATTAAAAGAAAAATTAATATAATGTTTTAGAAAAAAATCCATCGTATAAAATTATACAGGAAATTTCTAAAATACATCAAGGAATTTCGAATGACGATAATGATTTAGACCTAACTCCAGATCAGATAAGTTCATTGAAATTTGCCCCTATCACGTCTTGCGATGTGGAGAGATCGTTCTCCACATTCAAACAAATTTTGAGTGACAGGAGAACAAAAAGCTGCTGTAGATAATATCGAAAAACTTCTGGTAACAAGTTGGTACAAAAATAAAAAGAATTAATTTGAATTTGTATGATTTTTGTTGAAAAAACGTTTTTGCCTTTTTTGTACCTTTTTGCCTTTTATTTTGCCTTTTTTGCTTGTTTTTAATGCCTTTTTGCCTGCCTTTTTTGAGGTTTTATTTTGCCTAACTATCCTGTCTCTAATCATTACACTCGATATTGCCGATGCTGCTGTAAATCTTGGATTCTCTGCGGATTTTATCGACAATCGTATCGTTCATCTCAAGTGAATCGTCATTTCTCCGTGTCAGGATCGCAATATTTTTGAATGATTCCCGGGATAAGGGATCAAGATCATTTTCAAAATTTAGCTCTTCTATCGTCACCAAAAGCTTCTGCATGTGGTAGATAGGCTTCTCCAAGTTTTAGAAGCAAATACTTATTCGTTGCGATCCGCTCTCATATTTGGGTGAGCTTGATTTCCTTGAATGAGTGGAAGAGGTTGCAACGCTTGTAAGATTCTCCGACGATTGCTGCCCGACCTCCTATTGGAACAACATGTAAATATTACCTGAAGTCTCTGCGCAACAAAATGATTTTACCTCCAAATATAATTATTGTACATTTCATCATATCCCAAAGGAGATCGAGAACTTCATGAGCGCGTCCTTGTGCCATATCCACTTCATCCCAGATAATCAAGCTGGCAGCCTCAAACTCGTACCGGTAGTGGTAGATACCGCTTCGGCAGATGGCGTTTGAAAATTCAATCGTATCTTCGTCACACGTTAGAATATTAAACTGATACATTAGGCATTTAATTTTCGAATGTGGGACGACGCCGACGGTACGATTGAATTTTCAAACGCAAACGGGAAATACCTTGGCATTTACGAAAATTATACTTGTATAAACCTGGCAGTCTGATGAGTCCCTGAAAATTCTAAGAGATGGCGTTAGTATGCACTAATGTGAACCAGTTTTGACTAGCTTGATCTCATATATGAGATTTGTCAAAATTACAGCCATTTACGAATTACGATTCACTATCACTATCACTAATAGCCTGTTTCTTTCCACTGCTGGATAAAGGCCTTCCCCATATTTTTCCATCTCTCTCTATCTTCTGCCACGTTCAACCATCCGATACCTGCTGTTTTCTTTATCTCATCCCTCCATCTTGTTTTTGGGCGTCCTGTGCTCCTTTTTCCCTCTCTCGGTCTCCACTGCAGCATCTTCCTCGTCCACCTGCCATCTCTCACTCTGGCCATGTGTCCTGCCCAATTCCACTTCAACTGTGCTGCCTTTTCAACCACATCCTTTAGCCCTGTCTGCTGTCTTATCCAGTCATTTCTCATATGATCTCTTAGGGTTAGGCACGAATTACGATTACGCGCTTACAAGTTACAGCACTAAGAAATGACCAACGAGGATATTTTAATATGGAAAAAAGTGAGTTTCAAGTTTTGATTAAACACTATTATTTTCGCAAGAAAACAATAACTGAAACCAAAGCCAAGCTGGATAAGTATTACCTAGACTCTGCACCGTCGATTGGAACTGTGGAAGTGGTTTACTGATTTTCGTTGTAGCCGTACGAGCACCAAAGAAGCTGAAGGTTCTGGGCACCCCAATTAGGTCACTACACCAGAAAACATCGAAAAAAATCCATTCTATGGTTTTGCATGATCCCAAATCAAAATTAAGGGAGCTAGCTAAGGCTCTGGGCATGTCAATGGAACCTGTGGACAATATCTTACATGCGTTTTTGGGCATGAAGAAGCTCTGCGTGACATGGGTGTCGCGTTTGCTCACAGTCGACCAAATATCTGTTATAACTTCTCAGCATAATTTGAGCATATTTATGCGTAATCCGAAAGACTTTGTGAACCGATTCATAACCATGGATGAAACCTGGATCCATTACTATACTCCAGAGTCGATACAATAGTCAAAACAATGAGTTTCTCTGGGTGAAAGTGCTCCAAAGCGTCCAAAAACGCAACAATGGGCTGGAAAGGTTATGGCCTCCGTATTTTGGGATGCGCATGGAATAATATTCATCGATTATCTTGAAAGAGATAGAAAGATAGATAACCATAACTGGCGCATATTATTCATCATTATTGGATAGTTTTAAAAGTGAAATTGTCAAAAAACTGCCGAATTTAAAAAAGAAAAATCCTTTATCATCACGATAATGCGCCTGCGCATTCATCGTTAGTTGCACAAACAAAACTGCACAAGGTCGGGTTTGAACTGGTCCCTCAACCACCGTATTCAACAGACCTACCCCCTTGCGACTTCTACCTGTTTCCAAACCCGATAAGATGGCTCACTCCATCTCCATTTGACATAGCATTCTTCTCCAAGTCTCTTCTCTTTCTCCTGGTCGTAACTTTCAACATGATCAACTCGGAAGACTGGATCAGGAAGTCTAGTCTGAGGATATCGTTGATTTTTGCAAGGCATCTATCCTTGGAAACATCAGCCGAGTGGTTTTTCTGAAATCCTCACTTATAATACTTTACAGATGCAGATCAAATAATTCAAGAGGTGTGGGATTTTGAGGATTGCAGAACACCAGAATGATTGAAAAAAGATTCCTCAGAGATTTTGCCGTCTGATATCTTGAAACTTCCTCAAGACATCTCGATCATTCCTCATCATTTTCAAGCAATCCCCTGGCTCTTGCTAGATCATTCATAGTCTTCAAGTTCTGGAATGTGTGAGTAATTTTTTAAATAATCGAAGGCAAAATTCTAGCGGTAGAAAATCCCAAACCCAAGAAGTTGAAAAGATTTGAATTATCTTCGAACGACAGAGCTGAGATTATTCAACGAACTAACTCTATTTAGAAAAATTTGTGATACATGATGGACTTGAAGTTCTTATCCTGCAATGCAAGAAACTCAGGTTAAGTTTTTCATTGAAAAGAATAGAGACGAGACAAAATAGTGCAATTCTACATTTTATTTGTTGTTTATTGTTTGTTTGTCTATTATAGCTTCCCCCCTCAAAATATTGTCCGCGTGATGTATTTTGCTTCTTGAGTCAGGATCAGCTTATTTAAAATTAACCGTTTCAAACCATAATAATTGATATAGTGGTTACCGAGATCATGCAGTTCTCGTTAATATTTAATTTTGCACTCCCCTAGATAATCTTTTTTGCATTTATTAGAATTAAATACGTTTCATGTCTTTTTTGTATAAAAGATTCAATATATAATTAGAAATTGCGTGCTTTAGTTTAAAATAGGGGTGAAAAATCTAAAGTCTTTGTAACATTTATACTATTGTTCCTGTGATAAAAATTAAAACGTAACCTTACTTTTCGCTTTAGTTCAGATTTAAACCGTTATCCGACCGCAGAGAAAATCTACGGTTTAACCGCGAGATTAACTTACGGGCTATTTTTAATACACTTGAAAGATCTCAATTTGTTATGGTATATGGCCATCTGCAATGTGGCATTTAAACTCATTTTAAAATTGACCCCCAGTGTCAAGAAAGATGTGACCTCAAAAAATGTCTCGTAAATCAAACATACGCATGTCATCTAAACAATAACATTGATAAGCTTAAAAAAAATTAATCTATTCTAAGCATATGTTAAGGTTTTAACAGATTTAAATTTTCTACGCTCATTAATTTATCTTATCATAAGTACCACCTAATAAGTGTAACGGCGCAATTTATTTATTATTGCACATATTTTACAATAATTAATCCAAATCATTTTTTTTTTTTCTCAATTTAAGTATCGACTTGTAAATGCTTTAACTGAAACTAATTATTTTTAGACAAGTAAGTTTTAATCTCAATGATTTATTATTGTTTTACGATAATGCACGTCACATGACGCAGGTACTTAATTTAAGTTGGCAAAATGTGGCACCATTTCGAATTCTTTTGACAGAAGATTATACAATTTCAAAATAGCGGTTTTTAATATATTTTCTTATTTATCTTCAACAATTTACTAAATTAAAATAAAGCAGTAAAATAGGAGCTTGCAATAATAACCTTGAGATTTTAATTTGATATTGTCCAAGGAAAACTAAAACTTGAAAAAGGTGCAATTTAGATTTTTCCAGATAAACTATTACTTGTAAACTGACCTTGTACGAGTACCAACTATAATATGTAATAGTTTCCTTGATATTGTGTACTGCATTTACTTAAAGGATCTTTGTTTGGATTTAATGGAACAAATAAAGCTTTTTGTTGTAATTTTTGTAAAATATTGTACAACAGCTATAAAACTGTTCTCGATAAATATTCACCTTGGGATGGTAGGGGTTACTCTTATAAACTCAAGGAAATGCACAAATGACCTACATAATATATGTATAACGAAACAAAGAGCTTTTAGATACGATACAGCGCGCAATTACTCTTTGTTGGATGAAATAGTTATTTTAAATTTTTATTTGGTAATTCAAAACATTTTAAAGTGACAAATGAGTTGAGTGATTTGAAACATTAATTAACTTAAAAATATATTAGCTTGTCTATTTATAACGTTATTTCCACATTTCTAAGTTTGTGGTGTTACAGATTTTTCTACTCTTCTCATTCAAAGAAAATATTTGGCACAAATAGAAAGTCAGCAAGTTGCAAGTGCTGAAAATCTCTACATTTTTTCTGTAGCCAGAAGTATGAAACGTGCTTTTTTTCTTCCAATCGAGAAACTCCCGTTTGTAGTGTCGACTGCGCCAATTGATACCTACGCAGAATTACCATTTCAGCACTATTGACACTGGCGATTAAGTAACCAATATTTATCAATATTACTGATGGTTGAGTTGTTAAACGAAATAAATAAAAACCAAATAATTTGATAGTTGCTTTATAATAGCCTAACATGGGAAGGGCATCAATTTAAAAATCGTTCACATTAAGTATTAATAGATCTAAAGAGTCATTACGGGAAACAATAGATGATTGTCATTTCGCGTGATTGAAGTGTCGAGGGCTTATTTCAAGTACCAGTCGGTACTATTTCTGGTAATTTATTCAAGAGTGATCCTTAAATACAACATTAAAAATAACTAAATCCCTTAAAGCGTTATGATTGATATTGACACAGAAATTTATTAATTTGGGACATTTACTTTGCTGTAATGTTTGTTGTTCTTTATCTATATTTTTTTTGTTTATTTTTGGTACCTGAACAAAAATTTCAAATAATGATGAGTAAATATGAAATAAGTATAATTTAGAAAATAAAGGTATAAAAATAAACTTCTGATTTTTTTATTCTTGCGAGTCTGTGATTCGGACGTCATTAAAACCATAACCTAAAATTTCTAACTGTTCTTATTTAAATTTGGGAAATGATTAACTTGTTCACATCCTAAAATAGAGAAAATTTAGTTCCATATGGCTATTAGCACCTATTATTGTTAATGACAGAATGAAAAGAATTTCAAAATCATTAACAATCTTCTGTCATTTATAGTAAATGACATTCTGTCTATTTTGTACGCAAAAGTCATGTGGATATGTTAATGAATTTAAAACAATTTTACAAAAGGTTTGTAGCAGAGTCATTCCATATGAAATCAACAAATTGGCAAAGCCAGCATATCATAGATTTTGCTGAAACTTTGTGGAAATATTCTTTAGGGTTCTGACGGCCAGAATCCGCAAGGATTTAATTTTCGCACGCGCCACTTCCGGTCCACACAAAATAAAGCAATTGCAATTACATAAAAAGTAACTTGAAAACATGAAAATATTTAAAATTTCAAGCGTAGTAATTTCTTTAAACGATTGTACATCCGTGATAGGACGAATAACCAACCAGGACCTTGAAGGTTTTTGAAGTTAAAGGTAAGAACTATGTATCCTGTAAATTTCAAATTTTTATCTCTTACCAGACACGTCCAAATTGTAACCTAAAAACAAGCAAATATTTAAAATTTCAAGCAAATCTTCTCTTTAAACGTCTGTACATCTGCGAGAGGACCAATACCCAAAACGGACCTTGATGGTTTTTGAAGTTAAAGGTAAGAACTAAATATCCTGCAAATTTCAAATTTTTGTCTCTTACCAAACACGTCCAAATTGTAGCCTGAAATATCAAAATTTTTAAAATTTCAAGAAAAGCTTATCTTTAAGCGCCTGTACATCCGCGAGAGGACAAATAACCAACCAGGACCTTGAAGGTTTTTGAAGTTAAAGGTAAGAACTAAGTATCCTGTCAATTTCAAATTTTTGTCTATTACTAAACACGTCCAAATTGTAGCCTGAAATATGCAAATTCTCAAAATTTCAAAATTTCAAGCAAAGCTTTTTTCAAAACGAGTTGATTGAACGAGTCGGTTTTAAATTTTTGTTCTCTTAGCACTTTAATATCTGAGAATGATTAAACTTATATATTCAACAGCGCAGACACTGGAGTCCATTGAAAATCACAAAAAATCAATAAAATACATGTATTTTCAATACCATGTTATTTTTCAGGTACATATAAATTATGTAAATTTTTATTTTTTTTTAGAAACTACCATGTTTCTACTTTAAAATGCCACCTTGATCGAGTAGACATCTCTAATAGAAAAAATTTTACAGCTAAAACCGCAAAGCATAAAAATAAGACTTTTTATACAATTTCAATTGCTTTATTTTGTGTGGACCGGAAGTGGCGCGTGCGAAAATTAAATCCTTGCGGATTCTGGTCGTTTAGAATCCTAAAGAACATTTCCACAAAGTTTAAGCAAAATCTGAAACAGTGCAGCAACAATTTTTTCTTTTTTTCGGTGTTTTCATATGGAATGACTCAGCATTGTTATTTATTAGCTAAACATAAGCATAGTCCTACAATTGTGGAATCCTGACCACGATATTACGTTTTCTTTGCCTTGCTTTGCTGCGTTAATGTGGAATTCTTGAACAAAATCTTGAAGGAATTTTATGACAAATTTGGTTACGTGTCAAACACAAAAAAACAAAAATCCGTAAATCACCAAATAATAATAACCACGACACAAATAATTTGGCAGTCAGTGAGATTTGAACCTATGACCCTACGGTTTGTAGCCAAACATCTTATGAACTACACCAACTATCTGTGCAATAGTGGTCTGTTAAAAATATACAATCAGTCATGTAACATTAACAGTAACATTTTAATCCTGGTAACCGCCTGCAAAATAAAAACTTTTGGCTGACCCCAAGAAAATTGTAATTTACAGATTATTTAGCGATACCTGAGAAGAGTACCATACCATTAGTATATTAAACCATTTTCATAGAAAACCAAAAGAAAATCTTTTGTCCATATTTCTTTTTCTCTTGATCTTTCCCTCCTTTTTTTCTATCACTGTGAAAAGCTCACAGCATTGTTCATTCGGCGAAGCACCTCATGCGAGACTCTGCTTATTCATGAGACTCGTAACATCCTACTGATAAGCCACAGTTCAAAAGCTTCCAGTATAAATTAATAAACCCAATCTAATTTTAATTAAGAAAGCCTTAATTATTGTAATGCAGATTAGCCACCACAACTACCGTTTTGGCTCGTCCTGCGAAGCTGTTTGGCTAAACTGTTATAGATAGCTTTGCGATGTTGCTCGGCATTCGGCCTCGCAGAGCTAGTCATTACAGTTTTTTTGAGAAATTTGGGGAAAGGAATTGGTATTTTCCACATACATTTGTTATATTTAAATTGTATGAGCTTACACTATAATTATCATTTCAAAAGCAACAAAACATGTCATAACTATTAGTTACATTTACATAGCGAGTAATTTTTTGGTGATACTATCTGATAATAGGATACTTTACCTATCCTTCTAATGGCTGATTTGTAATCAAGCATACACGTATGAATAATTATGGTATTAAGAAAATTCGATAAAAAATGAGGTTTTCTGGAAAACTGGAAAGAAAAATTATAGTAAATGAATTTTTTAGAAGTAAAATGAATTTTCTTTGCACAAGTTACTCGAGTACTGATTGAATTTTAATTGCTAATAAATTAGTAATGTGTGCAGATCGTTGAATTAATAAAATGCGATTAATGTTGTGATAACTTACAAAGTTGAAGTTACTTTATATTGTCTATAGACTATATTATAGTACGTATTTATTTTCTTTGTGACGATAATTTTAAACACGCGCACGACATAAAACGAAGCGTTTAATAGTTTAAAAAAAATTATAAGCTAATATGAACTTTATTAACATAGATTAATTTATTTATATTATACCACATTATCTCCTAAAATTAAACTTAAAAATTATGATTTATTAGGAGCAAAGTGGTTTAAAAATGTTCACTTAGCTTTATTAATATTTTGTCACTTTTTAACGTTATATAAACCTAAACGAGCTTTAAAGAATGCACTGCAGATGCAATAGTCATAAAAGATAATTTTACGATAAACTTCTGTGCAGTACATTATTTATATTATTTTTTAGACTTCCATCCAGAAAAAACGAATTCTTTATGGTGCACGCTTCATGTGCACACATATTATTCGTTATTAATATACAGCTTCCGAAAATGTTTGATTACATCGCGTCGTGATCGAGTAAATTTTAAAAAATTTTGCAACATTTTTAACTTTAACTCAGAAAGCGTCAATTGCAGTTAAGATTAGCCAATACTTCAGGCCTCGCGTTCAGATTGGTACGCGAGGCTGAATGCCGAGCAGCATCGCAGAGCTAGCCAGAAGCTGAACGTCGAATGCCCTCTTAGAGTTAACAAGAAAAACGGTCGTGAGGCCAAAAGTTGTGGTTAATCTAATTTACAATTGAAGCTTTCTGAATTATGAGGAGATATTGATATATTCTTAGCCTACTGCAGAAGCAATGCAAATTGGGAATTGAAAGTATTTTATTACTCTACATTGTCTACATAATTCAACACCCTTTTATACCGACCCTGTAGTGCCCCTAAGTTAAAAGTTTAAAAAAAAATGTAACATTAGCTAAGTGAGTGAGGTACCGTTTTTATTAGCTTAAATTTGTTAAATCATTAAATTAAATAATTTTATCAGAATCAGCTTGATAAGTTATTAAACAATTTATTAATTGTTTTATTGGTCTTTAAACACTTTCAATTTGAAAATGTAGTTAATTATTCATTTCTCATTAATGTCCATTGAGGCTCGAATGCATAAACGCTTTACAAAATGAAAAAAAAATCAGTTAAGTAGCGTAATATTTAGTAGTCAGTAATAAATTATTATAATTTCTCATTTATAATACTTGAATGGATATAAAGATAAATGCTTTTTGTTTTCAATGATGCTTTAAGAATTAAATAAGCTTTGAAATGAGATATGTTTCCATTAAGAATTATAAATAGCGACCGAACGCTTATCCTGATGCATTTGTAGCATTTTTAAGTTAATTAATTTGTTTTAACGTTAAATTCCACTTACGGCACCCATACAAGGGTGTTATATTTAAAAATTAATACAGGTAGATCCCATTAAAATCTTTTCCGACCAACGCGAACGGATGCGTTTTTAGAATACATTTATTTTTAAAATTTTAAATTTGATTCAAACGTAAAATTCCTTAGATTGATTTCGGTATTGTATGCAGTTGTAGAAAAACTTGTGTATGTAAATAAAAACTCAAAATAACTTCTTTTTATTTTTGTGTTGTATTTAATTTATTTCTTCTTTTCTTCTTCTTCGGCACTTCATTCCTTTCGGAATATCGCCACATCGTTTGATGTTTTTACATTGCTTTGTACATCGAGACCAGCAGTATGGAGTAAATCTAACACGGATAGACTAGAAATCGGGAAACCGCGGTTCTAATCCTGATTGCGTCAGATATTATGTGCTGTGATCTAAAAAAGAGTCCAAAATCGATCTGTGGATTATGGGGAAGGCAAGGAAACCACCAGGATGATCTCCAATATCCGGATCGGATAAGACATCTGAAGTAGAAGAAGATCCCTTTGCTGGGGTGGATTAGTCCCCATTACTTCCTTACAATTTCTGCCCTTCTGTTGATTTTTACAGTCTCTTGTTGTCTTTCGTTTCCTCTACGACCTTTCTCCATTTTTTTATATTGGCAGATCTCTTTCCAATTTTTCCAGATCTTTTTTCCAACCTTCATCCTCTTCACATCAGTCAGCGCTTCTTCCTGCCATCTTGTTCTTGACCTTCTTCGTGGTCTATCTTCCTATGCCCTCATAACGTGTCCCAAATACCCCAATCGCATCGCCTTCCCTCCAGTTCCATTTCTATCTCCATATTTGTTATTACTTTACATCTTTCTTCCCTACTCCTCTTCTGTACAATAATCTTCTTTATAATTTTTCTATCAAAACTCGTAGCTTTTCTTCCTCTGTCCTCGTCAGACACACTACCTCCAATCCATAAGTAACAAACGACCGTATCAGATTCTTATAATATTTGTATTCTTGTCTTTTTTTTTATTTTCTTATTCGTTATTAATTTGTAATTACTGAAATACACCCTGTTTCCAGCTATTATTCCATCTTTCACGATTTCCTCTCTTTCGTTATTATTATTTATTTGTACTCCCAGGTATCTGTACGATTTCACCTCCTCAAACTTATAGTTATCTATACGCATTTTTGTCACTTCCTCCTCCTTTTGTTTTATTTTCGTTAACTACAAGTCCGGGTTTCATTGCTTCTCTTTCCAGTTTCCTGAACCATTCGATCAATACTGCTTTAGATCTTGCTATTATGACTATGTCATCTGCGTATGCTACAATTTGGACCTCATTATTTATGATTATACTACTACATTTCACTCTTCTACATCATTTCAAGCTTTAATTCAGAAATCAGCAATTGCAGTTCAGATTAGTCAATATTTCCTGCCTCACCACTGCCCATGTAGAGAATTGTACGAGGTTGAATACCTACTGATGAGTAGGTTACTCTGTATTCGAGTAGCATAGCAAAGCTAACCAAAAGAGTTAAAGTTGAACTTCGAACGGTCTCTCAAAGTTAACCAGAAGGGTGGTCATAAGGCCGGAAGTACGAATTAATCTGATTTACAATTGATGCTTTCTGAATTAAAGTTTGAAATGGTGTAGTTAATACCTCCATGACAACATTGAAAAGAATCACTGACAGTGCATCTCTCTGACTTATCCCTGCATTTATCGTACATTTCTCCGTTTCCCCTTTTCCAGTCATCACCACTACTGTGGTTTTTAAAAGTGTCATCTCCGTTAGTCGTATTGATTTCTGTGGGATGTCCAAATTTTCCATCCTTTATATATAATTTTTTTCTATCTACCTTATGAAATGCTGAAGTCAACAAAAAGCATCTCCATTCCAATGTCATTATTCGTAATATTTTCCCATTATTTGTGACAATACGAATATTGCGTCGATTGTTGATCTTCCTGGCCTGAAACCCTGTTGGTAACCTCCAATCTTACTTTTGACATGCTCCTGTAACTGGGTGTGTATCATTTTCGTTAGTACTTTGTATTACAGTCTTTCTTGTTACGCTCATTGTAAACCTTTACTATTTCCGACCTATTACACTTCGTTGACATCCTCTCCTCTCTCCACACCTCCAGAATCAGATTGTACACCCTTCTCAGTGTCGTTTCATCCCCTATTTTTATTAACTCTGTTTCTATATTGTCAGATCCCGGGGTTTTATTGCTTTTCATCATGGCTAAGGTTCTAATAAAGTTGTCATATGATGGTTCTTCAACTTCTCGAATGGTTTGCTTCTCTATTATTTGCGATTTTCTGAGCTCACTTTCTTTTCCCTTTGTTTGTTCGTTTAAGAGTTCCTCAAAGTAATCCTACCATATATTGTTGATCTCATCTGCTTCACATGTTATATTTCCGTCTTTGTCCTTCATTCATCTAACCCCTACCCTTGCATATGATTTCTGTTCCTTTTTTGTTTTTTTTATGATTTTCGTATATCTCCTTCATCAGTTCATCAATCCATTTATGTTTCTTGAATTTGCACATTTTCACTGTTTGGTTTCCTTTTTCTTTATAGTTCTCATTTTCCGTTGTTTTTATTCTCAATCACTTTAACTTCGCTTCTCTCTTTTCTTCTATAATTTCTTAGCATTCAGTGTCGAATCATTCTTTTTTCCCTTGTTTCTTCTTATGTACTTCTAACAATATGGCTGATCTTACTATTGCGTCCTTTATAATCTTCCACTCTTCCTCCACATCTATAGACTTTCCCTTTTCCTGCTAATCTCTTTTTTCTGACTGCAAATCTTGTTTTCACCTTTTCTTTATTTTCTTTCATGATTCCTCTTGTTTTCATTATGACTATGTTATAGTCTGTATCCATACTTGTACCTCTGTAGGATCTTGCATCCGTTATCTTGAATTATTTCCCCTTTGCAGCCAGAATATGGTCTATTAGATTTCCTATGTTATTTCCTGGTATATATAGACCAGCAGTCTGGCGTAAATCAAACACGGATAGACTACAGAGCGGGAAACCGCGGTTCTAATCCTGATTGCGTCGGATATGTGCTGTGATCTAAAAAGTCCAAAATCTAGCTGTGGACCATGGGGATGGCAAAGAGGGAAACCACCCCATTAACATTTCCCCAGTAAAGTCTTCCTGGCTTAGCCAGGAAGATCGCCTACGTCTAAAGAAGATATGGCACTATGAAGATAAGTGAATCAGTAGTTTACTATTCTCATATTGTATGCCTCTGTTAGATTGCACATTAGTTTTCCATTTTTGTTTGTTTTCTCATGGCTGGTATCATCATCTTTCATCTTTAACAGTCATCTTTCCCAACTTGAGCGTTGAAATATCCTAGAATTATTAGTTCATCTCTGTTTGGTATTCTTCGATACAGTTTTTCTATTTACTCGTATACTCGTTGAAAAAGGCTCGTTCTTTTTATTTTTGTGTTGCATTTAATTTATTTAGGAGCCAATAATCTTCAAGTATATGAAAACTATTGAATTATTTTTAATAAATAGCGATTCTATAATATAGAAAATAACTCCTTGCAACTTACCGCAAACCTCATCTCAATATTAAAATTTTAAATCTCCGTAAGTAAAATAACAATTTTAAAAGATAATGAACTGAATTTTAAAAATGTTATTTTGTTTGTTGTTGGTTAATTTAAGCAAATAAATACTTGCTTTTCATCATTTATCTCATTCTTTCTTTTCTTCACCCGCATATAAGGCGATATAATTGCATATACCTACCTAATGTTAGTAATATATGCAATTGTATTTTGGTTTAAAAAAACCATTAAGTCAATTACGATGAAGAAATAAGAAAAGAAGTAGATATAATATAATATTAAAATATTTTAAAATTGATATAACGACAAAGAAAAATAAATGAGTGTTATGAAAAGACGTAAAATTCTTTTGGGAAAAGGTAAATGTAAATACGCGGAGGATGTGCATACTTCCGGTTTGTTAATATGAACATCAAAGATATCCATATTATAAGAACTCATTTCTAACGAAAGGCATTGTTATTACTGTCAATCCACATGTAAAATTTAATCCTGAGAGCGAAGCTCCCCTGTCGCGGATGCCTTTCAATAACCCAATGTTCTTTTGGATTAGAACAACCGAGATGAGGCCTTTAAGGTAAACACAAATTCTAAATAATGCTTTATGTAATGAACCAAGCTCAAAGTAATTCCGGATATGCTTTTATGGAAGATCACAAAGTATTCAAAATGAATTTCGCGATAAAGCGGTATTTTTTAGGCTTGACAATTCATTTGTATGGAAATATTTTATTATATGTCTGATATATTGAACAATAACTAAAGATGATAAAAACCATCTCCTTTACTTACAGTTATTAATTTTTATTCATCTTTGAAAGCTTTCGCAAAGATCTATCAAAAATTGAAAATGTTTTTAATGGATTTTTGCTTATTTACTTGTTAACTTAAAATGTCAATCAACTTTTATATTATAAAACCTAACGAGATCATTTTGCACTAATCTCCATTATCGTTCAATAAAAATTGTTAATTATGGTATACTTATGTATAGGTCTGGTATAGGTATTAACATAATGTATCAGTATAACTTATGTATTTTTGAGATAAGAAATCCATTTAAACAGTAATCAGCTATTATGAGTGGTAATGCGTAAAAGTTCATGATTCTTATAAAAAAACAACATTAGTAAGTACACACGATATCAATGATTTCTATATATTTTAGCTTTTAAAAGCTGTTTACGTCACCAATTTATCAATTTCTACCATTTAAGTGCTTTTCATCTCACTAAGCACCCGTTCAAGTTTATTATTAAGATGATTAGCGTTTTAATACAATATGACGCTACTGGAATTTGAAAATCTTATTATTTGGATTAATAACCGTGGTTAAGACTCCACGTTTTTTCTTTTCAAAACAGGTCCGGATGCAGGATAGCATAGAACGCTGCCTTTTCATGCGTCTTCTCGATCCCGATTGCGATGCTACAAATGAAATTTGATTACACATTAATTCCGGCAAATCCTCTGTAGCCTAAAAAATCGAAGTTATTGAAAGGAGCACTTTAGCTGACTTTTCGCCTGCGCTTCGTTTCACCTCGCATGTGCAAACCTAGCTTGATAAAAAAAGCTCTACACAACATAATGCCACAATATATCATTATTATCATGATAAGCGTCCAACAAAAGATTCTTTATGATAGAAAGACAAACAGTCCACTTTTGTTTGCCTTCGATAAATTTAAAAGATTATAAAAGTTTATATTTTCTCAAGCTCAAAACACGTAATAACGTTTTTACGCAGTGATAGTTTTTTCTTGTACGATGCCAACAAGTTCACAATTTTTTGTTCCTAATGAAATGGTATATTGTAGAGCCCTGTTATTATCTGTATTCTGTGTGCATATGCACGGTTATTATAATATGTGATCGTGCGCTTCAACGATATCGAGATGGTGATTATCAAAAAGGTTGTAACGATAGAGTTAAGTGCTCTCAAGCTGCTATGCTTCGTTCTAAAACTCATTCAATCAATCATCCGTCCATTTTATAACTCCATGTGATTATAACATTTTTCTTACAATAAAATTTTATATTACTACCATACCACATTTAATGATGCTTTTATTGTAT
Organism: Rhagonycha lutea; assembly: GCA_958510855.1. Classification (NCBI taxonomy): domain Eukaryota; kingdom Metazoa; phylum Arthropoda; class Insecta; order Coleoptera; family Cantharidae; genus Rhagonycha; species Rhagonycha lutea. The sequence continues at coordinate 3,561,651 of OY294042.1, forward strand.
TTCTACATTAATATTGAGTGGTTACATCATTTCTTAAATAGCGATAATTCAAGTTTCCACATAGCTACACCTCTGAGCGCTAAACTGAGTATCTACAAATTTACCATCGGCTAAAATTCATAATGGATTTAATTGTGTGTCCATTTCTATTGCCGTTCAAAACCAGTAGTTAAACTTGGCCATTTTTATTAGAACAATAACCCACACGGTTCATTTAAAGTGTTATTAAATACTTTCGAGCACCTGGATACCATCTTAAAATACCTTTTATTGTTTACAAAAGCTACCGTGTTACACTTAATCGCTTTTCTCTATTGTGTATTTTTGATAGTAATCTAAACTTTTTTCAATTTCTTCAGCCCATGTCGATGATTTGGATGAGGGGTAATTTTTAATTTTGGAATTCTATACCATCATCACTTCACCTTTCAAATTACATCATAGCTTTAATTTTTGCAAAAGCTTTTCACAGAAGAAAAACTTTTCCAATAATTTGCTTTTCATCTATGCAGTTTCATGATGAAAATGTCACTTATGCCACTTTAAATCTGAGCCGTTCAAATGCATGAAATGCACTTTGCTGACTGAGTATTTTGATTCCAAACGATTTACCCTCTTTAAGCTAGGATCAATTTTATAATGATGTTATACCAACTGTTGGCCACCATAAAATATATTTTACAGTTGCCTAATCCCGTATTACAATTTTAAACTTTTAATAATAAAATCTCTCTGAACTAGCAGCCACATCAATCGATTTATCTATCATCAAATCTGTAATATTCTCTTACCTTTTATTTATTATCAAACGATTCACAGTCTAAAATTGGTAAAGAATAATACAAGAAACTATGACAACAAGCTGATATGGCTCATTGAGTGATATGAATAAAAATGAACTTAAGCGGCGTTCACAATGAAGTAGGGTCTTGCCTTGCTTCGGTAGAAAACTGGCAAGCACCAATTAGATTAAAGTAACTTGTCATTTTGATTGGCTCTTGTTAGCTTTCTACCGAAGCAAGGCAAGACCCCGCTTCATTGTGAACGCCGCTTACTTCAGAGTAAAAACTCTGCCCAAGGAAATGAAAGTCTTATGGTAGGGAAAAGTACTTCCAAGGGAGAGGCAGATGTAAGAGCACCGTCATAAATAATAGATCAAGATTTGGTCAAAAAGAAAACTGCAGCAAAATATCATAGCTAAAGTTGAGAGGACGTCAAAACCAAGTAGGAACAAACACGAAAAGAAAAGGAACTTGAAAGTCACAAAATTAACATTTTACAGACGTAAAATATTAAAGGACCCAATATAGCATGGTGGTGGAAAGGTTATGGCGTGGGGATGCTTTACCCGTGATGTTGTTGAACCCTTAAACTTAATTGACGGTATCGGTACATGTATGCCGACATATTGAGGGATTATATGCTACAAAGTAGTACTAAAGTATATAGAATGCTACGCGAATGGATATTCAAAACACCAATCAAAGAATTTAAAAGAATACCATGATGAACAAGGCTAAAATTTGACTTTTTGAGTGGCGTAGTCAGTCTCCCAATCTGAATCCGATTTGGACTCAGTTGTGGGAAGCTTTACAGATAGAATGGACAAAAATACCATTAAAATGAGAAAACACTTAAAAAATGAGAACTAAATTCATTTTGGACGGAGATAGGTAGGATGATGGTAAGACTTGTTTCTATTAAATTTTATAAAAGTACTGGCGCCAACAATATTCACCATGCCATTATGATACATCCTTTGTGGTACATAAATGGCTACAAAAGATAAAAATAAAGTGAAAAAGTGTAAAATCAGATGATATACTTTTTATGTTTAGTAAAAATAGGATTAAATGTCCAAATCGAATTTTTATAGGGAGCGGTATTATAAAAGCATCCCTATTCGAGGTTTATGAATAATTTCGCACTTATGCTCTCGAATGAAATATTTTTCTATAAAAGCAAGCGATTTGCTGAGAATTTAAAAGACTATTAGAATTACTTACGGTAATGCTTCTTGCAAAAAAAATTATTTAATTGTTTGTTAAAAATTCTCTTTGTTGTCACATTTTAATCCATTTTCTAATTAACGAGAGATTATGTGAGCGTTATGGTTACCCTTTGGTAAATTTAAGGATTGGTAAAAGTACAAAGAAATGTTGTCAAGTTAATAGGATTAAATTTTTAATTTGTATTATGTTTACACCGTCAGATAGAAAGACACCATTTAAACCGTGTCAACTACCCCTTTTATGGATTACGTATAAATGTATATCATTAACAAATATATCGATAAGGCAAATTTGTTTTAGCCCACATGCTGCCCTTCTTTTAATTTTTAATTTTATTTTAAAATTTTTAATGACCTTTATCAGATTTTACGATGCAATAAAATTAAATTTAGATGCTTTTAGTAAGTAACTTTTTAAAATTAGTTTACTGTTTGGAAATAAAAATCGGGACAATGAATTTTAAATACATGTGTGGGAAAATCTATCACCTAGCAATAATAAAGAATATTGTGTTCAGAAGCCATTCTATAATTTGTTCTATCCAGTTAGGCAGGCGCCCGAGTGGAACTAACGCGAAGTCTTGCTTCAACAGGAAGGTTGTTATCAAAAAATGAGCACCCCATTTCAGAGATGAATTCTAAGCATTACTAACCCAAAATACTTATGGTTTATGTGGGTGCCACGATGGCGAAGAACATTACAAATAATGTCCGTAAATGTTAACTTCAAGACGCTCTTCTTATTGTTATTGCTTTCACTACGGTTATACGTTATTTAACCGAAACCAAGTAAGGGTTGCATTGTTAAAAAATATAATAACGTGAATTTTATATAACAAAAAAACTCTTCATAATTTTATTTAATTGATGAAGGGTAGATATGTAATTATATAAATAAATAATATAAATTAACTGAAATGTTAAGATTTAACGCTTTAACGCATGCAGAGTCACTAATTTAATAATGACTCTTCAGGCACTGATACTATCAGTTAAACTTCTCAATATACAATATTCATAAGATGGTGGTTTAAAATTTAAATTAAAATTTTTTAGTTGAAGAAAAAGGTCTAAATAATCTACAAGTAGATTAATTACTCCAAATTCAATATAACGAAGACCAATAACAATCAGGATCGTCCTTAAAGTCCTCGATGAATTTACTATCCCTTTAGGTAGCCGAAAGAGACGGACAAAATATGGGACGGAATTCTATCCTTTTCTCCACACATCCTACATCATGGCCTTCACATATGCCGACGAATCCTCCCTGTGTCACTTCTGGCACGGAATACTTGTATCTAGCTTTATTCCAATATTGGATATAAGTCTCCTCTCCAAATTCGTCCACACACCGTTTTTTGCGGTCTCGTGGTCGCCACCTATTTATGGTATTCTTTTTATTTTCCATCTGTCAGTTTTTCAATGTGCCCTAACCATCTAACCTAGGTCATGCTTTCTAATTAGCTTTCTGTCGAACAAATTCGTTGCCCTGACGAAATTTTAAATCGACTGTTCTCTTTATGAACGTCAATCTTTTAGCCTCATACATCAGAAAGTCTGGTCTTTAAGTGTGGGGTATCGATTTACTAACGAGATATAATTTCGTCAGATGTCGCCACCTAATTTTTATTTTTAAGGGTCATAATGTGCATGGATTCCATTAGCCCTAAATTTACGGTTTACAAAAATAAACTATTTGAAAATTGCTTACGTCTCTCTGTATAAATTTACCTGGGGCCCCTGGGGATCTCACTACGCCACTGCGTACTGTCTGTACAAGTGCAAGTTGGGCAGTTTTCTTGCGAAAAGCACGAATTTATTTTGTTTTAATTTTAGTTTTTATATATAGTTTACCTATTTAATAATAATAATTTCGCAATATATGTGATAATAGTTTGTGGGGATATTATTAGGTTATGAAATAAAAATCTTTTAAAAAGCAATTTAACACGATTATATCAATTTAAAGCAATGAGAAATTCGATCATTTGATTTAAGAGAAAATTTAATTGCGTGAAATATAATAATCCGAATGAGTAGATGTGTGTAGCGTTAAGGGTGGCCTAAACGATCTCTGGAGCGCAACTGCCACTTTTTATTAAGAGTGTCACCCCAAGTATCGAATCCGATTGTCGAGTTGGATCAAACCTAGATCTTGGGGTGATGCTGTTTGATTCTATTTAGGGTCTGAGGTGGTAAACTTAGGGAAAATGTATCATCCAATATGCAACACGTAATAAAAGACGATCAAATTTTGGTCTATTGTTGATGTCTATGTGAATTTGTTCATTCGAGAAATTTTTCCATATTCCATTCGAGTGCTTTCAACTACGAATCATAAAAAATAAATCGATTTAGTTTCGACTTATTGATGTACACAAACGTTAAATATGATTTATTGGCTCTTATATAAAGGGGTTAGTCACCAACAAAATGATAAAAACTCTTAAATATTTGGTATTAGTTAATATTGGTAGGTATTGTATTATAAAAAGTTAATGTTATCGAAATCACTAAAGCAGCAAGTAATAATTTTTTTTAGGATTGATAAATGATGGTTTTTTTAATTTTATTTTTATGATTTGATTTGGTAGCGACAATGGTAAACAGAGTTGTGCTTGAGCGGAGATGAGTTTTAAGTTTTCTGTTAGAGTAAACAGTTACAAGAAGAGGGTTTTAAATGTTGCTTCGTGACAGTTGACATCTCCGAATCAAGACCCTATCAAAATTAAACCATTAATTAAATTGAATAACGTTTGCTTAAAGCTTTAGCTGTCGGATTTCCTGCCAGATGTAACGACAGTTTCTACAATGGACATCAGACGATATTTCCGCGAAACCGATTTTAAAATTGAATTCAACGCGTGTCTAACCCTCAAATTTAAAAATTGAAAATATTTCAATGCAATTTATTCACAGCAGAGTGCTTTGACAAGTGAGAGCGGAATTGAATTTGCTTGTGTATGTTTTAACAATGTAACCCCATCGAAGTACTAGACAGACAGACATGCATCCCTAATGCTTCAAAGACCTTAGTTGGTGGGATAGTAAAATTTTCAGGGCCTGATACCCAACCGCGCGTATCATCTTTTTTAATCGTAACTGAATTTTAAATAAAATACTTATCGCACATAACCTAACTTAATTAAGTTTTAACTAAATGACTAACAAGTACGTAACAGAACAGCGCAATTAAGGGACATAACGTGACTGTCAGACGAGCTTTTGTATAACTTGATCTGAATTCTCATTAATTGTATGATAACGTGCTTTTATCAGTCAATTGTTGGGGCTTTACAAAACTTCATTAATTATTATGTCTTCGCGAAATACTGTTAATTTCGAGCTAACGAGCTTTCTGTTATCGCGCACGCATGTCCGGGACCGTTCCATTTGTCAAGCATAACTTAGGATAAATATTGCAGTTTGTCCTAGTGATGAATGGATTTTGTGATGAGTTCTTCTTATAGTTTGAGATCTTTCCGAATATAAAAAGTCTCCAGAGACTTGATGATAGATGTTCTAAGCCACTCTCAAATAAACAAAGAACATTAATACGATTTTGCCTACAATGATTTAATACTGATAACCAAAATACAAAATTTTTTGGTATCTTATACTTCGTTTTATCAAGAATAATGATTTAAAAGGGTATATATTTACGAAAAGTGGCTATTTATCAACGTAAATCCAATATTTCTTTTTTCTTTTAAATTGCCTTTAAATCAAATTTGATTACAAATTCGTAAAAAGCTCTTTTTTATTGAACATCTCAGATATTACACAATTTTGACGTGATAATGCTCTCATAGAAATACAAAGCTTTAATTTTAAACAAAAGAATATTATTTAATAAAAAAAAAACCAACTACGAAAAAAAATATACAAATAAAATTGTTAATCGCCTAAGGCGCCCTACTACCACATTTTCAATGTTAATAATGTGTTCTTGTATCCTGTAAGCACTTGGTATTTTTATTTCCGTATTTTTTTTTGCAGTCGGGTTTTTTATTAATTAAATTATATTCTTTCATTCTAGTTAGATACTTGCGACCAAGTTTGAAATACGACAATATATTATTCATGAAGATGAGATAAGATGTTTTTGAATTGAATATCTAGAAATTTGTTAGAAACTTTTTTTAGAAACACTTTCTCATGTCGTGATTCAAATTCCACGTTAAACTATTAAGCTACAACATTGTTTAACACTTCAATTGCTTTTGTAATTTATATTTTAGGGGATAAAACTATAATAATGAAAAAGTAATAAATACAAAAGGATTTTTACAAAAATATAATTTCGTGCAATTTTATAAATTCTTTTGTAACTTAATGAGTCGCCAAAATCAAGTACCTCGAAAGTATCATTCTTTCGACTAAATTAAAAATACGAAACTCGTATAAAAAGTTTGAACTCTTCAAGTGAAGTGTTTCTTAATGATTGGAATAGAATGAAAGACTAGCATAATTGGCGTCTTCAAACAAAGCTAAGAATTTGTAGACGTCGTCGTCCATCTCGAGTGGAATGGTCGACACTGAAAGAAGCAGCTATAGCTAAAACCAACGTATATCAGAAATTAAGCGGATTTTGTTTTCTGCAAGACATTTTAATATAAAAACTTTGAATTTAATTTTTAATATTTAATTTGAGGGAATTAGTATTATCACATACGTTGGAACGAATTATAAGTGGTTTCAATGTTTGCTGGTCCAGTATTCTTTGTTTCTGAATTGTGATTAAGAGGAAATGCGAAATACTTATTATACTTGAATTCCCACTTAGTTCCAACTTAAATCTAAAGTTCTACACTTAAATCAGGATAATGTGAAGGTCCTTAGGTCAGGATAGCATGTAAAGTCTTAAGAACGACATTTTAAGGATAAATAGTAACAGATAAGTAGCATTAACTGCCGCTTGGGTTACACGTAAATTAGTAAAATGTCTGCAGATTTCACAAATGTCGTAATTTGTTACAATCTCGAATTTATCCAAACAATAGAAATTGCTAGGATTATCCTGATAACTATCCTCACAGTTTCGATGCTCTAATTACCTCCATGTTTCTATTGTTAACCAAAATTAGAACTACTAAAAATTGTAATTTTAAATTTAATATAAAAATGTAGATCACCCTCTTTTAAATTATGCGAAAACACAGATTTTTCAATCTATCTTTCATTACTTTACTTTTATCGAGGTGCTCATGTGTAAAAATAGATTACCAATTTAATATTTTTATTACCTATAGGTTAATTTAAATTTTGTTTCCTAAAATGTGGGAATTTAAGGAAAACAAGATAATTTAGAAATAGCATTATTTTTAGAAAATATTTGACATGTTTTACATGGTCTGTTGACATTTGACATCTACATGCACCAAGTATATCAAGGAATCTCCTGCTCCAACATTCTTAAGTGAGATAACTACAGAAGTAGCGATTTGTAAAACACCCTAATACTAGGCTTTCCGACCGCTTCCAACGTCCACCCTAATTTTATTTATTAGTGCCCACCCAATACGTCCTGCATTCTAATTTTTTTAAAAACATTAATTTGAAATTTTATCGTCACGCATTTCTTTGTCACGTTCACAACTAATAACAAAACTTTCAAACTTGCCGAAGATTGTCATCTAATCGATTTTCCACACGTGCGAAGTTAATTTTGTTGTGAAATCACTGATTTATTGATAAAAAAAAATTGTCGATAAATTTGTACCTTGTTTATTTTCAAAATTGCGTGACTGCGTCTTCCACTTTATCGTAATATAATTGCAATAATAGAAAATAAATAATGGTGTTAATGACAGATTTATAATTAGTGGTGTAACTATCGCGGAACACCGGCTCGACCTTATCAAAAGGGGTTCGGTCACGAAAAGGAGAAGAAAACCACAATTAATTATTGTTGAAAAATTCTTTAACAAATTATGTTAGGTTAGGTGGTGATCCTTGATGTTTGGTGGCCAAAATTGCAACCAAAATTGCAATAAAAATTACTGACGTGCTTGAAGGATTAACGAGATTATACTTTCAAATTGAATTGGTATAATATGTAAAACAGAATGAAAATATCTAGAAGAGTTAAAATAAGTAAAAAAGAAGTTAGGTTAAATTAAATATCATTAAAAGATTTAAAAGATGGAAAATCCATACATATTTCAAAGAGAATGATAATTATTTTAAATAGAAGTAATGTAACTGTTGCTAATTATATCAATAAAATAAGGAAGCATTTCCTATAATTGCCGATCACAAATAATTGAAATAACAAATGTGAGTTTTCTTTAGTCTGCGTATAATTGATGTTAAAATGTTTCTTTTCATTAAGTTTGAGTAAATTTATTGCGACGTACGTAACGACCATATGTGAGGTAAATTGGTGATCTATCGAGTTCTTCTGTTTAAGCGCTCCGGTGAACGTCGTACCCATATAGTACCAAGGAATCTGAAGAATCTGTCAGCAGGATTTACAGCTTTCTCTAGAATTTAGCTACTCAGTTTGTTTTACTTTATTTATCCCGGAAATGTTTAAAATTTTACATTATTTATTGACACTTTTTCTGTCGCCTCAAACTTGTATTAGTCTACACCTGTCCCAGAATCAAAGAAAATATAACATTAAATGATGCTAATATACAACAAAAAGAAAATTTACAAAATTGCAGATTTATGCAAAAAAAAGAGCATTCCAAAGTTCTGAAATATAATTTTTTTTTAATTAAGTGTAAATTAATGAAGTCTCCTAACTGTCATTTGCCAGATTTGTGATTATAATTTACTATTATTTAGAGATCGTTAGTTTTGCTTTAGTAACTATGTGTGTAAATCTTTACGGAAAATATATTACACGGGGTTGCTCACATACTTATTTTTAAGTAATGTGGTAGAGAGCTTAAAATTGATTACAAAATGTCAACGTTAAGATTAATATTGTATCATTATTATTAGAGCTAAAAGTTTTGTTCGGCTTCATTTATTATTAATAGAAAAATAAATTTTATTACAAGCAAGATAATTTACAAAGCAATAAAGATATCGTTTAAAAAATGAGCCATCTTTTTTTATATTTAAAAATTATTTTTAGGTTAAGTATAAGAAGTTATTAAAATAATCAAAAATTTAACTATTTAACAAGACCAATGGCCAGTTTGATAAAACTTTTAACAAGACGATTGCGTTTCATACAAGTTTGTCAACACTAATCGGCTGTTAAATTTGAGATTAGCAAGATATTTCTAACCTAAAACATTTAAAGTGACCAACCATTTTTAACTTGTTTTGAAAAACAAACTACAAAAATGACCCCTTTTAAAGTTAAAGAAGCGTTAGCTAATCGACGATTAAGGTAGTCTTTATGAACCCGGGCATAAATTATTGATTATATGTCAAAATGTGAAGGTAAGGGTAGATGTAGTCTGGTAAGGCAGAGAAATTTGCAAAATTGATCAAATGGATAGCTTAGACAATTAGTTACATAATTATAGCTTAACTGTCACGAATTAATTAATAATTGAAATATTTGAATGATTATTATTACTTCACATCAGCAGTCGATAACAATTAAAGCATGCTATGTACCAGGTTTTTTAAATGTAGGTCTGCACACTTTTGTTAGTTGCTTTCGTGTTGATAAAAATATAATAGGAAATAAGCAATTTTAATACAATTCTATCGGTGGTCAAATTAAAGATAGAAATAACATTTTCCAGGAATGTATTATGTTGATAGTAAGTAAATGCAACATGTATTACCTTTGTCACGCATCATGCAAACTAAATTTACCACTAAACGATGTAAGGAAATTAAAATGAAAATACAAATTGCAAAAATTACTAACTACTCTACTTTTCTGGTACCTACATGCATTGTTTAATTCTTTTATTGCATTTAATTCGTAAATTCAAGTCGAGTATTATAGCATTTTCTGGTAACGTGTAATCGTTAAATCGGCGTCTCACACGTACACATGCGGCATTATCTTGATGAATGTATTGGTTCTTGGGAAAATTGTCACGTGTATAACTTGTAATTCTCAACTTTGTCAGATTACTTTTATTGGTAGTTTTATATCAAATAAAATGACTGTGCATGAATTTCATAAAACGAAAAATAAAATACAATTTTGATACATTGGAAAGTTCTTGTAGTTTATAATACAATTATAATTTATTCCTTCATTTCATTTCATTTCATTTTATGGTCTGATCTATTTACTCCTTTTTCTTTTCTTACTCGTTCCTCACTTCGTCGACCTCCCACCGCCGCGATGCAAATTCTCCGCGATTTTATACTTTTTAAAATATTTTATAAGAAACAATATAATACTAAACTTTTCGAATTGTATAGTCAAAATTTTCATTAGTAATAAACTTTATTAGTAGGTTGGTAGTAAATAATATCAAATTACCTTATTCCATCAGATAATAAGTATAATTTGGTTTTAGGTTAATGTGCAGTACATTCGGAGTTCGATAATTAAAATCGATGCATTTAATGCTGATGTTCTATGCAAATGTTGATAATAGGGCAAGTTCTAATGTAACAGTTACGTTCTTTGTCACGTACAGTTGGTGTCGAAATAACAAATTTACTATCCTTTCAATTGCTTTTATTTTCAAACACAATCAATTGTGTCTGTAGATTAGTAGGTACATTATTGCACTATATTTTGATAACTGCTGCATTAGTACATTGCGTTTTCAAATTAAACCGCTTATAATGTTTCAATTAAGCTTTCACATCAGTAAAATAATACAAAGTAATATATTTAACAAAATTAAAAATAATTTAAAGCTTTTTGAATAATATAGAAAAATTAATTTCCAACTGTATTTTATTAAATTACCATATTTAACTTATAACAGGGAAATTAATACTGTGAAATTCTTTGATGCTTCAAAACCCACTTGCAGGAATCGCAACTGTACGTGAAGGCCACAGTTGTTCGGTCTTCGAAATCGCATAAAACATAATAATTTACATGCAGTTGTTGTAGTGTTGCTCACTAAATTTAATTTTGTTGCTGTTATCTCTTAATTCGACCGATATATTATTATAATGATGTCGATTAAATCGAGTCAGATATCAAAGAAATTCATGGTATTGATTCAAAAAAGAAAAACACACGTCTCAATCACGTAAGGGATTGAAAACTTTCTGGACAGATAAAACAATGTCGTATACATCATAATCGTGCTAGTGGTCCATCTGATGGTTTATCAAACAAGGGGATGAAAATCGAACATGTGGAATTCGATCTATCAAGTCCAAAGCGTATTGGAAATAATATTATATGGATATTTTTGTAAAGTGCTTGTTTACTTAGATAAAATCTTGTCCGTCTATACATCAGTATTAAATTTATTTAAGTGGTCTCTTGTAAATGCATTTCTTTTATAAGGACCAGAAAGAGAAGTATATTTTTATAAGGTTTTATAAATTTAATATTGATTTTCTGACTAATGCTATTTCGGATTGAATTAGTTTGTTAGATGTATTACCTACTTACAAATGTAATAAATTTCAGTTTGATTTAAATTATGAATTTGTAACATAAACTTTCAATTATTCTTATTTTTCGTGTATTTTAAGCACTTATTATCTGTAAGTATACATAAATAACTGTTTGTTAGTGTGAGGTATGTCACAGTCGGGTTTCTGTCAATCATTGCGTTATCAGCATCCACTTTAAAGTTTGTCATTAATTACCGTACTTGATAAGGTTTTAATTTTTTCACCACCCATGCTTGTATTTACTTTTCAATAAAAATTAATTATTTTTATCGCTATAAAATATAAATAATCAAAATGTCCTTAAAAAACCGGACCATTTTAATTCTCCTTTTTATATTTTGTTTATATTTTTTTTATTCGTTATTTATTTAATTATCTACTAATTTTATAAATTCCAGAGATAAAAGAAGTGGAAAAATACTTCATAAACATTAATAGCTCCTGACAAATTAATTGAATACCTCAGATACAACTTATTGGTTTGTATTTCTTTTCTGCTATTCTTACTTAATTGAAAACGAAACCTAGTAATCTAGTAATAGCCTGTTCGTTCACCTTTTCTGGCTTAATTGAATTTGAAATGTGTTTAGTCACCAAACTGCAAACAATTTTATGCAATTATTTACCTAACCTCAATCTTATTATGTTCTTTAACGCGAAAAGTGAGGTTTGCTCCAATATGACAACAAATGATATAATAAATAAGTTGACGTCTGCAGATGCGTTTATTATTTATTCTATATTCTTCCATAAACTGTCTTTATATCATTCTTGCCTGTTTCAAAGCTCGCTTTCATGGTAAGCCTTAAATATGTGAGAAGTGCTTCTAAATTTATACAGTTGTCTACAGATCTTCAGATACGACACGTATTATTTCACTTTTATTGTGTCCTTATCCTATCGCTTTATCTCTTTGCATTAAATGGATTTAAGCTCTTCACTTATGGAAAATGTAGTAGCAACTTATTAATTTAATCGTTTGGTAGAAACGTGATTTTTGGTAAATTAACTAACATAAAGATTAAGTTAACTAACATAATAAAAAATTTTTCAAGAAACACTTTAAATATATTTTATATAACGCTTTATAACAGGGTAGGACTATTTTAAAAAAAAATCATAGAAAACAACGCATTTTTAATTGTAACAAACAATTTTTTATTCATAAAATTTTGTTTTACTGTTGATTAAATGCAACTGATGATTGGTATAATCATCAAATTTGGCTTGACAATACAGCTTAACGTGGAATCCGCAAACCTATAGTTCCAAATCCAACTCCTTATACACTACAAGCCAGTGTCCCCCAAATTGGGTTTCGCAAAGTAAACCAAAAGTTCTACTAAATCGCTCTCTAATTCATCTTCTTCTTTTTCTAGTGCCTTAATCAACATTAGACGTTGGCGATTACCATGCCCCATCTCACTTTGTTACCTGTTACCTGAAGCAGTGCTGTAGATATCTAGCTTTTGACTAGTAGAAAACATATCGCGCAGATGGGCTGAAGAGCCCGAAGATAGCATCCAAAACGTAGCTGCTACAGAGCCAGCAAGCCTAGAGACGGATAAGACAAGAAGTAAAGACTTCTACAACGCGAAGCTTCGATAACATGGACAAAAATGGAGCGTCCTACACGACTGAGAAGCCACCTAACACCAAGAGCTCAGATGGGGCCGCTTCCAAGTGATGAAACGTAGGCAGAGGAAGAAAAGGAGAAAAACCTACAAAGACGCAGCAGGCGAGTTCTATGGAAGTACAGCAGGCGGCTGTCTTTTTTAACGTAGGACCTGATGCGTCTTCATAGGTTATTTTTTCCTTTTCTTCTTCTAGTCTAGCAAATTTCGCCGAAAACAAGTCATCGAAAATACAATTAACCGAGTTTTGGGGCGTAAGTTGTGGAACCATTTTGGATTTCTTCCAGTTGGCAACATCCTATTGTTGTTTGTTTTGGATGACGTCTGGGAATTCTTTTCATTGTTTGGATGGTCCAATCTTGTTGACATCTCCAACACCATCTCTCACTGGTCCAGTTCCAACTACTGATCTGCAAGCAGCGTTTCTTTTTTTTCGTTGTTAGCGAATATCAATGAAGTGTTTTCCTTTGAAAATTATGGCAAGTTACAGATTTTCATCTTTTAAGCCGCACGTTGGATTGCGATTGGACACGGAACACCTGTCATCATTATATTGTAAGTTTATCCGAGCTCGATGTAAGCAATTTTAACTTATCCAATTCGTGTGATCCGACGTGTTTAATGGTCTTTTGTCTTCAATTTGGAGTAACTATTAGAGGTTACTGTGTTTTATTTGACTACTTGTTTAATTTGAGCAGGGTGCACTTTTTGATTATAACACCGTAATTATTCATTGCTACTGATGTGCATGTTAGCGCAACCATCTCTTTATCAGCCTTTTCCGCCCACTGCTGGACATTAGCCTCTCCATATTATGGAGGTTGGTTTGACCATAACTCACCACGCTGGCCAGACGGGTTGGTGAGTAGTCCGCAGATCGAATTTGGACTATAGTTGTTTCACATCCGGTAGCAGCTTGCTAGACTAGCATTCAGATGTGCCTGTAGCCCTGTTTTTTGTTAACGGTGGCAATTCGTCAACTCAGGGGGACCGCCGGCTTAACGTGCCCTCCGAAGCACGGAGACTTGGTCATAAGAAAGTTTGACTCTCCCCAGGTTTGAACCCGGTACCCCGCATTAACATCCAACTGTGTTAGCTGCAAGGCAATGACCGTCGAGCGCAACCATACACATAGCAATTGTTGGAACTGTTATCTCTCAAATTCTGTGTGTCAATTAAAGCATCTGTTTACTATTTGCGTTTTTTTTAGTTTTCCCAAGCTACCGGTCTTTATTCAGAAACCCATGACCTGGCCTCCACATTTAAACAGGAGCTGGTCTATTAACATCGTTGCACACAAACTGGAAAGGTCCTCTCCGGATTTTTGCGGACTCTGGTCTCTGGTAGGGTTAACCCTCTCATTAGGGATTACGATTCAGAGGGGAGTTTTTGTTACAAATTTTAAAAATACTTACTTACCTACGTACCTTAATTTAACCCTAGTTTTGTATCCTTAGAGGTGGAATTTTTTTAATTTAAATAGGACCAATTTCAAGGTATACCCTATCCAATAAAAAAGGATTCATGAAACTTGGACTACTCGGTGAATTGTTTTCCATGAACTTTCCGGATACCAAAAAAACACACCTAAGATAAGCCCAGCTAGGAAAAATATGAAGAATCAGTAGTCGTTTGGATATAAAATCGGCTCCAATTCATAGAAACATTTGGGGCTATCATTCAAGCCATCGTTCATCCATTAATTCGCATTTTACATTACCGTTAGTGGCGCCACCATCATTAACAACATTACGTTTAGAATGGAGTTTGAAATCATTCCGTGTGGTGACGTTTTGTTTATGTAAAAGTAAACAAAGCAAAAGTTTGCTTGTTTATGGTGGTATTCGCGTTTTACATTATCGTTGGTAGCGCCACCAACTAACAACATTACGTCCAGAATGGAGTTTGAAATTATTCCCTGTGGTGGCTTTTGTTAATGTAAAACGCGAATAGGGATTAGGAAAACTCGACAAGACGACGTGGTAAAGGAGTTGGAGAAAGGGGAAGAAGACCCCGGCGTTTTAGGAAGAAGCTGGAGAGTAGTCCCAGCGGGTTTCTGATGCTTAATCTCAACAGTAAAAAGATGACAGTCCGGATCAGGTACATAAATCCTAGAATGGACAAGTCTGGTATTGAAAAGAAAATCAAAAGCATGGTGGGAGACAGTGGACAGATGTTGATAAGGTCACTTCAAGATGGCAATAGTCGACCAAGATTGGCGGTGAGTCTCCGTTGAGTATACCAAAACTAAAGATAGAACTGGCAGGCGACTGCAGAGTGATCAGACTGATACATGCAGAAGATGCTGGGTAATTGTCATGGAAATATTCAAATGTAAGAGCCAGGATAGATGACCAAGTGCTAAAGGTGTTGTGGAGCAGGCCACTATGTGGAAGCTTGTAAAAAGGACCCGCAGTGCGAAATGTGCTCTGGACGGACACATGCTCGGGAGTTGGCACTATTGCGCCAGGAAGTAATAATGGCCGTAGTATAAGGTCAGCAATAAGAACATATCCCGCAAAGACCGAAGATAATAGTGAACCAATTGGAATGCGCATTAACGATGTAGTGGTCAAATGTCAGACAAACCAGTACGATATTTTCCTAGTCGTGAAAGTAATGCCTAACGGCAGATGATATCTTTCAACCATGGGGGAGGGGGCATCGGGGAGGTATTAGTCGGTGAAGACCAATATTCTTCTTGTCTTTTTTCCTTTAACTTCTATTTTGAAGTCGCCTATTATCATTTCAGTTCGATGCGGAGCCCGGGTCCCCACGGATTTGAGGGGCTCAACCGATGCCTAAACTCTAATCTGAATTCCAAATAAACCAAAAAATTTGAATAATATTCCTTAGGTCTCTGAAAATACTTGCAAATTATGACCATGAATGCTCAGTGCTAGATCGGCTACTGTTTTATCCATTTGTACTGAAGTTCTAAGCTTATTGTACCTCTCCTCATATTAGATTATCATGGACATTTCTTGGATTCTCACCAACATTGTATGGATGATCACCAGATCTTGACTCGTTTGTTCATTACCGGAGTATGATTACTCTATCTGATATTGAAACGCAGCTTTCAATTGATTGCAGTATGGGTTTGAGGATTATTATCATTGCTACTTCGTTTTAATTTCGAAGGTTTCTGTTCCCTGAGTGATATAATGTCTCTCTCTTCAATTCTTCTGCTTCTAGTACTTGACCATCTGACCTTTCTGCATCTCAACACGTCAATAATTCTCCTATTACATTGTTTACTTTTCCAGCTTGAAAGAAGCAACCTATATTTCATATAGCAATATTCAAGTGTTTCCTTACATTGGTGTCATTCAAAATTTCTCCCCTCGGAGATCCGATTGGGGAGTTAAAACTCAAAACATTAATTTAGAATCTAATGATGCCCCAATTATTTTCCGGGGGATGTTCATATGGATCTTTAATGTAGTGGTTTCGCTTTGCCTTCTACATCTTCTTTCCCCTTTGTCTCTTTTTAATAAGTTGCTTGGTTCTTGTTTGGTCTACGAGAAGTATTTCATTTTTCTCCTACCACTCGTATCTGGGAGGCTTTCTAAAGATGCAGACTACTCCCTCCCCAAGATTTAGTTATTAAAAATAAATATTAATAAGAAATCAATTGAAGAGTTTCATGGCCCAAATAAATTTTGCGCTGCATCACACCAAACATCTGCACAATGTAATGATCGAAAGTTTTTTAAATATTTTTATTAATTAACAGAAATTGGAAATTTAATGCTATTTTATGACTGCAATCTTGTTAAGCAGTTTTTTAATGTAGTATGCCATTTGCAAGAAAATTATAGGTATAATGAAGCGTGTAAGAATCGAGAATGCATCGAACGATTATTAAACTAAATTGACGTGACGAGGTGACGATACAGCCCAGTAAAAACTACTGGTATAAAAAAATATTGAATTGGAAATGAAAATCCAGAAAATGTTTTCAAATAATTTGGAGTATAAATAAAAAATGATCTTATACTCAGTTCTGTATACATAAATTCGGTAATAAAAGAAGTTATATCAGAAATAATAAAACTGACATTACAACCGCAATACACTTTGGAACAAAAAGCTGTAAAGCAGTAAAAAACTCACATTTTTTATCAGAGGTTTTTATTAATGAAATTGACTAATAAAAAAATTGCATTGTTCATATTTTATATATTTTGAGTCCACATGGCACAATCAACGCTTTGTTATTAAACTTTATGTCTAATATTGTATGTTTATAAATTGAATGCATTTCTTACGGGATTCCATAGACAAAGGGTCTTTCTCGTAATGGTTTATCGTAAAGTAAAATAAGTTGTAATTCTTTATCTCTATAATACCGTGCCATAAAATTATTAATATCTTGGTCGCTATAATTGAAGTGCACCTCGTGTTATTGTTGTTTTAACGGTTTCAAAATTATAGGCCCATTTAGGTTTATTTCATTTTCAAAATAAAATTTCTATTATTTCAAATGTTAGTATTATAAAAAGTTATTTTGGGACTTTTTATATCTGTGTAGGCAGCCTTCATTCATTGGAGCTAAAAAGTAAAAACCTTTTATAATGCCCCTTGCAGGAGTTGCTCGCACAATTCGAAGGTATAAATCATGTTATGTGTATAAAGCCGAAATTATAATTTGTATTTTAGCTTCTGATGCTTAGAAATGTAATTTCGAATCTGAGAACATGCCCAATGTAGTATTTTGGTGATTGAACGGAATGTACCAAATTACCCCAACATAACTTATATCTACCAAAACCAAGAATATCCAGAAGATGGAAAATGAAAACCATAGGTCGATGAGGTGTTCCATTCTTGTAATTCGGTATTACGGTTAGTAACATGGTTTAAAATGAATTGAACATTCTTGGTGGACCAATAGGTACAGGTATGGATTTTTATGGATCTTTAAGTCTGTGGTTATCGAAATAATTAGACACCATTAATTTACCCCTGTTACCGACTAGCTCCGGTCTCCCTATAGGGTGACGGTTAGTTACCATTACCACCTCACGATAAAATCCTGCTGCTTTTGTTGAAATACATAAATGTAAGCACGCTTTTCTTTCAAAGTGGTTTTACATTGTTGTCACAAAGAAGTTGTTAAGAAAGCCAGTTGAATTTACACGTGTTTCCTTTTAAAGCTCAAATTAATTTGCTTATTTACGACAACATTACTTTCAACTTACAGCTATAGTAATTTTGGGCAGAAAAGTATTATCATAAAAGCATAATGCAAAAATTTCAAATAATGACGCAGCTTGTAACAATAATTTTGCACTCGTTTTGGAATGCATGTAAATTGTTTGACTATAGTGGGGTTTTAATACCCCATGTCGTCGCTTGCATTAGTTTTGATTGTGTCCATTGAATTTTTTTTTTCAATTTAATAATTGATTATATTATTTAAATATAGAAAACAAATTTAAATCTTGATAATTGACAAAAAAATTAAAATTTGAAATAAACTAGTAGGCTTTGGTTTTCCTGTAACTATGGCTTGCGAGTTTCTTTTGTTTAAACAGTTTATTAATCAAAATTGTCAAGTGAAGTTGAATTTTTATTTCCTCCTAAATTATTTTATTCACTATTTAATACCATGAAATTTCGTGACCCTATTGTTGCAAAAGATGACATCCCCGAAAGAGTACCTTCTGACGTAAGTAACAAATTTCAAATTTCTATTTTAATTTTATGTGCTCTATCGGAAACTTTAATATGACAGGTTTCGATCGAAGACGACAATAGTTCGGATGGTGATTTTCCAAACTCAGATAACGACCAAGAGATAGGTGATGATATGCCAGAAGATTTTGAAGAAAGTTACAGCCCTTCGGAGATTGTGCTGTATTTAAATCAATTATTGTTCGTTGAAGACTTTCCATCCCAATCGGACCATGTAGATGACCATCAGTTTCCTCCAGATTTTGACGATAGTTTTGTTGTTACAACTTCGATATTTGATTCCGAAACCGCAAATCCATACAATTATACAACTTTGGAAGAATTTAGGAACTTAGAGAGGTTGCCCCAAACACCTCCTTCTCCATTTTCAGCCGAAGAAGAAACTTTCCAGATGGAAGAATCCAAAAACAGCGATGACAATTGCGACGATACTGATAAGAATAACAAAAGCAATTACCCTTCAACTAACCAATAAATTGAACTCAAAAGCACCCCCGTAGTGAATAATTAATTACATTATTTTATATTATTTGGAATGCAAACAAATTTTGGTTTTAAAATAAAAATGAAATGATAATCTGTGTTTTTTTAATCTACTGATGCAAATGGTTTGCGTGTATAATTTTAACTCATATTTTTCTCTCTGATACTCAAGCAGCAACCTCATCAAGCCACTGCTGTGATTATAAAAATTAAGAACGAGTTGGATAAAAGTCAAACACTTACGGATTCTGATGTGATAGTGCTAGCAGATAAAAATACGGATTGAGTATTGGCCCAACAAGCAACTGGAAAATTCGAACCCACAATTACTTCTTCGCTATTGGTTACGTTTCACTTTATGCTACTCTGCTGGGTAAATAATTTTCTTTTAATGAATTATTTATCAATTATGGAAGTAAACAAACTGTGGTCTTGTGACTATTTGTCTATCAATGAATTGCAACCAATTGATAATGTACCACTAACTCCATCTACTTTAATAGGTCAACGTAATTCTGGATTACAACTGTGTGACAGTTTTGTAAGGAACACAACGTAAATGTTTTCTCTGGAACTGTCCCACTGCTCATAGAATTTCTCTAATTCATTTTTCGTTTACTTTTTCAAAACTCATTTATTTTTATTTTTAAGTTGAAAGGGGGAAAATCTTAAGTAAGGCACCACTAGTAATGTGGAGTTAGGTATACCCACCACCAGGATCACTTACGGGTTTCACATCCCAACATATCTTCCGCATACAACCTGTCAGTTGTTATTTCTTCGACTCTTTTGGAACTTTTGTGTGCCATATTCCTCTTCTTTTCTGGCTATTTTATTTGGGTAATTTCGATTATATCGTACACACTCAAAATTTGTTCCCATTCCTCTTCGGGGGTCAACTTTGAGACCATCATGTTTGTGTCACACAAATATTGTGTGTTCGGCGGTGTCATCCTGGTTGAAATAAGCAGCCATGGTCCAGCAGCGCCAAGATTAGACTAAAGTTAAGTTCAAGTAAATGCATCCTATCGACCCAGGATCTGATGGTCGGTATTCGTCCAGGCACCGTTCTCGCTGGCTTCCCATTTCTTCTGCCACTTCTCCATTAGTCTGTTTCCGCTACCTGAAGTTCTTAGGCAGAGATCAAACTTAGAGATTTTTAATTCCAATTTGATGCTTTGTATCTTCAACTTCATCTCGTCGCAAGTTCTCTTTCCGGTTACACTGTGCACCTGTTTTTTCAAGTACAAGCTGCAGGCCTCTACTGGTTATCCATTCGGTGAGGGTCTTGATGGATTCGTCTGCCACCGCCTTTAGGCCCTTCTTGGTTACTACTATCACCACCAACCTAAGGTTGTCTATCCGATGAAGTATCAACCCCGGTATTCACTATTTCGCCAATTTCTTGGTGACCAGGTTTTAACTTCGACCTTACACATCTGCATCGACTTCATTAACAAGTCTGATGATTGCTGTGCGTAGTTTCTTCTTCTTGTTTTGTTTTAGTTTTTCATCTCGTCTATGGAGTTGTTGTGGTTTTCTTTTGACTTTGATGCATGGTTTCCTGAGGGTGACAATTTCATCGTTCTACCTGTATAACATCTTCTTTCCACCGGTACTCAGTTTCACCAGCTTTCCAGGTTGTTTTGGGTGCATCACTGATGAGGTTTCTTTGAGTATTACCTCGACAGTGCAGCCCAGTCTGCATAGTGGCTATCACGACATGAAGAGTTTCGAAATAAGCTTTATTTTTGAAAAAATAAGATAATATGGAAATAAGTAAATAATGCTATCATATGGAAGCTCTGAAGACGAAATGAATAATTTGATATAGATTTTTGTAAATCGTTATCTCGTTGCATAATGTTTAGATATGTCGAGGGAGTTGAACCATATTACTACTGCGTCGACATAAAACATTTATTGGAAACGGGCGACGAAATGACACATAAATAAAGCACGCTCGAATTGAAACATTTAATTTGTTTCTGGTTTAATGTTGGTGTTAACCACTAAGATATGTGCGGAGGCGGCTTTCCCGTGTATGATTCTCATACATTTTTATGATTCCCTTCGAACATCATACTTTATGAAAGCTGTGTCTTGAATTTTAATATGCGGTCACTTAGTCGGCAATGTATGAACTTTATGTTGTATTTTGCTAGACACAATTCTTGGCATTATCTACACGAGTTGAGCTTTATCAAATTTACGTACCTATTGACTTGCAAATGTAAGAACTGAAGAATAGGTGCAATTAGAGAAAGATATGAAAACATTTCAAAATTCTCATAACTTATTTATGTATCCATCCGTTTTATCGACACTCAAATTTATTTCGAGAAAATTTACTTTAAGCTTACACATAAAAAGCAGTCGTCATTCATTCGAATAAATACTTAGGCACAAAGATTTTTTATTTATTTTGCACAGTTATGGAATGCTTTCTTTATTTTGGAAGATAATAAAGTATACAGCATTTATGTGACTGATTTCTATTTTATTAAAGTAGATCCACACTTTTATGATAGTCGTTTCTCAACTTCTTAGATCGCTCAAGTTACAATACAATTGTTCGGCTTGACATATTGCACGAGCATATTCAATCTTTAAATTTACATATTTTAAAATATTCAAATAAAACGACTTTTTCTATTAACTTTATCTATTTAAATATAAAAAATGTTAAAATATTCGCAGGCTGTTCTTGCTATAAGCCACCTCAAATTAATCAAGTTAACTCTGGAATGGTTAATTGTTTAGCTTTCCAATATTTTACAAAAACGTATAATAGAAACCCTTCGCGTTTTCCCATCCCACTACCTTCTGCATCTTTGTTGACCCTACAGTTGAATGTTATTCGTCACTAATTTGTAGTTTGTAATTTAGTATTTTTGTTACACTTATGTGATTTGAATGCATCGAATTTCCTATAAAGAAACTCTATTAACATTTAAATCAAAAATATAAAAATTAAACTGGTAATTGTTATTTGTTCCATTTTATACAAATCTTATTTGTACCGTCGAATGGGGTAACATTGGCCCAATTTTATACAAATTATTTGAAATATTTAGTAAGAAATTATATAGCAACAACTGTACAAGGCATCTAATATTTTTTAATTTATTGGTAGGGGTATATCTATATGTTTTAAAGTTCAATTTATTTTTTTCATATCACAATTGCGAAAAAAAATTGTTTTTGAAGTGGGCCAAAGTTACCTTGACATGGGGTAACTTTAGCCCAAACATGTTTTTCGGGGCTTGTGTTAAAGATAGTCTAAAATAAAAGCTAAAAATTGATTCTGTAAACAACTAGACCCTGTAGGTAATTAAAAAAAAACAGTTTTATGTGATTAGTAAGAAAAATATAGAGAAAACGGTCAAGCAAACTGCATTTTAAAGAAAACTTTAGAAATTGTAATATTTATTTAAAACAAATATTCTAAATAGGTACCTAGTTTTTTAAAACATAGTAAAAAGAAAATATTTTTAATTTAAACGCAAACTCTTCTTCCTATATAATTTTTCTATTTCTTTCCCAAAAAATAACTGCAGCTCAAACATAATTATCGAGCTCCGGGACTTTATATTGATTTCTTTTGGAAACCATTATGGGTTCTGGTATTTTGTCAATAACATCATCCCAGCTGTAATTGATAGCATCTTATTTTGGGGCCACCTTCAAAATTTCAGGCTCTTCTCTAGACAGTCAACTGTTGGCCATTGTTCTGAAATAGCAATAACTTTGCCAGGGTATTTATTTCCGTTAAACAAATTCACAACAAAGTCGCCGATGCTTAATCCATTGGGATTTATCCTCAATTTCGGGGTTTCTTGGACCACTTCTATCACTTCTTCCAAGTCAGAATATGTCTCACTTTTTTCATCAGAATTTAAATTGATTTTAGCTTGGGCCAATGTTGCCCCAATATCTGGGCCAATGTTACCTTATCTTGGTTATTCATTCGTCACAGACAACCGGATTATAATTAATTTGAAAAATCTTGATAAATCACCTAATTACTAACTTAAAATAAGATATTAATGCTTACTGTGTTGTTCTTAATTTTAAAAATTGCGTTTGAGGAAGAAGTTGCCACGTGTCGATTACCGATGAATAACTCGATTGACGATTTCACGACCTAAACGAGAAAGCAGACAGCAAGTACTGTTCCAATTTGTGGTTCCCCGAATTTTTGCGGTCTTCTCCTATCTGCTGACGCAAAACTTAAAAAATTATCGTTGCATTTACGATCTCTATACTACAAACAAACATTTTTTGTCAGGTGGCCAATGTTGTCCTTAAAGGGCCAATGTTGCCCCATCGTACGGTATATCAGCACTGCAGGCCTAGCAGGCCCATGGCTTTTTTGGTCACTTTATTCCATTCTGTCCTATCTCGAGCGCATGCTTTCCAATCTTCCAAATCAATTTCGTTTAGATCTTCCAGTACTTCATTCCTCTTCTTTTGTGCCTTCGAACTTCATATTCCAAATATCATTTGGAGTTCTGTTTTCGCTCATTCTCACTATAGTATGCCCCAACCAACGCAGTTTCTGTGCTTTGACATATAACTCGGCTAATTCTCGATTTGGGTTTTTTAAAACTTTAAGGTTTTATCTCTCACCTTTATATTTATGAATTTCGGCTCTTCAAATTTTTTGTCATTCAATGTCATATACTTCGTTTTATCTTCATTTACTTCCAAGCAGATTTTTTTAGCCGCCTCTAATGACCTCTGTATAGTCTCTTCCAGCTCCTTCTTTGTGCGTGTCCGACCCCGAAGTCTATGTTTTATGCATGTGACAAGTATTTTGTAGCTGACATCCAATAGTGCAATTCCTCTATAATTCCTAATTTTTGTGAATCGGACAAAAAATTAGTGCTAACTTCCAGGTTCGGGCATTTTTTCTTCCCTCCAGATTTTCTGGATCATAGCAATGACAATTTTATGCAGTTTTTCTCCACCATATTTTAGCATTTCCGCCCGTATACCATCTTCTCCTGCACTTCTATTGTTTTTCAGTTTCGATATCACTTCTCTTACCTCCTCTTCCGTTGGCTCTTCCTCTTTATCGTCACTTTCATCATATTCTTCCACAACCATGTGTTCTGTCTCCTCTTCTTGACGTTCTATTTTATTTAGTATTCTGCCCATCTTCTTGCTACTCCTTTTGATTCAACTAATGTACCATCTTTACTTTTACAAAACGTTGTGCTTGATTGGAAACCTTGCTTTATTCTTTTTATTCCTCTCTAGAAATTTCTTATCTCTCTGTTATTATACTTCTCTTCTATCTCGTCTAGTTTCTTCAGTTGATGTTCTCTTTTCTTTTCTCTTATTATCCTTTTACACTCTCTCCTATGTCTTTCATATGATGGCCGCTTTGTTTCTTCAGTTCGATTAGTCAAAAACATTTGTCTTGTTTTTTCTCTTTTATTTATTTATTTATTTCATTTTGGCATTGGTCATCATACCATTCCTTTTCTTACTTTCTAGTTTTCACATAGTTGCTCCAATTATATTTCCTTCTATTGTTGATAGAATATGGTCTACATTTTGCTGTACTTCTGATTCTTCTAATATCTTTTCCATTTCTTCTCGATACTTTCTTCTTTGTTCTTCAGTTTTGAGTTGTATTTGCATCGTATTTATTTTCGCCTTTACTTGTTTTCTTATATTCTCATTATTCGGTATAATTGTTGTCATTTTCACTACACTACCATACGGTGATCTGAATCCAAATCTTATTTACAACTTCAAAATTTTTATGAGATCAAGTTTTAGTGTTTTATTCTGTAGGAGCTGAAATTGTTTCATCTGATTTTTATCGTCAATTTTGGAATATAACAATACATCTTCTCTTCTTCAGGTGCCTATCCGATTTCGGATGTTAGCGATCCTCCTGGCTAAGCCAAGAAGACTTTAATAGGGAAATGTTAATGGGGTGGTTTCCCGTTGCCTTCCCCATAGTCCACAGATCGATTTTGGACTTTTTAGATCACAGCACATATCCGACGCAATCAGGATTAGAACCGCGGTTTCCCGCTCTTTAGTCTATCCGTGTTTGATTTACGCCAGACTGCTGGTCTGACAATACATAGAGGGAACAAATTTTCTGCAAACTTTTAAATTCGACAAATTTTGCGCTTCCTGGTGGGCCAGGTAATCACTACCTTATAATAATATCATTCGCATTATCAGGTTTCCATAACACAACTTGAGCGGTTTTGACAAACTTTTTAAATACCTGCACTTTAACTAACGATTTTTCGGATGTGGATTGCCTTTTATTTTGTCGTACAAAATCATTAAACTGATAGAAGATTTATCGCTGACCGATGTTTCATGCATGGACTGTTTAGTAGCAAAAATTAAATTTGGATGCCCGAAAGATTTACAAGATCAAATAGGATGTTTTGTAATAAATCACCAATCTACTTTGAACTGTTTAGCCATGCTACCAGAAGGGCATGATTCACCAATTATTTGAACGACAACTAATAGCCAGTTTCATAAAAGTCTTGATCAGCCGACCGGCCGACCCTGATCTCCGATCACGTTGATCCGAGAGTCAAAATTCGACGGGTTTCATAAAGCATTCTCAGGTTAAAATCACGTAACGCAATGTCACTAGATTGGTGATTCAATGTTACTAGATTTTTCTAGTAACATTGCAGTAACATTTGACTTTATACTAACTTTATGTTTATTTACATTGATCTGACAGTGTAAATTTTAAATTGAATAATACAATTTTAAATAAATGAATCAAAACGTTAAACTGTTATTATAAAATTGGAAAGTGATAAGGATAAATATATCCTTATCATCATTAATTTTTGTAGTTATTGTATAATTTGTAATTTTCCTTGCTAAAATTTAAAAATATATTAGAAATTACACTACAATATTATAATTAAAATTATAATATGTACTTTAATAAACTCAAAGATTTCAATAATTTGTGTACCTATTAAAATCGAAATGGAATGTTTACATTAGTAAAATGTTAGGTTAGAAATCTCTGATCAAATGCTTGATTCTAGAATCAAGCGCTTGATCCTAGAAATTTGGGTGATCAAGATTTGACAGCTGATCAAGTGTTGACAAACCTTTATGAAACTCAAATGTGCACTTAACAGACGATCACCGGTTGATCAGCTGATCAAAAGTTTTATGATATGGAAATTGCTGCGACCGGTGTTTATGATTTATAGGATGTCCCTGCTTGTTGAATGTTGTATTTCTTTGCATTTATTAGATTAATTTTGTTTGACAGATTGTCTTCACTTTTTAGTCCTGATGATGATGGTTATTAAATAAAACCGAAACTTCGACCGGCAATTTAATTGCTTAATGAAGGCAATTCCAATATCATGTGATTCTTTTTTCCCTATTTAGTAGTTTAGTTGTAAAAAGGCTTTTTCCCGCGTGGGGGGGGGGAATATCGGACCGCAATGCCACAACCATACCAATCTAATAGAAGATCAGGTAATTTGAAATTAATGTTTTCTGTCTCTAGCCTTTGACGATTCAACGCCAAGGCAGGAGGTCCTTACATGATGCTGTATCATCCGGTAGATAAACCCTGGCAATTTAATAAGATTATGATTCCTCCCTTGGTCTTTGGAAATTATTTTCTTTCCATACAGCTTTCCATATCTAGGTAGCTTTGTCCTATTCATCACGTATGGGAAATTTAAAATTTTAAAAATAGAAATTTTTTTAATCATAATTTTTCAATGAAAGGGAAATTAATTTTTTTGGTACTTTCATCTCGAAATTGCAACAGGTGGTGATGAGATAGAACTGAAAATTGGAATAAAATTTGAAAGTACCCCAACACTAAGATGACATAACCAGCTATGACTTCTTTTATATTTCTCCTTTGTGCACTTTTAGAAATTTCTTAAAATATTGTGGGAAATTCAATAATGAAAAATTCTTAGTTAAATTTCAAAAACTTTAACTTTGAATGTCTTTCTATTATTACATCACTAACCTGTATTGTCCAATTTTTGTTTTATCCAAATTCCATTTGCATACTTGGACATCATCACCCTGTGTATTCCTAATATGAAGGTTCGTTCGGATTTTCCCAATTTCCACAAAGAAAACTATTTTTTTCATAATGTTTATTACTATTCTCATTTTATATTGACATACATCGCAGATATTTGCATTGTATTTAGAACTATAAACTTGCATAATTCATTGCGAGTCATTCAAATTAATATTACGCATAGTTGGGGAGGGGGTCGCCGTTAGCAGTTTGTTAAATAAAGTTTATTCTGAGGGTTAGCAATTTTTTAACGTTATAATGTAAACATTTAATTGTTATAAGATTAAAATAATTTCAAGAGTTAAAGTGCATAAGTATGAAATCAGGTGATCGGCTTCCGATGGAGATAACAAAGGTATGGCTTATATATTTTCTTAATACTGTAAATTATTTTACTCTGAATATATTTCGTAATTTATTATTATAATTTTAAGACATGTAAACCACATCGCGTTAAACTAACGACTCTTGAAAATTTGAAACATCTTCCTAATCAAAGTTGGGTCAGCAGTGTCATGTAGTGCTAATTCTCTTATTCCCTAATGGCAAGTAAGTGACTTGACCAATGATGGATGATATAGGATTAACTTGTAACCTAGATTATAATTTAGATTTTAATCTTCTAAGTATTTTGAAATGTTCGGTATTTGCTTCTAGTAAATTGATTTATTTTAAAATAAAAGTATATAATAATTTCTATTACGAGTACAATAAATAATATCCTATTTATTTTAGTCTATTTTAGTTAATTTATACAATATAGTTAGAGAAATTAAAATTATGTTTGGTGGATATGTATAATTCCTATCAATATTTTAGTTAACGATTTAAATAAAGTATTTAATTTTATTCTATGATCGGCAGTCGAATAAATCATATCCCGACAGGATAGGAAGCGGGGAATCGCAGTTGCTCACACAATTAATCGCTTCTTTTTCAAAAAAGTTTTACCGTATTTTTAGAAATAATTAAAAAAAATATCCGATTGTAGTCTGTGATAGAAATATTTAAATATTTAGCTAAAATTGAGACGAGATGTAAGATATAGCAAATTAAGTGTAATTAAGTAAACTTTTTGTAGTAGGTTTGTTTAAATAATTAAAAGGGCTAAAATAATTTATTAGGCTTCTTTTTTAAGCACGCAACTTAATCAATTTGTAAATAATTGTACTTTTAACAAAGGTTGATTGACAATATCTCCCTTGAATCTAAATTTGTAAAAATGTTTTGTTCTTCTAGTAATTCGTATATTGTGTCTACATATACATATACAATCAAAATATGAATACAATATTACATGCATGGTACAGGCGTGCAATGCTAATCTGCATGGTGAACGTTCTCAATCAGTTTGCGTGACAGTTGCTCGGTTCACCCCTATAAAATATACATATAGATTCATAGCCTTGTTGCATCTTTGGTCGCATTTCCATACACAGGCAACCCCTTGTCAATCATTTGTGTTCGCTGACGGTGTTACTTTTAAATATATTTGGCCAAAATTGTTTTTATTTTGAATTTAAAGTGGGTGTTTTGTATGACATGATGGATGCGTGTTTCGAAATCTCGTTTTCTTATGTTATTTCGGTTTTTGATTTAAATTTTCAAACGCTTTTTCTCTCGGGGCTATATTGACATGTTGTTCTACAAATGGCATTTGTTATCTTAACTATTTGACAGTTCCTAAAATAAACATAATATGTAACAAAGATTGGCTTTACAAATAAGTCCTTTTAAGCTGCTGTATTTTGACTAGTTCACCTTTATCACTTTAATAATAGAAGCAAACAAATATTTAAACAGTCAACCTTAAGATGGTTTCAATATGGAGAATTCTCATTTTTTTTTTAAATATATATTTATTATATAAAAATTTTAAAACTAAAACAATTGCCGATAATAAATTACATCAGCTGTCAAAAAATATAATCTGACATGTCAGAAGTTCGTATTTTTGACATTATAATATACAAAATCATAATTCGTAAGTAATGTTTGCACTGCGGTACTGCAATTCCAAAAATATAGTAATTAGAGATACTTAAATCAAAAATTTTACGAGCTCTACTTTAACGACATAATCATTCCCTAAGAAGTAGAGGATTTACAAAACATTGATGCTAATAATGTTTCAAGTAATTTATGAGATGACTTCATTAAAATATTCTCTAGTCCAGTTTAAATCCTACATCAGGAACGATCATAATTTACTCTGTCCGACGTTAATCCTTTTAGAGAGCAGTTTTAATTACATGTATTCCCCGTGGTGAAGTAGAGCGCCATTGGAACTGTTTCAACTACAAGTATTATAATTGCGCCAGTAACGAACAAAACTGGACTACGAGTTTAGACGTAAACGGCTTAATGTCTAAAATCTAAAATAATACGTTCATCAGTTTCATCCTTGGGAGATTTGACGATATACTTAAAATATAACTAATTTTAAAATTTAATCCATGCTGAATTTATAGCTCAGCCCGAAGCGGTTTACAAACAAACCCTTATCATATAATATTATAAGAGATCGTAAATATACTGCGTAAAGATCAAATGGAATATCAAACGAAATTGTATTGTTAATAATGCTCTGTGACATAAACATGGTTATTACATAAGACGCTTTCAAATTTGTAAGATTAATTTAGATAATGCATTCCTAATTCTGAAGGTTTACAAGATTTTACAACTTCACTTCAAAGCCATTTTACCATATTAAAATAATTTTACAAATATCACCAGTACAATCGTACCAACTCAAAATTTATACTATCTAAACGTTTTATTGTTTTTCCTTTTTTATATCCACTTAGGGTAGTTAATCTCTGCAAAGGGTATCAAAAACATAGACCATCGCTATAAACTTATAACTCTGCAAGTAAGTTGATGGCCATCATTTCGTTTTGTTTTAATTGCTCGTCAAAATTTGATTACAGGAAGCTTCTTTATACCCTTACAGTTTCGTGCTTGCTATTTATCTGTGTCACTTTTCTCGGCTACTGCTCTTAATACACTAACTACTCTCAACAGAAATGTTTAATTTACGTCATAATTTTTATTTTATATTTCAAATCTACTAAATCATTTCAAATTGCTTTTATACACTCAATTAAATTTTTATTCAAATTTTTTACTAATTTGATCATTCTTCAAGTACACAGAACATAAACTTCGCAACAAAATTATTATTTTTCTTCTATTCGCAATTTCAAGCGAAGGGAATGTCTCCAGCCCCCTCCTTCATTTCGATTTTTTCCTTTTTTTCGTTTGCGCCTAAATAACTTTTAAGATATTAAGGTACGAATGTTGATAGTCAGCATGCAAATATGTATCGACAACCGGAATGCGAAAAACAAGCAAGAGGATGATGAGACGGAGAAGTATGATATCTCACCGTCCCATACAACGCTGGAGGTTCAACACCCGACTCAAAAAATTCGGACCAGGATGAAACCAATTTCACACTAGTATCTAGAAGAAAACCTAGAAGACGGAAGGAAATAACGTTTAATCCGACGATGTCCGCTATTGGGGTGGTTCCGCCGAGAAGCGACAGAAAGCGAGTGAGAACCCCGGCATTGGTAATGAAGACTAGCCCAACTCTATCTTATGAGGAAGCACTAAGGGAACTAAAAAACACCGTCATCCAAAATCAAAAGGCATGTGAAGCCATCCGGGCCGTCAAAGCCACACGAGCAGGAGATGTGCTGATAGAGCTGGTCAAAGGGAAACGTCCCCAACAGCTCAGAGAGGAGCTCATCAAGAATAACAAAGATTTAAACTTCAAGGATCTTTCAAGAAAAATGTCCATTGAGATAAGAAATCTCGACTTTTTAATGGACAGTGAGAAGGTGAAGGAAGCAATCACAAGATAGTCTGACACGATGATCAGGTGCTACTTAAGTCCCTGATAACCACACCGGAAAAAAACAAAGTGGCAGTCCTCGAGGTGGAGATGGAGGCAGCCAAACGACTGCTATTAACCCCGAACGTCAAGATTGGATTTAACATAATTATGCAAGATTAGAAATCATACGAAATGCGGAAGGTGCTGGTCGAAAGGGCACGCCCAACCGACTTGCAGGGACCTGGATAGGTCAAAAATGTGCTGGAGGTGCTGCCGTGAAGGTCACTTCGCAGCGGTATGCACCGGTGAGTACCACTGCGTTGACTGCGGGGTGGATGGCCATAGCGCGGGCAACTGGCGTTGCCGAGGGAGCCAAAAGCAGTAGAAACTACGTCGGATGGTCCTTGGCTGTCGTAACCGTCGCGGCAATAGGATAGGAGAGCCGAATTCATGGTTCTCCCAACATCAAGGAATCTTATAACAAATATTATATAAAACAATAGTCCCGAAAGGGCAGGATTACCATCTTAATCCCTCTTAGCTGTGAATGTAATGCCCAGCGGCGGTTTCCTTGCAGCTAAGGGGGCTGCGGGGGGAGGTTTTAGTCAGTGAAGTCTGACACTACCGTAACAGATTGTGGCGGTGTCTTAGACGAAATTTCCTTCTCCCAGCAGAATGTATACCCGCACTATTTATGCTTGCCAAGCAAGCAATGCTTGGGAATCACGGGGGCGATGTCCACGACACCCACCGCAGACATGGAGACTCTTGGGACTCCCAACCACTACACTTAGTGGTGGAAATGGAGGCCCAACTGGCAGCCTACAGGCTAACCATAAATGATCAGGGGGTGATGACTCCAAGGGGAGGATATCACACCATGATCAATCAGAACTCGCACTGTAAGGGACTCCAAAAACCTTTTAGAGTAGAAATACCTGGGAGGGAAGAATTGACGCAAAAACTTTATATACCGTATTTTCAAATAAGAATCCTTGGCCAAACGTCAAGAAATCGAACTATTTTTAAAACAGATGGTGACTGGGGATGAAAAATGAGTTACATACGACAATCCTGTGTGAAAACGATCGTGGTCGATGAGCGGCGAAGCTACCCAAACGGTGGTCAATCCAGAATTGACGACCAGGAAGGCTGTGCTTTGTGTTTGGTGGGATCGGTAAGGAATCATCCACTATGAGCTGCTCCCGTCGGGCCAGACACTCAATTCGAACTTGTACTGTCAGCAATTGGACCGGTTGAAGCTGGCGATTGGCCATAAGCGACCATAATTGTCCAAAATATGAGAGGGGAATCATGAAATTATCATCAGAATGGCAACGAATTATCGAACAAAATGACGCATATTTGGCTCAAATCAAATGATTGTAACCGTGTTAAATAAAGCATCAGAGAAACGCCAAAATAATAGATTACTTTTTCCCCAACCTAATATATAACCATAAAAATTTAAAAACAATTTTAAATTAATGAATAGTTTTTGTCAAGTTCGATTTTATAGAAAAAAAGGGGGTCTTTGACTTGTGATTATCGGACACTTCTGTGGGAAGGCCAAAGATTATAATCAAAGGTTGGAAAAAATTTCGGACGTCTATTATGAGCGACCCCTAATAACATATTATTGGAAATTTTGCATCAAAATAGCTTAGATCATTTGTATCTTGCTTATAAATGTTTTGTATCTCTTTTATTTTCCCAATTACCCAAATAGTTTTCGAGGAAGTCAGAAAAGACCTCCATGAATCCTGAAATACTAACGAATGTAAATTTAAATTTTTTTGAATTGCATGAGCAAAAGAATTTAAATAATCTACCAAAATTTTTCACTCCATTGCTGTGGCTTAGTTTAAGTCTATTGGAAAGCTGAAAATACATTATTAATATAATTTCCATAATTCGTAATTTATTAAAAATAAAACTTATTTATTTTCACGAATTAATAATAAACCAATTTTTAATAAGTCTATTATATTATCAAAAAATGGCTTATATCTATGAATATAGAGATTTGAAAAAAATTATGAGCTTCTCAGAAACTATTTTGGCACAAACAAAAATAAGGCAAGTACAAATAATGTGATTCAAATTAATGATTTATACTTTTTTGAATCAAACATTTTGGCAAAAAAATACATAATAACTTTCGACGAAATCTCTAATTTCCCCACAGCGTGTGAATATTAATAGGAGGGTCGAGCTAAGAAATTCTGTGAGGTTAGCGATTTGAACCCAGAAAATCCGCTCCGAAATTCAACCAGCGATTAGATAACTCCACTGCTGTGGTGTAGTTTTAGCCCATTATATTATCTAAAAATGGCGAAAAAATATGAATATAGAAATTTGAAAGGAATTTTGAATTTCTCAAAAACTATTTTGGCAAAAACAAAAATAAAGTAAATACGAGTAAATACAAATGTGATCGAAACGATTTACACTTTTTTGAATCAAGAATTTCCAAAAAATTTGTCAAAAACTGCCAAAATGTTTTCAGCCCGCCCAGTTATGTTTTGAAATATCTCAAAAACTTTTGGATACGAACGAAAATAAAAGAATGTACAAAATTAGGTACAAACGATCGAAGCTAATGATGGAATAAAATTGGAAATTGTAACAAAGCAGGAAAATTTTTATCTGAGCAATACACGAATTAAATAAAATTTCTTGATTTATTCGGAAATCATTTGAGAAATTATTTTTGGATACTTTTTAAATGGATATAGTAGCACTATTTTCCATTTTTTTCAAAAATATTTCCAATTTGACTCGACATAATTATTTCGCTTTAATAATGCGCCTGAATGGATTAAAATAATTGATATGGTTTACGATAAGTCATCCATTTCTCCATTCACAACTGAAAATGTAGAAGAGCGAAATGAGAAAACTTACGTATTCTTAAAATATAACAAACGCAGAATAACCAAGAAAAATGAGAAGCATGGTTCCGATGGAGAGAAGTGATAGTCAGGGTGTTTGGATTTTCATTTGGATAGTTACGATAGGTTTGCTAGTTGCACTGTCGTGTATTGCTCAAAATATTATTATTGCTGACTTGATTGTATGAATATACAGGGTGTGGTATATGAACCAGAAATGAAATGCGAAGTACAAGAGTATTAACGACCACTAAAAGTTGAAGAAGGAAATTTATGAAATTTGTAGTAGAAATAAGATGACTATAATAAGTTTTAGTATTTTAGTCAAGTTGTTTGAATATGAAATAAAGGGTTAGATGTTATTGCGATACAAATCTTGTTTATTATTACCCAGAAATAGATAAAGAAAATAGTTAAGAAGCTATTTAAAAGTTTGGTTATGATCTGTAATCTTAGTGTAAGAGATGAAAATGTAACGGTTTGATGATTTTAGTATATCTTTTATTTTATCTTTAAGGTTTGTATAGGGTGATAAGCAGTAATTCTCCCATCTGCTTAGAAATAAATACGCACCATTATATTATTTACAGTAACCGACATTAAAACATTTAATACTTTCATTCACGCTATACCTTCCTTTGCATTAAATTAATAACTTTTTTACGATTGTAACAATTTTCGGTCATTTACATACTACCAATGCGGGCTTAGCTGTTACACTTTTAACGAGTATGCACCCGTTTTCGCGTTTTATAGTTTATACTTTGGTTTAATGCTTTTCCAAATTCTATTGTTGCATTATACAGATTGGGTTATGTTTATATATTCTCATAATTCTCTTTATTATCTGTCATTTTCAGCAAGATTAATGATCGTTGACTACTCAAATTGACGGTTGAATACCAAAAATGTAATACTTTTTATTTGGATTTCGAGTATCTTATTGTAGTGTAGTAAATTTTCCTATTCACTCTCATTCTTATAAATCAATAGGGACAAAAACGCAATATTTAATCACGTGATGCTTATCACACGAGCTCTTGCCAAAAAGTATTTGTTGGTTAGAATAAAATAGAAGCAACTTTTTCATTGTTGTTTTTAATACGGAGACACTGATTAGTGTTTCAATATAGCACACAATCACAGCCCTAAAGCGGAAATGCCACGGAGAATTGTACTCATTACTGACCCAAAAAATACATATGCACCCTATGATTTCAATATTCCCCTGGACAGTGTTAATAATTTATCTCCAAAATTTCTATGCATCAGGATATTATCTCATTTATTTGTACGTTGTTATTCAAATCTAAAACCTTCTGTCGTTAAGAAAAAGAAAAAATAGATAAATGAGTCTTATTGATAGTTGGTATTTGCAATTTGTCTTTGCCATAGATTGTATATCGAGATTACGTGACGAATAAATAACCCATTTATGTTTGTAACAATAAATGTTACACATGAGTTTTTCTTAATTACCTTTAAAGATTCAATAAATTTTCTATCATTTGGTTATAACAAAATAATAACAAGCGAAAGGGTTGAGGGTGACGAGCTTCTCCAGAACCCAGAACTATTAATATGTAAATGAGGTAAATGTGAAAAGTAAAAGTGGCGGACTTAATTTAAATGACCCCTTTTCTGGTGCACAATGCTGATGATTCACCGATGTGTAATTGTCCACTTCCGTCCAGGTTGCAAAGCAAAGATGAAAAATCTGATACCACTGTTGAGTTCACATCGCATAATATTATACGGTTCGTTACTTATACAACTGACTAATTGAAAGATGCACATAACTTGCGTTTTGGTAACTATCGAATATCAGTATCTCCACGCAAAACCAATTTACATTTATTTTGACCACCCTTTAGCATCAAAATATTAACGTGGGAATTTGTGGTTAACCATACAACTAATGAGGCAAAAATTCCGTGCTGCATCCGAATAAATTATAATATTAAATAGATTCAATAAGATAATCGCAGGTATGAATTAATTTGTAATGATTAAGGGTGAGCATTATCGTGCGAACACAAATAATATTTTATAAATTGGCGTTTACAACGATTTAACCCAAATGGTTTTCTAATTGACAATTGTTTAATATAAAATAATATTAATTTGGTTCACGAAACCTTGTGGTATGGTATGGGCAAATTACCCTTAATATCTACAATCCACAAATATTCCCATTTATTTTTGAGCTTATCATGTTAACTACCGGAATTGCTTAATGATGTTTAGAGAATTTCGACAAATTTGTTTGGACGGTTAGCTTTCTAAAGTGGGGTTATAGTTGTGGTGTTCGTGTGTGTAACGCAAAATTTAATTTTTCTTATAAACCCAATTAAGAGCCCTTTACATTGTGAAATACAATAAGATGACCTCGCTAACCCTTTCACCATAAATTTAACTAGAATATTGTCGTGGACTGTGAACCCTACAATAATCGGGTTTTATGTCGCACCGTTGTTATGTGCCATTAAAATCACCTACAACAATCAATTCTAATTGCATTGCCCTATAAAGATGCGCGTACACGTTGTATAAAGATCTCCCGCTGATGCAGTTACTCTTTAAGGGCCTCTTAGCTCGCCAGGGCGCAGCTTGTGCAATTAACCTAACCTATAAACCTATCTTTGTTATTGCCTTACGTCTTAATAACAACTAAATTATAAACGTGCTTCATACATGCAAAACATAAAACTTAATATTTATAATTGCAAAAATAACACTATTCCATTGCTACCTTGCTAAAATACTAAAATACTAGAATTTTAACAAACCGGTCCTGTATTAGTACTATGCAACAAGGAACTCACGACTATCTTTCGAAAATTTTACAATGCAGTTGAAAAATGATGTTTTTCCCGATCTAACAACTCAACAATAATTAATTTTGATTGCGACAATTCTAAGAAACTATTGATTTCCAATCCACATAATATCAGAATTTGGACTATAGACCAGGAGACAGACAGAGACAGAGTAAGGGTCTAACCTTCGCATCGCTAGTCTCTGTGCTTCGGAAGGCACGTGGTGGTCCTCCTGGGTAAATTCACATCTACAGGCCAACCCAGCAAGCTATCTACCAGATATTTAACAATTATATGGCAGTGCCAAGGAAACTTGACACAGTCAAAAGAAGTTAAGGAAGAAGAATATTAGAATTATAGAAAAAGAATTCATGTTTCCTAGTTACGCTACTGTTAAATCTTGTATAAAGTTTACTAAATAAGCATTCGCCTGTACTTCGAATTATAATTAAACATAGCGAACAATAATATTATTATGCAAAATCAGTTAATTACGTTTATAATTATAGCTTAATCATTACAATTGTTGATTGTATCGGCTAATAACTTATTTTAATTACATATTTTGTAAGTACAATTGAATTTACCCATAAAGAATTTGTTTTTAAATAATTTACAATTATATGCTATGGGTAATTTCAATTGCAAGCAATGTTGTGGTCGCGTTTTTTTATATATTATGTTTTGCAATGTTGTATAATATACATACAATTTGAGTTCAAGATGTCAAATCTCGTTTTATAGATCGTTAAACTGAACACTTTTGAAAATTAAAAATAAAGTCACTTCCACTTACAATAATATTATATCAGACATTAATGGAATAATTTTGAAAATACTATATATTCAAAGTTAGTGTCAACAGTGATTTGTCAGGATTTACAAGTAGTATACTACACAGACAAGTTGATGATTGATAGCATTTCAAGTTCATTTCGCCCTACGAAACATTCTATCAAAGCACGTATTCTAGAATCATTCATTCAATGTAGTAATTGCATTGACTCACGCGTATAAGATTTTGCCATTTAATTTAAAGTCTGAATCCATTACCTATCTCCCTAACTATATGATGTAGTTATTATTAAAACTCATTATATTAGCTTTCACAGCTTAGAATTGCAATTAGGATTTATAGATAAGCTTTTATTCAGGTGTTACTTATTTGAAATTTATTCCAAAATTATGATCGCTACTTGTCAAAAATACTGATCAAAATAATTTAACTAATATTTATTATTAACAAGTCGCTAATCTCATCTAATACTTTAAGCATCAAAAATTTAGCAGATGCATCTGTAAAATGTTCACTTAACTATTATTTAATTTGGGGGAAGAATCTATTGTGCGGAAGAATAACCCTTTATTGTTAACAGTTGTCGATTTAATTCAGCTTTTTTAGTGAATCCTGGCCAATTTTCACTCAATTAATTCTTTTCTAAATTCTTAAGAAAATTGCTTCGAGTGCATTGTGTTAATTTAACGAAAGGGTTTTACAAAATATATTTTTATGGTTTAGTTGAAGTTTATATTGTCTTTAACTGGCACTCAAATTCAGGGCTCGGTTCTAAGTAAGAAGTAATTCGCGCCAGTAAACATATCGCAATTTACAGATAAAAAGTCGCTTCAGTATACAATTTCAGGTTCAGGTCTGGGTCAAAAATGCTATAAAATAAATACATTCTCATCTATCACAATGATAGGTGACAAGTATGTTGCAGTACAGAGCAAAGAATGCATTTTTACATTATTGCAGTAGTAAAAGTTAACAACTTGCCTATGGCGGCGGTTACTTCTTCAATCTTTTCAGAAGCTAAGTGTTTTCCAGGTACTTTGTTATATCGATATTATGGAATTAACGTCACTGTCCTCTTTAAGATCTTATTTACAATAAATTATACATTTATTATTTATTCAAATTTTTTTACAATTTTATTACTTTTTTATAACCCACCAAGCCATTTTATTCCACTTTTTTGACATCATTATGGGGACATATACGCACCACTTAAGAAATAATTACTTTCTGTCTCTTTGTACTCTAAAAACGGTTACTCAAAGATCTTGAAGAATTTTAAGAACCCCTCAGACTTTGGGTACCGCTCAATAATTTTGGCCGGATTTTTTCTGAACATTTGTGATCATTTCAAATATAATTGCTGCAGTTTTGTTAACTCTAGTCAAAACAATCCATTGTGTTAGTTTATTTATTCACTTCTGCAGTGTTAAATTTTAATCAAATTTATAGGTTATAGTATCACTTTTTTTCTATGACGAAACATTCGTGCACCTTAGATATTTTTGACGTGAATACGTCTATAAAATCGGTAGCATGTTAAAAAATTTAATAAAACTATGTAACGAAAAATGTGTGTTTGTACGAAAAGTATACCCCGCATGTTGAAAAATTTAATAAAAATATGTAACGAAATATGTAACGAACAATGTGTTCGACGTTAGTTCGCTCCTATTGGACGGAGACTTTTGAGACCCGACTGCTGTTAGTCGCACGTTAAAAACGTTGGTCACGAGGGAAGTCAAAGCGCATCACGACACCGATGGGCAGAAAACTAATATAAAACTTATTTGCACCAGATCTGTTTTTATTTGCGCCAAATCTGTTTCCATTTGCTCCAAATAATACTGTAAAAGGTATAGAATTAACTGACACTCTGATATTTATATAATATTAACCATAATATGCAATATCAATCATATAAGTTATGCACTATTTTAACGTTAGAGGCACTACGGTCGAGCTTTCTTGCTCCATTCCAGTCCTTGCAGGATCTTGCCAAGAAACCTTGGTGTTACGTAATTGCACGTAAAGTTACATCATCAGGTTTATTCCAACCAGTCAAGAAACCGTACATTGTTGATTATCCTACCAAAGCAACCTCCACTTGTTAAGTTAATATGACGTAACATCATCAAATGTACAGGTAGTTTGGTGTAGTGGTTAGGAACTCAATCACAGGAGTTTGGTAGTTATTAAAATTCTTATAATTTTAATTTACAGGTAGCGGTTCTAAATTCCCTTCAAATTTAAAGTTACTGGGAAATATATCAGTTCTATGGGGATACAACAGCTTGTACATTTGCAATATTGTTATTTCTGCTGCCCCCGTAACTTGATGCACTTGGTTACGAGTTCTTCTATGAGTCGACGAAGAAGCCTGTGTTGCCATATATATTGCAACGGCTACAATAGAAATTATGGACCGATTCCCTATCTCTTCCAGATTTTCAACTTTCGTAACACCACTAGCACCGCTAATTTCATTCATTGTGCGAGGAATCTGCGCATTCATGCATGCAAGGAACAAGCACGCTGCTGCATATCCTTTACAACTACGACTCTTATAATTTTTACCCTTCACAGCCTTTGAGAAGAGTAAATTGGCAGCATTGATAATTGACTTCGTACGACTTAGCTTATCGGCATAAAGAGAAATGTAGTTCTTTGCTCTGGATAGAATCCGATCGGCTACACTCATAACCGTCTTCGTATTGTAAGTTTTTCCACCTTTCGCCACGGTTCCATCTGTTTTAGTCATTGGATAGAAATGCTCCATCATCAAATCGTAAAGCGGGTAAATGTAATTTGGTTTTGACTAACCAATACGCGAAGAATTGCTGTTTGAGTTATTGGAGCTGTCGTTATTGTAGTTGCGACATTCGTTACCCTCGCTAATCATTCGATCTCCTACAATCGTGCCGCATTCGGGACAAATCGAGTCCATTCCATTCTTCAGTCTTCAATCAGCGTTGTATTGGGATGTTCTGGGCAGAACAGTTTATTATTTGTTTTAGCCATTGTTATTGATACTTTGAAATTTAAAATCATATCTTGAGAAAGATATCGTTGCCCTTCATAGGATACTTTATACGTTAATCCGTTGAAACGTTGAACTCTTTAACCGTTGATCAGTCAAGCTAGGGATGGACCATAGTCAATATTTTTGTTTGTAAAATTCATCTATAGAAAATACCCCCAGAGCTAGAAATAGCACACAGGGGGGGGGGCGTTATCGTTCTAATTGGTTGGGTATGTACAAACTAGTATAAATAATCCAATATAATAATTTGCTAGTAAGTTCCTCCTCCGTGTCATTTATAGACGAGCCTCTGATTGGTTCGTTCATTACCAACCTAAAAAAAATCGGGATCCTTCGGATCCGAAGCTATGTTCAGGAACATGGCCGTATTGTTTTCGTGAATACATCGTCCCGGGATACCCATTTTCGCCCCCGTCTACCGATAGGATAACATAACATTCAAAAATTTAATTAAATATGTATCTATCTATATGAATCGCTGATTGCAGAAAGGAAAGTACTACAAAATCAACATTTCGAAATACTCGATTTAAAGCTTCTGCTGTGTTTAAAATTGATCTAAAAATTGTATCTTTTTTGTTGTTTCTAAAGCTACATTTAGATCTGAATGAACTTTATGTCGGACAGAATTCTGTCTCTCTTACTGTCTCTTATTTTCCGAGTCTTACGCTTACTGTTTTTTACTGTCCGACATAAAATTCGGTCAGATCTAATCGCACCTTAAAGGATTGTGAAAAAAAATACAATTTGGATTTCAATTTTATTATTTTCGAGTATTTCGAAATGTTGATTTTGTAGTATTTTCCTTTCTGAAATCAGCGATTCATATAGATATAGATACATATTTTAATTAAATTTTTGAATGTTATGTTATCCGATCGGTAGACCGGAGGCGAAAACGGGTATCCCGGGACGACGTATTCACGCAAACCATACGGCCATGTTCCTGAACATAGCCTCGATCCGAAGGATCCCGATTTTTTTTTTTTTTTATTGTCCCCAATTAATATTTACAATCTGTTCGTTCAAACAATAAGTAAATTTGATGTATTGTATATTACATGTAGGAGTGAATCCAATTGTGGTATGATAGGTAAGACACAGACTCAAAATCTCGACGTCAAATCTGAAGGTCTGAACTTTTTTAGTCTATGCACTGTACTGTCACTGGTTAGTTTAACTGCCAGGTTGTTAGAGTGAACACTAAGTCTTTCGAGATGGTTTCTGCTAAAGTTTGTGATTTCATCTTGAACCGAATTCACTTGGAGATCACGCTGAATCAAACTGTTGGGCACATACCATGGTGCATCGACAATCATCCTTAGCACTTTGGACTGGAACCGTTGCAAAATTTCTATATTAGATATGGAAGCTGAGCCCCAAAGTTGTATTCCATATGTCCATATGGGTTTCAATATGGATTTGTAGACTAGCACCTTGTTTTCAAGTGAGAGCCGAGATTTTCTTCCCATCAGTCAGTACATT
This sequence comes from Rhagonycha lutea, assembly GCA_958510855.1. Classification (NCBI taxonomy): domain Eukaryota; kingdom Metazoa; phylum Arthropoda; class Insecta; order Coleoptera; family Cantharidae; genus Rhagonycha; species Rhagonycha lutea. Next base: position 3,603,956 of record OY294042.1, read on the forward strand.
TTTGTGAGTTTGCAGCCAAGCTGTTTTCGTTTGGTAAGTATATGTTTGCTCCACGTGAGTCGTCTATCCAAATGCATTCCAAGATATTTTGCGTCACTACTTTGTGGTAGTTGATGTTTGTTTAGGAAGACCGGTGGACACGTTTTTCTACCCATAGTGTACGTTACTGGGACTGACTTCATCTCATTTACTTTAATGCGCCATTTTTTCAACCATTCTTGAATTTCGTCTAGGTGTCTTTGCAACATTTCCGAGGCAATGGTTGGATTTTGTTGTACGGCCAGTAGGGTGGTGTCATCAGCAAATGTAGCAGTAACTGTATTTTTCATTGTTGGTAAGTCTGCCGTGTATAGGATGTATAAGATCGGACCAAGAACGCTCCCCTGGGGGACCCCAGATTTAATGGGAAATAGACACGTGTGCTCATCGCTACGCTTAACCAGGTAATGTCTCGTTTGCAAATATGACTTTTTTAATCGGTAAATGTTGTGGGGCAAGGATTTTTTTAGTTTATATAGCAAACCATCGTGCCATACATTGTCAAATGCCTGGGATACGTCTAGGAATGCTGCCGCACAGTAGTTTTTGGCTTCTATTGCTTTGTAGATGGTATCTGCAACCCTGTGTACTTGCTCTAATTGTGGAGTGTTGTTGCCTGAACCCAAACTGGTGGTCAGGTATAAGATTTCTCTCTTCTATTATGGGTTTCAGTCTCTGCAGAATCATTTTTTCTAAAAGTTTTGATAATATCGGCAAAAGGCTAATAGGTCTGTATGAGGTTACGTTGTTGGGTGATTTACCTGGTTTGGTTATAAGAATTAGTTGGGCCACTTTCCATTGTATGGGGAAGTATTCCAATCTTATGATGGCATTAAACAATAGTGTTATAAACATGACACTCCCAGACGGTAGTTTTTTGATTAATTCCCCATTTACAAGATCATAACCAGGGGATTTTTTGATATTTAGGTTTCTGTCTATCATATTTCTAACTTATGCTACTTTGAATGGTTTGATTGGGCTTGCCAGCTGGTCAGGTGAGTCTAAAAATGCGTATATTTTGTCCTCTTCTTCTCTAGAAATTTCCGATTCAAATGGTTTGAAGACTTCTGAGAGATGTGTTGCAAATAAATTTGCCTTTTCCATGCTACTTCTTGCCCAGCTACCATCCTTTTTCTTGATTGGTGGATTGCCGTCTTGTGATTTGTTTAAACTTTTTGTCGCTTTCCAAAGAGAATAGTCGGAAGATTCTGTTGCTGATAGATTTTGCAAATAGTTTTGTATAGCCATATTACTGTTTGTTTCTAGCAGGTGCTTTAGTTCTTTTATTGATTTGTTAAGTTTGGACTTATCTTGAGGTGCCTGTGTTCTCTGCCATATCTTCCGTAGCTTGCGTTTTTCGGATACTTTTTGTTTAATAAGTATTTAATAAACAAAGACTTTATTTTTGGCCGGATTTTTTCTGAACATTTGTGATCATTTAAAATTTAATTGCTGTAGTTTTGTTAACTCTAGCCAAAACCATCCATTGTGTTAGTTTATTTTTTCACTTCTGAAGTATTAAATATAAAAAGTTAAATTTTAATAAAATTCATAGGTTATAGTAACACTTTTTTTCTATGATGAAACATTCGTTCACCTTAGATATAGATAACTACTCCTATTTTAAGTATTTTTAAGTTTAATTTCAGTGAACAGATTAGTACTAACATATTTCCACAATTTTAATAACTACAAATTTAATATCTAAATGGTCATAACCATAACCTACAATATAAATTGCAGAGGGTAAATATTTTTCTAAATAATTCTCTTGTGCACTTTTGATTGACATCACATGAGTGGAGAATTACAAAATATAATGTAACTTCATTTAACCTACTGGCCTTCGTATAGATGGAAGATAAAATAAAACACAATAAAAAATTAACCATCAGAACTCAGATGCTACACAAAGTGCGCTATGACAAGTACAAAAGAAAATAAAACATAATAGCAACGTGATATAGAAAATGTTAAATTTTCACGTTAATTTTATCCAGCATCAGAAAGCAATTTGCACTAAAATTTTTTATCAAAATGCTTTTGTGTTTGTTGTTAAGCCAAATATTTCCAAAGTTGTTGCCATTTTTATTTTAACCTTGTCTGCGTTGGTAACGGATACACAGTTGTAAATGCTTGACGCGTTTTTTAAAATCAGTCACATTCCATAATTCATATCAAAAATCAGTAACTCAAAGAATATTGTGAGTAACAAAGTAAATAATTTAAATAAAAAAATAAATATGTACAGTGTCATGCAGGTTTTAAATTTTTTGAATGGGTTATTTGATTAAGATGATCTTTAACTTATGAAGATTAAAATCAAGTCTTAAACTGTATTATGTCAATTATGTGTCACTTTGATTGAAGATCGTTTTCATCTTTATGATACAAAAAGTTACAAATTCAAAAGTTATTTAATAATGCTTTGAATTTTGAAATTCTTTTAGTTGAAAATAAAACTACATTTTTTATAAATAAATTAAGTAAATAAAAATATATTGATTATTTCTCATTTATGTTATTGATAGTATTTAATATTAGTAATATTTTTGAAATGTATATTGTTAAAACCCAATTGCGAATAGCCAAATTGACTAAATCTTCAAATAGACATTGTGATAAATTTTTTTTAAAAGTCTTTCTTAAATGGGACTTAAATCCGCAGTGCAAAACATACAGAAAAATATACAAAACTCACAAATAATATATTGTCGTGATTCAAACTGAAATCCAGCTTCGTATTAGTAATTTGCTTCAGAATAAGGGATGTTTTTACCCATAACGACATGGTCGAGCACAGTTTTGTTGAATGAAGGTCGATTTATGTTACCGCTGACACAAACACACTATTATTGTTGAATGTTAGTGAAATCCAGTGATTTATAAAATTTGTGTGGCAATTTAATCTGAAAAGAAACGAATTTGATTATTTGAATTTAATTTTGGTGCGCAAAATCTTACCTATTTTGAGCTGCAAAAATGGCTTAAGTTTTCGATTTTTCTGTTGGTAATTTGAAGTTTCTAAACAAAGAAAGTGAAGAATGTTGGCGTAGGAGTGTTGGCTGTGACTTGTGAAGCCAACAACAGCGATTTTTGGTGAGGTCCACCATAAATGACTAATTTTCGAGTTTTCTTGGAAAATCCAAGTGATTTTCAACTTGAGTATTAGTGCAAAGTGTCGTCTAAAGTGGACGAGTGTTTTTAGATTGATTTGGAAGTAGAATCTTCGAATTGCGGCGTTTTTGTAAAAACGCACATTGAAAGTTTAATTGACCACATGCGGATGAAAAATTGCCGTTCCGCCATTGATAAATGATCGAATGATTTTTGTAATCACGACAATTACGTGCCTACAACTCAAATGTTTAGAAGAAGGAATTCAAATTCGTTGAAATTTAAATTGAATAATTTTACTCACCTAAATTTGGAGGTTAGTTACACAATTTTTGAGATTGGTTCAAATTGACAGAAATTTGCCAACAAATTCTTTATACGATTACCGATCGTCTTTATCTGGATGTTTTGAGAAGTTTTGCGAAAGTTTCGATGCCACAATTCCATTTTTATGAAAATCACAGCTGTTTAAGGATGCAACAGGTTGCAGAGTGACAGATGTCGAATATAAGAAAACAGCGGTTCCAAAACGTCGACAACGAGTGCCACCGTATTGGTAAATAAAAAACTTTATAATATTGTACACCATTATTTTTATTGTAATTTTATTTGTGTCACACGATTACCCATAAATAGAAACCTGGAGTATTTTGAGTTCGATTTGCAAGTAAATGCAAATACGAAGGGTTTCTATGCTCACAATTTACACCTTAGCGACCAAAACGAATCTGTTCGTGAACAGCCCATGCTAGACCTGTTTTTGCTTAGTTAAATTAAATTTAATTTATGAAAATTAAATTAGTCTTTTTTCACGAAGCTGAGTTTAATTTGTTTTTCATGCAACGAACCGTACCCCAATTCATTTTGTTAGCATTGTCGATAACGACAATAAATTTGATTAAGGCATTTCATACAATTTTGTTCCTCACAAGGAAAATTTCGTTTGAGCAAATTTAGTGCGGCATCAAGGACGTACAATTTGTTTTATTTGGCGACCCGAAGAGAGGAGAAGACGAACCCAGCTCTGTTATTTGTCTCCGCACAGAAATAATATGTGAACCGGCGCATAGCTACCGCGGTACTCTAGGGTGGAGATATTGTCTTGGAGAAAATAAATTTTTATTGTTGAAGGGTCGTAGGAAATATCTCTACAATATTATTATATCTTTTGTATATAATAATTAGTTTAGTTTAAGTTTTCCCAAAATCAACAACGGTCAAAACAACGACCTAATGCAAACAATATGGTCCTATAGGATATCATCTCAAAAAACGAGAAACTTGAAGATGAAAATTAAAAATTTTACGAATCTGCAAATGAAACTGCCCCAAAAGGCCGAGATTCCTTGAAGCAATCGCCCAAAAATTTTCTAAACAGCATCAGGTTTTTGAAAATTTTAGTCTAAAAATAATAGCAGAATATTTACATTCCAGAAATAATTTTATTTGACTAATTTTTGACAAGTAACTGACAAATGTTTGACCATTTGTTTATTTTCGAATTATTTGATGAATAACATTTTTTTTTCAGAACATGTTACCGATTTTACAGACGTATTCTCGTTAATTTATACAAAATGGAGGTTGGGAATGATCACTGACCTAAATGACCGTATCAGGAACAATCTGTAACTTTTGTGATGTTACGACTGGAACAAATTGGAACAAAGGTGACGCTTAAATTTTATAGAACGTAAGTTGTAATTTGTGTTTTCTTACAAGCGACGACGACGGTAATAAGGAACTGTGTTTATATTATGTAATGTATAATAGTTAAACGTAATGACAATGGCGTCGTTTAACCAAATTTACATTAGTTTATTTTATGTCCGTATCTCTAAATTAAGTAACCGTAGTTAAACTGAGATAGGCAGTAAAGTTAGATTCAGCATTGTAACTATTAAGCCCGTATTTCTTCAACACTAATCTTGCAAAACAGGACAAGTACCGCATGATGGTTCTCTGACACAATTTACGCCTTAGTGTAGGGATTTACTAACCCGTGTTTACTGCTCAATCTACATATCTTTAAAAGACCTGTTACTATGAGAGTTATTTCCAGAATCCGTCAATTATGTTTTAACTACTTCTAAAGCTCTCATCAAAATGATAAAATTGATGTCGACAATAAGAAATCCTATTTGTAAGTTTTACATTATATTAACATACGTTTCGAGCTTATTTTACAAAAATCGATTACTGTTTACCATATTCGCACAAAGCTTTTTAGTCATGTTCACGCCAGCTCATGTGATACGCAAAAAAGTTCATTTTTTGCTCAGTGCTGCAGGTGAAAGTTCAATGTCGCTGCAATTTTAGTATCAAGATCAGGAATAGATTAAACGGTCTAACACGTCATGCAAGCTTAAAAATAATTTTTGTAGTAGTATATTTTAATTACTAAGGTTTTTTTTGAAAAACAAAGTGCCGCGAAATTACTACTATTTGTCATGTCCAACATTCATAATAATTTTTATTTACTAATTAGGTAAAAATCCTTCCATTGAATTTTCAAGGATAGCAGTTTGCTTTATGAACCCTTGATTTAATGTACAAAGGATGGAGTTCAGACCACATGTAGGTTCTAGTTATGTGTAGATTGTCGAACTGTGAATAAACTGTACACACAAACGATTTAATGGATATGAATTCAAAATATTTATCCCCCTTTATAAAACAAAAAGGGAGAAAATACTAGAATACTAGAAACTCAATCATGTTACGCCTTCCATTTTTTTAGAGCTTCTAATAAGTGAGTATATTATATGGATTTTATCCAGTCAGTGATTATTATAGTAGTATATTTCCTAGTACGTAGCCTTATATATTAAAATTGTAAGTTATTGGCATATAATGATAGACTTCTAAGTAAAACTAACATGGATGTCGAGCAAATCAAAATGCTATTGTTTTAGTAGGATAAAATCCTACTAACTTCAAGTTCTTAATTGGCAACATGAAAGACAGTAATTGATATTTACTAAAAAAAAATCTAATTTTAAACTTTTTAAGGTTATGTATTTTTAGCGTATTTTAGTTAGGTTATAGTAATTCTTGAAATATTCTTCTACACTTGAAATATTTATTTAAAATGCTTTACAACAATGTAATGTTCACACAAATCATTTGAAGACGAAGTCATTGCTCAAAATGACGGAAAAGCTTCTGATTTTGACCTACTCCCTTAACTAATCAACGATTAGCTCGTGCAAACTGAAGCTAACTGAATTTTAGGACTGTCACCAATGCGTTAATCAAAAAAAGCGAATATGAAAAGTCAAAACTTCAAAGCAAATAAAATCTATTAATGGGTAAAAGATCTAAACTAAAAATTTGCGCTCCCCTAATAGAGAAGATTTCGTGTGGATTAAAGTGTGTCACCTTTAATTTTATATTTTAATTAAATTTTTTTGAATAATGCACATTCAAACGTGGTGGTTTGGTTTAACTCTTGATTGTTTGGATCGGTATGCTTTATTGATTACCGACACCTGTTGAGGAATTCTTGTGCCATTCCTTCAAATTCAAACAGTTTGAAATATAAATTATGTTGAGTGTTTTATGATGGGTGTGAGAACGTGAAAACATGAAGCAGGGCAAACTTTTTTAACTCGATAAATTATTCAGTACGTGTGTGCCCTCTTGGTGTTAACAGAGCATACTTTCATATTTTCATAGTCATAACAATTGCAAATAAAGCAAAATTAAACAAAAAGTCAGCATGTTGTTTGAGTGTCAATCGTAAGTCTAGGCACGTGCATACACGCGTACGTTGGTGTGCGTCCTTTACCGGCGCCCCGGAACGCGCTTAACAAGAAGACCCTGCAAATTGCCGCGAGCTTTTCGTAGACTTTCAAAACCCCAGCTACTGATTGCCAGGGTCTGCAACACTTGTAGTTATTGAATGATTGGACGATGCCCAGGGCTTCGTTTTAATGGCGATGGCACACTTGAAATTCGTCAGATGTCTTATAACAAGAGTCTTTTGCTGTTACAAAGATTGTGTCTTCGGGTTATGCTTTGACCTGTTTTGTGATCTTTTTCTTTTGAGTGACCAGGAAAGATTTAGCCAATAAACTTAAAACTAACAAAAAGTTATTCTATCTCGATTCTCGATAAAGATTGTCGTTCCAGTTAAGATGGTTCAGGAAGCGTTTGAACGTTAATCATGTAAAGCGTATATTTTTGTATAAATATTTATAATTTAACGCTTTAATTAAGCGTATAAGTATGGTTAATGTAAAAATTTTATATCATATAAATTAAACATTATTTTTTGGTTATTTGAAGAGTATTGAAAAAACAATTATAGTGACTGAGGTTTATCACAAAACCAAGGTGTTTGGTTGCGGTTAAGCTGCTATAAGTTCCGGTGAGTGCTTTTTGTGGGAGTGTTTGATAGACCGTAACCCATCTGGCAGTGGTCACTACTTTTGTCTAATTTATAATCTTTTGTTAATGGTCACCATCCAAACAATTTATTTCCTAGCTTCTTATCAATCTTGTGTCTTGTTTGTGTTCTAATTTAGGAAACAAAATGTTCGACTTATCTTAGAAAGAAGATGTTACATTTTTCAAGAGCCATTTGTCTGTTCGCTTTTATCAATGTCCTAAACTCGATTCCGGTCAGAGAGCCCTAGAGATCGCTTGAAGCGCTTTCCGTATAATGTAGACTTTATAAAAAGCTTTCCGATCACGATAAGTTTTATTTTAGATCGAATATGTATGCCAAAGCATTTTTGTATTTGTTTTGCAACAATCTCTAAAAATTTTATGTATGGAAATGTAAACCCACATTCAAAGCTAACATATCTTAGTTACCTCAAATTGAAATATAAGAGATTGATAAAGTCCTTTGATCTTCCATTTGCTACGTAAACGACCGTTGTTTATCAAATAATGATGTAGTTACTACAGAATTGTCAGTTCATTTTCCTCAATATTTTCCTGCTTATTTACTTTATTGCAGTTTTTATTACGAGCTGTCCATTTATCTCTCAGAATGAAATGAAATATTTTAATAAACTGCGGTAAATACATGAACGCCTGCAATAATTAAAAGCCTAACGAACTTCGAGATGGGTTATCGCGTATTAGGCCTCTAATGAACTTCTCTTAATTCCTACTTCTCTAATGCTTTCACCTCCTGGCTGATGTTAAACGAACCGCAGATATTACGGCACAGATAACAATATTACTTATTTCCGCTATCTATAAATATCAAACGATAATGACATAAATTTGCTCACTTGTTAATCTTTTTTATTGCTTTACCAGAGACTAACCGCCAACCTATTAATATGAAATAATTTAATTAGTACTACACATCTTTCAATATAATATTAGTAAATATTACATTATGAAAATTAACCAAAATTACACTGACAAAAAGGTTTGTTAATAATAAACAAATTTTATTTGATGTAAAGAAATGGTAGTTATAAACAGAGAAAAATAAATATTTGTTTAATATAAACAAAGCATTTGTTTGACCAACATCTTTAATTTATATTTATTAACTATTAACTATTAATTCCGAATCTATATAAACACCAGATCAACAATCCTTAAGGCTTCTCTTATGCTCAAATGACCACAAATGGTAATCAAAATCATCAATTCCACCCTATTCCGCAGCAGCAAAATTATATGCCAATGCAAATGGCGCAGGAACAATCACAAAACAACCTAGAAAAGATGTTACAAAAGATGATGGAGAAGATGGATAAGATCTTCTCATGAGCATGATCGCCAAAATGTAATGAGCAGCAATAATAACACTAAATTAGCTACATTAAAAATTTCTGTATGGAATGGTCTAGTAAATCATGGACTAGAAGTCAAAAGTTTCCTAGCAAATCAAAATTTGGATATTATGCTTATATCGGAGACACACATGACCAACAAAAGTTTCTTGAAAATACCTCACTATACGATCTATCACACTCAACATCCGGATGGCACAGCAAGAGGAGGTACTGCTATAATCATTAAAAGCAATATAAAACACCATGAAACATCAAAACTTAGCCTCAAAAACATACAAGCTACGTCAGTAGTAATCGATGATTGGATAGGACCACTCACGCTTACGGCAGTATGTTGCCCACCTAACCTTACCATCAAAAAAGAACATTTTGAGTCATTCTTTAAATCACTTGGCCATCGCTTTATCGCTGGAGGTGACTACAATGCGAAACACAACCATTGGGGCTCGAGGTTGGTAACACCCAGAGGCAGGCAATTGTACTAATCCATGAAAAGTTGTAATCTACTATCGTTATCATCAGGTGAACCCACCTACTGGCCTACTGACCAAAATAAGATCCCTGACGTACTCGACTTCTGCGTTACTAAAGGTATCTCCCACTATTACCTTAAAATTGAATCATGCCTGGATCTTTCATCAGATCATACTCCACTACTAATCACCCTCGATTCTTGTGTTCTCAAAATTAATAAACCTCCCACATTGTTTAACAAACATACAAATTGAGAAGAATTCAAAAACAGCCTCTCTTGCAATCTAAACCTTAAAATCTCACTAAAGACAGAGAAAGAAATAGACGAGGCAGTAGAGAAATTCACAGTGATAATCCAACAAGCCTCATGGAATGCTACCCCACCTCCGGCAACCATCGATAAAGCAGGCTATTGCCCATTGGACATAAAAAAGAAACTTGCAGAGAAGCGTAAACTAAGAAAACGCTGGCAACAAACCCACGATCCACGCGATAAAACCAACTTAAATAAAGCCACAAAACAACTAAAGAAACTTTTGGAGGAATACAGAAATCAAGGAGTACAGGACTTTCTGGAAAATCTTACAGATGGTGTAGCAACTGACTACTCTTTGTGGAAAGTTACACGTAAAATAAAAAAAAACCACAAAAGGTAAATCAGCCAATTAGAACCAGTGATGGAACCTGGGCTAGAAGTGATGATGAAAAAGCTAAGACCTTCGCCAAACACCTTTCCAAAGTTTTTCAACCGCACCCGGGAGAAATACCTATTGGAGAAGAATGCCACATCCACCAACTACTTGAAGCCCCCTACCAAATGGATTTACCAATTAGAAACTTCAAGGTAAATGAAATAAAAAATGTTATCGCTAAGAAGATTAACCCAAAAAAGGCTCCTGGTTATGACCTAATAACGGGAAAAATTTTACAAAACCTACTAGAAACTGGATTTCAAATGCTTACAATAATATTTAATGCAATCCTTCGTCTTGGCCATTTTCCAACTCAGTGGAAGGTGGCACAGGTAATTATGATCCAGAAGCCAGGCCAAGATCCAACTGTGGCCTCCTCATATAGGCCCATTAGTTCACTACCAACACTCTCCAAAACGTTTGAAAAGTTATTCTTGGAAAGATTGCAACCACTCCTTCAAGAAGGAAATTTAATACCAGACCACCAATTTGGTTTCAGGCATGGACATGGAACGGTAGAACAGGTAAACCGAATTGTGAAGAAGATTAGAACAGACCTAGAGTGCAGGAAATACTGCTCTGCTGCCTTTCTTGATATATCATAGGCGTTCGACCAAAGTGTGGCATGAAGGACTATTGTACAAAATCAAAAAGCGTCTCCCACATCCTTATAGTCGACTGATGAAATCATATCTAACCAACAGATGTTTTCTGGTCAAGCACGGTGAAGCTCATACTGGCCTGGAAACCATCCTATCGGGAGTGCCCCAGGGTAGTGTCCTTGGTCCTACTCTATACCTTCTATTCACAGCAGACTTGCCAGAAACCACGAACACAGTATCAGCCACGTTCGCAGACGAGCAGACGACACCTCTGTAATGGCATCTAACGATGATCCAAACCTCGCTTCTCGCTACCTACAAAAACATCTAAATGCAATTGAAAACTGGCTCAAGATTTGGCGTATTAAAGCCAATACCACGAAATCAGTGCATATCACCTTCACCCTCAGAAGAGGCACCTGTCCGGGTGTAATGATGTACGGCAATGTCCTTCCTGAACAAGAGACAGTCAAATACTTGGGTTTTCACCTCGATCGTCGCCTAACATTGACCAAGCATATTTGGAGTAAACGCCTCCAACTAGGACTAAGGTTCCAAAAGATGTACTGGCTTATGGGGCGTAAATCGGCCTTAACTGTGGATAATAAAGTATTGTTGTACAAATCAATTATAAAACCCATATGGACTTATGGTATCCAGCTGTGGGGCAGTATTTCCAATATTGCAAAAATTCAGCGATTTCAGTCCAAGGTTTTGCGCAACATTTGTGACGCTCCCTGGTATGTTCCAAATAAGACCATTAATAATTACCTACAAATTGATAGTGTAATGGAGGTAATCTCGTCCATCAGCATGAAATATCATATGCGACTTGCAGACCATCCTAACGTATTGGGTGAGTAACCTACTGATCGGAGTCCGGTGAAGAGACTCAAACGGTGTGATCCCATGGACCTACCCTATCGCAAATAATATTTATTCATTATAATATAGGGTGTTTTTTTAGCTGCATGAGAACTTCAAAATGAAATAAAACATTAAAAACGTGACGGAATGTTTTGGTTATAATTTTTTTATGAAAGTACAGTTAAAGGCATTTATGATTTGAACATGACTTCCGGCATGTGACCACCACGACTAATGGTTACGAAGCGCATCCGTTCAGTCCAATTTTTGACCACTTTTTCCAATATTTCTGGCTTTATTTCATAAATGGCTTGCTGAATATTAGCCTCCAATGCTTCTAGAGTTGTTGGTTTGTTAGCATAAACCATGGATTTAACATACCCCCACAGAAAATAATCTGGAGGTGTCAAATCACACGATCTTGGAGGCCAATTGATAGGACCACGTTTTGAAATAATGTTGTCACCAAATTGTCCTTTCAATAAATTGATGGTTTCGTTGGCTGTGTGGCACGTAGCACCATCCTGTTGGAACCATAAGTTGTCAATGTTTAGCTCTTGAAGTTTTGGAAACAAAAATGTATTGAGCATGTGTCGATATCTCACACCATTCACCGTAACGGTAGCTCCTTCCTCATTTCGAAAGACATATGGACCAATGATGCCGTTGGCGTGTATTCCACACCAAACAGTCAATTTTAATGGATGCAATGGAGTCTCAAGATAATGTCCCGGATTGGTCTCACTCCATATACGGCAATTTTGTTTGTTCACATACCCATTTAACCAGAAATGTGCCTCGTCACTGAACAAAATTTTACGGTAAAAAAATGGATCCACTTCCAATTGGTTGTGAGCCCAATTTGGTAGCGTTGTTCAATGGTCAATCTATGCATTATCAAATGCCAAACCTTGCTAAACACAAATGTCAAAAAACTGTTTCCATAGCAATCCTGATTCAATTGTTATCCCTATTGAAAGTTCTCATGCAGCTAAAAAAACACCCTATATAATAAATAAATTGTAAGGAGGCCCGCCATTGGGTTGGTTTTCCACTATGTCAACAGATATATAATTTCAAATAGAGTTGCTTATTGTCCATTGGGACAGATTGTAATGTACATACATGGAGTCATAATAAAAAAAAAAAACTATTAACTTATGGGATTGTTATATAGACACAACATATTAAATCAACATAGACTCAACTCTTTCTTTTAGTATACCAATACAATATAGAAAATTGAGTTAAAATTGTACGACCGAACATTAAATTATTATTAGCACCATTCGCTCTAGCAATAGAGCACAAATTCAAGCCTTGGTTCGAAAATCTTAACACATGCGCCACTGAGTTTTCTTAAATGAAATGGTCTATTGAACAATAATTGGAAAATTATTAAAAATTAATAATTTAGTTTTGCAAATTAAAATTTATTGGAAGACCAAGGTCGCGCGATCATCAGCGTGTGAACGATTATCCATTATTATTAAGTAAGACTGAGCTATCAATTTTACGAGATTGGAAAATTTGTACTCTCTGTCCAAATTTCCAAATCTATAACGATACCATCCCAACAGTAAATATCCATTTATTTATATCCATATCCAACAGTAAATAATTATAAATAATTTCACCACAGAGTGTAGATGTCTACTGGAAGGCAGAGCTAAGAAATTCTGTGAATTCCGCGATTTGAACCCAGAATTTCCGCTCTGTAACTCAACCAGCGATCGCATCACTCCACTACTGTGGCTTGATTGCTTTGGAACTACAGAGCTTATTATAGGTTATTTGTTGAACTAGAACTGTCTTCTTCAAGAAGAAGAAGAAGAAGAAGAAGAAGAAAAAGAAAAAGAAGAAGTGATGAACTGTGATTTCTTGGATCTGTGAATGTTGTTGGATTTTTACCCTGAAATTGTCCTGTTGCTTGTCGGGATTGTGGTTTTCGCCGTTTTGTAAGGACACTAAATGACTATCATCATGTGTTTATTTGTAATTAATAAATTAATCAATCATGAACTTTGAAAACAAATTAAATAAAAAGATAACAGCTAAACAAAAAGTTGAATTACTATTCATTTAATATTTTGAACGTTGTCATTTAATTATTTTTGAAGAAAATGGAACAAATGCATCCAAGACCTTCATCAACCCTAGGGTAAATAAAATGATAATTTTGGTGTTTTGAGAGTGAGGGTACGCGAACTCTAAATAACCCGTCGTTGTATGATCGATTGCGTTACACATCAGCGTTTGGATTATTAGAAAGTGAACAAACGAATTAATTGTCTTGACGACAATTTAACACATCACGTAATGAAGTTGAAATGTAAACTTGGTGGATGGATATTGTGTTGTGATGTTTGAACGCGTAGGTTGCGATCGGAAATTGAAATAGATAAAGCTTTTGTGGCTTGACTTTGAAGTTAATTGTTTGAGAGATGTAAAGTAAACGTGATGATGTTTGAAGACATAGTTTCAGTAACCGATAAGTTTTAGCACTTGGTTATATTTGGATCAGATCATTTAACATTTAAACTGCGATGTAAACATGAACTATCTAATCTGAATCGCTTTATTAATAGAACTCAAATAAGCCGGGGGCTGATCTGCCAAACGATGAGCGTCCTTATACCTTCAATGCATCCATGAATAATTCATTTATCTCGATCTCAATTCACTTTGAATGTGTGCTGCCATATACATGTTGTATGATCTGTCTGTGTACACAGGAGAGATGACGAGAACGGTTTGCAAAGTTGACGAAGCTTGGGGCAAGTTGCTGTTGACGGTAACATTCGGAATGGCCAAAGTTTTAATGCTTCGGTTGTACACAACCAACCGGACACAACCAAATGCCATAGGCGCCGCAACGCTTTTTAACTGATTGATAATTAAAGCACAAATAGGAGAGTCGTGAAATTGTTCTTGTACTATATAATATTATATGGGTATGGTATAATATACCACCTACATTGGGATTGGGCTACTCAAATATTGACTCCATAACTATGCGATCATATAATTACGAATCAATTATTAGCATACGGCCTGTGCACTTAGTGAATTGAACGCTGTGCACAAATGAATTAATGTTAATAACACCATTAAACACAGAGAACAAAACAATTTTGAACAGACGCGAATAATGCGTTGTTACAGGGTTTTATATTTATGACAGTGTTGCTTTGGTATTTGTAAAGTGTCAATGTATAATTTGGTGGGAGATCGCCTCATTTTTAATCGCGATGACATGAATAGAGGCTTCCTGGCTCGAAGCTCATCTGAGGGATTGCCTCATTTAGACGCTGTTCACTCGAATATTAATTGAAAATGACAGTCGGTATTAATCTGATTTTATCTAAGCCATGTTAAACTAACCGTATGGAAAGTTTCTCTTTCAGTCATATTTTAAATAAAATTGTGCCATTTCTCTAATTGTATCGTGCATTAGCAAATTAAATTTATTTTATTCCTTTTCTAATAAAAAAGTTTAAATTGCTCTTTTCCCAAGTTCTATCTCATTTGTTCTCACTTATCTGAGATAAAGTACCCTTGGGAGAAATGGTTTAAACCACCAGTTAACATCTTAAACATTACGTATTACATAGTCCATCAGCGTTATCCCTGCGGATGTACGTCCAGTGATTGATTACCAACTTAGCTGACCCTGACCGAACTTGGCTCTGCACCCCAATAAAAAGCGGACCGACTTATCGTTTTGTATCGTGTTTTATAAATTTCTTGCAATTTGTTTTAAAAAAAAACAACACGGTCATTTTAGTTGTTTTCGTGGCTCGATAGCAATACATAAAATGACTCGGAGATGTATTCACATTTGTGGGAATTTCTTTTCTTTCGGTTCATTACGCTGAGGCGTGCTCGGTCAGTTGGTCACTAGATGAGGCGAGCTTGACAAATATGTCTCGACTTCCCGTCATCATTCACATATGCAAATGAAATAAGAAACGGGATCGAGATTATATTGTAGTAAATGTTAGCTGCCAACTCCATACGAAGCCGATGGATGGGTGTCTGCTGATGGGAATTTGATGTGACCCGATCCATCACTTGCGACAGTGATTCATAAGTGCACCGTGTCTTAATCACTTAGGTTATAATCAAGTATTCACTTGCAAATATTAAAAGATCGATGAGAATCCGGTTTCGCGACGGAAGGGTTTCCGGAGTTGTGACTCATATATCGCGATTTTACGAAATTGTAAACGCTATTATTATACGATAGCCTTGGTCACTAGGGATGTCGCACTTGATTAAAATTTTGATCGCCAATAGAGCAAGTGGCATGAAGTGTCAAATGAACTTTTGTTGTGACCATTCAAAGGGTGCCAGAAACAAAAGATTGAAATTGCGTTGGTCATCCAGGGCGTATGCTATATACTCGCTTTGTAAAATTGATTGTCATTTTCTCCTTTCATGGCATCCCGAAGTTTCTCTGCGAGTATCGTTTCGCTATATTCGTATTCATGAGCATTGCTGCGGTTACATGCAAAGCGCTTCAGAATATTATCACTCCAAAGCCATTACCAGAGTGCACTGATGGATGCTATCGGATTACCGAAGCGACCGAGTTTGTGTCTGCCTTGTCTCACAATGGTTGTAAATTTATCAGTAGATTTCTACGGTCAATTTGAATGTCTAGAACAATCCGCACGTAGCGCTAACTAATGTAGGACGCATTTCATAATTAAATTTCTCGCTTTCCTTAAGTTGTTAGCCAAAGTACCGTTTGGTAACTGCACTTCCTCTAACTAAATTCGTCCAAGTGGAAGTTATTGTAGTTACCAAGTTACAAACACATTGTTTACGAGGTGATATTTTCTCCTGTCTATAAATCATGTAGACACCATCCTATTTGACTCCGTGATTACAAATGTCATCCCGTAATTCCGCGCTTTGTACTATGTATAGCGCCGTTATCTCCTCCTACAGTACCGTCCGCCACTGTTACTGAAACCACGGCGTGATTGATTAAGTACTTTAAGCCTCGAAATTAGATTCGCATATTTAATTTTGATCCAGTGCGAAAAGTACGCGAGATTGCTACCCGAAATCAACTGTATGTGGCAGCGTCACTTCCTCACATTCAAACTCATAAATCAAAAACAGTCACCCTTAATCCTATACTCTCTGTAGATTTCATCATTTTTTACATTTACTTTATGGATGTTAATTATAAATGAATGAAATAGCGTTTTGATAAAAACTCGAGATTAATTCGAAAAATTTCACACTACATTAATCGGTTATAATTTTTGACATTTTTTATGCTTACTTATGCAATTATAATATATTATTTAATATACACGTATTGCAAAATTAAACCAAGGGGACAAGTCCCTTTTGTATATCTTAATTAATTTTAATTACCTATTTTCTTTAATCAACCAGTGCGAATCATCGAGCGTGATCTGCGGTCAACCATATGATCAAAGTACAAATGTAAGGGAACCGTATGATCCATGCTAAATATTTGGGTGCGGATCACCGCGTGTGAGCCTCGGTCAACCATATAAGCTTATTTCAACTGTCGGCGGCCAATCTTCGAATGCCATCTCATTTATAAAGCAACTTTAGGGAATATAAAAATATAGGTATTATAAATTGTTGGATGCAGCTGATGAGTCACCATTACAGCGAAACAAATCTATATTATAGTACCATAACCCTACTTTTTTATAATGATATAAATGTTAATAATCATTAATTTTTGTTTTATTTTAAGTTTTTTATGAAGTGTTGCTTAGGTAACAAGGTTTGCGTGAATGTATACAAAGTAATATGAAAATTGCTTTTCCGTTTTCCCGATGCCCAGTATGGCTTTAAAGTTAATATATCATGAAGCCTCACAATTTTTCCTGTGGTAGTACTAAAAGCATATAAGCATTGTAGTACAATCTGCTGAAAGGGGATTTGAAAATGTCAGTTCTTCATACGTCAGTTGATGATAAATATTCAGGAAAAAGTGATATATCATCGTAATTCGAGGATTGTCTTCATTTTCAAGCGATGGAAAATGATAGTAAAAATATAAATAAATCGTTCACAATTTGGGACGTCTCTACTGGGCTGGGCAGGGATTTGCGTTTCCGCGATGCGATCTCAATCCGCGGTTGGTTGCGTTTCCTATTATTTTCAAGTTTTGATAAATTTTTTTTGTTTCCCAACAAAATAGTTTATTGGGTTTAACCAAGTGACTGCTCGAGAAGGGTGTTAATAAAATATAGCGTCTCGATGTAACCTGACAGTGTTGTAGCAGTTGTAGTAGTAAAGTATAAAATGTGTAGTAGTGACACATGACTAATGTATCGTCGAGTAACTGTCAATTGATTCGGTTAGAGCGAACCACTGTTGAGCAGTAATTTAGAATTGACGCATTTTCGATCGAGTTACCTCAGGATTCCAATTACACAGGTTTGTTTTAAATGACGCTTTGCACGCCCCAGTGCGAAGGGCACCCTTGTCACGATACGTATGAAACAAGATAAATTATGTTCTTGATTGCATGCGTGCTTATTACGCTTTTATATTTACATAACGAAAACGCAAATTCCGTTTATTACAGGGATTGTGTATGCCCTTTTTAACAGTAAAATACTAAAGGGAGCCTGTGTTCTATTCTAAAGTACGTTCATTACGCGAAATTTATGCCAATCATTACCATTCGCCTTGACACCCGGATATGATATTTTGGGATATATCGTGACTATACCCCGATTATTGGGACCTGTAGAGGCGTCCACGCTTATCCGCGTTATCGCCTGCTTGGGAGCACAAACACCTGAGCGCTCAGTTATAGACGCCCATAAAACCTGCTAAGTATCATTTAACTTCGCCTTCTGTTTAGGATTATTATTCTACTTTGTCATTTTAAAAAGTTGCATTTCATGTACTTCACCAACCACCCCCATTGTTAAACATGTGTTGTGCTACATTATAAAAGTTTCAGATTGTCATATAAAGCATTTAAATCTCTACCTACATAAACATTTAATTCTACCAGCAAACAGCAATATTAATAAATAATTGCATCATCTCGTTCAAGATGGCACCATAAAACGCGCGTGCAAATTATAATGCGCAAAGAGAATTATTTTAAGGTTATGTCATTTTTTCTCCGGATTACTTTTATAGATTGGTAGTTTTTTTATACTTATTAGTAGTAGGTAATAAATTAATCAAGTAGTAAATTGGCTGTTTGTCGTAATTTCACCCTACATTAAATGATGGAAGTTTTATTTATTACTGAAGAATAATTAATTATATCTGACACTTTGTTAATAAGTGAGAAAATAAAGATGTAATGTATAGACGAGACAGTTTTTGTCTGGTTTTGCATAGAGATATCGTTAAAAGGAATTAGCCAACTGGAGTAATTAACTAGGGATCCCTTCGCGATTCTTGTGTCTAACATGCACTGTGACAGCTTCGAGGTGACTCTTGCTATGCCAGATCATTAATTTATTTTACAAATCAGCTTATTCGAACCCCCAGAGCTCCTTTAAATTTTTAGGCAAGTTCTTATTATGAGGGTGCTTCGTAAATGAGAAGAGCGCGATAATCCTGCTCCTACTAATTACTGCACGATGCAACCCTTCCATATACGTCTCGCAGTTTCTCCACCGTGTAATTGTAATAATTTTATTTTGGACAACATAATCGGTACTTTTAACCCCGTTGATGTAGATGAAAATGGAATGATTTTAGTTAATCATGAATCACGTATTTAATTATTAAAATGCGTAATCTCTCGTGCAAGCCAATGTCCATCATTGTGGTTTCACCATTACATTTGCATATATAATAAATAATCCCGATTCAATTAAGCGTAGCTTTGTAGTCAGGTCGTTGTTCTTCTTAAATCCCTGTAAATGGCCCATCTGGGAACATCATTTGAAGGCTTATCCCTTGGTCACTCAGGTTTTCGTGACAAATGCAAGCACAGTTGATTAAAAAATTAAATTGAATGGGATTTATTTACACCTCATCAATGTTTAATTTAAACCTGATTGATTTATTTACCTATAATTTATTAGTAGGTTAGTAACAATTAAAATGATTTGTGATTTTAAGATCGTTAAAGTAAAAACCTATTGTGTATAAGGGATTCATAGCAATTTTTATTTTCTATTTTACCTTGGTCTGTATACATAATAGTCTTAATTGGCTACTAAGGCTTACAAAAAGACCAAGAGCTTGTAATTGCCGAGATTGATTCAGTATTAAAGCATTCAATTAATCTTTTGTAAGACTTCTATTGCTTTTACAGTCATATATATTTTGTAATAGGGACTACTGGTTATTTATTTGTATTAGAAATCTTGCTTTGCTTGTTAATTACCTGAGGGTAGCTTTAATCAATAGAAAATTATAAATGACATACTACATCAACTTTTTTTTTTAAAATAACCTACAGTGGAACTTCCATAACTCGAGCTTTTACTATAAACACTGATTCCTTATCATAAAATAGCCAAAAGACGATTAAGTAGTCATTGTGGCTAAAAGATGGACATCATTAAAAAGAAAAATAAGTTAAGTTTTAATCAAAAACCAAACTTTTTGATAGTTTACAGATCGTATAGTAAAAAGATATGAACAAAAATAAAGAAATTTGCTTAATTTTGGTAATTGCAAAAGCAGGTATTTGGAAAGATATTCAAATACAAATATTGGCGCAGGTAGCAAGAAATTGGAAACCTGCTTTCTCTCTATTCGTACCTTAAAAATTATTCGTTTGTTTGATCAAAAAGAAATACCTATAACAGACTTACAGAAGTTGTTATGTAAGTATGTACATAAAAAAATACTGAAATAGGATTTAAACTTTATTGTTAAATGAAATAATGCAAACGTCGGAGGAGGAGGATAACTTATATCCCAACAATTGACAAATACAGCAAACATCAAGAGACCGATGACGATAAATTATAGGTAGGTACGTAATTCTAACTAAAAGATATTCATAAAAAGACATGGATATCTCTGAATGTTAAAACTGTTCAACAAATTGATCATTATTATGTATTGCTAGAGAAAAAGAATTTATAAATAATCATGCAATCTTTCCATTCCTGTCAGAATATTACCACTTACTTAGACTTAGAAGTCCTCACAATCCATTTCATGTGTTGGATTACTCCTTTTGCTACTCCGTTTACTATAACTTTTAACCACAGCGTGTGGATATGTCCACTGGAAGGACGAGATAAGAAACTCTGTGAAGTCCGCGATTCGGATCCAGAATTTCCGTTCTGCAACTCAAACAGCTATCACATCACTCCACTGCTGTGGCTTGAATATAACTGTAACAAATAAATGAAAAAATTTGAAAGGGTGCGGACTCGGATTCCAACAATCAGTGGCGGTTTTAGACCTTATGAGAGAACTCATCCTACACTCCTTAAAGCAATTGATATGAACCTCTGGTGTACGGGGGGGGGCGTGCACCAGCGCCGCAGACGATTTTTTTTAAATTGTACTTCGTTTTACTAAAAATTGCACTGAAATCAAAATAACTGCAAATCTCAGGAATCTTAGGGCTTAGAATTTTTTAGTTATTTTTGCCGTATTTCTTACAACAGAATTAATATTTTCATAAAATTTCAGAATATTTGAACAAAATTTAATTTTTATCAAAAAATTTAAATTAAAAATTGCACTGAACTCAAAATAACTGCAAATCTAAGGCATCTGAGGGCTTAGAATTTTTTCGTTATTTTTCTAGTGTTTATTACAACAGAATTGATATTTTCACAAAATTTCAAAATATTTTAACAAAATTAAATTTTTATCAAAAAATTAATATCAAAAATTGCGCTGAAATCAAAATAATTCCAAATCTAAGGTATCTTAGGGCTTAGAATTTTTTCGTTCTTTTTCCTGTGTTGATTACAACTGAATTAATATTTTCTTAACATTTCAGAATATTTGAGCAAAATTTTATTTTTATCAAAAAAGTTAAATCAAAAATTACGCTAAAATCAAAATAACTGCAAATCTAAGGCAACTTAGGGCTTAGAATTTTTTCGTTATTTTTCCTGACTACAACAGAATTTATATTTTCATAAAATTTTAGAATCAAATCTAAGGCATCTTAGGGCTTATTTTTCCTGTGTTGATTACAGCAGAAGAAATACTTTTATAAAATTTCAGAATACGTACAGCCTCGCTTATCCGGACACTCCAGTAATCCGGACACTCCTGCTGTTCGGACATTTTATATTTTTTACCTCTGCAATCCGGACGTATTTCTAGTTGCAGTTTCTAATATGCAATTCTCAGTACTCTTTGTACTCAGATGAAGCTGTAGGAAATGTCACTAATTATTAAAACTGAGATTTTAGGTTTTTACCATTTTTTTATTTGTCCTTTTTATCAGTTATCTCCAATTTAGCAGATTTTTTCGCTACATCTGGAGGATTAGAAGTTGTTTTAGTGATTAAAGAACTACAAAATGTAGTTATTTAACCGCTAAAACAACAAAAAGAACAAATAAAAAGTGATAAAAACCTAAAAGTCTCAGCTCTACTAATTATGAAGAGGATTCAGGACGATCCTGAGATGAGAGTCGAAAATGTCCTCAAAATATAGGATAATGATGCAATAGACGCTTTTTCAACATGCATCCAATGCATGTTGGGGCTTAGAATTTTTTCATTATTTTTCCTGTGTTGATTACAACTGAATTAATATTTTCTTAAAATTTCAGAATATCTGAACAAAATTTTATTTTCATCAAGAAATTTATATCAAAAATTGCATTGAAATCAAAATTACTGCAAATCTAAAGCAACTTAGGGCTTAGAATTTTTTCGTTATTTTTCCTGTGTCGATTACAACAGAATTTATATTTTCTTAAAATTTCAGAATATTTGAACAAAATTTAATTTTTATCAAAAAATTTAAATCAAAAATTGCGCTGAAATCAAAATAATTCCAAATCTAAGGCGTCTTAGGGCTTAGAATTTTTTCATTATTTTTCCTGTGTTGATTACAACTGAATTAATATTTCCTTAAAATTTCAGAATATTTGAGCAATATTTTATGTTTATCAAAAAAGTTAATTCAAAAATTGTACTGAAATCAAAATAACTCCAAATCTACGGCATCCTAGGGCTTAGAATTTTTTCGTAATTTTACCTGTGTTTATTACAACTGAATTAATATTTTCATAAAATTTCAGAATATTTGAACAAAATTAAATTTTATTATAAAATTTAATTTAAAAATTGCACTGAAATCAAAATAACTGCAAAATCAGGCATCTTAGGGCTTAGAATTTTGTAGTTATTTTTCCTGTGTTTATTACAACATAATTAATAGTTTCATGAAATTTCAGAATATTTGAACAAAATTAAATTTAATCAAAAAATTTAAATTAAAAATTGCACTGAATTCAAAATAACTACAAATCTAAGGCATCTGAGGGCTTAGAATTTTTTCGTTATTTTTCCTGTGTTGATTACAACTGAATTAATATTTTCGTAAAATTTCAGAATGTTTGAGCAAAATTTTATTTTTATCAAAAAAGTTAATTTAAAAATTGTACTGAAATCAAAATAACTCGAAATCTAAGGCATCTTAGGGCTTAGAATTTTTTCATTATTTTTCCTGTGTTGATTACAACTGAATTAATATTTCCTTAAAATTTCAGAATATTTGAGTAAAATTTTATTTCTATCAAAAAATGTAATTCAAAAATTGCACTGAAATCAAAATAACTCCAAATCTAAGGCATCTTAGGTCTTAGAATTCTTTCGTTATTTATCCTGTGTTGATTACAACTGAATTAATATTTACTTAAAATTTCAGAATATGTGAGCAAATTTATAATTACGATAAAACACAATTATCAAGCATATTAATTCAGCACAACTTTAATTTTTTAAATTATTGATTATAATTGGAAAAAAGCTTTACTAATTTTCTTCATTTGGAAAGCTTTCTACTTTTTCAGACCATAAACTGATTTTCTATCTGTGTTTGTAGAAAATGGAATGACCGGTAAATTGCATTTAAGCCTCAGATATTTACTAACACAGCCTACAGGTTAAACTGGAGATTGTACAATATTTTCAATGATTTTACAGAATTTCCTATTTTAAACATAAAAATATGTGCAAATTCACCAATTTTTATAATTTATACCTTCGCACCAACATTTTTTTCTAACCAAATTTTGTATTTTTTTTTTTTTATTTACATTATCGCCCGCCGTTATTGTGTAAGGATAATTGAATGATCGAAAACTCGCGCTGCTCTTATTAAGTGATACTACGATCTGTTATCAATATATTTGATACGGACAACACTTTTCCCATTAGGTCCTATGAGAGACTATATTATGTCGATAGATTTAAATGTGTTTTGACGAGGATATTAACCTCACTAGTAAACCCCACATACATCAGGGTTGACATCTGATATCTTCACCTTCTAATGTAATGGAATCTAATCAAATCGAAACATGTAACTATTTTACTTATAATCGCAGACTTCCTGATTGTTAGAATTGTTTTGTAATTCATGTTTGTTTATATACGAAGCTTAATATCGTGGGTATTCTGCGAAAAAGCACTAAGTCAAAAGTTTGCTGTTTTGACTTAATCATGGGGTGTTATTAATTGGTGAACGCTCTATAGTCTGCGAAAACGCACTAAGTCATATCTATTCAAATAACAAAGATAATTTCTGTTGTAAGTCAAAAGCACTTAAATATGTTCAGAGAAAAAGCACTAAGTCGGACTTAGTGCATTTTCCTGGACAAGTTTGAATACTGCTCCGCGTGAAAAAGCATTAAGTCAGACATAATGCATAATGCATAACAGTGCGCAAGTCAACCTTAGACAGTTGATTATCAAATTTTGATAATCGGGTTTGTTTGTGATAAGATAAATTCGATAAATTATATATTCCAAAATAATGTGCTATCTGATGACGATGAGAATGATGAGTTAATTATTAATAATGTTTATAATAAAAATAAAAATTTTAAAAATGTAATTAATTAAAAAAAAATATAATTAATAAAATATTTAATTTTCTTAATTTTGTTGTTATTTGTTATAATAAATGTAAGAAAATAAATATTATAAATGGAAGAAAAATGTTGCTTAATTTTAATCATAGCTTTTTAGTCAAGGAAAATGCACTAAGTCATACACTCTCTACAGCTTTTCAAAAAAAAGTGACAAAAGCACAAATATTTTTAAATAACAAATAAAGGAATATTGTTGGTGTTAAAGCAATGTATCGTTTGAAACAATTAATTCCTTGATTTCTTAATAAATAGAAAACTAATTTAAACACAAACTTTCAAATTCAATTATCTCAAAACTATATGATTATTGACTTAATGCTTTTTCGTAGAATACCGACGATATTGGGTTTTCTTTTGTTGCTTTCGTGACTATTTACTTATTTACTTGGAAGGAAAGAAAATTTATACGACATGTGAACAAGATGATAGAAAAAGTTAATGTATGAACATGAATGCATTTTAAAGTACAAGGTTTGTAAGGACACAAATGTCACTGGCCATTAAATGACATTTAGTAGTGAAACTATGAAGGTAACAACTAACAAATAGATATAGTTGTATTCTTGCATGCAATATTAATTGACTAAAAATGAAAATGCATTGCACTATAAATAATGCTTAAATGATAGTCCACCTATGACATAAATATAGTTAGTGAAATATAAATGCTTCTTGGCTGAGATATATACTACAAAGTATTATTTTTATGTAAATGAAAGGTTTAATGTTTTGGAATGTCCATTGTGCAAGTATATTTCATTTAATTGCTCAGAGCCACCATCAGAAATTTGTTTCGTTATTCTTTGTTATGTATTTGTATAGCATTAAATGAGTGTGTTTTAGTGGTTGTACGTGAAGGGTGAGTCACAGAATATGATTGCTTTATGCATTTTCCAGTGACCCTAAACACATTGTCCTAACAGTCACTTTATAACTTACAGCATGAAAGGTACATAACATAGGTACTCATTAGCGATTTCAATTTTTCCACTGATTTTAATAAATAACTGGCTGACGTATAACAATTTTAAGTTGATCACATTGTTAACAATTTAAGGGGGTTAAATAGTAGAACCTGCACACGTGCATATTATGTTCCCTATATCAGGTATAAGAACTTATTTAGGTCGACTTATTATGTCTCGATTACGTTCAAAAAATAAAACTAGTCTGAAATTAACCGACCTGTTATGTCCATCAAGGGACAATGGTATAAATTTTTGATGACTTGTGTTTTTACCTTTGTATTTGTACTCTCAAAAACTATTACGCTAAATCCCATACATTGTAACCATTGTACTCTCAATTTTCGTTGAAGAAATAAATTGATTTTATTGCTTATAATTTATTTTGTAAATCTTAGCTACAACAGGTGTGCAACCTGTCCTATTTTTTCACATTCTGCTTAGCTATTCTGTTTAGGGTCGTGCAATTGTTACAATTACAAAAGATGGAACATAAAAGGACTTATAATTCAGGATTAGTCCTGGCAAAAATCTCTAGTATTTTTTATAGCTGCACATCTAATAGAAACGCTTTGCTCTCAGACCTTTTAGTGTTATAAAAATAAAGGTTTGTTTGCGTAGCGTGTCAAATGTTATGGAAGAAGTTCAATTTGACACCCCAAAGTGACATACGTTTTTGTTTTAATTAGTACATTTCAAAAAAACACATGACTCAAAATAAATAAGGAACTTTTTTTTCATTAGGTCGAACCGCAATTTTTAAATTTTCTTTGTTTTCGAAACATTTCCTACGGTGCGAGATATTTATTTTCAGAACTCTTACACTAATTGCGTAGAAGCTGCGGGAGTAGTTTGACAATAATGTACCTACATTCCACACTGTGTTTATTTTAAAGTATCAGCAAGTGGTCATTTTTTTATAAATACGCATGTGTCTCTATTTCCTACTAATTATGTGTAATAAGTCTGCTTGGAGTTAATTTCTCATCAAGTATAATAAAACGAACTTATTATGATCCTCCCCTATAATCACAATGTTGTACTTGAATGCTTCTTTTATATCTAAAAAAACGTTCTCGTGGAATGCAATAATTTCGTATGCATTTCCAATATTCGAGAAAAATACTGAAATTTTCATCAATCCACCATGGATGATTGGATCCACTGCAATGTTTTTCTTCACAATTTTGCACAGAGTACAAATTTGTTTTTGAGGAAAAGTAGCTTTTGGTTCAAACCAATAAATGAAATAGAAAATCACATACTGGAAAACGTGAGTTACACAGTACAAAGTCCTAAATTATAAGGAAGATGAAGAGGATTATTTTATTATTACTAAATGTCAAAAACAAAATCTACCTACATATCTGTTTAAATAAGTAATTAATTACTTCCGTAGAGCTACAAAAGTGGGAATGAATTTTCTTTTTAATTTATTATTTCTTTTTCACATTTTCTTAACCCTTACTTATTTACCCCTATTATCACAGCTTAATTACTAACGCGAGCGGAAAGTTTAAAAATTGTATTTATAACGGTTCTTTAAAATTAAGCTTTCTAAAATTAAAACTTCCAACCCGAATTTTCAAAATGATCAATTTTCCGAGATTACCCTAATGAATAAAGCGATTAATTACAATGAAAGGTGAAAATTCCATGTTAAATCAAATTTAATTGCAAATTTCTTAACGTGTTTCCTGTTTCAAAAGAAAATACAATCGAAATTAATCACACTTACACAAGGACATCCGCAACATTTTTAAAATAGAGCACAAAGTAATAATTTTCCAAGATCAATTTTGGGTTTTTTTTCCTTTATTTGTATATTGGATTAACATTTGTTTTCAGGTTTCTCACCAGGTACGAACTTCCTTCCTACTCTAAAAATGTTCAAGTTAAATGAAACTGCATGTAAAACAAAAAATGCCATATGTAAATTAACCTTTTGTTCGTATTCATGTAATTTGTTGAGTATGCATTAGGTAGAACATAAATGGTTAAATGTATAGAATTAGTGAATCCATATAAGTGTGTAAGAATAAAATTGCACAAAAAATTAAGAAAAAATGTAAAAGTGGAAACTAGTGCATGATTAGCTACCCTGGAAAGAATGGAAAGCGTGATGTCAATGTTATAATAACAATTGTTAAAAGTTCTTACGTATTAACTAATTTAAAAGTTTAAAATTGTACACTAATTTAAGAATTTTGATGTTATTTATTACCTTGTAAGTATTTATGCTTTGTTAAAATTTTAATAATAAAAAGATTTTATCGGAATATAATGGTGAGCCCGGATGACCAAACGCTTAACCGCGGTACTCTTTGAGAACCCTTCTATAGTTTTTGATGATTAATCAAACGAACGAATATTAATTTCTCGATGTCGTACTGACCGTCCGAGCCCCGATGCACTCCTCATTTGCATGTGCGCAAGTAACACAGTAATGCGGGCAATGGCATATTCAAATAATAATTGGCAATGACGATGACCAGCATAAGTCAAATATATGCTCTTTCTCAGGGAGTCAACTAATGGATTCCACGTGCTATCTACTAAAGCTGCCATCAAAAGAACAATCGTCACGCCACACCATCAGGATCAAATTTTATAATAATACAATTTTTCTTTTTGTGTCGTATTACTAGCAAATCAATAAGCAAGTTCGACTTGGCAAACCCCAAACGGGACCGGAGTAGTATTTTTGAAGTATTGACAGTTGTAGCTTAGTTAACCTTCTCTTGTTCCGTTGTCGAAGATGCACCTATCAAATTTCAGTAACTAATTTAAAAGTTTAATTTTGGAAAATTATTTTGGAAAGGTGGAACGTGGAATGGAGCAAACCTTAAAAGTAAATTGACATACAATTAACGAAAAGCAATTTTCGGAAAGCATATCATATCGGTTGAGGGAAGTAATTGGAATTTTAGCGAGAATCCCTGTTTTACCTCGTACAATGACTTTAATGAAGGGATGAACTTAGAAGGAGCGGAAAGTGATTGCACACGAGTGCACTTTAATACAGCACATCAATTAGTGTATCAAGCAGAGCGTGAGAAAACAAACAATTATTTGCGATTCGAGAAGCATCCCTTAAGTGTGCGCTTGTCATAGTCATCCGGATCGGGCACCCCTTCCGCCCTTGTGAAGTTAACTGACCACTGACCGCATCGCTGCCGGTCACCAACGTTCGCCGCATGTATGTGTGTCAATTTGTTGGATATTAACGGGACACAAAAGGTCCGAGCTTTTCATACAAGTTGTTTACTTCAATATTAAGGAATCCCTATAACAACGTATCATTATTTTTAATACGAGCGATTGGTTTTCGATCCCGAAGTCCATGGTTTCAGATTACTTTTTGATTGAAGAATACAGGTACGTATATTGCGATGAGCACTTTAACAAGGACATGCGATCCTTCTGTCATGCGGTCATCTCGCGTTTCGACGTTATCTGACAGATACCAATGTTTGAGATATCTGATTTCGTGGACAAGCTTTTTACAAAGTAAAAAGCTCCCTTGTTTTACGCAACATGCTAAGAGAACCCTCACGCGACAAAACACAATAGACTGCCGATATTAACACATGTATTTTAAACAGATCATAATAGAATTCTAACCTGGTAAATGTACTACATGAAAGTTATCAATATTCATATCAGCGCAAATTTCCATTAACGCCGTCATTATACTTTTTAGGCGGTCATTACCTACAACTGCGGCAATCAATTACACCGTAATTACACATCAAAAGAGCTTTAAAAATATAATAGGATCTATTAGAATATTGAACACGGTTTCACGATCAGTGTAAACGAAACCACTAAATTTTGCAATAAAAGCGTTTAAATTATTCATTCCCCAAAAAGATATTTTTGAGGTTATGTAATTATCGTTGTTGAATATTTTAATATGTTAATTGTATTCGTTTTAAGTGGGGCTGTTAATTTGGTTTTGGTTTGTAAAAGGAGTTAGATTGTCCTCTTGAGAGCCACCTGAGGCACGGATTCTAGTTGTTAAAAGCAATGCGATGACAAGGATGCGTTTGCGTGCGTTCAGTCCCCCTTTGTGTCTAAATTGCCACCTAAACGGTTATGTACGTCTTTTGTTCAATTTACAACGCGACAATTTTTAATTTTTGTGTTCAAAGGATATAACGGGGTGGTTAGGCTTGACGGTTGAAGGGGATTAATAGAAATTAAGTAGTAAGTTACGATACTGCTCAAATCACCAATCTGTGCCATTATCAGAGACGTTCAGTTTCCGCAATTACTGTACCCTGGATTACCCACTTCCACCCGCTAACGTGAACTTTATACAAATCACCGCGATAGAAATTTATAATAATGCTTGCAAGGGAAACGAAACGAAATGAAACGGCAACAACAACCACCATCCATATGGCCCCTAGTCCCTAATATTTAAAATCTGTTAGTTTACGATCTCCTAGTTTAAAAGAGGATTTTTCTAATAATCGGGACCCCTCTCTTAAAATTCTAAACTTGTAGACATCGCGACTAAACAGCGTGCAACCATCTGTTTCGATCCTTCACCAATAAAATAGTATAACCATAAAACAGCGTTATTAATTTTGTTTGAAGTGTTAATGTGCACATTTCTCACCCATGTTAAACATATCGGTGGTTTAGAGGTGTTCTAGAAGCTTTTTCTCTTTTTTGCCCGTAAAACCTAAAGCACCCGCTATTACATATTATACAAGACCATATGATGAACCATGAGGGTGCGCAATGTCATTAATTACTAATCTGCCGTGTGCTTATGTTTTAATGGCGCGTTATTAGTTTCTGTACTTCACTAATTTCACCTACCCTGTAGTTGTAATGGAATTGTAATCCTCATTTGACACAAATTACAGTTTTGTATTTACATTTATGAAAGATGATGGACTAAAAATAATTATCAAGTATTAAGAAGTAATTATGGAAGTGTCGCGATGGTTAATAGGAGAAATAAATTTTAGGGTGGTTGGTCTTAGGTAAGAGTAATGCTAATTGGTTGTGTGTCAAACCACACACAATGCATCTTCATACTGGAACTGACCTTTATAAATGTCACATACGTAGGTAATCGACGTAACCTTTAATACGTCCAATCACCTATGTCGCGATAACCTTTCATTGTGACATTATATTTTACAACTTTTGGGGAGACGAGTTTGTACCCTTATGCTGCATAATTGCATGGCTCTTTTTATCATTTTCCTTTTGTAAATGCTAAGCGTGTCTTATTAGATGTAATTAATTTTATAAGACGCTATCTTTGTGAAAGCTCCGTGCCAATTTATTTTCCAACGTTAACATTCTTATATATTTGGCCCTATTTTTTGGGTGATTATTTCTATTATTCGTGCTCCCTGTGTCGTTGTTAGTATGAATCTCTTTGTGAGTGAGTATCTTGCATAAGTCAACACCTCCCGTTATCACGCTCAAAATGAAGAAACGAAAAGAAGATTAAAATAACAAAGTTGGTATCTGTCAATTACATTTTAGGCAGAGATTGATGATGTTAGATGAGGAGCAAAAGAAAATGCTTTAGAAAATAAGAGCTTAAGGTTGGTGTTGTGATAGTTGATTGCGGTCCCACTGTCGCTACCGTATCTTTTGAAATATACATTGTTGCATTAAGAGTGAACTTCGATTATCCATAGTTTCTTCTCGCCAAATAAATTATATGCGGTTTGTCGGTTAAGTATAAATTTTAAAATTTATACGATCGCAACAGTTGATGGTGCTCGTGACTGAAGCATAATCCGAGAAAGTCGTTGTTGCCTTTTTACAGGGTTGTAACCGAACGAAGCACTTTAAACTGTCACAGAACGTATTAACTGTGTGACTTATTCCCGCTTCTGTTGCCCCAGCCATTGTAAAGTCTGCCAATATATGTTATGGCAAATATACTTTGAGTTATGGATTAAAACATTTGTGTGCATAAAAACATATTTTCAACAAATTCTAGCAAATTTAATTTTCTGCAAGAAATTTACTTACTCAAAAATATTTTATTGATGAAAATGTCACGAACATGCTATACATATCAAATTCATTTTCATACCTATTATACCCATTTCACGACTTGCCATTTGGCTAATTTCAGTTATGTTTTATAAATATGAATATTTAATAGTAAACGGTTTTATATCTATCAGACTATAAAATATATAAAGCGCTTCAGCACCCACTATATGCAGTACTTCATTTACATATTAATTCATTTTTAACCCCATCTAAATTTTTTGCTATTTTCTCAACTTAATTATTAGTATTTATGATAGGAAAATTTACAATTTAATGTTGGTATTAACCCTTCTTTACAAATTAATCTTTTTCAAAAATGAATGCTTGGTAATAATTTTTAATTATTACAATACAGAAGTTTCGTGTAACGGTACGATAGATTTGGGGCTAACTGAATCCAAACTTATTTTTACAGTGGTTTGGATTCCACGTCCCGGTTTCCATTTACGGCTTTCTTTCCATTACGTCTCATCATTTTAAATTGAAAAAGAAACTACTGTGGTGCATTTTTTATCTATAGTTAATATTGCATCAATTATGGCCGTCCTTCATCTTGTTTTAGTTTTGTACAAACCAAGTTGACCCCAAAATCTTTTTTGCAGCCACGTAAGCACTACTTATTTATTATAAATACGTTCACAACTGTCTTTTTTGCATGATCAATTTTTGGAGATTTTCAATAATCTTGGGAGTCCTTCTGTATCGAGTATTCCATGCTACCAGAGTTGAGGATACAGTCCTATAAACTCCATACATTAGTAAAACTGTAAGGAGCAAACAGAAATAAATTTGGGTCCGTTTACTTGGCCCCACCAAGTTAATATTTTCTCCCAAAAAGCTAGCTCCCGAATCCTTATAGCTAGCACCGGCTAGCACCCAAATATAAAAGCTAGCACCATTATAGTTTTTCCACAAATCGATATCGAAAATGGGTGGGGCCAAGTAAACGCAGCTCCACCAAATTAATATTTTTTCCCAAAAAGCTAGCTCCCGCAACCCTATAGTTAGCACCCAAGTATAAAACCTAGCACCGTTATAGTTTTTCCACAAATCGATTTTAAAATGGCTGCACACTGGTAAATCCTATAATCATGGGAAATATGTAGATGTTACGGTCAATGATGACAATTCGGCCATTAACATCAATGGCCGGACAATGACGTCAATGCCCGGATTAGTTGGGCATTGACGATAACGCCCGGCCAATAACGTCAATGACCATTCATTTTGGGCGATGTTGACATTTAAAATTTCATATGTGGCTTTTACATCATTGACCGGGCAATGACGTCATTGCCCAATACAGAGTCAAATGATGATACTACTATTCTACGATGAGGATTTTTGTACCTATAGCAAAACTGGTATTATTTTAGTTGGCGGTATTTGTTTTTCTATTCCATCATAAAGTGACATAAATGTCCTGTGTACTTTTAGGGTGCGATTTTAAGAACTGTTTCGAAACTTCATTTACAGCTAGAAATTAGTTTTATAATATACAGCATTAAAAGAGGAGAATTTTGTGAATATAATTTTTAGTCTTTTTTTATAACGATTTAATATTTTGATTATGTTAATTGGCGATTTTATATAAAAAGCGCACAATTAATTAAAATTTAAAATATGTTGTCATGACTACGAGAGACAGGATAGTTAGGCAAAACAGATCGGACGCCCTAACATAACTCACCAATAGAGTAAGTTTATTACCAATTAAAACGTTTATTAGCGTTATTCCTAAGTCTTCTGACTAGATTTCTCCTAAATGAAGTTTCGTTTCTACTATAATTTGAATGATTTCAAAAGAAACCAATGAAAATTTACGTTTGCAATTTTGAAACTGCAAATCTAAAAGTTTCAGTTACAATAACGTGTAACTGCGCCATCTGTTGAAAAAGTTTTTATCCTGTTGATAGACCGAGCCCTTAAGGTTGCCGATTTCTATAGGGATTATCTACTTAACTAAAATTTATGTAACAACGATTACAATTAAATAATACTATTGCAACAGTTATGAAAATTTTATAGGTTGTTCCTCAAAGCTTTCCGTGTAACATATTGAAATATGAGACAATTATGTGTATTATTTTTGGCGTAATCATGAGATTTCGCATACGCATGCGCAATACGTGTAAGAAGGATCCTTCTTACATATCACTACAACAAAAATAACAACAAACAGGTATGTCTTAAGGATCTGAACTTCATTACGTACTCCACCAAATTTCGGCTAAATCTGATAGTTTCAAAATAAATATCCGCCATATTGGATCAGCCATTTTGTTATTTGTCATTTTGATCTTGAATTCATTATTAGCGACCCCAAAAACATCCCGTCACAAAATTTCAGCTATATGTTATAATATTTAAATACATATTTCCGCCATATTTGAACCGCTATTTTATTTTTTGCAATTTCGACTTTTTAGTCGTAATCAGCAACCACGAAAACCGTAGTATACCAAATTTCATGCATATTGAAGACCGCCTTCATATTATGACAGGATTTATGTGTATCTACATATTTCCCATGATTGTAGGATTTACCAGTGTGCAGCCATTTTAAAATCGATTTGTGGACAAACTATAACCGTGCTAGCTTTTATACTTGGGTGCTAGCTAGTGCTAGCTATAATGATGCGGGAGCTAGCTTTTTGGGAAAAAATATTAACTTGGTGGGGACAAGTAAACGGACCCAGTCCCTTTTTGGATCCAAAATCCACCACTACACTACAAATTAACTGTACATTTATAATACAGCACAATAATATAACAGCTAATTTTATACAGCTATAAATTCAAAAATTTCACGAAGCTTAAGTAAGCCACTCATCTAAATGCTACATCTGCAATAAATAATATAATCATTAAAAACCGCATCTCCTGACGATTGCAATGCAGTTGGAATCTCGTAAATTATGTTATAAATGTAGTACATTTTAACCTCAATTTTAACCAACAGTTAAAATTACGAACATAATATAAGTTTAACATTTATTTTATCACTTTGGTTAAGTTTATTGAAAATTAAAAATATAATTGCTTAATAAAATGGGTTAAACTTCCACAGGAGAATTTTTGAAAAATAAGTTAGTTTTAAAAATTGAAAATCAAGAATTTGTCCCGTTTAAAAATGTTTTTGTGAGTGTACCTACTGCTTTTATTGAAACCCTAAATGATGTTCAACATTTTTATACTACAAATTGGAAAATAAAATTAGTCCTGTGAAATCGAATCCCTTTCCATCCTGCGGCTACAAGCATCATGTTATTAGCAGGTTTCCGTTTTGATGCCAAACGTAATCAAATAAGTAGAATTCATTTTTGGGTGCAATTATCAATAATGGATTTTAGTTGGCTCTGAGCGATTTTAGTTTAACGTATATTAATTGTTATCGCGCTTCTATTAGTATTTTTATTATTTATTAAATTCTATCTACAACTCTGGTGGCCGGTTTCAGCAACATTATGCTATAATTAATCTCTGATTAAGTTAACCCAAATCAAATATCAACCAATGGAAAACGACTAGAAGTCAGAAAACCGATTTCTTGGTTCATATTTGATCTGGGTTAACTTAATCAGAGATTAACTATAACATAATGTTGCTGAAACCGGCCATGAAGGTCTTAGGAGTTTAACATTTGAATGGATCCTTAAAACGAATAATTTTGACATTATTACAGGCAGTACTAGCAGGATTCATCTTTAGTAGGTAGAAATATTTACATTCAAGACTACACCTACCAACAATGAACATCCACCACCACTAAAGTCCTTGTAAAAACTGCCTATCTAAAGTGCAAGTCTCAATTGGATAGGGTGCATAGTATAACAGTTACACGTATTTATTTCAAAAGTTCAAGAACGTTAGGTTATTTTCAATTTAATTCTACTATATTTTCATGGTGTGATCGACATTTTACTTCCTAACTGAATTAAAGTCAAATCGATAGTTTCCCAAATAATTTTAAAGCGACGGGGTTCGAACCTACTACCATAAAGTTTTCAGTTACAATATCAAACTACCTGTACGAGTCGTGCAGATTAGATCTACTAGATAAAATGAGAATAGCTTTTTGCTAAATTTTGAGCCTGATGGATACAACATTTTCGGCTGTCCATTTAAATTGCGCATACCAAGTTTCCAGTTCCAGTATTTAGCTCGGCAATTAATAATGCATAATACCGACTTTGTTTCTTCGTATTCAAATTTTAATTGCACTGAACTAAATTCGCTTCTGAGATTTAGCATGTTAAAAAATAAATCTCAGATTAGTTTGGCAACCAGTTTCCGTTCACCTGGTCACTGTTTTTTGATGTGAAAAACTATCAGTTTTAGCGAATATGATAAGAAAGATAAATTTTCTATTCACAGAAGAGTTTTCTTCTTGAAAATTTTCTTTTCTCCTTGGAGTTTCCTTTTATCGGTAAATTAATTTTTTAATGCTGTTATACAAATCCATATAAAGCGTAAACAACGTACCTACCTAATACCTGCTGGTGTTATGCATGGTTTAGCCGTCTAAAAAGACAATGTATAGCTGGTGCGATGTTTACGTTCACATGTGTTGGGTGTTATTAATTTACTTCTATCAGATTTGAAATTAATTATTTTTGTACATAAATAATTTTACCCTTATAGGAAGCTAGTGTCAAATGCTGCAAGGAAATAACAAAACAGACTGATTATTTAAAAAATCATGATTGTTTGATATTAATCTTAACATTGCTCACAAAATAGTTTCCGAAATGATGAGGTAATTTTGACAGGACACGCACACTTAAAAGGCGTGACGAGTATATATGGCAATTTACATAGCTGGGTCACGAATATCTTATTGGTTTCGTGGATTTTTAAAAATACCAAATTGAAAGCTAAATCATTAATAATTATAAACCAATAAAGTAAATTAAAAAAAATGGCTGCAGTTATTAAAAATGAGGTTAGAATTTTTTTAAAAAGTTAGTAAGTTTAATGTGGTGGCACGAATCAATATTAACGGTCGACAAATTTTTAATCAAGTCCTTCCAATCAGAATTTGTGTGCAGCATTAAACATTGGATTGTTTAAATGTGAGTGAAATTAAAATACGGTAGGAGCAGTGTCGTAAAAATTTAATTTAAAAAATGTACTATATTGTGGGAGTTAGCGGAAGAAATATGTGACGGACAATAGCCTAGGATTAATAATCCTCGTCAAATCCTATAATATTTTATATATTTTATGCAAACACTGTCAGTGACAGTAATGTTTAACAGAATCTCTGAAAGGGTAACCACTATCACTGGGGGAATGCGAATTGTCGCTAAGTATCCCATTCGAATCCTAACCGTTCCGAAGTCTATAATCCCCTGCATTACTACCAGCAGTGCTCTATTTTACACGTGTGCCCTATAACACTACAAAATGCCTTACCAGTGTCACCGAATTCGATTTAAAATTATTACGTCTTTCCCCAACCGCTTCATCTCCTAACTAATGGTCCTTCCAGCAAGTTTTATTATATCGCTAATAACATTATGTCAGAGACACAATTTCTTCGTAACATTAGTTGGTTATTTATCAATATTTATAATCAACCACGGTGTCAAGGATGATTGACTTCCTTGTCATAGGTGTCTCACCTGCCGCTACTTTTACACGCATTCAGATTTTCTTGGCATCGCGATACTTCATTGTGCCGTTCACCTCGTACAGATACTATCATCTGCAATATTAATTACAAGTTATTACTGTGCAAACATTATAAACGAGGCGCGGTTGGCAATAATTGCATTATCTGTAATTACTTTTTATTCAGACTTTAGAGGTAATTGTAACTTTGTGGAAGAATAATAGCGAAATGAGAAGCGTGCGATCGCGGTGACGTTTGCAAAACTTGATGTTACACTCGAGTTTTCCAATAGCTCTAAAGAGCAATCGAAACATTGTTAGTGTCGCAAATCGCAATTAGCCATCGCGACTCGGCACGGACCCTCTCAAGTGACACTCTTCCAAGCAATTAACTTTTAACGTGTTTGTTCAATATATCGAGTGGATGTTACTGCATATAATAATAATTTCAAGAGGTTGTAGATTTTTGAAAAACTTTTTTGTCCGACGTCAATTCAATATTTACTTCTTATTCAAGAGTGAATTAATTACGCGTGATACGGCAAAATCAATACTAACGGTGGAATCCCAAATTATGTTTGCTACGATAACTGGCTTACAGTATAAGCAAGCAGGTTGTTCCTATTTTTATGGTATTTTTTATGCTCAAACAAATAAAATTGTTTATAGATTGTGGAGATGCCGTTTTCTTTTGACGACGCATTGCGATAATCCGGAGAAAGCAGGCTTTTGTGCTAATATTTGCATCTAGCGTCATCAAAGATAAAAATTATTTATCGTGGGGGTGCGGAATCCCATCAGTTTTCCTTTTATTATTACAAAAGGTGATTTCGGAGAGCGCACAATAAAATATTTTATCGCGACTGCTATTTAAATTTTAGCAGAGTGCAGGTTTATGCGTGATATATAATCTTCTTTTTGAGTAAGCATATAAGAAAAGTTTTAAAATAATGCCATTTTATTACTATTCTTTAGATTCATCTGTTACATTTCGGAAGAGAGCTTACTTTATTATAACG
This sequence comes from Rhagonycha lutea, assembly GCA_958510855.1. Classification (NCBI taxonomy): domain Eukaryota; kingdom Metazoa; phylum Arthropoda; class Insecta; order Coleoptera; family Cantharidae; genus Rhagonycha; species Rhagonycha lutea. The sequence goes on from OY294042.1 coordinate 3,642,223, forward strand.
GTGGCGTTATTTTGCATATTTAATTCTGAAATACAGCAGCACCATGGAAGATATATCTCAGAACAAAAGGGTTTTATGGAGCAAAGTGTTAACTCACTCATGTGTTGAGTGTGGAGTGCATGAATCACCAGTGGCGTCTCCAAGTCCGCTGGCCGCGGTATTCTAATGCGCCCTGTAATGACCGTCGTCAAAGGGTTTCATGATGAACAGCATAGGGGCGGAAGTAAAAATAACCTTCGATATGCAAATTCGTGTGCAGTTATTCACCCAGTTACACACCCCTCCTCTAGATGAATTATGTTCACGATTTTAATTTTATTTACTTATGGGCAAAATTTTTATGAAGCGTTTAAAACTGTTATTACAGTTACCAATTGCGATAGCGTAAGTTCAAATAGCCGCCTATAAAATTAATTGGCTCTAACTCGTAAATCTATAAATTTACAATTTCCTGCATTATATGAATTGACTGCATTATGTTTGCTATCTATATGACCGGTTCTAATTATTATTTTTTATTATCGTACTGCATCACTTACTATTATCGTAACTTACAGCAATTATTTTTATTGTACTCCCCGAAATTTCTATTGCATATGGATTTTATACGATCTATCCACTCCTGATGGGAAATAATGCCGCGCAAATTGGTTTATCACAACGGGCAACTCAAGCACAGAAAAACAAACAATCTTGCAAGACCACAAGCATAATAAACAACTCTAACTTAAAATTCTTGTTTCATTTTTTTCCCAGCAAAATAAATCATTGGATGTTCGGTTCTGGTCATCCTGGGTCTGTTTTACTTTCATACTAAGATACACCGTAACTTACATTTACTCAAATTTTGTGTCCAAATACATAACCATATTTTCTAGAATCATACAGCTTCTATACCAAAAAGGCTATAAGTTTAACTAGTGAATTTTTGGTTCATCGTGTTTATTTTGCCACGGTGTTAATAGACCAGCTCCTTATTAAATGCGAAGGCCAGGCCGTGGATTTCTGAAAAAGGACCGGTAGCTTGGGGAAACTCAAAAAGCCGGAAGTAGTAATCAAATGCTTTAATTGACACACAGAACCTGACAGTGGTTATCACAGTTCTAATAATTGCAATGTAAAATTTCTGTGGTAAACAGACAAACAGTAGCACTGAATGATTACGGTGTAATCAAAAAGTGTACCCAGTTCAAATTAAACAAGTCAATCAATCAAGGGCTTTTCCATTCCTGTCGGAATATTGCCACTTCTATTGAAGTCTTTACAATCCATTTCACGAGGTGGATTTATCCTCTTTTACTACTCTTTTTACTACAACTTTTGCACCACAGCGTATGGATGTCCACCGGAAGGCCGGGCTAAGAAACTCTGCGAAGTCCGCGACTTGAACCCAGAATTTCCGCACCGTAACTCAACCAGCGATCACATCACTCCACACCGTGGTCTTAAATTAAACAAGTATCCAAATATAAACAGAATAACCTCTAACGGTTACTCGACAAGAAATATACAAAAGCCTGAATACCACGTCGATTCATACGAATTGGAAAAGATCAAATTTACTTACTCCAGCGCTTTATGTAAGTTTACAATATCATGGTAACAGGTGTTCGTTTCCGATCGATGTCCAACGTGCGGCTTAAAAGAAGAAAAATTTTTAACTTTTTAATTTAAACAGGAAAACACTTAATCGACATTCGCGACACTATAACACCGCTTGCAGATCTGTAGCTGGAACTGGACCAGTGAGAGATGGTGCTGGAGATGCCAACAAGATTGGACCATCCAAACAATGAAAGACTTCCCCAGGAGTCATCCAAAACAAAATAGGACGTTGCCAACTGGTGGAAATCCAAAATGGTTCCACAGCTTGATTAGAATGCTGTTTAAAGAGCCTCTCTTATCTCTTTTGCTCGAACAGATGTTATAAACAGGAACTTTAGACACTACACGACAGCTGAGCTAATTTTTCCACGACTGGCACGAGAAAAGTGGTGACATTGGACCAAAAACCTTTTTGTCCAAGTAAAATGTTGGAAATTACCAAAGTCGCTCTGAAATTATGTACACTCACTATCATCGAGGTCACGAGACCCAGGTATTCCTACGCAAAAGGTTCACGCCATGGTTAGCCATAAAGATTTTATTGTTTTCAAACGTCATTGCGATCGAAGAGTATGTCGGAATGGGGTGAGGGTGGTGGGGATTAGTAGCTTGGTCGTGGAAATTCAGCCACCATGGAGCACTTTACGGGTGAGCAATGTGCATTTTGTGTAAAAAATGTTTACAAAAATAGTAGCCAATTAAACATAACAGGAGAGAAATCGCTGGGCACTGCGGATTAGCAGTGGCGACCAAGAGAGACCAAAATAAGTGTGGGAAGACCGCAAAGAAGATGGAAAAACGACATAAGAGAGACAGTGGGTGTGGGTTGGCAACAGCTGGAACAGGACAGAGGAAAGAGGAGAGGCCTACGTTCAGGAGTGGACAGAAAGTGGCTAAAGAAGAAGAAGAAACATAATATTTAAATTAAAATAAATAATTAGGAAATTTAATTTTTAAAAATTACATCATGCAGATGTGAGCAATCCCGATGCAACCTCTTCGAATCTGTCTCTTAAATTTTCACACTTTCGCTGGGACATTGATTTAAGTCATGCAATCCGTATTCAGAGTGAAATAAACGCCGAACAATGGACGAATCGATATTTTTGTAAACATGTTTTACATAAAATGCACGCTGCTCACCCGTAAAGCTCTCCATGGTGACTAAATTTCCATGAACGAAGCTACTAATCCTCACCACCCGCACCCCGCTCCGACATGCCGTTCGATTGCAATGACGTTTTCCATTAGTAAATATCAATCGAAAAAATGTTGTCTCCTGCATGATAACGTAAGACCTCCTGCAGCAACATTCGAGGAGAGTTTGTCGAAATCTTTTTCGCCTCAAAACCAGCGGAATTATGTTTGTAAAGCACCTGAAAGTTACCTAAAATTGCATCTGTCATTGCAAATAATAACAAATATATGATTGATGGAGAGGGGGTCGGATCATAGCGGTCACGCGAGTTGACTATGAAGGTTCGAATCCGAGTGAAGTAAGAACTTTATTTCTGACCGTCTCTCCCGTCGGAAGGCAATGGCAAACCACCGGGGTGTAATCTGCCAAGAACGCCTTTAACAAGCATTGTAAAGGTCACGACGCTTCTGTCAAGAAGCAATACGACGTAGAATATGATTGATTAAGGTATAATCCTTGGTGTTTTATTGAAAAGCAGCTTTAATTCAGAAAGCGTCAATTGTAGTTCAGATTAGGAAATACCGGGAATTACGTCAGGCCTCAGCCTAACCAGGAGGGTATTCGTGAGGCTGGAAGTATTGGTAAATCTGATTTACAATTTATGCTTTCTGAATTACAGTTGGAAATGGTGTAAAGCCGAAATTATTTATGATTCAACCCAATAGTTTCTCTAAATATTAATTATACAGGGTGACCCAAAAAAAATGATAACAAAGTTTAATCGGTCCTAACACGTAAGTTTTTTGTTTTTCGTATTTTGTTTTAGCACAGTGGGATTGCCAGTTAAAAATGCTACATGTATGATGAACTGTCAAATTTTGCTATGTGTTTTATTACTTATTTTATAGATGTCTAATCAAAGAGAGAAAATTTTAGGGTTACATCAACAGGGAACGCGCAATTGTGACATCGCGCGAAGGCTCGGCATAGCGGCACCAAATGTCAGCCGAACAATCAAATAAACTGAGAAGCGTGGCCATACCGGACATCATCCAGGGAGCGGAAGAAAGCGAACAATCAACACGCCGAGGGTCCGTCAGATCATCAAGAAACGACTCCTGCGAAATTCCAGGGTCTCAATGAGAAAAATTGCCCGCACGATCGGTTTTTCACGTGAATCGGCTCGCCAAATAGTCAAGGAGCACCTTAAGGTCCATTAAGCTTCATAAAGTTCAACTGTTGACCGATGGTAACAAGCTCGTACGACTTCAAAGATGTCGTCAGCTCCTTCGTCGCGCCGCTTCTATGTTGTGGAATCCGATTGTGTTCATAGATGAGACGCTTTTCACCGTCGAGCAATCGCATAACCTTCAAAATGAACGGATTTGGTCTGATAATGCTCCAGGTACTTCTGCTGTCGTAGAGCACCGTCCATATCCACAGTCTGTGATGGTTTGGGTTGGAATTTGCTCAACTGGAAAAAACCCTTGGTTTTTGTGGATCAGAGTGTGAAAATTAACCAGAGCTCATCAACATTTCGGTGATGCGAATTGGACGTTTCAACAAGATTCTGCTCCAGCGAATAGGGCAAAAGCCACTCAAAATTGGTGCAAAGCTCATTTCCCGGATTTCATCACATCCGCGGAATATGGCCCCCCTACTCGCCAGATCTCAATCCGATGGATTACAGCGTGTGGTCGATTTTGTAGGCCAGAGCCTGTGGGACACCCCACTTAGGTTTGGATGCGTTAAAGCAGCCGTTGTGCAGTGAGTGGGATCGGATATCGATAGAAGAGCTTCGGCGCGTAGCCTTAAATTTTCGAAAGCGTTTGACGTTGTGTATAGCAGTAGAAGGTGGCCATTTCGAAACTAGTTAATTATTTTTGTCAACAATAAATAATGTTAGTTATTATTATTTGCTCTGAAAAAGTTTTTTCTCCGTTTAATAAAGTTTTTATGATAAATAGTTTTGTTATCATTTTTTTTGGGTCATCCTGTAATTATAATTTAATGTGAATAACTCAACTCTACTAAGCACGCAGAGAACACAACATTGACGCAGAGGCGGTTCTAGGGCGGTGCGACCGGTGCGCTCGCACCGGGCGCCATCCTAAGAGAGGCGCCAAAATGACAAAAAAATCGGAATTTAATTTTTTAAATAAACCTTTTCAAACAAATTTTGTTTCTTTTACTGGCCGGTCCGGGGGGGGGGGGCGCCAAAATGAGATCTTGCACCATCTAAAAATCTTGCTAGAACCGCCGCTGCATTGACGTGATATGGATTTAAAAATTGGTTCTATATTTACACAAGTCTGACTAATTGACAAAATAGGAAAGCCAAAACAGAGAAAATATAATTGCACACAGCAATATGTTTCAAAAGTATTGAAAAGGTGTGAAATCAAAGTAAGGCATAAGCAGAGATCGCCAAAATATACAGAGGAGCAAATTCTAACCGTGAAAAAACAATGCCGTTGGATGACCCGAAATTATAAAGGAAATCATTATGTTTTGGACGATGAAAGTTATTTTGGATTAAGCCGCAGTCAAGTACCTGGAAATGATATTTTTTATACAGACAATATCGCGAATACATCTACCGATGTTAGATATAAATTTAAGGCAAAATTTGAGCCGAAGGTAATGAAGAAGGGTATTTCAAAGCCTTGGTTCAAGCCAAGTGGGATTGCAATCAATCAAGCAGTGTATCAAAACGAGTGCTTGAAGAAAATTTTAATTCCATTTTTAAAGGCACATCATGGGGAAGATAATTATGTATTTTGGACAGACAAAGCATCGTCCCACTATGCAAAAAAGACATTGGAGTTTCTCCAACTGAATTCGATAAAATTTGTACCCAAACTGCACAATCCCACAAACTTACCACAATGCCGTCCTATTGAGGATGTTTTTGGAGCTCTAAATGCCGAAGTATATAAAAACAACTGGAAAGCGAAAAATACCAATGAACTCATCAATAAAATCCGATTATGCATTAGAAATTAGGACAAATCACGTGTACAGAGGGCATGTGAACGCATCTCGACTTCGTTACGCAGTGTGGCTGATAAGGGTCCATTTGACCAAGTACATTAATATTTTCTAAAAAAGGATATTAGGTGGAATAATTTGAGCCATGATTGAATTGTTTTGAATAAAAACTAAATATTTTGTTAACCATCAAAGTTTGTGCAATTTTCTAGTTGTCACCCGTTATTTGACTAAATTAACTCAATTTTTGTTACATTATTTGTATTTTTGCTTTTGAATTATATTTTGAAATCAAAATTAAAAATAGAATACACCATTCTATTGCTATTAAATTTTTATTTTTATTGCTTAAAATTAATAACAAATTCTCAAAAACGTATGATTTCTGAATACAGTCTTAACTTAATTCGGGAGTAGTTGAGATTCGAACTCAAACTATGAGGTCCATAGTTTAACTCCCTATGCGCCTACACCAAACTAGGTGGGCAATTAATTATACCTCCCCGATATTATTCAATGAAGGCTTTAGTCAGTTGGTGATAATTAGAGTCCGGATAAAAAAGCATAAAAATTGAGAAAAAAAGTCAGAAAAACTTCTTTCATCATCTACACTAGTAATAGGTGCAAATTTGAATTTTGCTACAAGTGGGGTTCCATTTCAAAATCTTCAATAGTTTCTCCAGCTATTGTTTTAGCTATATTATTTAAGATTTTTAATCCTTCATTTTTCTCTAACACATCTTTCAATTTCTTTTTTATGTTGTCGCATTTGCTGCTTTTCGAAACGTTTTATAACATTAGTAACAAAGTTACAGTGGCATTTAATAAACGCTAAATTTGCTTTAAGTTCTGGATTCTTTAATACATTTTGGCAATCTTTTATAGATTTGCTATCCGAATTTTCTAATTCATAAGCAACATTTTTAAAATTTTCAAAATTTTCTGCATTTTAAAAGAGCTTTCTCTTTTAAAAGATCAAACTTTGAAATATTTTGTAAAATAAGCATTAATGAAGTATAAAAAAGCACGAAAAGCACAAAAAGTCAAAAAAATGCACGAAAAGCACAAAAAACCAAAAAAAAGCATATAAAACTTGATACCAAATGACTTCTTTAATCAGTAAAATAACGATTCTTTCAGTGATAGTTTCCATTAAAAATTTCCTTCTAAATTGGACAAGAAAATTTTTCACTCGATTTACACATTGTTCAATAATAAAATTGTTTGATCTGAAGGGGGAACCAGAAAATATGGTGGTATTTGCACTTCTAGCTCAACTTGCTATTGTATGCATTCTAGTTACGATTAGCATAAATTAATTACTTAATATTATTTTAAATTAACTAGAATACAATGTATAACTTATAGTCATTATTTGTTAAATGGACTTGTCAATTTGAAAATTTAATATACCATATAGTGCATACACCTAATTTAAATCAAAAGTACTAATAAATTGAAATCTCTAGATGAACAACTTTAATAACATCTAAATATTTCCTGTTAACCCTCATTTTGCTAAAGGTGAAGGGTCGATGTACTCTTTAGCAGTATGTACCATCATTGTTCTCAATTAGTGACTAATAGGTACGTTACTTAAATTTCATCAACTTTTATAGTACATTAATTTAATAATGTAACTTTTTTTAATTTCTAATATTATTATGTAAATTTTATTCTGAATTATACAATAACAAAAGTAATATACAGGATATATAAATTAATCTGCATTTAGGTAAATTTAATATCTACCATTTATATAGGAAACGCTTAAAACCGTTATTGCAAAATTTTCATAACGTTTCGATTTTGATTGTAAGTTACAGATGAAGATGAAGTACCGGTTAGTCTACGTACAGAGTGAAAGCTGGTCGCCGAAATCTGCTTACCGGCTTAGACGTTTTCATGGAAATACCAGCTTCGTTTGTCCTCCTTTAATTAATTAATGTATTACTTATTATAATTATTAATTATATTAATTAATTCAATCGAGTACAAACAAAGCTGGAATTTCAATGAAAACATCCCAGCCGGTAAGCAGATTTGGGCGACCAGTGTCCACTCTGTACGTAGCCTTAGGTACTACGTAAAGTAAATTTAATATGTAAATAATGAAATAGAATTTTCGCAAAATAATTTTTGTTAATTAAACCGTTTTGATGAACGTTTTGCTTAATATGGGTAGTAAATAATAAATTTGCTTAATGGTTTGAATGATCCGGTCTTTTAATTAATTTAAAAATGAATAAAGTGTAGTAAATGCAATTTGGTAGCTCACCTGCATGGTTGCATAAGCCATTACTATACTGAGTCATTATTGGTCATTTATCACTATCGGTGCTTAATTGCTTGGGTAATCAAGCTGCAATCCGTGGATGAACGTCGCAAGTGACCAACAATTGTGCGGATACATTGGCACATTGTAAACTGAATTTGAAATTGATGGTTTAGTTACATATTGACAGACTGTACGAGGGTGTAGTTACTACTGTCAACCTTACAATACGGCATCGATAATAATGGTATCAATAATAATGTTATTGGTATCTGCATTGTCTTAGGGTACGTCATCAATTTGGCGGCCGCCAGGATGAACACTTACAACTTAAGGGTCCGTTGCGATGAGCTTCCGACTATTTCGTGTTTTTATATCACTGATTGGGGCGGCGTTGGTCCACTATAGTTACGATTACAGGGTTTCCGAATGCCAGTATAAATCAATATTTTATTATCCGCCGTGCTATTTGTGAGTGACATGTTTTATACAGAATTTGTTAATTTAGTGAACTACGCGTTTGAATTTGCTGAGTAAAATACATATTTTCGAGTCATTGATTTGCACATGCACAGGATAAATAAAATATCACGACTGCTATTCCGCTTGGGGATTTTGAAGAACCACATTTACAATATGGCAACTGAAAATTTAAATCTCGGAACGAAACGACATACCAAATGATATGTAAAGGGATGATTGACGAAATGTCTGCCAAGTTAACGTAAATTAAAAAGAATGACAAATTTGAGCCTCATTAACTTTAGTAAATGGAAACAAAAGTGGGAAACAACAGGAAGAGACCAACAGCGGCGGTAGCTTTCGAGAGAGATGCGGAAATGAGATAGTAGGATAAATCAAGTGCATTTTCGCCGCGAGAAAAAGGACGCTACTAAGAGAAACTAAACGGATAATTCTATCTGTCGACAAGAATAAGTATCTTAGGAAGTAAGGTTTGACACAACTTCTTTCAAACAAATAACTGTACCGAACTTCCAATAAACTCAATTTAAATCGAAATTGACATCTTCAAAAACGCATTTGTAACTTTTGTAAGTACTTTGGTATTTATCTAATTTCGGCTTTCAAATAATAAAACCATAACGACTCATAAAGGTGTTTTAAGGATACTCTCAATAACTACCGACCAGACCAGAGAGCCGTCGATACTTCTGCGTCCGTCAAATTACTTTTCGACGTCTATTTCAGTTTTTAAGGTATGGGGTGGTTTAAGTACCGCCATAATCGTTGACTAAAGAGCAAATAACAAAAGGAAATTAACGACACGCGCACGCAAACATAAATATAAAAGAATATGCAACTAAACCGCTGAAGTATAGAATGCATTAAGCAAATTCGTGCACGGTTGACTGACATACAACTGAAGATCGTCGTGACACTAACATCAACAGCCTCTACTATAACACTAAAACGTTATGTCTTTCCAGCAGTTTATCTTAAAAATATTCAAGTTTTACTAAATATATTTTAAACTGTATCACATAAACAGTTTTAAAATATTGAGGTTATGTCTGGTTCGGCCTGAGTTTGAATCTCGGTTGGATTGAGGCTGTTTTAGGCTAGTTTCCATTTCTCATGGCTAATTTCCATTACCCTTCTCATTGTAATAAGAAGTAATAATAGGTAATACTGTTTGAAGGTTCATGACATAACCTCGAAATTAAGTTTTTATCTTGTAATTTAAGAAGTTAATTATTTATTAAAAATCATTGTAAGTATATGATTGGAAACGTCAATTAGTTTTAATAATAAACCTCTTTTTTGTGATTTGAAGTCCCTTAGGGCATTTAGTCACCCTCGAATTACAAACTCGTTGCATCTGTGACGAGAATTTCTTCAATGATGTTAATAGGGCGAGCCTAGATCTATTGCAAATCAGCCACCTAAAAATTAATTTCGTTATTGATTACACTGAAATGTTAAAATGCATTTAGTTTTGTTATAAACGCAAACAGAGAAAGTAAACGATTAATTTGGTATACGTTTACATAGCTTGATTAATTAATATCCTATCGAATATTTAATGTAATATTTCTGCAACAATCCTGCATGTGGATTTGTTGACTTACGTAATGTATCAAATTGTATTTGCAATAAAGTGCATATCGGTGTGAAGCACTGTTTTATAACCATAATCGCAAAATGATGAACTGGTAGCTTATTAAGGTAGCAAACCCTATGCGTGTGTAATCGTGGTTTAGTGTTTACTGCCATCAACAAATCAAACTTCGAATGCAGTTTTGCATAAATTAACGCTTATATGAATATTCAAATATTTATTTCCAATTCCAAAGTGGAAAACTACAAAATTTACAAATCACTGAAGTCCCTAGTCATCAAAACAAAAAAGTTTAAAAAAGTTATTCCACTACTACATTTCATGGTTAGATAAAATTTAAAATTCTAATGAAAAGTAAACTAAAGCTTTGATTATAAGTACATAAAATGATTCATTTGTGTCTGTACATGTTCAATGTTTATTTTAGCAAGCCATTTCAATATCCGCTTTTAATGCAAAAAAAAATCTATTATCGACTTTTAATATTATTTCATAGAATTTACTAATATTTGCCACTTTTATTGACTTTCACGTTTTGCCATTAGAAGCTTAAGGGCCCAAAAGAAATCTGCTATTCGAACCCAGAATTTTCGCTCTGTAACCCAACCAGCGATCACATCACTCCACCTGGCGTTGTGACTGATTTAAAGTTTATTTGCAGACTTTTTTTGTATCACCTTAGATTTGGTAACAAAATTTTTCAATTTGATGCAACTTTAACAAAGATTCATCTCCTACCCTACTAAGTACCCGTGTTCTCAAATAATTGCTTAAAATTTATTTAAATAAAAGCTATTCAAACACGCGATCACAGGAATCACAAGGAAATAATCATCTTGTTAAATCTATTGCGCATCAAGGTTTATGATGATGACGTTTCAATAGCCGGTAGCAAGATGAAAAATTATATAAAATTATCCTACTAAATCCTACAGAAAAAGGATGCAGTTTAATCAGGTCAATCAATTATCAACACAGTGAGAACCAATTATTTTTCACGGAATTTAATAATGTTCCAAGAGAACGATTCAAATTTCAAAATGCACTGAAAATAAAACAACCTCCCAAAATTTTAATTGTAGATCAAAATATACAATTTGTACATACCGTTTCAACGGAAATGCTGCAGGAAGTCAACAACTTAACTGCATGCCGGTAGATAAAATAAAATTATTTTAATTAAAAATAATGAAAAAGTAATATTCAAGATTGGTGATGCAAAAAATATTTTAACCGTTCGATCGTGTGCATTTCGATATTGAAAAATAAACGTAATTTTCCAGCTTTCCATCGGGAAACCAGACAATAAGTAGTTTTATTCACTAAAAACAAAATTTGCATATCAAATAGACCTGATGCAATAAAAGAGGATTGAATAAATTGCTCCTAAAGTTTATTGCGTTTGAAAAAAAAAAACACTTATTAATTACAAACTCTAATGAAAAACGTCATTCAAAATTATGAATTTAATCAGGCAGGAAAATATTCTACTTTTTAATATTTTTAGTAATTTGTTAATTAAATAAGATCCTTTCAAAAGCTAATCAAATTATTTAGATTTAATTTAAGTAAAATAATTATAATCTTAATCCGCCGAGTTTTCAATTTATCAACTAGGTACCTACCCATACGGGTGGTTTTTGATCCCCGTTCGGCCTTTAGCTTGCACACATTGTATCATGCAGTTATCGATTATGCTGGATAACTTGGTTTTGAACCCTTTGAAGAAATCAAAAGGACTTTACTAATATTTTAAATACCTAATATTATCAATAATATGGCTCTCTCAAATGTAAGTCCTTGAAGATTCAGAGTAAAGTTCGAAACGTCCTGTAATTATTTTACTTGACCTAACCCACAACAAAATATTATTAAAATAAATTTTATATTGCTTAGCAAATTTATACCAGTCATTAAAATTTAATTGAACAGGTACTTAATACAAACGGTCAATATTAAATTGTACTTTACTACTTGGGGTAATAATTAAAAATCGATATAAATTCTTTAATACACCTGATTACTTTTCATTGAATGGAAAATTTAGCGCTGTGATTATGACTACAAACTATAAAAAGTTTTCACTTTCTGTAATAATTAATAAGAAGTAGGTACTAAAAACTAAAACAAATGTGTGGGTTACTTCTTTGTAACTTATTGAATAAATTATAGCAGCAACTATTAAAAAACGAATTAAGGAGTGTTAATGTAGGACCTTTATGCTCATATGTCATTTATAAGGAGCATCATTTTCTAACCTGCAGGTATAGTAAATTTTTCTGCGTATAACAACGCATGGCGTGAAAAGAAGTGTATTATTTGGTATTTACAGACTTTACCCCCGGTGAAGGTATAAAAATTTATATGGACAGTTACGAGGGTGGATCAATAAGTACCCGTGTTTGAAGACAGGTGGCGTTGTTGAGGGAAGTTGACATTACCGTCGTGTACTGCCATTTGTTAAACGACACCGTACTAAATTTCAGACTGATTCATTGGTTAGATTTTATTTGGCCGCCAGTTTGATCAAACTCTTCAAAATGCGCTTCTGCCTCAGCAATAATCTCTCGTTTGAGCTGAATTTTTTTCCGCCAAGCCATATTTTCATGATGGGAAATAGAAAGAAGTCGACGGTGGGTACGACAGTAATTTTTTAGCGTAGTTCATGCAATTTGTCCTGTACAATTATTGATGAATGTGCTGGTGCATTATCGTTATGAAGCAGCACTTTTTGTTCAGCCAAATTAGGCCGTGATTCCTTCCATTTCTTATCGAATCGGTCCAATAATTTACTGTAGTACTGCCCAATGATCGTTCTTCCATTCTACAAAAAGTCCATGAGTATTATTCTCTTCGAATCCCAAAAATTCGTGGTGTTAACCTTTCCGGTCTATGAGACCGTCTTTGCCTTCTTCTGAGCAGAATCACCCAGAAAAATCCATTGTTTTAACTGTCGCTTGATTTCTGGCGTATAATAATGTATCCAGGTTTCTCCTCTTTCCAAAAACTCCTGCGAATTTCGCTTAAAGATGTTCAAAAACTGCTTTGACATTGACAGTCGTATCCGTTTTTGGTCGACCGCGATCAATTGCAGCACCCATCGGGCCGACAGCTTTCTCACACTTAACTGATCATGTAAAATATTAATTGTCGTTCCGTACGACAAGCCTATGGCTCTGTTACTTCTCGCACTTTAGTTCGGCGATCTACGAAAATCACGTCGTGGACCTTTTCAACGATTTCCTCGGTAACCACGTCTGTCAGACCGCCTGGCCGCTCCTCATTAGAAACAGATGTACGACCACGTTTAAAATCGTTGAACCAATATCTAACAGTTGTCGTAGATGGTGAAGGGTCCCCAAAGAGAGCATCCAACTTCGCATTTATTTCTTCGCATGATTTCCATCCAAAAATTAAAAGCGAATTACGGATCGAAAATGGTCTTTTTCCGTTTTATCAAGAAACACGAAACATGTGTGATACAACTGGCTGCCAAATAAAAACTAACCCATGAATCAGTCTGAAATTTAGTATGGTGTCGTTTGACAGATAGCAGTACACGACGGTAATGTCAACCTCCATCAGCAACGCCACCTGTCTTCAAACACGGGTACTTATTGATCCACCCTCGTATTTGGACATTTAGAAGGTTTAACGATTTATGCAAAAAGCGTATAAATTGTATTTATAATTATAATTGATTAATTAAGGAAGAAAGTCTTGTTCTGACGAACATTTTGAAAAGCGGAAGGGCTGATTTTCGTCCGTTGTTAAATTGCGATATTTTGAGTTTCTCGAGTCAAACTAGATTCCGGAAGTATTTGATCGATCGATTTTGCGTTTTCCTGGATACGGGAAGTCCTCTAGTTATCAAGAAGGGGTAATTTGGAAATATTTGGTAGTATAAACCTTCACCATCAGATTTGGTCAAATTGCGACAATTGTGATATTTTCTGGATAGTGGAATGATCATTATATTGTTGGTTTGGTGGAATAATCATCATTTTTCGTATTTAATTCTCTGGGTGATATTGGATACTGTAACGAATTTTTGCATTCATTATGACATTACTTTTCATGTTATTTCATGATTTTCCTGGATTCGGTTCTGTAATTTATTTGCATTCAATCATTTTGCGAGCAAATTGTGGAAGAGTGCACCTTTGGTTTGGGACAAATAGTTTTTGGTCAAATGTCATTATTTTTGTCGTGCTAGTCATTTCAAACAGTAATTCAGCGGTCGTGTAGTTTCGAGCAAAAGTGAAAAAAGAGACTCCTTATGCGCAACCTAATACTACGCAGTTCTTGCTACGCAATTGATGCAACATCTTAGATTCCTACGGTTGGTAACGTCCATTGTTGTTATTTTTGATCACTTGCGGAATTCCTTCATCATTTGGATGGTCCAGCGTTGCGTAACATCTCCAACACCTTCTCTCTCACTGTTCCAGCTACAAATCTGCCAGCAGTGTTTTGTGTTCGCAGAGTCGTTCAAGTGCTTCAGGTGTAAAGTTTACAAGTGTGCCAGATCTTACCTCTTGAAGCCAGCCGTTGTATATCGATTAGAAGGAGACGTTTGTCACCAGATAAGTTGAAAACTAAATAAATTCTTTCTTACTCGTCTGAGAAATGTTGCTGCTTGTCTTGGTGCTTGTAAATTAAAGTTGGGTGCACTTTTTGATTATAACAACGTAATCATTCATTACTAAACTGTGATAGCTACTCTCAGGTTCTGAGTGTCAATTAAAGCATTTCATTACTATTTGCTTGTTCCCCTAAGCTACCATTTCTGTCAGAATCCATGTCTTACAAGGAGGCCTTATCAACTCCCCCTCACCGATTTGCACAATTGTACTGCAGTATTTATTGTCCTCTTCAATGAGAGCAGTGTCATCTGCATATACTGTTAGGCCTTTCATATTTGCTAGGAGGTCGTTGATGTAAACCACACCGATTAATCGCTCTACTAATATAACATTGTAAATCGTTTCTAACTTTGTTACTGTTCAGTGCTAACTGCAATGAGAAGATCCATGTTGAAATGGCTGGAATCGGGGAGCAGCTGAAAAAAGTAGCACAATGACCTATATAAAAATTATCTAAATGAATCTACATAAACTTAACTACATTAGTTATCTTACCGTGGGTAATTTGCTCATCGTAGTTTAATTGATTGTTTGTATCTTTAAAATTTCTTTAAATTAATTAATATGTCATTACGAAATGCTGTAAGGTTATGTTCTTATGTCAAATGAAACTACGACGTGTTTGAAAGTTCTCATTAGACCTAATTTATAATACGAATTTATTGGATTTTGAAAATCGATTTTCTCCGAGTTGCCTGAATTGGGGGAGCTAAGATTTTAAATTTATGTATAACTAAATATGGCCTAAAGGTGTGTTAAAAATTGTGCAAATCGGTGAGGGGGAGTTGATAAGGCCTCCTTGTTAGTATAATACAAGATCTGGTCTATTAACATCGTGGCAAACAAACTGGAGAGATTATCTCCGAATTGTGACGGACTCTGGTCTCTGTTTAGGTTCACCCTCTCATTAGGGGTTGCGTCTCAGCGGGTAGATTTTGTTTTAATACGTTTATAATCGAATATACAAATTTTGGAGCTTAGGATTGATCTTACCGTAATTATTGGTTTATTTTAATGGTTGAAAAAGAAGTTTATCTTGGAATTGCATGAAAACGGTACAATTAGTTTCTTTTTGTGTACCAAAGTTTAACTTGAAGATACTTGGATGGCACTGGGGCGCGCGGATGTCATTTCTGGATTGGTTTCTATTTTCGTTGTCAATAAAGAATATTACGGTGATGTCACAAGTGAGGATACACTGATAAAAATTTTACGAGTTACGAGGAAGGAATAAAATTTTCTTTATTGCTATTCAGACTTTTAAATTTGTGTTTAACAAGGCGCCCTTCAGCGTGTCCGCTGTAGTTAATTACCGTCAATTTTTGACTTTAGAACTTTAGACTTTAGAGAAAGAACTTTATTCTGGCTTTCTTTCTAATCCACCAGGTTGGGGGTTCTTTGCCGGACTGTCTCCCCGTCGTAGGTAAAAATACATTGCCATGAAAACCATTTGATATTACATGTTAATATTATAATGGTCAGCCAAGACCCACCTCAGGGTTGTAGCGCTGCACGGATAATATAGGTCCTGGGCCCATAACCTACTGGAAAATATATGAAGTACAAATTGCAAATTTCTTTACAAATGCGATTGAACTTTTACCAGTGTAGTTCGCACAGTTGGTACAACTTTAACCTTTATGTTTATCGCTATCTTCCAAACAGACAGTGCCGTCATCAGGGATTCCTAACAAAATGTCACTCTAGAATAAACTATTTACTGCAAATAAACGTGGGAGAAATTTAATAACCAAAAAGTGCAATAAGTACAGTAATAAAATAAATCCAAATCTGCGAGTTTGAATGCCTCCCACACCTAAGCTATTATCACTCCATATCAAATGACCGAAGTATAACTCTCGAGAAAGAGCATCTCTGATACGGAAACTCAAGAAAATTATAAGATTATTGCCACCAATAAATTTCTTATTATCAAGCTTTAACTTGATATCCTCGATTAGTCTCTGACGAGAATGGATAATCACAACTTGAATCTTTCCGATTCTTTAAAAATACTTACACATAATAAACAATAGTTTAATAATTTATGTGGCTGAACTTAGCAACGGATTCGGATTCAGATTTAGATTCAGATTTACAATTTTACAGTGGACCAACTAAATCATAAACATGAAATAAAATTTTGTAAAATGTGCATTTTTAATGCAATTTTTGAAAGTCAAAAGGTATACAACAACAATAAATGTGTTCTAATGTCGACTCAAAATTTCTTTCATCCACCGGGAAGCCCTAAATGGTATTAAAACTAATATCAAAAATTAAAAAAGTAATACATGTAATTTAAACTAAACACTGGTGAAAATTGGATTTTGTTGAGTATAATAAAGGTACAAAATTTCAATTACTAACTCAGGGGTTAAGGGGGGTAGAATTACGACTTTACGTTGAAATTAAAATAACAATCGCATTATGTCTAAATCCCATCCACCTAAAAAAATTGACAATATTAGTTACACATATATAAAAATTTTCAAACCCCAACTCAGGGGTCTTGGGGTTGAATTTGCGACTCCAAGCTAAAATTCAGAAAAAAATGGCAGTGTGCTTCTATACAACCTCCGCCGAAAAATTGAGAATAATAAATTACATAAGTGTACGAAATCTCACTCCCCAATTCAGGGGACACGGGGGTAGATTCGCGTTTCCAAAATCAAAGTTGAAAAAAGTTGACGGTGTGCTTCAATGGCACTAGCGCCAAAACATGAAGTATATTAAATAACATAAGTGCACAAAATTTCAGGCTCAAATTCAGGGGACACGGGGGTAGATTTGCGTTTCTAAAATTAAAATTTAAAAAAGTTGACGGTGTGCTTCAATGACACTATCGCCAAAAAATGAAGTATAATAAATAACATAAGTGTACAAAATTTCAGACCCAAATTCAGGGGACACGGGGGTAGATTTGCGTTTCTAAAATCAAAATTTAAAAAAGTTGACTGTGTGCTTCAATGGCACTAGCGCCAAAAAATGAAGTATATTAAATAACATAAGTGCACAAAATTTCAGGCTCAAATTCAGGGGACACGGGGGTAGATTTGCGTTTCTAAAATTAAAATTTAAAAAAGTTGACGCTGTGCTTCAATGACACTATCGCCAAAAAATCAAGTATATTAAATAACATAAGTGTACAAAATTTCATGCCCAAATTCAGGGGACACGGGGGTAGATTTGCGTTGCCAAAATCAAATTTTAAAAAAGTTGACGGTGTGCTTCAATGACACTATCGCCAAAAAATGAAGTATAATAAATAACATAAGTGTACAAAATTTCAGGCTCAAACTCAGGGGACACGGGGGTAGATTTGCGTTTCTAAAATTAAAATTTAAAAAAGTTGACGGTGTGCTTCAATGACACTATCGCCAAAAAATCAAGTATATTAAATAACATAAGTGTACAAAATTTCATGCCCAAATTCAGGGGACACGGGGGTAGATTTGCGTTGCCAAAATCAAATTTTAAAAAAGTTGACGGTGTGCTTCAATGACACTATCGCCAAAAAATGAAGTATAATAAATAACATAAGTGTACAAAATTTCAGACCCAAATTCAAGGGACACGGGGGTAGATTTGCGTTTCTAAAATCAAAATTTAAAAAAGTTGACTGTGTGCTTCAATGGCACTATCGCCAAAAAATGAAGTATAATAAATAACATAAGTGTACAAAATTTCAGACCCAAACTCAGGGGACACGGGGGTAGATTTGCGTTTCTAAAATCAAAATTTAAAAAAGTTGACTGTGTGCTTCAATGGCACTAGCGCCAAAAAATGAAGTATATTAAATAACATAAGTGCACAAAACTTCAGGCTCAAATTCAGGGGACACGGGGGTAGATTTGTGTTTCTAAAATCAAAATTTAAAAAAGTTGACTGTGTGCTTCAATGGCACTATCGCCAAAAAATCAAGTATAATAAATAACATAAGTGTACAAAATTTCAGACCCAAATTCAGGGGACACGGGGGTAGATTTGCGTTTCTAAAATCAAAATTTAAAAAAGTTGACTGTGTGCTTCAATGGCACTAGCGCCAAAAAATGAAGTATATTAAATAACATAAGTGCACAAAATTTCAGGCTCAAATTCAGGGGACACGGGGGTAGATTTGCGTTTCTAAAATTAAAATTTAAAAAAGTTGACGCTGTGCTTCAATGACACTATCGCCAAAAAATCAAGTATATTAAATAACATAAGTGTACAAAATTTCATGCCCAAATTCAGGGGACACGGGGGTAGATTTGCGTTGCCAAAATCAAATTTTAAAAAAGTTGACGGTGTGCTTCAATGACACTATCGCCAAAAAATGAAGTATAATAAATAACATAAGTGTACAAAATTTCAGACCCAAATTCAGGGGACACGGGGGTAGATTTGCGTTTCTAAAATCAAAATTTAAAAAAGTTGACTGTGTGCTTCAATGGCACTAGCGCCAAAAAATGAAGTATAATAAATAACATAAGTGTACAAAATTTCAGACCCAAATTCAGGGGACACGGGGGTAGATTTGCGTTTCTAAAATTAAAATTTAAAAAAGTTGACGGTGTGCTTCAATGACACTAGCACCAAAAAATGAAGTATAATAAATAACATAAGTGTACGAACTTTCACTATCCAATTTAGATGTTACGGGGTAGATTTGCGTGTCCAAATTCGATATTAAAAAAAACGTTGCTATAATGCTATAATATGATTATAATTATATATAATATATATAATATTAATTATTCCTCGTGATCATCTTCGAACAAAAAATCTTCTTCATCTTCATCTTCATTCATTAATCCGAAAGTTGTTCCAGATTCGGTATTCTTTTTTTCGAACAGATCAAGTAGGGCTTTCTTACAATAGTCATCGTTATAATCACTTAAAAGGAGTATCATAAGTGACTTAAAACATGATGTTAATTTATTTATGGTATCGCATTCCAATAGTATAGCTACTATTTCTGTAAGCACACGTTTATCGTTAGCTTTTGGTATACATTTCTTTAATTTATTACGAATGTTTTTCATGAAGTGGGCACAACATGTACGTATCGTAATAATCTGTGAGATCGACTTAGTGGAGGAGCCCCTTGTCACAAATTCGTACGTTATTTTTAAGTACTGGAATAAGTTCATATCGTTCAGTGACAAGCATATGGCTGTTAAAATGGCAAAACTCCAATCGCACACAATTGTTTTAAATATTGGCCATTTTTTATGACAATTCACGGTAACGAACCTCCTATACTTAATTAAAAAGCAACTTATGGTTGCGGCGTCGTGATTTGGAGTAATTAGTTCCGCAAGTGGAACAATCTTTCCATTTATGTTTGCAACCAAAGGATAATAAAATACGCGTCCTTTTTGTTCGGTTGTTGGCCTTACAACCGACCCCGTGGCATCAAAATAGACTACAATTTTCTTACCCTTTGTTACGATGGTATTCAATTGCTCTTTGGTGTACAAATAAGTAGATTCGTTACCGTTTGGCATTTGAATATAACGAAAAGTTTCAGGTTGATTCTTCGCCTTAAGCCTTAAGTCAATATAAGGATCAGAGTGTAAATCCGAAGCTGCTTTTGCTTCGGACCTGGCTTTTTGATACACTTGTAATGCCCTTACTCCTTGCAAATTACCATCAGCCAAAGCATCAGGATCTGCTGTTTTTATATCCTGACAACGAATAGAGTTGGGTAATTGTTTTAATAACTTCTCCTTTACTGTTATTCTTGCATCACCGCGTAATTGGTAACAGTACTCTTCCCCATTGTGATTATCCGTTTCTAAATTAGCTTTTACAACAACGTTTACGAAAGCATCTTGTATCACCAATACATCAAAACGATACTTTCTGCAATTCGTGTGCTTACAACTTCCATACAACACTTGACGTAGCTGTCCGATTTTCTTTAACTTACGACCACCTTTAAATGATACCACGCAATTTATTTTATTTTTTATCATTTCTGCTTTTATAGCATCACGTAATTTCTCAGCATTACTTAATAACTCAACTCCGCTTAAAAATAGTGTCGTTAACTTAAAATTAAAATTACATTGGGAGTTCTCACGGTTCTCACGATATACCTTTATAGCTTCAACTTCATCATCTGATGTCTTTATTTCACTTAGCACCGTGTCTTCTTCACTATTGATAGCTTCAACTTCATCATCTGATGTCTTTATTTCACTTAGCACCGTGTCTTCTTCACTATTGATAGCGTCAACTTCATCATCTGATGTGTTTATTTCACTTAACACCGTGTCTTCTTCACTATTTTCTTCCGTAAATACTTCATCAATAACTTTCAATTCTACAACTTCATCTGTTATATGAGAATTTTCAATGTTCGTAGTTTTTAAGAAATCTTCAATATCACTTGTCAAAAATTTGGGAACTTCTGACTGATTTTCTATTTTCAAACGATCAAAAATCACATTTTGTATATTATCTTCCATTTCTCGGTTTGTCGATTCCATCAAGTTTTTTTCCGTAAGCATTTTTATTATATCATGCTTTTTTCTTTCCCAAGTTGTGTTCAATAACAATCGATTTTGGCGATTATTTTTGAAGCCCATAAACTTACACATCTTGGAATAAATGGAACATATACTTTTATCACAATACTTGGCACCATCTAACTCTTTAATTGATATTTTCAAAAGTTTTAAACCACTTACTAGCACGCAGAGATCAACTTTTGCAGGTTTTCTGATCATTTTCTTCCCCAAATTCACTTTATGAGACGCCATTATACAATTACTCGCAAAATAATTGGGGCACCTAATAAAATTATAATAATTTTCAAAAAATTTAATTATTTAAAAAAAAGTATTTTGAACTTACAATTTTTGATAAAGTATTTCGTAGGTCACCACAAACACACAAAAAGTTTATTATTATAACGTTTTAATAATTTTATAATTACATTTTTATTAAAATTATTATAGTCACAAAATGTAGCTTAACACGAAGTAAAGAATTATAATAATTAATTGTTCTAGTTCGATCAAATTTCAAACTACAGTAGAAGCTCGATAATGTGAACATTCGAATTTATCTCGGTCCTGTGAACGCCCAATTTTTTTTATAGTTACTCGGTAACGTGAACATTATTACACTCGAAAACGTGAACAGCTAAAGTTAACAGTTGTTAATGGTGTGTATTAAATATCTTGATGTCTACCAGCCACTTCTTATCACTTGTACGTGATTAAATATAAAATATAGGTACCCGTGTTCAAATGAAAGAAAAAATGCATATCTGCATAATAATAATCATCACAAAAGTCTTATATTATGACGTTTTTAAAATTGCTATTTATTCAATGTAATCATCGCACTCAGCACATATGTGCATGAAATGTAAACTCGATATAATTTAAAATATCTTATTAATTAATTATCTAGAGTTAAAAAGTTAACAATTTAGGTAATATTAATTTACTAAATTATGGTTATCAAAGGCCAAAATGACTAAAAAAAAATTTTCCACTTTAACAAAATAGTTACGTAAATGGCATACTGGGGTCCCACAGACCCCAAGCTCGCTTATAAATCGTATAAAAGGGCTTACCACAACTTACAGTAGCATAGTGTGTAAAATGTCGAGAGGGTTATGATGCTTTATAAAGGTGTCGATTTGCCAAAAAAAAATTAGAACATTCTACAGGCTTTTTAAGATGTCGTGGGGTCCCAGGGACCTCAGTATGCCATGCGAAGGTTAACAACGTGCTTTTTAGCATGTGCCTTTTGAGTTTTCTTAACCAACAAACGCAAATTTAAGGGTTTCCTTGCATTTAGAAATTATGACACCAGAATTATGTTTAATTTTTAAGAAAAATAACTACTTTACAAATGTTAAAACCATGTCGTATACCAAATTGGCCATTTTTAAAAGCGTATCGAAATTAGTTTAGGGATTTGTTTTTTCTAAGGTATAAATTATAAAATATATAAGCATTACAAATTAGAATAAACAAAAATATTTTCAGAATTATTGTCTCTACATTACGAAATTTCGATTGCAAATCTCCAATTAATAATTTATAGTACATCTACACAGGATTGCTAACGTTTTCTTCTCTTACGTAGGCAGGTAACATTTTCTATTCGCGTTTAGCTTAATTCGTTTTACCTGATCTGCAAGTTTTTAGGCGGCATAAAGTAACAATAAATTATTAATATAACTAGATCAGTTACCATACTTTTCTTAGAAAAATTTGTAAAAAGATAACTGATATTTGACACATTTTACGTGGTAAAACGTAATTACGTAAGGTACGCTTTTGCGTGGAATCTTATTTGTGCATTTCCTAAAAGCCGCAATAAACAGTGAAGAACTTATGAAATGATGAGTTAGCTTATTTCGCTTTAGCGTATCAGGAAATCTTTATGCGGCATTAATAACAATAAAAAGTGTGGGGCTATTAATTGCTTACCTATACTTATAAATAAACAGCTCCACGCTTTTATACTAATGTTTTCAAGAAGCTCTGTTTATTCTTTAAAATAAATATTTAATTAATTTTTCACAATTGCGATATTCTAAAGTGCAATTTAGCCCCGCATTTGCGGGTGTAAAGGGGCGTTTTTTATACCTGCATTCAACATGCATTTTACGACCTGCAGTAGGTCGTAAAAATGGATTTTACACCCCGGTGCAGGTCGTAAAAATGAATTTTACACCCCGCTAGAGGGTGTAAAAATCAAAATCCGTTATTCTAGTAAAATTATTATTTATTTAGAATTAAAATATATATTTACATTAGAAACATTGCAGGACTTCATGGAAACAAGCCTCTGCAAGTCTTGCAGATCGATATCAGTGCATTTAAGCTTTTTCTTTAGTGGTTCGGAGTCTGACGACATGTTCGCGGGCCTGGAGTCGGACGACGTGCTCGCGCGTCCACCAAAAATCTGGTCCGCGATACCTGCCTTGTTCCGGACAAATCCCTAACATCTGCGGCTTGCAGATTCAGTAGCTCGTCCGACCTGCAGGCTCCAGCAATCCCAATGATAAGTACGATCTAGAAATAAAAAAAGGTTAAAAATACGGCAAATATTGTAGTTTCTGTAGATGACTTACCTTCGCAAGGAATAATTTCGCAGGTGCGTCCCTTACGAACTGTAAGACGCTTTCCTTTGTAAACACCTGCGATTTCTTTTGTTCTTCGCCGTCGTCGTTCTTCCTCTTGAGAAAGGCCACCAACCGGGGGAATCGCCCGATGTCCAAATTATGCTCTGCTTTAATCAGAGCCTTGAGCATGGAAAAATGCGACCACATGGTCACATGTTTATATTTTTTAGATTGTTCAAAGAAGAAAGCCAGTAGGCTTTCTTCGACCGTAGGCGAAATTTCGTTGGCCTTACAAAAATCAAGATATACGCCGTATTGTTTTTTGTAAATTTTTACAGATTTATTCGGCAGACATCCCATCACTGCCTGCCTCGCGGCCTCTTCAACGTCAATTTTAACATTCATTTTCACGCTTCACTCTTCGAAATTCGAACAATAATAACGATAACACGTCAATACAATATTTTTATATTACATAGTTACACTATTCATTTTTTTAATGTAATTGGCGACTTGATCACTAGACGCTTTTTCAAATTAAACATAATTATTTAACGTAAAATTTGCAATTATTCGCGAAATTTTTCATCGCAATTGTGAAAAATAGTATATACAACGTGGGAGTAAAGTACCTTTTCGTCCCTCGACTGCTTGTTGCACCTCGGCCTACGGCCTCGGTACAAAATTGTCTCGGGACTGAAAAGAGTAACTTTACTCCCTTGTAGTATAATATACTATTTTATCTTTTAGTACACATTTTTAATTTTAAATTAAAAGGTTTTTTTTTAAATTTTTTAACCTTTATCCGCTCGCGTATCAGGAATATAAGCAGCATTTTTTAATATGCATTCTCTTACATTTCCTTCCAGAGTTTCCAATGGCAGGGGGGGAAGGGCTTGTATTCTATAATAATTACTATCTCCTATACTCGACCATGCCCATGTTGTGATATAAATCTCCACCATCCGTCTTATTACAGACACAAACGTCCATAAGTGTATTAATGCGGCCAAAACGACTAAAATCTTATGCGGGCAATTTGATTTTGAAAATGATTTTGGCAACGCAAATCTACCCCCGTGTCCCCTGAGTTTGGGTCTGAAATTTTGTACACTTATGTTATTTATTATACTTCATTTTTTGGTGCTAGTTTCATTGAAGCACACAGTCAACTTTTTTAAATTTTGATTTTAGAAACGCAAATCTACCCCCGTGTCCCCTGAATTTGGGTCTGAAATTTTGTACACTTATGTTATTTACTATACTTCATGTTTTGGCGATAGTGTCATTGAAGCACACCGTCAACTTTTTTAAAATTTGATTTTGGCAACGCAAATCTACCCCCGTGTCCCCTGAATTTGGGCATGAAATTTTGTACACTTATGTTATTTAATATACTTGATTTTTTGGCGATAGTGTCATTGAAGCACACCGTCAACTTTTTTAAAATTTGATTTTGGCAACGCAAATCTACCCCCGTGTCCCCTGAATTTGAGCCTGAAATTTTGTGCACTTATGTTATTTAATATACTTCATTTTTTGGCGCTAGTGCCATTGAAGCACACAGTCAACTTTTTTAAATTTTGATTTTAGAAACGCAAATCTACCCCCGTGTCCCCTGAATTTGAGCCTGAAGTTTTGTGCACTTATGTTATTTAATATACTTCATTTTTTGGCGCTAGTGCCATTGAAGCACACAGTCAACTTTTTTAAATTTTGATTTTAGAAACGCAAATCTACCCCCGTGTCCCCTGAATTTGAGCCTGAAGTTTTGTGCACTTATGTTATTTAATATACTTCATTTTTTGGCGCTAGTGCCATTGAAGCACACAGTCAACTTTTTTAAATTTTGATTTTAGAAACGCAAATCTACCCCCGTGTCCCCTGAATTTTGGACTGAAATTTTGTACACGTATGTTATTTATTATACTTCATTTTTTGGCGCTAGTGTCATTGAAGCACACCGTCACTTTTTTTATAATTTGATTTTGGCAACGCAAATCTACCCCCGTATCCCCTGAATTTGGGCATGAAATTTTGTACACTTATGTTATTTATTATACTTCATTTTTTGGCGATAGTGTCATTGAAGCACACCGTCAACTTTTTTAAAATTTGATTTTGACAACGCAAATCTACCCCCGTGTCCCCTGAATTTGAGCCTGAAATTTTGTGCACTTATGTTATTTAATATACTTCATTTTTTGGCGCTAGTGCCATTGAAGCACACAGTCAACTTTTTTAAATTTTGATTTTAGAAACGCAAATCTACCCCCGTGTCCCCTGAATTTGAGCCTGAAGTTTTGTGCACTTATGTTATTTAATATACTTCATTTTTTGGCGCTAGTGCCATTGAAGCACACAGTCAACTTTTTTAAATTTTGATTTTAGAAACGCAAATCTACCCCCGTGTCCCTTGAATTTGGGTCTGAAATTTTGTACACTTATGTTATTTATTATACTTCATTTTTTGGCGATAGTGTCATTGAAGCACACCGTCAACTTTTTTAAAATTTGATTTTGGCAACGCAAATCTACCCCCGTGTCCCCTGAATTTGGGCATGAAATTTTGTACACTTATGTTATTTAATATACTTGATTTTTTGGCGATAGTGTCATTGAAGCACACCGTCAACTTTTTTAAATTTTAATTTTAGAAACGCAAATCTACCCCCGTGTCCCCTGAGTTTGAGCCTGAAATTTTGTACACTTATGTTATTTATTATACTTCATTTTTTGGCGATAGTGTCATTGAAGCACACCGTCAACTTTTTTAAAATTTGATTTTGGCAACGCAAATCTACCCCCGTGTCCCCTGAATTTGGGCATGAAATTTTGTACACTTATGTTATTTAATATACTTGATTTTTTGGCGATAGTGTCATTGAAGCACAGCGTCAACTTTTTTAAATTTTAATTTTAGAAACGCAAATCTACCCCCGTGTCCCCTGAATTTGAGCCTGAAATTTTGTGCACTTATGTTATTTAATATACTTCATTTTTTGGCGCTAGTGCCATTGAAGCACACAGTCAACTTTTTTAAATTTTGATTTTAGAAACGCAAATCTACCCCCGTGTCCCCTGAATTTGGGTCTGAAATTTTGTACACTTATGTTATTTATTATACTTCATTTTTTGGCGATAGTGTCATTGAAGCACACCGTCAACTTTTTTAAATTTTAATTTTAGAAACGCAAATCTACCCCCGTGTCCCCTGAATTTGAGCCTGAAATTTTGTGCACTTATGTTATTTAATATACTTCATTTTTTGGCGCTAGTGCCATTGAAGCACACCGTCAACTTTTTTCAACTTTGATTTTGGAAACGCGAATCTACCCCCGTGTCCCCTGAATTGGGGAGTGAGATTTCGTACACTTATGTAATTTATTATTCTCAATTTTTCGGCGGAGGTTGTATAGAAGCACACTGCCATTTTTTTCTGAATTTTAGCTTGGAGTCGCAAATTCAACCCCAAGACCCCTGAGTTGGGGTTTGAAAATTTTTATATATGTGTAACTAATATTGTCAATTTTTTTAGGTGGATGGGATTTAGACATAATGCGATTGTTATTTTAATTTCAACGTAAAGTCGTAATTCTACCCCCCTTAACCCCTGAGTTAGTAATTGAAATTTTGTACCTTTATTATACTCAACAAAATCCAATTTTCACCAGTGTTTAGTTTAAATTACATGTATTACTTTTTTAATTTTTGATATTAGTTTTAATACCATTTAGGGCTTCCCGGTGGATGAAAGAAATTTTGAGTCGACATTAGAACACATTTATTGTTGTTGTATACCTTTTGACTTTCAAAAATTGCATTAAAAATGCACATTTTACAAAATTTTATTTCATGTTTATGATTTAGTTGGTCCACTGTAAAATTGTAAATCTGAATCTAAATCTGAATCCGAATCCGTTGCTAAGTTCAGCCACATTAATAATTTTTATTCTTGTGGTATTATTTGGGTTGTTGTAATTATTTGTTTTGGTGTAGTTAGCTTCCCTTCTCTTGATTGAAAATGATTATTAGCTTTGCCGTAATTCCAAAATTAATTTATAGTAATATGGTATTAAAAGCAGCGGAATTTAAAATAATTCTAATGCAATATATGCAACACGTGTATTATGCTTGCGTAGAAGCTCTACCACTAGAAATGCAGAATATATGTAGATCGATAGAAATTAACTTTGAATGTAGGTAGGTAGTGGTGAGCAATGGGATATGGGATATTAGTGGGCCTAGGGAGGATTGGAGTCAGTGTGGGAAATCCGATCACTACAGTAATTCCGTCTAAACCGTGATGCATCCAGTGTATGCATATTGGAAATTGAATCTGGGCAATATCAGTATAAATGGTGGCGTTTGTGTGACAATGCCTATGCATCCAACGCCTCTGATGGTGAAATGTTCCAATTCAATATGTGACAGCCTTGTTTGCTGATATAGAACAGATTATTCAAACTTGTCAACCGGAATTCATTCGGTGACAAATGCTTTCTAGAGGCAATGAAAGTATTATCATAGAATTATTAATGCGTGTTCGTTGTTATCCAGATTATATCTGATTAATAGTAACTCCCCTTTGTCTCTAATTTTAATAGTTTTACAATGAATCGATTTATCAATCATTTAAATTATCTCGTTTTCAAAATTAAAAGTTTTACATATAATCCAGTAAAAGTAGATAAATAATAAGATTTATGCTGTTAAAAGGCACCTAGGGGACTTTTTCCGTCGACTGGGGACACGCATTCTCGACAACTACTCGCTGAACTCGTCTTCTAATGGATTTTAAGTGCGCTTATATTTTACTAATGCATTTCTTAAAAACCTATAAATTCTTGAAATCCTTACTAACTTTAAACTGTTCTCTTAGATATCGGTGCATTAGGATATAAGAAAATGTTTTCAAATAACAATAACGTGCTCTCCAAGGAAAACGATGCTGAAAAATGTACGAGTCCTAATATAGTAGTTATAACAACCACATCCCACTTGCCCCATTTTGAATTAATCGCTGAAGTTATTTGTAAAATGTACTAACCTTTTATTTTGTATGAGCTCTTGCCAAAAATGGAAGGAGGGAAATAACAAAAATTATTTTTTCGAGAATGTCGAGTGGAAAAAAATCGGTGGCTTATATTTTTACGTTTATTGAAACGTATCCATAAAAATGCTGTCTAACATCATCAACCGACGACATCATAAAAATATCTACTAGCAAGCGCCCATTTCGTCTTAAAGTGATTCTTTCAGAAGAGAAAGCAGCATATGTCTCCAGCGCAACGATTCATTCATTCCGTGGTAGTTGTCGCAGTGATTCTTCGTTTATAGGCGCCTTTGAAATAGTCTATCGTCATTTCGAACAAAGTGCTCTTCAAGAAACACATTGGTTTCTTATAGAGGCTTACATACGTACGTATAAACAGGAAAATGCAATTGACTCGATTCTTTTACTTATGTTCGCTATTTCATGTTATCGATTTGCAATAACATTTTATTTCTTGTTTTGTGTAATACATTTTCCATCCAAATTGTCGTAACATCACTCGTATTTTACAGGAAAAGCTTTAATTAAAATCGTCACTCCTCAATTTATGTTCACCATCATTATTACTTTTTTTATTGTTTGCTACGATTAGTAACTCAACTTGCTATTTTTATAATACTTCCAGCGTTTACGCCCATATTATGTACATCATTTCTACCGATCTATCATAATCAAAAGTAAAAATGGTATAAAATCGCTTCAATTTTTCAGTCATAATCTTGCTAGTCCATTCGTGCGCGTCACATTAGCGTAATGTTATATACCGGTATTACTCGGCGATAAGAAAGCTTTTAATCAGTGAAAATTCCGTATTTCAGGCTCTAGAGGGGCACAAACAAATAAACAAAAAATGTTAACACAATAATCTCTTTTTTTTGTAGTCGAGTAAGGCAATCGGTCATGTGATCTAATCGATCTCCAGCTCAACACTCATCATAAGAAATTAAATGGAATAGAGTGCCCGATTTCGATATTAATTAAGTATTTTTGTGGAATTTACCTTCTCAGACTCACTTTTGGTGTAAGAAAATACAAATCAACTCACCATCTCTAAATTATACAAAAACTTTGAACTAACTTTTCATGTATTATAGTATAGATGAGCAGACTGGACAGAGGGCAGGGGTGCCGGAGTGTGAGCCGGACCTTATTTTAATTTCAAACATTTAAATCACAGTTAAGTGGCCACCTAAGTCTTCTTCATCTTTTAAGTGTTTTTTGGGGGGGAATTTTAGTCCTTATGTGAAATTTTTGGAATAGTAGTGCACAACAGTATTTTGCAGAGTGATTCACCCCTCGGTACCTATAAACGTAAATGCTTCAATGACCTCTAATCTTGCCTTTATCATAGGATAAAGGTAATTGTCCTAGCCAAGGTCCTATAAGCACACCAAGAAATGTTTACTAATCGATTATTTTAGTGATTGGCTTCTATGGGGAATAATCATGAACAACTCACATCTAAAATAGAAACAAATTAACCACTGCAATTTTTTGTTAAATAGAACCATTTTTCTAAAAGCACACCAACATTTGAAAGGCCAGTCCGCCCTCGATGGTGTACATTTCTATACTGTACTCACATAATCTCTGACAAAGATGATAATAGGTTCTTTCCAACCGACGGTTCTGTTACAGTTCGCGGACTGTAATCGGAGAATTAAATGCGCGTGCGCTAATGAATCCCGTAAAATTACTTGCAGTTCACAAATTGGAAGTTGAAATGCTTTTAGAACAGTTCTAGGACTATTTAAAATATTAGTGGTGGTGGTAAACACGTGCTTCGCATAAGATGTGATTAAAGCACACAATTGCACAGCAAAGCAGCATAGTAACAATGCGGCTGCGCCAGACTACTAGTTACTGCTTGAAAGCAAGGATCGCTTGGACGGTTATAGAACCGTTCTGTTACAGTTACCAATATGGTTGGAAAACGTTTTAGTAGTAATTTCAGAACTCCGAACTTGTAATTTTTGTGGTTGGAAAGGAAATTTATTAACACGCATGCTCAACAGTTCGATTACCGTCCTAGAACCGTCGGTTGGAAAGAACCTAATATGTGCTCCTGGATGGTTCCAAAAATAATGCTGGATTAGGAGCAGGAATATACTCTGCAGAATTTTACCTAAGCATAAATGTATCGCTGGGTACATGCGCACCGGGGATAAAAATATTCAGATTCTATCGGAGAGTATGGGCGGTACTTGTGGCACTTCGAGGCCACAAGATCACCTCTGGTCTGGTGCTCGACTACATCCAGATACTGAATAAAATATCTAGCCAAAATGATCTTTCTCACTACTGGGTTAAAGGACATCAAGGTGGTGAGGGCAATACAAGGGCTGACGAGCTGGCAATAAGAGGCTCCAATGGTCCTCCCTGCGGCCCGGAGCCGATGGTCAGGCCTTCTGTCAAGACCCTGGATGCACTCTTCAAACAATACACCGTAAAACTGCACACCTGCAGATGGGTACAAGAAAATGTATGCAACCATGCAAAAGCTACAATACGTGCGCATTTCTGGAAGCAGTCGAGATATTATCTGAAGCTATCCAGGGTGAATCTGCGAACAATTGCAAAGATCTTAACTGGACACTACAGATTAAATACACACCTTTTTCGTGGATGCAATGAAGAGGAGGAAGCAGCTGAACATGTACTTTGGTACTGTACGGCTGTAACAAATCGGCCCTCTGAACATCAACCCCTAATGGGAGGGTCGATCCTGAACAGAGACCTCGACCTGCGACAATCCAAAGATTGCTCTTCGGTTTTTTGTCGGCCACGATGGTAAATATAAACTAACTCGCGATTTAATGCCGGAGGCTGAGTCGACGGGGTTCTGTAAAAAAATTGTAGCTAGGAATGGAAAAAAACACTGAGATAATAACAAGTGTATAATGAAACAAAATGTGAAATTTGAGATGTGCTTGGCGCTCGTGCAAACAATTGCAACGTACAATGCTGGTCGCAACAAAACCCAGCGCACTGACTCTACTACTATCAAAAGATGTTCAATACAATTGGCAAGGACACAGTTATAAATTTGGTATGACACACAATACACGTCAGAATCTACGGTATAATACAAAAAGCTTACCCAAGATCTCAAGCAACGACTGATGTTCATCCGCAGCCGACGTGTTCTTAAATTGATGCAAAACTGGCCCTTGCACGGGTTTATACAGAAACAACTGACAGACGCGATGCACAAAATACTGCTATAAACCTTCGTGATGCTGGTAGCTGATGCAGATTGAAAGAGAGTGCAGATACAGATGGATTTGGTGTTGCAACTTGTTGGACCTCCTCGAAAAATGTCAAACGTTGTTAAAAATATGACCATAACCTTAAAGGTTAAAATTCGGTGCTTTGTTTGAAAACAAAGAATCGAGCGAGAACGAGTGTGCTCGATGTTACGAACCAGAGAATGACTGCGTCGACAGAAATGCGTGTGGACGTTGGCGTCTGCCACATGTGAAATTCGAAATAGCTTCTGTATTGTACCGGTGGTGTCCCAAATACATATACAGAACGGCCAAAAATTACTGATCACAATGATATAAAATACACTGACGTCAACCAAAGATTTCAGCCAAAAATGATGTTTTTACGCACTGAAATATTCTGTCGACCGGTCTCTTGGATGGCAAGTCACTCAAACCCCGTTACCTCGCGTCTCCCTTCTACCTCCAGGCGCGCATCACATGACAGCCCCAACTAAATGTATTTTCCAAGGTCAGTAACACGTAGCAGATATTAAAATATCGCTAGAAAATTTAATCTGGGCCGTACTCAGAATATTTGAGTAATTATTTGTGGAGAAGTTAATGCAACTGAACAAAATTCGTTACACGGCATTTACTTCAATGAGAGGATCTATGTTGGGGGGACTTCTGGCCCTACATGGCTAGAATTAGTAACACTCCGCCTGCCAAGATCCTGGAGTTTCTTCTGCAGTTGGAATGGCTTGGGGAGTGGCAGGATCAGGGTGAAGCTGAAACACCGGAGGTAGTATAATGGGCCCGATTTAGAGGCCTAAGTGCGTGTGAGTTTATCTTGCCCTCCACATCAAATCCAGAATCCAGAACAAATCCAGAATACATGTGCTTCTATATTAATTGCATGCATTTGAGGTGATGTTTTCATAGAATTTGGGATTAAATATATTTGAAAATGGTGAGTTGATTTATATTTTCTTACATCCGTATGGAATGAGAGGAATTTCACATTAATGTGAATACATAATAATTTATACTTTAATTATTAACATTTATATATTTATGCTTATAACCGAACCGAATTTCCGTCATTTCAGTTCTATGTTTACGTCAATTGGTGGAATTGGGTGTCAAGCGCTCTCCTTCCACATTTGAAGCGCAAGTCCCAGTCACGTGCCAACCACTAAGGAAAGTATGGGCAGTCCTTTTTCTCAGTCCTGAGGATGGTTTATAGTTAATATAGCCGATAAGTCGACTGACAAATTATTTGTTTTATTTGGCGTCTCCAATATCCTGCTAATCCATCGTATCCATAATTATTGCTGGAGGAGATTTAGTCTTTCATTTACACTAAGGAAAAATTCACTCTACTTCTCGATTTAAGAAAAATTTAATATTCACCTTGGACTAAAGTTCTCTGTCACCAATGTGTTTATCATTTGGCGATGCGGGTAAAAAAATGCGCACAAAAACCATACATTGAATTTAAAAAATTGAGAAATATGAAAATTGAATGTGACTAAATGTGAATATGCAACAACTGTTTGAAGTTTAGTGTCAGATATCATTCTGTTAAATGTTAATTTTGTTGCATTAAAAATAAGTGAATTTTTGTTTTGTATGTAGTTATCCCCTTAATTGTGATTGCTTAGGGATTTATTGTCAATTACTTTATTGAATATAACATCAAAGCTGATTGTTATGAGATCGATGTTTCCAAATTTTGCCTATACGTAACTTTCTTACTTACTATAAAGTATAGATCAGTGGTTCTATCTTTGTGCTATGTAAGGGGAGACCGGGGATACATCGGACAATATTAAATTAAACGATTTTTGTTAGGAAGTCCTTCATAACTATGAATTCGATATCTTTCGATAACTCAGAATCTAGGTTATACATTTATTTTGGGACAAGAAAAGCACGAGATTAAGTGTGTCCAAATTATCGCCGTAGTTGGGGTAATATTGCACATAACAACGAAATATTTTTGACTAATAAAGAAATGGTAACAAATAATATATTCAAATATTCGAAGCATTGATTATATTAGTTAAACATTTATTGTTTTGCGTAACACAGTGGTGTAGAGGAAAGCATAACATCGACAGGCTATGGAGCAAAAAACTTCTTTCAAACTCTGCTCGAGCTAGTTAATCCCTTCATGTATACACTCTGGTAAGCCGACCTAACGGTACAGATCGATCTGAGTTGGACCAAGCTTAAAACGTGGACTAGGAGGTTAGGTCGATATTAAAATTTAGACCTTGGTGCGACCAATCAGGTTAACTGATTAGTTGGGAACACTGGTTTCAGTTTGAACTAACTAAATGCATGTATGCTATGTACGATAAACTTAAAACCGACCTATCTTCAGTGGCGGTTTTAGAACTTATGAGGCCCCAGGCGCAATTCGATTTTGAGGCCCCCCTCTAAGTATTTTCACTAATCCTACACTCCCTAAAGCATTTGATGTGAACCCCTGGTGACCGGGGGGCCCATTCTCCAGCCCGCAGACGATTTATAATTTTAATACTCTTTTTTACTAAAAATTGCACTGATATCAAAATAACTACAAATCCAGGGCATCTTAGGGCTTAGAATTTGTTTGTTATTTTTCCTGAGTTTACTACTACAGAATTGATAATTTCATAAAATTTCAGAATATTTGAACAAAATTAAATATTTATCAAGAAATATCAAATTTTTATATTGCACTGAAATCAAAATTACTTGAATACTAAGGCATCTTTAGGGCTTAGAATTTTTTCAATATTTTTCCTGTGTTTATTACAACAGAGTTAATATTTTCATGAAGTTTCAGAATATTTGAACAAAATTAAAAATTTTTATCAAGAAATTTAAATCAAAAATTGCACTGAAATCAAAATAACTGCAAATCTAAGGCATCTTAGGGCTTAGAATTTTTTCCGTATTTTTCCTGTGTTTATTACAACAGAATTCATAGTTTCATGAAGTTTCAGAATATTTGAACAAAATTAAATTTTATCAAAAAATTAAAATCAAAAATTTAATACACTGAAATCAAAATTACTTGAAAACTAAGGCATCTTAGGGCTTAGAATTTTTTCCGTATTTTTCCTGTGTTTATTACAACAGAGTTAATATTTTCATGAAGTTTCAGAATATTTGAACAACATTAAATTTTATAAAAAAATTAAAATAAAAAATTTATTACACTGAAATCAAAATTACTTGAAAACTAAGGCATCTTAGGGTTTAGAATTTTTTCCTTATTTTTCCTGTGTTTATTACAACAGAGTTAATATTTTCATGAAGTTTCAGAATATGTGAACAAAATTAAAGTTTTATCAAAAAATTTAAATCAATAAAATTTGAATTGAAATCAAAATAACTGTAAATCTAAGGCATCTTAGGGCTTAGAATTATTTCGCTATTTTTCCTGTGTTAATTACAAAAGAGTTAATATTTTCCTAAAGTTTCAGAATATTTGAACAAAATTAAATTTTTAACAAAAATTTAAATCAAAAATTTATTGCACTGAAATCATAATTACGGAGAAACTAAGGCATCGTAGAGCTTAGAATTTTTTCGATATTTTTCCTGTGTTTATTATAACAGAGTTAATATTTTCATGAAGTTTCAGAATATTTGAACAAAATTAAAGTTTTATCAAAAAATTTAAATTCAAAATTGCACTGAATTCAAAATAACTACAAATCTAAGGCATCGTAGGGCCTAGCATTTTTTTCATTATTTTTCCTGTGTTTATTACAACAGGAATTTAATTAATAAAAATAAAATTTTCCTTATTTTGAGGCCCCTTGATTTACGAGGCCCTAAGCTTCAACCTTGCCTCTTGCCCAGGCCTCTTGCGCCTGTTAGGAAATTCGCTACTGCCTATTTTAGATCCGATCTAACGTTAGCTCGACCTTACGAATGCAGTATATTATATCGGTATCTACAGGGACGTGCCTGCGGGGGATGGGGGAAGCCCCCCTCAATAATTTAGGAAATTGGAAAAAAGTTGGCAAAATCACTCAAAATTTGGTTAAATCACTCAAAATTGGGTCAAGTTGGCAAAAGCCGCTAAACCTATAATAGGAAAAATAGACAATTACAAAGAGTTGGCAATTTTGAATTAATTAAATTGGCAATTTGCCCCCTTCCCCCCACCGCAAAAAATTTGGCTGGGTACGTCCCTGGGTAACTAACGCACTGCTGTATTCTTAGAGGTACAGAATAAAGTGGAAAGTAAGAATGTAACTAATGTAAGAATCTGACGATATGTTTACCTACTATATAAAAATCAGAAATTACAAAATAATTTTCGAAAAAAAAAATAAAATCAAATTTCGTGTTAATGTATCTTGAACTTCCGTGTGTGACGCAGCCGTGTTTACGGTAATGACATCGACACAAATATCAAATCATGCACAGATTTCTCAGCAGTGGTGTGTGTGGCGCGACTAGGAATAGAACCGCGGATTTCCGCTCTCCAACCTACCAGCATAATATGCTTAACACCACACTGCTGATTATAAAGAGAATTACGGATGGATTTCAAAATGAAAATTTTACAAAAAAATATACCGTTGTATGTGTGGATCAAGAAACTTTGGATTTCCTTGTCGACTGCGCCAATTTGCCACTACCATCTTAGCTTTTGTGTAGAGAAAATCCTGTAGGATTAACTTTTGGAAAATAGTAATTACGAGATAATTAGCGGAATAACGTAACATAAGTGACTCTTTTATAAAGGTAATTTATATGATTGTAAAAGATTGTTGAAAAACAATTGCCGGTATTCATGACCCCTGTCAAACGCACAATCGAAACTAAATTATGTAGTATTGCAATCCTTACAAGATTTTTCCAAGCGGTCACTTGCCCTAAAGCATTAAGCTCCGAGTTTCTGAACTTTACGACTTCTTGCTATTCAAAGGTTATCCTTTCTAGCACTTGGGATTTTCATCTGAAATAATGCTGTTGTTGACACATGCAGATTTATTTTAAAGTTACGGTTTGAGAATTGTACGGTTGACTTACGTATGTTTATTTGATTTTCTTAACTTTCTTTGTTTGAATGTCGCATAGCGTACAGCAGCTACTTGAAATTCATAAATCTCATTATAAATTGCCTCGAGCTACAAACTCGTGGCAGTTTTTTTAAGAATATAATTTTTGCTACATGCTAATGCTTGTTTGTTTCCTTTGTTTTTTCTCGTTTTTTACGTATGTACTTACTGTGTTTCAATTAGTTTAAGTTATTGCAAATCCACCACCAATAAGTATTTCAAATTAAAATGGAAGGATAATTGTTTTGACAAATTGTCTCGTCATATTGATAGACGTGAACAACGGCAAAACTCAATTTCTCCTATTTATGCGACGGATTATTTTCGTTCCGCAAGAAGTAAGCGAATGCCATGACAACGCCCTCCAGCCTTGAGGTTATATACAGCACAATTTATGATGTAATATTAATAAGTACCATATCAATATAATGCCAGTGCATTAATACAGATGTATGGAGCCTTTAGGCTCTCGGTAACAATGGAAAACGGATCGTGGTCCTTGGACCGTATTAAGAATCGCCAACTTGATTCTGAATGCATAGGTGTCTAAATTTAATGGTGCACCTTAATGAAACCTATTTTGCATTGAATGAAGTTAACCTTCATTACATTAATTACCCATTATGGTCAAATTTATGCATGGCATATTGAAACTAATTTAAAAATGATAAACAATGTAAATTTGTTTGGAAAAACAAACAAAATCATATAAGTATGCATAGTAAATTAACGTACAGTGACTGTGCATATATTAAAAGCATGTAAAAACTGAGCTTCCGCTGAAAATCAGTCAAACTCCATTAGTTGAGTGCGTATTTACGAATAACTTTTCAGTCAGGGTGCATTCCGGAAACAACATTAGCATTTCCAAGATTCGATGCTGGTACCACGGGCTCGTTAGTTGGGCGTTCGACCGTGAATAAGTGATTCTTTTGCTAAGAAATGAATGCAGATTGAATTCTAGCATTTGCTGTTTTTGCTTGACGCCCTACAAATATAACGGTTGCACAACAATGTTTTGTAATGCTTGAATGCCTCTTTCTATTGCCCTCTTAATTAATCATTACTTCACCAAGTGAAAAAATTTACTGTGACATACATTTCATCCATGTATTCCGTTTCCTTCCAAACAAATGTTTATATAGACCTTCTCGTTTTTAAATTTAAATTTTAAAACGGTCTCACATTTGAAAATGCTGTCTGGCTGTCTGTATGTTCGAACTGTAACGTTTAGCTGAATTAACTAGCAGATTTCAAATTTGGCACCTGATGGATAGTAGAAACTTCGGTGCCAGCTTGCTGTCATCATGTTGAGTTTGTTGAATGAATGACACGGAGGAGCTTCCTAGCAAATAATATTATTTAGTAATGGATTTAGCCTAAAAATGAACAGCAATTTTCTAAGTACCTTGACTTAATTATGTTATTAAAAATGTATTCTGCTCTCTCTCTTATAAAATTGTATAAAAAAAAACTACCTATTTAAATTATTTACATACAAGCGAATTGAATTATAACCTATAAGTTGTTGCGAAATTAAATTTTTGATTTAAACTTATTTATGTTATAATTAAAATCGCTATAGGTAAACGTAAAATTAAATATCCCTATTTCTCTAAGAGCATCAAAAATCATATTAGTGCTAAGCCAACATTCAAAGCGCTACCATCCTGCTTCGTGAATTAAAAAGCTCGGCTTGGTTTGTTAATCTTATTTGCCATTCTCCGCGTTTATACAGAACAACTTATATGTTTCAGATAGCCACTCTGAATAATTCGATTTATAAAAGCGAAAAGTGAATCCAAGAATAATCAAATTTTGCTAAATTCGTTTTTGGCAGGATATTGTTATATTTAAATTTTAACCCCTAACATAATAAACTATTTTTATATTATAAATGAAATGATTCGTTAAAGAAACCATTAATTGCTTACGTAGTATAATTTTTTAACTATAAATTGTACGATGTTAACGTTTTATATTAGTTTGCAATACAAGAAATATGTTTGAATTTTTAAGGATAATGGTGCGACCAGGGTATATGATAAATATTTGATTCTTTCCTCATTGTCAGTCGGTGATCTAGAATAAAACCTTGCTGCTCAATAAGTGGCCAAATACAGGGTGTTTTTTTTTTAAAAGAATCAAGGTTTAAAGAATAATTAAAAATATTTGTAGGTTATGTTATAATAAACCTCAATATAATACATAACCTTAAATAATTTTTAATCTTTTGACAGGTAAAAACAATATTGTGGTTGTGTTCGATTAGATACAAAGATCAGGGGTTAAACTATATTAAAAATAATTTATTAGCACTAAAATTTATATAAACTAAACAAAAAGTAAAAGCTGCCTGGAGAACACAAATTTTATACCTTGCTCAGGGTGCTAGTAAATGTCGCTACACCGCTGTATCATGTCAGTCTGTACATACAGAACCAAAAAAACATTATAGAACTTCCTCATACCATTTGAGACGTAAAAATTAGCTGTTAATGTTAATTTAAATTTCTTTTTTTGTAATACAGTCAGCATGTCACCATTAATTATTATAGGTCATAAAATATAAACTAGTAAATATAACATGTGTAGTTTAAGTCTAGCAAAAACTATTAGATAGGTATAACTGGATTTAAAAAATATAACATTTATGTGCTATTAAACCACCATTACAATTTGATTGAGAGCACGTGTTTAAAACAAAAATAATGTTACATAAAGTAGTAGTTCGATGGAAATTTACTGTTAATAAAAAAATTGTTGATGTTATAAGTTTTTTCATGTTTTAAAGAAAGCTACCTAATTGACAGTTAATCCACATTTTTAATGACTCGATGATAAAGATTTAAGCTTTTTGAGGTTAAAAATATAAATTACAAAATAATAACTTTGTAACTGCAAGAAATAATCATATTACGGCAAAAATTAGTCACGATATAATATTTTCACTTAAAGCGGCATATTTCCTTTTAACTTTGGTTTAAAGTAAAATAAAATTATTGTCATGTTACATAATACCGACCGCGACCGTTTCAATTATAATAGATAAAATAAGGTTATGTATGCTAGCAATAAAACAAAAATTAGACACATCCAAAATTATAACATTGTGTATACAGAAGGCGGCGTATTTTACTTCTAAAATGCACTTTTCAGCAAAGTAATGATGACATTTTACTGAGGAATACCGAAACATTAAGGGTGGTCTTTGAAGCTTTAATCAATTTTCTTTCTTGGTTATTGCAGCCGAATTCTTTTGAAGAAGTGCCGGTTGACATGTTTAACAATATTTTTACCATATACAACCAATCGATATTTAAACAATGCATAAAAGTTCAATTCTGTCAGCAATGGGATTACAATAGGTTTATTTATTACTTTATTGCTACAGGAATAGACGTAGTAAAGTAAACTTGCATTATGGCACAATGGTTTACGATATCTGCGTAAATTTAGAAACTGGAACTAATCGTTGACGGTCTCCAGAAAAGTATTTCATCATGTCTCTTTATGTGCACGTCGTTCGCAATAATCAGGAAATAAGAGCTCATGGCCTCATCGTTGTAGCAGGACGCTTCACCCTTATGTTAGAAAGACGTCCGGTGTCTAATGGAATACTAAATGCGTTAGTTCTAGTCATTACGCTATAAATCTATAAAACAAAGGAAGATCTGCAGTCTATCAAAGCGGTTATTGGAAGTATAAAAACTAAGAATGACATGTCCAAATCAAATCAAACACATTAACCTCTAAATAACTTTTAAAAAAGTAAATATGAGTTTTCTCAAATTGTTGTAGACCCAGTGACTACTTCGTTAGTGATTTTTGTTTTAGTGCTGTTAGTTTTTGTAATTTATTTAACGTCCATCTATAAAAGGAAATTACAGCGATTAACACACTACTTGTTTAGTATGTTCGTCTTCTCAGGAAATAACCCGACAAAGTCGACAAGTGAAATTGCGCAGAACATTTTCCAAAGTGTTTTCTGATATTAAAGCAATTTCTTCTTCTATTGCTATTCCTTAAACTGAAATGGTGTGAAAGTTATCTCTTTATTTGTGTAAGATTTCTTAGATTTATCTCAAGTTAATGTAATGAGTTGGAATTCTTACAAATGTCTTCTGGTTCTCCTAGTTTAAATTAGAACAAACTTGGCGGTCAAAAAAAAAAACGTAGGCCCATAGTATGGAAGTCCTTCCTTCTCGGTCCTTTTACCCTAAAGAGGGTTTGGTGAACCTTATAATTTGGGGACGATTTATGTACTTTTATATGTTTCGTACTAGGTCCTTTTATCCTAAGACAAAGGTTTCTCATGGCAGATTACACCCCGGTGGTTTGCCATTGCCTGCCGAGGGAGAGACGGCCAGAATAAAGTTCTTACTTTACTCGGATTCGAACCGGGTATTTAGCGTTCATAGTCAACTCACGTGACCGCTAAGCTCCGACCGCCTGCCGCCTACCTGCCCTATGGAAGTACCAACATACTAAACGAGAAATTTGACGTTTCAGGCTGATTTTTAAGTTTGCTCTTTGTTTTTTGAATGGTTTTAACATTAACAAAAGTCTTAAAAAAATTTCACTGCAAATATTAACAATTTCAATAAGAGAAAGCCAACTTTATGAAAATCACCAAGGTATATTGGTATATTGCCGCACATCGATCTTGGCCCGCAGTATATTACGTTATGCTATGTATGTTCGCCAATGTCACATTATAAGGAAATCCATTCATGCGCACAGACGAAAATCACGTTAATCTGTTTGTTTTTTTCATTCACTAAATAATTAGATAACGAAAATGAGTACTATATACCTGAATAGAAACCAGAAATCTATAAATTGTAGATAGCAGTCAAATATAATTTCATGCAGAAATATTTACAATAGATCGTTTATAAAAAATAATAATACTCTTAGGCCCTTCGTCCACCGGACCGATACGATTGCGATACGATAACGATGCGATATTTAAAAAAGTCACTTGTTAATCGTCGCGATATCACTTTCTTGTCGGACACATGCTTTTTAATATAAACTCGTACACCGATAAGATAACGTTGCGATATATAAGCAACTTGCAAACGACTTATCGTCTGGCGATTCGCTGTGTCAGTTTCTTTGCGATATTTTAGTATTTATCGCAGACAAGAGTGGTGGTTGTGCTTTGTAAACCATGGCTCCTATAAATAAAAGCGAACAGCAATTTTCTTTAAAGCTCAGGGAAGCTGTGGAAAAATACCCCTGTTTGTACAATTATAAGCTACAGGAATACTCTATAAGGGACGTGGTTGAGCAAACATGGACAGTAGAAAAGAATGCGGGACTACTTTTTCTTGTCCCGTCCCACAGAGCCGCTTCGTCCTGTAGTCCCGCCCTGTCCCGCGGGTCCCGCAAATCCCGCAAATCCCGCAAATTTGTTTATAAGGGTGCTGCTATAGTATGCGGTCTAAAAAAATTATATACCGTAACATGCTACAACTTGGGACAGTTTGCACACTATTCAGAAACCTCAATCTGGCAAAGTTGTATCTAGGTTTTTTGATTCAACGTGCGTAATACTTGTTTATTATGCGTATTTCAGAGGTCCTTGATTAAGTCACGTGTGATCATTTGAGAAAAATGCATCGGTGTGTTGAAAAATGTTATTGAAAAATATTACGTAAATTTTATACCTTGGAAAACTTCTGGTGGGGCGGTGTGGCTGTAAATTGTTATAAGTTCATATTTTGAATCTTTATAGCAAATGTTATTGTTAATTGAATGGTTTAACTAGAACTTTTATATTTTAAACCCCTTTTTTATTAATTTGTTTTTAAAAAAAAAACTCCCTGCGTTTACAACTTGGGACACCTATCATCTGATGTAAATGTTGTGATGTAAAAGTGTGTTCTTATCAAATAGGAAGATATCAGTTGGCTGACATCGACTAGATTATTTTTAAAGTATTTTAAAACATTTTAAAGGGTTTTAAGGATTTTTTACGTAACTTTTAAAGGAGTGCCCGATTTTACATATATCTAAGAAATGCAGGTCCTATTTAGTGACTTTTTAGATCATGGATACTTTTTTTATATGCTACTATGTAGTTTTTCCCTTTTTTAAAAAGAATATACTTGTTCCATGTTGTGAACGGCTCAAACAATTTGATTTCTTTGAATATTTCAATAACTGTCCCAAGTTGTAACACCCGTGAGGTAACTTGGGACACCTAGTTTAAAAAAAAAGGGCTGAAATATGCAATATTTTCAAAATGTCAGAACGTATCGTTAAAGTACTCAAAGAGACCGGAAAAATGGCTATCTCCGATAACTGAAGGGAAGAGTACAAAAAGAATGGCACATCGTTGAATGTCAAAAGTGTCCCAAGTTGTAGCATGTTACGGTAATCATAAATTCATAAATAATAATTTATGGTAGACCGCACACTATAGCGGCACCCAATTGAAATCCCGTCCCGCGCGGGACTCAATTGCGGGACGGGATTTTTTCCGTCCCGCATTTTTCTCTAATGGGCAGAGGTTGCGGCTGAAGTAGACGAAACAGCTATGTAATTTAATAACTTTTTACTACAGTATTATTGATACAACATATTATTATTATTTTATTCATGTAAACAATATTTCCATTGCCAAGGCAATGCCACTAACGGGTTTAGAAAATAAAATGACAAGTAATCCCTTAAAAGTTTTTTTTCTCACTCGTTTTCTATGATGGAGGTACCAGTACGCAGCGACATCATCATCCTCATCTGAAGACATCATGAAAGGTACTGAACATAAATATCGTCGCGATTCTGTCGCGCTATCATTTTGGTGAACGTAATTAAATTAATCACTTGGCAACTTATCGCTTACGATTTTTAAAAGACATCATGAAAGGTACTGAATATAAATATCGTCGCGATATCGTTTTGGTGAACGAACAAACTTAAATTAATCACTTGGCAACTTATCGCTTACGATTTTTAAAAATCGCGTCGTTATCGTATCGCAATCGTATCGGTCCGGTGGACGAAGGGCCTTATATGGAAAATCACAATATATTGTCGTGGGAAAAAAGTAAAATTTAAAAAATAAAAAAATCGAGTTACAAGGAGTTCAGTTTTTGTTTAGGTTGGGGATGTAATGTTTTTTGTGGATGAAATGAGATGTAATTTGAAATAAAGTTGTGTTAATTAATAAAAGAAAAATAGAGCTTAAAAAGTTTATGACATTTTGGCGCAGCAACGTGTGGGGCGGAGAAGAAGACGAGAAAATTGTCGAACCTACGCTACGGGAAGAAAAAAATTGACAAGTTTAAACGTCAGAATAAAAATTTGGA
Source organism: Rhagonycha lutea (assembly GCA_958510855.1). Classification (NCBI taxonomy): domain Eukaryota; kingdom Metazoa; phylum Arthropoda; class Insecta; order Coleoptera; family Cantharidae; genus Rhagonycha; species Rhagonycha lutea. The sequence continues at coordinate 3,686,696 of OY294042.1, forward strand.
ATATTAAATAAAATAGGAAATGAATACAAGAAGCAAGAAAGTAGTAGGTAAGGCAAAGAATGTCGAGGTGGTGGAAGAAAGTGAGGCTGAGACTGAAGTAGTGGTCACACAGGAGGAAAAGGGGGGAAAAGATTTATACATACAAAAATTATTGATGCAGATGATGCAGAAAATGGAAGAGGACAAGGTGGAGAGAAATGAGCAATTTAGTGAAAACAAGGCAGATATTATTAGTGGTATTAAAGACAAATTGGATAAAAAATTTGCTGAAAATGAAAGACGAATGAATGAATGGTTTGCGTGCGTGGAAGAGAAAATGGAAAAAATGAGAGAAGACACTAAGATCATAACGGAAGGAATGCGGAGGAAGGTTGATGAATGTGCCAAGGGTGTAAAAAATTTGAATGAAGAGAATGCGCGACAGAAGACGAGATATGAAGAAGGAATAAAAGCAGTTAAGAAAATAGAAGAGCAAGTGAAAGGAAATAAAATAAGAATAACAAAAATGAAGCAAAGTGTAGTTCACATAAATAAAAAGGTAGATGCTTTAAAGACTCAGATGGAAAAAAAAATGTAAGCGGGATTATTAAGTGTTGACACGGCCGGTGGTACTGAGCCAGCGTACATAAAAGATGAAAATGGAACGAAATTAGAAGAGGGTCTTGAGGATGAAAATCAAGAAGAATCAAAAGCGCCTGTTCGAGAAGAAATGAATGATGTCAATGGAGAAGAAATTATTCCAATTCAAGAAAGAATATTTGGGTCTACAAAGAAATGATGAAAAATGGAAAATTCAAAAGGAAAGAAAAATTAAAATAAAAGTTACCTCCTCTAAGGTAAACCCAGAGATTGAAGAAGAAGATGAGGATGGAAGGTCATCGTACAAATTGATAAGGTTGTTAAAAATGGAGAAGAGTAAAGATAAGAAGAAAACCAAAAGGAAGAAAATAAAATGTTTGTATGGCACTTATAGGAAGAAATGTATTGTTCAGAAGAAGATGGACGTGGTTCGCTATATGAGAGTAGACACCGGACAAAAATGGCAATTCCGTCGTGCAAGATGGAAAGGCGCTGAAGACACCAACTCCCAACAATAATACAATAAAGAAAAAATTGATTAATTTATGTGAAGACTGCAAGAAAATTGAAAATGGTAATGTTAAATAGTAATGAAGTTAAGAAGTTTATGTTGAAGAGTAAAAAGGTTTGTGTTGCATGGGGAAAAATTATGAATAAATGGTAAAAAATATTTGAAAGGAAGTAATGATGTTAAAAAGAAGTGATGAATTGAAGAAGAGTAAAGGTGAATAAAAATTGGTAGAAAGAATAGTTAAGGTTGAGTATGTAGAAGAGTACAGGAGTTGAAATAATGAAGTAAAGAAGAAGTAGGTAATGGTGAAGAGTGTAAGAAAAGTTAAGTTGGAATGGTGAAGAATTATGAAGAAAAGTAGAAGAGCTCAGGAGTTGAAATAATGAAGAAATAGGGTATGGTGAAGAGTGATAAGTATAGGAAAAGTTAAGTTGGCATGGGAAAGAAATATTAAGAAAAGTTGAAGAGTATAGGGGTTGAAATAATGAAGAAAAGAAGAGATAGGTGATGGTGAAGAGTGATGAGTGGAAGAAAAGTTATGGTTGGATATGTTGAAGAAGTAGGAAGAGGAATTAAAGATAAAAATTTATTAAAAAGAAATGGAAATTTCTTTTTGTCAAAATTTTGGAGGGGATAAATGTCGTGGGAAAAAAGTAAAATTTAAAAAATAAAAAATCGAGTTACAATGAGTTCAGTTTTCGTTTAGGTTGGGGAGGTAATGTTTTTTGTGGATGAAATGAGATGTAATTTGAAATAAAGTTGTGTTAATTAATAAAAGAAAAATAGAGCTTAAAAAGTTTATGACAATATATTATTACAATGATTTTATTCAGAATACAACATTAAATTTTGAAAAAATTATAATTTTTGTTTTTTTTTCGAGGGTTCATCCATATTTTCGGATTCATATAACCAATCCATTACACGTTTGCGATTAGCCTTTAATTTAAACTCTTCTGCCCTCTTTTCGCTGTCCCTAATTGCTTGCTCCATGGTTGATGCATAACCAAATGTATCTTTATTTGCCACATTCATTTCTTGAATTTGGTTGATGAAGGTTGTAATAGGTTCTTGCTTAGGAAAGGCATCTGTTACCGGTCTACGTAGTGCGATATCAATCAATACTTTCCATTCAGATAAAGCAAATTCGTATTCGTAGCTTCTTCCGATCTTGTTAATACATTTACATAAACGCATTTGTTCTTTATAAAATAGGCCTAAAACTTCGCAATCTATTCTCTCGAATTTGATTAATAATTGGATTGCAATATCTAGCATTTCTATTGCGTCTTTAAGATCCTCTCGATTCGGGATAGGAGCGAAACGTCTAAGTTGAGCGTTATGCAGTTTAATTAGAAAGTACTCGGTATTGGACCTGTAACGTAACGTATCAAGCATATTTTCGGCATCTAGATAACATTGCCTAGCTTCTATATAACATTTCCTAGCATCTAAAGATTTCCTAGCTTTTAGAATGTGATACCGTTGAAAAACAACATTTCCTAACGATATTAAGCAATTTAGCGTTACCATGGATGGCTGACCCCATTGGTTATCAAAATATATTCTATGTTTCTGTACGGACATCTTTCGCCAACTTATAGCTTCGTTTAACAACAAATCCTGAGAGTTAGATGGTTTTTCTGCTAAAAGTTCTAAACGGGCAATCCTAATTGCATGAAGGCTACATTGAAACATATCCATGAAACTCGGAATCAGAGAAATCCCAACATTGTGTAAAATAGTACCAGCTGAGTATAAAGTGTATCTGTACATAAAAGGAATAAATAAATTCAAATGTATACCCGGATTTAAAATTCAGAAACAAAAAATTGGAGTAGTATAAGTGGAAACATCATGACAAAACCAAGAGAAGAAGAAAGGATAAAATTTTGAAGAAAAACTCAGAATAAATGAAAGAGTTGTTAAAATTTTAATAATTGAGTTAATTACTTGATTCTTTCGGAATATTTTTTGTGATCTAATTGTAATTGAGAATATGCGAAATCCCTTAACGCAATAGCGACATAGATGTGGTTTGGGCCATACAATTTTGAGCGTGTCTCAATTGCTTTTAGATACTCTCCAGCAGCCAATAAAAAACTATTTGTCTGGCAGAAATAGAACCCGAAATCCGCAACAGTTTCTGAATAAATATAAGGATTACTTTTACGGTAATCACCAGCTAGAACAATTGCATGGTGAATTAGTAATCTTGCCTGACATAACTGTCTATTGATTGCATATACTTTTGCCGATTGACGAAGAACTTTGATGATAACTCTAAAATTAACCTTTTTGTAATTTTTCAATATTTTTTTAGTAAGATTACCTTTTAGGCAGTAGATTCTTAAGTTCTTGTATAGCATCATTTGTATATTTCAGAGCCTGTAAATAAGAGAGAATCAAAGTAAGCATTTTTATGCTTTAGATTTTATTTAATATTTAATTACCTTGTAATATTCACCATACATAAAGTGTAAAAGGGCAAAGTTGCTGTATAAATTCGCACAATTTGGACGATTAGTTGGATCGATATTAATTAAAAGTTCTTTAGCATTGAAAAAGTTTTTTTGAGCGTCTTTAAATTGATATGTATACGACTGTGCATAAATAAGACTAAAAACAAAATTTGTGTATTACCGTGTTATGGAAAAGCTATAACTCACCTGCTATAGCATTCTATGAGCATTTTGTGCTTCAAAGGCTCTTCAGATATTTGGCACTTTGCTAGAACGATTTTTAAAAGATCTATTGCTGGTATAAAGGAGCCCATTTCTATATAAAATTCGCATAATTTTAAGCCAAACTGGATATTATTAACAGCATTGGAGTTGACGTAAGCACCCATTAAATTAATTTCTACTTGATTATAATGAGGTATTCTAGAAAAACATTTTAAGAGGCTAGCTCGGTTTGGTTCATCTAGCAAGATTGAGAAGAGATCCAAATTACTAAAATACCAATGAAGGAGATTGATTTCCAAATTTTTCCAATTCTACAATGGACGTCATTTATTATTCAGTTTAATTTCATGGAAAATAGCTGCCAAACATTAAGTTTTGTTAAATATTTTCTTCTTACATTTATAAAAGCTCAAAAAAAATATTTTACAAATATGTTATCAAAATATCTTTATCACCAAACATGAAATTAATATTGCGGTAATCTTTTCATTTTTACCGTTAGCAGCAAACTATAATTTTACACAATTAAAATTTATACTAACCTTTACAAAAAATGTGCAAATATCAAATGGCTGTTTTGTTTGCTCCATATTAAAATTAAATAATGCACACAAAAATTAACACGAAATTACAACAAATAAGAACGATAAACTTCAAAAATTTAAATAAGGTTAACAGGCTACAAAATTTGATGTGATAGGAAGTTATCAAATTAGAAAAGTTGAATTTTTAAATTATAGGTGACGCGATTTACATTTTGGATAAATATTAATTGTTATAAAAATTTAAAAATTGGAACAGTTAATTCCACAAATAAGCCATTATCTGCTAAAATTTTTGTAATAAATTATATTATATTATATTATATTATATTATATTATATTTTAATTTATTATATCATATCGTATCCCATCTTCATGGGAAGAATTCGGAAAAATAAAAATGAGAACCAAAAGCTATTTTACAAACTAAAAACTTCAGGGGAAATAAACAGGATACACTAAAACAGATTAAGGATAGGAACGGAGAAATAATACAAAAGGAAAAGGAAATAATAAGTAGATCGAAGCAATATTTTGAAGAACTATTGTTCATAGAAACCAATAAACAAAAAAAATGAAGAAAACATCACCCAAGAACAACAAGAGTTAATGTTGACGGACGAAATCACATTGAAAGAAACAATGATAGCAATAAGAAAAATGAAATTGGGTAAAGCAGCGGGGTACAACGGAATTAAACCTGAAATGCTAAAATATTTGGGAGAAAACAGATTGAAGGAGGTAAACAATATCATCTATAATTTGGCATGGGAACAATGAAAAATACCGAAGGATTGGGAAATCGCCATAATACTGCCGATATTATGTGTGAAAATTATAGAGGCATTTCGTTGCTGTGTGTGGCAGCCAAGGTTTACGAGGGGATCCTGAAAGCCAGATTACGGAAAATAATAGAACCAACATTGGAAAAAACACAAAGCGGTTCAGAAAAGGCTTCAGCATACAAGATCACATATTCATAATAAAACAGATAATAGAAAAACAGAAAAGACATGATAGATGCACATAATATGTGTTTTATAGATCTGGAAAAGGCATTTGATAGAGCACCTACACAGAGAGAAAAAAATATTTGACAGAAGTGTATTTTACTTCATTTAACTCTATCCTACGTTTATATATACGCGATCCTATGGTAAGCTCCTGGTAAGTAAATAAAATACTTGGAAATTCAAGTAAAGAATTACTTAAGTAAAGCAGATAGAGTCAAAACAACGCATAACGTAGTTTCCATTCAAGTAAATTTAAGACTTCATCCAAGTAATTTTAAGAGTCACATCAAGAAATTTATCGAGTTGTTACTAATATTTGATAATGTTAGCCCTAGTATTTTTCAGTGTAGTTTCAATCCTATTCAAGGTTACTTTAAAGAATTTATATGATCTAAGTAACTTTATATAATAATTGAATTAACTTAATTTGGGATTGCTTTAAGGAAGGTTTTATTAAACACATTGCGTACCACGTCATTCACATGAGGAATAAAAGAATTGTTTCGTGAACAATTGCTTCCATTCTTGATGAATGACGCGTACGCATTGTGGTAAAGAAAGTTGAACTTCATTTCAAATTATATTTGAAAATTTATATTTTTTTCACTAATTCATCATTACAGCATAAAAGTTTTTAATTTTGCGAATGTTTTCGATCTCCACTTTGAACTGGTTGATTTCTTATTATAGCGGAATCTTCTTGATTTTTCACCTAAAATCATTTACAGTTAATTATACAAACATAATTAAACAATATTATCTCTATTATACCTTAGCATGAATTTATCATCCCAGCATCAATTGTTTTCTATTTGCCAATTTTTAATTTTACCTTTTGGAGGTAAAGAATGTCCAATAAATTGTAGTTTTAGAATCTATCAATACAATACATTGTGAGATTACGAAATTGCGAAACCAAAATTTAAACTTACCTTTGAAAAATTTAGAATAGTAATTATTTGATCACTTTTCTTCTGCAGCTTACGGATTTGAATGTTACAACGGTTACAACTGCGTTAAGAATAAGCGACATTCAGATGCAACAAAGCAGTTTAACACGTACTATATTCTTAGAAGTCGACCTATTTATTTGACTCTTTCTAATACTTAATCGAAATAAGTCATTTATGTTTATAACACTATTTAATTTAATTTGCCATTTTGAAATGCTTAAAGCAAGTAAACTTCTTATTATTAAATTAAATATATTACAATCCTTAGTTCAACCAATTTATTACTTGAATTAATTATATAATGTAAGAATTTAATTTACTCCCAGGAAGTAATTCGAATCATCAATGAAATTAAATAAAGAGTTCATACAAGTAAATAATGCTGAGTAAAATATATACTTAAATTCAAGTATTCGTTTTTCTCTGTGTAGGAAGCAAATTTGGAAGATACTGCAAGAGAGGTGTGAGGAAAAGATTAATAAAGGCAATACAAAGCATTTATAAGAAGACCACTAACTATGTAAGAACGGGCAATATGAAATCGGAAGAATTTGATACGGTAGAGGGGCTACGACAGGGCGGAGGGCTGAGGCTATATTATTATTTATAGTGCTGATGGACGAGGTAATAAAAGAAACAAAGACCAAAACCTACAACGAAATTCCAGATCACCTAAGCAATTCGAAATTTCCCCACACCCAGTTATTACTGGTAAATTTGCGTGTGGTGGCCCTGATGGAAAAGCTAGCTCTATGGTAATCAGGAGGCAAGGTGAGGATTCGGTTTGCCGCTCCTCGAGGTAAATAAAACCAATAAGTCGGAAACAAACGTTGCGTTTATTAATAATTTCTGCCACAACAATAGCACACACAAAGGACATCCGTCGACCATACAACTAACTTGGTCAAATGGCGCTAGAAAGCACGTGGACGTACCAAAGCAAAACATGAACGGTCCAAAACCAACCAAAAACACAATCGCAATACAGAGGAAAGAAAGTCACCTAAGATCTCTCGGCGTTCACAAAATCCACCTTATACAGAATTCCCTGTACGCGATCGATGGTATTAAATGAAAACAAAAGGTAGTCCACTGTCCTCTTCTGCCAGTCCGAAACGAAAGGATCTCCTGGTATACAGTCCGCCTAGCAGGAATTGGTAACGCAGGCTTCAAGGTTACTGATTGACCCAAGGTCATGCGCCAGGTGTAAAAGCTACAGCAGTCGAGTGATGTAATCGCTGGTTGAGTTACAGAGCGGAAATTCTGTGTTCGAATCACGAAAGATGTTATTTTCTGGATGATTCGAAACCATATAAACCGTTCAGGAGTCGACGTCTCATTCGCATCGCTATCCTAACGGATTAATAATTCTTTTTCTTCTTCTTAGTCGTATTTTTCTTAGTACGATTAAGAAAGCTTCTTGACAGAAGTGTCGTTACCTTTCTGACAAAGGCTTTCATGGCAGATTACATCTCGGTGGTTTGCCATTACCTTCCGAGGGGAGATACGGCCAGAATAAAGTTCTTACTTTACTCGGATTCGAACCGGGTATTTAGCGTTCATAGTCAACAACAGACAGAACTCCTGATAACAACACCGCCATTTCTTCCATAGGCGTCGCCCACGGGAGAATTAAAAAGGAGTAAAATCCAGAGGCGCGCGAGACAAACGTCAAATGACGACTTTACGTTACAAACCAGGAAGCTAGAAATAGGACACAGAAGCATGCAACCAGTAGATATAACAGAATGTACATTTGTAGACGATCTGGTGCTGCTTGCAAACAGTGAACAAAACTTACAAAAGAACGTTGGTATATTAAATCGGGCCTTAGAACGCAAAAGTATGAAAGTAAATGTAGCAAAGACGAAGGTAATGAGGATAGGAAGAATGGAAGGAAAAATGAAAATTAACATAAGTGGAAGACAGATAGAACAAGTAAAACAATTTAAATACCTGGGCATAATTATAGATGAAAAAGTAAGCTATGAGGAAGAAATAAATAATAGAGTGAGTTCGGCAGCAAACATAGTATACTATGCACTGGGTAAACCTAACGCTAACCTTTGGAAGCGAATCATGGAACCTTACACAGAGAATGATGATTAAAATACGGTAACGAGTAACGAAGATGGATAGAATAAGAAATGAAGAGATTAGAAATAGACTAGCGGTAGAATCGGTAATGGGAAAAGTAAAAAGCAATCAACTGATATGGTTTGGACATTTGAATCGGATGAAGAGCGATATGCCGGTGAGAAATGTGTGGCAGGCCAATAAACCAGCGGGAAGAAGGAAAAGAGGCAGACCAACAAAAACATGGGACGATAATATTGGGCAGATCTTGAAAGAAATAGGAAAAACCTGGAACGAGGCAAAACAAATGGTACTAGATAGAGGAGTGTGGCGTAAATTTATAAAGGAGAATGCCACTACATGAAAAGTGAGAACGAACACCTCAACACCTTCGGGTATAATGAGGTTCTGATTTTGATTGATTTGATATTATATCGTAGCATTCATTGAATTACATTACATAATAATATTATTAACGTTAATATATTGTCGTGATCTAAAGCTCAATTCTGCTTCCTAGATTAATCGGTAACAAAATCTCGCCCAATGTAAACCACTCGAACAAAATAAGCCCCGGAATAGCTTTAAGCAGTTTCACACTTACGGAAACTACAAATCTACAGTTTGTGGATTCAACAGAGTCAATCAAAAGATCAGATAAATAAGAAGGTAGTTTATTAACTTGAATCAAAAATAATCTTGGAGCAATTTTAGTTGTAATCGACACAAATGTCGAGCGATATGTTAAATCGTGTAAGATGTACAGCATCAGATAAAATGTATCATTTAAGTTTAACATACAAGTTATACTTTTATATGACGCTGTTTATGTATAATCAGTGTAGAAATAATATAAAAATTTTACAAATTTGTGTTTTTAATAACAAAGTTTATCCACTTACTAATTACAATGCTTCGAAGGTTGGCGAAAATTACGGTAGTACCCTGTACTCGAAAATAAACGTTAGTCGCTGATCCATTCATATGTGTCAAGATGGCTTCCAGAATGTGTAGTAGATGCAGTTGCGCGAACATCTGTTGATACCAAATATCTGTTTTTCAAACCAAACTCGAGTGAAATAACGTGTCAAATTATTCAGTGCTGTGTTGTAAACCACAAGTGCTAGTTGAAATAGAAATTTCAAGTTTCCTCTCCAAACGGTAGCGATCGCATGTGCTATCCAAAATAACCTCAAAAAATCACAATGTGCCGACTGGAATCGTTGAAAATATCGGTCATCCGACTCGCAACATAATGTAGAATTAATTTGTGGGTCTCACAAATCATGAATTTAACGTTCTCGTGGATATTTCAGGTATGCTGATACCCAGAAATCAAACAAATTTCAATAAGGTCGAAAATCGTTCGTGACCACAAAATGTACGTAAAAATGACTATTTTTACGAAAAATACGAATAAAAGCACTCGCGTTCACTTTCTACGTCTTGTAGAATTGCTTTTGTGGCTCCAAAAGCTTTCAAAATGGTCTTATTGAGAAAAATTGCAAAAACTTTTGCAATTCTCGATACGCACTCAATGGAAGTCGACCAAAGACTCTTTTTCATCGAACGGCTTATGCCTTTTCTGCTCAATAGGTCAACGTGCCACTACAATAAACAAATTTTTAGCAACAAATGTAGCTTTCCGGCTTTTTCCCGCCATCCATTCGAAATTACACTGTTTTCATTTTATAGGTACAACCACTCACTTTTTATGGACGAAACTTCACAAATAGGAATCAAATACACCAGAATTTTATGAAATAACAAAATTGTTTTGTTTTATGTGTTTGTAGTAACAAAATTATCACTTTCATCTATAAATTGCTCCCAAGATTTGTGTCATACAAATTGACAACCTTCATTTTTAAACTAAATCAACCAAGATCATCATCAGATCCAATTGATTGACTTTTCCACATCTCAATATACTATACTTTACCAGAGGATAATCTAGAAGTAAGGACAATTGCTGTCGGTGTCCTTGTTCTTTGTATTATAAAAAATTGAAATTCTAGTCCCAGTTCATCTGTCGTACCCTTTGATAATAAATCGATCATTTGATAATAATGTAGAATACCAAGAATATCAATTGTATAATATACTATAATATCAATTGTATAGTATAGTATAGTATAGTATAGTATAGTATAGTATAGTATAGTATAGTATAGTATAGTATAGTATAGTATAGTATAGTATAGTATAGTATAGTATAGTATAGTATAGTATAGTATAGTATAGTATAGTATAGTATAGTATAGGATAGCATAGCATAGCATAGTATAGTATATAGTATCTATACCATGATATATGATATTATAGTATATTATACAATTGATATTCTTGGTATTCTACATTACTGTGACTTACACCTTATTATCAAATGATCGATTTATTATCAAAGGGTACCAAAATACCAACAATATCAATTGTATAATATACTATAATATCAATAGTATACTATACTATACTATACTATACTATACTATACTATACTATACTATACTATACTATACTATACTATACTATACTATACTATACTATACTATACTATACTATACTATACTATACTATACTATACTATACTATACTATACTATACTATACTATACTATACTATACTATACTATACTATACTATACTATACTATACTATACTATACTATACTATACTATACTATACTATACTATACTATACTATACTATACTATACTATACTATACTATACTATACTATACTATACTATACTATACTATACTATACTATACTATACTATACTATACTATACTATACTATACTATACTATACTATACTATACTATACTATACTATACTATACTATACTATACTATACTATACTATACTATACTATACTATTGGTATTATAGTATATTATACAATTGATATTCTTGGTATTCTACATTTACTGTGACTTACACCTTATTATCAAATGATCTATCTTCTCAAAATCGTCAAGATTGACTTGTGTTCTTCTAATAATAAACGATTAAACTGCTTTATCGTTTTTTATTTTTTAATTCATTATGTAATCGAGGGATGTTTCACCATTTATAATTGTATTCTTTTAATTGATGTTTGTTTGATCAACTGAGAAATTTATAAGCGGTATCAATGGATACTGGTTTGTCTGGGACGTGAGTGTGTGTTGCTGCTCCGTCATGCATAAACCACGAATTTGTTTTACAAAACGAAGTTTTTTTTAGCAAGTCTCTTTTTTCAGTTATACCCTGTCATGTGGTATGGGTACTATAAATTAATATATTCCTCTAATTTCAGTTTCTTGTAAGTACATAAAGAAAATTTTTGAAAATTGAATTTGTGTCAAAGAACTATAAATGTAACTACTGTCGTAGATTATAATAATATATCGGTAGATATCTCTGTTTCGTAATCCTAATGGGTAAGGTGTTAAGTAGGCGCAGTGTGTTGTAATTGATATTACAAATTTTTATTGCCTGCGGTTGTAAGTATATGTGAAACATTAATAATTTGATTGCAATTGTCTAATAACGATTATCAATTGAATAAATATGGTGAGTGTAAAATGGTATGGGCAGACACGACATTTATATGTATCTGGAACCCATTATTTATATTATGTATTTTCTATTATATTATGTTAATAATAGTGGCACGTGCAAGAACCAACCACTCATAATATTCGTTTGATTGCAAAATACAATTTCTCCGGTGTTGTATTTTAAATGCACGCTTTGATAGCATAGTGCAGTGTGCATAAAATCTTGACCTACATTATAGGATTCTAATGCAGATGTTGTAATCAATACGAGCTGCATCGAGGGATGCTGAAAGCGCCGCGCTGACTGTAAAAGCATGTGGTTCCCCGTAAACCCCTGATCATAATTCTAAGGGAGCATTAGCCTACAAACCTGACACGCGGCTACCGGCTACAACTCTAGCACCCCCGCGACCCTTGTACCCGACCCTACCTAACACACGATTTAGCCACCTGGTCATTTGAATAAAACGACTTTCGACGACTACAATCTCCAACATTTTAACTTGTCCATTTACAACAATTATATGACGTTTAAAAATTAAGTTTGATTTCTAAAAACCACAGACTTGTCTATTCTTGCGTGATACCTTTAGGCGCTTACGAGTAACAACTACGTGCAAGTGTTATATCTCGTCAGAAATCGCGGGCCAACATAGCCATAAACCCAACCAACAAACTACACTGCCTATCTTCTTTTAATTTCTTTAAACCAAATAGGGCAAAACTAACTTTTTGCCAAAATTAGGCATGTGTACTGAAATTACAACTGACCCACTTCCTTAATTTTTAATACATAAAATTTTTACCGTCTACTTATTCTGAAGATGCAAGAATTGAGGCGATGATTGAGGGGATGATTAATCTAAGTTGCATAATTGCAATCTTGGCATGTAATTTAGGTCAATAGTTGTTACAAGACTACTAAAAATTAATCGATTAAATTTATTTATTTTTATTTCCTAGTCCTAGAGAATAGAACAAGAATTTTCAAATTCAAACAAGGTAAAAGTCAACAAAAGTTCTAAAGCAGAAGATACAAGTAGTTGATAGTAGGTACTAGGGAAGATTTTGCTTCTTCAAACGTTGCCATAATAAAAATATTAGATAAAGCATGAAAATAGAGATAAACTATAGAAACTGTAATTGACGGACACACTGAGGAAAAACAATGAAGGTAGTGAAAGGAATTCCGCAAGAACGGAGAAAGAGAAGAAGGCAAAAACTTTTAGGAAAAGTATAAGTTCTATTTTCATTTGTATAAAAATATTGTAATCCTTGGATCAGATTTTGGACATCGGCAGAAAGACTCGGGTGTAATCCTGTGACTAAATTAATAAACATAGGTTTACTAAAAAAAACTTTTTTTTGTGTGAATGTGACACCAACAGATGGCATTATGTATGCATAAACTGTGTTATCTTCTTCACACTATTTTATTTAGGGTTCTGTCATAAAAATTTATTTTATACATTACAATTGATTGATTGAAATTATAATCAAATAAATTTAAAAAAAATAGACTAAAATTAAAAATATTTGCTACTTCCTACTTCAAGAGACGAACCCTGCACGCTGCTTACACCCACACGATACAACAATTCTCTAGTTTTAAATAAAAAAAATTAAAGCTATTGAATTATTTCCTAGTGTAAGACAAATTAATAAAAGCGCAAAATTAGGTTAAGATAGAAACAGAAACAAAGAAGCAGTTAATAAGTAAAAATAAAAAGTACGCATGTTTATAACGTCAAATTGGTGAAAAATATTGTATTGTACAATTATACTAGCTTTAATGTAAATTATTGGCATGACCTTGAATGCAGCTAAGTAAGCCCGAGGCTGTAAGCTGCGCAACGCTAGATGCACAAAGCCAGTATACTAAGCACAACTTGCAGGAGCTCGTAAAACTGTCCTTGATCTGTGGGTCGCGTAGTACAGGCAGTCCTGGCCGATCTAGCGAACACGTGGCCGTATTCCGGGGCCCTGGGGGGCTTTCTGACGTCACTGACATCACGCCATGCTGCACCGCCCTCACCGACCACCCGTTGCATCTAGATACGTTAAATGCGCAGATACTTGATGCAACGTAGCCGAGGATATGGCAACTACGTATTGGAGATGATTACAGTGTGCATATCTTGGTTATGTCCTAGGGATTTGTAATGGTTTAAGAGGGGCGTGGGGGAGTTTGCGAGTGCACGAATAGAAGTACCCTTCTCTCCACTGACACCAAGAGCACGCTGCAGGTGTCAGCTGACCCCAGCAAAGGCAGTACTGGTTTGCCACTTCTTCTATTGTTTACATTCAATTTTCAGTTTTGCAGCTTTTATGTTCTGTCGACAACTTTTTGTAAACAATATTTACTTAAAATAAACTGCACAAACTTAATTATTGTGTCAACTTTTTATGAAATATTAGTCTACATTATTATTTAGGTATGACAGAACGAAGGTAGATGACCACGCCAAATCTCATGACCCTTTTTTGATTATTTATGATTATGAGTTTTTATTAATTAATTTAATTAACGTTCTTTTTTATATTTTTTGGGGTTATATTTATGAAAATTATTACATTTCGAGAAGCAGTAAAAGATGACAAAAATTTTTGCAAATTATTAAAATGCACGATTACTTCTGAATATAATTTTTCGAACAAGAATTTGAGCCTTGCACCTGAACTAGGCTAAAGCAAATAATAGTAATTAATTAATATAACTGGTAGAACGTGAATCGCATTACACGGTAGACGCCGATTTTCTAGTGTCATAATGATAATATGAAAAAGAAATTGATTTTTGAGTTTAAATAAAATTGCCCTAAAAAGTTTTACTATAATTTTGGTTTCTAACAGTAAGATTAAAAAAATCGATTTTTTGATCAAGAATTTTGAACTCCGTTCCGACTTCCGATTGCACCAAATAATGTCGAAGTTGTTTTGAACTTTCAGGTTAGGGTTTGAAATGGTTTAAAAATTTATTGTTTTTAAAAATTTTATTGCATGCGAACTCTATTTATAGATTCGAAATTTTAAACCATGAGTCAACGCACCGAGTGGATAAGTAATTATGTACAATCAATTTTTATAGCCGGAAGAATAGCTCTTCAGGTTGAACTGATTGGACCATAGATTTACAAACTTCTTTCACGCGAGAACTACGGGATCCAAATTCTACCAAAGCATCATCTTGTCAAAATTATTCACAAAATCATTTTTGTAATAATTTAGTGAGATTATTAAAAAACTAATCTTGTTATTGACCTTGGCCTAACTTTCAATTTAATATTGGATGTAAAATGCAGTGGAAAGTTTTAAAATGCATATTCGTGTCGTTGTATAATATACATAACATGCATAATTCAAATAAATATTAATAGAGAAAATTCATAATAGTAATTGAATTTAGATTATCTCTTCTTTCACTATGCTCCCATTATTCTAACTTCTTCTTCCAACCAAAAAACATAATACAGGCATTTTAGAGCGGGCAAGATGTCAGTTTAGCTAGTCTCGTCGGATTTGCTTATCATGGTTCGAATTCCACGTTAAACTGTAAGTTCTATGATATTTTAAATGTTTTCTATTGAATAATTTATGTAATGGAGCATTTGAAAATCAGTTGGAGAGTTCCACAAGATGACTGTCTATTTTATTGCGTTCCAAGGAGAGGTGGCCATATTAAAGCATTTACTTCTTCCTGAGTTGTAAAGTTAACCTAAGGAATTATGGCCGGGCGGAACCAAAATCTTGCGCAGAGATGACACGTGACACCCAATTTCATTGGGTTAGCTTTATCTGTATTCTCAGGTGCTGCTGAGGTTTCTTCGCTAAGCTAACCGCCTATATTATACCTACAAACTTCAAAATGAGATTGTAAGAAATAATCAAAGATGGATTGAGCATTTGGAAATAATGACATTTGAAAGATCTGTATTAGAAAATATAGAACACCCAGAGCAGAAAAAATTGGAATCCGAAAGAGGCACACTATGAAAGAGGTGGAGCATGTTCATTATAATTGGGTTCATTATATGCATTAAAGGCTGCACGAAGATTTTGGTGTCAGTGCAAGTAAGAAGATGTAACATTTTTGGGTTTTAAAATCATGACTCTTTGTACTTCCATTCCAATGCTTAATTTCATATTGTTTTATGGGGAAATAAAAAGTATAGTAATTGGAGAACTGTAAATTTTCGTGTTTGGTTTCATGTATACTTAATCAAATCAATTACTTTGACGATAATTCGTGTTTTGGATCATTTAGTAGTAATTGCATGCGTTTACATAAAACGCAATTTTGCACCTGTTCCGATTTTCTTAAAGTTAACTTTAGAGTATAATATTCGTCGTCGTAAATTTCTTATTAAATTTTGCCCAGGTTTACAAAATGAATGATTCCAATGTTTACATTAATTTGTTAGGTTAGGTCGTCCAAACTCGGCTCGAGTTTGTAATAGTCTGACTAAACGATAACAAGGACCATATAGCTTAACGCGGATCCGATCCACGGCACAAATAATTTGGCATCCAATAGGATGCAAACCTGCAGAAACTCATAGTATGCTATAAGTTTGACATCAAATCAAATTCAAAGAAGTGAAACTTTATTGCTAAAACCCACGTGTTTTCTCTTTATCATCTTGAAACTATCATTAATCTATTAAATGGTGTTAAAAGAAGTAAAAAGAATATACATCGTGACTTGTAAATAAAAACACGTTCCATCTTCATAACCGTAGCTTTGTATTTCACGGGATCAAATGTCGAGGGTAAAATCAGGTTGAATTTGACCTCGCGACTAAAAGGGTGCATCGAAGGGGTGCTCTTTGTGTGTCGACATGTGATTTATCCCATCTGTAAAAGCAGGTAGGGGCAAGTTGCACCTGTTGTACCTTCATACTTCCTCTCCGCGACCCCTTCTCTGTCGTGATATAATCATTGGCTTTGTCTTGGTTAGTGAACTTTTAAGCATCCAACAATACTATTTCAAACTACCCTTTCAGCCTTGAAATCTAACCGATCTATATATAGATCAAATTTTATTTTGTCTGTTATATCAATTCAAAAACTCGGAAATCAACAAGTTAGTGGCTTGGTAATTGAAAAATTCTTAAGTGCCTACCTAATTAATTTGATATAGCTTGTTGTTCCATTAATTCGATCTAAGCGTTGCAATAGGTTTGAATAATAAAGTGAGGTTATTAAATTTAAGATTTGAAAAAGGAAAGTCTTCAAATGTTGTTTATAGCCATATAAGCTAATTAAGACCTAAAATTGTAAAATTTGAATCTGATTTGACCATGGTATAATAATTTATCTTCAAAGTTATTAAAACGGTTGGCTATTTTAATATATTTTCCTCTGCATGTAGTGGAGGCACTTAAGTGGTCGCGAGAGTATATTCCTAATTATATGTCACGTAAACTTACATGGTATCCTTGAAAGATTTTTTATAAGTTTTTAAAAAGCCATTTCATTATAAACGGAAATTCAATGTCTTTATTTTGGTATGGTCAAAAATTTTTGGTAGCAATATTTGATTTGGGAACTGATTGAACCATAAAAGAAAAAGAAAAAATTTTCAATTTGCTGTGGTATTATTAATTTGTAAAAGAGAATAATTAATAAACATTTTGTGCAAACCGTAGAGGCAAAGAGGGAATTACCTTGAAATTGTTACTTATGCAATTATCTGTGATATACTTCTTTGTGTAAATGCATTATAGAAAAAGACATAAACGCATGCAACGCCTAAAGGCAAAGCTTTCCTATTACATCATAATAAAAACTCCTGCTATAAACACTAATAACTTTACTCATTGGCATTGAAATTATTCCTATATACCACGAGTGATATTCTAATATAATTTTATACACTATTCAACGGTAGTAAAAGAGTTTTCCATAGTATTTATTGCATAATTAAATGTCAACAAAGTAGTACAACGAACAACGCAGTTAATCACATCTTATTGTCTTCAAATATTAGCCAGATGGATTTTTCTGGGCTTGGCAGTTCTAAATTTTTATAACTACATTAAGTACCTGGTTCAGCGTCCGAATAACTTTTTGGACTTGAAAGACCACCACGACCCAACTATATACTATTTTAATTTTTTACTGCAACGAACAAGATCAAACCAAGGAAAAAGACGTTACAACAAGATTTCCTTATTCTTATCCCAGAAGATCTAAAGTATTGCAAAACACGTTTTGGCAGGTCCAAACAATATAATTTTGTTTTAAACCGACTATAAAAGCCAAGGTATTAAAAAATTCTCACAAAATTTTTCTCCCACAGAATTAACTGACTGACTATTCACTATGGAGGGTAGCGAAGAAAATCAGACAACCATAAAATGGCAAACCTCCAATTTGAACACAAGATGGTAACTGGGCTAGAATGGATGAAAAAAAATACGTTTGCGGAACACCTTAGTAATGTTTTTGAACCATTCCTAGTGGAAACTCTTCCAGAAGAAGAAGAACTTATCCATCAAGGATTAGATGCTCCTTACCAACTGGACCTCCCAATCAAGCCTATAAAAATATCAGCAGTCTGGTTATGTAGAAAAAACTGATAACAATAATTTTTGATGCCATTCTTAGATTTGGTTATTTTCCTTCACAATGGAAGGTAGCTCAAATAATTCTTATTTTACAGTCTTGCAGAGATCCATCAGAAACTGCTGTTACTAAACAGCCACCAGTTTGGATTCCGACAGAACCATTCCACAATCGAGCAGGTATATAGAGTTGTCAAGAAAATTAGAGAAAACCTAGAGCATATGAGATACTGCTCTGCAGCATTCTTGGGTATTTCTCAGGCGTTTGACAAAGTTTGGCGCCCAAGTTTGATCTACAAAAAGACCACCTTACCTCATCCTTATTGCCAAGTATTGAGATCTTATTTGACAGATACACTTCCTCGTGAAGCGGAATCTCTCCTTGAAGAAGAACAAAATGGGTTTAGAAAAGGGCGTTCGTGTGCGGACGCTGTCTTTACGCTTAAACAAATAATAGAAAAAAGAAGAGAGAAAAACATAGAGACACATGTTGCCTTCCTGGACTATACAAAAGCTTTCGATAAGGTCAACAGAAAGAAACTGTGGAAAGTGTTGAAGAGAAGAGGTTTCCCAAGACACCTGATAGATATCGTGAAGAGTTTATACAAACACACTGCTATACAAATTGTAAATAATGACGAAGATACAGTAGTAATACGTATCAATCAAGGAGTTCGACAAGGGTGTGGTTTGTCGCCGATATTGTTCAATCTATACGATGATATGATAAAAACTTGGAAACCAATGGTACCACATGGCATACAGCTTGGGAAGGCTAAATTTGTCAATACAATATTATTTGCAGATGACCAAGTACCGATAGCAGCTACAGAAGATGATTTGCAAAGAGCAATGCACCTGTTGAATGTCTTATCTAGGGAATATAACTGCGAAATATCTATAACAAAGTCGAAGATAATGGCTTTTAAAGGAAAGGATCCAATTAGGTCAAAAATATGTATAAATAATACCTGCCTAGAACAGGTTTCGCATTTTAAGTACTTAGGATGCGACGTATCGTACGAGTATGACAACGATATCGCAAATAAAGTAACTTCCTTCCAAAGAATGTGTGGAACAATTAGACGAACGCTAGAAAAATAATGTAGACGAGAAACACAAATGAAGTTCTACAATGTAATGGCGGTTCCCACCCTACTCTACGGCAGCGAGACTTGGATAACAAAAACCCAACAGAAAGCTAAAATACAGGCAGCAGAAATGAAGTTCCTGCGATCAGTGAATGGCTGTACATTGTTGGACATGAAGGCAAATGCAGACATCAGAGAAGAATTGCAGATCTTCTCTATAGAAGAGAGAGTGATGGACTACAAACGTCAATAGAGGGAGCATGTGGAAAGGATGGAAAACCAGCGGCTGCCAAAACGCGCCATGGAATACTGCCCAAGAGGAAAGAGAGATATAGAACGTCCGAGAAAGCGATGGGCTGACTGAGAATCGGAACAGACCTGAGCCTATACCGTGAAGTAGATGACGACTTCCTCTTGAAGTACTGAGATGGCTATTCAACTCTGTTTGCTATAAAATCAGGTGTTCCACAGGGCAGTGTGCTTGGCCCACTGTTATACTCGTATCTCCTGTTTACTACCGATCTGCCTACTAACCTCAGAACTGAAACTGTCACTTATACTGATGATACTGCGATAATGGCCTCACACCAAAACCCAAATGTTGCCTCTAGATACTCGATGAAACAGAAAGATGGTGAAATGCAGTTTCGCCTCAAGTCGAGGTGGGCAGGGCATACCTAAATAGCGGGAGCCAATAAAATGTTGTACATTACCACATCATATAAAATTTTGGTTTTTGATCAAATGTAAACCCTATTTGTAATGGCTTTCAAGGTTTTTGTTTTGTAATTGCTTTTTGGACCGTTTTCTATCATTCTATAAAGTAGAAATTTTTAATTTCGCAGTCAGGGTTACGCATCTACCACCAAATTGTCCATAAAGTAATATATTTAGTTAAAAAAAAGTACCTGAGTAATAAAAAATATAAACCACAATAATGGTGGGTTTTCACGCTCATGCAATTTGCGCAAATTAGTTTGTGCAACCAGTTTGCGCAAATTATACCTGAACTGTTGTGATGCGTTTTCACGCTCATGAAACTTGTGCAAGCCTAAAGCAACAGTGATTGGATGCCGTTTCCATTTGAGTCAAGCTTGGTGTAGAAAAATTCAAGAGCTTGGTTTAATAATTGAAGGCTAAAGCAAAGATGAACTAACGATAAAATACTCAATCTATTTAATGTAAATGTACTTTCTTCTTCTTCTTCATTAGCGTTTTTATTTACATCCATTTTTGGATATACGCCTCTTCAAGTTCTTTCAATTTAGAACTTGAAGGTTGAGGCCTTACCATTCCACGCTGGCCTAATGCGGGTTGGAATGGATCATAGTCCACAGATCGATTTTGGAGTTTTTTAGATCACAGCACATCCGACGCAGTCAGGATTAGAACCGCGGTTTCCCGCTCTCTAGTTTATCCGTGTTTGACTTACGCCAGACTGCTTGTTTTGATTCAAATGCAAATGTACATTGATTCTTTATCAATTCTATATAGCTCCCATCCCTATATTTTCGATTTTGTTGAAGTTTTGAAGAGAATTGAAGCTACAACATAATAATATTAATATTTTTTTTAAGTTACCAAAGTGTAACTTTTGTTATTTATTATCAAGTTAAGGTCCTAGATCAATTGGACTAAATCATAAAATTCAACAGATGTCACTAGTTATTTTATGCTATTTTATTGGCATATTTTATTGAGATTTATTGATATTTACTTCTGATTAGTTAAAATTTGAAATTTAATGCAAATCTCTTCAATTCTAGTGTAAAGTTCAATTCAAACAAATTTTGTTTCAGCTAGCTCCTTATGCCGGCCCATGTTAATAAAATTTGATTTCATACTGTTTATAAATTTATTTCTGAATCTACTTATATTTTTAGCCCCTAATTAAGGGATTAATTCTTAATGCTTTACCTGAAAAAAGTGACCGGAAAATATCAAGCACAGCTAGATTTTGCTCAAGCCAAACTTTCTGGATTATGGGGATTGTGGAAGTGGACGATTTCCGTTTTCACGCTACAATTTATTGCGCAAACTGGGTTGCACAAGCCCAATTTGCGCAAATTGCATGAGCGTGAAAACCCACCATAACCCCAAGTATAAACCACTTTTTTTGAGGACCCTCGGGGCCTCCTTGGCGATAGCCGACCAAGCCAGGCCAGGCCTGAGTCCATGTGAAGAATATTTATAATTTCACCTCTCTTTTGTAGGATGAAGAGACGCTTCCATATTCGGACATCGGACTGAAGGATAGATTATATTCTTGATACCACAATCTTCTCAATCCTTCTCAATGCAGAAAGTTTACTTTGATTGCTATTCCCAAATTTTGTTATCATGTGTTAATTAATTGCCTTCATTTAATACCAGCCTGTTTATCACCATAAACCATTTTATTTATTTATATTTACTTATCGATCATAACAATTTGAGGTGAAATCCGAACTACGGTTTAAATAATTGGGGAGTGTCATGAGTAAGGCTGGGATTATATGCAAATGCATATTTTTAACTATTGATATGAGAACGTCGATTTTTGGATATCTTTGCGAATCACATAAATTAGAGTAATTTAAACCAAATTTTTTTAGGCATATTTTGCATATTTTCCACTTTTGGTTCATATTTTAGTAAAGTTAGCATATTAATGCATAAATACTCGTTTTATTTCAACTCGTGAAATTGTAATATACCTACATACGTATGAA
This sequence comes from Rhagonycha lutea, assembly GCA_958510855.1. Lineage (NCBI taxonomy): Eukaryota > Metazoa > Arthropoda > Insecta > Coleoptera > Cantharidae > Rhagonycha > Rhagonycha lutea. The sequence continues at coordinate 3,708,966 of OY294042.1, forward strand.
AATTCTTGAATTTCCAAATGATTCTGCTGCTATTCGTGAAGCAAAATTTGCTTTAGATGATCAACAATTGACTCAGAATCTAGCATTTTTATAAAATCAAATTACGCCTTTCAATAAAGGCGTATTTTGATTGCCTTTGCAATCATAGGCAATCAAAACTCTTGACACGCAATGTATGAAACTTGTAGATTCCATTGAGTTGCTGAATCAAACTGAAAATTCGATTCAACAGAGATAAAGGGGATGTAGGGATTGGCCAAAAATTTTCAGATGTGATTAGAAAAAATGAAGGATTCGAGGTTCTTAAAAAGATTTCGAATATACTTAGAAGGTCAATATGAAGAATCGGTAACAATGGAACCCCAAAAAATGTGCAAGTTTAAATTCGCTCCAATAACATCAGTCGACGTTGAAAGAATTTTCTCAACGTACAAGAACATAATTATTGAGTGACAAAAGACAATCTTTTTATTTTAGATAATTTAGAAAAACATATTATAATTAATATTTATTATCAAGTGAAAAACAGTAGTAATTAAATGCGTTCTTAATAAAAAAAAAGTGCTAAATGTTATTTTTTGGAAAAATTTTATTGCAGATTTTGAATTTTTATTCAGCATATTTCACTGCATATTTTATATTTTAACTTGCATATTTTTATGAAAATTGGAGCATATACAGGGTGTCCCCGCACTCACTTTACATAACTTTGGTGGTGATAGAGGACACTTTTCTAAGAACAATATTTAACAAAAAATTTTTTCTAAATTCAAACCCTCGAGAGTTAGGCCTCTTTAAAGCATTTTTTTTAATTTCCACCTTAACGTGGCCATAGCTCCGAAAATAATGATTTTTAAGTAAAAATGGTTTAGTGCTTTTTAAAAGACCGTGAAATAATCTACAAACTAGGTTTACACCTTTTATTGTCTAAAATCAACGGCTTTCGAGTTATGAATTAAAGTAAGCTAAAAAATGTCGAAAAATTTGAGCTTTTCTTTTTTTTGGTTTTTTTCAAAACCCTGTATCTTTAAACGAAACATTTTACAAAAAATCTGACGCCCCATTCCGGATAGGAAATTTAACGGACTACAACTTTTGCCTAGTAAAAATTTTTGAGAAACCAATCCATTTCACAGAAAATCAGAAAATAATAAACAAGGTAGCCACAAAACAAAAAATTTAAATTCACAAAATTTTTATTTTTTTTGAAAAATTATTTTATTAATTGATTTTAAACTATTAGATTATTTAAGTAAATGTTGAAAATGACCACCCTCATTATCAATACACAGTCGTGCTCGTTTTAAAATATGCTTTATAGTATTATTTATAAAATTTCCTTTTTTGTTAAGAGCCATTATAGCAGGGGTGGTCAACAAGGTCGAGGGATTGACCGGTCAATCACGATGCCAATTTTGGTCAATCGGTGAGTGTGAAAAGTGTCAAAAATTCGAATTTCTGCGATTAAAAGTGTCGAAAAATCGATTTTTTTCGACAAACATCTTTTAAAACAATCACGACTGTGTATTGATAATGAGGGTGGTCATTTTCAACAATTACTTTATTAATGTAATAATTTAAAATTAATTAATAAAATAATTTTTCAAAAAAAATAAAAATTTTGTGAATTTAATTTTATGCTTTGTAGCTGCCTTGTTTGTTACTTTCTCATTTTCTGTGAAATGGATTGGTTTCTCAAAAATTTTTACTAGGCAAAAGTTGTAGTCCGTTAAATTTCCTATCCGGAATAGGGCGTCAGATTTTTTGTAAAATGTTTCGTTTAAAAGATACAGGGTTTTGAAAAAAACCAAAAAAAAGAAAAGCTCAAATTTTTCGTCATTTTTTAGCTTACTTTAATTCATAACTAGAAAGCCGTTGATTTTAGACAATAAAAGGTGTAAACCTAGTTTGTAGATTATTTCACGCTCTTTTAAAAAGTACTAAACCATTTTTACTTAAAAATCATTATTTTCGGAGCTATGGCCACGTTAAGGTGGAAATTAAAAAAAATGCTTTAAAGAGGCCTAACTCTCGAGGGTTTGAATTTAGAAAAAATTTTTTGTTAAATATTGTTCTTAGAAAAGTGTCCTCTATCACCACCCAAGTTATGTAAAGTGAGTGCGGGGACACCCTGTATATGAGCATATTTTAGAATTTTTTATGCATATAAATCCCTGCTCTAGTCATGAGTCATGACTAAGAGTCCGGATTTGTAGCTATTATGCTTTTTCTGAAAATTCGAAGCAGCTGAAAATTTTTAGAAAAATTTTGTGTTTTAACTGAAAAGAAGTCATTTGGTATCAAGTCTTATATGCTTTTTTTGCTTTTTTTTTTACTTTTTGTGGTTTTCGTGCTTTTTTTTAACTTTTTGTGCTTTTCGTGCTTTTTTATACTTCATTAATGCTTATTTTACAAAATATTTCAAAGTTTGATCTTTTAAAATTTTTTGCACCACCTGCAAGGTTTATTATTAGATTATGACTTCGTGGTATTTTAGAAAATTAGCAAATTCGGATAGCAAATCTATAAAAGATTGCCAAAATGTATTAAAGAATCCAGAATTTAAAGCAAATTTAGCGCATATTAAATGCCACTGTAATTATGTTACTGATGTTATAAAATCTTTGGAAAAGCAGCAAATGCCTTTGGCTGAATCCTTAGATTTAGTAGAAAAATTTAAAAACGCTACCACTAGCATCATAGGACATGTTGGAGACAACATAAAAAAGAAATTGAATGATGTGTTAGAGAAAAATGGCGGATGTGGTTGTTCGGCCTACGGCCTCACTGGTTTTGTGATGTGGCCATCCCATGACTTTACCATACATTAATGATATGGTATTTATATAAAAACAGTGGCATCTCGTTAATCCATTCCCTCGCGTCACCGTAACCCCCACCAGCAAGTTTCCGTGAACCGATTTCAACCAAAATCTAATCAGTTCTAAGTCTTAATATAAAAGACCTAAATATGAAATTTGGTTATGAAATTCTTATTGGTTTGGGCGCTAGAGCGCACACAAAATTAAGTGACACACAGACACACAGCCACACAGACACACAGACATTTGTTGATGTTTGGTCTCTTTCAACTCGTTGGACCCCAAGGACTCTAAATCCGTCAATATCTCAACTTTTTTTTTTGCGATTTTATAACTTTCCCATACTATATGGTATACTACGTATACTCATATTTGTTGTATGGTAAAGTAAAAATGAAGGATTAAAAATCTTAAATAATATAGCTAAAACAATAGCTGGAGAAACTATTGAAAATTTTGAAATGGAACCTTCATTTGCAGCAAAATTCAAATTTGCACCTATTAGTAGATGTCGAAAGAAATTTTTCTGCCTAAAAAAATCTATTAAGTAACAGAAGGATGAATTTTACTACAGAAGATTTGGAAAAATTCTTAATTGTTAATTGTTTCAAAAATTAAATTAATACTTTTGTTTATGCTTTTTTTAAATAAAATTGTGCTTTTTTTTGACAAAGTTGATGCTTTTTTTAATACTATTTGGTGCTTTTTTAAGCACTTTTTTCCCCATTTTTTATGCTTTTTTATCCGGACTCTAGTCATGACCATCAGATCCGCAGTTCGATCGACTTTTTTGCCCTACCAAAACGTTTAAATATTTGAAACCATAAATTTGCATAGACATCCATTCCAAAATTCATGATTTGTTTGATTTAATTTAGGATGAAGCCATCGAGATAATTGTAATACCTACGTTATTTTTTCAATCCTTAGGAATTCTACGGCTTTACCACAATATAACTACAGTGTTGAGCTTATTATTGTTAAAAGAGTTATTACGCGTTAATTAAAACGTCATTACATTATGTGACTAAATACAATGGGCAATTTAAAGAAGAAACAATAATTAAGATTATAAATATTTTCCAGGAAATAAGATGGTGCAGATTAAGCGTACCATATATTTTTTGAATAATCTTTATTTAAATTGTTGTAATTTGCGTATTAAGTAATAAACATTATCGTGATGTAAGATAAAAATCTGTTCCTAAAAAAGTTGATCTATTTAAGTCAGCTGCAGTAAAACTGAACCAGATTTAAGTCTATATTAAGATTTGTTATTGAAAGTCGTGAAGAGCAGAGAAGAAAGGCCTTGGGCTGTACGTGTACAATTGTTACAAGTGAGGATAATCTACCTTCATCTTTGTTCAGCGAGATCTTTTTTGTTTACTTCTTGTAGCTCCTGGTGTTTGCCTGCCTCAGCATGCTTTTGAATAAACAGTAATAAAATACTAAATTTTTTGTGGTTAGGTGATCTTAAAAATACACTTTATAAACTGCAATTACCAAAATTTTTTATTTTTAATTAACAAAAAAAATTTTTTTTCGTGCTTGCGTGACATGAAACCATGTGGTTGTTAATTATTTTTACAGCTATAGATGTGGTCCATTTTAGTTGTGTTTTATACGTTTTCTTGCATTTGTGATTACGACTTGATAAACTTGGTATAGTTAATCGCTGTTTTAAAGTAAAATTGCTTGTATTACCCGATTGCCCAAATTTTTGGAGTGACTGCTGTTTTCATAGTGAACAGAACCGACGTACATAGTACATACTAATAAAATAGTAATATCAATAGTTCTATTGTAGTTATGGTTAATAACCCAATAACGACTTCATTTTATCCAAATTGAAACAAATTACATGTTGAATCGACTTGTGTTAATTACATATTATATGACAACATCGACAAAGCTATACCAAATATAATTACTAGTAGAGTGCACGTTGCATGCATAATGCTGCTATTTACTAGCTTTGAGGAAGGTTATACAATAATCTTTTTTTGTACCATACAAACACAAAATTATATATTCTTTACACTACTTCTTCATGTTCAATTCTTGTTTTTAAACAAATTCAATTAACTTGGAATTATTTATGAGCTCCCTATATAACAATAAGCATTTTACGATTTTACCTACCAACAACGGTTAACAGATTTTGTAATCATATGGGTTAAAAAAATAATTATTACGATTGAATTATTGAGGCCCAAAAGTTAGCACTAACAAACATTTTCTATTAGTTCACAGTTGATTTGTTTTAACTAATCAGTGATTAACTGTATCATATAAAGATTATAATTTGTCTCACTATTGCTGCTATCTCGCCTCGATTGTTTTGCTCTTTGGTCATGGATCAAATGTTTTGGCGCAAAAACTACCTCCAAAAGGAAAATTATTGCTGATTGCACGATCTACAAGGATAGTAAATGCAAAGCAGTTTCCTGAGTCTTCTTGACTTCCTTCTTCCATTTTGGGAAATTTTTGTCTACTGTTCTTAGGCAAAACGAGGATGTAAAAATGAGGATTAATCAACCTGGTTTCAGGAAGGAATATATGTCCAAAGTTAATTTGCAATTCGGTTACACTTATTTCATTTTGTGCAAATTTTTGAGATTAACCCTACGACATCAGACACATTAGTATTATATCCTGTCTATGTAACAAAATTATCTAATGCGATTATTCAAATTTATAAACCTTACAGAGTCAATTTGTCGCAGTGTTTCCAGGGTTAACGACCTACGTACCACTGGTTTGGTGTTATCAATATCTGAGTTGCAGCTCGACAATTCCTGATATTTTTACAGACTGCCTGATCAATTCACAGTCAAGATCAAACAAATGGAAACGACTAACGAATTTTTGGGTAATTATAAGAAATGAAACTTGTTTTAAATGAAGTGCAATAACCCAATTCGATTTGCATCCTAATATTTCGTACTCTAACCTCATTTTTCACCTCATTAGTAAGTTATGTTGTAACTTATGTTTCTGTATTAATTAAATATAAATTTTAATTTTTCGCCAAATACAAGCAATTTCAATTAAAAAACGCAATAAAAATTTTATTTCCTGTAGTAGCGGAAATTAAAATTAACATAATTTATTTAGTGCAGTATTTAATAAAGCACGTGGTCCTATTGTATAATTGAGTATCTCGGACAACTGGTCGAGCTTATGACCTGTTTGCAAAATAGGATTTTCACAATTTGGGTAGTATGAGTAAATTTTGGCAAAGTTAATATTTCATCGGATCCACTATTTTATAAATATTATATTTTTTCTACTTGCGAAAATAAATTATCTGTCATTATAAACTCTGTTTCGTAAAACCACTAAATAAGTTATTAAAATTTTTAAAACTGTTTTAACATGTGCAATACTGCAAACGTAGGGAAGTAGGTACTATATTATTCTGACCAGATGGATTAACCACAACCATGGACAATATAATAGAACCTTCAAGTTTGATTTACAATAGCCTTATATTTTTTTGCTGCTCACCTAGCAACGCAAAAGAAAGTTAAAACTTGCTGTGGGTTAGAAACGTCGCGTCGATGGGCTTACCGATGACATTTGTGTGTACCCATAAGATATTGGTACAAAACACATTTAAATGTTTTTGTAGTAGTTATCTGTCACACGTCTGGCTTCTGTAATTTGTATTGTCAAGTCGTGCCTTCCTTTTGTTATTCCATACTAATGGAGGCAGGCGCCAAAGATATCCAAAAATGTACAATCCCAGATACAAATTAAATTTAATTGAGAATTGCGTAATTGCAACGTTGTACAATATCATTGAGATAAAGAAGGTTTAAAGAAGTAACGAGGAAGATAAATAGTAAACATAAATCTTGCGGACCAATATAGTATTGGAATGAAATGTGTGAACCATCACCTGCAACCTTATTTTGGTCTTCATCAACCACTGGATGCGTACAGTGGGTAATCCTCATACATACATTATATAAAAACAGTCTAGAAGTTCGGAAATAAAAAGACATCAGTTGAAAATAATAACCGGTTTACGATGCTTTAGTATCTTCGTCTTACTCTTGTAGTACTCTACAACTACTGTTACTACGTAGTAGATTAGATGATGGATATGCATGGTCATCCAATAAAGCTGCTACGTGAATTTGTGTTTTACATACGTACTCAACGACCCAACCAACTTCCTTGTTCCATAACCTGGAACATAAAAGTATTTTCTTTAGTTTAGTTGCAAGTATTTTTTTTTCATTTATAATGCCTTTTCATTTTTCAAGGTATGATATTTGCACTGATAAAATATGCCGTTTAATTTAATAATTATATCGTAGAAGCCTAGAACGACTTAGAAGGTCAATGGTCCGAGGAAAGGAGCAACGAACAAGGGTAAACCCAAACCTACTCCCTCTCTCCGGTACCTGTTGGTTGCCACTTGTTTGTGTTACAACGAGGATTATACTTCTTTCAAAAACAATCTACCTAGATACTATAAAACGGTTTACCATTTTTTATGATGTTTTTCGAAAAAAAAAAAGGTTAAGATCTAAAACCATTAATCTATTATTATGCCCCATTTGAACTCGTTATCACTTGTCCTCTTGTCGTATTCCTCATGTTTATTAAACCTAAAATTGACATTTAACCCATAAACTTATGCCCTGCCACGTGTTATATTGCGTTATGGTTTAAATGTCGTGTTTTAAGTCACTTTGGGTAACAAATTCCTACATAAATTACCATCTATGTATGTCGGTTCACAGTATATGCAGTTTACATTAGGGTGAGCTATTATTAGACGAGGCTGTCTTACTTTTGTTAATCCAAGACCTATCAATAATATACATAATAAAAAAAGTGGTAGGTACTTTACAATCTGTAACAGTTACCAACATAAATAAACTAAATTTTTGACATCGGTTAACCCCCGCAATAAATTTCCAATCATTCACACTCTCACTTATAAATGGAAGAAAATGGATTTACACTAGAAAAATCTCATTACAGAAGCACGTGTGACATTTGGTAGGTTCAGCAAACGTAGCTACTGTCTGTAATTCTGCAAATGATTTTTTTTCGTAAGTGTGTGCTACAAACTGCGATACATCATCACTAATTATCGATCATTGTAATAATAGGTGTTTGGCAGTCCGTTATTTCTGACAACTGTTAATCACGGGTGCGGTTCAGGAAGAATGTACTCTAGGTACACCGCCCCTTAGTAATTACCCGCTTGTTACTCCTCCAGGCTTGCTTCTGGTCACTTACGATGCAACAATTTACTACTACAACTACTTCGCATACCCATTTCTTGACCAGTAAATGAGGAAATGTAACCCAAATTTTCATATTTCAATTCAAAGATTCTCATCATAAAGCAGCCTTCTCATCAGAAGTTTTGTATTTTGTCAGTTGGTCAAACATAAATATAAAACTATTTATTAAATCCACATTTTGTGCCTAGGTGCGCTCTAAGAAAATTCCTCTCTGTAACTCTACCAGCGATCACGCCAAGGCGTTGTTCGTAAGCACTGATTACACTATAAGTTATGAAAAATTAAAAAACATGAAATTCGAACCATGACATAATGACCTAATCACGATAACATGTTTCTTTTACGAGCAAAACAAGAAAACTGCCCAGAAAAAAATAAGTGGACGAGACCTCTTAACTTATAAATAATTATAATAGAATTTATTATTTTTACTATAGTATGATTATACTATAATAATTACCATACTACTTTTTGAAGAAAAAAAATTTGTTTTAATATAAAACCAATTGTTTATTTTTTCTTCACGTATTGTGGCAATTCCCCTGATTACTGTCTAAGGCCGAACAACTATAGCCTACATTTATGGTAATTTCCTGGATGATTCCTTTTTGTGATTGTTTTCTAGCTCTCTTCCCATTTTTTAAATCTAATTACAGTCATCTATCGCCCAACAATAGCAACAATATGTTTCCACCCTTAATTTCCAGACAACCACTTGCCCGAAAGAACTCAGTCGATTGTGGCTCTCCACAAGCTTATATTAACTTCCGGAAGGCCTTAGATCTATGTGGGAACCACAGGACTTACATTTGTGGTGATTTCAACTGTAGATTGCAATCTTGGTTCGATACATAGGAAGCTGATAAGCGTGCTCTCAATTTTGAGAATTTTATTACACAACATTTTTTCAATCTGCAATGCGGTCAGTTTTTGTTTGAGAATGCCAGTAGGGGAGAAGAGTAACATCGACTTCACTCTGGGGTCTCTCAATTTGTTTCTCGATTGGCGGTATTGAGCAGGAGTGTTGTTTGTCGTCAAAATTCGGAATCTGAAAACTATTTCTGAGTAAGCAATCATTAATTGCTGATTTTATCAACAAGCACGCTCAATATAAGAAAAACTACATTGGAAACGTGACTGGTGGTTTGACAACGTAGAAAGAGGCAGGAAATGTCATCTTTATAGGAAGAACACCTTTAAAAGGTAACTGCGAATATCTCTATCTATGTCTGTCTCTGTAACAGAGACTCTGACAGAGTCCCTGGTAGGATTTGGAACAAATTTGCTGCCGAGGGTTTACAGGGTCCATTTTATCTGTCTCATATTATATGACAGAGCCCTGTTACAACCCGATCATAGAGACAGGGCCCTATGAGATTTCTCTGCCAGAGACCTAGAAGATATCTGTCAGGTTAAAAATGTTACTTGGGCTTGAATAATCGTATTCTTAAAGACAAACAAGCCATGTATAATGTATCTATGGTTAAATCCAAAGAATACTGTCTGAACATATTAAAAAAGCCAAGGAAAAAAAGTGGATCGATTTCGTCATACGAGATCTGGTAGAAAATCCTTGGGGAATGACCTATCAACTAGTTGCGAGAAGATTCCGAAAGAAGAAGTTCCTATGTATAATTTTGTGAGAACCGAAATCAAGAGCGAGGCCGTACGCAGTCGTGTACGACTTATGCCGACACTGAGTTTACCTCTCCTATGGCTCTCATATACGGTTTGGAAAAAAAATGGAAATTTTGCGACCAAGGATTGGCTCAGTTAACTGATACAATATCTAACCAATACCAATGGATATTGCGACTCAAATCTCAGGTGAGCCCAGGGCCGTCGAGAGCCACGTCGGGCCCCGTGGCAAGATTTTTCGCGGGCCCCTCTTGCTCTTAAAAATTTCATGTATAAAAAGAAAACTTCAAAAACTTTGTATTTTTATTTAGGAAAAATAAGTATGGAATATCGGAAATAGGTAAAATGAAATAAAAAAAATAGAAATCAACATCATTTTGATATTGTCTTATATTATTATTTAACTTTTTGTTAATTAAAATTTCAAAAATTTGCTTTTCGCGCCCTTTCTTGTGCAAAATCTTCAATTATGTCAACGTAATTAATTGTTCTCGCCGTTTTGCTTTCAATAGCCAAAATAGAAAGACCGTTTAATCTTTTCGTAAGACGTTACAAACATTCGGAAACAAAATTATTTTGTCAAGGGCCTTCCGGGCCCTTGAGGATGCCCGGGCCCCGGGGACAAATACCCGAGTGCCCCCCCCCCCGCTTCTAGTTGGGCCTGGGTGAGCCTGAAGAGCCGAATCGTGCCTAAACGGTGAAGGAGGCTAAAAGGCAAAGATCAATTGAGGACCGTTTTTTCAAAACTCGCTTTGTCCAAATTAAAAAATATTGAGCTTTATATCAAATGTATATAATTTTGTAGCGGCCTTTCAGAATTTGCTATCATATATTGCAAATTTTGCTTTGTTTCTTTACAAAACGGTAGAGAAAACTTAAAGTTTTTACAAAACTGGCTTTGTACAAAAAAAATCATAAAATATATTAAGATTCCTGAAGAAGCGAAAGAATTGTATGACGAAATTTTAGGGCAAACAACATCGGAAGAACCAGCGCGACAAGTGTCAAAAAATTGAAAAGATTAAACCGTATTTTTTTTCTGTGTTCTGTAGAAAATTTCTTTTTAATTCTGTGTAGTATGATAAAAGTATTACATAAAGCAAGTTTTGCAAAAACTGTAATTTTTCTTTAATTAATATTTTTGAAAACTTACCAAAAAAAAAATTTCAAATTAGAAGCCTTTAAAAGACACTAGGAAAACAATTATCTTCAGTTATTTTTAACTAATATTTTGTTTATATCAAATTCACTAAACAATAAAAACCGTTTCCTGAAAAGTTTACTTTTAGGACAAAGCGAGTTTTGAAAAAACGGTCCTCAATTTGAGGAACCTGCTCAAAATTGAGTCACCGAATTTTGCAAATTGATATGAATCGGTTTCATCATCACTTCCAAAAGATCAGATCAAAAAATATATGATAATTGATATAATTTTATATCTAGAAAACAATAGCAACTTATTAAACGCATTTTATAATAAAATTTACAAAATAAAAATATGTTTGTATGAGATTAAACGTAACCTTAGAAGATAACATCGCTATAAAATTATCACTCTCATGATTTTCATTAAAATAATTTTATTATTCATAAAATTTAAAAATATTTACCAGGATTATTTTAAATTTACGACGTGATTGTATCAGCCTTAAAAAAAATTCAAAAAGAAATATTTTATACTAAAGAGAAACATAAACTAGAAAAATAACACTAATTAAAAAATATTTTTTTTAAGTTCATAGTATTGAAATCGGACAGGGCCGGCCTACCATATAAGCAAATACGCGATCACTTTCATAGGGCCCCAAAAAGTTTTTTCTCTTCAAAAAAACATCCATTTTAAAATTTTAGGGTAGTATCAATTCTGTTTATAAGAAAATTTGCCTAACACATTGGATTCAGGTCAAAATAAAAGTTCTTGATCCGCACCTGGTTATCTAAGGGAGAGTGGGGGAATGGTGCGCAGTGGGTAATCGTGCGCATCAACGTATTTCATATTTCGGGGTTGATTTCGCGAGTATAACGAGTGCTGGTATCTCGTACGTGTATTTTAAACTGTTTAAGCTAGCGTTCATATAAAATGTTTATATGTAAAAGTAATGGGGGCACGTTATAAAAAGTTGGGTTAATTTTTGTAATTTTTTACGTACCAAAAACAAGACGATGAGTCCGTAATTCATATTTAATTGATTTGAAGTAATTATTTTCTGAAAACGTATTGAGTTTTGCATATGTTATGCACGTTATTCTTCAAGTTACCTGATTAGTTTTTTATCTATTGATAAGGTTAAATTGTCAACGGTTAAGGGGGAATGGTACGCATTTATGCGCATGATTACCCCATATACAAATAAATGCAAACTCATTTTATATTTTCCCCTAAGTTGACGAATTGCCTCCGTTAACAAAAATACAGGGCTATAGGCACATCTGAAGGTTAGCCTAGCAAGCTGCTACTGGATGTAAAACAACTATAGTCCAATACTCGATATGAGGAACTCACCAACCCGTCTGGCCAGCGTGGTGAGTTATGGCCAAAACCTCCATTACTGGAGAGGCCTATGGTCCAGGAGTGGACTAGGGTAGGCTGAAGAAGACTATTAAATATTTGTTTGAAATTAAGAATTGTTTTCTTTACATTAGTTTTAACGCGCACCATTACCCAACCGCATGCGCATGATTACCCTATAGGTTGGGGAATCGTGCGCAAATGCAGTTTTGGATATTTTGCAACATCATGGTTTTATACTTTGATTTTCTTTAAATATTATTCTACATATTTAAAGTAGAATCACTAACGCTAACTTTAACGTTTTTAAACTTACGCTAGATGTAATCTACTTACTACAAGAGCTATTTTGGCTTAAGTGCGCACCATTCCCCCACTCTCCCTTATATGTTATTAATATTGAGGCTCAAGCTAACAAAAATATAGAATAGCAACCGACACCATTTCTAAAAGAGACATATCGCTCGATAGCAATTATTACAATTAATCACAGGCTTGATTTGGTCGCTGATTGAGTAACAGCGCGAAAATTCGAGCAAATTCGCGAAATTTCTTAGGAGTTTTTTTAGTGTATCTCTTTTTATAAGTGAAAATTATACGATTTTTTCATTCCATTGGAAAGTATTATCTTAGTAACCCCTGCAGCTACGCTTATACATGAGGGAACAGCAAACCTGGAGCTTGATGAGAGTCTGATGCTTAGTACGCAGCAAGGAACTCAAATTGGAAAGCTTCTTTTGGCAAATCCCCTGTAATCTGCAAAAAGTAAAACAGACTGGATATTTTCTTAAAAGCAAACCATTTGACGATAAAGCCCCGGTGACACGTGCTAAATTAGAGTACCTAAGCTTTTTATTTAAGTATTAGCACGTAAAACATAACCTATAAAAAAATGCAACAATTGTTAATAATTTTTCTGTTATAAATTTACAACGCGCCAAACTAATATTATTATATTATACAATCGGTACTGACTGAATGATAATTAAACATTTTGTCAACAAGAATTAATCGTAGGATTAAAAGGTTATTATTATCTTGGTGCATTTATCAAGAGTGATTTTAAAAGTTTGTTTGATTTGTGATAAAATATAGGAGGCGAGGGATACTTGGCCGTGGCAGTGAGATAGTGGCTATTGGAGTTTACGAAAGATTTGGGATAATACGAGGTCCTACTGTGTTGCATGTGAATACGGTTTAGTTGTTTATCATAACGACACGCCGTGCGGGGGTGAAAGGTTAGAGTCGCGAGCCAAAAGCGAGCTGCGACCAAAGAGACAGTGATGCATTTAGCCGGCCTTGAACGATCACATCTACAAACTGCACTTGCACTTTCCTGAAGTCGCGCTCGCGCCATCCGGAGGAGCTGCTGTTCGGGATCCGTTCTTGGTTTGCTGCTGTTGTGGCGCGCGCCAGACGCTTAGTAGGAGGAGACAGCCAGCGAGAGTTGTTGACCCCAGGTCATCGTGGACCCATGCTTTGGTCTTCGTATATTTACGCTTTATTTATAATATAGTTTTTATTTTAGTTTATTTGTACGTGCGACGTTGATTTTCCCCACTTAAAAATTGAAAACAGGTTTCTAAGCGTAGAACTAGCCGAGCTTATCTAGACCAAGTTGCGTCGATATGCATCGAAAATAAGAAAGAATATTGCCTATAATATAAAGGGTCAAGTATTGGGCAATGAAGCAATTGGTGTTCCACTTATTTTACTTTTATGACCGTCGCGTCGGGAGATCGACTGCAATAATTGAGTTTGATGGGTTTTTGGTATAAATAAATTATTCGCAAGTTCTAGCCATAAATTATATTGTCAGCCAATTAAAAATATCAGCAAAATCAAGACGAGTGTTCTGACTTTGCAATAACATGACTGTAAATGAGAAACACGCTACTTGTTAATAATTATTATAATTACAGGAGTCCTCAGCAACATAAGAGGCCAAAGTCGCGCCCGGTCGACCAGGTGTTCTTTCTTAGTCGATGCTCAACACAGTAGCCGTATCCACCACCCCTCCTACAACCCGCACTACAATTTCAAGCTCCATCATGACTGTTTTTGTAACCGTTATTTATTTCAACTCTTTCTATCTCGAAGGTCTGTTTGCTCAACACAATGCATTTATTTCTATTATAAAACGCAATTCTTGAAAGGATCAAATTTTAATTTAGTACTCCACTTATACAATCTCCCCATTGGGTTATGATAACTGTTATGGCAATCTGCTTAATAAATTTTTACGAACTTACCCTGTAAGATAAATTGATATACCTACCTACCTTAAGAAAACTTTTAAAAATCAAAATGCAGATAAAATTAAACTTCAGACAAAGCAGGATTAATTGATCAACTTGAGTTGCTAAATTTAGAATAGGGGTCACCCAGGACATCACGAAGTTCTTGAATCGCTTCGGGCATCTTTGGAGTGTTATATTATTATTAAATTTTATTTTCTTCCAGTACCTTATCCATTTTATTGAGTCAACGATGAAGTTAGGTAGGGTACATTAGATTATTGTAGGTTAGGTATTGCTGGATCGTGCTTGAAAATAAAACAACGCACTTCCAAAACGTAAGATGGGGAGATATGCAGATTTGGTTAGTTAGTAACAAGAGCCTATGAATATTTATCAATATATTAGAGTTAAGCAATCAAGTCCAGCTTAAGTAACAATAAGTAATTAAGCGTAACAAGATGTCGCGCGAGTTTGCCGACCTCGGGGACCGGATGGACACCTGCGCCAGCAGCGCGTGGCCCGTCTTCAGATTGTAATCTTCTGCGACCCGAATGACCTCGCTAGTACGTACCTCCCACACCCGCTAACTGGTTTTGGTACTGCTTTTTGATATTATTTTGTAATTGTTCAGATTTAAAACGAGTTTAAAATTTATATAATGAGCATAATTAGTTGCCAGTACTGTATCGTCTGTCAAGATGTAAATTTATTCTTTCGGGTGTTTCCGTAAAAAGTAAGATTAATAAAGCGATGAGATGATAACGTGAAGCGCTTGTTAAAACAGCGACCATGCCCAGGGTCAACGTATTCTGACATAAACATGCAACGCACCAGGAAGTGTGAACTGTAGCTTAGAATTTGCGTGTAGATGAGTTTTTTGCATATAACTCCCAATCCAATCATCTTATAGTTGTTGTTTTCTTATTACCTATATGCTTGTACGACCATAATATAACAAAACAAATATCACTGTTTGAAATAGCTGTGGTTTGCTTTTTAAATATTAATCCAACTACGTAGGTACTACATAACATAGACATACGTAAGGCTACAATTACTGTAAGAATTGCAGGTTTACTCTCCTTTTAAATTAGTTTGTAATTTATCATTACGGTTTGACTTTTGGTTTGGTTGGTTACATACATACATACGTACATACATACCTCCGCTTCCCGACAGAAACCAGTAGCAATTAGCTAAGTATTCATTTTAATCTTCTTTATGTGCAAATAATAGATGGTACTATAAAAACAACAATGATTGGATTTTTAATAGTCTGTCACAACAGACAAACGACAACTATTGCTACCTGGTTAGAAAAACATAGTCAAGATTTCTTGAGGAACAGGCGCCAGGTCGCCGAATAGCCTCCAGCCATCAGTTGTGTTATTTACTAACTCTCGGCCATTGCACATTATACAATCTTCGCATTAAGTTTTGATCAGAAAAACGTTTGCATGCTTCTGGTATAACTTCTTTTATAATTATATCTCTTCGACGCATAGTCACATCGCAATTAAGTATCTTTCAAAACGACAACTTATTTACAATTTATTGATAATTTAATAATTAACCCAAAGGAAATTGTTAAACTTACAAGTAGATGTAAATCAGCTAATTATTAGGTGAGCTGTAAGCAAAACCATGGAGAATTAATAAACTTAATAAAAACTTCACACTTAACTGTCACGCCAGTTCACACAACACGCTTTTTACTTTATCTACTCAAACATCTCACTAATTAGGTTATAATAATGGTTTTTTAATTTTGTTTACACCAAAAAATTTTGTACTTCATGTACTTACTAAACTGTGAAAGACTTTCAAATATAATGGAGAATTCAACACAACAAAGTTTCATAGTTAGAAGAATTTCAAAATTAATTTAAAGCCCTACAGCTTAACGTGGAATCCAAACCACGGTAGTAATAATTTGGCATTCATCTGGATTGGAATCTATAACCAAACTCACCTCATATGCACTTCACCTTACCTTTACAGGCAATTTGAACCAACTTCCATCTGATTATCCAAAATATTGGTTTGATTGATTATTTTTGCTATACCTGACGTCTTGTTCACTCGATTTTACTTTTAAAATGAGCAAATCACATTCTAGATTACCAAAATTAAAAATAAGATCATATAAAACTGTAAAACCAATCAAATCTACTCCTAGTAACTTGAATTACTAGGTTCTTCGATTGTAGGTGAAATCTATTCGTAAAATCAATGTATATGATGCAAAATAAAATTAAGTAGAAGCAGATCTATCTTTTTGTGGACCTTTTTTGATATTTTGAACGGAAGGGGGGGGAGGAACCATATAGATTAACCCTGGTATAGGCATATAGGTTATATTATTATATCATCCATCTCGTGATTTATTGTAAGAGAAGTTAAATTTGCATAATAACATACATTTATTATTTTATTATAACTCATTTGAATTATCATTAGAAAACTGTATATCATTATTATCTTAAGCAGTTATAGGTAAAAAGAATTTTAGATATATTTAATCTTTTACCTGTTATGTAATTAAATCGGTTAAGATTACTTATGCAAAAAACAAGAAATTCATTTTTCATTCAAAGATCAAGGTTTCTTTAAAGAAATTGCGATTCTATTGTAGTTTTTTATCTGCATTTATACGCATAATAAACAAGTTTACATAATTGGAGTTTTGAAAAACGTGGTATAGCATTAAACACGTATTTTGTCTTCTTCAAAATGTTAAATCACTTCAATCACTTCACAGCCAGAACTGTATCTAGGTAATACAGGGAAGGAAATAGGAATAGCTCCAAAAAAATTTTTCTTTTTAAATTAAAATATTATCATTAATCGTCATCAAAATAAAAAATAAATGGGATAAACTTTAATCCCAATTAGCAAAGATACTCCTTGATAACCTCGACTACCTCTTCTAATAATAATCGGAGATCACAAGTAATAACAAGGCCAGCACGCTCCTACTGCTGCTCCAGCGTGTCATTTTTTTAGGACACGCAACGCATTCTGATGGTAGTTAGTCGTACCAACTTAAAATCACCTCCCCTGGGATCGAATCGCACACCAATCGGGTTTCCACTTGGTGAGCTGCCCGTCCATGGATGAGCTTTCCAGCTATATTCTACTAATAATCAAATTGAAATATATTTATCTGTCAGAAGTAAATGAAATTTATTACGGCAAGCTCCTCCTCATCCACATTTGCTGCGCCGGTTCTTGTTTCCTCTCTACCACTAACGATAAAATTACCTCTACTCAAAGATGAATATGTTTTAGTAGCTTTAGTAAATCGCACCTTACCACAAATATGCAACTTAGTTAAAACAATCCAAAACCACAAGACTTGAACATGAAGATATGATAAGATATTGTAATATTGCGTTTCCTTTATAAAAAGCACCATGAGTTTATCCACTAAAAATTTTGAAATTCAATAATTTTTAATTTTTTGAAAAATCTACGGATTTTTAACATTTTGTATATTTTTGTTTATCATAGTTTGGCTTCTGTTGTGAAGAGGTCACAGCAACACCTCCGTTATTGAATAAGGCACTTATGCATTTATACAATTTTGAATAACCAACACCTGCGATTTTTATTAATTTTGTGAAAGCTAGGATGTTTCAATTGTGTGCGGTGTTAACCCCTTGACACTAAATGACCGAAAAACACTAAATGTGATTCAAATGTGACTCTTCCGCGCCTCCGCTTCGCTCCAGACGCTCCAGAGCCGTTTTGACAACACTTTATTAATTAAAAATATCCCCTAGGGCCGCCCAACTCGGAAATTGTTTTACTGGGAAGAGGCTGGATCTCTCTTTTTTTTTGCTGAAAATGTAAGCCAAAAATATCCCTAAAAAGTGAAATTAGCTTGATGTTAACTGTACCATGGTGTAGGTACAACTTAAACTCGATTATTAGCTAAACAAATCGCTATATGACATTCATCCTCACCTCAAAAGCTTCATTTTAATGTTATCTTACTAATGCTGTTGAGGTTTTTTTTAATAATATCTTCGATTTCGGGTTACTTATATGCAAGCCTGTAATCAATTAATCTAATCTAATTAGGTATAATATACTTAACGCGCTCGAAACAGCTTTTGACGAGTCAGACTCGTCAAAGTCTACAGTGGCACATGATATGAGTGACGACTCTAACTCGTGTATGTCAAGGGGTTAAATAAAAATTATAGTGAATATTAGTTTGAAAGGTAGTTCAACTATGAAAATTTTTTGAATTTTAGAAAAACGTAGACAGCGTCCAGATTCTTGTGTAGGCTCTTGTGTTTTCCAAGTGTGCAAATTTTGGACTTAATTTTGCGTTTTAGACTGCGTTATATTATTCCCAAGAGTGTATCCAAGTGTAGGAAGAGATTGGAGTACTTTATGGAAAACTAAAACTTTGAATTAGGGCCAGTTCTACAAAACGAATATAAATTAAGAATATTTAAAATTGGTTTATTATTAATTCGTGAAAATAAATTTGTTTAATTATTAATAAATTACGAATTAAGGAATAATTATAATGTTATATTTGAGCTTTCGATCTTGCGTTAAGACCTTCGTCAGAAAATTACAAATAATAAGTGG
Organism: Rhagonycha lutea; assembly: GCA_958510855.1. NCBI lineage: Eukaryota > Metazoa > Arthropoda > Insecta > Coleoptera > Cantharidae > Rhagonycha > Rhagonycha lutea. The sequence goes on from OY294042.1 coordinate 3,728,053, forward strand.
GTAAACTTATAAAGTCTTGCATAAAGAAGACCAAAAACACTATGAACCGTCAAACTGATATAGAGGGCTTAAGTACTATATACAGCCACTTACTTGTGTAAAACCTTTTACGTATTGGGGCTAGGTTTTCCTTTTTTGGTGGAACACAATCCAGGTTTTTCCTAACTCACGGTTATTGGATTTTATCTAGTTACCGGTCAAATGACAATACAATGTAAATATATATGTTTCCATGTTTACCCACTTATTATTTGTAATTTTCTGACGAAGGTCTTAACGCAAGATCGAAAGCTCAAATATAACATTATAATTATTCCTTAATTCGTAATTTATTAATAATTAAACAAATAAATTAAGAATAAGCTATACTGAGAACATGTTTCTTTTTATCTCTAAATTCGAAGAAAATTTCCCATCAATATGTTTCAAAGTAGGTGTTATAATAATGGAGATAGTACACCTTCGCCTTCCTTCTCTCTAGCTTCACTACATTGGAATTAGCTCCAATATGCATAAACAATGATTACATATACTTTCCATTCCAAGTCGTTTCAAAATCTGTGTTATCCTTCGGTTTTGTGCCTTGTCAGGATATTTGGCAATCGACCTAGAAACAACCAAAAGATTCAGGTGTGCCAACCTAATTCCTGAAATCAAATTATGTGAATAATTTTTGAAATAGATGACTCATCAGGCTTATAGTTCTACGACTATCTCGCTGCACTTCCTGCTTCCTGGTGTTTTCTGCAAGTCAAAAACTCAAGTTTAAACTATTCCGAATCATAGATGGGATGGAAAACCTAAGTCAGCTGACCTCATCGAAAACTCTTAAAAACTACATAATATTATTTGGGCCAACGGCTCTACCTTACATCACTATCGCTATTACTGCATTTACTTCCTCCCCCAAACTTTCAAATAGGTTAAAAAACAAAACATGCGGAAGGCCAAAAAGGGGTAGAAGGCAAATGAGTAGAACCGTAGACAGGTAAAATAACCGTAAGAATTTAAATCTTTTTGTATTGTTTGAATTTTTTACATAACGAAGGATATTTTAGCCTTATGAATAATGTATAACTGCCGCACGTGCTAACAAGTTGAATTAAGGAAATTCATGAAAATAAAATGTAGAATGAAACAATCGTTACTTACAATTAGTAGAAACGGTTAAGTTCAATGTATTTGATTTTGAATAATACCTATGTTCATCAGCAGTGTTAATCTGATAATGAAAATTAAATTTATTTCCCTTTAATTAGTAATTGATTATATTAACAACTGCTACTTAAAATTAAGTGTTGATAATAATCCATTCGTTCTTAATGTTTATTAATTATTACTCCGTTTAAATTACATAATAATAATAAGTAACCTTTATTTAATTCTATTAGCTACTATAAACTTTTAATTAAATTATTCAATATAAAATTATTTAAAATTACTCTTTTCGTTATTGTTAAATGGAAGTATAATTTTTGCAAAAATACCTATTTTGAATTTTCACTTTTTACAAAATTGTTTTGGTAATTTAAACCAGTTGACCTGTTTTATTTTATGATTTTAATGATGGAAGAGTTATACGGTAGCATAATCAATTTAAAAAAATTCTTTAATAAAACTGTCGATAATATATTTTTTAAATAAATCACTCGTGCGCGAAATGACATTTCTTGTATAAACTGTGTTTAAGTTGTTTATAAAAACTGACACGAAATTGTCAAACCTATGTTTAAAATAAGATTTTATTGTTTATCTAAAATTATAAAGTAGCTGTAATGCTTAACTCATATAAGAACACTTCTTGCTAACAAATTTTTTTATTATTCATTATGAGAATTCAAACTTTTACTACCTATTCTTTAATATTTTTCTAACTTTTTTTTATTTAAATAAAATTTAATTTTTTGTGTATTTTTTCATTTCGAAAATTGGAGGCATAAAATTGCAAGAAAATTTTAGATATTTAAAAATAAATTTATTTATCGTAAAGCTTGATTCGACACAAAATTTTAAATTTAATTAAAAATTTACATAAAATGGGACATGCAAGGGAAAGTGACAGGCAATGGTAGCTCAGTCTAGGTTTTAGAACTCATGAGGTCCCAGGCGCAATTCAATTTTGAGGCCCCCCTCTAAGTATTTTCAATAACCCTACACTCCCTAAAGCAATTCATTTGAACCTTTGGTGTATGGGGGGGGGGCTCGCCCACCAGCGCCGCAGATGATTTTTTATTTAATAACTCATTTTTCTCAATCAATCAAAACAAGTGCAAATCTAATGCATCTTAGGGCTCAGAATTTTTTCGTTATTTTTCCCGTGTACTATATTACAACAGGATTAATATTTTCATAAAATTTCAGAATATATTTCAACAAAATTAAATTTTTATCAGAAAATTTAAATCAAAAATTGCACTGAAATCAAAATAACTGCAAATCTAATGCATCTTAGGGCTTAGAATTTTTTGTTATTTTTCCTGTGTTTATTACAATGGAATTAATATTTACATAAATTTTCAGAATATTTGAACAAAAATTTAATTTTTATCAAAAAATTTAACCTCTTTACGCATGAATTTTAATTTCTTAATGAAAAAAATTTTTTTTATCGCGTAACATGCCAGGAAAAATATTAAAAAAATTTTGGAGCGCCAAATTTTAATTTACAATTACGCTAAAAACCTAAATAAACGTCTATAGGGGATGTTCTGACATGTCGCACCGCCAGTTCAATAGGGTTGCAAGTGCAAAAGGAGTAATTGTTGAGAAATCAAGAAAACAATTTTCATAGTTACTTAAAAAATAGTATTCGCTAATTTTAAATATTTAACCATTTTTTAAAACTGGTAATTACTATTTTATTATCTAGTCTTGAGTTACGTAATGCAAAAATTTTGGTGTGTTAACGAGTATCATTTTTTTTGCTAATACGTCTGTATTGCACTAAAAATTTAGAAAATTATTTGCACTTATTTGGCTATTGCATGATAAATAAATCAAAAAATGAATTCAAATTCATTTATTTATAATAAATAATAATAAAAAATAATAAAACAAAAAAACATTATTAACTAAAATACAAAATTATAACTTTTTATAACAATAAAACCAAAGTCAACGTACTTATTCTAGATAAAAATTGTCATAATTCCGATACAAGTTAAAAAAATCAAAATAAGGACTATCGTCCATAGTTACATTATTCTCGTTATTAACATGATATCGGGTACGTTCATTACTCTGCAATAATATCCTCCAATATAGCACAAAAAATGGACACAAATTAATATTTAATGGTAGTTTAAATTAGGCCAGTCATTGTAACAACAAAGGTATGAAAAATTGCAAAAGTTTTCAAATTTTTCAAGGACAATATTGAAGGAGGTAAAAATATAATAAATCCGAATTTGCACCATTTTCTGCCCCCCGGAACATTGTTAAATTAAAAAAACCGAAATTCCGAAATTTATGCAAACCTTGGAGAACATTTTAATAATTAAAACACATCTTCAACAAAGTTTGCACCCTGCTACAATGACCGAAACATTGCAAACAGTAGTTTATTAATTTTGTTTGGTGTATCTTGTCGAAAAAAATTGCAAAAGTCATGCAAATAATTCCTTAATACAACCCTGTATGCAAATTAATAATCACAACTATTTGCAATGTTCCGGTCATCGTAGCAGGGTGCAAACTTTATAGAAGATGTTTAATAATTATTAAACTGTTCTCCAAGATTTGCATAAATTTCGGAATTTTTTTCATAGAGTTATTGCAATTACGACACTCTTCTTTTAACAATTTAACAATGTTCCAGGGAACAAAAAAGGGTGCAAAAATCGGATTAATAATTTTTTAACCTGTCACTATGTTGTCCAAAAAATAAAAACTTTTGCAATTTTTTTCTAACTTTTCACTTTTTAAGTCCCCAATCACTGGCCTATAGACTTGTTGCAATTCAGCGCCAACTCGAGGATTCGTTTGCCACGGGAAGTAATATTTTTAACAAATCTTAAATATATTTAAAAAAATAGAAGGGTTTTAACAAAGCACAAAACACTACTTATAAAACCATAGCTTTTAATGTTTGCTTTGATTTTTTAAATTAAAATTAATTACTTTTCACGCAGAAGACCCATGCAGTACTGCCACAACTGCTAAAGCTTTATCTGTGTAATACAATGTAGCCACAATTGCAGTTGCCGCTATATTGCAACAATTATTTTGTATTATGCCATATGAACTTATCTTACCTCAGTTCGTTTCTAAACAAAATTTTGCTGATATGGCAGTATTCTACAATAGCTATGATTGCAAACAACTGCAATACAGCAATAACTAAAAACAGACCAATTTTGCACTTGCAACCCTATTGAACTGGCGGTGCGATGTGGTGGCTGGTTTTGCTAGTTCAACTGGAACCACTTGAAGCCACCATGCATTGAAAACTTGTGTTTTATTACGATTTGTCCTGTTTATTAATAAAAATTCATGTGGCATCATATGATGCCGTCATGCGTGAAGTGGTTAAATCAAAAATTGTACCGAAATCAAAATACTGCAAATCTAAAGGCATCTTAGTGCTTAGAATTTTTTCTTTATTTTTCCTGTGTTTCTTAAAACAGAATTCATATTTTCATAGAATTTCATAATATTTGAACAAAATTAAAATTTAACCAAAAAATCAAAAATTGTAATGAAATCAAAATAGCTGTAAATCTAACGTCTCTTGGGGGCTTAGAACTTTTTCGTTATTTTTCATGTGTTTATTACAAAGAAATTAATATTTTCATAACATTTCAGAATATTTGAACAAAATTAAATTATTATTAAAAAATTGTACAGAAATCTCAATATCTGCAAATCTAATGCATCTTAGGGCTTAGAATTTTTTCGTTATTTTTCGTGTGTTTGTTGCAACAGAATTAATATTTTCATAAATTTTCAGAATATTTAAACAACATTAAATTTTTATCAAAAAATTTAAATTAAAAATTGCACTGAAATCAAGATGACTGCAAATTTAATGCATCTTAGTGCTTAGAACTTTTTCTTTATTTTTCCTGTGTTTCTTAAAACAGAATTCATATAATTTCATATTTGAACAAAATTAAAATTGAACCAAAAAATCAAAAATTGTAATGAAATCAAAATAGCTGCAAATCTTACGTCTCGTTAGGCTTAGAATTTTTTGGTTATTTTTCCTGTGTTTATTACAATGAAATTCATATTTTCATAACATTTCAGAATATTTGAACAAAATAAAATTTTATCAAGAAACTTATTAAATCAATAATTGCACTGAGGTCAAAATAACTGCAAATCTAATGCATCTTAGGGCTTAGAATTTTTTCGTTATTTTTCCTGTGTTTATTACAACGAAATTAATATTTTCATAAGTTTTCAGAATATTTGAACAAAATTAAATTTTTATTAAAAAATTTAAATAAAAAATTGCACTGAAATCAAAATTACTGCAAATCTAAGGCATCTTAGGGTTTAAAGTTTTTCATGTGTTTATTACAACAGAATTAAAATTTTCATAAAGTTTCAGAATATTTGAAGAAAATTAAATTTTTATCAAAAAATTTAAATCAAAATAACTACAAATCTAAGGCATCTTTAGGGTTTAGAAAGTTTTCTTTATTTTTCCTGTGTTTTCTACAGCAGAATTAATATTTTCATAAAATTTTAAAATATTTGAACAAAATGAAATTTTCATTTTCATCAAATTGAAAGTTTCAATTTTCATAATTAACACAACCTGAACATTTGTAAACATTTAAATATAGCAGTTGTTATTTTAGATTGATTAATTTTCAATTTCATTTCCCTTTGTCTCACTCTTTAATAATAATTAAATAAAATAATTTCATTCAAAATTAGTGGTTAATCGCTTAGGCCAACTAATTTAGTAGGTAGTTATTCGTATTTTGACATCAGCAGGTAATTAATTAAGCCAAAAATTATGAAAGGATTTGGTGAAGTTTTCCTAAAGAATATTGATTATTAAATTTTTATCTGGCGTAATCCGGAGTAGAACCGCAATTTTCCGCTTCCTCTCTAGCTCTTTACACTATTGGTGAATCTTTCAAATGTGCAACTTTTGTTTATCTAGAAAAGGCACTATAATTCTTGCAAATAAGTAGCAAATTTTTCTTAGTCGTTGTTTTACTTCTTGTTTCAAACTCAGTTCCATCCCATCCCAGGAATTGGATCTTTTGGTTTTGGTTTAGAAGTAACATCAGTGGCGTAGCTACCATAGTGCAAAGCGGTGCAGTGCACCGGGGCCCCGGAGGCCCTTGGGGGCCCCCTGAGCTGTTTTTTTTAAATTTCTAATGCAAACATGTGGAAAAAGGGGGAGGGGGGCCGATTTTTTTTGTATGCACCGGGGCCCTTGTCCACCTAGCTACGCCACTGAGTAACATTTAGGTTTTGGTGTTGATTTAAAAATGGCGATCATTAGCAATACCAATGATTTGTGAGGCAATATAAAATATCTGATCTTGTATTCGACTTTTGGCGTTTGAAGCAATGTTGTGGTCTTGTTGTAATTTTAAATATTTTTCAATCTGAATTTGAAGTAAATAATAATAACTTTTGTTTACAAGTTGAAGTAGTACTATCATATTTTGCTTTGTTCACATTTGAGGAAACATTTCAATATTACAATTTGATATAGAAGGATATGATTTTGTATGAATTTCCTGCATTATTTCTATTATGCATATCGTTATCTGCAATTCATTGTATGGTCCCTACTTTTAATCGTAGTTAATTAGATAAAATTCGACTGTAGTATGTAGTTATTTTTATTTAGCATCAACGCCACACGTATTATTACATAGCATAATAGATAACAAATCCAGGTGTTGTATCACAAGGCGATGTAATAATTTTGTCCGACAATAATAAATCATGCACAAATCACAATAGCCGGTAGATAATAAAGCTTTATTCAGATTCATCGGACAATGCCGCACTAGTATAACAAACTACAACCTTGCGCTCCCTTTAAAACTATTGAAGCCACCCTAAAAAAACGCAGTTCACATCCCTATTAGCTTTTTTTAACTGAATTGCAACACACATCAGCAAAAAATTGTAAAAAAATAACAACTTAATGATGAAGCATATGTTTTGTTGTATATTTTACAATTCAGTACCTACACGATAATATTAAAAGAGTTTGAGCCAAAATGTCGATTGTAATTGATAGGTTTCCACGTCAAAAATTAAGGGTCTCTGATGCATCCCTTCGATTTCGTAACCGGAAATGTAATTACTAAATTAATTTTTAGTACAAGAATTAATTGTGATCCGCCCAGGTTTTTTCAGTTTCAATTAACCACAATCATTTATGTTCCTACATGCGACTTATGACCTATCCTTTGTGCAGGCAATATTATATTATGTCATGTTTGTCATTTACGAAATGAGTAATTACCATACGTTATAGGTTATACCCGATATTGGCATTATAATATTATTATGTATAGGTAAACTGACTAAAATTAGGTATATTGGTGATTTTATTAATTATACATAACCTCAATAGCGATTCTCCAATTTCTTTGGTTTAGAGTGATATCTATTGCAAATTAATATCAAAGTTTAATATTGGTAGAAAAAATCTTGAGAAAAAAAAATGTTTAAATTAAATCACCGAAATATTCACTAGGAACAGAACCGCGGAATTCCGCTATCTAGCCTACCTAGATGCTTAAGCCACACTTCTGGTTACTATTCTATTAGGAAGTGGCTACAGAATGTATACGCTATTAGTACATAATACGATATTGCTATTGTGTAAGCTATTGTGACATTTTTGCGTTGTCAAAATCGACTCTTCCGCGCCATCCACTCCTTCACTGACGCTCCGGAAGCTCAGAGCAGTTTTTACTAACGCTGTACTGATTAAAAATAACCCCTAGGCACGTCTAACACGACAAAGTATGTGCAAATACTGGGCTTTGGTCAAAAAATATTTTATTTTTCGCTTATTTAAGGAAACCAAAGAAAGAGATAAAAAAGGAGACATCCGATAGATAGAATAGGGTTAAAAAAAAAGATTATAATATTTTTGTACCATAGATGTCGAAAGTTTGAGAAATCCTGTTTTAAGAGACAACAAGAATTGCAGTGGTAGCAAAAAAGTTGCACCTGATGGTGAAAAGCCTCCTTGTGATTAATTTATGCCCGACTTAAATACCTCTATTTTGCAGGAAAAGGGCAAGCCCCTATTATTAAATATCAAATTAGGGTTTCAAAGTAATAAATTAGCCCAAGTCAAAATTCACTTTCTTATTTACATACTTTCAAATCTGTTAATATTTTACTGTATTAATGCTTAGCAATTCGTATTGTAAAAATACTAAAACAGGAAGATGTAAAGGGAATAAGGGACATGTATAAATATGAATTTTATGTAAATAGTAAAATAAAGCTCACATAATAAAATATTTTTTAAGAAAACAGTACTTCAAAAACCATTAGTGGTCAGTCTTTCCGTTCAGGAACTGAAAAAACGAATATTTTTGTGTGATTTGCTTTCTTTGCATGTTAAAATGTGTTGTAAATATGAACACTTGATGCACAAATATGACATGTAGTTTGTGTTATCTGATAGTTTACGGTTGGTTCTGTCGCATAAAGTGCATTTTGCATTCTACATTTGCTTTCTATTAGCTGCATTGTTTGTAAAATGACGCGCCCATGCAAATCTGACACTTATCTTGGTTCAAATACTCAATGCATAATATTGTACAATACCTAAAAGTCTAAACTACACTTCGACCCACGTGATTCGATAATAACGACACACTTCAACTACGGTCATATAATCGCTATACACCACAGGAATTATTAACAATGGAATGTTATTAAATTACCTATGCACTTGACAGAAATCATTATACGGAGTGTCTTCGGAGATAACTTCAGGAACTTGCATATAAATTTGTGATTAGGAAAATAAGCTAATCAGTACAATTTTTAATAAATTACATTTTTCAAGCAATTAAAATTTCAAGCACATGGAGACCTTGATTTTTCCTTAGTGGCTAAGGCCCAAAATGCAGCGCAGTAGATGTAGAGGGAGAACACGTGACACACTCAATTCCACCAATTGACACCAACATAGACCCGAACGGATGAATATTCGTTTCTGCACATTGGGTCCGCCTAGTCAATAAGGAAAAATCAAGGTCTAATTGTCGTGGAAATTTAGATATAAACTAGAGCAATTCTAAAAACTGACAAGAACTTCCTAAAATACTTCGACAGTCGACACTGATTAATCCTGTTCCACGGTGATTTATGTAACGAAATCAATCGATTCAGTAGTTAAAAATCCCAATGCACATCAATTAGTGTAAACTTTCAAGTTATCGAAAATCATTAAATATGCAAATGAAGAAATAATAAACGGCAAAACAAGAATTTGGATCAAAAACGCAAGAAATACAAAATTAAAGAAAGAAAAATATCGAAAAGTATGTCGAGGTAAATCAGCTTAATAATATCATCTTATATTTTATAAAATTTGCTCTTCTAATACCAACTTTCTTTTCATCCTTGAAAATATAAAACTATAATTAAATTATAAACAACATAAACAGTAGCCACAAGTTTTTAATGTTTTAAAATTAATCTTTTCTACGACGATTTAATGAAATATAAACTACTTTTAATCTGTGTAATTAATTTTACGAATAAGTTGTTACATTTTCTATATAGGATAACCCATTAACTATAATTATTATTAAATTTTCGAATTCTAATGATTCCGATAGTTTTCATTTTTAAATTGAAATAATGAAGCCAATCATGTATTTTTAAAATTAAATTGATTTAGATTAGCAATTTTTCTTTATCTGAACCAGTTTTCATCAACAGTTATGTAATTATGTATCTGTGGTAATTTTGTGTAATATATTTCCGAAGTACTATCAAAATAGTCCTATTGTTAGTATAATATACTCAATTTAACAGAAACTATCATAAATACTATAAGAATACACTTGAAAATGTAGGCGTCTAATAAATCTTTGATTGTAATTATTAATTGCAGTTATTGAACAGCATATTATACCTAATAGTACCATACAAGTCACGGAAAGTGTTGAAGGTTAGAATTAACCTCACTATTGCAATTTCACATTACATCTTATTCTTACTGCGTAGATATAATAATTAAAGCTTCTTCTACTTGTCAGTCGTATTTTTTCCTTTTCATATCTGCATTTGATGTACGTTGGTAGTATTTTCACATACATAAAGGCTCTAAACCACGAAGTGCAATACATTTAATTTCAAGAAGAAAGTCTAACTTTCGAATGACCATCTTCATGCTTCGGAGGGTACGCAAAGTTGTTGGTACTCTTTAAAACAAGAAACAACAATTGAAAAAGGAGCCACAAGTATTACATCTGAGATAAGTAAATGAGATAAGAAAGTCTACAAGATAAATTTTCATTTTTCCAGATTAGTTGCTTACATCTGACGCTAAGCCACACCACTGGGTAATAATAATTATGTTTGAATTAAATTACCTTTATGTAGTATTTATTACTTTAACTATTCAATTTATTTTTTATGATCAAAACATTGCGTGTTAATTTTTTTGTGTGAAAATCATTGCTAAACCCATTTGATAACCAGTTTTGGTATACTTCTAATAGTTAGCTTTATTTATAAACATTAATTAAACTTGATTCTTCTAGACCAGTAGTTCTTTAACTCGGGATAATTATCCCTAAAGGGTATAGCTCCTGACATTGTATTAATCGCATGTTTAATAAATGAATGAAGAAGATTGAAGATAAATTTTGGGCTGAATTTATATTATAAAAATAATATAATTTTTCTTTATATACAGGTTGATCCATATTAAGTGAGTCTAATAAAAGACTTGTTATATAAACAAAAATATGCTACCGTTAATTTTCTATAATCAAAAATTAAGGAAATAAAAGTCTATGATTGATAATTCTGTAGGGTTAACTCGAGGTTGCCCTGCTATTTAAATTACAATTAATTATGTTAATAATTTTGTAACATCCTGTAGTTGTACTGATTATGTTAGTAATTCATAATAATATTCTCATCACGATAAAACGGATGGATCTATCATCAAATGACAACAATTCAAGAAACGATTAATAAAAATAATTAAACAAGAAAAATTACAATCCAACTCAAAATTATATTCAACAAAAATGAATAATTCAAATTATTATAATCATCTCATTTGACTGCATGTGAAGAAATAAATTAAAATGTAATAAATTCATTGTTTCGATAAATATTGACAGAATTTGATTTTAAATTTGAATGAAAAAGCTGAACTTGAAAGTGAAAGGCAAACATAAAATTCTTTTTATAGAATCGCGTGGCGGTTTTACAATTTATGAGGCCTAAGGCACAATTCAAATTTGAGGCCCCCCTCTAACAATTTCTCTAATCTTACACCCATCCAGCAGCGCCGTAGGTTATTTTTTTAAATACATTTTCTTAAATTTTAAGATGCAAAAGGCATCTTAGGGTTTAGAATTTTTTGGTTATTTTTCCTGTTTTTATTACGACAGAATTAATATTTTCTTTAAATTTCAGAATATTTGTACAAAATTAAATTTAAAAAAAAAAAATTAAATGAAAAATGCACAAAAATCAAAATAACTTCAAATCTAAGGCATCTTAGGGCTTAGAATTTTTCGTTATTATTCCTGCATTTACTACGACAGAATTTATATTTTCATAAAATTTCAGAATATCTGAACAAAATAAAATTTTTATCAAAAAATTTTAATCAAAAACTTAACAGAAATCAAAGTAACTACAAATCTAAGGCATTTTAGGGCTTAAAATTTTTTCGTTACTTTTCCTGCATTTACTACGACAGAATTAATATTTTCATTAAATTTCAGAATATTTGAACAAAATTATAATTTTATGAAAAAATTTAAATCAAAAATTGCACAGAAATCAAAATAACTGCAAATCTAAGGCATCTTAGGGCTTAGAATTTTTTCGTTATTTTTCCGGTGTTTATTACGACAGAATTAATATTTTCATAAAGCTTCAGAATATTTGAACAAAATTAAATCTTTATCAAAAAATTTAAATCAAAAATTGCATTGAAATCAAAAATTCCTACAAATCTAAGACATCTTAGGGCTTAGAATTTTTTGGTTATTTTTCCTGTGTTTATTACAACCGAAATAATATTTTTATAAAGTTTCAGAATATTTGAACAAATTTCAATCATTATCAAAAAATGTAATTCAAAAATGCACTGAAATCAAAATAACTGCAAATCTAATCCATATTAGGCCTTAAAATTTTTCCGTTATTTTTCCTGTGTTTATTACAACAGAATTAATATTTTCATAAAGTTTCAGAATATTTGAACAAAATTAAATTTTTATCAAAAAATTTAAAACAAAAAGTGCATTGAAATCAAAAATACCTGCAAATCTAAGACATCTTAGGGCTTAGAATTTTTTGGTTATTTTTCCTGTGTTTAATACAACCGAAATAATATTTTTATAAAGTTTCAGAATATTTGAACACAATAATTATCAAAAAATGTAATTCAAAAATATTGTACTGAAATCAAAATAACTGCAAATCTAATCCATATTAGGCCTTAGAATTTTTTGGTTATTTTTCCTGTGTTTATTACAACCCAAATAATATTTTTATAAAGTTTCAGAATATTTGAACAAATTTAAATCTTTATCAAAAAATTTAATTCAAAAATTGCACTGAAATCAAAATAACTGCAAATCTAATCCATATTAGGCCTTAGAATTTTATCGTTATTTTTCCTGTGTTTATTACAACAGAATTAATAGTTTCATAAAGTTTCAGAATATTTGAACAAAATTAAATTTTTATCAAAAAATTAAAATCAAAATTGCATTGAAATCAAAAATACCTGCAAATCTAAGACATCTTAGGGCTTAGAATTTTTTGGTTATTTTTCCTGTGTTTATTACAACAGAATTAATATTTTTCTAAAGTTTCAGAATATTTGAACAAATTTCAATCTTTATCAAAAAATGTAATTAAAAAATTGCATTGAAATCAAAATAAATGCAAATCTCATCCATATTAGGCCTTAGAATTTTTTCGTTATTTTTTCTGTGTTTATTACAACAAAATTAATATTTTCATAAAGTTTCAGAATATTTGAACACAATTAAATTTTTATTAAAAAATTTAAATCAAAAATTGCATTAAAATCAAAAATACCTGCAAATTTAAGACATCTTAGGGCTTAAAATATTATGGTTATTTTTCCTGTGTTTATTACAACCGAAATAATATTTTTATAAAGTTTCAGAATATTTGAACAAATTTCAATCTTTATCAAAAAATTTAATTAAAAAATTGCACTGAAATCAAAATAACCGCAAATCTAATCCATATTAGGCCTTAGAATTTTTTCGTTATTTTGTCTGTGTTTATTACAACAGAATTAATATTTTCATAAAGTTTCAGCTTATTTGAACAAATTTCAATATTTATCAAAAAATTTAATTCAAAAATTGCACTGAAATCAAAATAACTGCAAATCTAAGACATCTTAGGGCTTAGAATTTTTTCGTTATTTTTCCTGTGTTTATTACAACCGAAAAAATAATTTTATAAAGTTTCAGAATATTTGAACAAATTTCAATCTTTATCGAAAAATTTAATTCAAAAATTGCACTGAAATCAAAATAACTGCAAATCTAAGACATCTTAGGGCTTAGAATTTTTTCGTTATTTTTCTTGTGTTTACTACAACGGAATTAGTATTTTCATAAGATTTCAGAATATTTGAACAAATTTCAATTTTTATCAAAAAATTTAAATCAAAAATTGCATTGAAATGAAAAATACCTGCAAATCTAAGACATCTTAGGCCTTAGAATTTTTTGGTTATTTTTCCTGTGTTTATTACAACCGAATTAATATTTTTATAAAATTTCAAAATATTTGAACAAAATTAAATTTTTAAGAAATCAAAATAACTGCAAATCTAAGGCATCTTAGGGCTTAGAATTTTTTCGTTATTTTTGCTGTGTTTAACAGAACAGAATTAATATTTTCATATAATTTCAGAAAATTTGAACATAATTAAATTTTTATCGAAAAATGTAAATCAAAAATATTGCGCTGAAATCAAAATTACCCAAAATATAAGGCATCTTAGGACTTAGAATTTGTTTGTTATTTTTCCTGTGTTTGTTACAACAGCATTAATATTTTCATATAATTTCAGAATATATTTGATCAAAATTAAATTTTTATAAAAAAATTTTAATGAAAAATTGCACTGGAAACAAAATAATTGTAAATCTAATGCATCTTAGGGCTTAGAATTTTTTCCCTATTTTTCCTGTGTTTACTACAACAAAATTAATAATTTCAAAAAATTTCAGAATATTTGAACAAAATTAAATCTTTAGCAAAAAATTTAAATCGGAAATTCTACTGAAATCAAAATAACTGCAAATCTAATGCATCTTAGGGCTTAGTAATTTTTCCTTATTTTTCCTGTGTTTACTACAACAGAATTAATATTTTCATAAAATTTCAGAATATTTGAACAAAATTAAATTTTTATCAAAAAATATAAATCAAAAATTACACTCTGAAATCAAAATAACTGCAAGGATCTAAGGTATCTTAAGGCTTAGAATTTTTTTGTTATTATATTGGTTAATTTATATTTGTTAATTTTATAAGTAATATAAAGTTATATTATTAATTAATTAATGATTTACAAGGCACCAGGCGCGCGCTTCTTACGCCTGTTCGGAAATCCGCCACTCGGATATGAACTTCGTATCATAGGATTTTACTATGTTCGAATCCCAGTGGCTGTCATATTTTTTGTACCGTGGTTATAATTCCACGTTAAATGGTAGGCCTCGATTAACTCTCTTGAAGTGTTTTTTGAAAAAAAGAAAAGTCAACAATTTAACAATTTAACAAAATTGGTGAAATTAACACAACCTAATGAAATTTTTCCTCATTCTTTTTCCATAGTATGTTGATCCTGCTGTTTTATAACCTCTTGGGATTAAAAGTAACTACGATTTGTGCATTAGTAATATTAGATATCATTAAAATAGTAATTGTTTTGAAAATACTATTGGGCAATTATAGGGACATATGTCGAAATATTTTATGACATAGTTGAGGGATAAATTTGAGTAAATGATAGTAACACGACCTGAAATAAGAATAGTTCTGTGTTGTAGCATATGTTGACATATAGAATTAGTAGTTGAATTACCAATTCAATATATTGGAATTGTGTTTACCCAACGGGCTACCCTCTTACGCAAAGGTAGGGGAGATATATACTATAACACCCTAAACGTTTGCCTAATACTGTAAAAGCGCTTAAATACATATTTAAGTTTAGAGCCCAACAGTTTTATTTAAGAAACTTAATTTTTAAATTTTACGATACGGATCCTTATAATTTTATAGCTTTGCTTTTTATGTTTGCACCAAAAGATTTATAAGCGAAGGAATGGAGGACAAATTTTTATAGCTAATAAGTTTAATTTTAGCAAGTGCTTGATTTAGATTGAAAAATCTTTTAGGACTTTAAATTAAAGTTAAATAAAAGTTTTTCAAGTGGGTACTTATGTATTCATATAGGAAGGATGCTCAGTTGTACGAAAATAAAAACGGCAAGAATTAAGAGCAACAAACTACAGTAATTATTATAATTATGTATCACAACAAACAACCGCATAAAGTACAAAATACATACACATTTAACAACATCTAAGTGACTCTACACTATTGTTTACAATTATAGAGTGCACGGTTGGACAAGCACAATTCTAGGCGTATTGTTAAACAACAGTTGCTGCAATTAGTACAAGTGAACTTCCAAAGATCAGGCGGACAACTATAGGGTTACTATCTAATTATTTAAACTAAACCAACGAATTAGAAAAACTCAAGAGCAATTTTTATAATCCTTTAGTGACACTTGACTAATCTAACCTCAATTTTACTTCAGGTGGAGCGCCATTTTTTTTTAAAATTTATTTTCACATTGTTTTATTATTAGCTATTAGTAGTACTAATTTAATATTGTTCACAATACAATAACAGTTAGTACAAAAGCATAACAATTATTACCAACTTAATATAAAATTTTCAAACATTAAATCTATCATTATTTATACGTCAATAGAGGTTACTCATCAAACCTTGTGGTCATAATTAACTACTAATAAAGTAACCAATTTAAATAATCGATATAATTATTATGTCAAAACATCTTACCTATTATTTATAACTGGCTACTGGTTTAAAAAGAATTTAAATAAAGTAAGAAAAATTTTATAAATTAATTAAAATCTCATCATGAATCTGTATTATACGTATTTTCTACCTTAATTGATTTACTGCTTAATACTTTAATTATGACCATAATCACTGCGATTTTAAATATATAACTATTTTTATATGAAACGCACATTGACTTTACGACATGGCTATAAATTAAAAAAAAACTATGATAATTTTTAAAGGATTAAAAACCCGCTTTGAACAATAAATTCACTTTTATGTTTCAAAATATAACCAAGATTTTCTGTATCAATCTTTATGGTTTTCAAAAAGAAGAAAAAAATCTCGGATAATCTTAGCTGGTTATATTACTTCTGATGACAACATAACCACACATTTAACATATTACGGTTCCTTTACGGTTGCATAATGGGTACGTCGCGGTTCTAATAAACAAACGCCAGCAATATATTTTTTGCTACCTACAACTCCATGTTAATTAATTTCAAAATAAGGTTAGCATTAAAAGTCAAAATTGTAATTTTTATAGGTAGTAATAAAAGTGGCAATTGAACCAATTTAATTTGCGTAACTAGTAAAACGATGATAATTTAAAATACAGCCCCTTTAATTTAAGCTAAAGGTATAAAAAGTCCGTATAACCCTCAAGTGTTAGTATTCAAATGATCTGCCGTTTGAAGTAATTGCAAATCATGAAAATAGGGCACATCATACAATCAAAGTATAACATGACCAACCGGGGTTCGTCAGGGTTTTATACTCATAAAATAAGTTGGCAGCAACGTAATGAAGCGTCGTGAAGGTTTATCACTCAATAAATAAGCGGAGTTCGTAGTGACAACCAATAGTAATTCCAATTCTTCTATCGCACACTATAAACTTGATTACTAAATCAATATTTAACACCACATACGGAAATTATGGATTAAGATGTCTTATAGCGACAGGGGGCGAACTGTCAATTAACTATTCGATTTTCAACCATATACACGAAACTACAACAGTTTGCTCGACTATGGATTCTGGCCGTCTTCCTTCAGGAGGCAATGGCAAACCACCGATGTATAATCTGCTAAGAAGTAACCCTTAAAAAATGTTTTTTTACATTTTTTCTAATTACACCGTTTGATTTATCTATATTTCTTATTCGCTTCACCTTAAAATGTTTACTTTCTTCGGGTTCATTTTTAGGTCATCTTTGATTTAGTTATTTCATATAGCTGCATCAGTAGTAAATAATAAGCTACTAAATCTGATATCCAAATAATTAACCAGCCAAGTTTCTAACGTCAATAATAACGTCAATGATCAGGCATTTTGGGCCATGTTGACATTTAAAATTTCATATGTGGTGTTTACATCATTGTCCGGGCAATGGCGCCATTGCCCAATACAGAGAGAGGTGTTTGATCTACAGACAAAAGGAAATGAGGGGAGGCAAAAGAAAATGAGGGGTAAAAGGATATGAGGGAAGGTAAAAGGAAATGAGGGGCAAGAAGAAATGAGGGGCAAAAGGATATGAGGGGAGGGCCCTAGTGAAAGATGGTAGTTGATATATTGTAGAGATATTTCCTACGACCCTTCAACTTTAAAATTTATTTTTTTATCGGGACAATATCTCAACACTACAGTACCGTCGGCAGCTATGTATCGGTTCACATATAATTTCTGTACGGAGACAAATCACAGGGCTGGGTTCGCACTTTTCTCCTTTTCGGGTCGCCAAATAAAACAAAATGAGTGGCCTTACCACCGCACTATTTTCGCTAAATCGAAATTCCTGTCTCAGGAATAAAATTGCATAAATTGCCTTATTCAAAACTATTGTCGTTATCGACAACGCTAAAAAACTAAATTTGGGTACGTCTCGCTGCATGAAAACAAAATCAAACTCAGCTTTGTGAAATATGACTAATTTAATTTTCATAAAATAAATTCAATTTTAAATAAGCAAAAACAGGTCGAGCATGAGCTGTTTACGAACAGATTTGTTTTGGTCGTTAACGTGTAAAATTGTTTTATAGAAACCCTTCGTATTTGCATTTACTTGCAAATCGAACTCAAAATACTCCAGGTTCCTATTTAAATGTAATTGTGTGACAAATAAATTTATAACAATAAAAATGGTGTAACAAAATTCAAAGTTTATTATTTACCAGTTATGCGGCACTTGTTGATAACGTTTTAGAACCACTGTTTTCTTGTTTCGTGAAATCATCACTTTGGCACCTGTCATTCAGTAACCTGTTAGCTTCTGTGTTGTGGAAATATCGAATTGGAGCATCAAAGCTTCGCAATTCTTCCAACTTCGTCCAGATTAAAACGATCGGCAATCGTATACAAAAGTTCGTTGGCAAACCTCAATCAATTTGAACCAATTTTAAATAAATCGTGCAACTAACCTCAAATTTTGGTATGTAAAATTATTCGATTCAAATTTCAACGAATTTGAATTCTTTCTTCTAAACATTTAATTGTAGGCACGTAATCATCTCGATTACAAAAATCATTCGATCATTCGTCAATGGCGGACCAATAATTATGCACACCTGGCATATGATAATTTCCAAAAACGCTGCAATTTGAAGATTCTACTTCCAAATTAATCTAAAAACACTCGTCTACTTTAGACGACACTTCGCACTAATTATCAGCTTGAAAAACAATTGGTCACTTATGGTGGACCTCACCAAAATTGCTGTTGTTGTCGCCAACATTCTCTACCTTCCATGTTTAAAAACTTCAAATTACCAACCGAAAATCGAAATTTTGAGCCACTTTGCACGTCAACTAAGGTAAAATTTCGCGATTAAAATTCAAATGTAAATAATTAAATTTGTTCCTTTTTAGGTTTAAATCGCCACAAACAACTTTATAAATCACTAGATTTCACTAACATTCAACAATAATTGTGTGCTTGTGTCAGTGGTAACACATATCGACCTTTAATTACAAAACCGTGCTCGACCATGTCATTATGGATAAAACATCCCTTAATCCAAGACAAATTATTAACACAAAGCTGAATTACATTTCGTTTCACGACAATATTTTATAATGGATTTTCAATTTTAATTACCCTTACTATTAGAATTTTACCAGACTTATTACTCTGCTTTTCATGGGGATATCAGAGGTTTACTTTTGGTTTAGAAAATGCTTGGTTCCCTTATTGGGATATCGAGGTTTATTCTGCCAATGAGTCAATCGCACTGGAGTGTCATATTAGGAACGACTTCCGTTTTGAGGTTAGATTTATCAGGATCGATAAAAAAGATTGCGGTAGCTGTTACAATTGCAGTTTCATCGAGAAAAAAGCGAAAGGTACCAAAACAATTAACATTTTTTTGTAATAAAATTTATTTTTTGAATGGTCCCATCGTGTACCTATGCAGGGTGCAGAGGGACAGTTGAATTTAGTAAATCTCACTTTGCATTAGCCAGGAAAGAGGTTAATCTGGACTTGTAGTCGTCCCCTATTTCAATTTAAGACGGATAATTTGTTGGTTTTGTGGTAAAATTACGAAAATTTGTCTTTTCCGAAATTAAATTTGTTTATTCTCATTAGGAATTCTATTTTGAATTTAACTGACATTAATTTAGTTTGAAGAGCATTAAGAGTCATCAGCTAGTTGGAGCAACTGGATTGTCTTTACCGGTAGTTCCTTATTTCGATACTTTTCCGATTTAAAATTTATTATTGTAATTATTTATTTTAAAGGATATCGACAATGGGTAGTAACCCCCGCCTAAGAAATATAATCAAACTGACCAATAAAATTTTTTTCGTATTATGTACGGATAATCAAAAGTAATCATTACTATCGTTATTTATAGGTACATAGATAAAATGTTACGTCTACAATGTGGGTATATAGGTAAGCCAGTATTTCATATTACGTTGTCGCGTGCTAAAATTAAAATTATCACTCCTTCATTAAATTACACTAAAGATATACTCATAGAACACGGGAAAACCTGTTGGTTGTTAAAATTTCAGTTGGAAGTAACGGTGCCAAAATTTTTCACACATGCTGATAGGTTGTATAAAAAATTAGGAATGTAAATTTATTTTTTGATTTATTTGACATGTTTATCTTAAACAATTTTTCCTACTTTTTGACATGTACAATATATGCAGTTAGGGAAAAATAGTTGTCAGGATTAGTAAGTGAAACACTGACCATGAGAACGTAATCCCTGCGGTTACAAACCGCGGCTTCACAAACCAGGAAGGATTTCCGGAAAGTGACCCCATCAGTGGATGCGAGGAAGATGTCCGCTGAGGAAGAATCAAGTGAAAAAGCGTTTCACTTCACTCTCTAATAATTAAAATACTTTCACTATTTGGTTAACAAAAATTCAATTAAGTGTGGTGATAAATCTGTTTCAAATTAAGTAACTTCTTTATTGGTTATATTTTATAAATAATTTACAAGTTTTATCTATGTATAATCAAAATTTTTGATCATAATTAAAAGTGTTTGAATTTAAATATGATCTGACAGATGTTTCCATTTAACATACGGGGTTTGCTAATTTGTTTTTTATTGCTTCGGATATAATAAACTACCGCAATTATGTGAATAATATATAGTCATATCAACTATTTGGAAGATAGCTGTAAAAATGTTGTTTGGATTTTAAGTAAAAATAACGTTTGGGTTTTATGGAATGACGAAAAAATTTGGGATTCAAACCCGCGATGGCTTAATAAATTGTTTTATCGTTTCTATTTTTGGAGCAAACGTGAAGTGTATGTTTTATATAAATTTTGACATTTTTTACGTGTGCATATAAAAAGTTATTGGGTTGAGAAAACCATGTTACTTATATTTTCAAATTATCTGTATTGTAGCACTTGTAACACGAGTTTAAGTATTAAGAGACCATATGCCCTTTTCATTATGCTTATTTAGTTTAATCACAAAAATCCAGCCATGGTTGGTGAGCACACGTGTGTTTGGTGCATCAATGTTTCTTGTTTTTGTATATTTAAATCGTCCGAATATACATTTGCATTTTGCGTGTACTGTAACACATATTCCACATATGGTACTTCTTCCTTTCCATACATTATCTAAAATTAGATTACATAAATTTAATTATGTATTTTTAAACATAGTGGAATCATATTTTAGTTTAAGTATATATAGATGGCCCATTTCCACCATGAGCGATAAAAGTTATTGTTTCCCGAAAGTGGAAAATTGCGGGGTGCGAACTATCTCTACAAATCATAGTCATAATAGAAAAAATTGCAACGGTGATTACCGATTAGAAATACACGTATAAATCACGAATTGGAATAGTTAAATGTAAATTAGATATACCATAGATTTTGACACAGGTGTTTGAGTGATACGCAGTCTGTGTCAAACGAACCGTGGTTATGTTATGTGAATAAAATTAAACTTAATAGTTGTGCGTCACATAATGCATTGCTTATTATTTCCGGAGAACCACATGTTCAGATTTGTGCACCTGAAGTTAACACGAGACTTCAATAATTATTACAGGTGTAACCTTAAAGAAAATGCACAAACTAATTATTACCTGCAAGAAAATTATTAATTAATAGCGCAGCGCATTGGCTAATCTTCTAAATTAATTAAAGTGAAAGATTTGAATATTAATTATTCGTCATTTATATTCCATATTTGTTAATAATTTAAAGATGTAGGTAATATATACAGGTAGCTGGTATTAAGTTTTGATGTTCCCACAGATTTTAATATTATAACATAATAAGGCATTTGGCTCGCAGTAATCCACAGGGGTCAGTATCCCGTCGATCCAGATTATTAGTAAAAAACACTCACCTTTGATGAGTAATGTATACAGTATTCCGCCCGAGGGTGCTTATAAAAATCCTACTACTAAGAGAATATCATGATGGTACCAGCACTTTGCAGTTAATATTTTAGCTATAGTAAATAGCTCAGGTATATGTATATAGATCATAACGATAAGTAGGTTTGCTTTAGCGAGGGTGTTTTATAGGGTTAAAATTTTTTTCATGTACATATAGTTTCTAAAGTCAACTCGATTACACTACAGACCCTTCAAGCGTTTTATAAATTTAAATTTAAATACTTAACTAAATGAACCCGAAAATATTATTATATTAACCCATTATTATAGGTCCAACACCACATTTTTATAACCTATCACATTTTTTTTTTTTTTTTTTTTTTAATTTTATGTTTACTGTCCGGTACGTGGACATCAAAAAGGGGTGTTTGAATGCAAAAGGTGGGGTAGTAGCGATTTTTTGGTATGTTGTTAGACTTGGGGCCCTAATGAAAAATCCAAGTTTTCGACCTCGAGGCGCATGCGCTCGAGCCGCCATCTTGGATTTTAGGTACAAAAATTTGGTTTTTTGATAATAACTCAAAAACGGTGGCTTTCACGACAAAAGATGTTCTATACAAAGTTAAAGAGAATAAAATTTCCTATATTTTTTGTAGAAAAAATTTTTTTGTAGCACACCTATATCAGGAGTTACAGCTCCGTGTAGTTGCACTATTTGAAAAAAAAAGTATTATATTTTGTATTTGGCTGTTAATAACTAAAATAAATAATTTAAACAAATGCAAATCATATTGAAATAAATTTTAAAGAAACTCTACTTTAATTTTATATTAATAGGTTGCCTTAAACCTTAACAGATAGGCAGGTAGCGAGAGCACAGAATGGGGAACTGGCAATTGCATCTAAATATTGTTCAAAGAATGCTGCCCTATTTTCATGCAAGCGGCCATTTCTTGTATGCAAAATGTGCTCATCTCTATTTGCAAAGTATGTTTGATTTGGAACTCAAGATGGATCCAGTTGAATACAAGAAATTCACGACAGAAGGCTTTTTCACGATTAGGAGTACTGACAAAATGTTGGCCAGGCATTTGGTCCGACATGACCATCGAACAAACATTAATTCGAATGATGCGTAGCTCTGGGGGCCTAACTCATGGACGAGGAATCAGCGATAGTGTAATGGCTCATTGAACTTTGGGAATGATATCTTTGCACAATGTTTGCGAAGCTTTTGAGCAGTGGCGGATTTCCGAACAGGCGCAAGAGGCGCGCGCCTAGGGCCTCGTAAATCAAGGGGCCTCAAAATAAGAAAAATTTAATTAATATTAATTAAATTCCTGTTGTAATAAACACAGAAAAAGTAACGAAAAAATTCTAAGCCCTAAGATGCATTAGATTTGCAGTTATTTTGATTTTAGTGCAAATTTTGATTAAATTTTTTTGATAAAAATTCCATTTTGTTCAAATATTCTGAAACTTTATGAAAATATTAATTCCGTTGTAATAAACACAGGAAAAAATTCTAAGCCCTAAAATGCCTTAGCTTTGCAGTTATTTTGATTTTAGTGCAAATTTTGATTAAATTTTTTTGATAAAAATTCCATTTTGTTCAAATATTCTGAAACTTTATGAAAATATTAATTCCGTTGTAATAAACACAGGAAAAAATTCTAAGCCCTAAAATGCTTTAGCTTTGCAGTTATTTTGATTTTAGTGCAAATTTTGATTAAATTCTTTTGATAAAAATTCCATTTTGTTCAAATATTCTGAAACTTTATGAAAATATTAATTCCGTTGTAATAAACACAGGAAAAAATTCTAATCCCTGAAATGCCTTAGCTTTGCAGTTATTTTGATTTCAGTGCTATTTTTGATTTAAATTTTTTGATAAAAGTTTAATTTCAAATATTCTGAAATTTAATGAAAATATTAATTCCGCTGTAATAAACACAGGAAAAATAACGAAAAAATTCTAAGCCCTTAGATGCCTTGGATTTGCAGTTATTTTGATTTCAGTGCAATTTTTGATAAAATTAAATTTTCTTAAAATATTTTGAAACTTTATGAAAATATTAACTATGTTATAATAAACACAGGGAAAATAACGAAAAAATTCTAAGCCCTTAGATACCATGGATTTGCAGTTATTTTGATTTTAGTGCAATTTTTAGTAAAAAAAAAGTATTAAAAAAAGAAATCATCTGCGGTGCTGGTTCTGGTGAGAACCAGGGGTTCAAATCAATTGCTATATGGAGTGTAGGATTAGTGAAAATACTAGAGGGGGACCTCAAAATTGAATTGCGCCTGGGGCCTCATAAGTTCTAAAACCGCCAGTGCTTTTGAGAATTATTGCGACGTTCATCTTGATACATCCGAGCAACATGTCGATGCAAGGGCTTCACGTATCTCACGAGACGATCAAGACCTAAACAAATTGTTGCATTGGTTTTCTCAGCATCCTCCCTTTCCCGAAATCAATTCCCTTGTTTGCATAAGCACTGGACTTGTTGGAGATACAACGATAAACTGTCATTTGTCCAGGGAAATGGGTTGGAAAGGTTTGAACAAAATGGTTAACACGTACGAAAATTTTGAGGCAATTAAATTTAAACGAAAAGATAAAGTTATCCCACTACTAGCAGTTAATAGCAGCATTAAAGTAGGCGAAGAAACTATTTGCCGTAACCCACTAATGCTGTTTCAAAGGCTGTGCATTGCTAAGAAATCCGAAGACGAGATAAAGGATTACCCTAAATACGAGCTGGCCCCCTTTCCTTTGTCGCTTTTTTCGGAAGCAGGAATGCGCAAAGGAACCAAGTCATCTTTATATTCCGTATTCACACCGCTTTCCGATGAATTTCAATTCGGAGATAACCAGATCAATGTGGTGGATGGGGGATATCTCCTACACAAAGTTGTGTGGCACCGAAATAATTTGTTTGGAGCGATTTGTGACAAATATGTTCGATATGTGCAAATTCATTTTGGTTCCGACGCAATTGTTGTTTTTGGTGGATATCCAACTGATGGTGGCAATACAAATACAAAGACCACAGAAAGACTTCGTCGATCAAAACAGCACGTATCCGCCGATGTCCTTTTTGATGAAACAATGGTGGTGCAAGTTTAGCAGGAGCATAGAAAGGAGCTTCCTTGTAGCTTTATATGGTGGCAACATGGATAAAGAGAGTTTGGAAGAGATTCGTTTCCAACGCTTCGCCAAATCTACGCTGAAAAGCAAATTTAATTTGCCACGCCTTTAGGACGTACCACCAAGTACAGAAATGGAGAGGCATGGAGAAAAATCCTGAAGACTGGGGTTGGAAGCATGGCGCTTACGGGCTCACTTCCATAACAATGGCGGAAAAACCAGCTCCCGATTCCTTATTAAAATCGTAATCGTAACTTGTAACTGCAAAAAGAGGTGTGGTGGGGCACGCAGCTGCCGAAAGGCTGGACTTAAATGTTCGGTTGTATGTGGCTTCTGCAACGGAGAATCTTGCGGAAATATGCCGGAAATCCGCATTGAAAGCGAGGACGAGGATGACGACATTTTTCAGGCTACGGACCAAAACTACTACCAGGACATAGACAAATAACCAACCCGGACCATCGAAACGTACCAAAATGTAGTAGAAATTAATTTTTGTAACGCTCTAAATTCATAATTTACTATTCTTAATTTAAAAAAAAAATGCGATATATTTTTCGCCTTTAACTTTGATTACGCAAAGTACAATACTGTTTAATGATAATATTCAAGTGCCTTTTAGTTCTTTTTATAATTATGTAAAAATATAATGATATATAATAAGAATAATAAAATAAAACTAAACCAAAATGAAGTTTCCCCATTTTTTTTTTCAAATAGTGCAACTTCACGGAGCTGTAACTCCTAACATATGTGTGCTACAAAAAAATTTGTTATACAAAAAATGTTGGAAATTTTATCCTCTTTAACTTTGTATAGAACATCTTTTGTCGTGAAAGCCACCGTTTTTGAGTTATTATCAAAAAACCAAATTTTTGTACCTAAAATCCAAGATGGCGGCTCGAGCGCATGCGCCTCGAGGTCGAAAACTTGGATTTTTCATTAGGGCCCCAAGCCTAACAACGTACTAAAAAATCGTTACTACCCCACCTTTTGCATTCAAAAAACCTCCACATACTGGACTAATAGGGAAGTTTCCAATTTTATTAATTGTAATGGTAGTGGCGCAATAGTGTAAGTCGCTGGCTCCATTGCAAAAATACCTGGTTCGATTCCGAAACCATAAATTCATGATATTACTACGAAGTATTTTATGCGCGGTTATTTTGGAAAACGAAAAAATTGGTTTTGCGTTCCATTATAGCGTGTTGGTAGTTGGATAAGATAGCGAGTGTTTAATTTTTGAGCATCAACTCAAAAATATTGAAGACTCGAAAATTGTTGGTGCAAGTCCAATAATATTCCGTTTTGGCGAGCCAAATTTGTCGACTTTACCCTGACATTGGACTGGATGAAATTAATTTTGGAATCACATATACGTACACATTTCTTTTTTTGCATACTTAAGATTTGAACTGGTATTTTACTTCGAATTTATAGACCAAGCTGATTGAAGAAAAAAGGTACCTAACGTTCATATTTAATTGCTTTGTTAATAACAATCTATCCTACTTATTTTGATTCTTAAAAGTATCTGCTTAGAAGCTTATGAACAAGAGCGTACATTAGAGCGTTATGAGTTCAAATCCCATAATTGAGGTGTTTTTAAATTTTAAATTCAAATTCTTCCTTCAATCAAATCAAGAAAGGGAATCAAAATTTATTAATTGAATTTACCTGTGCCTATATTAATTATACACAAATACAAAGGGTCCTTTTGCGCAGTTTCTTTTATCAAATTAGGCTTTAGTGAAAATACGATCACACATTTAATATTAGGTACTTGTTTCAAATTCCAGCTTTCGTATCTTCACAAGTCAAAAATTAAAATAAAAATAAGATAAAAGGTGTTCTTATAAGATACAAGGATTTTCAGATCACACAGCACTACACGAATGATCAGCTCGACCATGCATAGAACCGAGGTTTTTCCCTCCATAACCTATCGGCCTTTGCTTTACTCTACACTGATGTGTACTAAAAACATTAACGCAAGATAAGTAGCGCTGCAAATAATGTAGTCTTGTTAATTACTGTTAAAATCTGTAGGTTTTTTTTGGCAGAAATGTTACAGCTTTATATTCGTATCAGTAGCGTAAATAGGATTTGAATTTGGGGGGTGATGAATCTGGTAGGGTCTGGGATTTTGGAAATTTTTACTTTTAAATGTACTTTTTTGGATTATTATTAGCCTTTGGGGGTGATTCATCACCTGATCACCCCCCCCCCTTATTTACGCCACTGATTCGTATGCTCTCGTAAATATTTGTTCAAAACAACCATTGTCCGTAAAATTATTACCTATTTCTATTACAAAATTAATTATTTTAAAAAAATTACAATTTTCAGTTATGAATTTAATTAATTAATATATTGTCGTGTTCCAAATGGTCCTGACTTCCCAGATCCTAAATCGGACGCTTGGGGTAGTCGACATCCACCGGAACAAGTTGACAGTTTTGAGTTCCCGGAAACTTAACGTCGGAAACACGATTTAGACCACAGCTCTACAGATAGTCGGTTCAGGGAATTTATATGAAAGGTCGTGGACGTCGATAAAATGCTTATTGCACCAATAAAATCAATTAATAAGTCGGATAAATCAAAAAATAATAAACAGGAGAGCAATTTCGGATGTTGTTGACACAAACGTCCAGCGATAAATAATGTGGTTTAAAGTGGACAACCTCAAGTAAAGCGTAACATTTACTTTTAAAATAACAGCTGTACGTTTACTTAAAGCTGGTATGGTGTTAATTCGTGTAATAATTATGAAAATTTTTACAAGTTTTGTTATTATAATAAAATAGTTCTCAAACTTACGCAGTACATTTGCTTGGTTACACCCGGTATTCGTATAAACTTTGAGCTTCTGATGCCTGCGCATAACCTAAATGACTTCTCCAGTAGCAAAATGTGATGGCAATGATGACACCTGTCGAAACCAAATTTTCGCTTTTCCAAATAATTTGAACGAAACCTCGAACGGAAAATCTCCAGTACTTATTTACTTATATTAGGATTAGTGTAATACAATCCACAAATGTCAGTTAGAACGAATTTCCACCTTGTCCAATTTGTCCAATGAAACAGATGCTTGAACACGTATGGTCCAAACTAACCTCAAAATCTTGCAATGTGCAAATAAAAACGCAGGAATATCAATCATCTGCCTTCAAATGTAACATAAATCAAACCTATGATTTACCAAAATCACTATAATAACGCTTTCGTAATTATTTCAGGTACTTTAGTACGTAAAAACCAAATTTTATCGATTATGGTCGGTAATCGCTCGCTGCCACTAAATTGATGTAAAAATGACGATTTTTACAAATTAGGAGATTCAAAACACTCGCAAACACTTTTACATGACTCGTAAATTCACTTCTGAGAGAATCAGAAGTTCTCAAACTAAAATTTGTCGAAATTTTATAATGATTTTGTAAAATCGGCTACTCTCTGATGAGACCTGCGAGCGTCTCTTTAAAAACTGGCTCGCCCGTTCTCAGCGAAGTAAAATCAACTCCGCACACTGCCCATACAAATTTTCATAACCTAAGCAAGTTTCCGCTTTATTGGCGCTATTTATTCGAATTTCAAATGTTCTTGTTATCGCAGATAAAACACTCATTTCTCGCACAAGTATCAGCAGTATATCAAACAATGATATAATCAAATAAAATGTGTCATTTGGTGTGTTGAAAGTAACAAAATATCACTCTCATCCTCAAAAATTGCTCTCAAACTTCCTGTCATACAATTGACAAATTAAAATTTATTACAAAATCATTATCGGACCTCTTTAGTCGACTTTTGGATACAACAATATTATATAAACTATGACAATTGTTTCGCTCTTATTTCATAACTGATAACTGGTACTTAGTTCATTTAAAATAATTTATTTATAATTTTCTGAAGTTAAACTCTAAAAAATATATTTAAATATTTTAATTCTATATTTCCATTACTTTTAACAAGTTATCCAACATAATAATTGGCTAGAAAGCTCCTCCTCGTGTCATCTATAGAAGTGTCTGTGGCTTATTTATTCATTACGTGCCAAAAAAAGTAACCAACCGAAAAACTAAAAAAGGGTATACGACCAATAAAATATTTTGATATATCATAACTCCCCCCTGCTAGTAATGAACGATGAAGGCTAGGCTCCATAATATCTTCTTCATCTGATACGGTGAGACATCAAAGTAGCTCGAAGCAGAAATATACTGGTCTCGTTCATGAGAGCGGGACTAGGCGAAATGTGGTTAAAAAGAAGTTGATAAAGCTTGGACCAGTGAGAAGTGGTGGCATTGAAATCAATTTGTAATCGGAAACGTAAATGAAGAATGCAAAATCCATTTTATTTCTATAATTATTGTTATAAATTATAACAATTTAATTGGGACATAATTTTTTGTTTGGGGAGTAGAGCGCACACAAAATTCAGTAACAAACGGACACAAACACACAGATATCAGACATATTTTGATGTTTGGTCTCTTTTAACCCGTGGGATCTCAAAGACTGTAAATTCGTCAAAATCTATTGACTATATCTAGGAATCTCTAGGAATACAATATAGTGTTTTTGGTATAGTATATAAAATAATTCCATATCATAGCTATTGACAAATATTACTTATGTAGGGTGACCGACCGCCGATCCGTTCATATGAAAATAAATATGAGAAATTGATTTTTTTTAAATTCCTGCTTCGTATTGTAATGGATAAGAATGAAAATGGTATCAATTTAAAGAGATTTTGTTTTCCGCGTCTAAAGATACCAAACACTTGATATTTTGTTCTTTAATGATTGTTAAAAACTCAATAATACAATGACAAAATAGCGCTTTTAAAAAAATATTAATTGTCATTGTTTTTGTTTGATAACTAATTGCCAAGAAGTTACTTTGACAGATTACAATAAATATGGTTAAAAAAAGTTGCTTTGCGAAAGCTTTTTGATGGGGAGGATTAGACCCCATATATACCTTGTTTTTTTCACAGAGTACCATATTTAGCCGAAGCCAAAATGACTTACTAAGAAAATGTAACGAATGAGATGGTTTAAGTTACCTTCCCCATACCTTACAGTTTATTTATGCTAAATCCAATTGCTGTGTTTGTCCTCTATCAATGCAAGAATTTGCAAACGATGATTAAAGCATCGCATTGGTTGCAAACAAACTTCCGTATTTTAAAGATTTGATTAAATAAAAAGACATTGCTCGCATGTTGTACCAAAATATGGAGATGGACCTATCTTTGAATTGAAAAGAAGCAAAGGTTCAAATAGAGATAAATGAAAGACCCAAGTCAAAGAAAAATAGCAAACTTACATTATTTACTATTAATAAAATAATAATTATTAATAAAAGCGCGAGAGCTATAAGATTTAAATTGCCAAAATAAGCTCCATCAAGAATCGATAAAGTATACCAACATAAGTTTATTGCAGTTACTTTTTTTCCGATTAAATATTTGAGACACAATACATTTAAACAATTACGAAAATTAAAATAAGTTTAACAATAAATTAAACAGATGTTAGTTCTATCACACAACAAACATCCGATCACACTATAAAATATATGTCGCAAAAACTCAGTTATAAGATTTACCAAATAAACATCCTTGGTGACCTGATGGTTCCAAAGTGACCACATTGTGTGGCCACTACAATAAATACGTTGGGAAGTAGGTGGGACAGATGTTGAGCGGTCGATTAAACAATTTCCTCTTCAAGCTTCAAATACCATTAAAATGGGAAAGAGATCCACGATAAACATAACCATCGAGTTGCATCACTAGCACATTAAACATCCAAACCAGATGACGTCAAATATCCCGTGGATTCAGCACGAATCTGGGTTTAAGTACAAAAAAAATTATGGTTATTGAGAAAAATTTGACGGAATCTAACAGATAACTTGAAAATTAAGTGGTTAAGGTGATGATGTATGTCATATATCGATTAGTTTAGTCAATAATCAAATGTTAAATTGGCTGTCCTTCCTCCATTCTGTTGACAGTACGTGTAGTCGACGTATATACTGTCGTGATCTACAGCTCAATTCGACTTCCTAGATAAAGCCGGGAGCAAAACCTCGCCTAATGTAAAACACTCGAACAAAATAGCCCCGATTAGCCTTAAGTCTGGTTTGCACTTACGGAGGCTACAAATCTGCAGTTTGTGAATTCAATGAAAAAGTCAATCAAAAGATCCAGTAAATTAGAAGGCAATTTATTAAAATAACTGAAATCAATTTTGGAGCAATTCTGGACGTTACCGAAACAAAAGTCGAGCGATATTCAATATTGTGTAATAATGTTGTCAGCATTAAATAAAGGGTATTATTTAATTTCAAAATATTAGCCTTACCTTTATGTAACGCTGAGTAAATGTGAATAGTGTAAAGATAATAAAATGTTTACAAAAATGGTGTTTTTATAATAAAGTTCAATTTCTTACTCGTTACAATATTTCAATGGTTGGCGAAAATCATGAAGCATCCTGTACTCGACGAAACGTGTGTCTGTGATTGGCAATCCAAATATCAAGATGGCTTCCAATGTTGAAATACGATAGCGCGTACTCCTATGATTTTCCAAATCTGCCTTTTCATCCAAAAACCAGTGAAGTGAAAGTGTGAAATTTTGCCAGTGGTGTGTTTAAACCTCGAGTGCCGGTTTAAACAGAATTTTCCAGTTTCTTTACCAAACGGGAACAGTACATCTGGCAACCAAATTAACCTCAAAGTTCAACATGTGGTATTTTTAACCACCAAAAATATCGGTCATCTAACTCGATGCGTAATGTAAACTTGATTTGTGTAACTCACAAATCATCAAATTAATCTTCTCTACGTTATTTTAGGTATGACGACCCCAAAATGTGAAATTATTTCAATATGGTCGAGAATTGCTCGCGACCAAGAGAATACACGTAAAATCGTTGTTTTACGAATAAAACGTTTCAAAAACACTCACGTTTACTTCCTATCGCCGGTATAATTGCTTTTGTTGCTACAAAAGCTCTCAAAATGGTCTTCTTAGGGAAAATTGCGACAAACTTTCGCAATTTACGAAGCGCACCCAAAGACAATCGGCACAAGACAACCTTCTCGTCGAAAAAGGCTCAAGCAATCCTGCTATCCATTTCAACCTACCACCCTAACAAAACAAATATTTGCGACAATTTGTAAGTATCCTGTTTTTTTACCGCCACTCATTTAAATAACACTATTTTTAGGTAAAAGTTCACTTTACATGGGCGAAAACACCACAAATTCGCACCAAGTACACCATAATCTTATGAAAATCAAATTTGTTTTGTTTTTTTGTGTTAGAAGTGACAAAACAATCGCCTTCGTCTCTCAAAATTGCTTCCAAATTAAGTGTCTCACAAATCGACAAACTTTACTTTTAATCAAAAACATAATTAGTTCATTTGATTGACTTTACCACACTTCAATACTTAAAACAAGGCTTGCAAAGAAATGGTGGAAGTGGACCCTGGAGTATATTTTTAATATGTTAAACTGTCTCATAGTTACCCATTTTTAAAATTCGTTATTTATACCAAGCTGAACGGTGAAATAAACTGGGAGGTAACGGAGCTAATTTATTTTTAACTTTTTCGCTAAATTTAGGCCCAATTTTGAACAAACCGCAAATTATATTATACCATCATCTCTTTGAGTTAGATAATTCAAAAAAAGGTGAATAGTTTTCAAATGAAATTTTAATTTTTGAAATTCTCTTGCAAAATCAGGTGAATAATAATGCAAAGTTATGAGCTTGGGATGTTGTATTTAACGGATACACTAAATCAACATATTACGTAGCATATAAAACTGCAGTCAAGATGATTCATCACAAGTCCCTCCCGCAGCTTACAAAAAACTTTTTAAATTTGAACATAAAGCAAACAAGAACTGCGTTAGACCTACTTACATGCCATAATAGCTTCAACAATACCAAAGAACCATATAGGACTACGTAATATCTCTGTAATCCACATAAACTTATTTGAAATTTAAATTAAGTTATATCGCTTGCCAGATTACTTTTCATAAGTAGTGAAAATTGTTTGCTGGAAGTAAACTTAGAATTTCGACCAATCAAGCACTCTGAGTCAGTAATTGGAAGAAACTCGCGAGAAACTTATTGCATACTTCAAATTCAGAATATTTTTTTAGCCAACCCAATTCTCTATAGTATTCATTTTTTACCAAACTTATTTTATCTTTGTTTGGGGAATACGAGAACATTTCCGAGAGTTACATATCAACTGATCAGAATTAGTAGATAGTAAAGATCAAAAAATTGAAGAATGAGTCACTGGGGAAACATTTTTTGTAAAACAGTCTTGCTTACCATCGTCAAGTGACTAAACAGATTACATCTAAAAAAATATTGGATTATCATTACTTAATAATCTGATTTTCCTGTCAAGAGACGGTTTAGCACGTAACTTGTAGTGGATGAAATGATGGAGCAACTTTGATATCTTTCAGCAGCGGTGGATTTGGATTTGCTCTTTGCAAGCATTTGAATATTAAAATTTTAAAACTATAAATATCAATAAGGACGTCGTTAAATGTTAAGTCTTTAGACTAACCCTTGACAGCTGTTTTGGGTTAATGTGAACACTTCATTGAAATGCGTCTGAGAAAGGTAGTACATTTTTAATCTAACAGATTAGGCTATTTAAAGCTAAAAATATAATTGGTTAAATATCGGTTAAGTGATTTTTTAAGGGCAACTAATTTTTGAAATCGTTGGAGGCGTTATAAGGCGTAATGCAATTAATTTGGCTAACGTACAAATAATGTTGGAAAAGTTAGATATGTCGTTGATTTTAAGTATTGTGTGCAATTACATGGGGGCTGGAAAGTGCGTAACATCATATATAACGCTTCGGCAATCATTAATCAAGTAATGTGACGCATTATCTACGTACGTAATGCTAGTGCATCACAGTGCATAGTGTCATGTCATCGCCATCTCTAATGTAGTAAGTGAGGTGTGACCGTTTTACACCACCGATTGCATTAATTCTCTAATATCTTGCATTCCCATAACTATAACATGTCAACGCTAACTTCAATTTGTTCTGGTTTATTATCAATTTCAACTGAAACTTAATTTCCTTTTAATATTCATACAGCTACAGCTTGGAAAATTTAGTTTCTCCATGACAGTTTGGGTTAGCATAGCGCATAGGTATAGGCTATGGACGTTTCGGAGTCGCTACCAACTTGTAAAAGTTACGAGGGTAAGCGTTTTTGTACACCTGTGTCTAATGACCCAGTGCGTATGTGTGGGATCCCTGTGGCGCTTTTCAAGCTCATCTTTAAAGCTTTTGTTAAATAACAAACTTGTCAGTTTTAGCCCTAATGGCATTATACGTATTGGTTACTTAGATTCAAATTATTTGTCGTTGTCAACGACCAGGTAACGGGCTTTGTCTAAATTTGAGCCGATTTGAGTTGGTTAGGGCAAAACTTACTTTGGTGTTATTATACTAATATTATAATTACATTAGTCATGGTTCACAAGGTTCCTTTCGAAATTAGGTGTTTCTATGTGATTTAACGGTTGAATCATTTGTTTAGCTTATTTAGTATTTCAAGGCAATAGATCAATATTTACAGTTAAATATTAAATTCACAAAATATATATAATTTTCTAATTGGTGTTTAATTTGCGTACTTCTAAACCGCTTATTATTATAAACTATCAGTTTTTGCAAATCACTTCATATTGAGCAGTTTCCACATTATTCTTCTTCTCAGTCTCCTCCTCGCTAAGAGGAAAGATATTGGCCATACATCACCATGCTCACCATGTGCGGTTTGGTGCCAGATGAAGCGACTTACTACAGTATTTTTAATCGATCACCCATCCAAGTACAATCCGCTGGAAACCTTGCTTGCTTTTCATAACCTCACATCACAAACAACGTGAAACAAAAATGTTGAGAATAGCACCAATTAATCAGTGACCAGCAATCTGGTGTAAATCAAACACGGATAAATTGGAGAACGGGAAACCGCGGTTCTAATCCTGATTGCGTCGGATATGTGCTGTGATCTAAAAAGTCCAAAATCGATCTGTGGACTATGATCCATTCCAACCCGCATTAGGCCAGCGTGGAATGGTAAGACCTAAACCTTCAAGTTCTAAATTAAGAGATCTTGAAGAGGCGTATATCCAAAAATGGATGTAAATAAAAACGCTAATGAAGAATCAGTGAATCCGTTATATTCTTTAATACACTCCAGAGAAGTGCAATTATGCAAAAAAAAGTTCCTAACGATTTTTTTTCCAAAAATGTGTAAAGTTTGAAAATTAATTCTAAATAGGCATCTATTTACAAAAAAAATTATGGAACCACGGGAAGTAAACTATACGATGAAGCTAGTGAAAATCCTTCCCAAAATCGAATTTTTTACCCATCAATTATTTAGATACAGCGATTACTAATTCATTGATTAATGTTGGCCGTTTTGCGTTAACAGTCAAATTACTTTTAAAAAAAGTTTTATTAACTAATAGGTATAAATTATTCTACTGATTATCTTAATGTGCAAGTAACAGAAATATTGATTAAGTCGTTGAGCGGTTTAACGAAGCCATAAAATTCTCAATTGAAAACTCGGCACTATACTCACTCATCTACATAATAATGAATAAATACGATAAAATCAATATTTACACATTAAATTATGAATAAAAAATATACGTTACGATCCAATTAACACTCGCAAGATGTTA
This sequence comes from Rhagonycha lutea, assembly GCA_958510855.1. NCBI lineage: Eukaryota > Metazoa > Arthropoda > Insecta > Coleoptera > Cantharidae > Rhagonycha > Rhagonycha lutea. Next base: position 3,764,142 of record OY294042.1, read on the forward strand.
ATCGAATATTAATAAAATTAAAAATTATTTTACAAAGCTCATTAAAAGTCTAAGCTTATTAGGATAGCAATAAAATGTTTTTCTAAAGATAAAACTAAAAATATAAAATTTTATGGCAGTCTGCAAAACTCTGATAAGTTATAAAAATTTGGAAAAAATTAGCTGGTCTCAAGTGCTTTATTTGGTTTCTTCCAAAGAAATTTGGAGCAAATCATGAATAAATCTGGTGAAGCTGAATCAGCAAACCAACCTCTAGCAATAAGAAAGGTACTGAAAGATTAAAACGCAAGAAATTAAAAGTTGGAAAGAAACATTTTTTTGAATCTGTGAACACACGGTTTTAAGGTCCACTGAACGCCACCCCAAAACTACGTTGGCCACTGATAAACCAGGATTTTGCCCCCGAGATATAAAAATGAAGATAGCACATAAGAGAAGATTAAGAAAACGCTGGCACCTAGCCCACTCTCCAATCGACAAACCAAACTTAGATGAAGCCACGAAACAACTCAAAAAATTGCTAAATGACCACAAAAATTAGGGCATCAAAAATTTCCTTGAAAACCTTTCATCTACTGAAGCAACCGACTATTATTTATGGAAAGTCAAACGACTGATCAACCAATTAGAAAAATCAAAGAGGAATGGGCTCGGAAAGACGCGGAAAAGGTCAAAACTTTCGCACACCACTTCCTCAATATATTTCAACCTCCACAAGGGAGATTTCCCTTGAAGAACAATACCCCATACAACAGCTACTCGTAGCTCCAAACCAAATGGACCCACAAATAAAAAATTTCAAAATGATTTAAATGAAAAATGTAATCTTCAGACAAACAAAATCAAAAAGGCCCCTGGATATGAACTGATAACTAAAAGGATTCTACAAAACCTACCAGAAAATGGCTTCAAATTACCTAGAATCATATTCAACGCAATCCTTAGATATGGCCATTTCCCATCTCAGTGGAAGGTGGCGCAAGTGATCATGATCCAGAAACCAGAAAGGTATTCGGTTGAAAGTTGAAACGTCTTCTTACAGACCTATAAGTTGTAACGCAAATTGCTCTAATTTGGGCCACTTGCCCCGCTGATCTACGAATGGAAAGGTAGACAGGCCAGCTAAGGGATTACACCCCCGTCCAGTGCCAGAGCATGGGTCGCGCGGACGCGGTTCGTAGGTTCTTCCGTTGGCTCAGGCGATCAATTGGCAACTAACTAAGAAAAAAAACCTTTCGGGCGCCAGTCCTTTAAATAAAATACGGAAGTAAATAAGAGTTGATTTTATTTAAAAAACGAAGTTTAGATAAAGATGGGGTTGACAATATCTGATTCCAAAACTCCAATAGGAGACACAAAACACATAACAAATCAAGTGAAATCCAAGATACCCTGAGGGGATACCCTGGGACAATCAAATAAAAAATAAAAAACAGATGAGTTGCCATATGAAGACAACTCACAAAAATAATCCGCGCATCCAGGAGATTGCCCAACGCAGACATAAAACGTTGGTAAAATTGACTGCAAATAACACATTCGCAAGAGATATCATCAAGTAAAATTAAATACAGCAATTGCTTTCTAACTCACCCTTCCACCTCAATCCGTCCGATTCAACATCTCAATTCTTTTGGAACCTCTGGAATATTAATGGTTCATCGTTTAAACTGAGTTTCGGGTGTAAAGCTAAAAATAACAAAAACTGCACAATTAAACAAGAATCAATTCACCTGCGAACGGTATAGCATCTTAATGACGATGTAAATAATGAAGACAAGCAAATCTCTTAAATGCGCTTCCAAAAAAAAACTAATTAATGGTTTTCCAGCCATCCTACGTCGTTGGTGCTGTCCTAACCACTAGAGATGGAATAGTGGTATAGGCTCACGCTACCGTTGCGACAAAAATCCCACAATGTTGGAATGGAGCTCGCACGTCTTCCCAAAAAGTATGGATAAATCGTCAAAGGAGACGGCCAAAGTGACAAACTTATCACACCACTTCTTAATCAAAAATGCAAAACTGCGGTGAAGCTGGGGATAAACGAATGTTGATCAGTCCTGCCCTCTCCATTGATCTCATACAGGAATGGTGAACCCAAAAACGAAATCCCAACATCGTTAAAAATGGCTGACACAGATGGTTCGACGCAGGAATCAAGGTCATCACAGGTGGAAACAAGATAACCAAACTGCTGGCCCATATCCATACAAATAACCATATGGTTGGTGGATAAAAACAGCCAGATGGACAATCGGGCTACTGATCACCATGTGCACCCGCTCAGAAAACCATAATTATGATTGGAAACCAAAAATTGACGTCACAAAAAATTGACGTGGTAGTACGAAAAAAGCTAAAATTTATCAAAGTCAAACTTCCGCTCATGATAGAAAATAATGCAATCTTACCCACAAATGTAGCACAGAAGGTAAAATAAAAAAAGATCACTTCAATAAACTAACAATTTGTGGCTTTTAAAACATAAAATTGCACAAACGTAAAATGAAACTTGCACTTTTCATAAAGATAAGCGAAGAATGAAATTTTGATAAATTTTCGAAATTTAATACGATTGCGCGTGTTTGAAACACACACAGGGTGATGCATAGATTTCCGCCAAAATATAAAAATAGCATTTGAAATGCTACATTGTACTGCCCATTGTATCCAAAAGCTGTTTCTGAAGAGATTGAAACCTGTCCTAAAAGAGAGGAACTTAATCCCAGATGGGTATTTTTTTGTCAAAGTTGGTGAAGCTTATTCAGCCTTGGAACCCATCCAATCCGGTGTGCCTCAGGGCATCTTGTTTATGTATCTCCTGTTTACTGCAGATTTGCCGAACACCGAAAACACTGAAACGGCCACGTTTGGGGATGAAACGACCGTATGGGCATTAGATCAAGACCAAAAATTCGTGCATCCCAAATTCTTCAAGTCCACACAAACAAGTTAGGAGGTTGGCGGAAGAAATGGCCTATTAATGCCAACACCACTGTATGATGATATCCTCCCAGTACAAGAAACAGTAAAATACCTAGGATTTCATCTATTAAATCGGCGACGGCTTATGGGTCGCAACTCACCTTTGTCTATTGACAACAAATTATTATTATATAAGGCAATCTTGAAGCCCATTATGGACATACAGCATCCAGTTGTGGGGCAAGCGATTCCAACATTGCCAAGATCCAGCGCTTTCAATTCAAAGTGTTACGCAGTATTTTTAATGCACCCTGGTACATTCCTCACAGTGTTATTACTTATTAGTTCGGACTTACGAATCATAAGTGTTAGGGAAGAAATCACTAATGCGAGCAAAAATACACTCGCTGGGCTACAGATGGATATCTAATGGATATGTCCAAGCCTCCAAGCAATGAGGTTTGATACTACTTATCTCTTGTAAGGGAGGCATGCCAATGGGCAAGCTTCCACTATGTCATTTGCTTATTATTTCAAACAATGTTAAGCTACCACAGCTGCAATAGCCCAAGAGTTGGTATGATATAACAACAGTTTAACCCTCAATTACTAACCATATTTTCATAAATTTTATAGTCTACAATCTATATGTTAGTCTCACAAACTAATAAAATAAAAAGACTCAATTGACGTGTACACGCAGTGCGTAGGTCATTAATTTGCTTATTAATTCCCCGGGGCGGGGAAGGTTCGGGAACATGCATATAATAATATGTCGAATGGTTTCCGAGTGTGTTAGTCTGTGAGACGAATGAGTAGTGATCTAGGGTTAAAAAGATATTAATTTAGATTAAATTTGGGGGGCAGTACGAAAATTTTTTTTATTGAAACTATGGTAGTTGAGGCTGCAAAACCCAATTTAATTTTGTTAATCACTGGAAAACGGGGAAGTTTGAGCCCCTTCACTTGAAAGAAGCTTACTTGAAGGTTGAAGGTCACGCGACTGCAAGATCGAGATATTTAAGCCCACTGTACTCGAAAACCGGGATCTCCAAGCCCGCTTATTTGGAAAAAAATGTCCCTGAAGTCCACGAAATTCAAATATACCGGCATATTTAAGCTCAGGGAACTCTAAAACTGGGATTTTGTAAGTCCACAGACCTGCGTGTTATATTTTTAGGTTGGTAAATGAAATTTAAACAAACTTTATAGTGTGATGTGGTTTTGATTTAACAAAGGGTGTGCCAAAACTAGCACTCACCAATTTGCACCATTTTGTAAATAGCAAGGAGGGAATGTAGTTGATAACAGACTCTCAATTTACCTACGGCATTGCGAGGTCGTATTTTTACATTTACATTTTTTTACATTTAGAAATAAAAGAGTGATTGTAGAGTGTTGCGTTTTCTTTTTGTTAATTTGTTAATTTGAAAAGAAGAAAACTGGAAAAGTTTTTAAAACATTAAATTGGAAGAAATATAGAATTTTTGGTTGAATATTAAGGTCACGCGATAGCCGTGTGATAAATTTGTTTTGTATTTTCTTCGTGAAAGTCTTGATCAGAGGTTCAGATGTAAGCTAATAAGTAAGGCAATAAAGTAATTCAAGTCTTAAAAATATTAATAATTAAGATGTTTATAATACATCATCGCAATAAACAAATTCCATGTTATAAGAAACTAAGAGCGAGGCCGTAGGCCGAGTTATGTAACACAATTGTAAGCCGCCCGCCCAGTCAGTGTGTGAAAAAAGATAATTATTACTTGTGATAACAATAAAGTGAGTTTGGACAGAAAAATGCTAAAAGTAAATTGATTGATAAAGAGAAAAATAGTATCAATAAAGCAATATGAATTTGATGAGCTACTGACCAATTAATTGTAGAAGTAAGAGTAGCAGTAGTAATATTATTTTAGTGGTTTATCTCAAATAACATTAATTCTTTTAATCGTGTCGTTTGCTCGAAAGTAATTAATGATATTTTGTGGCGATTTTGAAGTCCTTGTCCTGTTATCCCCATCGGAGTGAGCACGTCTCGCCTCGCAAGTTCTATTAATTTATTTTGCCGGGTCTCCTCCGTTTGTGCCTAAATCCAATTAGGTAGAAGTCACAATACATTGTCAGATTCGTTCATCAATAAAATGACTTGCATCTTGTAAAACATATTTTCTGCATTTGCAATGAATTTTGTATTCTGTAAGGATGAATTGTAGTTTTGTCCCTCGTATAAACAATTTGTTTGTGTTGTTACAATTTTGATTATATTATTTACGCAAAAGTCTAAAAATATTACGTGATAATTTGGGGAGTTATAAATTTGCATTTTAAAATGACAATTATTGGATATGAAGGGTTAATAACAAAATTAAGTATAATTTTACGACATAATGAAATTCATCAATTTGTGGCGTCAAATGAACATTGAAAAAAAGCTGTTTAAAATTATTGCTTAAGAAATAACGACTATAAATGCCAATATGTAATGAGCAATTGAGGTTTTAAACAGTTATAAATCATTATCTTAATAGATCATAAAACACTGCTATGTGTTGGAATGTATATACCTACACTTAACTTTTAGTAATACTTAATACTCATCATTGTTTAAGTTTACTTCTATAGAAAGTAAGCGTTACAAATGATTATAACGCAGAAGTGATAAAATATCTTGTAAATAATAAAGATGATTTTGCTTTCACTTAGTTACAAGTTTACTGCATATACCAATTTACAACATCAAATGGATTCAACGTTAAAGATAATCAGGTTCGCTTCCCTGTCGCACCATAAGATAAGAAGATATCTTTATATATTATTAGTTCTTCTTCTTCAACGTAGTTTAAGCCGAAGGCTTGTTATTACCAACATCTGCGTCGTTTCCTTGGCAGTGTTAGTTCTGTGAGCAAATTTTACATCCATTAGGTAGCTTGCTAGACTTGCCTTCAGATGTGCCATGTATCCTGGTTTTTATGTTAATGGTGGCAATTCACTAATCCAGGGGACCACCGGCTTAACGTGCCTTCCGAAGCACGGAGACTAGTTATAAGAAAGTTTGACTCTCCCCCAGGTTTGAAGCCGGTAATTAAAATTATTTTCTTAATGTATTTAAAAATTAATTCAAAGACCTAAAAATTGCATTGATATTAAGAAGAGAAAATACTAAAACATAACAATTTTTCGTTACCTTCTGTACCACGTCTCTCGTACCTGTACCATGTAATTATAAATATTTACAACATGAATAAAATGAATCAAGTTGCAAAATTATTCTAGAAAATTAAACAAATATTTACAGTTTTTACAAATATTAATGTTTTGACTTTGTGCAACATTGCAGACATATCGTCTGATTTGATAAATTTGTTTAAGTATGCCAAATAAAATAATAAATAAGAATTTAATCTTAATGAGGGAAGTATGCGAAAAAGTAAATAATGACATTGAATGACGTAACACGTAAATCAAAGTACTCTTTCACTTATAGTTTATATACTTCATGCAACTATAATAATAATGGTAATCACGTGTAACTGTCACAAAACCGTTAATATTATTATGTCGTGTTAACTATTTTTTTTTAAGCAAAAACTATATCTATTATTTGTATCGTGCATAATCACAACAGGGAAACTTTTGCAAATTAAAACAAAATTTATGAATTAATAAGCTTCCAATGGGTTAAAAAAAACGGATTACAACCACATAAACGGCCCTAAGACACTACTTCATTAAAAGTTACATTAGAATATACCGCTGTTAAAACCGCGTATCAAAATTTCGATTAATCAAATTCAAATCCTTAAAAGTGGTCAAATTTTTCTGCTCAATTGGGTGCTGGGCAACATTAGAATTATACCCCTTTACGTAATCTCTGAACTAAAACGACTATTACCAAACAATTTACTAATTACTTTACATTGATTAAAGGTAATCACAGTAATAGAAACTTTTAAAAGCTTAGTTTTATCTCTTCTTGCATAATTCTTCTAATACTCCAAACACCGCTAAATAGATTTCAGATAGCACGTTTTTGTACAAAATAATATCACCAATTAAAAGTAACAAAGGGAAAAAAATATTAATATTTTCATAAATAATAATAACGAAATAGAGACGGTTGGAGCATAACAATCATGCGAGTTGACTCTGAACGCTAAAATACCCGGTTCGACTCCGAGTGAAGTAAGAACTTTATTCTGGCCGTCTCTCTGGTCCTCCAGGTTGGGGGTTCTACGTCGGGCTTGCTCCTCGTCGTAGGTAAAAAATGTAAAATGCAAAAATCCAAACGCCAATTCGTGATATTGGTAGTTTGGGGATCTGACAACGTTGAAGACGTTTCAAAAACCGACTAGTACGTGGGGACCTTTTAAGTTTTTACAAAAACTAGGAAAGAAAAGATTTTTTTTTTAATAAACTGTTTTATTGTTTTTCAAAATATTCGCCTTTAAGATTAATACACTTTTGCATACATGAAAACCAAGTTTCGAAAGATGGTATCTCAAAAACCAGGTTTCTGAAGACTTCAACTGCTTCTTGATGTGATGAAGATCTTTGTTCTCGCATTTTTTGTTTGATATTGGGGAACAAAAAGAAGTCGTTAGGCGATAAATCGGGTGAATACGGGCAATGAGTCATTAATTCGATGTTTTTCTCCTTCAAATAAGCAATTGTTTGACGTGCTGTGTGAGAGCTGGCATTGTCATGATGAAGAATGATGCGATGTTTTTTGTTGTTTTTCCTGATTTCCTCGATGACTTTTGGCAAACAAATTGTCGTATACCATTCAGCATTCACTGTTCTTTGGTCCTCCAAAGGAATGGTTGCGACATGTCCAGTGACACTGAAGAAGAAAGCGATCATTTTTTTGGAAGTGCTTCGTGAACGAACAACTTTTGTAGGATTCGGTTCGTCTTGAAACATCCACACTGTGGATTGCTGCTTGGTTTCCGGTTCATACGAATATATCCAAGTTTCGTCACCTGTGACGATGTTGTATACGGATTTTGATGTTCCTCGGTCAAATTTTTGAAGCATTTCCTTACACCAATTAACATGAGCCTTTTTTTGTGCTTCAGTCAAGTTATGCGGAATCCATCGACAACAGATCTTTTTTACCGCTAAATGTTCATGCAAAATCGAATGTATTACAGTCTTCGATATGCCAAAAGATGCCTCTATTTCACCATATGTCACATATCGATCTTCTACAATCATGTTTCGCACAGCATCAATGTTATCTAGAATAACAACAGATTTTGGTCGACCTTCACGAGATTCGTCACTGACAGACGCACGCCCACGACGAAATTCTGCAAACCAATTTATTATAGACTGTCTTTTCTGATAATGCTTCGTTATCAAAAGTGGAACCAAGCGATTCTATACATTGTTGTTGAGTTAGGCCTTTGCTAAAATCTTAAAAAATCATCCAACGAAAACCTTCACGTGAAATTTCCATTTTTCTCACAAAATTGTTTTTTAAACGCTCACTGTAAACAAACTACTTCGTCAATTTCTAACCCTTCACTGGTGTAACAATAATGACAGATTTCAATAGCGCCATCTAGTGGTCGTTTGTAAAAACTTAAAAGGTGGCCCTCGTATAATATGATAATTGTGCAAGAAAAATCTGTTTTTCACATTGTTTTCTAGTTAAAAATTTTATTACTATTCAGGGTAGTGACAATAGTTAGTATTTGCTCATCCCTTATTAAGGTCGACTAGCTTTTATCCTAAGCGTCAAGAGCTAGGATCTCATGAATTTTTGATTCGGGTATACTTTATGTGTGGCAGTTAATCATTATGAAAGAATAAGCGGGAACCCGAGGTTAACAAATTCTAAATCCAAAAACAGATAGAAGGCCACAACACACAAACATGAAATATTTACCAAATTAAATATTCGGAATGCTCTAAAGAGTACTAAAAATCAAAATATAAAATACTGAAGTGAACCTAACACAAAAATTTCGTACAAATTAATGAAGATGAAGAAAACAAACCCCATTTTTGGAGTATCGACCAAATCAAAGAAAAACGAGAATTATGCTAAAAGTCGAACCACTTGAAGGCAAGAGTCGAGAGAAAGATTGTCAAATTAATAACGGAGGTATCCATAACCCTTCTGCAGGGTATGGTGAGCCTTTTAACAAAGGCTTTTCATGGCAGATTACACCCGGGTGGTTTGCCATTGCCTACCGAAGGGAGACGGCCATAATATGATTCTTACTTCGCCCGGATTTCCGGAACCGGGTTCTCTGTATTAGCAGTCTATGCGCTTAATCACAATGCTAACGACCGTCTCAGAAATTCTAGGTAAAAAGATTTAAATCAACTCAATTTGGATTTACTATGTTATGTATTGAAATAAGATATGGGAGATTGCCAAAAAGGAGATCATCATCATAGGCTTTTCCATTCCTATCGGAATATTGCCACTTCTATTGAAGTCTTTACAATCCATTTCACGAGGTGAATTAATCCTCTTTTGCTACTCTTTTTACTACAACTTTTCACCACAGCGTGTGGATGTCCACCGGAAGGCCGGGCTAAGAAATTCTGTGAAGTCCGCGACTTGAACTCAGAATTTCCGCTCCGTAACTCAACCAGCGATCACATCACTCCACACCGTGCTTTAAAAAGGAGATCAATGAAGGAAAAAGAGTCAAAATTGGATATCAGAAGCTACAGATGGATGGAAAATCATATGTATGGGATAAGAATGCTGCTAGTTGGACGTGGTTGTGAACCCTACGCACCCAGCAAAAAACTAAATAAACCAGGTAAACCAGTACCATTACCTATGAAAGATGAGTCACGTATGATAACGTCGCAAGTAAATGGATATAAGTAAGGAAAATACAAACAGAGATAGTAAGAAGTAAATTGAAAAAAGAAGAAAAAGAAGATGGAGGAAGGTAATGAGATTTTGAGACTGGGTACCTGGAATATACGAACGTTGAAGATACAGAGCGAAAAGCCTGGTTGCGAAATTTCTAACCTGTGAAACCTGAAAAAATGAAGGAAGTGGCAAGTGAGCTTATGAGAAAAAACAAAGATTAAAATCTGTAAGTCATTGTAGGTCATCACATATGCAGCTGAGGTCATGTGCATTACGCGAAAGGAAGAAGAACAGCTAAGGGTTTTCGAGAGGAAAGTGCTGAGAATTATATTGGGCCCCAAGCATGTAAACGGTGAGTTAGGAAAAAATGAATTTTGAACTTCTTGAAGAGATGGTAGGCGAAGATGTCGTGAAATGTGTTGGGGCGCAGGGAGTAAAATGGTTGGGGCACGTATGGAGAGGTAACGAGGAAGGAGTGGCGAGAATGATAATGTTATGAAAACCCAATGAGAGACGAGCAAGAGGCAGACAGAGGATGCGATGGTGGGATGAAGTGACGAGTAATTTAGAGACTATGGGAGTAAGAGGATGGAAACAGGTAGCTACAGACAGAAGAGAATGGATGAATATAATTAATGCTGCAAAGAAACACAAAAGCCTGTGAACACAGTATACAATATGTAAATAATATAGATCTTCTTCTTCTTCTTTATCAGCCTTTTCCGTCCACTGCTGGACATTAGCCTCTCCATATTATGGAGGTTTGGTTTGGCCATAACTCACCACGCTGGCCAGACGGGTTGGTGAGTAGTCCGCAGATCGATTTTGGACTATATAGTTGTTTTACATCCGGTAGCAGCTTGCTAGGCTAGCATTCAGATGTGCCTGTAGCCCTGTTTTTTGTTAACGGTGGCAATTTGTCAACTCAGGGGGTACGCCGGCTTAACGTGCCCTCCGAAGCACGAAGACTTGGTCAGAAGAAAGTTTGACTCTCCCCGGGTTTGAATAATGTAGATACGAGGACTAATCCACTTCAAAAATGGATTTTGTAAGTTCCCTGGGAACCAGTGGTGTAGCTAGGGTAATTTGCGCCCGGGGACAAGACACAAAATCTGCGCCCCTTCTCGTATCGAGAGTCTGGAGTCTCACTGGGGCCGGAGTTTATTTAACTCATTTTTTCATTTTGGCGCCCCCTAAGCTGTGGCGCCCAGGGACATATGTACCCCCCTGCCCCCCCTAGCTACGCCTCTGCTGGGAACAGCAATATTTCAAAAGAAATGTAAAGCTATAAATAATAATAATAATAATAATAATGTTATGTATTGGCCAAACCGTTCTCCGTCCATCTAACTGCAACTCAAAAATGGAGGTTAGTTTCATTTTAACAATTTTAAATCGCCACAGATGTCTAAGAATACATAAATTATAAAAATGCACTCCAAAATAAATATGCGAAAAAATACGCTGCAAAGGAACAATGTAGTAAATCAAAATTACATTCTTCTTCATCTTCTTCTTCTTCTACAGATACCTACCCTCTCCATCAATTGATTGAGTTTTTATTACTCTGCTAGTCCCAGAGAAATTGGGTTGAAAGATTTCATCAATATTATGCTGTGCATTACAATTGTCAAATAATATCTCATCTGGACTAGCAGCTTTTATTCTGATATTATCTATCCTTCTTCCTGTTCTGCCAAATCGGTTATTACTTTATGGTCCTCACTTCTCACTCTTGTTGAGTCGTAGGAATTCCAAGTGAGCTTATATTTTGCAACTGTTCTTTTTCCTGACAATCAATTCTTCATATTTGACTGTTTTTGTTTCTCGACATATGAGCTGGTGTCTGCCTTTATACATCCTTTGCAAATCCATGATCCGTATAGTAAGAAATCGTCTGTCATCGATTTCTATCCAAATCTCGCTCTGGTATAGCGGTCATGATGTTCTTCTGTTCTTTCTTTCTTCGGATTTTCAAGTGATATCTGTTTTTAGACACTTTTTTGCATTTTTAAAATTCTAGTCTGAAATTCACCCCTATTTTGGGATTGCAGTTAGGTCCTTCCAAATAAAGTCGATTTGCCCGAAAGTTTTCCGAATAAATTAGGTTAAATATACTCGTATGGTGTATAATACTGCCTCGAACATGTCAACTTAAAAATGTAACGTTCTGTTGTAGATGTTGCGGGTTTTCCCCTTCCAACGAAGAACAACATAATTTTATGGAAATACATTACTTTGATAATATGCATGAACATTATTTTAAGGATTCCTGCACAACTCGGTTTAACCTGAAAACGAATAAAATTTGACTTCTCTGTGAGCTTGACAAACCTCTGACAGTTAATCTGGAGCTTTAGTTTGATTTGCATATGTTAATTCGTGGGGTATTACACTACTCCGCTTTTACTAATCGCTAGAACACTAAATTATACATTATTCTCATATATTTTGTTATACAACGGCATAACTTCTCCTTGTTTGGCTAATTGTTAAATCTATATTTCCTTTCATTTAAATTAACATTTGTAATAGAAGGTAATGAAGGAACACAATTTACATGAAATTAAATGCGTAATTTGTCTACACATGTCAATTTCATTAGTTTTATTATGGAACGTTTGTTTTCATTACCTTGTTTAAATAATTAATAAACCTTAACAATTCTAGCGCCAGTCTCGTTAATTGGTCTACTTTTGATGTTAATTTTTGGAATAAATCTATTTTCAAATTTAAATGTGAAATATAGCCACTAAGCAAGTTTTACCTCACCTCGACCATCCTTGATAGGTAGATGTGATTTGACCTAATTAATTTTATGTTTCTATTGCTATTGTAATAAACTAATAATCGTAATTATACGGTATGGACATCTGTACGAAGTTTTCACAAAACGTGTTCTTATATTTCATTCGTCTATAATACAATTGGAAATAAATCATGTATGCCTAAAGAGACGAAACAACTTTTCGAGTTGAGTGTACTACAACAAAATCTGTCTTGGCTATTAGATTGATGCTACTGGGCTTACCAACTTCGTGTGCCCGAGGCGTAAACCAGAAGTTAGTGATTTAAAACGTTATTAGTTTTTAAATTATTCAACATTCGTTAGCAATTTTAAATTTTTAATAACGCCTATTAATTTTAAATAATTTTTTCACAAACTCTTGGCATTAGCAAAAACATAAAAACTATCTGCAATGGCAAAAACTTCCTAAAATGTAAATGAATTTACCTTTCTAATATTTGCTGGACTCAAACAGCCCATCCACTTTTTTATGCAGGTTGTAACAGTAGTTTGGTTACTGCTTTGATAATATACTACAGGTACTACTACGCCACATCTTATTATCTAGTTTCTCTTTTTTTTTTAAGATAATATCAAGTATTAATTACACTTCGCCATACTATATTATTTATTTCGTAGAGGAGCACCATGTATTTTAGAAACTGTAAAATTTATCAATTATTTTTATTATTATCAAATTTTAATTTAAATAAAAATGTATTTTGATTCGACTAATTAGAAAATATCCAAGTCAAATTAGAATTATAATTAATTTTAAAAAATTACCCAAATGTAAAAAATATTATACAGCGTGACCCACAAGACCCCGGACAAACATGTTTTCCTCTTTTCGGGAAAATCACTGAATTTTACTGAAAAATAATCTAGTAATCCGATTCTAAGAACTATGGAGATCAGAAAAACAAAAGAGCAAACAAATCAAACAATAAGTTTGTGAGTGACAAGATGTCAAAAAGTCGCGCCGTAATTTTATCGTTATTTGAAGCTGGAAATCGTCAATGTGAAATAGTTCGAATTCTTAAAATTCCTCGACAAACCGTTTCCGACGCCATCAAACGATTCAAAGAACGTGGTAATATGGAAGACCGACCCGGAAGAGGAAAAAAATGTTCTGCCAACACTCGCCGGAATCGCAATATCATCAAACTTCGGATTCAAAGAAATCCGAGACTGTCGATGCGAAAAGTGGCTCGTGAAACCGGAATCGCGCGGGAGTCGGCTCGACTAATAGCTAAAAATGAACTTAAGAAGAAGCCTTATAAACTGCGAAAAGCCCAAATGCCAACTGATGAAAACAAGCGAGTACGACTTCAACGATGCCGTACTCTTTTACATCGCACCGCTGCTCAACAATGGGAAAATTTCGTTTTTACTGATGAAAAAATTTTTACTATTGAACAATTTCACAATCGTCAAAATGATAGGTATTGGTCAGAAAAAGCACCTGGACCTTTGGCCATCGTTGCTCATCGCCAATTCCCCAAGTCTGTCATGGTTTGGGGCGGTATTTGTGCTACCGGTAAAACACCTTTAGTTTTTGTGGAAGAAGGAGTAAAAATTAACAAGGAAATCTACCACCGGGATATTTTAGAGGCTGTAGTTCTTCCGTGGGCCCAACAGCACTTTGGTGACCAACATTGGACCTTTCAACAAGACTCTGCACCTGCCCATAAGGCGAAAACTACACAAGAGTGGTGCCGAATCAATCTTCCAGATTTTATCAGTTCCGCTGAGTGGCCTCCATACTCACCAGATCTCAACCCCATGGATTACGCCATATGGTCAATTTTAGAGGCCAGGGCCTGGGCAAAACCCCACAAAAGGTTGGAAACACTAAAACAATCTTTGCGTCAGCAATGGGACAAAATTTCCCTAGAAGAGGTACGAAAAACGGTCGAAAATTTCATTCGACGTTTAAAGCTCTGTATTATCCACGCAGAAGGAAGCCACTTTGAAATTTTTTAATTTATGATTTACATAAGGATGTTGTTAATTGTTATCCATTTTTAAATTTTTGAATTGTTGCGTTTAAATAAGTTTTTTTTTTAAAACGTTTGTCCGAGTTCTTGTGGGTCACGCTGTATTATCTAACTTGTATCGTAAAGTTGCTTTTTTTATAATGTGTAAATAAAATAAGAAAAAATCGAATAAAGAAATTTGATATGCATACTAAGTTGTCTACTAAACGTGTTTATGCTTGTTCGTTATTGTTGCGTTACTACATATCAAATTTATGCTTTACTATTTGATTAGTTAGGTAAATAATATAACCTGAGATAACAAATAGGATGAAATTGGCGAAAAATAATTTATTATTAAAATAACTTTCCACAATTATTATTATATCGACAACTGCATGTATTAGTTTCACCATACGAAAGAGATCAAGCCCGTACTTGTAATATCAGAGCAAAAACAACTTGAATGAAATTTAATACTTCATGAACTAACCATCGTGTAATTTTGATTAAACAATTATAATAAACTGAATAAATTATTAATCCATAAACAATTTCAATTATTTTGCAGTGTATAAATTACAATCACTTTAGTATATCTTTACAATGTATGTATTGTGCTATACTATAAAATATAATATGCTATTACCGTAAGTAACATAGTATGTATGGTACATAATAAGATATATCTAGGTTTCTTGCGATAGATATCAATATCATCAATAGATTTCCCATACGTCTTTTAAATAAACTTAAATTTTATTAAACAAAATCGCGGCGTGGTAGTTTCGATCATACAGGGTGTCCCCGTACTCACTTTACATAACTTAGGTGGTGATAGAGGACACTTTTCTAAGAACAATATTTAACAAAAATTTTTTTCTAAATTCAAACCCTCGAGAGCTAGGCCTATTTAAAGCATTTTTTTAAATTTCCACCTTCACATGGCCATAGCGCCGAAAATATTGATTTTGTGGTAAAAATGGTTTAGTACTTTTCTAAAGAGCGTGAAATAATCTACAAACTAGATTTAACCCTTTTATTATCTAAAATCAACGGCTTTTGAGTTATGAATTAAAGTAAGTTAAAAAATGTCGAAAAATTTGAGCTTTCTTTTTTTTTGTTTTTTTTCAAAACCCTGTATCTTTTAAACGAAAGATTTTACAACAAATCTGACGCCCCATTCCGGATATCAAATTTAACGGACTACAACTTTGGTCTAGTAAAAATTTTTGAAAAACCAATCCATTTCACAGAAAATCAGAAAATAACAAACAAGGCAGCTACAAAACATAAAATTTAATTCACAAAATTTTTATTTTTTTTGAAAAATTATTTTATTAATTAATTATAAATTATTACATTAATAAAGTAATTGTTGAAAATGACCATCCTCATTTTCAATACACAGTTGTGATTGTTTTAAAAGATGTTTGTCGAAACAAATCGAAAAAAGGCGATTTTTCGACACTTTTAATCGCAGAAATTCGAATTTTTGACACTTTTAACATTCACGGATTGACCAAAATTGGCCTCGTGATCGACCGGTCAATCCCTCGACCTTGTTGACCACCCCTGCTATAATGGATTTTTAAAAAACAGGAAATTTTATAAATAATACTATAAAGCATATTTTAAAACGAGCACGACTGTGTATTAAAAATGAGGGTGGTCATTTTCAACATTTACTTAAATAATCTAATAGTTTAAAATTAATTAATAAAATAATTTTTCAAAAAAAATAAAAATTTTGTGAATTAAATTTTATGTTTTGTAGCTGTTTCGTTTGTTATTTTCTGATTTTCTGTGAAATGGATTGGTTTCTCAAAAATTTTTACTAGACAAAAGTTGTAGTCCGTTAAATTTCCTATCCAGAATGGGGCGTCAGATTTTTTGTAAAATGTTTCGTTTAAAAGATACAGGGTCTTGAAAAAAACCAGAAAAAAAGAAAGCTCAAATTTTTCGACATTTTTTAACTTTCTTTAATTCATAACTCGAAAGCCGTTGATTTAAACAAGAAAAGGTTTGAATCTAGTTTGTAGACTATTTCACGCTCTTGAAAAAATCACGAAACCATTTTTACTGAAAAATCAATACTTTAGGGGCTATGGCCACGTGAAGGTGGAAATTAAAAAAAATGCTTTAAAGAGGCCTAACTTTCAAGGGTTTGAATTTAGAAAAAAATTTTTGTTAGAAATTGTTCTTAGAAAAGTGTCCTCTATCACCACCTAAGTTATGTAAAGTGAGTGCGGGGACACCCTGTATATTGATGTATCAATCAGTATAGATCCCCCATTCCAAATACACAAATATTTAAAAAATTAAGGGGTTAAAAGCTATAAATCAAATTATTCTAATATTAATCACAATTTAAAAAAAAAATCCAGTAAAAAATTTGTTGAGTAATTAAAGGGGTTTGAAAATTTAATGAGAGGGGGCATTGCATAAATATTAGAAAAATATGCGATTTATAAACAAATTTTTAATTTACAATTTGCAATTTAACTAATAATTCCAATTTACGTAAAAAAAAATTAATATGTTATATAGTTTTTATAGGTTATTTATACAAGAGTGGGTCCGTACTACTTAAAAATAAAACTGAGACCAATGAAACATGGTGCTCTGAAAGAATAAAATAAAAATAAATATCAGATATAATGTGTCAGGTCAAAAATACTGCTGTGAGCTAAACACAGTAGGTAGAGATATCTTGAATATATAAATTAAATGGCCGGTCAAAACCAGATCCTGGGGTAACACAAGTAGCATGTATGAAATGAGTTCTTCAAAATCAGTGGGCGTCCTTATGCTTTTAATAACTGCCTTCCATGTAAGATCGCATACTGATCACCGATAATTTTAAAATATTCAAATGTCATCGACTATCGGTATCACATCGGTGTATTAAAATTATTACGATTTTATTTTCTATTAAATTATTTCAAGTTTTTTTTGTAACTTAAATAATAAAGTTCTTAAGACTTAAGTTTTATTCTATTTTTAAATTTCCTTCCATCAAGTTTCATATTGAAGATGTAATTTTTTGTAGACAGTGTCCCGTGTCAGAGGAACATACATTGTAAACTTGACAACTCTTATAAACTTACTAAACGATGCAGTTAAATGACCCTTCCTCTTTTGTCAATATCCATTCAATTGTTAAAAATATATTTAAAATTACTAAGCTCTCCTTTAATCTTGTTTAATTAAAACCTACAGCCATACATCGTAAAAAAACAAATTTCATATGTGGTAAACCATGGGAACTATATCTTGATTTAAATTTAAACCATAGTTGGAAAAATATACAGTGGAACTTTTGTTAACTAGAACTTCTAAAACTCGAATTTTTCCCAAACTCGAATTTGTATTATGATGTACAGGTAGTTTGGTGTATTGATTACGGAGTGGAGCTATAGATCCAAAGATCATAGGTTCGATTCCTGATCGGTCCCAAAATTATCTGTGCCATAAAAAGGATATTTCCGCTATTTGAAAGTATACTCCGGTTATTATAATGTGTTTTCTCCCTAATTTATATTTTTGGTTCGACTCCAGTAAAAACAAGAACAAACCACCGAGGTTTAATCTGCCAATAGAGAGCATTTAAAATAGTATGCTATTATGTCCTTTCGTAGGACCAGATTTTCATCATAACTCGAATTTTTTTCTCATGCTAAAAATAATTTTTCCTGAGATGTTCCCTTCATAATATAGGTATCAAATAAAATTGAGAAGTATTAAAAAAATTTATGTGAATCCAATTTAAAAAGAAGTCAAAGCAAAATATAATTTTATATTATTTTCTATCAAAATTTTGAAACGTAATTATAAATCTCAAAATGTGTATGCAATTTTACCGTTATTAGTTTTAAATAAAATCAGTAAAATGCTAATGTATGTTTTTAATATATGATAGCTACTGTATAATTTATAAAATACAATACTTGAATTAATTATATAATATATTCAACATAACAAACTAATGTAGTCGGGTTAGTATTAAAAATTTTTTTTTTATAATCCTTTTTATAATAGTAATTTTATTTTTTATAAAATTAATTAACGGGCATTACAAATTTCGGCAAAAAACGTAACACCTGCAATAATGCAACAAAAAAAGTAAAAAATTTAGCATCGATTTCAATGGTTAATCCAATAATAAAGGTATTGTGGTGTACGGTGAATATAAACGAGCAAGCAAAAAAAAACAAAGTCGCTGAATGAAACATTATCGCTCAACTTTTTGTTCCATGTTAGCCAAGCGTTTCCTAGCCCAAAAAACAAGTTTAGTTTGTTTAATATTTATATTGTAGTCCTTATGAAAGGATATATAAGATAGAGGTTATAGATGTCCTTAGCAGGTAACAAACATCTTTAATTCATCAGGTGCGCTCAAATGCAGGTTCACTTTCATTGATATAGGATCAATGTCGATGTTTCTAGATGCACTGCATATGCAAAACACTATTTAAAATTTTTTTTAGAACAAACAGATAAATGTTTGTATAGATAGACAATTACTGTCAAGTAACCTAAACGGCTGGCGGTTGTTTCACTATTGTCGTTTGAAAGATGAGCTGCAGAAAGTAAAAATGACACCACACAATAGAAGCTGATTGACATGGATAATTTTCGGGGGAACTAAATTTGCTATTATAATTTCTATTTTAACCGTCTTTATTTGCTATACTGAAATTTATTTATCAATTTCGGCTTAAGTTTTTTTGACGCATGTTTAAAAAATCCATATTGACGCCAGAACAATACTTTACATAACAAATGACTGAAGGTGAAAAGCTACTGTGGTAAAACGTTAGATGAAATTAATTTAGAATAATCCTCTGTTAATTATTATTATGCTAAACTTGAAAAAAAAATTTTAATCTACCAGTAAAATCTGAGATAGGATTAAACCAGGGTAGGCAACCTTTTGTCTGCGGGTCAACTCCGGTTTCCAAAAGTCTAATTATTTTCAAAATATACTCCATACTGAAGCTATTTTCAAAAATTGTATTAATTATAACCTTTCCTACAAAAAAAACGATCAAAATTGAATCAAGAAACATCACACCAAAAAAAGAAGAAATTAGTAATTGAATTGTCGATGAAATTCTGATGTTTAAGACGATATAGAACTCGAGGTCAAAAGTTATACACATCCGAATAGCAAAATTTGAATGATTTTTTTATCCCATCTCCATAAAAATAGACGATCAAGAAGGTCCATATCTCTGGTCCACCCCAATCGAATTTTGGGATGAAATTTGAATCTCAATGAGTTTCAATTTTTTATTGAGCCTCAACCTTCGCCGAGATATTTCCGAAAACTTTGTAGGGGGTACCGCAGACATGCTTTTTTCAATGAAAGAAATTTTATTTCCCAATCGATTGAGATTCATTTGAGCTCCAATGAGCTTTCATTTTTATTTCATATTTTGAAACGGTGTGGGTAACTACAAGCTAAAGTTGTACTGGCCAAAATCAACTTTTATTCTATTTTATCACATTAAAATTGAGTCAAGTCTTTTCCTGGAACTTTCATTTCCATAATATTGGTTTTGTTGGATATTATTGAAATATTGCAAGATTTTGTGATCTCCGAGCAAGTTACGCGCCGTTATTACTTTACCTTCATTCTCCTTAATTTGAATAAAATTCAACTAAGATCATCAGATTATAAAAATTTTACTTCTAATTAAGTTAAATGATCATTTTTAAAAAAAGAATACTTTTGCATGGTCTCCCAAGATTCCTCAGCTGATCCGAAATAAAGACGAATTATTGTTGATGAATCTATAAAGCTTCGATTAAATTTCATAGAGTAATGATGCACAACGCACAGTTCGCAGCCCGCATTTTACTTTTCACCAAACTTACTTCTCATTGTCTGCAACTATTTCATTCTGTTGACGGTACATGTAATTTAGATTTAGGCGATTATATACTGCGGTGTATGGAATGTGGAGGGGTTACAAGTTACATTAGTTGAAGTTCACCACTTGTAGCGAGAACATCGAATTAAACTGTTAAAAAAGAAATCTAGTGAACAATTTTTTTGGCCATAAAATAGTAATTTTGGTCCAAATAAAAATTCCTTGGTTTACGAGCTCCGTATGAGAATATCATCTAATGAGATCTTTTTGCTTTTTATTTCAGATGAGTTATCATCCAAAATTGAAGTTGCCAAAAACATGTACCTACTAACCGTTACTCTTTAGTATATTTCAATAAAATAAAGAAATTTACTCTTTTCTCTACCATCGATTTCACCACAGCGTGTGGATGTACATTAGAAGGCCGGGCTAAGAAATTCTGTCAAGTCCGCAGTTTGAACCCAGAATTTCCGCTCTGTAACTTAACCAACGATCACATCACACTCCACTGCTGTGGCTTCTCTTTTACTGTTTGCTGGGCCCAAATTGGGCATCAAGCCTAAAAGATAAAAATTAAATTGAATGTCAAGAAGAATAAGAATTATATCATCTTTCTTTCCCGAATTTCATTGCGAATGATAGTTGGTCTATTGTAATCGTCTTTTCTCTTTAACACACTGCATGCCACGATATATTCGTTTATGGCATTTTTTACATGCTGTCATTCATATGTGTATGACGTGGCACGCAATGTGTTAAATAGCCCCATAAAAAGTAATCAAGAGATCTAGGTGGCAATTTGACCGTTCCTCTGTGACTAATCTGTTTGTTGGTAAAAACTTGGTTTAATTATTCACGAACGATCACTGCAAAGTGGGGTGGAGCTCTGTCTTGCTGATACATCATATAGTGTTGTTGGGCAGATCTGGATCTCCTTCATTTGGGAATAGCAGCGCAAGTACAGGGATTAATTCCTGGGTCGATGAATTGCCACATTGACAAAAACGACCTGGATCACAGGCACATCTGTAGGCCAGCCTAGCAAGCTACCTAGCGGATATAAAATAACTACACGCTCACTAAACCAATAGTGGCAAGTGAACTTAATATAGTAGTTGGTAATAATAGTGGTCTTAGGGGTGGATCCAAAGAATTATTATCAATACTATTAAAAATATAATATTATTATTATTGTATTCCCATAAAAACCCCTTGTGACCAATATCTAGCTACGGACCTGTACATCTTTGCAGTTTTCTTTGTATTCTTGCAGTTTTTCTACTAGAGAAAATCTTCCTAATTCTTTGCTAATTTCTTCATTGCGCACCTGGTTTACTTTTATTAACTACAGTTAAAATTCTAATATGTTAACGCTTAGTTAAGTCCTGATGAAAATTTGTACCTGTACATTTATTCTCCTGGAATAAATAAGAAGTATTAACTATCTCATATTATAAAAACATTAACCAAATATCAATATTAAAATTTGAGCGTGATTTAAAATGTATTGCGAAATTATTCAATTATTCCTTATATTGACTTATAAAGTAATATTGCATCTGAATCAATAATTTAAAAAATTGTATGGATCTAACAAAGAAAACTTTGAGTTGACCCCACTGAAAACGGATGCCCTACCCTAGTTTATATTATGAGTGAAATTGTAAATATAAAATCTATTTCTATATTAAAGTCAGGTGGTAATATTTTTTATTGTTGCGTTTAATTTATTGGGTAAATTATACATGACTTCACACAACAACACAATTAACGCTCCCCATAAAAAAGCAGTGCTAAAATTATATTAGGTAAGGACGTGTTTCTATATCAACGTACAAGTGAAATATGTAACATTAGTGTAATCTGATATATAGCCAAGTACCATAAATCACGAAATGAAACAATAGAGTTTTGACAATTTAAAATGCACACCCAAGATAAACATACCAATACACCACGTCTATAAAAATGCACAAATAGAAATAATTTTATTGGTGGACCCCCCCCCCCCGCACTCAAAGCACGTATGCCAATGCAAATTGAAAGATTAACTGAAAACAAGTAATTGCCAGGTTTGCATGGTTTCATTATTACAAAATGCATAATAGAAATCGCCAGTGAATTACATAATTATTACGGGTCTTTTTTATTTTCTATAATTACGCTGATTTTTTATCAACAACAGAAAACATTATTTTATTGTCGCAGGTGCAAACATTGACCGGTTAATCGATTTAATTTTATAGTACACCTATAGAAATCTACATACAACAATAATCTATTATTATTTTTTAAAGTAAATAATTGAAAGTTTTCTCAACATTCGATGAAATGGTTAATAATTAAGATACAGTAAAAAGTATATACGTGCCATATACATAAAATCGTATACGCATATTATATCAATAATTTAAATTTGTTGCATAAATTGGCGCAGTCGATTCTCACCCATAAAATTACTATAACGGAAAATCAATTTTAAATATATACCAGCACCCTCATGTTTATAAAAGATACTGTTTCTAATTTTTACTTTTATAAAGAAGGTAGTTTTCTAAGACTAACCATTTTAGCAATTCAAGTTACTTTCAACCCCTATACGGGTGACACTCACACTTGTGCATCGCAGGTGGAGAGATACAGGTAGTTTACAAGTGTTTAGATTTCACTTTTTCGGTTCCTAACCTCTTGCAACCCAACCATGTCATAATTTTATTTTTTTTCTCTTCATTAATTCTATATTAGTCGGGAGTTAAATGTTATTACGTAGATATTATAAGCGGTGCTAAGTAGTAGTGGTTTGCTTAGGGTGGGCATTGACACCCACAAATTACAGTCTGAGCTCGCAGTTCATCAAACATAAACAGGTTCTGTAAATGCAAATTGCGGACGGGTGTAACATTTGCATTATGCTCAGGCACAATAGTTGAATATCTCCCGCAATTGTCTTACTTAAAATGCGAATTCTCATCTCATTTTATATTCAAATTGTTTATAGGTTTATTTTAAATGTGCATCTCAAAACACTCCACAAAATAATGGGAGTATTGAATGCATTTCACGGTGGATTATGTAATTTCAACGAGATAACAGCTTTCAGGAACTTCTTCCAATTCCATTCCGTAAAATCAATTAATTAAATTGTTTGGTTGTCCAAAAATATGTTTTTCCCATGGACCGTTTTAACAAACTTTGGAATATTGTCATTATTCGAATGATTTGTTTAACTCCAGGAAAGTCATCCATACATAGTCGTATTTAATCCATAATGTCTATCACTACTTCGAAAACAACGAAAAAAATTTAAACCCTGCCATCATTACCCCACTTGCCCCAAATTCAAATTCAGCAATCATCAGACTAATCATCAGCTTCGACCGCGAAACAGGAAGCATTTAATAAACACTAACATGAATTGCGTTTAAATCAATGTGTAAGTAAGTATTGATTTCTATCTTAAAGAAGCCAATAAAAATGGCATATTAATATGAAAAATGGACTGGTCAATATACTACATATAATACGAAAATTCTTTTTGCTTATTAAATTGTTTGGAAAATGTATATTTATAACTTTATAAATATTTTCGCATAAAATTTGGCATTGTTATTGAAAGTCTGTATGTAAATGATTGTATCAAAATGTAAAAGCAAAAAATGGAATAATTTAAAAATGTACTTGGATATATCGGAAACAAGTAGGGGATTGATTTATTTAAGGTTTTACATATATTTTAATAGTGGACAAACCGACAGTTTCACCCTGTTTCAATATTTCATTCAAATTACGCACAGATGACCATCTACAATGTTATAAAATGTAAATGTGACCAATCTAGCGCTGATAACCCTTACGAAGTTCCATTTCGAGATGCTTCATTTACCTTCTATCCCCTTAATGGATTTCAGATAACCGCAAAAAGAAATTATTTTTGGTAAGGAACAATAAACATGTATAGTGACCGAGGAGATATTTATGAGGTAGAATAGGCGGTTTGAGAGCTTCTCGGGGCGAAGAGCTTTACTGTTTAATTGATTTATCAGGTGGAAACTACCAGTTCTTCTCGGTTATATTTCGCGACCTATCTGATGAGATTGACTACTTTAAGCGTAGGGGTGAGTTATAGTTATGGTTATGGAGGACATAACAAACATTTCCTAGATTACTTTATTATAGGACCACGGACTGAAAACACACTACCTCGCCCGTATATAAGATGATAGCCCATAATCGCCCCTGTTGACAGTTGTTTCATGTTACACAAGTTGATTTAAGCTATGTAGTACTTCGGCCCTTCTCAATTATTGCGATAGCCAGTTCACTCCTCTTTATGTTCCTTTGTTTCTCTTACTAATAAACATAAATTGCAATATCTCACATTATCCAAACATTACATTATTTCTTGTTTGAGATAAAGATACGAAAAATGTATCCAAAAAAAAAAAATTCGCGCAATATACTTAAGGATAAATTTTGGTTCGACATTTCAGCTCAGATTTTCCGCTCAGTAACTCAACCAGAGATCACATCACGCCTGGTGGAGTTAGTTAAAATTCTTAAATTTACTGCTCATCCCGAAACTGAACTTTTATTAAATGAAGTCCGAGACTCAAACCCAAAAAACATTGAATCTAACACGACAAATAATAGTCGATCAAACACGTTATAGAGATGAAATTCATCAGAAAAATATTTGGAATTACCAAACTGGACAAAATTGAATGGTTTGCAATGTCAGATGAACAGGAAGAAAAAGTTGTGGACGACCCAAAAATATATGGTTAGATTGCCATAATTAAAGAAAATAGAACTGAGAAGACTTTCAAGAAGTTTACGTTTATTTAATTCTCTCTCTCTCTTCAGTCCATAACCCTTCGTCAGGGTGTGGTGGTATCAATGTTGAGTTTGTTTGACTATTTGTCGCCAGGTCTCTCTGTTTTGTGCCGTTGTAATTGATTCATGTAGTCCGCATCCTATTAGAGTTTTTGTGCGGTCGATCCAGCGCGTTGGTGATCTACCTCTTGGTCGACGTCCTTCTATTTTGCCTTCCACAATTATCTTCTCCATGGCGTCGGTTTTTCTCGCAATATGTCCAAGATATGTCAAATAGTGTTGGTTGATTATTTGGGGTAGCTTAGTTGTTATCTTCAGCTCTTCTATTATGGATACATTTGTTCGGCGCGCCGTCCAAGGTATGCGGAGTAATCTTCTATAGCACCACATTTCAAAAGCGGCTATTCTTTTTTCGTCTGCAGCCTTAATTGTCCATGTTTCAGATGCATACATTGCTATGGGGAAGATCAAGGATCGCACTATTTTTAGTTTGGTGTTAACTGTTATGGATCTATCTGTCCATATTTTTTTGAGCTTTGTCAGCGATGTTCTGGCTATCGCCAATCGTCTTCTTATTTCTTGCTCACATCCGCCCGTATTGTCTATCCTTGATCCCAGATATTGGAAGCTATTGACTACTTCAAAATCAGCCACTGTTTGTATATGTGGTAGGTTGTTGTTTGCCCTGTCTATTATCATAATTTTTGCTTTATTTCTATTTATTTCTAGACCATAAAGTCTACTCTCTTCTATAAACCGTGTCATGATTGTCCGCATTTCCTCTTCTTCGGTCGTAAGTATTACTGTGTCATCTGCATATTGTAAGTTGGTGATTCTTTTTCCCCCTATTGAGACACCGCCATCCCAGTCCTCCAATACTCTTCTCATTATGTGTTCCGTGTAGATGTTAAACAGTATAGGAGACAATATGCACCCCTGTCTGACTCCAGTCTTTATTTTAAAAGGTTTTGATCTAGATTCGCATACGTTTACATATGCCTGATTAGTATTGTACAGCTCCTTGATCAGTCTAATAAGGTGCATGGGTGTCCCCATTTCTTCCATTATTTTCCACAGCTTTCTCCACCTCACCTTGTCAAATGCTTTGCTGTAGTCTACGAAACATATAAAGACTTTCACCTGAAACTCTCTTGCTTTTTCAATGATTTGTCTGACATTTAGTATCTGCTCTCGGGTGCCTGTTCCCGGCATAAATCCGGATTGTTCTTCAGCTATCTGTGGTATGAGAAAGGCGTTTATTCTGCTAGCCAGTATGTGCAGCATAACTTTGCTGGCATGAGAGATGAGTGATATTGTTCTATAATTATTGCATAGGGTAGTTGATCCTTTTTTGTGTATGGGGATCATGATAGACGAAGTCCATTGTTTCGGCCATTTTCCATTTTTCCATATACATCTGCATATTTTTGTCAGTATATCGATACCTATTTCACCCATTGCCTTTATTATCTCTGCCGTGATATCATCCGGGCCAGGTGCTTCTTCGTTTCTAAGTTTGTCGATGGCCTTTTTTACTTCACTTCTTAGGATTGTTGGTTCAAGGTCGTAGTGTCTTCTCTCATCTTCTTCATCATCCGGTGTTTCATCCTCTTCGTTATACAGCTTTCGAGCAGTACTCTTGCCAGACTTCGGCTATTTCTTTTATGTTTGTTGTTATTTCTCCATGTTTGTCTCTTATTATTTGAGCTTTTGGTTTGAATTCCCGGAATAGGTATCTGACTTTCTTATATAGGTCTCTGGTGTTATTTTGTACTGCATGTTGTTCTACTTCTTCACAGATTCGTTTTATGTGTTGGTTCTTATCTTTTCTTGACTGTCTTTTAATATTCCTGTTAATTTGCCGGATTTTTATTGCTTTATCTCTTGGATCCATGTCGGTTATCCGAACAATTCTTCTTTCTTCTACCATTTGTAGCGTCTGATCCGTCATCCAATGTTTCTTTTTCTCTCTTACGATCGATTTCGAGCATTCCCGGGCTGCCTCTTTTATCCATTTCTCCGTATTGTTCCAGAGTTTGTTACAGTCGTCTATCTCCTCAGGTTGTTTTTTGATGGACAAATTGTGTTGAAAATCCCATGGGTTGGATATACACATTCTTTTTGTTTTCCTCTCTATTTTAATCTTGCGCAGTTTTATAGTAAAATCTCCGGTTAGCAATCGATGGTCAGATCCACATTCCGCACCTGGTTTGGTTTTCACGTTTTTAAAGGAGCTTCTCCATCTTTTATTAATTAGGATAATATAGTCAATCTGGTTTTTTGTGTTTCCATCAGGAGAGATCCATGTGGAAAGGCGTCTTGTATGGTGTTTAAAGATCGTATTCATTATTGTTAGGTTATTTCCAGTTGCAAACTGTATAAGCCTCTCGCCTCTTTCATTTCTTTCTCCACTCCCATATTTACCAATTGTGTCGCGAATATGGTTGTCCATTTCAGTCGATCCAACTTTAGCGTTGAAGTCCCCCAACACGATGACAATATCTTTATTGCTGATTGTGGCTATCAGTTCTTCCAGCATCCCATATATCTCCTCGACTTCCTCATCTGTCGCATTTGTTGTAGGGAAGTATACCTGTATTAGGTGCAGTTTCATAGGTGTAGCATTCAGCATTAGTGTCATGATTCTTCCGTTTATTGGTTTGTAGCTTTCTACGTATTCTTTCAGTTGTTTCTCAATGAGTATTGCTACACCTTGTACCGACTATCTTCCGCGCTGGAAAAGTATATACAGTGTTTGTCAGTTTCGAAATGCCCATTTCCTCTCCAATGGGTCTCTGATACGCCACATATCCTGACCCCAACTCTTTCTATCTCTCTTTCCAGTATGTGTAGTTTTCCGGTTTGCATCAGTCCTCTTGCATTCCAGGTACCAATCCGCCATTTGTTGTTAAGTTTTATTTTCGATCCAGTCGCCAATTTTCCATGCGCGGCCTGGTATTCCACCGTCGCGTGGCTGGTATCCAATTTCACACCAGTTGGCCCGAACCCATTCTGGCGCCGGGCGCTAGCCGGATCGCATGGCAAACTATTATCCTTATATTTGTTCATCATCATCATTGATACGTTCATGGGAAAATAATCAGGTGGTTTCCCCTTGCCTGCCTGATTCTATGCCGTTGACCTTTGATTATAGGTTCATCCGCCTTTAGGACAAAAGAGTGTCCTGTTTTCATCATATCTGGTTACGCTCACTTAGTTTAGCCTGCAGGTCAATGCAGTTTCCAGGGTGTGGCACGTGGAGCCATAAGTGAGCGCTGGGAGACCCTATGAGGACCAGTCATGAATGTCCACCTCCTGTCTGATACATTTGGTGTGACCGACACGATGAAAGGTGCTACCTCTATAGCGTTACCCCGTACACCCCACCCCATTATTTAATTATTACCTTCATATTATTTTGAAAAAACATTTAATTATATTGTAACCATTTTTTGACCTGTAAAAATATAGTCGAGATTCGTATCACTCTCTGACTCAACCAGCAAACACACCAAACCACTGCTGAATTTAGTTATTAAAACCAAACAAATTTTATTGTTTTCACATACAAAACTATCCGAAGATATTCAATAGCCGCCTTCCCTTAAGTTCATCAAGTTCCTACAATTATTATAATAAGCTGAAGTCAAGGGTCAAGGTTTCGAGAACGCCCTGGTATTTAGATTGTTTACCTAATCGGTGCTTTTATCAAATTACCGTAATTTATGTTTCTCGCTTTATTTTAATGAAGTGTATAACTTTTTGAAAGTCGAAAAAATTAGGGCTGGTATGCAAATGCTCTTTCTTCACATTTGGTAAAAAAATGCGATTTTTTATCATCCAGTTTTCATTGAGTATTTTATTGTTATTTATATTTATAGTTCTTATTACCATACTACGAATGCAAATTTTTCGACGTCCTTATATAGCTATAATAACAAAAATACCAATAAGTCAGAGACCTTTTCTTTATAAAGAAATTCCTTGGTTATAACTTAAAAAACTAAAAGTTTTTTGGTTGCTCGGCCTTTCGGCCTCGCGTAGTACTAACCTCTTTAACTATTACGATTTCATCGGTAACGAATTTAACCCAATTTCTTATCAAAATAAAAATTTCCAAAACAATGCAATTCATTTGATTTATACTAAAATGAAATTTTGATAGTAACTTTTGGAATCGGAAAAGATATTTGGCGACCAAAAAAAATTTAGTATGATTTACGTATTTTAGATAACATTTTTTAACAGCGTGGTTATCTAATTCCGTTCTTACTATTTTATGATAATACTATTATGAAGTTGTAAATTTAAGATAAAATTTTATCGCTATTGAAAAGTTAATTTGTATGTGGTTTATGTTATTATCAAGTCATATCAACATTCATAGAAGCTTGTTATAACTTGTTGAGTCTCAAATCATTATTACGCAGTGCACACCGTTCCTTAACCGTAGCGCCGCCGCGTTCATTTTATATGATGACCCGAGGAAGAGTTAGTTGCACTCTCAAACAATAACATAATATATTTGCGCATAATTTGGTACATCATTAGTATTCTTATGCTCATATTTTATTTAAAAGTTAACCATCGTTTTATATTTTAAAACTCTTTAATTATCCGCCTTACGAATACAAAAACATCGTTTACCTTTACATGTATGTGTAAGTTACATTTGTTGATTTTAATGCCTCCATTTGGAACATTATTTATAACCTATAATTGATTTTATTATACGATAAACACGTACGTTAAAATCACGACACCTAATAAATGAAATCCAGATTAAAAATTTTAGGTATAGGTACCTTAATTCGGATATACCAGTTCAATTTATGTCTTCTATTTAAACTAATAATTACTTAATATTTATTAATTATAATATACCATTACTTGAGACGCCCAGTGTGATTAATTTCTTAAGCTATCCATCATTTTCGGACGCCTTGTCAAAACGGATGCGAAGTGCTAGTGAACTGATGCAGAGTTGAGTACATTCACTAATGATAGCAAATAAGTTTGAAAGACTACTAGAAGGTCCTTCATTGTTCGACTCGAAAATTTTGTTTGGGATGAATATATTAGATATTTATTGTAAGGGAAAACCAGGTTCCAAGGAAGATTTTTGGTGGAAAAAAGAGAATGACGGATTGCGAAGAAGAAAAGGAATTTGTGATCAAAATACAGCGACAGTTTCCTCAAAAGGATGGGAAAGTGAGATCAATGGAACCAGAAGACGTGGAAAACTAATATCAGAATGGAGAGGGAACCAGAATAATATAATTATTTTGGGGTTCCCAAAATCGTGTCGATAAGAAAGTACCTATGATTTGTAAATGGTCACAATGTGCAAATCACAGCCAAATGTAATTGTCGATCTTCTAAACAAAATGAGGTGTAGAAAGATTGAATAATGGGTATAAGCCAAATCAGTTTATAAGGATGCTATAAAGTATCAAATAGGTAAATCAACTTCTCATTATTGCATCATGCCCCTAGTAGCACACGCTGTCCTGCAGCGTCCTATGGACATCCATTTCTAGTCCATGGACGTACGTATCTAAAATGGATCTTTAACGGACGTTCAGGACGTTGTGTGCTACTAGGGTGGCTAAATAATAGCTCTTCTTTAAATTTTAAACTTATTGGAAGCAAAAATCAATTTCTCTCTATAGTCGGTTTGGAACGTCTTGCGACGTTGTCCGATGGCCTACTACCAACCTCGTCAAATTGGCCTTTGGTTTGTTAGCATTTTACATTTTTTACCTACGACGAGGAGCAAGTCCGACGAAGAACCCCCAACTAGTTGGAAAGCCCGTCCACGGACCGGTAGCTACCCTATGGATCTCTTCTTTTAGCGGAATTGATTAAATAAATAGCGTTTCCTAACGCTAACCTAAGTTTAACCTGTGGATTTCTATTTTATCGGGCTTCATTTAAAAGAATAGTTTCCCAATACTGACAATTTTAATTGCTCGCGTTCAAACGTTCTCACGTTCAAAAATGATGATAATTTAATACATTAATTTATTGAAAATGTAAAATGTAAAAGTCGAATAATTAATTTTCTGGATGGATAAATCATCGGATTAACGGATATAAAGTTGATATAGGTCAAACTTACTTGGTGTGCAACTTGATCCCAGTGGAGGTGATTTTAAGTTGGTAAAAAGTTTCCAGCAGTCTGGCGTAAATCAAACACGGATAGACTATAAAGCGGAAAACCGCGGTTCTAATCCTGATTAAGTCGGATATGTGCTGTGATCTAAAAAGTCCAAAATCGATCTGTGGACTATGGGGAAG
Organism: Rhagonycha lutea; assembly: GCA_958510855.1. Classification (NCBI taxonomy): domain Eukaryota; kingdom Metazoa; phylum Arthropoda; class Insecta; order Coleoptera; family Cantharidae; genus Rhagonycha; species Rhagonycha lutea. The sequence goes on from OY294042.1 coordinate 3,795,690, forward strand.
GTAAAGAGAAACCACCCCATTAACATTTCCCTAGTAGTCTTCCTGACTTAGCCAGGAAGATCGCCTACGTCTAAAGAAGATATGGCACTAAGAAGAAGAAGAAGAAGAAGAAGAAGAAGAAAACGTTTCACCTATTAGGTTGCCGGACAGTTTAATACAGGTGATTCAGCGTCATGGCTGTCAAAGCTGACTTAGTGTGCAACTCGATCCCATGGGAGGTGATTTTAGTTTTGTGGGGGTGGATCAGCATTCTGGTTTTATCTATACAGCTGGAAAGCTCATCCACGGACGGGCAGCTCGCTAAAGTTTTAAACCCGATTGGTGTGCAACTCGTTCCAGGGGAGGTGGTTTTAAGTTGGTACGATCAACGACAACATCCAATCAAAGTGCGTTGCGTGTCCTAAAAATATGATACGCTGGAGTAGATATAGCGTGCTCTCCGTTTATTATTGTGTATATTATGTTATGTTTTTTTTTTGCTTTGTGTTGTATTTTTGTTTTGCGTTGGTTTTGTTTTTGTGTTTTGTTTTGTGTTTGCTTCACTTTGCTTTCCTTATTCCTTTACTTTGCTTTATTTCGCTTAGCTTTGCTTTTGGGTTTTGTTTTGCTTTTTGATTATTGTTTTGTTTGATCTACGCGTGTCCTAAAAAAATGGTCAACCTCAGAAGGATGAATAGCGTGCTTTTTTTCTGCACAGATAAATTTTAGAGTGATCAGGATTCGAACCTATGATCTTTAATCTATAGCTTCACTCCCTAACTACTACACCAAACTCCCTGTGTAAATTTACAGGTTTTGAAGGGGGGAAATTTGAAAGGGGAACCAAGATTTTCAAGTGGTGCGAGATCTCATTTTGCCCCCCACCCCTCCGTGGAGTAAAACGTAAAAAGAAACAATATTTGTTTGAAAGGGTGTATGTAAACAAATTAAGAAAGAAAAATTAACTACAAAGCCACTTTCCTCGCTTTTGCGATTGCAAATTTCAAAAACAAACAAATTATTCATTTTTTCGAAATATTTTGTCATTTTGGCGCCCCTCTTAGGATGGCGCCCGGTGCGACCGCACCGGTCGCACCGCCTTAGAGCCGCCACTAGTTAATGCACTACATAATTCTTCAAATGTTAAATGAGCATTGCCTATTATTCCTTATTCGTTTTAAATCAAATTTCGTGCTCATGGTCCATGCTTCCCATATACCCCCAAAGTTGGAAAATAAGGGGGTATGGTTGATTTAGAATGTAAGAATTTATATAAAACAAGTAATTAATTGTTAGCACCAACAAAATTACCACCATTAGCTTGGTATATACCGGGTGACCGACCATATACTCGATCATAGGAATATAACATGGGAAATTGATCTTTTTTAATTCCTGCTTCCCATTATAACGGATAAGAATAAAAAAGGTATTAATATGTATAAATAGCTTTTTTCACTTTTAAAGATGCTAGCACTTTGTATTCATCCCTTAATAATGATTGTCTTAATTAAAGATTAAGTTGAAATTTCAGTAATCTAAGATAATATCAATATTTTTAGCCTTAGTGGTGAAGTGATGTGACCGCTGGTTGAGTTATTGGGGACTGTAAAATTGGGGACTGTACCGAATTTCTTAGCTCGGCCTTCTAGTGGACATCGACACGCTGTTGGTGATGCCGGAGGTAGTGCAAGAGGCCTAAAATATCTCCTCCACCACAACCCATATAACTTCTCATCGTGGAACGGGGTACAATATAGACCTAGAGTCTAAAAGAACTACACCCAGTGGCGGATGTGGCACTTGAGAGGCCCCAGCCGCAATTCAATTTTGAGGCCCCCCTTCTCAATATTTTCACTACCCCTACACCCTACAGTACGCATTCTACTCGCACGTTTTTTGCTCTGGTATACCTACACTATGCAGGTGGTCCAAGAAAAACTAAATAATGAGGCCCCTTGATTTATGAAGCCCCAGGCGCGCTCCTCGTAGGCCTGTTTGGAAATCCAGCAGTGACCACATCCGTTGAACCTTTTACCAGTTTAATATCAATTTTAACCAAGTGTTCATTGAAATACAAATGTCTAATTTTCCATATTAACACATTTGTCCTTAAAATTTGTCTAAGTGCGCTTTGCGGCGTTTTCTTGATTTGAAGGTTGAAAATTCTACTTTTCTTTCATCTTTCCATTGAGTATACCTTGAAAATTAATAATAATATTAATTTCATTAAGGGGGAATTTAACTACAAAAGAATTCGTTTTAAAATTAATATGTTATATTTACGGCACATATAAATTTGGGAGCGATCGGGATTGGAATCTATCACATTTAAATCTATAGCTTCACTCCCTAACCACTACACCAAACTACCTGTACATGTTGTATCTGTTTATAATGTATCTATATTATTTTAAATGTACTATACAGTGAAATCTGCTTCCTGTTGCTCAAATTGTCGGAACCTGCTAAAACTTTAGGCAAGTTGAACCGATTTTTGTCGAATTTTAGGTGGCTAAACTGGTTTTACGCGCATGAATGGATTAACGCGATTACCACTGAAATACTGAACCGATTTTCACGAAAAGAAATAACTATTAAAAATAAAAAGAAGTATAATTGCAGTTTATTATTATTAATACAAAGTTTCATTTCCTTGACATTTTCAATGTTTAGTGATGATTCGTGTAAACAATTGGCTTTGTTATTTGTGTATTATTTCGTAGTCATTATTGATTTACCCTGTAGATATGTTATATTTTGTTACTGATTCATTGTTCCCGTGATGGTAATTTACACAATCGTCGAAGTATTTCCAATTTTCGAAGTGAGTTATGCCCACATGTTATTAATATAAAGATGAAACAAACTTAATTTTAACCCAAATATTAATTCGAAAAAATTGTAAGTTACGCAACTAAAGATATTTTGAGAGAGTTTATATAACCTCTTCCTCCTTTTAGTGTCCTGATACCATAGCGTCTATAATGTAGGTTAGGAACTCACCACCTATTTTATATTGCAATCAATAAAATGAAATAATCAAAAAATTTATAAAAATGCGGAAAATAGAGTCAGTTTTATTTGCTGATAGTGTAAGTTGACCTACTCATGTATTAAAGTAATAAAGCAATTAATACGTTCAATTAATTAACTGTTTAGGTTATTCACAAAAGGAGTCAAGTGCATGTTTTCAATTAAAGTTAATTTTTTTAAATTAGTTTGGTGTAATAGAAGTGCATGCATAGCAGGAATTGGAAGCTTGCCAATTTTGCAGTAGGTAATACACTTCGGAAAATTTATAGGATCCTTTGTGTCTTATGTAGGTTAGTAAAAACACTAGAAATGACTTTAATAATTGCAGTAACGTAATAGGTTTCTAAAATATTACATTGGTGACCTCCATTTTGGCAGAATATCCAAATCAATTTCGAACAATGAAGTTGGTTTGTCCGAACCAGTTATTTATTGCTTTGTTTTTATATTATCAATATTAAGGAAAACCGTATATTAATTTTGTATAGACACGGTAAACAATAAATAAAAATAAAACTATAAACTATAAAAACCGTTAAGCATAATTTTACATCAAAGTTTATCTTTCGATCTATAAGTGATTTTAAGAAAACCAGTTTTGTGTATAAGCAAGTAAATCTAAACAACCCTGGTATTAGCAAAAGGTGATTCATAATGTAAGAATGTCCGGACCATAGATTTTTGAAAACCGTAGACTGCTCAAAATCGATAAATCATAAGTGCAGCAATTTAAAAAGCACATTAAAAGTTTTGGGCAAAAAATATCTTAATTTCGGACATGAAATAATTGGATGCCCAGTTTGGCGACATAACATTGAGATTTGAGAGGCTGCAATTATTCATTCGTTCATCTTCCTTGTCTAATGGTGACGAATTTATGGTGATATTTCAGGTAGAGGAACGTGGAAGAAAGGCAGAAAAAAGCTTGGTAAATTGCTTATTATCATTTATATTTTTTTTAATTTAGCACCACTTCTTCTTTATACATGAAATTTGAACTTATCAGGTATAAAGGTTGCAAAGGATACAACAACAACAACTTGTTCACGTTTATTATAAGTCGAATTGCACCACCCAGAATTTGTCCCTTTTTCTTTAACGTCCGACAATGTTTAACATGGACAATACAATTTAAAATCACGGTAGTTGCGGTAGTCATTTTCAATGAATAGAAAAGAAATTGTGTCTGTCGAGAGTTTTGCTACAATAAACTATCCACATTTTTTTAGTTCTGTATTAGTCATCTCCGTGAGTCAATATATTTAAAGCAACAATTTCAATCGGTTAGCATAAGTTTAAATTAAATTAAATAATTAAATATGAATAATCACGATCGCCTAACCAATTAATTGCGTGAAGATCCTAATTTTCAAAATTGTTTTTCTGTTTCAAAATTTGTTATCTTTGAAGTTTAAATTCTTGTCACCACGCAGGACCCTAAAAAGTGGTGAAGTGGCGACTTTTTATTTTTTGCAAATTACATATTTTCACTTTTGGAATTCCTAATTTGATGATCTAGCTGTAAAAGTTAGGAATTATGATGAAAATACCACTAATGTGTTTGGAATTTCGTAACAACTTTATTATATGGATTGCGTTCGCGCTAACATGTGCTTTTGTAGATGCACAAATTATAGTGTACTCATAAGAAAAGAATGCATATTTAAACTAAAAACGCAAAGTCAACAGAATTTCATATCGATCGTGGACATTTGCGTGATTCAAGATACTAGTAAAAAAATCATTACATTCCTCGTCACCCGGTTCAGACTAATCAATAAATGTTTTGCTTTGTTCCAATGCATTCCACAAATATCTTCTTTCATTTAAGACCAATTTCTGGTTTTTTTTTTGGATAAAAATATATTTTGGAAAATCACTTTTTAACACTTCTTATGACAATTAATTATTGTACCCTACCCTAATTTTAGTCCATCAACAGACACATTCTTGGGTTACGAGTTACGACCTTCCATCAGTAAAAATTGTTCAGGAAATTATTATTATTACAACTGCGTTATCAAAAATAAAGTTAAAATGCAAATTTTTTTTACCAATCGAAATTTATTGACATAATGACATAAGATTATGCGACTGGAATGACCCTTTCTTTCTTCTGTTATCTATCATCAGCAATTCTATGGTATAAATATTTACATTACGTTTGAGATTTATTTATCTCTAATTTATTCAAAAATCTGCTTGTTATAATAATAATCTTTTTCGTATTTGATGTTATATGTACGAATCTCTTTAAACTGGAGGTTAATATTTTTAATTAAAAAAAATTTCCTCGCCAATTACTTCAGACCCAGCAGAGTGGCATGGAGTAGTAAAACTTAGAATTCTATCAAATTAGAATGAAATTTAATTTTGGTTTAGTTTTTTATTTATGTTGGGCATGAAATCTGAAAACGGCTATTAACCGTTCTCTTTAATCAATGCTAAGGTTAAGATGCTTTGTTTTGAGGACCAAAGCCCGAAATATAATTCGAAGAAACGGCCAAACCTGGAATTGTGCAAATACTAATGTCCAGGAAAGAAATACTTTTGTGCTTTTAATACGTTAGCCGCCACGTGCATTTAATTTAATGCACACCAACATTAAGAACAATGGTTTATTTTTAAGCGTGGCAGGCAACGTGTTAAACATGAGCATGTTGCATTTGCACAATTCTAGATTTGGTTGTTTACATGCGGCTAAAGTCTGAAGACGAAGTGTATTCGGACCCATCCCAACACAAGGATAAACTTTGGGAAATGTTGTACTTATGTTAATTAAGTTTCTTGCTATAGATAGCTGATAAAGCTATCAAATCAAAGAATTTTTTCTTTGAAAAAAACTTTCCCCAAGAAACTGGGAATCTACGTAGCATAAGGATTAACTTGATTAATGAATAATAATTAATTAGGAAAAATAATTAGTGATTAACGCCACGATCGGAAAAGTTGCAATAATAGGTGTTTGGGACCCATAACAACGTACCAATTTGAAACCGCACTTATTTTGATATACGGCGAAAGTCTCGCCTTTCTTCTACGCTACCGTCAGGTCGCACATTTTTTTATCTTCGCCAAAATTGTTTAAATGCAATAGAATTTAATAGACTTGTACGCAGGATTTTCTTTGGGGGTGTTTTTCCTAAATTATTCATAGAAAATTATGTACATGGCGAATCTTTTTTTCAAATTTTAACATCACACGGTCTAAAAAGTTTGATAAGATTTTCCGTAGAAAAAAAATGATTTCGTTAAACAAATTTTTTGTTGGTACAAGATTTCTCTCCTATGAAATAATAATAAGACAATAAAAGTGTAAAAATAACAAATTATTTTAGTTTCCCCAAAATGATATTCTGGTTACGCCACTGTTCTGACCATGTCCACACCAGATAGTGTTTCACGCAAGATGTAATTTTAATAGAAAACACAGGTTTATAATTAAAAATTTAATTAAATGTTTTATTGATTTATAAAGGATGGACGCATGTGGACTGCACCGATGGTCAGAAATAAATCCTTTTCTTTTGGGTTTCGACCGAGGGTCACATGTAGATTGCAAAGATATAAATAGTTAAGACTCGGAAAAGGTTTTCATTGATTTAACGATAATGGATCCAAACAGGATTTAGTTATCTTGTCAAAACTGACTCTTCCGCGCCTCCGCTTCGCTCCGCTCCAGGCGCTCTAGAGCCGTTTTGACAACACTTTACCAATTAAACATATCTCCTAAGGCCGTCCAACTCGGCAAAGTGTGCTATTGGGAAGGGTATGGATCTTTCTTTGTTTACATTACACTTTTAAAATCATCTAGCAATGAAAAACAGAAAATGACAATATAATCTGGATTAAATATTTACATACCTCTGTAGTAAATTAAATACCTTCCTGCTTTAATGGAATAAAAAAATATTGCTTACTGACCATAGGTGCAGTCCAAAATTGCCCTAAAGTATACAGTATAAAGTTATGCATGGAAAAGCATCGGGTAAATCTGGCCTCCATGGCTTTACAGGCACATACGCTCTTTTTTGTTGAAATTTTCCATGATCGTTTACATAAATGTGGCTGAATTTTGTTGATACAGCGCTCAATTTCTTTCTTGAAGGCGTGGATGGTCGTGGATTTGTTGGTATAAACCTTAAACATCAAGAAAACCCCAAAGAAAAAAATTTAACGGCGTTAAATGGGATGATCTGGGCGGCCAATTCTGATCACCAAAATGGGAAATTACACGACCAGGAAATGACTCATGCGGTAATTGAATTGTATAGTATGTGGCACCGTCTTGTTGAAACCAAATGTTGTCCACATCCATATCTTACAATTTAGGCACAAAAAACCTGACCAGTCGCATTTTCGAAGATGAATGGTCCGATGATGCCTTCAACCCAAAATCCGCACCAAACAGTGACACGAATGCATTTGTTTCTCAACAATCACTCGTCGATTTTCTGAATCCTAATGCGACAAACCTTAATTATTTTAAAAATATTGTTCGGCAATGGAAGTGCGTTGTTTTTGTCCTTTTATTTATTGGCAACATTTTACCCCCCAAATCGCACAAAATTCAAATATTGTATGAATTTTGGGACACCCTTTATAAGATGGACAAAAACCTATTGTATTACAAGAGCTTTTCGATTCCAGTCGGAATATTGCTACTTCAATTGAAGTCTTTACAATCCATTTCACGAGGTGGATTAATCCTCTTTTGCTACTCTTTTTACTACAACTTTTCACCACAGCGTGTGGATGTCCACTGGAAGGCCGGGCTAAGAAATTCTGCAAAGTCCACGACTTGAACCCAGAATTTCCGCTCCGTAACTCAACCAGCGATCACATCACTCCACACCGTGGTCATACAAAAACATATTAATATATCAAAATTCTAAAATAATTTCAGGGGGTTGCTTGAACACCTAAAACACAGCCCCATCCCTCTGCGACGGACTTGGAATTTAATTTATAAATTTGATGTATGATAATAATAACATAATATTATATTTGAAAGACTTAAAATTTTGCACATTTTATTTTAAAATAAACTGAAATTTTACGATGCTTGACCATTGACTTATAACAATAACTTGACTAATAAATTACTCACATGCATCGTAAAAGCAAACTTTTTTCATATTTTGCTTATTGCGGGTATTAATATTTTTAACTATTTAACAAAAAATTAACTGTGGTATGTTAAAATATTAAAATTTAGTTGTAAGCTGTAAAAAACTATTCTATTATATATAAGTCGATAATGATTATTTATTGATTTTATGAATGCGATTTTCAGAAATCCGTGTTTTTTTTTTATTCTAGGATTTTAATTTATTTTTAATAATACCTTAGCCATTGACACCAACAGCGAGTAATTAGGGTAACAATCCTATTAATTTGTAATATATTATACGATTTATGGAAACGAATTAGTACTTCCGTGACGTGCGTACGGTATAATAAATAATTAACATTAAGGGTACACGTTAACATAAAAAGCCATCAAAATGCATTTACAGTAAGCAAAATATGAATCACTATAAATTACATTTCTGTGAAAATGCTACATAATTAGCAAAAACTTGATAGGTTATTCTATTTAAAGAAAAGTTTGTTTAAATTTTTGTTACGACCGCTCAAAATGTACGCTTATTAATTAGCTAATGATTCGGTTTGACTGCACCAGTTGAATTTTTATTTGCTTAGAATTAAAGTTATTAAATTATTAGTATTATAATTTTTAAATGAAATAAAGAATATTCATTCACTGATTGCGTAGCTAATCAATACTCGATTTATTATTTTATTTGAAAGCATTTGTATACTTAATTACCTACCCCCTATAGCAGCAACAGCTTATTATTAAACAGTAAAAGTGTCACAAAGAATAATGAACAAAATGACTATATTACTTAGTTAGCCTTAATAAAACCCACACTAGCAATCACAAATACAACCCTTAATTAGGGTAATTTGCTTATGACAAATTGACTATTTGCTATTTTAACTAACTAAACATAAAATAGAAAAAAAAACTCTATTTAGTTGTCCCTTTCCAGACACATCTGACAATTCAATAATGAATTACTTATTAGACTTTTTGTATGTGCAATGACAATTTAACTAACCCTGTCAGTTGTAAAGTCGAATATTGTGAATTTATAAAATCATTAAGAAAATATTTCGATTTAAAAAAAAATGTGTTTCCAAGTTTTGTTGCGTAAGGTAGATTGCAATTTGATAGCAGAAAATCTTCTCAATTTTAATGAGGGGTCATTTAAATTGATCCCGAGAGTTTTCAAGTTACAATAGGGATGATGGGCTTTGGCTATACCGCGTACATTATATCGATCTTAGATTACCATTTTCTATAAGAGATTTGATCAAAAAAAACATATCTATAGAAGTAATCCATTTATTGTTTGGAAATTCGAAGACAAACTCGGTCCTCCATATTTCAAAAATAATCTTGTTTGAAATGCCATAAAAACCTTATATTTTGAGTTGTCTTGATAAATTGGTTTCTATAGCAAAGGCTAATTAAATTTTGAAAAATATTGTTACCTAAACCTGTTTTTTGATATTGAAAACATTGTACTATGTAGGTTGTATTGTAATAGTATGACAATTATTTTGAAGCTATTGCTCGGGGCTGGTAGCCTATTAGGTATATACTACCCTATATAATATATTTGTTCACATTTACAAAGGGATTTTTAAGACGTCTGAAGTTTCTGATAGGGTATGAAGTTCTGAAGAAAGAATATACAATAGAATCTTGTAATTCTAACTTCTAGCAGTAAAATATATGCTCCTGAGGCAAAACACAATAATAACTTGTTTGTAGCGAAAGATAAGTCAATGCCGTAAATCACGAACGCAAGTAGCGCATATTTGCTATCATCGTATTATCTGCAGCGACCGGAGCGAGAGCTCCGGTGACAGCTTTCCCGGGGGAGCCCCTGTCCCTCCTGCTGCATAATCTGGGTAATCCTCCTTGATACAAAATCCGATCACCCAGTTTTTTAAGTCACTGCTCGTAAATTGTATTACCTAAATAATCAGAATGAGCTCGACTTTCGAATATTCTATATCAGATCAGGAGAGTATTAGAATAATTAGAAGATTAACTTGAAGTTTTGTTCAATTTTGTTATGTTTTTTAGTTAACAACCGTGGGGTAAAACTTAATATAATTATCATCGGTAAGTGAATTTGAATTTTGGGGGAATTTCATAATACGGACGACGTATCGAAAAATGTGATGTTGCTGTAATTATAAATAATTAATGAACTCTTAGTTATATTGTCATTTGCGATATCTATATCATTAACTCCGCCCTTTAACTCATTGTGTGTTAAGTTAGGGGTACATTATAGATTGTTATTTTTTTGCCCGGCACTTTAAATCACCGGAAAACATTGTTAGTATCGGGAAAATTTCGATAGCCTCCCCTTGATTATAATTTTTGCCGACACTTTTTGTATTAATTGCACAATTAAAAAGCCAGTTAAGATAATTACAGGCAATTTAATTAAAAAATTATTTGAAACGTAATAATCGATACAATGAAACACCCCCTAACTAACGAATCGTTTCAATTCAAAGCACTCCGGGGTCTAGTGGTATAGAAAGAATGTAAATAATGAAAGTGGTCGCACTACACGTATGATTGAATGACTATTCCCTGCCCTGGGGACATATTCCGCTTGTCACATTTCTTTCTTATGAAGACCAAACTGAAGCAAATAAATGTGACCACTTGACACCCCAATGCGGGAACAATAAGAGATGTGCTTGCTCCCTACAATCCCCGAACTACTCTTATCTCCCATCGAGGCACCACCAAGTTTATGGTACTTTCTATAGCATCGCAATTCTATTCACGATAAAAAATAATGCGATTATTCTCTTCACTCAACTTAAACAGATGTAAATTACTTTTACTTTTTGAGCGTAACATTTTTTGTCAAAAAGAAGTCTTGGCTTTTATCTTGCTTTTAATAACCTTAGCCGTAATTTAGATAAATCCCTATTTTTATGCCCGGCGATTATTTTATTTTATGCTTCGTATCACAAAAACTATTCAAAGCAATTTTACATTATTTTACAATTTAACGTGGAATCCGAACCACGGCACAAATCAATTTGGGATCGGAAGGAATTCGAGCGATGGACCCTTTAATCACCCTAGTACTTGTACAAGTATGTTTGTTGATGTTTAACATATAACGTAGTCGTTGATTGCGCTTTTAAAAGGTGAAATTTTAATTGGTACAAGGACATCCTGTCCATCCCCATCGAGCGTCAAGTGGTTGCAAATCTGTAACGAAATGAGGGTTATGAACTACGGCGAGGGTGATGTTACGATCCCAAAGAAACTTCTACTTTTACAACTTTTAAGGGTTTATGTCTTTTATAATGCTACGTATTAGACTTTAAAATGTTCATTTTACTGCATTATTTTATAAACATAGCTCCACGACTATTAAACAAAGAGTTTAAAAATGTCATATATTTTTATGGTTATTGAACGGCAAATCCAATTTTTGGGGCTATTTAAGACGTTTGAAAGCTTCTGTAAGAATATGTAAACTGACATTTATGGTCTACCAAAACTTCAACTTTATGGGATATATCCGATAAGAGTTTTAATGTTTATTTCGAAAATTACAAGCGAGATCTATAATTCACCTGCGTTTTTTTAAATTGTTAGGTTAGAAAATAATAAGGGCGATGACTTCGCCATCAGTGTCTTTGTATTATCCCAGTTGGGTTGCTACCTGAGTGCAGGTGGTATATTATCCTGACGAAAAGCCCAACAGGTTTCATCACCGAACTATATGCAAAGTGATATTACGACACTGCATCATTAATAATACAATGTAAACATACTGTCACCAGTCATTAGCAGTTTGTTAACAAAGGTGGCTTAGTATTTCGATAATCATTACTCACTTCTGGCACAGATTTAAATATCAGTAAATATAATTTTGTTTTTAGAGGGAGCGTGTGAGTGCTCTTTCACATGAATTCACAGAGTCTAATTAGGTATTGGAGATTGATCTGAAAATTTTCTAGTGTCAATATGCACAGTAATCCGAAAGGCTAAACGTTGGGGAACAATTTCCAATTAACTCTTTCTCATAATCTCCGTCTTGCCACTAATTATAAGATGCAAAAAGGGCTTAAATTGGCTTATGCAGACAGCTAACCCCCAATTAATGAATGGCCTGGCGTGCAGTAACGGTTTCGCGATTCTATGAAGATTGAGTGTCAAAACTTAGATGAACAGTTACTTACCCACAATAACTTACTTGTCTCCCTAACAATTAAGACTTTTCTTAATCTTCTCTTTTACGTTTGATCTACTTTTTGGACTGTCTGTCACCTTCATAACCACCGCACAATCATATTAATCACGGTTGGCACACTCTAATTAACGAATCGCTATAACTAAGGATATCGATCTTTAACAGCCATTGATCGTTCAGGTACGAAATTGAATTCACTTGTATCTAAAGCACTTTTAATTTCTTATCTTAATTAACAATTATTCAGCCTCAAGCAGTTTAACAGGCACGAAATCAGCATTTAGCTTCACTGAATCAAAATCTTTGTTTTTCGTTAAAAAAAAAAATCTTTAGTTCCAAGTTATTGTAAACAATGCGCTAACATAGTCATTTAAAATTCTTTTCACCCTTTCACTAATGCAAGTCCCCTCTTGCACTTGCACTCTAAATCAGCATGCAAATAGCCCGCTTAGAATTGACATTGTCCCTCAGTGTCCATCACAAACAAAGCTGACCATTAGTGCTCAGCGCAATATTCATTCTTCGAGGACAAGTATTTTGTAGACAATGTAGCTTAGTGCGTCAATTACGTGTAGTGCCCAAAAGACTTAAACTCAAAATGTGTTGTTTTTATGGGATAGCTTAAAACGCATTTATTTGCGTATGGCTGCTGCTAACTTTACGCCGTTATGGCAACAACATAACACGTGCTTGCTTTTTGGATGGCCTCTTTTACAAAACACATCCTTTGACTTGCAAATGAGTTTAAAACTTATCAATGATAGTGTTTGTGTAACAATCCCAAGTAACACATAATGGAATATAGACGTATAAAATTCGTCTAGACCAAACGGTAAAACCGACTGTAATACGTATACTGTATACGTATACGTATTTTTGGTCATATACGTATATTATCCTTAATAATGCTACGCATATAAACCGTATACCGTATACGTATTTTTTGTCATGACGTATCCCAATATACAGGGTGTCCCCGCACTCACTTTACATAACTTAGGTGGTGATAGAGGGCACTTTTCTAAGAACAATATTTAACAAAAATTTTTTTCTAAATTCAAACCCTCGAGAGTTAGGCCTCTTTGAAGCATTTTTTTTAATTTCCACCTTCACGTGGCCATAGCCCCGAAAATATTAATTTTTCAGTAAAAATGGTTTAATACTTTTTTAAAGAGCTTGAAATAATCTACAAACTAGATTCAAACCTTTTATTGTCTAAAATCAACGCCTTTCGAGTTATGAATTAAAGTAAGTTAAAAAATGTCGAAAAATTTGAGCTTTCTTTTTTTTTTGTTTTTTTCAAAACCCTGTATCTTTTAAACGAAACATTTTATGAAAAATCTGACGCCCCATTCCGGATAGGAAATTTAACGGACTACAACTTTTGTTTAGTAAAAATTTTTGAAAAACCAATCCATTTCACATAAAATCAGAAAGTAACAAACAAAGGCAGCTACAAAACATAAAATTAAATTCTTAAAATTTTTATTTTTCTTGAAAAATTATTTTATTAATTAATTTTAAATTATTAAATTAATAAAGTAATTGTTGAAAATGACCACCTTCATTATCAATACACAGTCGTGATTGTTTTAAAAGATGTTTGTCGAAAAAAATCGAAAAAAATCGATTTTTCGACACTTTTAATCGCAGAAATTCGAATTTTTGACACTTTTCAAACTCACCGATTGACCAAAATCATCCTCGTGATTGACCGGTCAATACCTCGACCTTGTTGACCACTCCTGCTATAATGGCTCTTAACAAAAAAGGAAATTTTGTAAATAATACTATAAAGCATATTTTAAAACGAGCACGACTGTGTATTGAAAATGAGGGTGGTCATTTTCAACATTTACTTAAATAATCTAATAGTTTAAAATCAATTAATAAAATAATTTTTCAAAAAAAATAAAAATTTTGTGAATTTAATTTTTTGTTTTGTAGCTGCCTTGTTTATTTTATTCTGATTTTCTGTGAAATGGATTGGTTTCTCAAAAATTTTTACTAGACAAAAGTTGTAGTCCGTTAAATTTCCTATCCGGAATGGGGCGTCAGATTTTTTGTAAAATGTTTCGTTTAAAAGTTACAGGGTTTTGAAAAAAACCAAAAAAAAGAAAAGCTCAAATTTTTCGACATTTTTTAGCTTACTTTAATTCATAACTCGAAAGCCGTTAATTTTTGACAATAAAAGATGTAAACCTAGTTTGTAGATTATTTCACGCTCTTTTAAAAAGCACTAAACCATTTTTACTAAAAAATCATTATTTTCGGAGCTATGGCCACGTGAAGGTGGAAATTAAAAAAAATGCTTCAAAGAGGCCTAACTCTCAAGGGTTTGAATTTGGAAAAAAATTTTTGTTAAATATTGTTCTTAGAAAAGTGCCATCTATCACCACCTAAGTTATGTAAAGTGAGTGCGGGGACACCCTGTATAGACGTATATTGTGTACATATCTTCTTCAGCCTACTCTAATCCACTCCTGGACCATAAGCCTCTCCAGTAATGGAGGTTTCGGCCATAACTCACCACGCTGGACAGACGGGTTGGGGTTTGTGAGTAGTCCGCATATTGATTTTTGGACTATAGTTGTTTTACATCCAGTAGCAGCTTGCTAGGCTAACCTTTAGATGTGCCAGTTTTTTGTTAACGGTGGCAATTCGTCAACTTAGGGGGACCGCCGGCCGGCTTAACGTGCTCCCCATATATTATATACATAAATATTTCACTAGGGTCAAGTGGGGTAAATATGAAACAAAATGTAAAACTTTCTATTTTTAAGGTATTAAAATGGATAAATTAAAATTTTTAGCATCACTATCTGATGTAGTTTTACGCCAGCTTGTTAATTATGTATGCTTTTTTAAAATTAAATGCTGAGTAAGTATTAAAAAAATAAAAAAACAGTGTTTCACTTTTAACCTCGATTATGGGAAAAAATGAAACAGTTACGGGAAAATGTGAAACAGGTCTGTTACTCCCACGCTATCAGTAGTATTGAAATGTTTGGGACAAAAATGAAAAAAGCGGAAAAAACTGCATAGAAAATATACGCTGCAAGCCCTCATTTTTTATATTTCCGCACAAAATAATATAAAACACAAAACAATGTAATGAAAATTATAACAAAGCTGAAATTAGGTAAAAAATACTTTACTCTACATTTGTAAAAATAATCAACCATTCAAAAACTATGAAAAAAATTTGAAGCCAATCAACATAAGATTATTATTTACAAAAAAAAACCCCAAAAAAAAACAAATAGATACGTGTTATTTAAATAAAAATTTGAAATATTATGACAAACATAACGGGAAAAAATGAAACAATTTAATGGTTAGTTACATCTCAATCACTGGCACGAACTTTGAAAATAAACTTTTTATATTAACTTATTTTGCCTTATTTTTCACTTTTTTTATAATTTCGTACCATTTTTAAATATGAACTAAAATTACTTTTAATGATATAACAATAATTTATTATTGTACACTCTTAGAAAATGACAAGTTAAGAAAAAAATCCGAAAGTATATTTATATTTTGGAACAACATTGTAGAAGGTCAAAAAATTATGAATCTGATTCTTGCACATTTTTCCGCCCCCGGAATATTGTTAAATTATTAAAAAAAAGAACGTCAATTTGTAATAATTATGAAAGAAATTCCGAAATGTATGCAATTCTTGGAGAACATTTTAATAATTATTACACATCTTCTATAAAGTTTCCACCCTGCTACGATGACCGGAACACTGCAAATAGTTGGGATTATTAATTTGCCTATATTATGACTGCGTTTTCCCTGGAAAAGCTGCTCCGCTCGAGAAACTTAACAAGAACCTCTAAAATCAAAATATATAAAACCGTGGTGAGGCCTGTTGTGATGTACGGCTCCGAAACCTGGACAATGACCAAAGCAAATGAAGAACGACTCAGACGCTTTGAGAGAAAAGTTCTAAGGAGGATATTTGGCCCTAAATATGATCCCGTAGACGACCAATACAAGATAAGAACAAATAGAGAACTAAAAGAACTATATGCCGATCCAGATTTAGTACAGGAAATAAAGGCTCAACGACTACGATGGGCTGGACACATACAGAGACAACCTGAAAGTAGATTAATCAGATTGGCATGGGAGAGGGCTCCAGGTGGTAAGAGACCCGTTGGACGACCAAGAACAAGATGGAGAGATAACATCAGGTCGGATCTGGAGATAATGGGAATAGAATACAACCAGGCACTGAACCTAATGACAAATAGAGAGGTATGGAAGGCAATTGTAAAGTCAGCCAAGACCCACCCGGGGTTGTAGAGCTACAAAAGAAGAAGATATTATGACTGCATAAACAATTATTTACATACTTTTACAATTTTTTTCAACAGGATATATGTATACCAAAATGAAATTGATAAGCTACCATTTGCAATGTTCCGGTCATTGTAGCATGGTGCAAAACTTTATTAAATATGTGTAATAATTATTAAAATGTTCTCAAAGGTTTGCATAAATATCTGAATTTTTTTCAAAAAGTTATTGCATATTCACGCTTCTTGTTAATTTAATAATGTTCCCGGGGGCGGAAAGGGGTGCAAAATCGGATTTATTATTTTTTTACCTCCTCCAATGTTGCCTCAAAATTGGAAAACTTTCGGAATTTTTTCATACCCATTTTTCGACAATGACTGGCCTATAAACTTAAGACTATTCAATGTATAAAATGCAAGTCAAACTAATTAGAATGTGCTATTGCAAGCAAGATAATGTACTTACCTACCTAGTAGTATTCTAGTATTTATTGGATTTCTATGCAATTTCTATCAAACGTAGGCGTAGATATATCACGATATGAATCAAAACATGCAAGTTAAGGATTACTATGCTACCAAATTTTATATTGAAGTACAGAAAGTGGTTTATATTTTCCCTGATTGCTGTTTCATATTTTCCCAAAAGTTTAATTTAATATTATAAAAAAGCACTTTATTAAAAAAATAAAACAAGTAAGGCATTCTCATCTTTCATCTATTTTCTGTGTGCAAAATTAAGATAAATCCAAAATTTCAATTTATATTGCAGTAATAGAGAAAGTTGTACAACAAGAAATGAAATTAATTTTACATATTTTTAGATCGTTTACGAAAAGGCGTTATCTACAGTACTCCTAGGAAGATATAATATTTCAAATTTTTATATAATTGAAAATAAACTTTACAGAATATGATAGCGCTTTCGATTTTGTAATTAAGTCATATTGTTTATTAATTACATGCCTGTTTCACTTTTTCCCTTCTTTTTAGGTGTTTCATTTTTACCCCACTTGACCCTACGTATATTATCCTTACATATTGTTTTTAGTTCAAAATAACTTCTCGTCTCAATGTTGATCAGTTTAAGGGATGCATTAGAGTAAACTTGTGTACAAGTAAATTATAATAGAACAACCCTCCCACCGAATTAACCAACAAACTCAAATCTTACTACAATAAGATATAGGAAACAACACTTGGTTAGTTAGTTAGCGAAGTATTGTATGAAATAATAGGGGATTTACAAGAACACGCTTTCTAATATTTTTTACTTTATAAAATTTTTCTAAATAAATAACTACTTCCGAAGGGTGAAAAACATAATGACACTTGTGCGTGCAGTTACTGCAACTAATGAATACACCTAAATAGATCTTTGTTTTGATTTGTTAAAAACACTTAAAATTATTTATCATTTTAAAATTTAATACGTTTAGGAAACAAGGCTCATTTAATTCGGAGTTTTTGACAAATCGTCCAACACATCAAGAAGATTTTTGCATCATTATGGAACGAAGGGTGTGTTAACGGCTTTACACAAATAGAATTATAGATGCATTAGGTGGTGATGTTTGTGGGTGAATGTTGACCGGTTTAAGTAAGTTACATTAGAAAATAACAAACCAAGATAAACGAGCGGAGTTATTCGCTTGGAAAAAGTCTGCGTAGTTTCAAAGTAGAGTATTTTTTCTGTTCCCGCGAGAATCAACCCTAACGCGGAAGTGATATGCAGGACTGATCACGCATGATATAGCTAGTACATCGATAGTAGATATTATAAATTATTGCCAAAGGAAAGCAGACATTAAACAAACCACCGTAACGATTTTACCTGTCCCTCTTGAATACAGACGGACGACAGACATCAACGGAACCGACCCTATGAATCATCATCTTGCAGGTGGTCAAGGCCAACAGCCATCTTCTGTCTAATAGGCATACAATCGAAAATCGATGCAAAAAAGTGCAATGGGTATCCCTCTCGTTTCAATTTTAAAACGAAAGGGTGTAGACGTGCATTTATTTACTTATAATCTTGTTGCGTTTATAAAATCTGGTTAATAAACATAAGCCAATAAAAGTCGTCCTTGTGTTGTATGCAAATAAGAACGATCCAATCTATGGATAGGTACTTTAAAATTTCGATGGTATTGTGTTGAAGGAACCCCAACATCTGTTCGAAGGTTTATAATTCCAAGAATTGGGACCAAAATTCTCAGAGTCCATGCACCTGATGTTTATCTATACCATTAATAACTTGAAGTGCTTTAGATTTAGAAAAACCAATTCTATCTTTATATCTCTTTACGATAGATTACTTTAATTTTCAAGCTAATTTAATTATTTTTTTTCTTTCTTATTATTATAATTTAAAATTACAAGTCGAGTTTTTAGGTTAGGTGAGACAGTAACTACGCATTATTTTTGTCATATCTATACCATGCCTCCATTAAACTAGCAGGTAGTGAAAAAAGTAAAAAGGTATGGTGAATTTTAAAACAGATGGTGTTGAGATATTCTGGTGATTTATATCAGGAAAATCAATTATGCATTTGAACGCATACATACATACATTGTTTTATAATGCGTTATATTTATATGCATGCTATGTTTAATTTCAGCAAGAGACGGTATTGACGTGGATCCAATTTACATTACTAAACAAGAAATAAAAAAAAAAAAAAATCAACATAATTTAAAATCTTTATATATCAAATTACCAATTTTTAATGTACGGAATAATATGGTTATTTAAAAAAAAGAAGCAATTTATTTTTTTTATGTTTGTGCACGTGCTTATTTTTAAGTTCTGGATGTAACACATAAGAAGTATTAATTGTCACACTTCGAGATATAAAATTATAAATAAACAAACTCTATATTCTATCGTTATGTTATGACTCACTTGCCTTAATTATATTTTAACCAAATGTACAAGACGAATTACATATTTTTATTTATTTACTAGATAATACTTATCTATGTACTACTATATAAAGCAATTGCAATGAAAAAATAAATAATTTGAAAATTTACTTAGAAGATTAACAGGTAAGCTACACAAACTACCGTAACATTACGTTAGGTAACGGTACGTTAACAGTAATTTACATAGTGTTATGAGGTAGACAAGTTCACAAATGAGATGACACAATCACACAAATAATAATTATATTGCCAATTATCGGAAAAAGTAACTATTATTATTGCCTTCAATACTCAGTGTATTTTTTTGACATTGAAAAGAGTTTTTCCCTTATATCTCCGAGCAGCATCTTTCTAATGATTGTACGTTACGAAAACGCCAAAGAGGTGATTTTTAATAATTCAACCCTACGTAATCTTTCTAATTAAAAAATGTTACTTAAAAATATTGGAGTGTACATTAAAAATTTAAAAGAAGAAAGGTCATATTCGGTTTAACCTTGGTTAGTGTGCTATTAATTTGAGATGGGTCGACTTGATTTCTTGCAACTACCCACCTACCATTTAGTTTCTGTGGAAGCAGCAAGTCTAGCCCGTTCTTCCCACACAACAAGTTCCTATGAAACCACCATGTTGCAAATCTCTCAAAATATATACCTGCAAAATTGGCCAGAGGCTTAGCGACCGGTTACATTATGCGCGTTATCTACGGTTATAGCCAAACGTCCAAAATAATGTATTTTAATTTGAAGTTTCGATTCAAAACAAAAGACTGTGGTGCTGCATATTTAAAATAACGGTTTCAATATTTCTTCTTTACAGGTAGAAAAAATATTAAATATACATACATGTCACGCTTTAACTAGCGTTTCTTCTTTTTCTTCACTTTCTTGATACCATTCGCATTTGTCACTTGATATCATAAAGGGTGACTTTTGTCACAATTTTCAGTTTTGCTATCTTCGCTTTTCTTCTGTTAATTTCGCACAGCAGTTTTTGTCCAAAACAACTTTTTATGCCTTGCTTCACTTAAGACAAATTTGACAACCACTTCACATTACCTACTATGTAGTTTCATTCAAGCTAAACGCAATTAAAATTTAAAAATCATCATTTTAATGTGGATACCCGGAAGTCAAAAAAACCTATTCAAAAACTTAATAGTTTAGAAGAGAACATTAACCTTTTGACAAATTTGCTTCTAGCTAATTAGTCTTCAGTTTGTAAAATTTGCAAATACTTTTTAATTAACTGTATCTGAATGAATCTTCAACAATCACACTTTAAATCGATCAAAATCCGAAAATATCCAAATACAGGAAACAGAAAACAAGGTGAATAATTTTTCAAACGCTGTATGCCAGGTAGGTACAGATTTCTTCTAAACAAGAAAAATCCTGTCGTTGGACATCAGATAATGATTTTTGCAAATCAATTTAACTTAATTTTATTTTTTGAATTATTTGTGTGTCAAAGTTATTGGTGATAGGTTATTCATTATACGATTTTATTTTCCAATCTTAATGAAAATCAGAGTTTTTGACTAGACAGTTTTTGGTGGATTTTTATTTCTATTAATTACTCGAAACCTGAAAAACAAAAGAAATGAATAAATCCCAGATACAAAAGCAGATAAAAGCTAAACTAATTATGCAATATCTGAATTATTGATGGCGGTTTTTTTTGGTTGGAGATGGTCGGAGCATAGTGGTCACGTAAGTTGATTATGAATGCTAAATTCTCGGTTCGATTCCGAGTGAAGTAAGAACTTTATTCTGGCCGTCTCTCTGGTCCTCCAGGTTGGAGGTTCTTCTTCGGGGTGGCTCCCCGCAGTAGGTAAAAAATATAATGCCATGAAGACCATTTGATATTAAATGTTAATATTATAATGGTCAGCCAAGACCCAACTAAGGATTCAACCATCGCACGAAACATTTTTTTGGCGTAAATTGATTTTTGGCTTTCGTAAATTTACGTACAATACGTATTTATAAAAAATACGTACATTTTACGTATAAAGATGGGTCTTATTTTCAATCTTTAATCCATTAAAGGTTGCAATTAGACATTTGTTTAATAGGAAAATCGAATGATGTTTTCAAAAGTTTGTTGAATAATTGAATAATCAGATGCATTTGATTTTATACTTTCAAATTATTATTTATTTCGTAATTTTGTCGATGGAAATGATTGCGTTTTTTGAAACTGGAGTAAAAATTTATTTAATTGATGATTGATAGATTTACTCACCTCCTCACCTCACCAATAATTAATAAGTTAGAAAACTTTTTGATAGTACTGGTGAAACGAATATTGAGTTTCAATTATTGAATTTTCTTTATTTTGATCGCTGAGATAGCTGATATTGGAGTGCGATCCACCGTTTGGGGTAGAGAGTTTTCCCCGTTAAAATTTTGATTTGCTTATAAGTCGAACGATGGAGGGCAATAGATTTTGAAAACATTTTAAAAATCGTCAGCATTGTTCGAAATTAAAGAGTTATGGGTCTAGCACAAGCATTATATTATCCTGGTCCATCAAGAAAAGTAGCAGACAGTCCTGTCTGGCGCCCTAACCTATGACGACGTCTTATTACACTATTTATTTGAATTATTATTATTACTATACAAAAAATTTAAAAAAAAACTTATTATATTATTTCATTCTATCATATGTTTGCGAGTTATTGGCAAAAAACAAAATTGCTTAATTGGGTGTATATTACAATTTAGTAAATTTGATATTATTTACAATATTTTGAAAAAGATTCTAATATGGAGAGATTTTCAATAGATGGTATATCCTTGAGCATAACAAATGAGATACATTATTAAAACGCATAAAATTATGTTTAGAAGTTAACTTCTCTGGTAGTTAAGTGGAGACTGAATATAGCCAGAGGCTGTTACCGATTCTTTATGGTTTAGACCCCTATTCTTGTTCCTAGTCACACGGCTCTTATAATAATTTCAGATTGTTATCTACCAACATAGAAGTCCTAGGAGCACGTTTAATATTTCGCTCAAGGCACGCACGCAAGAGGATAGTACATTATTTATTAAACAGTTGATATTATATAACCACTGTTTGACACAGTCTCTGAAAATGATGCTAAACAAACATAAGTCATCGGCTCGGGGCGATAACCTCCTTCAAATATACGTAACACAAACGTAAAAAAATAGCAAGATTACTAATATAGGTACTCTAAACAGGTATATGCACTTTATTTGGTATTGGAGGGGACCATAGCCACAAAATGATTCAGAAGAGTGACGACTCTTTGTTAAGCATGATTCAGAATCATCAGGCGTTTAAAATGTTTCACTTTCTTCTTGCTGTTCAGTTATGCGACAATAACCTTATTACACACAACACCTTATTCTATTTGCATTGTTACCTAATAACTTAAATTTTTATTCTCAACTGTGTTCCCTGCATGAGTATGTATTTGTTTTATTTAAAATTTAAGATTAAATGTATGGGAGATTCATACCCACTTCTCACACTTTCATTAATTTATCTTTCGTGGTTTTCGCGTTCTTATCTCCAAATCATAAAACCAACATAAGATTTATTAATCTTATTATCTAAGGTAAGAAGCAATTTTTTTGGAATTTCCTTTCTAAATGATCTAACTCTGGGTTGCTTAAAACCAATTTTACCTCAATTGACCAGGCTTTAAAAATAATACATTCAATATTAGAAATTTTGATGAGCAAAGTTTTGCTAGTACTGGTAGCACCTAAATTGTTTGTATAGGGTGTTTTTTTAGCTGCATGAGAACTTCAAAATGAAATAAAACATTAAAAACCTGACGGAATGTTTTGGTTATAATTTTTTTATGAAAGGACAGTTAAAGGCATTTATGATTTGAACATGACTTCCCCCATGTGACCACCACGACTAATGGTTACGAAGCGCATCCGTTCAGTCCAATTTTTGACCACTTTTTCCAATATTTCTGGCTTTATTTCATAAATGGCTTGCTGAATATTAGCCTCCAATGCTTCTAGAGTTGTTGGTTTGTTAGCATAAACCATGAATTTAACATACCCCCACAGAAAATAATCTGGAGGTGTCAAATCACACGATCTTGGAGGCCAATTGATAGGACCACGCTTTGAAATAATGTTGTCACCAAATTGTCCTTTCAATAAATTGATGGTTTCGTTGGCCTGTGTGGCACGTAGCACCATCCTGTTGGAACCATAAGTTGTCAATGTTTAGCTCTTGAAGTTTTGGAAACAAAAATGTATTGAGCATGTGTCGATATCTCACACCATTCACCGTAACGGTAGCTAATTCCTCATTTCGAAAGACATATGGACCAATGATGCCGTTGGTGTGTATTCCACACCAAACAGTCAATTTTAATGGATGCAATGGAGTCTCAAGATAATGTCCCGTATTGGTCTCACTCCATATACGGCAATTTTGTTTGTTCACATACCCATTTAGCAAGAAATGTTCCTCGTCACTGAACAAAATTTTACTGTAAAAAAATGGATCCACTTCCAATTGGTTGTGAGCCCAATTTGGTAGCGTTGTTCAATGGTCAATCTATGCATTATCAAATGCCAAACCTTGCTAAACACAAATGTCAAAAAACTGTTTCCATAGCAATCTTGATTCAATTGTTATCCCTATTGAAAGTTTTCATGCAGCTAAAAAACACCCTATAGAAGGCGTCAACGCACTCAGTTTGCATTCACCTTCTTGCTGCATAAAAGCAAATAGTGACAAAGTGATTAACGTTTGGTTTATAGACGGTCGAAACTTAAATTATATTTTATCAGCAAATTGAGGTGGCCAAAATGTAATTTCATGGTTGCAATGGGAAAACTTCTACGTTTAATCCAGTCAACTTGCATTTTTATCGGGAAAGTTGTGAAGCAGTTTTGATTTCTTCCATTTTAAATGTTCTTTTTGGGGTGCTGAATCCGAATCTGAGGTTTGCTAATAAAATTTCGTGACGCAACATTGAAGAAAATGTAAAAAAAGTAAATTTTGGCGGATTTTTGCTTATAACTCCAAAGCTATCAACTTTTCGTAAATAACCTCCATGTTCAAAATGAAACTACATAAAATTTCCTAAAAATTTTACTATTTAGGTTTTTCTTCGACGGACCGTTTGCGCTTAAACGCTAGTTGAAAATTGGCGTTTTTTAAAAATTCATAATGTTCAAGTTATCTATTAATGAAGTCCAAAATTGTACAAATTCAATTACAAAAAAGTTGAAATTCCAACGAAAAATCTTGTAAATAATTATATGAGCCGTTTGTAGTTAAGAGCAGCGCTCGGCAACCTTTTAGGTTTTGGGATTAAATCCACAATTTAAATTTCGCGGACCACTAACTTTGTCATTGTGCACTTTGATAGCTAAATTTTTTTGAATGACCTTAAGCACAACAAACTTAAGGAATCCCTAGTTTACATTTGCTCCGAGCAACATGCGAGGAATATATTTTTACATAATATAATAAATACATAATAGCATCAGTGGTGGAGTGATGTGACCGCTGGTTGAGTTACAGAGCGGAAATTCTTGGTTAAAATCGCAGACCGTACAGAATTTCTTAGCTCGGCCTTCCAGTGGACATCCAAACGATGTTGGTGTTATCTGTACAGGATCTGATATTTGTATCGACGTCATTACCGTGAAGCGGCTGAAAGCGGCTGAATCATATATGTTTTTGGGACAGATTAGACATAGATGTATGGCTTGGCCAAAATTCTGTAAGCTAACATATAAACTCATATATACTGCTCTTGCGTAGGAGTGGTCAGACATGATTTCTTCAGTTGAGTTCGGCGCATATATGTTACTGAAAAGTTCAGTCAATCCACTACCTTACATAATAAAACCAATTGCCCCCATGAAGGACATCAGTACATGGAAATCCAATAAGCCTTATAACAACATTTGACAGAGCAGGATCAAGGAAGGATGTCTCGTACCTTGAAGTAGAGAGGTTGGTCAAAAAAATGTTACCACACAGGAACTTGGTTTAAGGATTTAGTCTTCTTTACTTTGGTCAACAATGAGGTGAATATTCTATCATAATCACTTGGAGGAGCATTGATAAGTAACTGGTAACTAACAAACGTTAGTTCATATGGGATATATCTCTTGTGGCATCTTCCAGAAATATATTCCAGAAATGTCTCTGCTTTTCACATAGAGCCACAGAAGATCAGGCACATATTATGGAATCACGGTTTTAGTTGGTGTATTACACATTTCCTTGAGATCTTTTATTTTAATTTCAGCTAAACCTTCCAGTTTTGTCTTTTCAAAGTGGATCAGTGAACAGCTCCAACAGCTCCATAACTTCCAGAAACCTCAGGTGGGAGTATCATTTTGAGCCGAATAATGAATTGATTGGTGGCTACTGCATGTTTTGGTGCGATACAGGAAATGCCACCCATGACGTTAAAATCATCTGTGAAAAGCACAACTGGTTTACTTTGCTTCCAGGCAAACAGCTTCTGTGTAAGTCGAACAAAATCCCAATGAGGAAACCACATCGACCAATTTCCTTTAGCTGTACTTCTTGTACATAAAAACTGTCAATCGGTAAGATGAATGATCTGGGCCTCATTGCTGCTGCAAGACTTATGAGCCAGCGCTATGCTCTTCTTCTTCTTCCACATATCATGGCCCCACGTTTTTTGTTTAGTACAACTGTTTCCATAAATGTACGGAGGGTTTCCGGAATGACTTCCTCATTTCCTGCCAAAAACTTATCAGGTGGGGGGTACTGATCGGTTTCATAAACCTGGTTTCAGATAGCCGTCTTAACAATCCGGAGTCTTTCCTCTTGTTCATTTTTTAATGCCTGCTGGTACCCAAGCATCATTTAGAATTTTATACCCTGTGTTTTTGAAAGACACTACCGGTTTCTTGTTTGGAGAAAAGGTAATTATTATATCGCTTCTTATATTTTTGACTGTCTTTTTGTCAGGATGATAAATCACCCTTGATTTGGTCCATCAACTCGTCGAGGGTAAACTAGCATTTTCCATTACTATTCTCAAGACAAGTGTAGACATCTTCCATTGCTGCTTCAACATCACTGGCGAATGGACCGCTTTTTCTCTTCTCTTGAGTTTTTGGGCGAGTGTACAGTTTTCTCATGCATAAACTATGATACTGACAATCAAGGGCGACCAAGTCTGAGACAGGCAAAATACGTTTGATTATGGTTTGTCCATACTCATCACCACGTTCTTCTGCTCTTTTTACTATAGATTCCTTGACTTTTAAAACTCGAACCTGATACACAATATTGCGATTGGTTTTCATTTTTCTTTGCTGTTCTAAAAACGCGGGTGTTATGACGAGGCCATACATAAAACTGAAAGGAAGAAATCAAAACTACCCCACAACTTTCCCGCTAGGGGCCATTTTGAGCACAATTTGGCTGGATTAGTTTGGCTTACTGTATTAAAGTTCCTAGAAAATACTAATATTTAACCTACTCCTTATCTCCAATTGGAAAAAATTGGATAACCTACAGCAACCTCTAAAGACTTTAAATGATCTCTAACATTAGATTTAAGAAACTCAGAATGATGTAGCATAGTCTGACTCGATCAAATTATTTTAAGAATTCCTGGAGTTGAGTTGTTCAAAATACTAAAACTGAGAAACTCACTAGAATAGTAAATCTCTCCTCGAAAAGCAATGGCAAACCACCGAAAGGTAATCTTTTTTTCTGCTTTAATTTTAATCGCTTCGTAGTAGGTCCTAAAGCATACTATGTAATAAAAATAAGAGGCCCAAATTGTTTTGGGCTTACGCTCGTAACAAAAAATAAACAGAAAAAATTAATATTCTAATGAATTTGTGCGTGAAAAGTATCAGTTAGAATAAATAATATTTTGAACATAATTTCGTGTTCTACGATGTTTTTCCCATACTAATGACTTGTCATTGAAATGAAGAAACAATTAAAGCACTTGTAAATTTTTTTGATTATTGAAAAAAGATTGTTATCTTGAAACATATTTGTGTAGTAATTATCATTATCTGTTTCGTGTATTAATAGAAAATAAGAGTGATAATATGTTGTTTAACTGATAAAAATATTGATCGACATGGTAAAAGTTTTTTTTAGTCAATTATTTAACCTTTCAGTAGTGGATGCCCGATGACTAAAACAATATTTTACTGCGTGTAAGCGCTCTAAAATTATAACAAGTAAAATGCATTGCATCTCTTGGTTTCATCACGAAATGCATCAACGTTGTTTATTTAACTTCTTGTATGTACGTACCTGTGTGCATTATATCATTTATAATGTTCATTTTTCTGGAAAAATTAAGTCATGACATTTTTAAAACCATAGTAATTAGCGGTTGCAAATTAAAATTACAGTATAATATGTAGTCATGAACTTAGCAGTTATCTTTTATTTTTTGTGTCATTTTGATAACATCTCAATGCCATAGCCGTGAAATTATTGGTGTTTACACATTATTAATTACTTTTGTAATTGCGCTAATTTTGGTTAGTGTTTACCTAAATTGTGTATCAGAAAACCTCTGCAGTAAACCTTGAACTACTTTGGTTAATATTGCTGATGAAATTTATCAAATATTACCAATAATAAATTTCCGGATTTGAACAAAAGAATGTTCTCCTGGATTTGATAAAAGTTAAAAATAAACTCAAAATTTAAAATTCTAAAGTAAACTACATTATTATCATAGATCTTGGAAAAATGCCAATTGCAACATGCAACGGTTTATATTTTTCTGTTATGTATTATAGTTTGTTTCTTTCATTTGTTTTATATTTCTTCCAATAATATAAGTAGTACCTACTGTAACAATGGCACCAAATTAAATTTGTTTATTTCGGTACTACCATATATCATGTAACCTACTATTGTACAAATTTTAATTTATTTATTATTAATTTATTCGGTTCATAATGGATTTTTAGTATACTTTTCATTGTAAATGTTTTTTAATGATACACAATGCAATTTTAGCATCAATTTAATTAAAAGTTATTTAACGAGATAATAATTGAGGGTTTCCAGATTCAATATCATATCAAGTTTTTATATCTGTATTTTGAGATATAAGAACGAAGCGTTTATTTAATCTGATTTGATCTTTCTTTATGATACGTCATTAGTAGGGTACGTTATTACGCGCCAGAAAATATAATGCGACGTTATTGCAAGGGAGTTCTAATAATTTCAAAAGCCGATATTGCAGGTTGTTTTTTTGAATTGACTCTAACCTCACTTTTTTTGCAAGGCTTCTGAAAATGGTTCTGTTCCTAGTAATAAAAAAAGTAATTCGGAAAAATGAATAGCACAATAGAATTGGCGTTGTAAATTGCGGTTTAAATGAGTATAATATATTTATCATTAGGTCATTTTGTGGTTAAGTATTGTCGTACCTTTAAGACATTTCCGTTAATAGGGACACTCAGATACTCTTCAAATTGCGTCGTAGATTATTTAACATCCTCTGTAGCTACGTATCAATTTAGATAAACCGAATAACAAAGCCAATGTTTTTTAGAGACATTTAACTCGTAAATATACTGATAAATAAGAAAATTGTATGTGGGTTACCGATATCATTGAAATACTATTAATAGATGCAAATAAAAATGTTAAATGCTTGCTTGACCGATGCATATCGATTTATTTATACGCAAGAGTAAATCTTTTAAAATAAATTTTGTTTACATTAATTTAGTATAAAACGATAATGTTATCGAGAAAACGTGAACGAAATAATAGTAAACACTATAAACAAACACAAACTCGTATGATTGTAACTTATAAATGTAGACAAACTGACTATAAAATTATTCAAAACTTATAAATAATGCCACTTTATTATGGAATTAAATCTTTTGTTTTAATGGAGACCTTGAAGTTTAATTAGCTCTATTTTATAGTAAAGTGACGATCTTGAAGTTTATTTGTCACAATTTGTTTGTTTTCAGGAGATATTGCATGGACTTTCTCTTTCTATCTGGTTTTCAGACTGGTATAGTTCGAGCGGAGGCGAACACCTGCTCTGCAAGTTACTTAAAACAATTCCAAAACTGGACAGGTTTTGACCTGTCCTGTTGATCCTGCCTCAGTGGAATAACCGCGAGGGCACAAACAGGTATATTGTATTTATGTACCCCAACGAGTTACAAAACAGAACAAATCACAATAAGGTGCCAAACAAAACATTCGTTTCACTTCCATTTACATAATTTTACAGTTTTACGCTCTTGGTCCAAAAAAGATTTCTGTTCTCTTCTGTTCTGCATCTACCTTATTTGCAATATTAAAAATAAAGATAAAATTATCACAATTGGCCACTTTATCTCGCAAAATGCGCTTCAGAGTGTCTTCGAACTTTGAATTCATAAATTACGCCGTTCATATTTTGCATTATTTTAAAAAGATTTTCACAATAAGGAAGTCAAAAAACTTTTGGCTCAAACAATAACGTTCTTGTCAGATAATCTTAAACAATGGATAAATATTAAAATACTTAATCAAAATAGGTCATCACGAATATTTTTACAAACGTAATTAAGTGCTTAAAATTTTTTATTTGGAAGTGTCGCATATAATAAGCATACAAACTGTCTGTTCGGCAGCATCATATGCCGAAACACCTGCATTAATCACCCAGGTTCCTTGCTATTATATGTTGTAATACAAGTCGCAATGATTACCTATATACCGAATTTTATTTAACTTAAATACAGTATTTTACCCTTTTCGTTTTTCCCCTACTACAAAGGAGCTTACAAGGGATCATTTTACTTCTTTTGTAGCTATAAATAAAAAAGTCAAAATTTATTTTCTTCTCCTTTTGTAGATGATTATCACTTTGGTTGGTGATTAAAATATTAAAGCAGATTACGTCACATCCTAATTGCAACTGTTTTTTCTTATTAAACCACAAGTTAATATTATGAGACGGAAGATAACGAAAACTATCGGTGACCCCATTTAATTTGCATGCAATTACGAATTTATAAATAGTTCGCGTAGGTCACCAAAATCGGGAATTATTTTTGTTTCTGTTGAAGCGACCTCTTTGTGGCGTGACATTAGTTCAACTGACCCTTAAACTCATTTGAACCTGATTAGTTAAATTAATCACATCTTCATAAAAAAATACGATAAAAAATCTAATTTATCGTTTCAATAGTGACACTTCTTTTACCACTTTTGGATTGATACAAATTTTCGACATTTTTTCTACACTCCATTGCAGATTTGCGATTTCATTCCACCACTGTGTTTGAACATACCGCTCGCTTTGAATACCTCGTTGTTGATTACTCATAGGGATTTTATTATTATTTATTTATATCAACTTGAAAATTGTATAACAGCCTATTTTATAATATCGGCTTCAACAGCGGTTCAAGTTAATTCTATTCGAGCTTATGTTTCAAAAATGCTTATACAAAAAAACGATTATTCTGTCATCGCTCATCAACTAGCTTAAAATGCCAGTTTAGACCTCGTTACCTCTTCTTAGGACATTGCAGATAAGCAAAATAGAAACTCATGACTGTTTATGTCGACGCAGTTTAATATATTCGACAATTATAGTACTATAGCTGGTTACTGAACTGTGAAACATTTTTAAAGTACCCATAGAAATATGACAAATAAATAATGTTTTTAAACTTCATATTATTATTTTTTATTCACAAAATCAAACCTGTCAGTATTAATTAGCCACTTACCTGAATTGCGATAACGTGACTGGGCGGTAACCAATTTCTTGCGCAGTAGATGTGGGGGGAGAACGTTCCTCTACCGTCGTGTACCTATTTAATTTTACCACTTGTTTTTTACCTTTACCTCTACCAAGAAAAATTAGAAATTCAGTTGATTAATTTGCACTCATGATTCGGCCCAAATAAAAAATTGCACAGTCCAAAAACTTAAACAATTCTAACTATTAAAACGTAAGCCGTTAGTCGGCCTGGGTTTCTTTATCTAAATATCGAAAATTGTATTATTCCAAAATTTGTATGCAATTTACACCTAAAGTTTCGTTTTTCTATTTTTCAAATTTACAAAGAATAACTTCGTTTAATTTTGTTTTGTTGACTTTTACAAGAACCAACTTGTTAACACTCCTTAAAGTTAGTATTTTTTTTTTACAATATTTTATGTGCTGGGTAGGGCCCATATAAAGAAGGTATAATTTTTATTGGTATACAAAAATTAGTTATGAAAGAATTATAGTTTCAGTTAAACAAAACTGAAATGTCGATTAATTTATAGACCGAATTAGTCATTAGTTTGTACGGTCTGATAAAACTTTAAGAAGGACTTACAAGATAACGTGGCTTCTAAACCACGACACAAATAACTTGGTAGATACTGGAGGTTGAGTCGATGACTCTATGGAGGGTGCGGGTAACTATCATAAAAAACATAGCCATGAAAATACACGGTTTACAGTTTTACGTGGAATCCGAACCACGGAGTCGGATAAATTATGTGCGGGCAGGTTGGGGATCGAACCTAGGACATCTTAGCCTAGAGTCCAGTCCTAACCCGTTCACCTATCTACCTCCTCAGAAGTATATTTTTTTAGTCCCATAATTCAGAAAAATCTGAAACTGTTCCAAATTTAGTACTATACTGGATCAAGCAGTGAAAATAATCTGCCTATACAAACAGTTTACTTGCAATTGTTTGAAATTTCTAAGCGAAATTTTCTCCAACGTATTTGGATGTCTATTCTGTCGAGACTATATTTTCTTATCTTCAAGCATATTTTGTAAAGTAAAAACTCGAGCCGAGTGTTTCTGGATGAAGGAACCCAGTTTACGAATCGAGAATAGTGTAAAAAAGTTTTTAGTAGATACACCAAAAAATGCAGATTACCTTTGTAAAAAGTCAGATGTGATTAATAAGAAAGGATTAATTACTGACGTTTCTTTTCTTTATTTAGCGAAAGCCCATTTAAGATTAATCACAACCTTTTGGGTTACGTTCATTTTGCAACAAAATCGTCGCTCACCATGACGCTTGATGACAAAAATGAACACCTTTATCGATAGCTAAATCAGTTACAGACAAACTATTCGATTTGAAAAACTTTGATGAGGTTCAGACAATTTTCAGGTTTCGGAGACACAAGTGCAACAAAAACTACCTTCTGAATCGCAACCCCTAATGGGAGGGTCGACCTAAACAGAGACCAGAGTCCGTCACAATCCGGAGATAACCTCTCCAGTTTATTTGCCTTGATGTTAATAGACCAGCTCCTTATTCATGTGACGGCGTAGGTCGTAGATTCTGGAAAAAGACCGGTACCTTGGAGAAATTTAAAAAAAACGTAAATAGTGCTCTATCACAGTTTCAATAATTGCAATGTGTATGGCTGTGCAAAACATAGACACAGTAGCTAATGATATTAACAATCAAAAAGTGCAACCCAGTCTAAATCAAAACAAGTACCCAATAATTCTAACGGTTCAACTCAAAATTGAACACAAAAGTTCAGAAACACGTCGGTTTCTACTACTGTTTCACACGGTAAGGAACAAATAAATAGCTGCGCTGGACCAAAAACTACCGTGAAAACAGCGTACGGTTTCTATAGTCAAGCTTGCAAGGCCCAAAACTCAGGTATTCCTACGCCAAAGGGTTCACTCTATTAACCATCTGCTAGCAAAATGCATTGAATTTTACGATTGGATCTAAATAAAATGCATGGGCCGTACTTAGAAATATTGAAATGAAATGAGGAAGTAGTAGTACCACGTAACGAAGTGCAAAAATTCGTTACAGTGGTTTCTTCTGTAACTTTTAAGTTAGATCTACAGTCATGCTACTAATTGCCTTTATTCTGGAGTCACGTAATAAAAGAATTCTACACGTGCTGCTTCCATTACAGATGTCGGTGCTTTGCGAATCTTGGTCCCCACGCAAGGGAAAAGTTCTGCAAACTCTTGGCTGTCTGTAAAAACTCAACAAGGCCTCCCGAACTGTTTCGATCCAAATTTCATAGTTTTTATTGTTTTCCGTAAGGTCGACTCGTCATACCCAATGACTTTAGCAGCTTGCCGACATGACGATCCATTTGCCATTAGAGCATTTGCCTCTCGCAGCAAAGTATCAGCCTGCGATTTCACTGTAGTGATTTTTTGTGTGTACCTTACTGGTGTAAAAATTACAAAATAAGTTATCTTTAGGTACAATAATCTAGTTGGGGCAAACTTACCCCATTTGCGCTTAGGTTAAAAACTAAATAAATAGCATAAAAGAATTGGATTCAGCGATTCATTCAAACATGATGCTAGGTTAGGTTTCCTATTATATCGCAATTGTCAGATACGGATAATCAGAATAACTGTTTTGAAAAAATGCTAAGCAGCTAAGCGGCAGCAGCGATGAGAACTGAGACAACCAACCCTTGTAACAACCTGCCCCGATCTCCCCTACTACCTTTCTAGATTTCTAATAATAAAAGTTCAATTATAGATTAAGTAACTGACACAAAATTTAATAATTGCTATTGGTCAGTTAAATTTAACACTTTAAGACCCAGTTCAGCTTAGCTTCATGTAAAAATGAATATTATCGATATCTAGTCAGTTTTTTAATCATAAGTTACCTCATCCATACTCAGAAGATTGAACCACTGGTTTTATCGACTAAACAATGGTTAATCTTATTTATTAGTCTTTAGTTATTAGTTACATAGTATTTGGTAGCCAATTCTAAAATTTTTAATAAATTTTCAAAATAATATTATGTACAATATTGTAAATTTACTAAATTTAACTATTTTCGAGTGCGACGTGATTATAGATGGTAAAGACATCTATGATGGACTACATGAACAGTAGTTTATATTAGCCCTTATTTTCATTGGGGTAAGAAATAAGGTACCCTCCTCGACTGTATTATTGACTGTCTATCATGGTTATATTTTTATCAGCATCGGTATGGCAGAATCGAATTTCATTCGAATTAGAAAGATTTGCATTATGTAGCTATAACTAAATACTAAATATTTTATTTTAAAAACTAAATTTTCAAAAAAATCAATTTGAAAATAATTTGTGGAATTCAAATCCATTACTATTTGCCTTTACGTTTTCCATTCTGTTGGGCTTAGTTTTATTTTGGTACGAGACCTAAAATAATTGAAAATTTGATACATCAGCAGTGTGCGACGTTTGCTACGTTGCAAAAATTAATTTTTTTTATTTATTACCCAGTCATAATAACAGCAGCGACTTGATTCTAGCCTAATTGTCAAAACGTCAAAGCCAAAAAATGTTAAAAATTTTTTAACTGTTAATTTTTTTTTTTAAATTATAAATTTTTTATAAGTATTAGAATGTTTCTTTGTTGCAAATGATTAAAGTAAATTAGTAGACATCGAATTAAAAAAATTGTTTGTTTCTTTAATATTGCATTTTTAATAACTTCATGAATTTAGTCGTCATTTCAGATATGGTAAGTGAAAAATATTAAGAGATAATAATTTTATACTCATAATACTCCAGAAAATGCAATAACATTGTATAATATTTAGTTCATAATTGTAAATATTTGATAGATTATTATTTTTTATTTATAAACGGAATTATAGGAATAATTATTATTATTTTTCCCAAGTTTGAATCTTGTTTTTGATATAATTCGGAAGTGTATTTGGTTTATTTAGCGCTAAATTATGATCAAATATAATTAAATTTTAAAGCTTGATTTTTCATTTTGAAATCCGAAAATGTTTACAACTCTAATATTTTAGGGTATCAAGGTAATTTTTATAGGTTAGCTTTTTTTGGCATGTACGGTTTTCTTGTTTTCAAGCAAAGTGCAAAATTTAAACAGCCAATTTTAAAATAAATAAGTGAATTAAGTAGAATTTTGAGTAAATAACCAATCTAGTAAAATTATTTTACTGAATGCCAAAATAGTCCAAAATCGCGGTTATGCTGAACTTATTGAAAGTAAGCTTGGTTTGCTATTTATTGGGTAGGGTGCATGGCTTGCATAAAGGAATAGAAAAGTTAACATGATCCGTATATGAAAATTGCAGTAGACAGGTAGTCAGAGGTGAAGTGTTTACTTGTTCCCAGTTCATAAGGGCAATATTTTTGCTTCTGGTTTTAAATAGGACACGCCTATTGTTTACGGCTATTGGTTGACGATTTAAAACTTGTGTTATCCTCGGCAAGCATGTTGTTCGGTCCGGTACTTTCCGGGTTTGGCGGGTCTTGCGGGGGAACTCCGGGTTTACGGCGTACAATTTCCAACTTGCGGCTTATGTGCGTTGGGTAGACGCTCCGTCAATTCCTGCTCGACTGTCGTTGTGTTCGGTTGGGTAGTACGAAGCTCCCGGAATACGAACTTTACACGCGCTAAGTGTCAACTGTGTGACAGTGTTGTTTATTTTTTTACTTCACGATGGCAATTCCTGTTATTGTGGATCACGATACGGATTACGAAGAAGTTATTCTGCAACAATTGTTTGCCGATTTGTGGTATACACTTCAACAAATTGAATTTATACAACGTTCGCGACAAAACTCAAATCAAAATCCAACAAGGGGTAAGTTCCAAAAAAATTTTTCATTATTATTTCTCCCAAAAATCCGAGTGAAAATTTAAATTGTGGTGATTTAAAAATATTGGTGCGATAGAACTTGGACGATGAAATGATTAGATCAAAAATTTTGCGGTGGTGAACTTGATACTAAGGACCTGTTGCTTAGGGATCGTGCAGCCCGCTCAGGGGTTCATGGTCGGCCGCGAGACGCTTGTTTAGTTCAACTATTTTACGTTGTTGTATGCAGCATCCACATGATCACAAAACTGGACAAGTTCGAACATGTTTACGTTATTCTACAATCGGGCGCTTAATTTCCAATCACGACTAATTTTCTACGTCAACCACAAATTTATTCAAATCTCAAGAAAGTATCAGCGGAATCTACGAGATAAAATTTTGCAACATTTTTAGTTGCTCCAAAATCCTCATCACTCATGGAGAAAACAACAGTGACCATGAAGTGTTGAACTTTTTATTTCCTTAAACGTATTTTTTAACTTGGAAATTATTGAGATGTGTTTATCTTGCAATGATCATTTCTTCCGGTTGCGGTTTTTAGGTCATACGCACCAGTTAACTTTTCACTCTTTTATTTTTGTATTAGGTAAATACAATTTTTTATTCTTCAAATTCGTACTATGTTTCCTTTCGTCAAAAAAAATTTTAATCACTTCACAATTTAAACTTTTAACGCGAAAATTACATTAAATTGAAAAATTACAGTGGACTATTGCAAAACTGGGTCAAATAATTTTTAGTGAAATATCAAATAACAAATCATTTTCGGACTTAGAAAATTTTATCGTGTAAAACAAAATTCTTATTTTTTGAAATTTTTTTAATATCTTTCGGCATCCAAATCGAATGGAAATACTGAATCGGTCAAATTTTCGAAACCAAGTTATAAAACTTTTTAAATTTTAATATTGCAAAAATATTTGCAACTCGCGATAGTAAATTTAACAACAAAGAATTGAATTATAATAATAGTTATTATCGTAGGCAAATTAAAATTTCCATATTTTGGATAAAAAAGAACCCCAAATTAATTTTCGTACTTGTAAAAATTGTACAAGAAAATTGCATGTCTTCGTAGTTCTTGGTATAGTTTAGGATCAAACAAGAAAATTATTTAAAATTAATAATTAAATAAAATATGAAAAAGCGTGACGATGTTTATCAAAATGCCGAGGGCTTATAATCTACGCGACGCCGGACGCCAAATCATTTTCCCTTGTACGATGTCTTGTTTTAGTCGAAAATAATCTTTTATTGTCGTGATAAAATGTTCAAATAATTTTAATATTTTGTAAATTATTTATTTAAAGATTTATGCAAAGTTAAAAAAAATTTATGGATATTTAAAATATTTTAAATTTATACTACGAATTTGGGTAATTGCGTTTGTAAAACGTATTGATTTACCTTTTAGTTAAATTATCGATGTCTCGGACCGTAAAAATATATTTAGATAACCAACCAGTTTTGGTGACAACGAGACTATTGGCGCCACGAGGTGTCTCTTTATACCTAACTTAATTTCTCTTATTTTAGTGACAAGTTAATAGTAGATAGACCACAATTTATTTTTTTCCCAAGGTTAGCAATTAATTTGCACCAAATTATAATTTGCTGATTCGAAAGCACTTCCCATTTAGCTGTAAGATATTGGTGCTATTAGGAAGTTTTGCCTGCAGTTCCTAAAGTTTTTTTTTTTTCATCCAATTAGTTGGTACCATCTCGTATTAATTGGTTTTTCTTGTTTTACAGTTAGTGCAACTCTACCAGTTAATAATAATCATCGACGTTGCAGCCAAGAAACTGGAGAAAGATCTGAAAATGATCGCACTAACCCCGAATTTGTGAATTTGGCAGTAGCGCTTTCTTCTGGTTCCATATTTCAAGCAGAACAACGGCGACGTTTTCGACGAGTAGGATCAGAAGCAGCCGCTTGTGAAGACACAAAACCAGTAAAAGTGTCAATCTCAGTCGAGGTCACAGACAAGAATAGAGCACAGGTTGGTGAGATTTAATTTTTGTTACCTACCAATAATTAGTTTTATATTCCTTGTATGGCAAAACCGGGATATTATTTCTGGACTCGGTTCAACCTTTTGTAATGGATTTAGAAAATTGCAGTAAATTTTGTTATTGCGTATAAGTTCTTATATTATAATGTCGTCATTACTAAGCGATTGTATTTTACTGCAGTTAGCGACCTTCGTTTACCGCTTTATAGATAATTAAAATACAATTATATTTACTCAATTGTTTATATTATACGTTCAGGGACTTTCTTTGTTGGAAACTGATATCATCTTATAAATTTTCAATTTGCTACACTTGAACAGAAAAACGCATTTGCATTTTTCAAACAAATTTTGATATGTTTTTTTTGTTGCAGCAGGAAAAAATCTTACAGTCGAAATCGGAAGAGACTTATAAATCAGAAAGTATATTTTCAAAATTGGTTCCATCGGCGCCGCTCAGTTGCTCCTTGTGGACTGCAGTTATTTGTGTGGTAGGGTGGCATTTATTACGTAATAAATAAGTTTGCAATTATTGCAATGTTCACCACGAATTCATCCAAAGCTGTAGTGATTTCTAAGGAAGTTTCCTGTAAAGAAATCCAGTGATTTTGCTTCGTTATTATTATTAGAACTTCACGTTGCTATATTATATTATTTTTTGTTTTGTTTATGTATTTTCGGTGTGTTTCATTTTATATTTTGTACATATGAGAGTGTTTTTAGAATAACGATTATGCATTAGGACTTTTAGTTGCGCTTAAGAGTTGGTATACCACCTTTAGTGTTTTTGTATAATTATTATTGTCGGTTCCAAAGAGAACAATATTGATCTCATTCAGAAAGTGCGATATTGAGCGAAGTCGATTCGCCTATGTCGCAATTCTCAGGAATTTTATAATTAGAAATAATTTAAAGTTTTTTTTTTCAAAGCGAAACTTTATAAATTTTGCTTTTTATTTTGTATATAGTTTTCATTTTATTTTTTTTTATTTTTCTAAAGTTGGATTCAGTATAGCCAAAGATTGAATCGTGCCAAGCAGGTGGGCGGGACGTCGTCCCTTGTTCGCTTTCGCTACCATGAGTCTGACTTAGTATTTTTGTACATTATTCAGGCGCAGTTTTGACTGCCCTTAAAGGTTTTCACATGATCTCTGCTAGTTAGATTAGTGCGGTGCGGCGAAAGCTGGACGCGTGCCGATCAGCCCGCACCTGATTTAGTTGTAAATATAATCGTCGCCGTCAGTTGTGTTCATATTTGTGCTGGCTCGTGTTCCCTAAAAGACCCCAAAGTGGGTTTTAGACAATCTCCGCCAGGATGAACGCCCACACTGTATTTGTAACTCGTTGGCCACAACTTCGCGTGTTAATAGCTTAATGTTTACTTTTTTACATACATATATAGGAACATATATAAATATATTATATATTATATAAATAAAATATAGAGCGCTGATATTTTTAAAAATTTTAAAGCAATTTAAGTAGTTTAGTATATTTTAAGTAATTAATTAAGGAAAGCTGCAGTCTGTGGATCGCTCTTCAAAGCGTATCTGTGATTTGCCGAAATGGCAATTTATCCTGTTGCAACTGATCTCTGAATACATTTCTACAAAATGTTTTCGTTTGTAACTGTAATTTTATTCCCTAGTCAGTATAGTCGTTTTGTTTTAGGGTTGACTAGAGGTTTCTAATTTTTTTTAATATGTTTGTGCTAATTATTGTGTTGTTTGTGTATTATTAATTTTATAAACTGAGTATGCCATAGCGACGCGTAACTAATTGTACGATGTTAATTATTATTATTTTTTTTATTTTGTATGTTGTACATTCTTACCTGAGCTGCTGGACCAAGGGCCGGGCCGGCTGCAGGTTTCGGCCCATCCGTGATATGCCCTCGGCAGACCAATAACATAAACCACTTGATTTAAGGTTGCTTAATGTGTATATTATTTAAAATGTAAATGTCAATACATTTTTTATACATGTTTATAAACATACATATATAACGATATATTATTATATTTTTGTGACGTATGGAACATTGTAGCATTGGTGTGTTGATTTTTCGCCATACTCACAATCTGTTCTACCGACAGTCTTTCAATTGTAAACTTTTTCACTTTTATATAGTTATTGATTTTTGAATTAAATGTAAACATGCCGAATTGTATCTATGAATTTTATTATCCCATCCACTATCCATCCATCATTCCTTTTACTATAATATTAAATAACTTGTGACGACCAAACCATTAAAACATTTTCTCTAATGTGCTATAACTTGATTGATGGCGTTTTTATCATAAAATTGTGCAAGTTTCATTGAAGTTCATTAAAGCAATTTACAATTATTATTACTTTCAAATAATTAAGTAAAAATACAGCTCGAGTTACTAACTATCGGAAATCATTTCCATTGTTACGTCTATCATAATACTTTTCCCTTTTAACATAAGAAAATTCAAACATAGGAGAAATCCGTAAGTTCTACCCAATAACTTTTCGATGGTCATATTCCAGTATTTTTCTCGACATGTAAGACTATGATTCTTCTTCTTCAACAACAAAAAACAATTTTGGATTTTGAGTACAAGTGGATGAACTTCACTACAGAGTTAGAAGATGGGTTCTATCGAATAATTAAAATTTAAGAAAAGCCTTTGTATTTTGGGACGCCATCTAGTTTGTAACCAGTCTTTTTTTTACACTTCCAAATTGCAATAAAGAAAATTGTCTCAAAGTACAAGGATTTACCCTATCCGATTTCGGCTTAAGTTCCACTATCTTAGAAATGACAGGTACGTACCACATTTATTGGACCCCATCGTATATTCAAGATAAAATGCAAAAGATGTAAGAGAAGAACGGTGAAAGCACGAGAAACTCCCCATTAAATTTATATTAATGGAAACTCAACGGGATTTGATAGATAAGATTAAAATGAAACGTTTAAGGTGAGGATTAATCCCAAATATCGATTAATTAGGCCAAAAATCGATTGTAAAGTTTACAATTTTACGCAGAATTCGACCGAAATCACTGCATTCTGTTACCGGTACTTGTACATTCACTTGGGCTTCAGGATGGGCATGGCCAACAACCTCGGAAGAAGTAAGCGTATCTATAGTTACATTAAGGAAAGAAAAAAAGGCGGAGCTAATGTGCAGTTGCAAGGGTTTTTTTGGCTTAAGTTTGCCAATTTTTAATGAGTTGACCTGTCTGAAAGATCTACATTTTCTAATATCCCGGTTGGGGTGGTTGTCGTCTGACTTCAAGGATGTTTTTAATGAGTAACCAGAGTTCTCGGCTCTTCCAATTTTCACATTTAGGTTATTTGTTGGCCCTGGCGTATATTTTTAATGAGTTCAACTGTCTTAAAGGGCCCGCTGATTACTTCCTTGTGTTAAATCCAGCAAATATTTATAAACCTCCGCGAGGGTATCGTAAACTGGGGGGAAGTCGGAGCTAACCTTATAGCTAATTTTTCAGTTTTTTGCAAAATTTTCAATGATCCTCAAAATTCTTGTTTTATTATTGCTTTTTGGACCATTTACCATCATCCTGTCACCTGCAAATTATTAAATTCGTGGGCGTGTTTCTCATGCTATCCCCGAGAACATCTATGTACAGGTAAATGAAATAATTGATGACGTGATTCGAAAATAACGTAATAATAATTTTAATTGTTTTTCAACAACCAGCATAAAATTTCCACCATTCTTCGGCGCACACGTGGGGCTTCTGTGACCCTAAGATGATACGGTAGAAAAACTACACTTCTGCGAGAAAATAATTTTTAAATACTTTTAGTAGACATAACAAAAACAATATGAATTACATTATTGTATAATGAGTCTTATTATTTGCTATTTTGCCTTGTTTATTAAGGTGGGCAAATACCAACCTTCGATAGCATGTAATCCAGCAATATTTTTGTAATGCCCATTTTTTGAAATACCTATAGATTAATTTAAAATATACAAAATCATAATTAGGTATCAAACCAGCAACATAACTGTTAACTGTAATCAATTCCTGTGGTTAATATTGTAATTATTTTACAATAATTGCAACATCTCCGGATTGGTTATCAATAAAAAAACATTGATTGAAAAGTTGTGACGACGTGGTAGTACCTATAGTTTTTCAAACAGTTTCCTGTGATGCACATTAATCTAATAACGCGACTCTCGCAGCGATATTGAAAAATAAATCCAATTGCATCCAATCTACCTTTTCACTTCAAAATTTTAAACGAGTTTTCGTTTTGTTATTTTATATTTCTAAAAACGCAGCGGAAGTTATTTACTAACATTTTCTACGAATGGTCAGACCTCGCAATTTATAAAGTTTTAAAAATAAACACAAAATTAATAAATAAAATATACTTATGTAAAATTGTTATATTAAGTAGTAAATATTATTAATATAATCTGCCTATATTTAAATATTTATAAATAATTTATGTCATTACAAGAAGCCTTAAATCAAAATTGTTTTTTAATCTGTGCCATATAATAATATTGATAAAGTTCATAAAATATTAATAAGCAGTTAATTGCTTTAATTTACTTATTTATAGTTGATATAAAAATTATAATAATCTATTAATTAAGTAAATAGAAATTTCTGTGAATATTATAAATACAATTTTTTTTAGATATTTATATCATAAAGGTTTCATAGTGCAGATTATTATATTATGCAAATGATGTCTCACACAATTTGTATCACATTTACATTGTAAATATAATAATTATGTATTTAATTACTTTTAAACTATTTTATTTTTAAAACAAAAACATTTTTGGAAGGACTAAAAAATCGAATAACCTAGTAACTCGAGTTAGTAGGTAAAAAAATTGGGTTTCGTTTCATCATTTTTTACTTTGTGATCCAAATTGAACAATGCCTGCCTTTAGTTTAAATACGGACCACTAAAAAAAGTTTCTGTAAATTAACATTTAAAATAGGTGGCCAAAAATATAAGGTGCAAATTTACTTATTGGTGTAATTTTCAACAAAGTTGTATAAAACTCAAGGTTTTTGTGAAATTACTAGAAAAAATATATTTTGTTGAGGCAAAAACAAGCTGCAAATTTTAAATAATAATTGCAAACAGATCGGATTCTCGATAAACTCTTCCTAATAATAGAAATTGAGGTTTCAAATAGCTGAGGTACCCTGGTTTTTTAGGTGTTTGATTGCACTCCATCAATTTTGAGAAAACCAGCTGACACCACAGTTGATAATTTGACAGTCCGGCGTTCTTCAAATAAAAAATTAGTAGATCATGTTGAATCAAACCAGGATCCTTTCAAATTGACTGTCCAATTCAATGACGTTCATCCAAAAAATTTGTAGAGTAACACAAATTGGTTATAGTAGGTACCATAGAACATGGTACAATAAACCATCACGATACTTCCAAAAAGTTTTGGTGTTATCGACAAGATTCAAATTCCAGGATGATTAGCCACTTCGTTCCATTTGTCCCTCTCCTTTCTGTATAGAGACAGCCCTAATTAATAGCTGTACATCAATCCTTTTTATAAATTGGGCAAAAAGACCATAGAGTTTTGGTGGGAAGTATCGAGAGCTTCTAATAAGAAAAATTTGATCACAGTATCACGAGAGTTCAATACGGAAAGGAATTACCATAATAATTTACCGTAATAATATGGGACTGTATTGTCAAGTCAGATTGATGGACATAAAAATATTTAACTTTTCGGAGGCAGATTTACCACTTGTATCTGCCTACAATTTTTGTTGAAAAAGGTTTCTGCATAAAAAGTTAAAACAAGTCAAAACTTGTTATGCAGGAATGTGCCATTTGAAATAATAGAGCTTGCGTGTTACTGCATTATGCAACCCCATTTTTTATAATTTTACTTCTCTATTTACGTCAGTTTTTTTTAATATTTGGTATAATGTCCGGATGTGTGTGTGTGTCTTGTCTTGTCGTTTATGTCTTTAGTGTTAAAATGCTAAGATGAAATAAATGCTGCCAAAAGTAAGAAAATCAATCTTCAAAAAATTAAATTTGGTATTTTTGGTCTACGAAATACTTTAATTTTTGTATTCTTGACGATATTTTAAATGTTGATATGTGGTTCTTCTAATCGTCAAGCATTTATTGGCAACTTCTTTCGTAATTGAATTTTCTATTTTGTAAATTATATTTTTCAGTTTTGGTAGTCCTTTGTGGGAAATCTCGTCAGTCCATTCATGCGCGTTACGAATTTGTTTTAAGGCTGCTGCTGTTACATATTAATTGAGTAACGAAATATTTTATACTTATGATGTTACTCGCAGACAAAAGGGCCATCCATCAGTGATGGATCAGATATTTTTATTATGAGTCACCAATGGATGTAAATTTTATGTAATATCTTAATTAGAATAATAGAGCAAGCATATAGTTACATAGAAGTAAATTTCGTTGGCCCCTCCCTACTTTT
Organism: Rhagonycha lutea; assembly: GCA_958510855.1. Lineage (NCBI taxonomy): Eukaryota > Metazoa > Arthropoda > Insecta > Coleoptera > Cantharidae > Rhagonycha > Rhagonycha lutea. Next base: position 3,840,336 of record OY294042.1, read on the forward strand.
GGATTCTAAATAGTCTATATTTTAGGATTTCCCAACTTATTTTGTCCACGGAACCTACACAATCTTTAATTGAAGAAGCAGAAGTGCATTAAAATAGTTATTGCATTTTCTATTATTAGGTAGTATTAATCAATATTATTCTCAATTTGGATTCTAAGTTTGGGTTTGGATATTTGATTGAAGTATTGGGTTTTTTAATATAATTTTTTGAAGTTCAAGTGCAATGTTATCTTTGTCTCTAAATTATCCCTCGCCTTTTGTTGATGAAGAGATTTTATACAGTTTTATTTTGATAATGCGGACCATAATAAAAATACACTTGATGGATTAAATACTTATATCACAATATGGGATGTTACTTACAAGGGGACACTACAGTGAGGTACCCACCAATGGAGATCCCAATTTTTTTGGTGATTATAGGAGCTAAAAACATTCTCACTTTCTCGGCGTTTAGTCCAATGGCCCTTAGTTTTTGAGTTATGAATTTTTGAAAATACCATATTTCGTTAACTGCTATTACTATTAGCTATTATTACAAGAAACCGTGGTAATCTTACGGTTAAGAATTTGGAATGGTAATTAGTAGGTCGTTAATTTTTGAATTCCGATAATAAATTACATAATTTACAACAACAAAATCTCAGGACCGATGCGTTACAACTCCAATATATGCTAAACCTATGGTAAAATCAGCCCATTTTAAAAATTCATAACTCAAAAACAGCGGCGGTTCTAGGGTGCAGTCGCACCGGGCGCCATCCTAAGAGGGGCGCCAAAATGACAAAATATTTCGAAAAAATAAATAATTTGTTGTTTTTTTTGAAAAAAAATATATTTTTTTGAAATTTGCAAGCGCAGCAGCGAGGAAAGTGGCATTGTAGTTAATTTTTCTTTCTTAATTTGTTTAAATACACCTTTTCAAACAAATATTGGTTCTTTTTACGTTTTACTCGACGGAGGGGGGCGCCAAAATGAGATCTCGCACTACTTAAAAATCTTGCTAGAGCCGCCGCTGCTCAAAAACTAAGAGCCCTTGGACTAAACGCCGAGAAAGTGATAATTTTTTTAACTCATAGAATGACAAAAAAAATTGGGATCCCGATTGGTGGGTACCTCACTGTAGTGTCCCCTTATTAGTATAGCCTTGTACGATGAATTAATAGATAAAATATTACTAGACTAGAGTTACATTTTCACTTTTCATGAATAAAAAATAATGCAGAGAAGAAAAAATATTAGTAATTATTTCGAGAAAAATATACGATATGCAAGAAAATTGATGGTGACGGAATTTTATTTGGTTATACCTAATCAAAAATAAATAGAAGCAATACCATCATAGATTCAGCTCACACAGAGTGTTGATGTTCACCGGAGAGCCGAGCTTAGAAAGTCCATGATTTGAACCTGAAATTTCTACTCTGGAATTCAACCAGCGATCACACCAAGCCACTACTGTGGACTACAATATTAATTTAAAAAATTACCAAAATTACCAAAATTATAATAATTCATGCTTATCGATGACTTAACTGCAATATCACGTATCTGCAATTTCGTAAATTGCATACAATAGCCACAAATTTTTGATCCTTTTTGTACCAAATATGCTGAAAATTGATACTACTGCGACGTAAGTCACATTAAAATTCTGCACATCATCACGTTCAAAAATCAAAATTATGCCAAAAATAAACTCGTAATTTGAATTTCAAGATTTCTTAGCCTAAATATAACAGAATTGTTTACACAGAAAAAAAAATCTACTTTCAGAATGAATAATTATGCTTTCAACGTGAAAATAAAAGTTTTGCTGTTATAATGAAAGCATTGCATTTAATTTGAAAGAATCGTGAGAAACTCTACTTTCAAAATCTGCTTTCAATTTAAATATTGTTAAATTAAAAATAAATTTTTCTATTTGAAATTGAATACTTTTAAAATGAGTTGGGTAACATCATTTCAAAAGTATATACTTTTGATAAAGGCTTGAAGTGAAAATGTAAACTTATAATGTTGTTTTGAAAGTATAAATATTCATTTTGAGGTACTATTTTATAATGGAATGTGCAAAATTCCAATTTGTATTTATATAACAGACATTATAACATGCGCACTACTATTTATCTGTGCTTGTTGATGTCATTCCATTTGTAAGTGAAAATATTTCATATTACACAATCAAAGGCAACTTAAACATTGGAAAGCCACTGAAGTAAGTAGTTTTTTGAATGTATTTTCTTAAAATTTATATTTTTAACATTTAACTATTTTTTTGTTTATAATTAAGTTGTTTATAGAATATAGAAAACATTTTACAACGGGACCGCAATGGCAACCTTATTGAGAAAACCTTTGCTGCAGCGAAGACTGGATCATTATTGAATACATGAGATTGAATATTATAAATTTAACAAAGACGGAATTTGACTTATTAACCCAGCAAATCGTTAAATCTTTTCCCAAAAGAACATACGGTAAGTTTACTTCATATTTTAACTTATATAAAAATAATTGTCTGATGTTATATTATGTTTTGCAGGAATATTACTATAATAATTGAAGCTCAAAATCAAAACGACAAAGTGCAAATAACAGGAAGTAACAAAAATTTACAATTTTGGAAGGAGCTCCTCAAAGTTCGTGCTGTAATAGTAAAAAGTGTTAGTGATTTTAATTATTAAACTGTCGCAAAATTAAAAAAACAGTTTTAGTTTTGATTTGTTTAGTTTTAGTTTCTTAAAAATATAATAATTAAAAAAAGAAATAATAGTTTTATTTGTTAATTTGATGTCGGATTATTGTTAAAACGAATATAAACTAATATTAATTTGACAGTAACTACTTTTGAATTAACAGTAGCATCAATTAAAAAAACAAATAAATCCACTCTCAATTTAAATACCTAATATTTGATTTGAGAGCAACTGCTTTTGAAACTTGATATTATTTACAAAAGTAGTTACTCTCGAATTGACAGTAGTATGAATTCAAAATGAAAGTAGCTCTACTTTCAAATTAAAAGTTTCGATGTCTACGCCCTTTTTAAAAGCAAATAATGTTGATTTTAGTGCAATGCTTTCATTTTTACTGCAATATTTTTTTGTGTGTACTAATAGATTTAATTTTTTATGTAACCATTTGCTTTTATCGTATCATTCGATTCCATCAGAACCCTAAAACCTGTTTCCTAATTTTCAACCACAATGTTTTTGTAGAATAACTTCTATTTTGTGTAACAACATAAGTTTTCTGTGATTACAAATACAAAAAAAATAAGGATACTCGTTTGTTATCGCTGTAAAGCTTCAGGTATATTTTCGAACAAACAATTTTTATGATGGGTTGCAAAGTCTTGTGCAAACAACACAATTTACCAAAATGGTGTAAAAGGATGTCGGTAGGTTTATCGAAATGCGTCCTTTCAAAAAATATTTGGTCTGGTGACTCACGTGGCACGCGTAAGGCAAAAGTTTTTTTATAGTGTTTTAGGAAAATTTTTGATATTTAATAATATGAAAATCGTTCAAGCCAGGCAATCCATAATCAAGTAGCTTCTACGCATTTCCCCTCCAAAAATTTATTTTAGTAGTAAGTATATAAATTCCAAGTCAGGAACATAATTAAGAGCCTTGCGATAAAATTGATTTATTTACTTACTCTTGTAATAAATTTGAAATATTTCTTCAAGTAGGTTATCGACAATTTTAGACAAAATAATAACACGATAGCTGGAAAGCATTCGAGATGGCATTTAACTTTTGTGGTATTTATAAATTTAAGAGGTATAAAGTTCTTGTCCTTGAGCTGCTAGACAGCTTGACGCCCGGTCAAGCCATTACGACTTTTCAAAGTTGATAATAATGGAGACCCAGGTTTTGAAACTTGATACTTTTCTACATTATAATAAATGGTGATCCTTTCGTATTTTTTCTTTTTACAATTGATGACAAGTAGGAATCCAAAATCCATTTGAGAAAGTCATTAATGTATGTTTTTAACTTAAATGCACAAGAAATTTTTGCGGAATTATGTTACACAACTACCCTCATCACATTTAGTACGCACATTTTCAACCTGTATCCCATATGTTCAAATAATGCGTCGTTTAAAATTAGAAAAAGTAAACATAACGAGGAACACCATACAAGTAGATGACTTGTTAATGTATGTATGTATAACTGTTATAGAGTAAATTGTTCAAGTTAATACTAAAATGGAAGTTACCTTGAAAATCATGTAAGATTCCAATAATTTGTAGTACTACGATGTGACTTGCATTGCTTATAGAAATTAACACCGTATATTATTATTATAGTATAATCCACTGTTAAATAATAACTTCCATGTTTCAAATAGCAAACTATAAAAATTTAATTTTCTTAATTTTTCTAATGCCGAATGATCACAGAATTGAAATTTTAATTATGATTGATTGTGGAGACAATCGCAGAATACAAATAGGAAGTATGCTAAAATAATTATTAGCGAAAGGTTTTCTGGGTTGCTGCTAATCCACCAACCTCTGATGCCGTATGCTGTATGTAGTTTATAGCATACTGGTCCATTCCATACCATTATCAAACAAATATAGGATGTATTTGATTATAAAACAGTACAACGTAGCTACAAGATAAAATTGATTACACAGTCCTGCGACGGCTTGGTCTGAAACTGATTTTAAAGAGCTGAATTAAAATCTTAAGTTTGTGTGTTTCTATCTCGTCTGGTTTTCTATCTTATTTTAAAAAGGAGGAAGTGATCAATTCCACTCATGGATCTACGAGTTTGTTTTTGACCTATTTTTTTTATTCCACCGCATTTCCAATTTTTGATCCCATCCAAATAATAATTTGTTGAACTTTCCAAAATAGCCGTTTATATAGCATCGAAGACATCCAAATTCAATGCAAATCGTTTACCTCCAAGCTATTTCTTTAAATTAAGAAACAAATAATAGTCACAAGGGGCCATATCCGGTGAATATGGCGAATTTTTTTTACCACTGCTTCCCACCCTTGTCGCAGTTGGTCTCCTGCTCTCTGAGTAGATTGACCTGCTGGTCATAGCTTCACACTTTTCTACTCTAATCTTTTGTAATAATTTTAATCCTCAATTTTCTTGCAATCAAAAAAATACAAATTATTTATGAATATCAGCCAGTAAGAACTTTTTGCTAACTAATGATTCTCGACCGTAGTTGGAGCTGGACCACAAAATATTTTACTGCTCCAAATTATTTCTTGTTCTATAATCTACAATTAAATTTTCTACATCTTCGTGTTTATTATGTATCTTGTGAAGTGCGAGGCCAAGGGCCGAACTATGTTACGCGATACAGAAAGTGCGAATTGATGAGCAGAAGTGCGTGGCCGAAGGCCGAGCTATGTTTTGTGATATTGGGGGGCGTTCAGGTAACTAGAATAAAAGAGTGGTAGATTTTCAGTGCACACATTTACCAACAAAATGGTCACCCTTGTTTTGAATCCGTCCCCAATAACGTCGATGGTCATAATTCAAGGACCTCCCTCTTATTTTTCTAAATCTATCCATTAATTTAAAACTAATTTTGGCTAATTAAATTTGGAATGAAATACTCAAGAATTTATTAGATTCATTTTAATTATGAAATTTCTTACCACGATATAGTCACAATAACGCACACTGCTCCTCCTCCTTTTCCAGCGTGTCATTATTTAGCACACGCTTGGAACAAACAAAACAGAAACAAAAGAACAATAAAACAAAAACAAAACATAACAACAACAAAAATAAACCAAAAGAGAACACAAATCATACCATCACAATAATAAAAGGCTAGCACGCTGCTGCTCCAGCCTGTCATTTTTATGGGACACGCAACGCACTCTGATTGGTCATTTGTCGTATCAACTTAAAATAACCTGGCCTTGGGATCGAGTTGTACACCAAAAAAGTTTCGACTTGCATACACATTATATAAACTGCCAGGATGCTGATCCATCTGTATTAATTTTCCGACAATCTAATTGATCCAACTTTTTACCAACTTAAAATCACCTTCCCATGGATCGATTTGCACACCAAGTAAGTTTCGACTGGACAAGATGCTCATCCACGTGTAATGATTTTTCCGACAACATAATTGGTCAAACTTTATCTCCGTTGATCCAATGACCATCCATCCAGAAAATTAAATATTAGACATTTACATTTTCAATCAATGTATTAAATTATCATCATCATCATTTTTGAACGTAATGACGTTTGAACCCGTACAATTAAAATTATCATTTTTTTTAATGAAGTCTGTTAAAAGAGAGATTCGGTTGAGCTTAGGTTAGTGTTAAAAAACGATATTTTTTAATTAATGCCGCAAGAAAAGAGACCCACCGGCTAGCTACCCGTCCGTGGACGGGCTTTCCACCTAGTAATATATAATTTTCTATTTAATAGATTCAACATCCTGTCATAATTGCTTTATTAATAAAAACCAACAATTTTGAATGGACAGCAAGAATCTCGTTAAACCATTCATGTATGTCTTTAATTAAGATATTTTTTTGTTTACTTCCTCGCTTCCTTTCGACGTCCATGCAGAAATTAATACTCACAGTATCGTAAAAGCAAAAAAAATACATTAAATTGGCAAAATTAAATTTCAAATCAATTCTGTTTTGTAATTGAATTTGTTTAATAATAACTAATTTCTTTGAGTGGCTAGCGGAAATCTCGTTAATCAATTCATGCGCGTCCCCAATTTTATACTACTTGAATAAAAATAGGTTAGAACAACTTTTTTATTAGACCGTTCCCTTGACGACGAAAAGGTCTCAGTAAACAGCATCTAATTTGTCTTTGATTTTCTCATACGTTTTCCCACCCGGAAACAAAAATCAAATCACTGATCGATATTGGATTTTTTCCAAAATTAAAAAATGTACCTAATAAGTTGTTTACTTTAAATGACTTTAGCAAAAAGAAAAAACCTTTGCTAGGGGTTTTGTAAACTCCGCTAATTTCGACCCACCTTAAGATGGGGCTTATTTTTTTTACAATCCTGGTTGTAAACTCCCCTAACGTCGAGGGATTACTAGGCAATAAGATTATAAAGCTTATAGATAGGCTTTAGGGATAATATTTATATTGCTACCAACTTTGAGGAATATAAATAATCAAATAATAAATGGAATAAAAAAAATAAGTCAATTAATAATTAAAATGTTATAATTGGTGTAGTTGTGGTTCGTTTTTCTACAATAAATTGTTACGTTATGTAAGTTTTAGTTTTTTGAGTTCATTATTGGCTATAAATGCAAAATAATGCTACACAACATTGCTAGACAACATTATTTTGCATTTATCACGTTTGGTTGTTTGTTTGTAATTATGAAAAATATTATTTAACATTGTTTCAAATGTAAAAATGTTGGGTATCCATAAATTACTGCTTCATGGGTTTATTATCTCAAGTTCTTATTTTTTATGTACTTTCAAACATATTGGCCTATAGTTGTTTCACGCAGCTTTCTTTGTTCTTATTAAAATTATTTTTTACTTTTTAGAGCACTTTTTTAGTTTTAAATAAAAGGTCAACAGAAACTTCTTGTCAATGTGAAATCCATAGCTAGAAAATCATAGCACACCAGAGCTTAGGTTATTTGTTGAAATTCGCTCCTTTTTTATAAATTTGTGACCAATATGCAAACTGTACAGACAGGTTTGGAACATCAGAGCTTTGGGGTCGTCCATAAAAAAAATCATCTACGTCTAGGGGGGAGGGTCACAAAATGTGTGCCATATAAAAAATTCTTTATTTTCAAACATATTGGTCTGTAGTTGTTTCAAGATGCTTTCTTTTTTCTTATTAAAATTATTTTTTAATAAACAAATTATTGTTTTAACAAAAACTTCTCGTCAATATGAAATCCATACACAGATAAGTTTGGCACATCAGAGCTTAGGTTATTTGTTGAAATTCGCTCTAGTTTTTATACATTTGTGGCCATATGCAATCTTAGGAACATCAGAGCTCATGAGTTGTCCATGAAGGACATTTACGCAGACCGGGGGAGTAATAAAATGTTTGCTATATAAAAATTGTTTTTATAATTATTATTACTTCAGGGAAGTTATTATTTCAAGTTATTCTTAAGCGGTGTTCACAATAAAGTGGGGTCTTGCCTTGCTTCGGCAGAAAGTTAGCAAGAGCCAATCAGAATGAACAATTTTTTAATCATAGAAAAGGATAGACGAAAATACTTTAATCTAATTGGCGCTTGCCAGCTCTCTACAATGCAATACCCCACTTCATTGTGAACGCCGCGCCGCTTTATTTTTTGCGTACTTTCAAACATATTGGTCTGAAAAATTTGACTACTGGTCAATGTGGCAACAAATTGTTAATTTATGAGGATTATAAATTTTATTTTAATCGTGCATTAAAATGTGGAGATGCTGTGATCAAACTTCCAACAGTGAACAATAACCATTGAAGAGATAGAAATTAACTCAATTATTTGACGAGGAACATCATTAATTATTATCAAATATGCAAATTAAAACAAAACATGGGGAAGATTTTCGTACGAAACCAGCTCGGAGGACTCGAAATTTGAAATACTCTTAACTTTGCAGAAAATAAAATTAAAATGATGAGAATGCAAGCTCATTTAAGCTCAAATAATTATCTATCGATAGACAGCGATTTCACAAGAAAGTTCGAAATAAGAACAGAAATCGATAAACGTCTACATCTCCACCCCCACAAGAATTTCGCGAGTAACTCCGTGACTATTGAGGCTCAAACGAGAAATTTGGAAGCTCATTGATGCTCAAACTATACTGAAACGTTTGACACCTATTTCAACCAAAAAGTTTAAAAAGAACTTGCTCGGAGTACTCAAAACTTGAAATACTCTTAACTTTGCAGAAAATGAAAATACAATTATGGGAATGGAAGCTCATTCAAGCTCAAACGAAGCTCTATCGATAGACATCGATTTCGCAGAAAAATTCGTAATAATTATGAAAATAGGAAAACATGTCTCCAGCTCCCCCCCCCCCCCCAACCCAAATATTTCGCGAAGAACTCCGCGACGGTTGAGGCTCAAACAAAAAATTTGGAAGCTCATTTTTTTTGAACGTTTGACACCAATTTTACCCCAAAATTTCACTTTAAGGGCATGTCGGCATCACAGTTTTATAGGTGATTGGTTTTCATTAAGAATTTTGTGTATATTTTAAACTTTAAAGTTTAAATAAATTGAAAATTTTCTGTTTAGTTATTATGTATAATTTAGTTAAGTCCTTCTTAATTATCCTACTTAAAATGTATTATATTCGGGGAATTTACAACTAGGATTATTGGTGAAATCTTCAAAATTAGGGGAGTTCACCACTTTTTTTAAATTCTACCTGCTGGATTAGGGGAGATTACATATGCCCCTTTGCTATATTAGATTATTAGATATGATTGCCATAATATTTTCGGACGTTTGATTGGTAACGAAATGAAATCTAGTTAATTCACTCATGCGCATCACCATGTCCCACGATTGTGTGGTGAAAAAGTGGCAAATTTATATTTTTGGGGTCCAAAGTTAATTATGGTTGTATCCTTTAAATTCTTTAATTAGCGTACATTCACATATCGGGAGTGTGAACCTTAATCCTGGTTCAGATCCTGCTGGTTTAGTCGGCAGGTGTTAAATAATATTTGCAGCATATAGAAGGTTGTTTCCTTCACTTAGATAAGGGATAATTTGGTATTATAGAATTAGAATCCACAAAGTGCACTTTAAGTTATTCAACAAATAAAAATAATGTCCCATTTTTTCACAATATAAATTGAATGCCTAATAATAAAAGTACAGTGTAATAGTGTAAAGAAAGGCGGGTGGAAAGTGGCTTGACACAAATATGTCGATTTTCATTTAATGTTGACGTTTAAAGTATACCTTGTCACAAATTACTCTATTTGTTACCCCTTGGGCAGATTAAAATAATAGATAAATCGCTTATCGTTAAAAATCATTGTCCAAAATTACAGTAGGACAAAGGAAAAAGATCCTTGATTTATAACACCTAGGCACGTTTAAAAATTGACGCATTATTACCTGATATTTTTTTTGTTTCAAATGTCATATACATATTACCTTCTACCACATAAATACATTAATTATCCACCAAATAAATAGTTATCGCATTATGAACACGGAAACGTGACATTTTTCCAAAATTAATGTAGCTACAGCTATTTATATTATCTATTGTATTATTAAATAAAACCACTCGCTATTCGTAAATTAGTTGCTATTTTACTAGAAATATAAAATAATTTTACCCCTGAGAATATATTTATTTAAAGTTTGACAAAAGAGGGGCAAAATTGTGTCTGATTTGTTTACATAAAGAACAATTTTCCCTAGTGTAAAATAATATTAAATGGAAGCAAACAGAGCTCAAGTGTTTTTACTTACATTTTGTTACTAATTGCTCCCCATCATCACCACAATTCGTATTTACATATCTATCACACACAGAAAGGTTTCAAAGGGTTATCATTCTTACTAAGAATAATTGGATGATTGAAACGGGTGTTTTATATCAGTCACTAACACACTATTTACTAATTGCGACAATTAATTATGGATATTGTTTGTTTATGTATGGGCCAAATTATACTTCTTATTGTTGTCCTACTCATATGTAAATGTATTGATAATTATGGAATCCACTGTATACAAAATCTAACCAATTTTGAATCATTTAATTATTTTAGGGTACAATTCTTGTTTGATTAACACTTCAGAGTTTGATTTTGATTATTTAAGTGAAAAGTTTTCCACCATCATTGGGCAACGAAAATTTAATTACAACTCAAAAAATTACAGATGTTACAAGAAGAAAGATGAAATATTAAAAATTAAATGTTGAATTTAGAATTCACGATGGTCAGCTTACGGTGGAATCTGAACCACGGTACAAATATATTTAGGCTAAGGAGGGATTCAAACATAATCCTATTATATAGGTAAATTATTTTTTAATAATTATTACAAAATTAAAATCCCGGTCCATCCCCACCTCCTCGGTCACACAAAATATCACGACAATATGTACCTTAAGGAGTAGCTGCAAAATGGACAAATAATTCATCTTTCCTACCCCTCCTCCACCTCATCATACTTACTTATTCGTACAACAAAATTTTATACCTATAACTACATACTACATCGAATTTCGACGCACTAAATTTCAAATGTACGCCTCAGGTTGGACATAGTTATAGTAGGTAGCCAATTGCACTGAACATCAAATGTATGCCTCAGGTTGAACCGGGTTGCACTAAGCACAATTAAAGAAACAAAGAATCTTTTATTAATTTAGTAGTTTATGTGCAGCTCGGGATTAGTAGTGTTCACGAAAAAAATTTAAATAAATTTAAAGATTAAGGCTTAAAGGGTTATGCCATTAATTACTACTGAACAATCACTCCCTATTCTTATATTTCAACCTACAAAAAGTAACCCTTTAGTGTGACGAATTAACATAGCGTTAGTTCCAGTGCTTTTAAAGTATAGTTTATCAAAATCAACTTAATTTTGTTATTCTGCCAATAGGCGTATAATTATACGTCTTTCATCCTATTCGACAAATTCGACGTATTTAAATTAAAATTTTAATCCCGATGAAAAAATCTAACACCTTAAAGATGATGTCATAGGGTTTCTGATAAAATAAACCCTACGTTAAAGTGAACATTATAAAATTAATTGTTTAGTAAAATTAGTTAAAAAAATCTGAACAGCTGTATATCGATAACCCCACGTGACACTCAGAATTGCTTCAAAACTAAAATATCATACAAATCGATAATATTTGTGGTAGGTAGGTAAAGATTAAACTAATTATGCGATTTTAAATTTTATTATATTATAACTGTAATTAGTAGCTGCTGATAATAAATTTTGATTTATACTTAACAACTGTAACGTGTAATTCTTATTTGATTAATTACTAAATTATCTGATTGTATAATTAATTAAATTGTTTTAATAACCAAATTAAAATACCCGATGTGCTATTGAAAAATTATCTAATCAGTATATTAATGATTAAATTTATTAGCCAGTCATCGTCTCGTTAATGCGTAATGTCATGACATCTATCGTCCAATTAAGTAATTAAAAATGTATTTCATATTTTCAAATAATTTCAAGATCCATATATATTTTGAATTCAATAAGATTAAATTGAACGAAAACTTGAAAAATCGACAACGCAAATTGGCGGAAAATCGAGAAAATTAGATAAATGGAATTCGTCCCGGGAAATAAAAATTTTATTCGAGGATATCTGAATTTTACAATAAAGAGCAAAATTGGAGCAACTTATAACCAAAACTATTTTTTCTAACGTATTTTAATAGGCACTTTCAATTTAATTATTGTATTTCATTTCTAGGTTGACAATAAAAATTAATGTAACTAATAAAATAAAAAATGCAAAAAATGGTTGTTATTAATATTGCATGCATGTCCTCATTGTAAATTGTGCTAAACACAAAGTCATTAATTATAGGTAGTGAACGCCTCATCAGTGAGGTGATTTATTAACGCATAAAATCAGAAGAATTCTGCTTTTGAAATATCATTTTCCAATTTTGCCGTGCTGGTTTCTTGTCAATGGACTAGAGGACTATAAAATACCTATCTGAATAAATATATAAGGTGATTTACTAATTTGGGAAATGCGCAACCCCGGTCAGAAATACTTACAGGATAAAGGATAAAAAAGCCTAAATTTATTTGTGCAGTGGTTTGAATTCCTCGTTAAACGGTAAGACTATCCATAATATTACATGAGAATTTTAAGGGATTCAATGTGACATTCTTTTCAGTTTTTCGGTTTTGACTTTTGACCTCCATGCTGAGATTTGTATATGGTCAGTGCCGGATTAAACCAAAGCGGGGCCCATAGCAAATGTTATCGAGGGACCCTACTATTTTTAATGATCTCTTTTTTTACCATTTCCTGACTAAAAACGCAATTTTTAATTTAGATTTCACGTTATATTGAATTCGGTGCGATTTTTTATTTAAATTTTTTGATAAAAATTAAATTATCTTCAAATATTCTGGAATTTTGATAAAATTCTAATCCTCAGTCCATAACCCTTCTGCAGGGTGTGGTGAGCCTTTTAACAAAGGCTTTTCATGGCAGATTACACCCCGGTGGCTTGCCATTGCCTGTCGAGGGGAGACGTCCACAATATGATTCTTGCTTCGCCCGGAGTCGAACCGGGTTGCTGACGACCGTCTCATAACTCAAAATACTAATACAATTATAATAAAAACCGGAAAAAGAATGAAAAAATTTTAAGCCTTAAACTGCTATAGACTTCAGCTTATTTTGATTTCAGTGTGATTTTTTATTTAAATTTTTTGATAAAAGTTACATTTTCTTCAAATATTCTGGCGGTCGGAGCATAGCGTTCACGCGAGTTGACTATGAACGCTAATCACCCGGTTCGAATCCGAGTGAAGTAAGAACTTTATTCTGACCGTCTCTCCCCTCGGAAGGCAATGGCAAACCATCGGGGTGTAATCTGCCATGAAAGCCTTTAACAAGCATTGTTAAAGGTCACGACGCTTCTGCCAAGAAGCAATACGACGGAGAAGAAGAAATCAATACAATAATAATAAAAACAGGAAAAATAATGAAAAAATTCTAAGCCTTAGACTTCAGGGTTTTTTTTATTTTAGTATATTTTATTTAAATTTTTTGACAAAAGTTAAATTTTCTTCAAGTATTCTGGAATTTCGATAAAATACTAATACAATAATAATAAAAACAGGAAAAATAATGAAACAATTCTAAGCCTTAAACTGCCGTAGATTTCAGGATATTTTAATTTCACAGTTTGATTTTTTATTTAAATTTTTTGATAAAACTTTTTAATAAAATTTAAATTTTCTTCAAATATTCTGGAATTTTGATAAAATACTAATACAATAATAAAAAAAAACAAGAAAAATAATGAAAATATTCTAAGCCTTAAACTGCCGGAGACTTCAGGTTACTTTGATTTTAGTATAATTTTTTATTTAAATTTTCTTTATATAAAATTTAATTTTCTTCAAATAATCTAGAATTTCGTTAAAATACTAATAATCTTATAATAAAGACTGCAAAGAAAAATAATGAAAAAATTCTAAACCCTAAATTTCCTTAGATTTAAAATTATTTTGATTGCAGTGCGATTGTTTATTTAAATTTTTTGATAACAGTTAAATTTTCTTCAAATATTCTGAAATTTTGCTAAACTCCTAATAACAATATATTATAATAAAAAACAGGAAAAATAATGAAAAATTCTAAGCCATAAACTGTTGTAGATTTCACGTTATTTTGAGTTTAGTGTGATTTTTTTTAAATTTTTTGATAAAAGTTAAATATTCTTCAAATAATCTGGAATTTTGTTAAAATACTAAAAATATTATAATAAAGACAGGAAAAATAATGTAAAAATTCTAAGCCCTAAATTGCCGTAGATTTCCGGATATTTTGATTTTAGCGTGATTTTTTAATTAAAATTTTTGGAAAAAGTTAAAGTTTCTTAAAATATTCTTGTACTATGTTGAAATACTAATAGTATTGTAATAATTAAAGAAAAAATAATGAGAAAATTCTCAGCCCTAAATTGTCGTAGATATCAAGTGATTTTGATTTTATTAAATTTTTTGAAAAAGGTTAAATTTTCTTCAAATATTCTGGTATGATGTTAAAATACTAATAATATTCTAATAAAGACAGGAAATATAATGAAAAAATTCTCAGCTCTAAATTGCCGTAGATTTCAGGTCATTTTGATTTTACTGTGATTTTTTAATTAAATTTTTTGGAAAAAGTTAAAGTTTCTTAAAATATTCTTGTACTATGTTAAAATACTAATAGCATTGTAATAATGAAAGGAAAAATAATGAAAAAATTCTCAGCCCTAAATTGTCGTACATATCAAGTGATTTTGATTTTATTAAATTTTTTGAAAAAGGTTAAATTTTCTTCAAATATGTATGATGTTAAATTACTAATAATATTCTAATAAAGACAGGAAAAATAAAAAAATTCGGAGCCGTAAATTGCGGTAGATTTCAGGTTATTTTGATTTTACTGTGATTTTTTAATTAAATTTTTTGGAAAAAGTTAAAGTTTCTTAAAATATTCTTGTACTATGTTAAAATACTAATAGTATTGTAATAATTAAAGGAAAAATAATAAAAAAATTCTCAGCCCTAAATTGTCATAGATATCAAGTGATTTTGATTTTATTAAATTTTTTGAAAAAGATTAAATTTTCTTCAAATATTTTGGTATGATGTTAAAATACTAATAATATTCTAATAGACACAGGAAAAATAATGAAAAAATTCTCAGCCCTAAATTGTCGTAGATATCAAGTGATTTTGATTTTATTAAATTTTTTGAAAAAGGTTCAATTTTCTTCAAATATTTTGGTATGATGTTAAAATACTAATAATATTCTAATAGAGACAGGAAAAATAATGAAAAAATTCTCAGCCCTAAATTGTCGTAGATATCAAGTGATTTTGATTTTATTAAATTTTTTGAAAAAGGTTCAATTTTCTTCAAATATTTTGGTATGATGTTAAAATACTAATAATATTCTAATAGAGACAGGAAAAATAATGAAAAAATTCTCAGCCCTAAATTGTCGTAGATATCAAGTGATTTTGATTTTATTAAATTTTTTGAAAAAGGTTCAATTTTCTTCAAATATTTTCGTATGATGTTAAAATACTAATAATATTCTAATAGAGACAGGAAAAATAATGAAAAAATTCTAATCCCAAAATTGCCTTAGTATTCAAGTTATTTTGGTTTCCATGATAATTTAATTGTATTCAAAATTTTTGATAAAAGTAAATTATCCTCAAATATTCTAGAATTTTGTTAAAATACTAATACTATTATATCAAAGACTGGAAAAATAATGAAAAAATTCTAAGCCCTAAATTGCCTTTGATTTAAGGTTATCTTGACTTTAGTTCGATTTTTTATTCAAAATTTTTGAAAAAGTTAAATTTACTTCAAATATTCTGGAACTTTATGAAAATACTAATACTATTATTATAATAAGGATTGAAAAAATAATGAAAAAATTCTAATCCCAAAATTGCCTTAGTATTCTAGTTATTTTGGTTTCCATGATAATTTGTATTCAAAATTTTTGATAAAAGTAAATTATCTTCAAATATTCTAGAATTTTGTTAAAATACTAATACTATTATAACAAAGACTGCAAAAATAATAAAAAAATTCTAATCCTTAAATTGTATTAGATTTCAGGTTATTTTGATTTCATTGCGATTTTTTATTCAAAATTTTTGATAATAAAAGTTAAATTTTCTTCAAATATTCTAAAATTTGGTTAAAATACTAATACTATTAAAATAAAGACTGGAAAAATAATGAAAAAATTCTAAGCCTTAAATTGCATTAGATTTCAGGTTATTTTGATTTAAGTGCGATTTTATTCATTCAAATTTTTTGATAAAAGTTAAATTTTCTTCAAATATTCTAGAATTTCATGAAAATACTAATACTATTATAATAAGATCAGGAAAAATAACTAAAAAATTCTAAGCCCTAATTTGCCTTAGATTTCAGGTTATTATGATTTTAGTGCGATTTTTTATTCAAAATTTTTGATAAAAGTTAAATTTTCTTCAAATATTCTAAACTTTGGTTAAAATACTAACACTATTAAAATAAAGACTGGAAAAATAATGAAAAAATTCTAAGCCTCTAATTGCATTCGATTTCAGGTCATTTTGATTTGAGTGCGATTTTTTATTCAAAATTTTTGATAAAAGTTAAATTTTCTTCAAATATTCTAAAATTTTGTTAAAATATTAATACTATTATAATAAAAACAGGAAAAATAATGAAAAAAATTCTAAGCCCTAAATTGCCTTAGATTTCAGGTCATTTTGATTTCATTGCGATTTTTTATTCATAATTTTTGATAAACGTTAAATTTTCTTCAATTACCTATTCTAAAAACTCGTTAAAATACTAATACTATTATAATAAAGACTGGAAAAATAATGAAAAAATTCTAAGCCGAAAATTGCCTTAGTATTAAAGTTATTTTGACTTCAGTGCGATTTTTTATTCAAAATTTTTGATAAAAGTTAAATTTTCTTCAAATATTCTGGAACTTTATAGAAATACGAACACAGCTATAATAAAAAAATGGGAAAAGTTACGACAACATTTCTAAGTCCTAATTTAACTTAGATTTAAGCAGTGCCGGATTAAGCCAGCTCATAACATTTACCATCATCAGATGTTGTCATTTGGGGCCCACCTAATATTTTAATTACCTACCAATTTTTTCCTGTTCTTGGCGCCTGAACCTAATAACGCTATTTTTCCCGGAGCAAGAAGAGAAATGATTTTTTTTAAATAAGAACACTTCCGCCGGTCGCGGGGTCCGGATGAAGCTCGAGACTTGCACTTCTGCTACTGTGTTAATCTGGCACTGTATATGGTTAAAAGTTTGCAGCAGTCTGCGTTTGGTATCTAGCTGCTCTAAAATAGAATTATATTAGAGCGAACTTCCGTGCAAATATTGATAATAATGTAAGATTCTTTATTACCCACAGTTACCTACACCTGATCGGTAAATTATGTGCGGTTGGTTGCAGCAGTAGTTTAAAATTTCGCAGGAATCGAATCTGATCCGTTCACCTTAATAGTTGAGCTAAGGACATACAATATAATTAATAATATAGTTTTTAATATTTTGAACAATAAAGGGACAGGAATAGATGGAAGGATAAGTATGAGAAAGAATATTGTAATGGATTTAACAAGGAGGACTGGGTTACATCCCTAACAAAGTAACTGTAACATTACTCAAAAATCGAAATAGGTAAGAAACCTAATTCAAATTTTCCTATTTAGAGTTTAAACAAGGAGATGTAACTTAATTCGGGTTTACATTATTATACTCTAATTTCTATTCAGGTACCCATTTCTCTCAGGTTTCATATACTAGTATGGTAAACTTTAATTAGCATATAGATATAAGATTTCACTGTATTGTAAACATTCGAGTAGTAGTAGTTCTTCATGTCTTACATGTTGAGATTGGAAATCAAAAGTAATAAATTTGTAGGAGATAATTGTTAAAATACAAGGGTGACTAAGAATGTGTTATACATGAAGCAAACAGACATGATTGTTTGGTGAAACAGTAAACCCCTCATCCAATCAGAAGTGTCTGTATTTGACACGCGACTTCCAAGGGATGCTGATGGCGAGAACAATTATTCGATTCGATAAATTACTCATCTTTTTAATCTTTTTATTTTCTCCTTAGTTTTCACTATGGGGAGAGCAGAGCGCTGCATTAATCTAATGTATTGATTCGAGTTCGAATTTTGATGTTTAGGGTATTCTGACAAACAGGGTCGTTCCTAGGGGGTATTGCGCCTGCATGCAAGAAATTTTTTCCGCCCTTTATGCTAGATGGGCTATGAAAAATCAACCGGGAAATTGTCTGATGAGCAAAAAAAAAAAAAAATGGTTCAAAGATTTAAATAAAAAGCAAATCAAGTAATTCTAAATAGAAACAATTCTTATCCCTCTCCAAAATGCCGCCCCTTACTTTTGCCGCCTGCATGCGGGGCATGCACTGCATACCCGGTAGGAACGGCCCTGCTGACAAATTCATCTTAATTTCTCATTTATTACCGATGAAACTGTGATCTATCAAAGTAATATTTATTAGATGCACATACATATAAAAATAATTAGATTAACTTTTAAAATTAATCTGCAGAATTCTTTTAAGAGATTGGAAGGACGCGACGTATCTCTTTTGTAATAATTTTAATTAAAGACCATGTAACCTAAAAGTAAAATCGACTTTACTGTTTGTATCGAATTCATTTCACCACGGGTTTTAAAATTCAAAAGATGAAATCTGCGAGCCGCATAATCTAAATGGAATTGAAACCGGTGTCAATCCCTAACATTATCTCACTTCGTTCGCCTCTCCCCCTTTTGTAAAGTTAAAAAAGTATTTGGCGTTGTGCAGTGACGGATTACTACAGGGCTTAATGTCAACATCATGATTCAAATTGTTCTTTGGGTTAACCAACGAGGAAGTCAGTCAGTTACGACCTGATAAATTAGATTTTAGTTTCAAAACGATAGCATTATCACCTAAATAAAAAATATCAAGCTGGTTAATCATTTGAGAATCTTGAACTTTGATTGATCACCAGTTAATTTTTTTTCTCGATAAATAACTGATTGTTTTTACTTGCGATTTGTTTGTTATTATCGGTTAACACGTGCGGGACTTTAAGGGCAACCATGAAATATATTTCAGGACAGAAACATCTGTCTTCAGGGCTACTTGGCATTTATAAGTTACATAACAAGTCGTTAAGAAGCCAATACATGTTTTGTTTTTATTGTCATAAATCACCCACAGAAAAAAAACTATAAATTACAATTTATTGCACTTTGATTATTGACAAAAGAATTTTAAAACAATATTAATATTATTTCAACTGTAATTATACAATCGTAATAATTTTTTGAATTTTTAATTTCTACCATGAAATAAATCAACACCACAAGTTAAAGAAAACGATTTTTTAAAAAACATCCAAAGGAGGCAGATTCGTACTAAATGTATCCTAAGTAGGTTATTCTAATAAAGTAAAAAACGTAGCCCCTACGACCTACGGTGACCCGTCGAGATTCTCTGTTGTGTTGTGTCTATAACAGAACCAAATAAGAGTCACCTTGTCTGCAATGAGACAACTTAATTCAACAATTTTGAAGGAAGAGAGCAACCGTGAGTACAACCAATTGTTGAGGTCTTTACCTACCATTTATTGGCACATTGAGGCCCGGACTGGCTAAGTCGGCTAGTCAGCGATCGCCGAGGGCCCCAAAGGGACCTCAAAAAAGTGGTTTTTATTTTTTATATACCTTGCAAGTGTTAAAATAATGGAAAATGTGATTTTAAAATATCTCTTCTCTTGGTAAGGGGCCTTCTTCTCAGTATTTAGCCGAGGGCCCCAAAGGAATCCAGTCCGGGCCTGGACACATTACAGGAAGAAGTTAATCTCTCCCAGTCTCAACATAGATTTAAAGGAGTTGGCCTACTCCTTAACCTTGGTGAAAGCCAAGCATCTCGAGCTTGGCCGGTCTCCGGTCGTCCAAACCCATTTAGCCTGGCCACCTGAAGCCAGAGACCCTAACAAAGGTTATGGACCCGTTAGACAGTTGCTAGGGATAAGAGAGTCGCAAAAGTTTGAGAGTAATATTCTTTCGAAGCTGCGAGGTATCCACTTGTCCTAAATAATCAAGTGCTACGATAAAATCCCAAGTTACTCCGAATTTTTAGTTATTAGGCTTCTGTCTGTTATTTGAGATATTGCGGACCTATAAGAATTAAGGGTCGCAAAGGAGATTCCCCCATCGAAAAAAACAAGATAGAAATTCTAGGAAAAACAACATTTACATTGCATTTCATACGAAGTTGCCTCAACACTTTTAATTCAGAATTATTTTAAAAATATAGTAACACTTTAGTAACGTTTTCAAACCATTTCCAATGGAAATTCTTCCAGAAGAAAAAGAACTAAAAAACAAAGCTTACCAAATGGACCTCTCAATTAAGCCTATAAAAATACCAGAAGTCAGGAAGCACCTGGTTATACCGATTATACCGAAAGTTTGTATGCGATTATTTGGAAAAATATCCCTAAAGCCCACGCAGGCAGATCCAAAAACCGGGATCTTTAAGTTTTTTAAAAGTTAAAAAAGTTTTTAAACTTTTTAGTTTAAATTCCGCTGTAATTAACAAAATTCAATTTAAACTAAAATTTTTAGTAGGCAATTGCGGTAAGTCCCCGCCTTTTTAATCCTTGTTAAAAGTATTTACATCGAGCGCACGTTCCGTCAACAGAGTGCAGTAACGGGAGGGGGTGTGAAAAATTGAAACTTCCAGTTCTTGAAACTTGAAACCAGCTTCCACTGGCAGTAACAACTTTGGAGTAGTGAACACAAACGAATCTGAGTTAATACTTATTTTTGTTTACTAAAAATAATTCTTGATTGAAATTACAAAAGTCAAATTTGTAATTTTAAACATTTTGCCTCTCTATGTGATAAGTTGGATGCTGTTGTTTGATGACTTAATTCGTTGAGGTGCTAGTACTCGAAAAGAAAATGAATTTTACATGGTTAAGATTAAATTACTAAATTTACATGGTTAATATTAAATTGCTAAATTTAAGATTAAACATTCTGCCGTGTCGATTTAAAAAATTGTATGTGGATGGTTGTAGTTGGACCATGATGGTTGTTTCTCCTATTTCTTTTTTGCTGTGAATTTGCTCTGAATTGTTGAATGATTTCTAATTGCGTTTTCCTTGGACCATTTCTATTTGAGTCGCACGGTTTGCATGAGTTGAGTATGGATGATTGATGTTGCGTTGCTTTCTTGTTGTACTTTTCCAATGGTTTCTGAAACTGTTTTATATTATTTTGAAATCTAAAATTTCTTACATCTTTTGGTGTTGATTCATTTAATGGATGATTCTGTTGTGCGCTGTATGATGTTGTCTTTACATGAGCTGGTGAGATGAGCTTATGTAAGCTGCCACGCCCAAACGAGATGTGTTGTTGGATTGGATTGATGAATAAAAATGCGGGCGTAAATCATATAATTATTTGGTTTTATTGGCTTTTCTGATGTTTCCAATTTTCTGGTTGATTCTTTTCTGGTATTTCAGTTTGCTTGTAAATTTTTTCTATATCTCCTTCTTCTTGCTTCTTTGTATGATTTTTTGTAATTTGATTGTTTCCATTTTTTGAATTTCATGTTCCATGTTTGTGCTAACTTCATCCTTGATTGTTGCTTTTCACGATTTTTTGTTGATTTTGGTATTTCGACTAAATTGATGCTTGGTGAAAATCTTCTTGCTTTTCTTTTTGCTTGCATTTTGGTTTTTCTTGTTACTTGCATTTTGATTTTTGATACTTGTGAGCTTTCATCTCTGTCGCTTAATTGTGCTCCTTCTTCACTTGACGTTTTTGTTTCTTTCTGTATTGTTACTTCTTCCAGTTCCCAAAATTTCTCTTCCTCCGGCTTTTTTGTTTCGAATGTTGATTCTTCATCTTCAAACTCTTCTATTACTTCCCAAAATTTTTCTTCTTCCTGCTCTTTTGTTTCTTCCCATTTTGATTCTTTAATTTCTCCAAATGTTGTTTGCTTATTCTCAAATTCTTCTTCTTCCCAAAATTTCTGCTCTTCCTTTTCAAATTTTTCTTTTGTCCAAAATTTCTGTTCTTCATTTTCTTCTCCCAGTTCCCAAAATTTCCCTTCTTCCTGCTCTTTTGTCTCGAATGTTGGTTCTTTCTTTTCTCCGACTGTTGTTTGCTTGTTCTCAAATTCTTCCCAATATTTCTGCTCTTCATCACGATTGAACACGCCGAGTATTTCTGCTGGTTTTTGTGTTTCTGGTAAAATGCTATCAGATCCTTTTCTTTCCATGTTATGCATATTTCTGAATTTGCTGCACTAGTTAATTTCGTGGCCTTCATTGCGACAGATGCTTCTTATCTGATTGATAAATGTATTTACATAATTTTGATCTATTTTTGGTACTGTAAATTTGAATTTGTACATTGAATCTCCCTCTATTATTTGTTTTATTTTGTTCATTATTTCTTCGTATATATGTTTTTTCGGTTTTCCAAAGTTTACTGTTAAAGTAATCATTTTCAAATTCTTCTTCGTTTTTCCATATTTCATCATTAAGTTCTTTTATTGCGTTCCATTTTTCTTGTAAGTTTCTTAAAATTCTCTCGTACGTGATTTGTGGTCTGTCTTCTAAAAGTTAGATTGCTGCATGTTTGATTTCTCTAAATAATAAGAAATTTATCTTCGAGTATTGTTTCTTGATTCTAATTATTTGACTTGCTTCCATTTCTGTTCTTTTCTTCTTTTAAGTTTTGATCGTATTTTTGTAATTTGCTTGTTGATGCTTTTTGCTTGATTTTGACTCGTTGATTTTCTTTGCTTGATTCGTAGATTTTCTTTGCTTGATTCGTAGATTTTCTTTGCTTGATTCGTTGATTTTCTTTGCTTGATTCGTTGCTTGATTTGATTGTTCAGGCGTCGTTGCTAGACCCTGTGTGCGTTTGAATTGCTTGAATTTCTTCGGTTTGATTGTCCGGCGTCGCTGCTGTGGACCCGGTGGTTGTTTGTTGTCGCTGTTGGACCTGTTGCTTGATTGTTGTTGCTGGTGGACCTGGTGATTGATTGCCTGTCGTCGCTGTGTGTGGACCCAGTGGTTGATTGCTGTCGCTGGTGGACCTGTTGATTGATTGTTGTCGCTGGTGGACCTGGTGATTGATTGTTGTCGCTGGTGTACCTGGTGATTGATTGCCTGGCGTCGCTGTGTGTGGACCCAGTGGTTGATTGATGTCGCTGCTGGACTTCTTGAATGTTGTTGAAAATCTTGAATCTTATCGCTGCTTCTTTTAGGCTCGAAGGACCATGATCAATAATCTGGTTGTAAGTCAAATTACTGAGGTTGTTGTTCCCTACCAGCTTCCACTGGCAGTAACAACTTTGGAATAGTGAACACAAACGAATCTGAGTTAATACTTATTTTTGTTTACTAAATATAATTCTTGATTGAAATTACAAAAGTCAAATTTGTAATTTTAAACATTTTGCCTCTCTATGTGATAAGTTGGATGCTGTTGTTTGATGACTTAATTCGTTGAGCTAGTACTCGAAAAGAAAATTAATTTTACATGGTTAAGATTAAATTGTTAAATTTAAGATTAAACACCGTAGATTTGTAAATAACTATAATATCTTCAGGATACACTTATCCTAATAAATATAACCTAAATTACATAGTCCTATCTAAATATTGTTACAAATTCACCACATCGCATTTCCTTTTGCCTAGTTTTGAATCCCGACTGAACAGCCTTAAAAACTGTTAAGCAAAATAGAAATAAAATAAAATTTTCAAAAATGTGGTTTTCTTTACAGACTTTTCGAGTATTAGATCTAAATCAGGTCAATCAATTTCCAAATAAAAGGTATGAGAACTAATAATTTCCCACGGAAATGCCGATTTTGTTATTCGGGTCTGGCTACGTTCGGTTTAACTGTTGTATTTATTATTATTATATGTTCATTATTAAATTACAGCGAATAAAATTTATTTATTAACATTAACTCCTAATGAATAATTATGGACAATTAAAAGTTTAATTACCAACATAAGTAATTTAGATAGCTCTATATTCTTTTTCTTTCTGTGTAGTCGTGGGTAAGCGTTGCAAGGACGGTATTTAAAATTATTAAAAAATGAAAAATAGTGCGATAACCATAAAATTCAATAATAATTTTAAATTTATAATTTCAAAAAATTCGTTTCAGTTAACATTACGACCAATGAAATTCATACTATATTTTGTTTGAAATAGTGAAAAATAACCATTACTTGAAAACGCAATAAAATTTGCGAAACAGGAATAATTAAAATAAGAAAAACAGCTTTTATATCTCAAAAAGCATTTAGATTTTCCTTATAAGTCGTGTCATTAAAAAAGTCCAACTTGCCATACAAAAACTTTTGATGTTTATTTCTTTGTACTGTGACAGTTTGTAATAGATTTTTTAAATTTGAAACAGGATTTATTTTGTGCTAAATAATGTACTAAAAAACTACCACAATTTTTCAATATTAATATCAACTTGACTTAATGTTCATTACGTTAAGTAAAAAACATCCCTTGTTGCATTACAGATTGCAATAGAATTTTCATCAAATGTAAGTAACGTCGATTATTGCGTGGAAAATAAAAATATTTTCTAATAAATACAATATGTTACAAAAATAATTTTCGATAGTACGTCCAAACGATTTTCCTAATGTTTTCCCTCCAATAGAGAAGTTTAATGGGTATTTCAGTACTATTATTGTAGTAATAATAAAATATTGCAGATATGTTTTTCCATTTTCATTTCTATTTCAAATTTGTTGTGACACTGATGTCAATCAATAGAGATTTGTTTGAACTTTCAGTCCCATCAGTTAAGTTTTATATTTTAAAAGTTTGAGTATTTGAAGATTTTGGAAACTCCGAGCAAGTTGCGCGAGGTAACATTCGATATTCTTCTTCTTTTACGGAATATCGCAACATCTTTGGATGTTTTCAAATCCATTTCTTTGAGGTGGATTAGTCCTCACTTCACTACTATTTTGTATTCTTCTCATTACTTTCCTCCCATTTGTCATTGCTTCACCTCTCACTCAGACTCTTCTATCGGTCTTTGTATCCTCCACTATTCTTTTCCATAGCCTTCTATCTAGCACCTTAACTCGCCAGTCCTGCACCCCCATCGTCCTCAGATCATCAACAGCATCATCTCTCCTTCTCCTCCTGGGTCTTCCCGTCGGCCTGCCGCCATCAGGATTCCACCTCATCACATCCACTATGGCTCTACCCTCTGGAGCTCTCATAACGTGACCCAACCACCCCAATCTCATCGCCTTCACATATCTCACTATAGTAGCCTCCCCCAGCTCTTCGTCTATCTCCTTGTTGCTTCTCATTCGATATTGTTCCTCATTTATTTTTACGAGTCCAAGAATTCTCCTCATCACCTTTTTTTCGAAAACTCCAAGCCTCTGTTCCTCCGCTTTTGTCAGGCTGAGCACCTCCAATCCATACGTCACTACAGGCCTTATCAACGTCTTGTAGATTCTAATCTTCGTACTTTTCTTTAGGTTTTTGTTCTTTAGAAGGTTTTGATTACTGTATAATGCCCTATTTCCCGCCATCACCCTATCTTTCACAATTTCCTCCCCTATAATTGTGCTATTAATCTGCATTCCCAGATATCTAAACTTTCCGACTTCCTCAAAGGTGTAATTTAGGATTTGTAACTCTTTCATTTCTCCATCACTGTGTCTGATGTTGCACCTCATAAATTTCGTCTTGCTCTCATTCACCCTTAATCCCGCTATATTTGACTCTCGTTCAATTCTTTTAAAAGCTTCGATCAGGGCCTTGTGTGATCTTGACAATATTATTATATCATCGGCATATGCCAATATCTGCACCTCACGATTGATAATCGTTCCGTAACATTTAACCCGTCTCATTATTCCTTCCAAGATTACGTTGAATAAAGGTGCCGATAGTTTATCTCCTTGTCTCGCTCCTAAGTTTATAGAAAACTCATCTGAGTTGCCTTCCCTAGTGACTACTACTGCTGTCGTATTGTTTAGCGTCATCCAAACCAACTGAACCAGTTTCCCCGGTATGTTCGAGTCTTCCATTTCTCTTCTAAGTTGATGTCTATTCACACGGTTAAAAGCTTGTTTAAAATCAATGAATAACATTTCTATTTCTGTGTCATATTCGTAGGTTTTTTCGATTATTTGTGTTACGAGAAACAAGGCATCAGTTGTTGATCTCCCGGGCCTGAATCCCTGCTGATAGTCTCCTAACGATTTCTCTACATACTCCTGTAGTCTGGCATGTATTAGTTTGGTTAGTATCTTGTATGTATTGTTGAGCAACGAAATACCTCTGTAGTTTAGGCAGTCTCTATGGTCTCCTTTCTTATGTATTGGTATTAAGCCCGCTTCGCTCCATTGTGTCGGCATTTCCTCGCTTCTCCATACATCGATAATTAGACCATACATCCTTCTCAATACTGGTTCTGTTCCCTTCTTTATTAATTCACTATTTATTCCATCAGTTCCTGGGGTCTTATTATTTTTCATCTCTTTTACATCTCTAAGAAATTCTTCGTATGTTGGTTCACTGACTATTTCTATGTTTTTATCTATGATTGTTGTCTCTTTTTCTTTTTCTACTGTTGGTTCCCCTTCTACTCCTTCATTCAATAACTCGTTAAAATATTCTCTCCATCTACTTCTTATTTCGTCCTTTCCGTATCTAATTTCTTCATTTTTGTCTTTTACTCCTCTTAGCTCGTACTTTGGTTTCAACTTTTGGTATTTTATTTTTCTGTAGAATTCTCTCGGGTTTTTATGTTGTTCCTCAATCTCTTTCATGATGCCTTCCAACCATTGTTGTTTCTTTTGTTTGCATAATTTTACCACTTTCCCTCTTTCCCTCTTTCACACTTGTATATTTCTTTATCTGTTTCATCTTGTGTTTCCATCCATTTAACTCGCGCCGCACGCTTCACCTCTATCACTCTCTCACATTCCTCATCGAACCATTCCTTTCTTTTGTGACTTTCCTTTCTTCCTATTGATTTCTCGGCAGCCTTCATTATACTTTCCCTTATGTGAGCCCATTCTTCATTCATATCTTCACTCTGTTCTTTGTTGGATATCTCCTTTTTCAATTGTTGGGCATATTTATGTTGGAATGTTTCATTTTTGAGTTTCTCGATTTATATGTTTCTTCTCGGTTTCTCTGTTTTTGTTATACTTTTTTCAATCCTGTTCTTCTTAATCTTCATTATTACCATGTTGTGGTCCGTATCCACGCTTGTACCCCTGTACGATCTCGCATCACATACTTTGAATGTTCTTTTCTTGGATACCAGAATATGGTCTATTTGAGTTCCTTTTTCATTTCCAGGCAACATCCATGTTTCCTTGTGTTTGACTCTATGTTTGAAGTCTGTCGTTATTATTCTCATGTTATTCATGGCTGCCAAATTACACATCATTTCTCCATTCTCGTCCGTTCTCTCATGTATAGTGTTTTTACCAGCTACGTCCTTGATGTAGTCTTCCCTCCCGACTTGTGCATTAAAGTCTCCCATTATAATTATATCGTCTCTTCTTGGAATTCTTTCATATAACCTCTCTATAGCTTCATAGGTATTTGTCTTCTCTTCTTCCTCAGCTACCTCCGTTGGTGCATACACATTTATAATCGATATATTTGCTTTGTCACCCCTAATTCTTATATACGCTAGCCTTCCGCTTATTGGTTCAAAATCTAGTATATCACTCATTCTATTTTTTTTTATTACAAAGACTACACCATTTCTACCTTGGTTCCTCTCTCCCGAGTACAACATTACGCAATCTTTCATCCTTATCTCTCCGCTCTCTTTCCATCTCACCTCTTGAATTGCCGCCACCTCTATTTTGTGCTTCCTGAGATCATTAGCTATTTCATTCATTTTTCCAGGTCGGAGCATTGTTCTTATATTCCATGTCGCCATTCTTTCTGTTTTTTGTTTCCTCCTCTCGCTTTTCAACGGCATCCTCCTCCATTCGATATTTTGACAATCTTTTTTCTTTTCATGACTCTCTTTATTTACATTTACATCTTTATTTACATTTACAGTTACATTTAGGGTAGCATTTTTCTTTCTTTCCTCCACCGTTTCGATATTATTACATTAAATTAAATTGGGAAAAACGAACGTCATCGTTTTTCGACTGAGATACTTTAGAGCTTAGATGGAGAGACTCAATAACTCTGCTTTTGTACTTATTATGTAATATAATCCTAATGCTGGGTGAGAGGGGAGAAGATAAATGATTATTTCGAACAAAAGTTCCAAATAGAATTAGCCAATTTTCAAAATTTGTTCAAACTGTCCGATTAAACTTGGAATAGCAAGGTGGATCCTTGATGTTTACCGGAGGATCGACTTCGTGAGTCAAATTTGGAAATTGTGCTCTGTAACCCAACCAGCGATCACCTCACGTTACTGCTGTGACGTATAATACTTGAATATATTATTGGAATAATAATCCGGCGATTATTGATAAAATTGGTGCTGGTGTAGAGTAGACTATCCAAAGAATGTTAGTTCTGGGAAGCGTGAAAAATTGAATATAATCAACAGTTATTTTCTTTTCTCACTGATTACAATCAGATTTGTGGGCTTAGGGAGGACGGTGATAATCAATTGCTCCCTACGAGAGAAGATTAGCAACGAGTAGTCACATATCAACCCAATCCGATCACTATAATAAATACATTCTTTTGTGGCAAGACACGAATGAAATAAAAACAGTCGCACACGCTTTGGTGTCAAATAACAAATAGTGGTGTTAAATGAAGACGGTCACGTGTCTTAACGCTATTTTAATCACTATTATTGAATATAGATAAGGGTGAATGTTTAAAGTGTACATTTTTAAATCTCATTTAAATAAACTTAATTTGGTATCACGCATACTGATCAAGTAAATTTGAATATTTTATATATTATACAGTAGGCATATAAGACAATGGTGGATATTAATGAAATACAATCAAATTGATAATTATTCTCGCTGGTTACTTATTTTGCTACGTTAGGTTGTCAGTAACACCACATGTCTGTATGACATTGCGTAAGGCGTAAAATTAATGGTAATTATAAGTGGAATGAACTGTCAATTCGAGGGTTTTCTATAACATAAGAGGGCGTGACATTCTGACATGTATTACTTTCCACGTTAGTGCGGTTCAATTGTCACATTTGCACAATGCAGGGATAATGTCCTGCAATATCAAAAACCTTCATAAAAAGTGAATGACAGACTAGCGAAACTTATTATTAAATTTGAAATTTATAGAAAATTTCCGATACATTTCAAGTGAAAATAAACTTCCGTGACGATTTTGGAATAAATCAAGGTCCAATCAGATTGCTTCAACTTCATTTAATCTGTCAGTCCAACAGTTTTTATTTTAAATTATATTAATTTTAACTCAAACAAGGGGAGAGTCTCACATTGGAATCGTTGATTTCATCCATTACGTGTAGATCATAATTATTCGTACAAATTCTGAAACTCACTTTTCGAGAAAATCGATTTTGAATAATTTTATTTACTAACGTTATGACGCACATGAATGGATTAACGAGATTAACAGTGGGAATCTCGCTAATCATTCATACGTGACATTTCATACTTCAAAGCTTTGACAGTTGGTTATTACTTGAAGATATAATAGAAATTATAGTTAAATGGCTTGTCACGTAAAAGTCCCACCAGGACACTATCGGTTAAATTCTGATAATGTATTTCTGAAACGCCTTAAATTAGATAATATTATATTGGCATACTGTAGTCACAGCAGTGGAGTGATGTGATCGCTGGTTGAGTTACAGAGCAGAAATTTTGGGTTCGAATCGAGGACTTCACAAAGTTTCTTAGCTTGGCCTTCCAGTGGACATCCACACACTGCGGTGTAATCGAACAAGCAAAATCTTAGGAGTTTCATTGCAGATAGAGAAAACTTTATCGTATAACTTCCTTTATGCAAAAATTCTAATTAATTCCTTGATAATACCGCAAATTATATGAAATAACAAAGAAAAATAATTAAATTCAAGGATTAGATAAAATGCAAACTTTTTCCTGCACGAAAGAAAGCGAAGTGTTTTGTGTGGTTGATTTCGAAGTACCTAATTTTTCCGATAATCGAACGTTTTATGTGTGCGACAAACATCCTGGGTGACAAACAGTTCGGTGAAACAGACCAACCTAACATTTTTTAGATAAATTTGAAGCCGACATTCTTAATTATAATCACCCCATTTAACTTTTCCAACTTGGGAAGTCTGATAGCAAAACTTTTTATTATTTTATTAATATAATAAATTGTAATAAAAGATATTTATTGTGTTGTTTTATAAGTTAACGTCACAGTTGATTTAATCTTTTTTGTTACCAATAAATAGAAGTAAACAATTATTAATTTGTAGATGCTGCATTTTATTCGTGCGGTTTGTACGGGACGCGTAGATATCCGGTAAATCAGCTCTTAATATTTGTCAGCAAAATAGTAAAAAAATCTAAACATTAAGGGGTAATGTCCATAATAAATTCACGAAATCCTTTTTCTTCAAGGAAACCAAAGCGGCGTTCACAATGAATTGTGGCATTGCCTTGCTCGGTAGAAAGCTGGCAAGCGCCAATTAGATTAAAGCATTTTCTTCTAACCTTTGTTATGATTAAAAAATCGTTCATTTTGATTGGCTCTTGCTAGGCAAGACCCTACTTCATTGTGAACGCCGCTTAATTCATTTAGGCCGCATACTTCATCAACAATGGCTTCTTGGTGCGCATTTGTCTACTAATGCAAAATGGAGATTGGAGCAGTTTCCCCAATCTTTCTGCACTTGATAGCCTGCAGAAATCCTTACACATTTAGGTGTCCCAAAAAGTGGACCTGTGCATCTGATATTATCTAGCTCTGGCTTACCTGTAGGTGACCCTAAAGCACAGACGGTCCTGTATATTACTAATTAGATCTTTCAACATTTTTAATTTTGCAAATGCAGTAACTGTATAAATCCTGACTAACATGCAAAAATATAGAATTCACTATTATCGTAAATTAAAGTTTTAACAAAATAGAAATATTTTATCACTTTAATCACATCCACAGTTCATTTAAGGGAGCGGTTGCTTTTTTGTTTTCAGATTAAAACAATAGTTAAATTATAAATCACAAAGTCTGAGTAATTATTCAAATTAGTATACTTCTATTGCGTTTATTAATCCAAGTAAAAACTAGTATGTAATTACTTTTTCCATATCACGAGTTAAATCTCATGTAAAAATTTTAAATGTCTATAATTCAAATCTGACGTGTACATTTCCATTTCAAACATAGTCTGATAGTTTTTTATAATATAATTTTACCCTTTCTTAGGTGGAAATAACCATTACTAAAATTTATAGAAGGTAATACTATAAATCTTACAGAAAAGTATATGGATGACCAAATATGACACCTCCATTCTCATTTGATAAAGAAACTTTGTTGCAGTGCTGTCCACTAAAACTAAAATTTTTGAATAATTATACTTTTTGGCCGAAAAGCGCTTTGAAAATTATTTTCTAAATTTAGTGAGCCATGAGATGAAAAAGTTTGAGAAGCACTGTGTAATATTATACATTATTATACTTCTAGTTTTATACAATAAAGTCCTTAAAAAAGTACATCAGACCGCAAACAGAAAACAATAATTAATTATCTCCCAATTTTCGTTCTTTTAAAAAATGTTGAAGAAAGCAATTATAATCCAATTTAAAATAAGAAAATTAATACAATTTTGGAAATAATATCGAATCATTAATCATTCCTAATAATTAACCATTTAAGTGTCATTCATTAGTTTAATTAGATATTTCAGTGAAGTATTAGGTTAACGAGCCCAATGTTTTCCAGGTGGAAACATCAGCAACTACAAATCGTCGTATGATAAGAAAAACTCATTAAGCCCGTGTCTCACGGTCAATATTTCCATCAATATTTTGATGATAATTTTTATCAAAACCGTTTTGACCGTGGGACAGGTCATTTTGATAAAAATTTATAACCTGTCAAACGATGCTTCTATTTTAATGACGTCACATCAATATGTTGACGGAATACGACCGTTTCTATAATTTTGATCATATTGATGAAACAATGGTTTTGATTGGTTGATGTGCTTCGTTTGTGGTCGTTTTCGAACGAACAAGTTTTAACTTTTAACCTCACTTTTGATGATCTGTCATTCACAGCAGACTACTTTTATCAAAATATTGATGAAAATTTTGATCGTGTGACTTACCTATAAATTTTGATCAAAAAATATTTAGTGACGTCAGATCTATTAACATTATCATCAAAATATTGATGGAAATTTTGACCGTGGGACCCGGGCTTTAAGTGCAGTTTTTGACAAAAACGAGATGTTTCACTAAGTGCGTTATTTTATGGTTATGCTTGCATGAAAAAAAATTATGTACCAATTTATAATATGAATGAGGATTCATTAGCATTTTAAATATCAAAACAATTGCTATTAAATACGATTTATCAGATATAAAAAATGTTTAAACTTCATTATCTCTGTTGTCTTGAAATGTACTTAATGAGTTTTTCTTGTCATACGACGAAATAAGTAATTGTGGGTTCGAATTCCGCATCCGCCTGTTGGGCAAGCGCATTATTTCGTGAAATTTTTAGTGAAACTAAGAAAAATATACTCCCCCATGCTCAGGAAGGCTAAATTTCAAAATCTTAACAGACCAACCCTTCGGCTGTTTCTAATCCTTTTTATTTACACAGCTGCCATCGTTGTAAGTGTTCACTTACTACCTACGCGTTAATTAATACCTACCTTTATCTTATCTAATTGCTTATTAAATTTATTCACAATTTCTAATTTAATTAATTATAGGAGTAGTCTGGAAAAACAAAATATAACAAAGAGTAGTTCTTCTGTAATATTAATCATTACAACGTATTGTTTTAAATGGATTTAATCATAAATTTAATTTGTAATTAGTCGACTTCATTATAACATTATAAAGTAATTAGCTTTTTTTTTATTAAATGTGTTATATAATTATATATTAATTAATTATAAACAAATAGTTTGCACCTTGCTGTTAAAAATCCCTTTATGTTAGGTCATTAATTTTCACACAATAAGGTTTTATTGCATCCCCTATCAACTATTTAAAAAATTAAATAAAATTTTGTTATACAGGGTAAGTATAATACACATAATGCAAATTTCTACTGTAATTTTTCAATTTTTACTTACAATTATAAAATAAATTTTGCCCCCTCCCACAGGATGATACAAAAAACATGACAATATGTTCTTATATAATATATTTTCACTAGTAAGAAGTTTATTTGATCACAGTCTATAATCTTCTGATGCTTGACATCATCCATATATGGCATCCTTCTCTTTCACATACTTAAACCCCACAGATGCCTATACCGGGTTTAGGACAGTATATCCGGTTGGTTACAACATTAGTTTCTCATTTTGCTACTTAGTTCTAGAAGGAATCAAACCAGAAATACACTTGTTATAAATTAATTTTATTGTTCACTATTACAATTCTTCTAAAATTATTGATTTGAATTGATATAACTTTTGAAAAAAACAATATTAGTGGCTTTGGATAGAAAAGCGGTAAACCTTCATTTGGTTATATGTAAGCGCGGATTTGTATAGTATTAAAGGATCAACGGAAAGAGGGTTCGATTCTACGTGTTGCAATATACTTTGAAGTTCACGCCTGTCAAAGAGTCCTTTGTTATGCATTACTTATTATTGCGTTCGTTTAAGCCTTTACATTTCTATACGTGACAATGAATTATGATTTCCAAAGTTTTAATTACTCCGAAACCTTTGAGAAGCGCTTTTCCGGTAACCGATGCCTTAAAACCGCACTAATTTTTCCGCTATACTTCCTAATGCGAATTTAATAATCATTTTTAAAAACTAAAGCAATGCACTCTGATTTTGCTACGTATTTTATTGTGGTTAATTTATCTTAAAATATCCGGACATTCTATGTAAATTTTATTACCAACGAACTTGTTTGTTCTAACAAAATTTACCGTTTAGCTTTGTATAATTTCCTGTGAAAATCATTTTAAAAAATGTTCACATAAATAATATGGATGGACAGAAAAAGAAAGTTCGTCCAATGAAAAAATACAAAATATTTAAATTTATTAATTAATTTTCTAATACTGCACTGTTAAATAAGCAAAATGTTGATTATCACAATATTTAGTATTCAATAATGTTACATATGGCGTAATTGAAAGTGGACTCTAAAGCTATCGGAATTTATGTTATAAATTAATATGATAATTTTATGGTAATCGAATCAATATTCTTGATTAACTGAAGGAAATCTAAAATTTGCAGTTTTGTCATAAAAATTAACAAACTGATCTCTATATTCTCTAGGACGTTTTTTAGAAATTCCGTTTTTATAAAATTCATCTGGATCCAATCGAAGTTCTCCGGTTCCAGTTCGATCTGGAAATATCATAGGGGAAGGTTTAAATTTAAAGATTGAATGATCTGAATAAATCTCTTTTGGATATGGTTCCACGTAATTGTTTAAGTGCTCTTGGTATAAATTTATTGAATTGGGAAATCTAAATGAGTTTCCATAGTTAGCTTCATCATTGTCTAAGTTTTCAAAATGGTTGGGAAACTTGAACTGGTACTTGTTTGTTGAATAAAAACTATCATCTTCCGAATTGGGTTTGGTTTGAATCCGCTTTTGGGCATACTGATTGTTATCAAATCTGACAGAATGCTGATACGGCTGTTGTACATTTGGTACTGGGTTATAATAACCGTATTGTTGCAGATGTTGCGGATTTACCTGGGGATCATATTTTTGAGGATACTGATAAGGATCTATAAAGTTGGGGTTATAATTAAAAGGATGATTTTGAGGTTGTTGTGGATAAACAGGACGTTGTTGGTAATAATTTAAATTCGGATTGGAAGGAATCGATTGTGGACGTTGAACGCCATTGAAGTATCTGAAGAAGCCACCGTTGTAATTGTTTAGGTATTCAATCAATTTATCTGGATCTTGAGGGCATTCTGGGAAGGCATACATACACGATCGGGTGTTTCCTTTTGCAGAATAACCAAGTAATGCAGCTTTACCAAATTGAAGAAGAGGAGAAGATTGGGTTCCACCAATCGCCGATACTAAGCTAAAATTATAATTTTATAAACATAAAATTTAAACTAAATTTCATAAATGTGTGTAAAACAATCAGAACACGATGTGACTAGAAATTTTGATCCAATTAAACGCCTTGCCAAAATAGGCGAAGTTATATACAAATTGATATGGTTTCTATTTATCCAGATTTGGTCTAAATTTGCGGTTGCTTCGACTAACCTGTAAAATTCGACAATCGAATTTTTACGCGTTCCACGGTTGGGCGCATAGACATGGAATATTTATATTCTAATGGAAATTATTAGGAAAACACGAAGCTGATAAGACAGGAGCAGAGGTTGCCAAATTAAAAGATTATGTGGAAGCTCGAGTCAAACTGATTTAGAGGGCTTAAGTACTATATACAGCCAATTGCTTATTTAACAACTTTTTAGTGTTGGGGTTAGGTTTTCCTTTTTTGGATGGAACACAATCCAGGTTTTTCCTAACTCACGGTTACCGTTCAAATGACAATACAACATGTATATTATGTTTCCATGTTTCCATGTTTACTTATTATTTTGTAATTTCTGATGATGACTGCGTCCGCAGTTGAAAGCTCAAATACATTATTAATTATATTTCCTTAATTCGTAATTTATTAAAATATAAAACTAATTTATTTTCACGAATTAATAATTAACCAATTTAAATACTTAATGTTCTAGAGCGAATACTCAATAAGGATGCTATTAGAAACCATATCAACGAACTCAAAATGTTATTGTTAATATTGGATTGGAAAGACCGTAATGATAGATGAAGATGGAATCACAGTTCGTAGTTCAAATGATCTGGAGCCCACTTCTAATAAATCTTCAATGTGTAAAAATGGGATAAAAAATTAAAATTGTATAACTTACCCGACAATGGATTCCATATTGATATTGAAAGGTAATATAGAACTTTTCTGGTTTTCCGATCCTGATGGTCCAGAAGTTAATTCACATAACAATCTTGGAACACATTGAAGTCGATCATTTCGTGCGATTGTGTTCAAAGCTCCCATAAATGATTGTTCAGATTGTGGATAACTTGTATGATAATTTGGAAAATTAGAAGGATAGTTTGGAATATTGGAAGGATAATTTGGATAATTAGCAGGATAATTTGGAACATTAGAAGGATAATTTGGAATATTAGATGGATAACCAGGACGGCGTTGTGGTACATTATTGTAATTATAATTCATAAGCTTAGGACTAATTTCATCCTGTTTGATCCTTTTCAGTGAATTTGATTTAATTGGCCCAACGTATTTTGAAAATTTTTCAGGATTTAACTGAGAATCTGATGGAACCCTTCCTGGATTTGGCAATTGTTTATTTAGTAACGCCATTTGTGACAAATTCCTAAATATATAAGATAATGTTAAATAACTAAGAACAATGTCCAATTTTTTAGTTGAAATTTTGTTAATGATTTTTCAAAAGTTAATTGGAAGAAAATATGTAATCTAAACAGTAAGCTTCATAATACTCACCACAGTATCTCTGCATTATTATCTTTAGTAGGTGCTATACTGATAAGATGACCATTCTGTATAACAAAAGCTATCACCACTAATTTTAACCCGCACATATCACCTTTACTGGTTAACGATAAGATAATTCTAATCTTTACTGCAAGATGGTCTTCTAAAGTATAACACAAAATAAGTCACGGTTGTAAAAAAATCCATTTCCCTTGCTCGAAAGAAAGTTTTGTGGGTGTCTTGATTTGCCTTATTTTGATTAAGATGACGATGTATTTACGTTTTGCACTTATATGTATAAATTTCTATTTACATACTCAGAAATGACATACTTTATGGTGAAAAATTATTTTATTTTTAACAGAAATTAACAAAAGTATATAAATTAGTTTTAATTATTCTTCAATTTATATCTGCTTTGGTGCTATCTAATTAATTATAATTACAGCGGAATCGTATAATGATACAATAAAAATTACTTAAAAAATAATTAACACATTAAACAAAATCTTTAAATAATTAATTACCTAAATAATTACTTTCAATCTTGACAAGCCCGACCTCTTTTAGCCAGTTGATTGCAAAATTTGGGTGATGCTATAATGTCACCCAAGAATACACTGAGGAGATAATATTCCTTGTCTTTTTCTTTGGATGATTTGTATTGACTAAAAATATGTTTGATTAGTAAAAAATAATATTTAGAAAATAATAATATGAATATGATATTTTAACCCTTACGCTCCCAGGTTACAATTGTGACATTGTGAAGAAAGGCACAACTATAACCAGATGGAATGTAAGGGTTAATATACAATGGTAAAACATTTTAGTGTCATACAAACATGCACATGGTAGTTCGAATCCCGCTCGAACAAACATTTTTTTTATCTTTGGCGTGGGGTTTTCAAAATTAGGGTTAATTTAAATTAACAAATAAATTATCAATTTAAAAAATATTTTGGAATTGTTATACTGAATTTTAAAATTTATGCCACATGGAACACGAATCTATTCCACTGTGCGCCATCTTACCTGTCGAAGAGAAATAGGATACATAAAAATGTACCTTTGCAACTCAAGAAAAAATTAAAAAGTGCAACTATTGTTAAGCTTGAACCATAACATAACCTTTAAAATCTGAATGTGGTAATAAAAAATACAAATAAAAAAAATAAATAGAAAACAATTAAAACTAATATTTGTTTGCGTATGAAAAACTCACCTGAACACGTCATTCCAATTTATGATTTTAGGCCTTGGTGATGTTTTGCTTGCCTTTTCAGCGTGATACAAGCACACCCTTGTGTAAATACACACGTTTTCACCTAATTCTGCTATTAGTCGTTTTTCCACTTCAACCATATCGATCATATCATCACGGGTAATTGCCCTTTTGTTACGAGATGCATAAGTTCCTAAAATTTCAATTTGAATATAACTAATTAATTCTATGTACGTAAATTAACAAGTATCAAATTTTCAAAAATTAACCAGAAGGAAAATTTAAAACTAGAAAAAAATGTGAAAAACAAAGGAAAAATATTAATAAAAGAAGGGGGCAGTTTTCAAAATTAATGTTTCCATCACAGAAAATCCCACATTATAATTTTTTAGGTAGGAAAAAAATTAAAATTGTTATTTTCTGTTCAGAAATTCATTTCTGAATTAAATTTTTTAATCAATATCATGCTAACCATTGAATTAGTTGTTTAGTTTGAAAGCCAACATTCAAACGGAATTCAGAAAACTAATAACTGATTTTATTGACGTGTAAGTTGACTGTAATCCAGTTTCACAAAAAATATATGGGTTTAAAATGTGTATGCTGGAATAATTTAATGATTTGAAATTTAACCCTCTTTTTGACTTCCTGTGTGCAATAAGATCATTGGTATGTTATCAAAAACTAATACGTTGGAATAAACTAAATACATAATACATCGTGATTTCTTATTATATTCCACAAATTTTCACGATTAGCGTAATCAGGCTTACTTTTTGGTATTTGCTTATTTGGTTTAATTATGGGAAAGTGGGGTAGATACGTTATAGAATGTTTGATTTTGGGTTATACAACCCACCTTGCACTAATAAGAAACCCACAGTGTTCAACTATAATAAATATTACTAATTATCATTGTAATTATAGATTACAATTATTAAATTGTATTAAAATAAAATGGCAAAATAAATAAATGTATATTGTGTGTTACCTAGAACTTCGTGATTGTGCGCTAATGTGCGCTTTGAAACTAAAATTCGTTTTATCACTCACT
Organism: Rhagonycha lutea; assembly: GCA_958510855.1. Classification (NCBI taxonomy): domain Eukaryota; kingdom Metazoa; phylum Arthropoda; class Insecta; order Coleoptera; family Cantharidae; genus Rhagonycha; species Rhagonycha lutea. Next base: position 3,879,665 of record OY294042.1, read on the forward strand.
TATTGATGACTTGGCTAATGCTTCCACATTTCTAATAAAAAGTGCAACCTTAGTGCATAAATAATTATTAAGTATTCCATTAAAATTTCATAAGCTTTTACATTTTTAATTATATTTTATGCAGGCTTATTATACGGTTGTCACCATTTCTCGCTTCTCGATTGCCATAATAATAATAATAATAATCGATTTATGCGATGTAATAAAATTACTTGAAGCGTCAAGTCTGTACACATCTGCAAGGCTGAGAGGCTTTATAATTAACATGTGATTTAGAAAAATTCAAAACAAAGATAGAAGAAGCCTTTATGTGATGAGGTGTCCTTTTGAAAAGGGTTCGTATCGAGGACATGCTTTCGTTACAACGAATAGCATGTTTCCAAGAATCAAAGAATGATAAGATGTGACTGAAGGTCAGAGACCAAGTTGTCAAGGACAAATAAACAAAGAAAAATTTGGAAAAGAAGGAAAAATTGGAATCGAAAGTCAAAATTAAATTAGAAAGTGTTGGCGAAGCAGGCAGACCACCAGTGGTTGTGGAAAAGCGTTACTGAAGGACAACTTGACCGACTCTGGGATACCAGGGTAAATTCTTTATTGATTTTTATTTGTGTGTTTTAAACTTTAGAATTTGTTGTGTTGAACGATTATTTGTTTTAAATATTTAATTTAAATTAATTTAAATTTGTTTAAATAAATTATTAAATTAAAAAATTAAAATTGTTATTCAATCATGTCTCCTCATTATTTTTACAATCTTGCATGGTTTTTCTTGAGGTTTTTGTAGAACGGAGAAGTCGATTGATTTGATTGTGGTGTGGGTGAGATCGTAAAAGAAAATAAGAGAACTTTATCTATGAGTGATACCCAACGGTAGGTATGTGATGTTACCAAGACATGAGCACCTTAACATCGCAATATATTGCGGTGATAAGAACTAATCCAAATGAGGGTCTGCGACCATAATGAAAATCAAGATCAACCCACGTAAACCAGCAAGGTTTAAAGAGGAAGCGGTGATCACATGAAGGCTTTATAATTGAGAACAGTTTAAAACTAAAGTCGAAAATGGAGACTTTATGAAAATGGGGCATGCTGATTAAAGATATTAAAGATTAAATATTATGTTGGTATTAATAAATATGTATAAGGTAACCAGGAAACGGTTTGACTGGACCAGAAATTTAAAAAGAAAGAAGTAGGCAAACAAAAGAAAGTTTGTGATAAACAAGTCTTGCTCATCCTTTGATAAAGAAAGTAGTGAGCGAAGTTAATCCAAATTTTGAAAAGTGGTGATATGGAAAAAACCGAAGGAGGTGTCCGAAGGAATTTCACTACACCAGTGAAATTTTGTGCAAAATAATTTTGGAAGAATACCAAACCGATCCTTAGATACCAAGGTATATTCTTTATTATTGTGTTGTTTGAAATTTTTCTTTATATTTAACTACAAATTTTGGGGAGATTTTGTGTTAAAATAAATTATTAATTTAAAAATTAAAAATTGTTATTCAATCATGTGTTATTCACAAAATTGAAATTATTTTTACACTGGATCAGGAGGATATGATCTTGGTCGTTTCTCTTAAGGTTTCTGCAAATTGGAGAAGTCTATTATTTGATTGTTGTTTGAAAAAAAAAATAAGAAATTAAGTTAAAAGTTGTAGTATTAGGGCTGAATATCGCAATATAGTCGGTTTGAAACGTCTTGCGACATTATTCGATGCGAAACAATCAACCTTGTTAAATTGGTGTTTGGTTTGTTAGCATTTTACATTTCTTATTTACGACGAAGAGCACGCCCGAAGTAGAACCCCCTACGTGAAGGACCAGAGAGACTGCCAGAATAAAGTTCTTATTTCATCCGGAGTCAAACCGGGTATTTAGCGTTCATAGTCAACTCGCTTGACCGTCATGCTCCGATATTAAACAATTTAATGCATTCAGCAGACACTTTTCCAAGAAATACAAGGTCTTCTTTTCCCATGCTTACGAAAACTGCACCTCCTCAAGGTTTTTTATCCCTTTAAGGAGCTCATCGTAAAACGTCGCATCTCAATACTTGAGTCCTCCAGTGGCTTCAATTCTATGGTATGGCGTGGGTAGGCATTTTTTTTCTTTGGTACTGTATTAATGGAAGTTTCCAGTTACAGCATAGAGGGTTTAACTTCTTGTACATTATTTACAAACCATACATGGTAAGTATTCCAAAATCTTTGTTGTATGTTTTTTGTGTCTCCTATGGAGTTTTGGAATCAAATATTGTCAACCCCATCTTTTATCTAAACTTTGTTTTTTTAAATAAAAACAACTCTTCTTTACTTCCGTGTTTTATTTAGAGGACTGGCGCCCGGAAGGTTGTTTTCTTAGTTAGTTGCCAATTGATCGCCTGAGCCACAACGGAAGAACCCACGAACCGCGTCCGCGCGACCCATGCTCTGGTACTGGACGGGGGTGTAATCCCTTAGCTGGCCTGTCTACCATTCCATTCGTAGATCAGCGGGGCAAGTGGCCCAAATTAGAGCAATTTGCGTTACTACGACATTTCTGAAGCATAAGCTGTTCCTCATTTCAGTAATCTCTCAAATTGTTCTTTTCTGTAGAACGAATATAAGATTAAGAATATAAGATAACTTTTGCTATACTTTGGGTCCATCTAGGAAAATAATATAATTTGCCATAATCTCTTTCTTCTAGTTCTTAGCTGACAATTCTCGTTCCCTTCTGGGATTCACCATCAAAACTTTTTCTTTCATTCTTTGAAAATGTTCGTACTATATCAGACTTTTCATTTCAATTATGTTTATTAAGGGGAGGGTACACCTTGCGGCCAAAAATAAATAATCCAACTTTGTGAATTTTTTACAGTAAACACAGGAAAGTCATGGGTTGACCTCAATGTAAAACAAAAATTGCCATAGAAATATTTCAAAATTTTAATTATTTGTTCTTGTATTATAATTTTAAATAAACGTGTATTTAATTATTCATTATTTAAATTATTAATTATTTACATTACTTAATAATATAATTAAAAAAATAAATCACGATTGCAATTTTGAAAAACGTGCAAAATAATTTCCCATCTACTGAGGTATGCAATTACATTTAATTTACCCTTAACAATTTATAATTTTCATTTTAACTCTCACTTAAATCTACACTTTCAAAATGAACAAAAAGTTAAATTAATTTTAATTTACAATGTTACGAAAAATAAAAAAATAAATAATGATATAAAAAAAAAATGACAACAAGTGTTGCATTTAATTATTAATAATAGACAATGAGATAATATGCTGTAATATTAATTAATTATAATTTTAAATTTGAATTGCTCGAGTAACTTTCTCGTTTGTTTTGTTTATATTAAATAATTGGTTTCACAAATTGACTTACTTGGATTAAGCGAGTAGGCTAATTTCTTAGCAAAATTTGATAATCGCACCGCTAATATTATGACTGGAAATCCAATAAGTTCCACAGGAATATCGAGAGCCGGTTCTTGACCATCAGTTTTTTCTACCATTAAGGCCGAAATAAAAGTAAATATCACTACACAACTAAAAATTTTTCGTGGCTTCATACTGTCTTACGATGTGTATGTACTACGTGTAAATGAAAATATATTTCAATGTGTTGGTGAAAGTAACTTAATGTTGGTCACCACTCCCAATTGCTGCTTTGGTGATACAATCTTCTGTAAGTATGATAATAAGTTAACATTCTTATATCGTACACAAAGAAATCGAAAGTTGTGCATATTACAGCAAGGTGCAACAAACAAACTTACAGAAGTAAATTAAGACATTTTCAGTACGTGCTAGAAATAATTGTGTCAAGAAGCAAAACAAAAAGCTAATCTGATAACGTAAACAATTTGGACAAACAAACCAACGAGCAAAAAATTGAACATTAATAATTTGTTTTGGTCAGTTAATAATTTATTACCAAATTAAAATTAGCAAGCAAGGAAAACGAAAAATCTTCAATTTTTTCCATAAGCTTTCGACAGCAATTATCTATTCTCTTCAGATTTTTTCTAAAATTTTTAATTTAAATTCTCATAAACTTACGATTTAATTTATTTAAGTAAAACCCACTCAAATCATACGAATGAAAAGAAAGGAGAAATTGATTTGCTACTCAAGTAATAATATTATTATAGTTGGGGAAAGCTGTTTGCTTCAATAGATGAAGAATTTTTCCTAATAACAATTTAATTAACTCATAAATAATAAAAGTTGCAATAAACTGCGCAATCAAAACTTCTTAATGTAATGTTTCCTAAAAATTTCCCCATTAGTAACCATAATACTTTTCTTATAGTTTCAACCAATTATTATTATAATTATAACAATCAGTTTATTTCCCAGCAGTGTGCTGGTTAATTTACAACAGAAACTGTGACCATCCTAAATCCTGCAATATTTTTTGTATGGTCTCTTTCAATTTCAGTTCCATTACTAGGATAATTTTTTCTGGAACTCCAAGTTTTAGTCAAGATTTGTGCTGACAGGATAAACTCAGGCCAGGTTGGCTTGGTTTCCAATCCGAGTTTGTAGCATCTTCATGCACGCAGATGTTTTTGAATGAAAACCAATTCAACTACTCGTATATTTGGAAAAAATTGAATACATTCGATTAAAATTGACCTTCGCCTTCTACACGAAAGCTGCGTTCCATGAGAGATATTAGACATGTTAGCCAAACCTTTCTTACACTGATATTAGAAAAAACTAGAATTGTACAGATTTCCATTGAAGGACATGTGCCGGATATAAATGCGCCTTTAATAGTCTATTAAAAAGTGCATATATTGCACGAAGGACATTTCCTTCCCTCTTAATAACGGTATAATTTTTCTTATATGACCAACCTTGTATGCAAGCACCAGCAGTCTGGTGTAAATCAAACACGGATAGACTACAGAGCGGGAAACCGCTGTTCTAATCCTGATTGCGTCGAATATGTGCTGTGATTTAAAAAGTCCGAAATCGATCTGTGGACTATGGGGAAGGCAATGGGAAACCACCCCATTAACATTTCCCTAGTAAAGTCTTCCTGGCTTAGCCAGGAAGATCGCCTACGTCTAAAAAAGACATGACATTTGAACGTGGTAATTAGATAATCACAGAAATCGCAAACATTTACATAAAAGGAGAAAAATATCCCTGAAACCCACGCAACCCCAAAACCGGGATAATTATGCCTACGGAACTCTAAAGCAACTGTCTGGGAGGTTAAATATCTCGCGGTGAAATCACTTCGAGTCCAAATGATTTAATCTTTTTTTCTCATATGGAGTCAATCCCGCTTTCAATGAGCCTTCAAGGACAACTTTGTCTTGCATAAATATTGTATTTACTAATACCCAATCTGAGTATGTGTGGACAACAAACATGTAACTTGCATATCTCTGATCATTTGGAGCAAAATATTCAAGATGCGACTCACACAATGCTAAATGAAAAACAATCTAAAGTCATAAAGACACGTGAAACAAATATTGAAAATGTTGGTCTGAACTTTTTCGATCGGTGACAGCAGGGGTTGCCTATTAAATATATCTTTCATAATATTCCATACAAAAAAATAAAATTGGAACAAAAAATGAAGTGTTATGGAGCAAGAATATTCTCAAGATGAAACAAACTTTGGATGCGCTAGCTACTATCGCACCAAGTAGACAAAAGCGAAATGTCTTACGATTTATCACTTGAAGATAGCTGAAGAGAAGCAACATGCAAATGCAAGGTATAACAGTCCTGCGAAAATAAGCAATAGACAATTTAGAAAATAATAAAGGACGAGACAAATACTCAAAAAACAGTAGTGCGAAAGTAATTACGGCAGAAGAGTTTAACCATTTCTCTGCGGACGTTGCTAGCACAGTTCTTTGCGACCCTCAATGTAAATTTTTCTAAGAGAAAGGAACATAGATAACAGGGGTTCCATCTTTTTTGATCATGCAAATGAACAGGAAGTGTATAAAATTGTCATGAATTTGAAATCTGAAGATATCTATGGAATAACAACAAAGATTCTAAAATCTTTAGCTTCCAATGTGGCACTTACTTTGGAAATCATTTTTAATAAGTGTATAGACGAGGGTTACTTTCCTGATGAACTAAAAAATGTAACATTTGTACCCATTTACAAAAAGGAAGCTTATCTTGAAGGTTCATGATCAGTCAGAAAAAACATCCATTATATGCTGTGATCTCTGCAAGACGTTTGATACTGTGTGCCACAAACTTCTGCTTCATAAGTTGAACTACTACGAAATTAGAGGTCAAATGAAGAAACTTCTTCCCTCATATTTGGAAAACAGAACACAAAGTGTAAAATGGAATAATGAAATGTCAAGTGCTGCGGTCGCCATGCATGGAGTGCCACAGGGGTAAGTGTTAGGGCCAATTCTGTTTAAGATTTATGTAAATGATGTAATTTTATACCAATGGGAGCATGCGTGTACCTTAATCAGATACCTTAATCAAGTGGATGTAATTGTAGATGATACAATAATGAAAGCCAAGAAGTGGATGGATAGTAATAATTCAAGTAAACATGCGATTCGTTGATAGGGATGAAACCAAAATTGTGAAATATTTGGGCATTCACCCTCTAACAATAAATTAGATTAGTCCCACCACATTAATCAAATGTGTAAAAGGAATTCCAATGCAATTATTTGTCTCCCTTCTGTATAAGAAACGGCCAGAATAAAGTTTTTGCCTTATCCGGAATCGAACCGGGCATTTCGTGTCAACAATCAACGACTTAACCGTTATGATCCGACCGCTCTCTATTCTGCTTAAGAAGCCTAAGACGGTATGAGATCGTGAGACAGCCAGATCTTGCTACTATGCCAGTTTCTATAGTCACATAATGGCTTATAGAGGGCAGTGCGAGTGTTGTGTATGAAAACTAGAGAAAGTTGCAGAGAGTCATTCAAATCAGAAAAAAATACTCACATTAACTAGTGTCTTCATTTTGAGCTGTCTTAAACATGTCCATGTGAGAGTGCATCAATGGAGCAAACATTCTACTCGATACAATACAATATATTATATTTCCTTTTGACTTTTGTAAAAGAGGTGCCCTTTCAAGAAGCATACTCTAGGTATAAAAATACCACTATCAGGCCCTGGAACGGATGAGAGAAAAGTTAGAAGAGCCAAAGTGGATGCTCATGATCTAAATCACATGTTGATGACGTATAAAGTGCCTACTTTAAAATTCTATTTGTCGAAGAGAAGAAATGAGTCTTTTCTTGTTTTTCACTTCTTTTTCCAGTGCTTCATCATACCTTCTGGAGACCTAAGCAAAACTGAACTTTTGCGCCCCGTGTAAAAAATGTAATGTTATTACAATTTCAATTACAGCCTCAGTGGTGGAGTGATGTGACCGCTTGTTGAGTTACAGAGCGGAAATTCTGGGTTGAAATCACGGACCGTACAGAGTTTCGGTGGTAGGTAAGAAACCTCAGCACATATTTTAAAAATTTCCAGTGTCAAGAATCATTAAAAACGGTACAAAAAGCTATTATAAAACAAAATATTTGCGAACCATTGCAAATAGGGCTCTAAAAAGTCAAATTTTCAAAATTTGTATTGTCCGATGCAGTCTTACGAGTTAGAAACGGTTTACAACATTTCATTGGCTCCCGAAACCCCGCCTCTAATATATCCCACCAAAAGCTTATAAATATGAGGTGTGTACATAAAATGCTCTCAGTACGTTCTGGCGATCACAACAACGTGTCGTGTGTTGAGCGTTAAAAAACAGTTCTTTTTAGGACCAAAAATACTTAGAAAGGGTTACGGTTTTAACGTGTTGAATCTCGCTTTTTTTTGCAACTCTGGCGGGGGTGTTTGTGTTGCCGCAATGGGCCTTTCGCGCGCTACGCTGCGCTCCGCACGCTACAGACCCATTTTTCGGCAACACTAAACTCATTAAAAACATCCCCCGAGGGTGATCAACTCGGCAAATTGTGCTATTAGCAAGGGGTGAATCTCGCTTTTTTTGCTGCAAATTTAAGCCAAAAATACGTTGAAAATGTGAATTTACCTCGACGTTAACTGTACGATGAATTTCCCCGTGTTTTTTAGTCAAAAATACCCCTAAAAAGTGAAATTATGTCGATGTTAACTGCGCGACGGACTAGCTACTACTGGGAGCACACGCGTGCTCCGATTTTTCTAAGTGTTAAAGTAACTCACACCACACGGACGGACGACAGAATGACTGTGACGTTTCAAAATCGAGCTAAAATTGGCAACTTTAAAATCGATTATTGGCCAAACTAATCGATATACGACTTTCACCCTCACCTTAATCGCTTCGTCTATATTTTTTCTATCTAAATCCGTCGAGATTTTTTTAATAAATTTAATATTCTCGAGCTGAGCCTACTTACCTGCTACCCAGAGTTTCTTAGCTCGGCCTTCCAGTGGACATCCACACGCTGTTGGTGTTATCTGTACATGATCTGATATTTGTATCGATGTCATTACCGTAAAAGCGGCTGCGTCATACATGTAAGTTTCTGGTACAGATTAAATAGTACAACAAATTCAATTTCATTCTATTGTAACAAAAACACCAAATTATAGGTATATTCCCAAATAAATGAAACAAAATAAAAATTATAATTGATATTTTTGTTCATTTTGAGCTTAAAAATTGTCAATTTCATCCTCAATAATTTAGATCATTATGAAATTAAACACTTTTCTTACCTAGTTGAATTTCTACTATAATTTTAAACTTTTTTATCGAGAGAAAGCTTCAGGCCATCGATATAAAACATTATTGTACAGGTAGTTTGGTGTAGAGGTGGGGTGATGAACTTGGGATCAAAGAGTTCGGCGTTCAAATCCCGCCAGAGCCAAAATTGACTTGTAGTATAATTGTACAAATTTTTGAAATAGTAGACTTTTTTGTAGAAAGGGCGAATTAGCCAAATCAAAATATTTACATGAGAAGTGTTTACGACTATTGTGACAGTTATCTATTTGCAATATAAAAATAATGCTTCTCATTATTTGTGCAAAAAGAAAGAATTGAACGAAATGATGAATATTACATTTTTGTAAAATGGCTTAACTATTCGCCCTTTCTACAAAACCGCGACGATATAAGGGAGTTAAAACAAACCAGACAATTTCCAATATCGAACGGTTGTGAGATATTGAAGAAAAACTGCTGCCGAGTTAATTAATGTATTAAAATTTTAATTATTATTCTATGTAGTAGAAAATTCATAAAGCATTCTATTTTGACAATTCCTGTAACTAAGAAAAACCTTAAAAAATTTATTAAAAAGAAATATAATAGAAATGATTGCTCCATCATATTTATGTAGTGTTGTTTTTGGTAAAAATGGAAAAACTAAAGTAGGTAATAATTTTTATTCGATTACCGTCTAACTTGAATTATATTGGTACTTATCTTATTTACAAATAAAATTATCCAAATAAATATATTACAACATAATTTACTCCGAACCTGTAATTTAGGGACGCTTTTGAAAACTTTTTATATAAATATTGTTTGTATTCTACCAATACAAATTACAATACATAATAATCACGATGCAATTTTTAAAGCGAACATTTTAGTCATATAATAATATTATTTATAGTTTAAAGGAGATATTAGATTAAAATACAAAATTTTAAACACAGATATAGTAGGTACAATACTAATTCGCTTGTTCAATTTTTTTTTTTAAATTTAGTTTATTAATATTTTAATAACCACAGTTCTCACTCTGACTTATTCTTTAAACAATCAGGATTTGTTTAAGCAAATATTATATAAATGCTACTATTTACTTGTATATATCAATTATATGTGAATAAAATTGTTTACTCTATTAGTTTCACAAATAACAAACATCTCGATACGATCCCACGTGTGACGTCAACAATTACATGCGAATAGGTTTGTATCATCACAGCTTAGGTTATTTGTTCAATTTTTCGATTTTCTTAAAATAAATTTATAGTCGAAATATAGTAGATAAATATAGAAATATAGTCGAACAAAAAAACTGTCCTATTTGTTTTTAGAATAAATTTGTCAATATGCGGTGGGCATGGGTTTCTTTGAACCGGTAAAACTTAGGTTAATTGCTAAACTTCATTATACCTATCGTTAGAATAAATTTGTGGTACCGTCCATAGTAGGTTCGGTTAGTTCTGATTTCGACTTGATGTGACAATAATATTTTTTCACTTTTGGTCATGGGGCGTTACAGTTATGACAAAGAATTTCAAACAAAACAGCAATAAAACATCATCGATCATATATTTTTATAAAATATAAGCACTATATACTTCATACTTCAAAAGTATAGTATAATATAAGATGCTTCAATTTAAGTGGTTCTTGCACCCTTCTACCTTACAATCCTATACAACTGATAATCTGTACATATATGAACAAGGATTAAAACCTACATTGTAATTACGCTACTGCCTTAATTGTCGTTTTTTGTACAAAAAAATTAAGTTGGTGTAAAATATAAAAATATATTGTTACATTCGCATAAAAGTAATTAGGTACTTTAGTATGCACGAGATGAAATGTTTAAGTAGAAAGAAATACAAGAGTAGTACTTCACAAATTACATAATGAATTATAAGAGTACCTATATACTTTATTTTTATTACACCGAAGTCGTAACTTGCATATTCTTTTACAGCCAATACTTATGTTGTTATTAGTATCATAAACAAGTATTTCAATAGTACAATGAGATCTTACAACACTAATTTTTTTTATTATTATTATTTCATTCTCTCATCTATTTATACCTCATTTTTACTTTTAAAATTGAAATAATTACATGAAAATATAAGATATTTACATTTTTACATTCTTATAATTATTTTAATACAAAAAATATACAAAGGTAACACAATAATATTAGCTATAGTTACATTTTGAGCAGAGGCATCACGTCACTGCAATTTTATCTTTTTTACGTATTAAAAGCCTCGTGTGTACGGTAACTTCGATTTCGTTTTGGGATAAATTTACAATAATGTAGAAAAATTGCAAAATTAAAAAAAATTGCTAATAATTCTTCAACAACTTCATCTCAATTAATTTTGTTGGATTCGTAATTTCAAAATAAATATTTGGTTAAAAACTCGGTCACGCTACAAATTATTGGTACCTGAGGCTCCTAATATTACGAATCACTAAATCTAAAAGACTAGATAATAATGTTGTGATAATATTGGTAAACGCCTGGCAAGTTTAAAAAATAAAATCTCTATAAAAATCGAATGTAAACTTACATTTTTATATTGAGGTTTAAATATTACATTGAATGCATTTTTAAAAATATAATCTGTGGAATAGAATTTTCACAATAATACTGGGTACAAAAAGGCAAACGTTAGGGAGATCTGAGTGCAAATGTCTTGCAGTGCTTCTCAAAGCGAGGGGCGCGACCCCCCGGGGAGTCGCCGAATAAATAAAGAAAACTGTGTACGCTCTCGGCATTGTCGCACGTGATTATCTATCGTCTTTGTGATATGTCGCAGAATTAGTCAAAGTAAAAAAAGGGGCTCTTAAGAAAAAGTTTGAGAACCTCTGAATTACAAATTAATAAAAGAAATTAGTACATTAAAACACAAAAAATAAGATTATTAGAACGAATAAAAAAAGGAAAATGTGCCTGCAAGAAGTTTGATAGAATGGTGACCTAAATTATGTAATTTTTGGAAACAATAGAAAACAACTGTAACTACAAATATGAGATAGAGAAGATTATACCTACTTATTAGAAGAACAAGATTCCTGAGAGGAAGTGGCAATATTTCTGGGTTCAAGTCGCGGACTTCGCAGAATTTCTTATCCCGGCCTTCCGGTGGACATCCACACGCTGTGGTTATAAGTTGTAGTAAAAAGAGTCGCAAAAGAGGATTAATCCACCTCGTGAAATGGATTGTAAAGACTTCAATAGAAGTGGCAATATTCCGACAGGAATGGAGAAGCCCTTGATACATACATAGTATAATACCCATACCATAATGGGGTATGATATAAAATAATATGAGATGGTAAGAGACGGTCATTGCCTTGCAGCTAACGCAGTTGGATGCGAATATGGGGCACCGGGTTCAAACCTGGGGAGAGTCAAACTTTCTTATGACTAGTCTGCGTGCTTCGGAAGGCACGTTAAGCCGGTGGTCCCCTGGGTTAGTGAATTGCTACCATTAACATAAAAACCAGGATACAGGCACATCTGAAGGCAAATCTAGCAAGCTACCTAATGGATGTAAAATATTTATATGCTCAAAGTTTCTAACACTGCCAAGGAAACGACGCATGTGTTGGAAAATAACAGGCCTTGGCCTACTAGAAGATAATTCTCTAGAGAATTACTTCTAGAAAGAAGAAGAAGAAGAAGAAGGTATGATATGATAATAATATAATTATTTATTATGCTAAATTAGGTTTTTATTATAATCGCAGCGTTTTGGGTCATAATCATAATATAATTTGTGCAATTGAAGTTACACCTCACAAATTAGAACTTTTACTAATTTACTTTATAATCACGTTTCTAATAAGTTTCCGGTATATGTGTGACTAAATATACCAAAGTTTTAACACAATTATTTTTAATTTAATATTTATTTACACGAAAGTTAAGAAAGCAAACAAGAGATAAATTACTTTCCATTACTAAATAATTCGAAATATTTTTTTACGTTTATTTGAAGTGTTATTGTATATTTTACTTGTATATTGGTGATTAAATTGTTTGTTGTGTTTTTAAATTCAAATTTTTTCCAGGTATAGTAAGTCATCTCAAAATGTTTTTAGAGTATTTTAAGAGAAATTAATTTAGCATAATAAAAAGTAATAATTTTAATTATTGAAAAATATTTAATGCAGATATACATACTAGATAAGGTTTAGATAAACAAAAATATAGAGAACATTATTATTATTACTTAGGTGCAAGAGAAAGCGATTCAGGTATGCATATCGACGATATTTTTAGCGTAACAACATCAAAAATAGTAATAAAAATTAAAATAATTGAAAGTATTAATGGAATACCCAAGTCCTTTTTAGGAAAATTACGGTAATTTACTGGGCCAGTTCCATTTGGCCGCTTACGAACCTACAATACCAACACTTAAATAATCAAAGTACTTTTCAATGCTATAATTTCTTTGCAATAATAGTATTACATTAAAGGAACAATAAAATTAGAGCATTTATCTGCGTTTTACTGCACAAGGTATAATAAGCGTTCAAATGGAACGGAGATAAATGATCGCATATTATTTTGGAAAAAAAACCATAAGATTTGTTTAACATTATTTATCCAAATTTTATTGGACAAATAAGATTGTCAGATTTTTGACAAATATTTGGGGAATGATCAAATGATTAAATTGATCTTAGAATTTAATTAGTTATGACGTTCTCAACCAATACGAAAAAAAGTACTTTTGGGCTTTTTGGAAATGACAAATACTTACAAAGAATCTAACATTTAAAATTTTTAGTTAATATGGAGTAGCATATAAAAAGTAACAGGGTAGAGACAGTGGCGGATCTAGCTTGGTTATGGGTCCACTCCATGGTTGCTTTCTAACACTACGGTAAATATAAACGACCTCGACCTACAAAAGAACAGAAAGGTCAACAACGTCTGTGTCGCTGGTAAAGTAAATAAATTGTTAATAAGAGATCAGGAAGGGTTAAATTTTGAAAAACATAGAAAATTTGAAACTTGTGCAGCCAAATATAAATTAAATTATTTAACCATGGTATTTAGTTTAAGAGGTACTAAAAACTAACCTTTAATACCATTTTGAAAAAATTTCATACCGATACCATAGCGAACCGGTTTTGGAAAGCGACTGCTGCAAGGATGACCGGTAGATCCCCGACTAAGCCGGTTGTTTTGCCATTCCCAAGTACCATTTTTTGTTACCTATTTTAGCGCTATTTTGCACGACCACAATTATTATTTTATTTGGGTATTGGTAAATTGCGTTTAATTCGGTTTTTTATTGGTAACTTTTCATTTGACTTTTGTTTAACATTTCGAGATTTTAATTTAAACTTGCACTTAAAAACCAATTATTATTTAATAAACCAATCAATTTAGACATTTTAAACAATTTACCAATAAAGAAACTCTAAATTTTTATGTTATTGCAACGTTTCGGATGAAAAGTTGCGAGGTATATTTTTTTATATATTTTCCATATTGCACGGTCCCAATTTTTATATAACTGTAATTTTGTTTCATTTAAAACTTTAATTTGATTGGTCTATAATTTTTATACAATATTCAACATTTTTAATATTATTGAACAATTTGATAATTTTCCTAGCTAATCTAAAACAAAAACAAAAATTTTAGTTTGTTTAACAGTCTAATTAAAATTAATTATAATTAAAAACAATATGTACAATAAATATTTACATTTTGCTAACGGTCCAATTTGTTGTTTTATCCTTTAGCAAACTTTTAAATCAATAGTTATAGATACAGTTAAACTTCGATTTAACTATTTTCATGAATTTTGTTGAACTTGAAAATGCGAAAACTTTGGTATCGCTGACTATAGTGTAATTCTTCGAACTAGAGTGTTACGTCATCGAAGTCCGACAGCCTCCATGATTTGTTAGGTTAGGATTACGTAGCAGACAAGTTCGAAGATTGGTATTATAAATAGTTATTGTTGTTAAATTGAAGTTATACTCTACCCAGTTTGCGACAGAAATGTTGTATGCCTTAACACCAATTAATTGTTTGGATAATCTTGCATTCTTATTCTTCTTGATCAATCAGTCTGTTTTATAATAAACAGAACCACTTTAACTTGCAATATTTGTCGGTTTAACGAAGCCGTACTTTTTTCATTAATCTTAACACTTGTAATCCAGGTATGGGACATGAAGGATAAAAATTATGGCAACCTGTTCCATCCACTCCCGAAATTAGCTGTCCCATATGAGCAGCAAAGTGATATTTAGTTAAAGTAGCGACCGACGTTAAGGAAGTGTCTCTAAAAATTAAAATGTGTTATTTAATAATAATGTTTGAATTATAACTATGTACGTGTAAGTATTATCAAAACAATTATTCTAAACGATTAAGATACTATTACCAGCCAAGTGAAAGTTCTTCAGTTATGCACTAAAGTAATTACTTTCATTTTCTTCCTGTTTGTGATTCAATAGGTACTTTCAAGTGTTTTGTAATTTCTTACCTTATAACCGCTAAAAGAGATTTTTCTGAATCTGTCAATTTGTCTTTTTCTTGCATTGCGTTTAATTCGCATACCAATTTAGGTAAACAAGCACGTTTAATTGCCATGGCCATGGAATAAGTAGACATTGGTGACTCTAAATTAGAAAAAATATTTATTGTTGTTGAAAATGACTTCGTCACATACACAAATTAATATATTATCAATTTGAAATGTTTAACAATTATAGGTATGTAAATATTTTATAGATTTATACTATGTAAATGTTTGTTCAAGGATTTCCACTAAGTCTACACAATTTTTTTGAAACAGGTAGGTCGATAAGGTGAACCACGACATTTGATATTTCTTTTATTGAACGAAGAATTAATTAACTTACTTAATTTAGCTATTTGATCATCTTCGATATCAGCATCCAGATCAATATCGGTCGAAATATCTCCATATCCTGGATTAGCTGCTCTAGGTGCATTTCTAGACGAACTGGATTCTTTGGGATTATCTCCCAATAATTGGTGCAGGAAACTTGTATAATTATTTGCGATTAATATAATCGTGCACAACACAAACAAAACACGAGCTATTAATTTTCGAGCTGTAACCATGTTTTTAACTAAAACCGAATATAGTGCATATTATTACTAAAATATTGTCGACCACTTACTTTATTCCACTATTTTCGGTTTCTCACTCTACTAGTATTAAAAAGTGAAAGCAACTCCAACGAAACCAAAATCACTTTACAATTACGTGTTATATTATGTTAAGAAAGACCATGAGCTATATAACCCCTACCAATTCTGTTAAAAGAAAGTGGAAAGAATTCTACTACTCATTATGTTACATTATCACTTTAAGTATGAATCAGTTTACATAATCGAAATTTCTTCGATGCATATAACCCTTCTTTCCTTGTGAATTTTCCCGTTAAACAGAAGCGTTGATAAATATAAAATGTAAGCCCTGCAACTGGATAGCAGAATCCAATGGTGAAATATTATTGAATACAAATTTCCAAGGTCCAAAGGTAAGTACTATATTCGTCCAATTACGAATTATAACAAAAGTTCAAATATTTCAATGATTTTTTTTTGACCATGGAAAGCGTCCCTTCCCACTATCAGTCCATTAGAATTAGTCCTTTAGTGGTAACACTTCGTTGGGGGGTAAGAAAAATAATAGCTACTACTAAGTTTTTCTCGAAATTTTGTAGCGTAGAAAACTGCTATTGGAACAGGAGGAAATTAAATAAATGAAAATCCAATATATTTTGACTTTTGACCATCGAAGTCTTGAAATTTAATAAAAAATAATAATCTAACATAATTCAATGAGATCGTACAATTGTTACTAATTATTGATATTGAACATTTACAATGCAATAAAAATTCATCATTACTAACCTAATTACATAGGTAATTACTTTTTGTCACATTGTTAAAATTATAAATTAGTATAGGATCTTGATCGCATTTAATGAACATGGGTGAAAGATTGTATCAGAAAATGAATGTACAGGTTTTTGATATTTAGCCGATTGAATTATTGGACAAAGATAATTGAAATAATTACTGCTTATAATGTTTACACGGGATCTACAAAGAGTATCGGCATATGTTTTTGATTATTCGGCTCTCACATGTTGAACATGCAAACCTACTATTACACTTTTAAATTAAATTGTAATACATTTTCCACTCAATGATTTTTTAATAATAGGTTCAAGTGTTAAATAAATTTACTAATAGTTGCTTTGTTTAAAAACGATAACTACTTAACCCCGAAGTCTAAATTTTTTATGTATAATTAATGAAAATTTATAATCACCACTCATTTCTTATAGTTACAATAAAAATATATTCACCCTCATGAGAATAGTCAAGTGTTACTGAGATGTTATCAAATAGAACCATAACCAACTGTTTGTATCACTTAAAGTATATCAGGCAATTTTTGATCATCTAATTGCTGATTTTCTGATATTACACTTTTTTTGATCAACCAGACACCCAAGTATCCATTTAATCTTTTATTCTAATCATTTATTTCAATTTTACTTTGGATTGTTTTTTAAATGTTACAGTAGGGGACTTTCACAGGCAAAATCTATCCTGACTACAAAACAATCGAAAAGAAAAATGATAAAATCGTTAGAAATAATAATCATTGACGAAGCACAATAATGCAATAAAAGCAAAAAAATGATGAGAACATCCAGAAGCAACACAAAATTTAAATATCGGAAAGGTATGTAGGAAAATTTTGTCGTACATTTTGAAAATATATTAAATGTTTATTGTACCTATATTTTTTTTCTAGAAAAATCAATTATTTTTATAGATGCATGCAAACTCTACATTGATATGTGGCGTCTATGTTTCAAGGTTAATTTATTAACATGTAAAACCTGAACCTGTGGAAATTTTTTCTAACAATTTATTTCAAACGAGAATTAACAGTAAACCAAATCCACGAAGATATGGTTCGACTGTTTTAAGAGAAATGTCCATCATTGAGGACTATACAACGCTGATACCGAAATTTTGATAGTAATTATTTCAAATTCAAAGACGATCCTTGTTCAGGATGTCCAGCAGAACTCGTTACCGAAGAAAATGTCAATGCTGTAAAGGTGGAAGACAATCGTCATATTCCATATCGACAGACAGTGGCGGATTTAGAACTTATGAGGCCCCAGGGGCAAATCTTTTTATCAAAAAATTTAAATCAAAAATTGCACTGTCATCAATTTCATGCAAAATTGAATGAAAATCTAATGCATCTTAGGGCTTAGAATTTTTTCGTTATTTTTTCTGTGTTTATCACAACAGAATTAATAGTATCATACAATTTCAGAATATTTGAACAAAATTAAATTTTTATCAAAAAATGTAAATCAAAAATTGCACTGAAAACAAAATAACTGCAAATCTAAGGCATTTTAGGGCTTAGATTTTTTTCGTTATTTTTCCTATGTTTACGACATTAGAATTAATATTTTATGAAAATTTCAGAATATTTGAACAAAATTAAATTTTTATCAAATTTAAATCAAAAATATTGCACTGGAATCAAAATAACTGTAACTCTAATGGATCTTATTTTTTAAATTAGAATTTTTTCATTATTTTTCCTGTGGTTACTACAATAGAATTAATATTTTCATAAAATTTCAGAATATTTGAACAAAATTAATTTTTATCAAAAATGTAAATCAAAAATTGCACTGGAATCAAAATAACCGCAAATCTAAGGCATCTTACGGCTTAGACTTTTTTTGTTATTTTCCTGTGTTTTTTACAATAGAATTAATATTTTCATAAAGTTTCAAAAATTTTATTTGAACAAGATTAAATTTTTATCAAAATATTTTAATCAAAATTGCACTTAAATCAAAATAACTGCACATCTAAGGCATCTAGGGCATAAATTTTTTTTTAAATTAAAATTTAATCAAAAAATTTAAATCAAAAATTGCACTGAAATCAGAATAACTGCAAATCTAAGGAATCTCAGGTCTTAGAATTTTTTTGTTATTTTTGCTATGTTTATTGCGACTGAATTAATATTGTCATAAAATTTCAGAATATTTGAACAAAATTTAATTTTTATCAAAAATTGCACTGGAATCAAAATAACTGCAACTCGAATGCATCTTAGATCTTAGAATTTTTTAATTATTTTTCCTGTGTTTACTACAACAGAATTAATATTTTCATATAATTTTAGAATATTTGAACACAATTAAATTTTTATCAAAAAATGTAAATAAAAAATTGCACTGAAATCAAAATACAGTAAAAACTCTCTAATTCGAATTCTCATAATGTATAAAATTTGTTCGAATTAGGTGGAGTTCGAATTAGAGAGTAAGAATTGCATTGTAAGTTAGTTGGACGTGCCAATAAATAATTCGATTTAGAGAATATTACGAATTAAAGAGAGGTCGATTTAGAGCGTTTTGACTGTAACTGCAAATTTAAGGTATTTCAGGACTTAGAATTTTTTTGTTATTTTTCCTATATTTATTGCGACAGAATTAATATTTTCATATAATTTCAGAATATTTGAACACAATTAAATTTTTATCAAAAAATTTAAATCAAATTTTTAATTTTTATATTAAAGTGCATTAACTATGGTGGAAAATATGTATAGGGTGTTTTTTTAGCTGCATGAGAAGTTCAAAATGAAATAAAACATTAAAAACCTGACGGAATGTTTTGGTTATAATTTTTTTATGAAAGTACAGTTAAAGGCATTTATGATTTGAACATGACTTCCGGCATGTGACCACCACGACTAATGGTTACGAACGCATCCGTTCAGTCCAATTTTTGACCACTTTTTCCAATATTTCTGGCTTTATTTCATAAATGGCTTGCTGAATATTAGCCTCCAATGCTTCTAGAGTTGTTGGTTTGTTAGCATAAACCATGGATTTAACATACCCCCACAGAAAATAATCTGGAGGTGTCAAATCACACGATCTTGGAGGCCAATTGATAGGACCACGTTTTGAAATAATGTTGTCACCAAATTGTCCTTTCAATAAATTGATGGTTTCGTTGGCTTTGTGGCACGTAGCACCATCCTGTTGGAACCATAAGTTGTCAATGTTTAGCTCTTGAAGTTTTGGAAACAAAAATGTATTGAGCATGAGTCGATATCTCACACCATTCACCGTAACGGTAGCTCCTTCCTCATTTCAAAAGACATATGGACCAATGATGCCGTTGGCGTGTATTCCACACCAATCAGTCAATTTTAATGGATGCAATGGAGTCTCAAGATAATGTCCCGGATTGGTCTCACTCCATATACGGCAATTTTGTTTGTTCACATACCCATTTAACCAGAAATGTGCCTCGTCACTGAACAAAATTTTACGGTAAAAAAATGGATCCACTTCCAATTGGTTGGGAGCCCAATTTGGTAGCGCTGTTCAATGGTCAATCTATGCATAATCAATTGCCAAACCTTGCTAAACACAAATGTCAAAAAACTGTTTCCATAGCAATCTTGGTTCAATTGTTATCCCTATTGAAAGTTCTCATGCAGGTAAAAAAACACCCTATATATGTAAAACAGAAAAACTATTATTATACTTATATGTGGGAATTTAGGACTTCTATACATATTGTCGTGTAATTTTTGGAATAAGGAAGTGGTTTGTTTGACTTTTTGTATTTATAATTTGAATTTTGTATGTTTCGCGGTTTCCGGGAAGCCGAGAGAGCGCGGACAGATAATGAGAAGACTAGACTTGAGTACGCCGTCCAAGTCGTGGACGGTCGACTTTTTGATCTCTGACGGTTTTAGTTGTAAAAATTTGATATTTTTGAAAATAAAAGACAAGTGAAATTTGAAAGAGTGTTATTTCTTTTAGAGTTACAATTTTGAAGAGAAAATTTGTCAAGTATTAAATTTGCAAGTAGAATTATTTTGGAAAAGGTATTGAATTTTATAAAGAAATTTTATAAAGAAAAATTTTAAAATTCAATAAATTTAGAAATAAAGGTGGAAAATAACACTTCAACATGGCGCCCAACGTGGGGCAATTGGTGAACATTTTTGGGTTGATTTTGGATCATTTTATTTTATGGTAGTAAATGTTCACCACAGAACCGACATTTACCCTGGGATATTAATAAGAGAAGTGTGACCATGGTTACAACGATGGATCGAATTGATCGAATACTATATCAGCTTATGCAATGGAGCATCGAAGACAGAAGAGAGAGGAAAAAGAATGGGGTAGAAGACAAAAGAGAGGCAGTAGGGAATAGGATAGAACATAATAAAGAATTAGCAGAATATTTGGAAAAATGGAGCAGAACGAAAGCCGGTCCTAATTATGGAAAAATTGAAAATAAAGAAGAAGAAATAGAAAATAAAGAAGTCCCCAGAGTAGAAGAGGTAATAGTCCAAACGCTGGAAGTAAATGAAGAGAAAAAAGGAAGATGTTACCCAGACGGCACTGATAGACAAGTCCAGATATTTACAAGAAAGAAGATGCGTCAAGTAAGATGGAGAAAACTCCAAAAGAAAAGAAAGATAAATTATAAAATAAACAAATAGAATGACGGATTAAAAAAAGTGAAGATAAAAAGCACATCAACGGAGATTAATTTAAATGGGAAAGAGGATCCGGGTCTAATCAGATGGGAGGATGAAAAAGGAGAGAAAAGTAAAAATGATTTGGTGCTGCTAAACAAATTATTATGGTTCTTTCGACTGGGTGAAAAATTTAAAACGAGAAACATTGGAAAAAGAAGAGAAAATTCTCTTGATAAGTTTTTCAGGAAGAATTGGAGGAATGGAATGGAAGTCGTTTTGTTAAAGTGGACTTTTCGAAGAGCGAAATGGAAAATTAATGAAGTCATCAAATACAATGGAGAAGGATGGGTGAATTGGATAATTGTGATAACAACTGCGAGGAAAATGGATTATAGTTTTAAACATAAAGAGGTAAAACTTTAAATAATAAAAATTGAAAGTGTAAATATGATTGATAAACAATTTGTAAATTTGATTTAAAAGTAAAAATGAATGCGGGTTATCAATAAGGTTTAATCTATTGTAACGAACAATTTATAAGCTAAAATTTTAAAGATGAACGAAACAACAATTTACGGTAAAATAAAATTTCAAATATTTAACAAGTCGATATTAAATTAAACGTTTAAAAATAGAACGATAAAGTAATCTTCAAGTGATAAGCAAAGGAAAAGTGAAAAACTTTGATAAAATTTGAAACATACAAATTTTCTAAAAATCAAAAAATTAAAAGTGGACAAGTTACGTTTGTTGATAATATTAGAATCGTATTCGAGCAATTGTATGAAGTTATTTGATAAGGAAATCGACAATTTGGAAAGGATTGGTCGCTGTGAAAAAGAAAAGTTAAAAATTTCTAATTAAAGTTGAATTTATAATGATTATGGAATAATTAGTTGGCTACAGCTTGTGAAAAGGTAGTTTTACTTTATAGAATGGTAATTTATGGAGTTGAATAGTATTGAAAATTTTAAAGTATGTAATTTGAAAATTTAAAATAAGTATCAGCGAATAATTTAAGTATAAAGCGTTAATTCAAATTTGGATGACGAAAGAATTGCAAAAATACGAAATGATCGAGGGTTCACCGAAGAATAAATGGATGTTTCGAAGATTATAAATGATTTGGAAAATTTTAATAATTGCTGAAGTTTGAAGAAGATTTAGTCTACTCATTGGAGATAGTAATTGAGAATTTGTTAATTGGAAATTTATCGAAAGAAGATGAAAGCAAATTTTGGTATGAAGGAGTTCTTAGATTAACTTTGGTAATTGCATTTTTGATTGTAAATAGGTTAAAAATTATTATAACATTGTAAAATTTAATTTTTTTTGTAAAATTTAAGATTTGGTTCCTTATTCCAAAGACACGACGTGGAGTATCTTTCTCAAAATCCAGTCCTGGACAAATCCCGTCAGGATTTATCGAAAGCTGGAGAGGCTTGAATTTTCCTCGCAGTTGTTTTAAAATTTTCCTTTTCCCATTTTTCTTGATTTATTGGGGTGGTTTTTCTTCCTCGGCGAGTTTCCATCTCGAGTGCCTGTACCCCCACTTCTGTAAAAGACCCTCTCTCATTTCGATCACTGCCATCTCCTCTGTTCGACCACTTCGATAAATCTTCTTCTTTCTTAACATTTTATTTTTGATAAAAATTCTTCCAACTCTGAAGAACCATATTGCTTCATCGGACGGCATCTCTTCATCGTCGGGCGCATCATCCCCTAAATTATCACCTCTTGAACTGGGTAACTTCTTCACTTCAGCCATAATTTTTTTTAAATCTACTTTTCTCTTCAGCCCATTGGCACCTTCAAAATTTTGTTGTTTTAAATAACGAAATTTTCTCTTAAATCGCATCCTTCTCAATTTTAATTTTCTTAGTTTTCTTCTAGTGTAAACCAGGACTTTTTTCACGATAATGTCGCCTGCAGGGTCTCCACCCCCTCGCCTGCTACGACCTCTGCTACCTCATTTTCGTTTACTATAATTTCTTTTTCTTCCACATTTTCCATTTTTTGTTCTATTTCTTTTAAAAAGAAATAAAGAAGATTTGAGAAATGAAAAAATGGAAGGAGAAGTAAATAAAGAAACGGGTCATACCGGCGGCATTAATAAAAAAGCCCGGATATTCACCAGAATATGGTGCTGAGAAGTGCTGGTTCGATCCCAGCGGGAGTCTAAAAATTTATATGCAGAAATGACAGTGTATTAAGTCGCTGGTTCTGTGATGAAGCCCCACGTTGGGCGCCATGTTGAAGTATTATTTTCCAGCCTCGAAATATTAAAACTTTCCAACTCTTTTTGGTAAAATTTTCAATTGGGCGGAGAAATCACTTCTTACCCGGCTGGCTCAATCGGTTATCTCCTCAACGCCGGCCCTTTATCACGCGACCTTGCGTTTCGTTAACTTTTCAATATTTTTGTGAGCAAATTTCTCACTTTTCCAAATTTTAATTAATAATCAATTTTCTTTCTTGATCTAAAATAAATAACACTCTTTTCCTTTTCACTACTTTAATTTTCAAATTTAAATCAATTTTACAATTAAAATCGTCAGAAATCAAAATGTCGACCGTCCACGACTTGGACGGCGTACGCAAGTCTACCTCCTCACTTCTGCGCTCCGGAACCTGCGCTCCGCAGCGACCTCGAAAAACCGCGAATTCAAAATTTAAATTTTTACAACAAATTTTCTCCACTTTCCAATTTTGTTTGTTCCTTATCCAAAATTAACACGACAATATATATTGCCGTATATTGTACCCACAACTGATGCGCATGAATGGGTTAACAAGATTCCCGATACCGAGCGCGCATTAGCTGACCACAAATTTATTTAAAAAAGAGCAAAGATGAACAATATTCCACAGGTATCCATATGGATTGCATATTGGCCACTTTACTCTAAGAAAACTTAATCAAGTAACAAATAATCTAAGTTTACTATTCCAAACCTATCAGAGCTTACGTTATTTGTTAAAATATGATTTTCATTTTAAAATAAATTTGTGGTCAGTGAGTGATTGTATTTTTTATAATAGCTAAAAAGTGTATCGAGTTGTTTTCGGGGCACGGAATGCTGCTATCCTAAGTTGCTAATTTTTTAGTGATTTTGTTAACAAAAACAGTTGACAAATTGAGGGTTTTTAGTTTCTACCCCCTCCTCCCTCAAACAGTTGATCAAATCTGTCACTAGTCTATGATAAAAGGGGTGCTGTAAAACGAAAGAAGGGGTGAATGAAGATCAGTTTCTACCGCTGGATGGATTAACTGATTGTTTATTATATAAATTGGGAAAAGGTGAGAGGCCGGTGGACGAGCTATGCTACGCGATATAGGAAGTGCAAAGGTCCAAAGGCTGAGCTATGTTAAGAGAGGAACAGAAGTGCAAGACCTTAGGACGCGCTATGTTTTGTGATGAAGGAGAGCGGCATCAGAAAACTAAATAAAATGAGTGGTTGTTATTTAGTACCCATGTTTACCATCAAAATGGCCACCACTTGCTTTGTTTTGTTTGCTAACGTAAACAAGAATTTAGAATAAATCTCCATCTGCTCCAAATCAGTATAACCAGCAGTGTGGCAGTAAGCATATACTGGCAGCCTAGAGAGCGGAATTCCTTAGTTCTAATCCTAGACGTGCCATACACACCGCTGGGAAATAAACTGATTGCATTGTTATGTGTGAGTTAATCGGCTCAGCCGCCCTCTCGCTAATTCCTAATAATAATAATATAAGTCTTTGCTTCCTCAGCAAAATTTTTTAATCTGTTAATGAAAGCAAATCAAACTGTAGCTATTTTATTGGTAAGCGCATGAATGTGTACTAAAAAATGACCACTTTTCTTATCTTTTTTTCGGAGGGCATCTTCCATCATCACAAAATATATTGAGACCTCCTGTAGCATTATTACAGGTAGCATATCAAAACCTTGAAAACAAAAACGTCGACATTTTGACATGGAAGTGTATTACTACTCCAGTATCACTTAAGAGTAATTTTTTGTTATTAAATTGTTGTCGATTCTTGAGTGTTTAAATTCCAATTGTCATCAACCCCCAAATACTGCTACAGTCAGGCCCGGACTGGCTAGGTCGGCTAATCGGCGATCGCCGAGGGCCCCGGACCCAAGGGGCCCCAAAGGGGCCTCAAAAGAGTGGTTTATACTTAGGGTAAAATTTGACTTTCTGGTCTACTGGTGGTTTGGGGTGAGACAAAATTTCGGACGTCTTTACATAACTCCGAATGCTTTGGGGGGGGGGGGGGTACAGCTACTTATTGTAAGGCGCTAGGTCATGTATAAAATATAAGAAAATGGGAGTCAAACCGGGGGGTATGGAAAGGTGGAAAACAACCTACTGAAATATATGGGCCGGACTGTGCCTGTGCGGCACTGGAACAGGATTAATAATAAAAGCATCAATTGTAATTCGGATTAGTCAGTCATATCGGCCTTACGGCTATCTTTATAATTAGCTCTCTGCAGCAGATCATCTTTTGGATTATATCCCCTTGTAGACTTTGGGGCATCAAAAAAGTGGTTTATACTTGGGGTAAAAGTAGTTTGTATTTTGTAATACTCAGGTAATTTTTCCAAGTGTTCAAAATAGCGGAAAATGTAATTTTCAAAAATCTCCCCTCTTGGTAAGAGGACCCCTTCTCAGTCTCTAGCCGAGGGCCCCCAAAGGAGTCAGTCCGGGCCTGGCTACAGTTCAAATACTGCTATTGCACAGCTGGCCGGATTAATCGAAAAATAAACGAAGTTGGTGGATTTTCGGAACTGCTACCTTAGATTTAACGTACACCGCGCTTTCCTTTTGGTGAAGATACAAAATGTATTATAGCGTCCAACGTGGGGCCTTCTTCTGATAATTTACTGGCAACTCACTAATTTTAGTGTGGATATCTGTTGTCACTTCTTCTAAACGCGATTACAAGCTAACAATGTTTATCCAGAAAAATCTTAAAATAATTGTCGAATTATTTAGAACTGTTGTATCGTACAATATTTAATTTCCAATTTTAGATTTTCTAATTTTGTTATTGTCGTCTTAAAAATTTTTAATTCTCTGTTCTTTAAATTTATTCTGTCTTGACGTTCTAATTCAAAAATTGTGTCTACCAAATGTTAGAAATTTGTTGAAAAAACGCGTGATATACCGGGAATTATAAAATTTCATAATTATTCATATCAACATAACTTCACAGTTAATCATAATTTATACATTGGATAGCTAAAGCGAATAATACCTATAGGCTCTCAGAATCAATTGTAATCAATTTATTCATAGTCACACTCTCCTCAATTCTATGAAATTTAAATAATAATTTAGTTAGTCTACTTTATCGATATTTTATAAAATTAGAAAAACGTAACCATTAGGATATGTCTTTGAATTTGTTAATAACAATGAGAAATAAAGATTGGATTATTTTATAAAAATGTTGAAAGTTGTGATAAATCTCTGTCTACGGTGACTTTGTTTTCGGTTATTGATGAATAAACCTTTATTATCCGCAAAGACTAACATACATCAGAAAATCGGTCGCGCGGAAAACTCAATATAGTTTCGTCAAATAAACTCGTGTAACTCAATAGTAATTTATTATTCCGTATGTTTTTATAAAATGTAGGAAACGTAAAAAGTGGAGAAGAAAAAACATAAAACCATTAAATGACAAAGCGCACATTTATACATTATTTTCCCAAAACAAATATCAACTTATATTTTCAATTAAGCGCAAATATTTAGATAAATTTAAGTTAAAAAGCTTACTCCAGAATTATTACTTCCAGTTCGTCGATTTTATGCTTCTTTGTCTCCAAACAACTAGGTGTGATGTTTTCCAAATTATATACCGGAAAGAAAATTTTCTTAGATATTGAATATTGGGATGAAGAAGCATTATTATAAATGTATGATGCTCCTTTGAACTTTTCGTCAGTTAAAGCAAACACGTTTAATTTTTATTCAGTTTTATTTTGCTTTACCATGAAGGAAGGGTGACTAGCCTTCTCAGTCCAGTGTCGACAGCCGGGATCTCCTGAATTCTTCGAATCAGCGATTTATTTTTTAATATACCTAGAATATTTTAGAAAATGTTGAAAATTATATTATTTTCTATTGCTTTTCTTAAAAGGCATTTGATCATCTGCTAGTCAATTTTTTATTTAACGTTTTAAGTGTCATTTTCAATACCTGGAGTATTATATCGTACAGTCATTCATAATTAACTTGCTTTGGTAAATTAAGCAACAATGCGATTAAGTTTAAAATATTAATGAATGAAATTAATTATTCTGTTAAAATTAAATGTTCCTCCCTTTGGTATCTACAGTGCAGATTTGAAATTTTAATAAAGTTATATATTATAGAACATCAGTTCAATTATATGTTAATATGCCTTTATAATTATCTTGAAATAAGCCTTTGGTGTGTAAGCACTTCGGTTATACACACAATCCGGTTAAGCACACCCCTTAGGTAAAACTCATAACTACTAACATAACGTATGTATGTTTATATTAGTAATACGTAGAGATCGGTAGGTAAATTAATAACCGACCAGAATCTGCGGTTGTCATCCTTTAGTTTGTATAACTGGACCATCAGAATAATTTTCTCAAACAATTAATTTCTGGTTAGCAAGCAATTTACATAGTGTATATTAAATACCGAGTGCTAATACGGCATAATATTAAAAAAATATGCGCGTAACTTGCTCGGAGCTATCATAAAAAGAATAGTTAATTTTGAATTTGAAATTTGTGAGTAATACGTAGATGGGTAATGGAAACGTAATCAAATTAATCACTAATCGAGAATAAAATTTAATGGCAAATAGTAAATGCTCGTCCTGCTCTGGGGAAGTCATTTCGTTAGTAAATGAACGGTTAGTTGGGGTTAGTAATTAATTTGTAATATTTGTTTTCCGCCCGTCTTAATTTAATTGCAAAATTTTTTAATCCTCGATTTCAAGACAAAACCGTAAACAATTTCCTTTCATAAAAGAAAATATTTCCCAATGAATATCGAAAAATGGGACTTTTACAACGGATAGTTGAAAAACTCTTTTTGGGATGAATTTGAATTACATTTTTGTTGCTAGAAAAATTAGAAAAATAGTATAATAAGAATCACTTTCTTATGTTATGGTAATTTTTCGTATCGTGATTTAAAAATTTGGCAATATTGTGTTATGCTTTTAGAGGTGGCAAAGGGTAGGCAATAGAAAATGATAGGATGGGGTAAAACTGGACAAGGATGATGGATTATGCTGTCATCTATTTGCACACGTAGCAAATTGTGGCGACTGTATCTACTATATGCAATCGGAGTATACTGGTTAATGTTTTTGATAGAATTTGTAAAGCTATCAATCTTCTTTTGCGCTCTTCTTTAACAGTCAAATTCTATAGCGATATATGACAAGTTTTGTTTATTCAATTTAATGTAAATCAAAATTGGTATGAATAAAACTTTTCTTTAATATTGACAAAAAAAATTATAAATTGATATGTAAATGTTTGTATGGAGTACTAACAATTTTGATAATAAAATACACGACAAAAGACAAATTGAGAACTTGGAACAAAATTACAATTTGCATGGACGATAACCTGAAATGAAAACATATCACCGCTCATCAAATGTTATTTGTTAGGACCCACATGTCTGGGACTGAATACAGTAATCGAGACGCATGTGATATTTTACCACATATTACTGCATATATGCACGAAATTCGAGGAAATTGTACGTATCATTAGGCCCGCCCTAATCAAATAGGGCCATCATCAAATACATGCCAATCATGAATAGCAATTTACTAGTCTTCTCGCGACGTTAGGTAAATGCAAACATGAAAAATACTATAATATTTTACACTGATGAAATTACGTTAAATTATTCAAAATTTGAATTAACCAATCGGTTTCTGACTAACCATTATATTTCTAGACTAAAAATGTGACATTAATCGTGCTCTCTAAATTGGTAATAAAAAAAACTCGATATCATTTTTCGTTTGAAAAGTCTTCAGGTAGTTTGGAATTTCTAACCCCGTCTAATAACAAATTAGTTGTACCGTGGTTTGAAATCCACGTCAATCTTGCTTAAAAATTGCTTTAAACGAATAAACTGTTCTATTGTCATTTGTTATCATCCACTTTGATAAAGTAACTAAAAAATCCAATAAAGATAATATTTAAGTGGAAATAAATAATTAGGAAAGCTGTGAAAGGAAATGTCCTGTTGGAGTAATCAATTATCCTGCATATTTTCGCTTAAGTTTTGTAGGTTTGACATATATGATGGCATTTGAACTTAGATTGTATAAAACATATTAACCGAATTAGAATGATTAATATTACAACTAAAACAATAAATAGATTCACTCAATCATTCATGCCAGCAAACATGAATAAAGCAATCCCCAAATGGAGCTCCAATTGAATCTCATCTTGAATTAATCAAAACGAGCGACACATTACTCCACTTACACGAAAATTCAATTAATCATTAGGACTCATCTCAAAAAGGGCTACTTTTCTAATCAATATCAGTAATCTCCGGAGGTAATTTAGCAGTATCACACATGGATAACTTCGTTTCGTCGTGAATCTCGCACCAGAAGCGCTCTGAGTGACAAGCGGTACAGGAGTTAAATGAAATGTCACTCAAGATAGCTTGTGGTGCTCTCCGTGAACGCCCAATTCTTGTTTCTCGTCACAGTGCAATAATAAATCAGTTTGTCCAAGTATTGACTTCTTGGCCTCTTCCGCATTGTAACCCTCAAGGGGTGACCCTACAAATTCTAGAATTTACTCTAATAGCACTTTATCAACATTGTTATTATTCTACAGGTGCCTATTGTGCTTACGAGTATTTCAACACAGACATGCATTACATGTGTTTTGTTCTATACAGGCACAAATCCTTTAATGGTAATGAAATTCGTTTGCATCAATTGCACTCCAAAATTTAATTGTATCTATTGTGAAAGCCGCATCGGCTCTTTTATTAATCTATTCCTACATTATGCCACTACGTGCTACGATAAATTAATTTAAGTTGAAACTGTCACGTATTTCTAATTACGGACATTTTTTCCTACCTACAACAAAAATTAAAACGATTCATTTGTAGAAATATTCAGGGAATGATTATCAATTCAATATTTTTGGAAAATTTGAGTTAAATTCAAAAATTAAATATACTGAAGAGCCATCCAACAAGGAATTACAGCTTAACGTGAAATCTGAACCACGGAATAAATAATTTTAAATCTAACTTAGTTTTCTTCACCTTGTGTTCTTTTTCCCTTGTTGTAACTAACAACTCGGCTGAAAAGTTCTTATCGTTTTGAAGAAAAATCATTTTTTTTGGCAAAATGCAATTTAATTATTCAACATAGTTGCCTTCGAGGGCGATACACTGATTATAACGATCTTCCAACTTTTCGATACCATTTTTGTAGTACGATTTGTCTTTAGCCTCAAAATAGGCCTCTGTTTCGGTGATTACTTCTTCATTGGTTCTAAATTTCTTTCCAGCGAGCATTCTCTTGAGGTCTCCAAACAGGAAATAGTCGCTGGGGGCCAAATCTGGAGAATACGCTGGGTGGGGAAGCAAATCATAGCCCAATTCATTAAGTTTGACCATCGTTTTTATCGACTTGTGACACGATGCATTGTCTTGGTGAAATAATATTTTTTTTTCTTTAAATGGGGCCGTTTTTTTCCCAATTTCATCCTTCAAACGCACCAACAATGCTACTTAATAATCGCTGTTGATTGTTTTCCCCTTTTCAAGATAATCGATGAACAATATACCCTGCGTATCCCAAAATACAGACGCCATAATCTTGCCAACCGACTGCTGTGTTTTTCCTCGCTTTGGATTGGGTTCGTCGCGTGCAGTCTACTCAGCTGACTGCCGATTGGACTCTGGAGTGTGGTGATGGAACCATGTTTCATCCATTGTCACATATCGACGCAAAAATTCGGTTTTATTGCGGTTAAACAGCTCCAAACACTGCTCCGAATCATCAACACGTTGTTGCTTTTGATTGACATTGAGCTCACGCGGCACCCACTTTGCACAGAGCTTTCGCATGCCCAAATATTCATACACGATATGTCCAACACGTTCCTTTGATATCTTTAGAGTCTCAGCTATCTCGATCAACTTCACTTTACGGTCATCCAAAATTATTTGGTGGATTTTTTTTATGTTTTCGTCTGTAACGACCTCTTTTGGACGTCCACTGCGCTCATCATCTTCGATGCTCATATGGCCTGTACGGAATTTAGCAAACCACTTACGAATGGTTGCTTCCCCTGAAGCAGAGTCCGGATAACACTGATCAAGCCAAGTTTTTGTTCCAGCACTATTTTTACCCATTAAAAAACAGTGTTTTATTAACACACGAAATTCCTTTTTATCCATTTTTTTCCAATAACCAAAGTTGCTTTACTCAAAATGCTATAACTCACGAACCAATTGACAGATCGCTGTCAAATTTTGAAACGTATCGTTTGAAGGTTATAGTTCTCACTGAAACTCATATGAAAAAAATTCTAGTGGCGCCCTCTCTTAGAAACGATACGAACTTTTCAGCCGACCTAATATACATCACATTTAAAAAGCAGCCGGTATGCGAAATATTCTTTCAGTATTGTACTGCCAGTCCGCCCCTAAAAACGCTTATATTTAGAATTTACATTTAATTGATCTAACTGCATCAAAAATTAACGGAAACGTTGAGCATACCAATATTCCGGGTTAGCACCTCCGGAGGTGATGTTATTACCAAATTTGATCCCATAAACTAGGAAAAGGTAGCTGACACATTTTGACATAAACGTAGGGTACGATATATCTGGGGTCGTTAAATCTGTAGTGACATAAAAGTATCTGATGTTAACGATAAAATTAAAAAGTTCTATTTAAATGCCTTTTTAAATATTTTATGGTTATAGATAGTAAAGCTCCACATAAAGAAAATCCACTTGCTAAGTGGATTTAGGTCCAAAATATAGTTGAAACTTCAATCATCGTAAAATTTATGATGCACAACTCTTAATACATACATTGTGTAAACTAAATGAATTTTATGTTAAACGGTACCGTAGTTTATAACCAATACATTTATCCGTCAAAATTATGCGGGTAAGTAAAATGCAATGTATCCACCCCTAAATTTATAGTGTATTTGCT
Organism: Rhagonycha lutea; assembly: GCA_958510855.1. Lineage (NCBI taxonomy): Eukaryota > Metazoa > Arthropoda > Insecta > Coleoptera > Cantharidae > Rhagonycha > Rhagonycha lutea. Next base: position 3,912,214 of record OY294042.1, read on the forward strand.
ATGTCCTTTCTAATTACGCATATACAAAACAAATTAACTATTTTTTTTTTGGTATACCGTCAAATCAGCTTCTCCTATTACGCCTTTTCTCAAATTCATTTAAAAATTTACCAAAAATTGATTAAATGCAAAGTGACAATATACAAACAATTACTAATCCCTTGAGCATTAACAGACAATGGACATTTCATAGTTGGTAACAGGAATGTCATTATAGAATAACGCAGTGTTGAAATATGCGTCGCTGCTTTGACAAATTGAATTCACTTACCAGAACACATCTGCACGTAATTAAAAAAATTTTAATTTTCAATCAGAATTTTTCCCGTTTTTTGTAAATTATTGATATTTGCTTCATTTTCGTGCTTCCACCCAAAATTGAGACAATAATATTAGTTGTTCAAAATCCTAATTTTCAAATACAACTTAAGTCCATTGAGGTTCATTATATCCGAGGTCGAAGTAATAAAAGCAGATTGGAAGAGCCATTTTAATTCAACTTATAGCAAAAATTTATTCATTTTAACGGTTATCAAATATTAAATCTAATAAATTTTTTTGTGATTAAAATCTGGTCAAAAAGCAATAAACAAGTGGTATAATTAAGCGACCTATTGAAATGAACTTGGAGCCGTTGAGAACTCATACCACCCTTTGTTTCATAATAGAGCCCCTGCAAAGAAAAATGTTTCCTGTGTTCATTTTTCATTCAATGCCATGCTTATTTCTTATGACAAATTTCGTTTTTTTCTCTTTAGATTAAATATTTTTTGTGCAACCACCAATAAAAATATTTTTGGTAAACTTACCTAATGACACGAACGACGTTAAAATTTACCTTGTAAAGTATACAACAGAGTTACGATAATAATAAAAACTACTTTTTGATAACAGGGTTGAAGTGGGATAATTTGATAATAATTTTGCATGAAATTTTAATCAGTAAATAGAATGTTATACAATGAGGGTCGAACCTACAGTCCAAAAATTAATGGGTATGTTGAAATAATTTCTTTCTCGTGATTCCATAATTTCAGATTGTCTATACAATTTATAACTTTTTTCCGTTGCAATACAAAATAATGATTTGAGTAGTATTTGAAAACAAAATCAGTTAAACATTATTAGCGTAATTGATATTAATGATATTTTGAACAAGCAAATATGGGCAATTAAGCATTGCACATGTAGGAGTGTAATTAGCGCAAATAATAAAAAGCATGTTTCCCGTGGTTCAAAATGAATGCATCTCGGCTTTTAATTAATTTTAAACACCAAGGGATAGTGTTATTAGATGAAACACCATGTGGTTCCCCTTATTTTAGATTTGAATACAAAGATCGCATATTATCGACAAGTGGATTGTTGAAAATAATGCATACTCATCACGGAAGTACGATTACTCTCGACCGGAAACTATGTAATTAAATACACCAGTATTCCAACTTAACACCTGATAAATTAATAATAATTTTTGGTCTGCATCAGAGCCGCGGGGAGGAGTTCCCGCGGGAGGAACGGATAATGTTAACGCATCATCGAAATAAACAAACTTGCTTATTGTTGATCTTCATTAATGCAAAACGGTAGGGGCGAGATGCACCCGCATTTTAGTTTCAGAATTGGAAATTACACGTGCCTACAACAATGCAAAAGCGTCGTCGAAAAGTCACGACGTGCTGCTGCATATTCACTCAATTCGATTAACCATCCACATATAAAGAATTCGCGTTCTTGCATCAGTAATTCCCAAAAGATCATTCGCAACTGAGGTTATAACTTTCTTTTATCACCTTTTAAGTCCCTTAGTAACCTTCAACCTTTTAAATTTAATTATTCACTGTTACTAATATCCTAAGCTTAATTAAATCCTCACTTTATTGACGCCATTAGATGAACATCAACTTTAAATCCATTAAGTCATCAATCTATTACCATATTATAGCCGATTAGTCGCAAAGTAATCATTTTTATAACTTTTAATGTAAAGAAAGTTAAAAACCAAAAATCATCAATCAATGCAGATAATTTTCCTCGAAAATTGAATAATGCCGCATTAACTGGGGATAATAATAGACGAATTGTAAGTCATCTCATGAGGAGAAACAGATTTTTGAAGAACCAGCGAGGGAGAACATAATGTTCGTATAACGTGCAAGTCACCGACGCCATCGTTCTAACGGAGTTTTATCTAAGTTGTCACGTTCTGTTAATGAGATTTGGGCAAATAAAAAGATTGATTGTTTTATTAAAAAAGAATGAAGTGCTTTTATAAATTAATATGATAGTTGGTCAGGCTATCCGTGCAGCTACACCGTAGACGGCCTCACAGTCCTATCTATAAAATGTCACATTATAACTTTTAGTTTATGGTAACTAATTAATGAAATTAGAAAAATTAGCCATTAGATTCTATTAAATTTTGCGGTACAATTTCCTATTTTCCTATTTTAAACTGAAACAGTTTTCATATCTACGGTTACAGGTTTTTCAATGATACATATTTGAAAATTAATCGGCTACATCAATCGATACAGTTAGAAATATCTAGTCGTACCATAAATACTGTCACGCCAATATAAGATCAAGTTTCCCGGTTTTTAAGGAGTGGGAGAGCCGAAACCCGTTATTTTCAGGAGGACCACCTCTTTTTTGCTATTTACATTAACAAAACGCCACCGCACGGAATAATTTTAAACTAAAAATTGGACGTAATTTGTTAGTTATGGTGGCGCCACCAATGGTAATGTAAATCGCGAATATACTGCATAAACTTACAATAATCGATAATTTGTAATAGTCAAATAAATAATGGCGTTAGGTGTAAAAGAAAACAGAATTGCAGTGATAGCGTTACAAACATAGTGGAAATTCGGGAATGAAATTTTCAAGTTGTTGAAAACCACTGAAAATCTCGCAAAGATTTGCATACCGAGCTATTAGAGCGATAAAAGCAGTTAATGATAAAATCAGTCACATAGCAAGAAGCGGACATCCACAAACTGCTGGAAGCCCTACAGTGGTCAAATCGGTTTAAGAATAATTTCGTAGAAATCCTCTATGAAAACAGAAAATTATGGCCAGGGAAGTGAAAATTTCAAAAATATGTATGTTTCACTTATTAAAAGTTGACCTAAAACTTAGGGCATTTAAAAATAAATACCGAGGCTTTAAAAGAAATTAGACAGGCGAGATCAAAATAGTTTTTGCAGTGAAATACAAACCGTCCCTCTGATAATACAACCCCTAATGAGAGGGATGCCCAAAAACAAAGATCCAGATTGAGTTGCAATCCAGAGTGAGTAAACTCTCCAATTTATGTTGGCACGATGTTGTAGACCAGCTCCCAATGATAAATGCGGGGAGCGAGATCGCAGGTTCTGAAATAAAATTAAGTCTGGCGCAACTAATCCAATTTGTGAAAAACAGGTTTAATAAAAGATAAATATTAACATAGAGAGTCAAACAATTCATACAGTATGTAAAAACGGTTGTCAAATTGGTCAAATCCATGAATACTTGACCGTTCGCAAACGCTACCCCGTGCAAGACTGTCAACTGACGTTAGAAAATCGAAGCTTTAAAACGAAGCTGAAATGCATACAGGGCCGGCATAAGGAATGTAAATGAGAATGATTTATAAATTAAACAAAAACTTAACTAAATGTAAAAATATTAGGATTTTAACTTTAAGTAAAGAAAAATTAGGTAAAAATTAATGTTATTGCGATATAAAGAGCTTTATTTCAAGGTTATTGCCCATCATCAGTTGCAACTAAACCGATAAAAAGAACAAAAATGAAAAAATTGATCGGAAAACTAAGAACATATGAAGGATCCTTCATTGATAAAATGATTTAAGTAAGGAACCAACAAACAAATGTAAAAATTTGTAACAGCAGAACTGTGCTAATGACATCATTGAAAAATTTTGTTTACAGATGAAAAAATTTTACTGTAGAAGCAAAAATTTAGCAAACAAAATAATCGTATAATCGTAATCCACCTACAATAATTTTGTGTTAAATATCGGCCATTGTATACTAACAGATGTTAAACGATAATGTTGTTCAAATTCTTAACGAAAGCTTCTTCAAAAATAATAAATGAATTTTCCAGCAAGACTCATACACTCGGCTCACTAGGCTAAAACCACCCAACGCTATTTGGAAACAAATTCTGCCCTACCAATTAAAAACTAACAGAACTAACGCAGTTGGATGCGAATGCAGGGCACAGGGTTCAAACCTGGGGAGAATCAAATTTTGTTATGACCAAGTCTCCATGCTTCGGAGGATACGTTAAGCCGGCGGTTCCCCTGAGTTGACGAATTGCTACCGTGCAATAACTGTGCGATACACCACCCATAACACCAGGCACGAACGTATCATCGGACAGTTCGATGTGATGCCCAGGAGCCCAGACACGTATAATATTTTTATATATGTTTTATTTTTAATAAATGACGAATTAAGGAAATACTATTAAAAGTTATATTTTGATCTTTCGATCTTGCATTTAGACCTTCGTCAGAAAATAACAAATAATAAATGGGTATGTATTGTCATACCGGTAACTAGATAAAATCCAATAACCGTGAGTTAGGAAAATCCAATAACCGTGAGTTAGGAAAATCCTGGATTGTGTTCCCCCAAAAAAGGAAAACCTAGCTCCAATACGTATTGGAACGTATTTCCTTTTTTGGGGGAACACAATCCAGGTTTTTCCTAACTCACGGTTATTGGATTTTATCTATTTACCGGTTAAATGACAATACAATGTATATTTGTTTCCATGTTTACCCATTTATTATTTGTAATTTTCTGACGAAGGTCTAAATGCAAGATCGAAAGCTCAAAATATAACTTTTAATAGTATTTCCTTAATTCGTTATTTATTAAAAATAAAACATATTTAATTTCACGAATTAATAATAAACCAATTTTATATAATATTTTTATTATTTTAGTCATTTGTAGCGCCTAATTAGAAAAAAGGGAAGAAAAGTATAGAAAATGAGAAAGTAGAATGCAAAAGGGTTAAAAAAAAGTCATTAAAAAATGGAAAAAGTATAAAAATTTAGGAAATAGTCTGCAAAGCGAATGAAAATAATAAATATTCATTCTTGTATTCTCTGGGGTTCAAGAATGTTTTTTGCACCGAGACCCACTCAGTGCTAGATCCACTGCTGCATGACAACGAAATTCAGGACAATGGGTAACTTTTCTGTATCTGCGGGCCAGTAGGTTTGTTTTTGGTTTTCTAGACTTGAAGCAACTCATGACCTTTCCGATTAATCAATCTTGATCCCAAATATGTTTCCTTAGAATTGAAGTTTCTACCTACGATAAAACTACCAGATTACCACCAAGCATATTATTTAAATAGTCCACATATTGGTATTAGTGGATTATTATATCCAGAAAGGCAATGGCCTATTAAGTCATAAATATATAGATAACATTATAACAAATAAATTATCATATTTCAAAATTGACGATCAAAATCATATGAGAAAACTTCAGTTCGAACACAGAGTAAAACAATAAAATTCTTGATCTTGCTATAAAAATTGTAATTTGTTAATAAGATTTTCATAACGGGAAGCAGATGATAATTACCAAATGAATTTGTATTTTGATTTAAAACTTTAATAGTTTCTGTGTGGGAAATCCGATGCTTTCAAGTTACATAAGGGCGTCTGTGCTCACAGAAAGGGTTGAAAAATCAAAGTTCGACTGGAGAAAGGTCACATTGATGTGTTAATTTATTGTTATAATTATTATAAAACTATAATATTAAAATTCGGAGTGACCTTAAAACTTAAAAATAAAAGTATTTGTAAGAAAACATAAACAAACTTACTTAGACAGGAACATAAACATATAGTGGAGTTCTGAACCATGGAACTGAATGCAAATGTTATTAAAATTCAACTTCCCAACAAATAATAACAAATGAATTGAGTTGATTTTCGTCCAGTTTTTAATCAGCTTGCTGATTGCTTTTTGTGCGAGCAATCAAACAAGGCACTTTATGGAAGCCCTTTTGAAGACAAAATAGGCAGTGGTGCACAATTTTATAATTTTATTTCTATTAGAAAATTAATTTTAGACTTGTACTATTCTACAAAGTTAAGTGAGCTTTAAATACAGCTGTAAATGTACTTTTGTAAGATTGGCCAGTACACCTTCGATAAAATCTATGCATTTAATGCATTATGCATTTTATTTGTTTATTTACATTTTAATCACTAAAAACCTTGGATTACATCATCATCAAAGACTGCCAGTGTTTAAAATTTAAGAAAGAAGTGCTGTACAATTTTAGAAACACTGATGCGAAATAAGGTAAGCCTATAAATATTATTTATTGTTCAATCAAATTTTTGGGATAAAAGAAGGATAACTTTATTCTAAGTTCAATTCAATTCGATTTATGAATAAACCATTTGGAATCGAGATAAACCTACAAGACCAAAATGCATGTCGATATGAAGAAAAGAATTCCTTCGATAAAACTCTAAATTGTGTAAAAGCGATTTATAATAGTGTGAACAAGTGAAATGAAATAAGTTATTGATTATTAAGGCGTCGATTTGAAATAGCAAACATAAAAGAATTCAACAAATTATGGCATGACATGCTGATTTACACATGAGTGTTTGAATTATAGGGGATAAGTAAAATTAATGTTGTCGAGTTCGTGTGAACTTTAAATTTTACTCAAGAATTTTTCATAAAAATATTGTTTGGAAAACAAAACAAAAATTGGAAGTTGTTTTGCAGTTGAAATAAAAACGTATTGTAGCAGCGATGCACAGTGGTAGAAATTTATTGGAATCAATTTAAATTAATTTTGTTTTCTTTGTGATAAAGAGTAGCACATATTTTGCTGTGTCCGGTTGTGGTCCGCTCGCTATTCGATAGTGCCGTTGAATTATTGATGTCCAGTTGGGTTACTAAGACAATTTGATATATTGTACCAATTGGGAACAGGAGCCAGTAAATAAAGCCGAGTCGGGCCGTCACGAACAGGAAGAGCAATCGCTACCTAGGGACATTAGGATATTCTTAAAATTACATTTAAAATTGTTATGCTAAACCCCCCGAGGGTAATTTATAGCGAATCGTTTTGTGTGTTTTTTATATTAGAGTAAAAGTAAAAGAAACAATCGAGTTGTCATATTACTATACCTACGTTGATGTTAACGCGGCATTGGGACCCTACAATTAAAAGCACTTTGATGCGACCTGGCCAAAGCAACTAACAGGAAAATACATAAATATTGACGTTGTGCATTAAATACAATCGCAGTGTTTATATTGGGACGATCGCAATAACAAACCATAAATTAACTCATTAGATGACACTTTCGGCTCTACATCACTACTGTTTGGACAAAGGGCCAGACCGCCAGACATATCCCTGTTCTTAATTTACATAATGTTTCGGGATTCTCCCTTTCGGAAGAGCTTTATCGAATTTCCTTAAAACAATAAGGCGACAGTAAACGGTTTTATAATAATGGCACCGTCTTCGAGTTGTGCAATTGTGCGTAGGAAAATGTGCATGACGAACGCGAATTGACATCTCCAAACTGAAAAGCTTTGACATAAATATGTTTAAAGAAAGCGTGCTAAAAAGCTCGTGCGCTTTCACGCCCGAATGATAACTGATAATTACGTACGGGTGATCTTCAAGAGAGTTGTTGGGGCGCAGAGACCCTTTAAAATAAAACTGTCGCACGCCCACAATGTTAGTCCTTCCGGACCCCAGATTTAAAAACTACAAATAAACTTTATACTTGGCCGAACATAAATGTTGTCAAGCACTTACTTTAAAAGCACGAACTAATTCCCATGCGTACAAATTCAACATCAATCGGCAATTTATGACAGTTTAAACTTTAATGGGTATGTTCGACTTTTTTAAAGGTCCTGTCCAATTTTAAATTTACGATTTTATGCAAAGGTGACTTTGAATTCAATAACTTAATGTCCCTATGTTTTAGATTGCGTTTTATGCAATATTTTTAAAAGCTTCTTACGATTAAGCTCAAATTTATGTAGCTATGTAATTTCCAATATAACAACTTTAATCGTCAATTGAATTTTAAACATTTCAGCGCTATTTGTATGTACCCATAAAGTTGCCAAAAAAACAAAGAAATGCACACAATTTATGCAACTTTCCACTCCTTTTATTATAATACCAAAGTAATTTTAAACTTTCCTATCAATTTTATATTCCTTGAATTTAAAACATAAATTTACTAAAGCATTGTCCTGGTTAAAGATATAAATACTTTTAACCGGGGTTGTAAGAGTCGCTTTTGCGGAAGTCTAGCACCCTTATTCGCAATCTCTATTTGCACATAATAAGCACAAAGGACCTTTACTTCCGGAACATGATCCTACAGCGGAACCTCATTTTTTACAATAACTTATCATTTAGTTTAGTGGTAGGAATAACGCTTATTCATTTTGACTTTTAATTCCTGGATCACTGGGGACCGATGAGCATTTCTGATCTTACATGAAATTAACTCATTATCAAAGCAGCTACAAAATCTTCAAGAAAATTATTTAAATTTTCTTTATAGTTTTCCGAAAGATTTAACGTATTAGATTAATCAAAGCTTATTAATAGGGGCATATAAGGGAGGCTCAGCAATAAGTTTAATATGAAACTATAGGATCAAACAACTTTATTTGATTAAGTTTTATGCAAATAGAAATGTTGTGCTTCAATTATTACAATTATCAAATGTACACAAATTATTACCCTAATTAAAAAATATTGAATTAAACTATCATTATAACCAAATATTCATCCCATTACAAATTACGGGTAATAAGGATATAATGAGCACAATGGCACTCAATACAAAAGGATAAACATTCCTAGGTTATCTTTCAAAGTGATGGCTTTGCAAAATCTTTAAAAATCACGAATTTAGCCTACACTCAAATATAATTCTGTCAGAATTTGATTAATTAAAATTTTATTTTCGGTTTAATTTAATTAATAATATGAGGAATATACATTATATTATATGAATGTATAGGGGCATTACTCTGTTAAAATATCCAGAAGGAATCCATTCTAAAATTAATAATCATGAGATCACATTTCGGGTTCCATCCAAATGAATGTACCCCCAAACCATTACACCTCCTCCACTCAAATTGCAAGCAATTGGCAAGCGGTAAAATGGCGGTAAAATTTGCGGATCCCCCTCACAAAAACCAAAGATTTTTTTAATGTTAAATATTTATTTATACAATTAAAAACATATTATTCGTTAAATGAAACTAAATAGTGGTGGTTTTATTTATAACCATTTTTCTTTCATTTTTATCTTTTTTTTAAAGACCTTGATTTTTACCAACAATGGTCAGTCATTAGGTGTAGCCAACACCATCCCCAAAGTTGAACACTCAACGCCAATGTGACTTTGTATAGAGAGTATGATTTGTCCATTAATCAATTTTTAAATAATCAATTCATCAATTTTTTATTAAAATTTAATATTGATAAAATATTCTGAAAATATATGCAGATATTAATTCTGTTGTAATCGACACAGGAAAAATAACGAAATAATTCTAAGCTGTAAGATGCCTTAGATTTGCAGTTATTTTGAATTCAGTGCAACTTTTGATTTAAATTTGTTGATAAAAATTAAAACTTGCTCAAATATTCTGAAACTTTAAGAAAATATTAATTCTGTTGTAATAAACACACGAAAAATAACGAAAAAATTCTAAGCTCTAAGATGCCTTAGATTTGCAGTTATTTTGAATTCAGTGCAATTTTTGATTTAAATTTTTTGATAAAAATTAAACTTTGTTCAAATATTCTGAAATTCTATGAAAATGTTAATTATGTTATAATAATAACAGGAAACATAACTAAAAAATGCTAAGCCCTAAGATGCATTAGATTTGGAGTTATTTTGATTTCAGTGCAATTTTGGATTTAAATTTTTTGATAAAAATTAAAACTTGCTCAAATATTCTGAAACTTTAAGAAAATATTAATTCTGTTGTAATAAACACACGAAAAATAACGAAAAAATTCTAAGCTCTAAGATGCCTTAGATTTGCAGTTATTTTGAATTCAGTGCAATTTTTGATTTAAATTTTTTGATAAAAATTAAACTTTGTTCAAATATTCTGAAATTCTATGAAAATGTTAATTATGTTATAATAATAACAGAAAAAATAACTAAAAAATTCTAAGCCCTAAGATGCATTAGATTTGGAGTTATTTTGAATTCAGCGCAATTTTTGATTTAAATTTTTTGATAAAAATTAAAACTTGCTCAAATATTCTGAAACTTGAAGAAAATATTAATTCTGTTGTAATAAACACAGGAAAAATAACGAAAAAATTTTAAGCTCTAAGATGCCTTAGATTTGCAGTTATTTTGAATTCAGTGCAATTTTCGATTTAAATTTTTTGATAAAAATTAAACTTTGTTCAAATATTCTGAAATTCTATGAAAATGTTAATTATGTTATAATAATAACAACAGGAAAAATAACGAAAAAATTCTAAGCCTTAAGATGCCTTAGATTTGCAGTTATTTTGAATTCAGTGCAATTTTTGATTTAAATTTTTTGATAAAAATTAAAACTTGCTCAAATATTCTGAAACTTTAAGAAAATATTAATTCTGTTATAATAAACACAGGAAAAATAACGAAAAAATTCTAAGCTCTAAGATGCATTAGATTTGCAGTTATTTTGAATTCAGTGCAATTTTTGATTTAAATTTTTTGATAAAAATTAAACTTTGTTCAAATATTCTGAAATTCTATGAAAATGTTAATTATGTTATAATAATAACAGAAAAAATAACTAAAAAATTCTAAGCCCTAAGATGCATTACATTTGGAGTTATTTTGATTTCAGTGCAATTTAGGATTTAAATTTTTTGATAAAAATTAAAACTTGCTCAAAAATTCTGAAACTTTAAGAAAATATTAATTCTGTTGTAATAAACACACGAAAAATAACGAAAAAATTCTAAGCTCTAAGATGCCTTAGATTTGCAGTTATTTTGAATTCAGTGCAATTTTTGATTTAAATTTTTTGATAAAAATTAAACTGTGTTAAAATATTCTGAAATTCTATGAAAATGTTAATTATGTTATAATAATAACAGGAAAAATAACTAAAAAATTCTAAGCCCTAAGATGCGCCATATTTGCAGTTTTTTTTATATCAGAGAAATTTTTATTAAAAAAATGTCGGATGTGGTTGTTCGGCCTACGGCCTCACTGGTTTTGTGATGTGGCCATCCCATGACTTTACCATACATTAATGATATGGTATTTATATAAAAACAGTGGCATCTCGTTAATCCATTCCCTCGCGTCACCGTAACCCCCACCATCAAGTTTCCGTGAACCGATTTCAACCAAAATCTAATCAGTTCTAAGTCTTAATATAAAAGACATAAATATGAAATTTGGTTATGAAATTCTTATTGGTTTGGGCGCTAGAGCGCACACAAAATTAAGTGACACACAGACACACAGACATACAGACATTTGTTGATGTTTGGTCTCTTTCAACTCGTTGGACCCCAAGGACTCTAAATCCGTCAATATCTCAACTTTTTTTTTGCGATTTTATAACTTTCCCATACTATATGGTATACTACGTATACTCATATTTGTTGTATGGTAAAGTAAAAAGATACTAATAAAAAAAAATCGTCTGCATCACTGGTGGAACATACACCAGAGGTTCAGATCAATTGCTTTAGCTAATCCTACAGGATTAGTGAAAATACTTAGAGCGTGGCCTCAAACTTGAATTGCGCCTAGGGTCTCATAAGATCTAAAACCGCTACTGGAATAGAATCAGAAATGAAGACATTAGAGAATTAAGATCAAATTAAGAACAAATAATAAATATTAAAAGATGGAATGATCACTTCAAACGAATGACAAAAGAAAGGCTGCCACTGGTAGCCTGAAGATTCAAACCACCGCACCAGGAAAAAGCATAGGCCGACCGAGGAAAAGATGGGTGCCCGAACAGGCACCATGAAGCTAAGAAGATCTGTTAAATATAAATTTTTGCAAAATTGCTAATAATTATTATACTAGTACATATTGCTATTGGAACGGAAATAAACATTGTTATTATTAAAAAAAAAATTTTATTTTATACGAGAGCATAAAATCACAATTATTTGTTCATACGATAAAATTATAAGAAATTAATGCAATAACATCATCGTTGAGATAAAGAAATACTAAATAGAGAATGCAAATTCCTGAATATAAATTAATAATGATTCGGGAATGTCTTACTCACTTTACTGATTGTGGGTTTGAAAAATCGAAGTTTGGTCTACCTACATATTTTTTTTTATATTATCTATCTAATAAATATATTATACGCATATAAAGCTGCTGATATAAAAAAAATAGTATTTTCTTTAGAATTGCCAAAAAATTTATAATAAAAATTTTAATTTTTTATCCGCAATTATTTATAATTACATTTTTCCATTCCATAATAAAATAAAAAAGATTTTCATTTTGTAAGCATTATTTCTTTTTATTTTTAAAAATTGCAATTACAAAATTTTCGTGAATAATATTGTCCAAGTTTCAAAATTTTTTTATAAATTTTTAAAAGTTTCCCCCAGTATACTAACAATTTAATCATTTTATAGTGCTGCCCCCTATGCAGTGATTCACAGTAGAGAAAGGGGAGGTGGTTTACTAGTTTTCCACTTCATCACTACCGTTTAACAGTGAGTAGAAATTTGGTCTTGTCGAATAGAAGTGACAACTTGAATTAATCCTGGTAAAAAAAATATTGTGATTTTTAATCGTTAAAAAAATGTTTAATAATTATTTTCTTTTATTTGGTTACAGCAAAGGAAGTACTTTGTGAAATTTACAACAATATTGTACACAATGAATTTCAATCGACCAGCTAATACAGAGGTCGGTGGCGACGCGCAAGGCCCTAACGCGGTAAGAATTTACTTTTTTGACTGGAGTTTCCTTTTTTATTTTTCATAATTTTTAGAATGAGGGAGTCGTTCGTGGGATTGGTGTCGATGTGGTTGTTGATAACGGCCATGCCAACGTCACTATTGATGATCCTCGATCTGAAGAGTTGGGTTACATTTTGCAACAAAGCGAAGATTTGCAAAACATATGCCGTGACTTGGAAGAACGACTCACTGAAATGCTTGCTACTGCGCAAAACAATTACAACGCCGAGGGAAATCTCCCACTGCTCCCGGACTCGACAATGACTTCTAATGATCAAGGTCCTCAGCAATCTTTTGCTAGCGGTTTGGAGAGATTGGTCCAGATCATAGAAGCATCTATGGCGGATAATCCATTTGAATTCGCAGCGATTGATGTCGATGATGTACCAATTGAACCGGAAGTCGATACAAATGTGACCTCGTCAAAAGACGATCGCGATAACGTTAATTAATCTTTCAAATTCAACTGCCGATGGCCGTTCCAAGCAGCAACATTAATGGATAATTCTCAATTGTCTTTTTTTCATTAATTTTTTATAATTTTATATGCTGCTTTTTTGTAATTTTTGTAGACTTCAATAAATGATGTAACTTATTAAGTGTATTATTTAATCGTTGAGGGGTGAAAATAAGATGAGAATAAGATGAGACTACTTCTGCTACTGTGTTTAATATGACATTGCCAGGTGCTCGGTGCTCCCGAATTATTTTGTTTAATTGGTGGAATTGGATGTCTAGCGTTCTCCCTCCACATTTGCCGCGCAAGCCCCAGTCACGTACCAACCACTATGAATAAAATTACCTCTAGCTACCGTGATAAAGAGGGCGATACTTATGATTGTGACTAAAAAATACAATATAGTTTGAATTAACAACCACAGATTTCGGTTCTCCCCAAACATTTGTTACTTTGAAAAATTATATGTATAACTTGGTACTATACAAACTTTCTTTGGTGCATATTCGATCCTGAGGCCAAGTACCTAGATTTGGGCGTTATGATACTTCATTTGAAATAGTTTTTTTTTTCGCATCAAAATTCTCTTCAAAAAACATGGTACCTCTTTGACCATTTTTAGTTATAAAAGGTGAAAATAATTATTAGGGACTTTTTAATTTACACATTATAATTTTTTCTGGAGAGCTTGCAAAAATACGATATAGTTGTTTACATAAGATAAGAAGTGGTAGCAGAAAAATTTAAAGAATATTATTACAAAAATTCAAAATTGATAGTGGTTTATCTGCAGTATTTGAGTCCACATATTTAAAGAATCTTTAAAAAGAATTTGCTTTGTTGCAGAACTTTATAAACAAAACTTTTTGTTGATAAGATAAACAAGAAATACAATATTATGGTCTGTCACGAATTTCATACCTACGAAATGTTATCAAATTTGATAAAATAATTATTAAAATAAAATGCATGTAAATTATAAAGAAGATAATTATCATATTTTAGCTAATTTTGCGATTAATAAAAATCAACACTAATTTTCATTTTTATCTATGTAATGTCCAAGAATCACTGACTCACTCGCCAAAAAAGTTAGTGATCGGTTTACAATTAACCAATCAGAACGTCTTATAATAAAAAAAGGAATTGCTCATTATTCAGGGAGCCATCGGATTGCGCATGCCTGATAAATAAAATAAGGAAATGTTTTTCCACAACGTCGCTTGCTAAGTTATTATAACCTTACTTCCATTCGCCCCACCTCTTTCTGGCAGGGGGGAAATACCCCTACCTAGTATTTCGTATAAACGCGGCTTCCGCGGGTTTCTTATTCTTTATCTGTCGAGCAGTGTTGATAGTTGTGATATAATTTTAATCGAGGTAAAAAATATTATGATTTAATCGTTAAGAAAATCTTTAATATTTAATTTTATTTTATTACTGCAGCAGAAGCGAATACGAAACGTGACAATGAATCCTGATGCACCACATAATCCGGAGGTCGAAGAAGATGAAGATGATGATCTCCCGGTTATTGAGCTGGTAAAAATTTACTTCTTGGACTTAATTGTTATTTTTTAAATTTTTCATAATTTTCAGAATGAAGAAGTCGACGCCGTCGCCGTCAATGATAATGGCGTCGAAGCCTTTTTAAATATTAATGAACCTCCACCTGAAGACATGTCCTTCATTATGGAACAAAACGAATTTTTACGTAAAATATGTCGTTCGTTAACCTCGAGACTAATTGCAATGGTTTCTAAGTCAGAAAACAATTTCCCCTTTGAAGGTGAAAATTTCCAACCTCCCGATTCAGCAATGACCTCCAGTGGCGAAGTTCATCAGCAAATTTCTTCTAACGATTTTAACAAGTCGATGGAAGAATCTCCGGAAGGTGAAGGTAATTCTTCCGAGAATGACGGTATGGTTGAAGATACATCAACGGAAGAGGAAGTGGATGCAGTTGCGACCAATCCAAGTGGTACCGATGATGATAAATGGTTGGACTCATCTTTCGATGACCTTCCTAATCTGCAAGACTAATTGTTTATTTAGAATTTTTTCACCATTCTTTTTGTGAAATTGTCTTGATTTTTGTATTGCTTTTTTAATAAATGATGTAGCTTATTTGGTGTATTATTTTATCGTTGCGTGTGTGTGTGACTTAGTGATTAATATCTTATTGTTGGTAAAAAAAATGGGCTGAGATCAAATTTTGGAATTTTCAAATTCTTCCCTCTCATCCCTTCTAAGCAATACTGTAGGTATACTCTTCATGATTTTTACATATTAAGGCACCCCTTCGTATTATGAGGTTGTTAGGGATAGTTTTTACAAAGGCAAAAACTGGGGATGAGTTGGGCTAAGATTTAAACCCGAAATTTCTACAAAGACAGGTGAATCGAGTAAATTTATTATATTTGTAAAATGGAAAATTGTTCAGTGCAAAGATAACAAATGAAATATAAAAAACGTAATCTGTGCTAGCTTATAAATTTTACAACAAAAATTTAAAATTTTATTATTATCTGCATTGGTTCATTCGGTACCAAGAACACAATTTGCTAAATGGTGCGGAGTTTTATAAACAAATAAAAAATGCTTTCATGTTATAGTTTCTTACGAACTTGTCACGTACTAACTTGTCATAAAATTTGATAAAATTATATAAACAAAGGACCAAATGACATCCTTGCAAATTTACTGCATAAGATTTTACTTACTATGAAAATTTTTATGCTATTTTAATTGATGTTCTCTTAATAAAAATCCAAGTTCCTCCAAATTTTCAGTTGTTCCTACATAATTTTGTAGATATTTATGATAAAAATCATTCACTCATTCAGCAAAATATTAGTGATCAGAATTTTTTACTTAAGTCGTCAATAAGAATTTTTAATATAAAAATCTCATAATAAACAAAAATTTGCTGTTTGCGATAAGCCGAATGACCGGTAAACAAAAAAGAAATAATTTTTTTTCTGCACGTTGTGTGCCAGTTCTTATAATCTTATCACTTTATAGTGCTCCCCCTCCCCATTCCTTCACAATAAAGGCTGTTTTCTTATTTTTAATATAATCAGTATTGTTTAGCACCGTTGTATAAAGTGTAGGTTTGCCAAAATTCCTATATTGAATTAAATTTATTTTTAACATCGTTTTCAACTCATTTGGAATTTAATTAAACCAGGTAAAAAAAATGCTTTTATTTAATCATTATGAAAATGTTTAACACATAATTGTATCTGACCACTGCAGCAGAAGATCCACTTCCTAAATTTGGCGAATACGGAACTTAACCATGAATTCGGATTCACCACCTAAACCTAGTCCAGCGGTTGATGAAGATATGGAATTTGATGATAATACGGTTTGAACTTACTTTTTTGACTATATTCCTATTTCATTTTATTTAAATTTTAGAATGGCGACGTTAGTGAGGATGACGGAACCGACGTGGTTGATGACGATGGTGATCCTCCATCTCCGGGCATTAGTAACATTTTAAAGCATCGCTGTGAATTACAACAAATATTTCGTGACTTGGAAATAGGAGTACCTTTTGAAATGAGCAGTGATTCAGTAATTGATCAAAACTCTGAAGAAAATGTCCAGCAGGCCGAATTGGCAACGGAATCTAGTATCGAAATTGATAGGGAAATGTTTAATGCCGCTCTTCAAAGATTAGTCGACATTATGGAAGGATCTCTAGAGAATCAACATAATTCCGTCCAGAATAATCTGGATGATACATCTACGGAAATGGAAGCCGGTGCAACACCGACTTTGTCCTTTTCAAGTAACGGTTATGATGAAATGTCAGATGAATCGTCCAACGACTCTTTTGATTGGCAACCGTAATTATTGTATATTACATTTTTTCAACCAAATTACTTTTCATTTTGTAAATTTGTAAAGATTTTTGTCCTAACTTTTATTTACTATCCAATAAATGATTGAGTAGCTTAATGGGTGTATTATTTTATCTTTGAGAAGTGACTTGGTAATCTTGATATCCTGGTAAGATCCTTAAATTTTGCTAATTTTTGAAAATTGAATCACTTATTTGAACCTGTTAGGTTCATAATGACAGTTTTAGTGAAGAAATGTAAAATTATTAAGAGACGTAGAAAAGTGCCAAAACTTTTGGAAACTGCTAAGAAAGATATTGCATTTAGTTTTGAGATATAGAAGAAAATCTCGAGGAAATTGTAAATGAAACAGCTAATTAGCTCGTGAATTCATCCAAGTTCACAGGATCACAGGACCCAAAAAGTAAAAAAAAAATCGATGCAAATTCGTAATGTATTTGTTTTATTATTTTCCAAACCTAGTTAATTAAAATAAGAATAATAAAATTCTTATTTATAATTCCAACATAAACGTTACAGGATACTGCTTTTATGCCTATTAAATATTCCAAAAAGGCAAAGGAAGATCAGGAAAAGCTGCTACAAATGCCAGAGACCCTAAAATAATTTGTAGAGCAAATATTGAAATATACCTTGTTTCATTTTTTATTTAAAATTACCTCTATTCTAAGGTTAATTTTAAGTAAAATATGAACAAGTTATATTTTAACACATCATACTATGTTAAATTGTTATCAATAAATATTACAACACTATTGAATGAATGGATGTTGTTTAATTTATAACCCATTGAAAAATAATATAGTACCCAGGTACTACGTATTGTTGGATTAGATATAGTTTTAAACATTTTTTGACCTAATATCACTGATTTTCTTTTTTTAATTTTGTGTGTACAGACGACCGACTTTGTTGAGATCAAAAATATCGACCCGATTGAAAGGGTAATTGTTTGTTTTACAGTCAAAATAGTACCCATGTACTAGGTATGGGCTCCAAAGGGTTAAAAAAACAATTTTTAGTTACGCCACGAGAGTTTATATGAAAATAAATAATAGTTTAAAAAGTTTGTTCAAAGATTGTTTACATTTTACCGCAGAAGCGATGAATGCTTGAATAAAAAGAACAGTGGCATCTCGTTAATTCTTTCATTTGCGTTACTCCCACTTGTAAGTTTTCGTGAACCGATTCTAACCAAAATATTATGTGTATTAACCCTTTACTGCAAGATTTCTTCTTTTTAATGCAAGAATGTTGTAACAAATTAACAAAAAACTGGAAAATACTAACAAAAGAAGACAATTAAAGCATACACTGACAGACTATGGAGGAGAAAACCTCGATTCTATGCGGTTGAGCCGACTACTAATGCACTGCTGTGATCTTTATTCGAGGTTAGAGATAAAAAGTTTCTTACGCGCTGCACCGGGCTTTGGTCAAATTTTAATTTTCGTTCATTTAAAAGTGGCCAAAGAAAGACATCCAATGGATATAGAGTTAAGCAAAAAGGTCTTTCAAAAAATTTGATTTTTACAAGGGGTAGTACTCAATATTACAAAAATTACAGACGGGGTACACATATGTCGAAAGTTTGAGAAACACTGTCCTAGAGCCTTCTAATAAAGGGAAACGGTGATAGAAAACTTAGTTGTTCATTGTCCTTTCTAAGAAAAAGAGTTGCAAATTTTCCTTCCATGAAGAAGGTTGTGATCCAATAGATATCCATCATCTTTCCAAGTGGAAGATAGGGTTGTGCTTGATACTTCCAAAGGGAAGGTAAAAGTTGTACTAAGTCGACGATGTTAGTCCATGTTTGCATATTATTCCTGGAAAAGTCACGTGGAAGGTCGAAATCGATCACTGAATGAAAAGAAAAACAACAAGGTGTTAAGCAGAATCGGTGGATTGGAATACAAATTTGAATAAGAGGTCGAAATTGGAATTGTAAATAAAATTGAAGAATGGAAAGTGTTAATAAAGAAAAAAGCTGATAAAATTTAGTGAAAGTTTGTGCGAAATAACAAATGGACCAAAGTAGGGGCGAAAAAGACTGAAATCAAAAATTATTGGAGGACTTTTGATGAAGGAACACCTAACCCAGTGTTTCCCAAAGTGGTCTATATCGACCCCCAGGGGTCGATGACGACTTGCAAGGGGTCGACGTCAGTGAAAAAAGAAATTGGGGGCCCATGAGATGTAAATGGGGGTCCACGACTTTATTTTTAATTTTTTGTAAAATTGCTATAATGTTTACAAAACAAATTAGCGGTTGCCAATCTTTTAACAAAAAAAGGAAACAGACTGGACATCACTAACAGAGGAGATTTGAGAGTAAACCTAACTAAATTGATACCAAATGTTGAAAATTTATTATTAAAGCACCAAGCTCATCCCTCCCACTAAAATTTAAAAAAATATTTTTCCAAATTTTAATTTAAATAAATAGTTTGATTATTATAGATTTGTTACTTTTACCGTAATATCGGCAGATTATAGTTTTATTTTAATAAAATACGAATTAAGGAAACATTATTTAATTGTGTATTTAAGCTTTCAATCGCGGTTTGCGATCAATTAAATAATGTTTCCTTAATTCGTATTTTATTAAAATAAAACAATAATTTACTCTCACGAATTTATAAACCAATTTTAATATCGGCAGTTACCAATGCCCTAAAAAAAAAAGGTGAGCAGCAGAGGAGGTCTACGCAAAACCGAAAATCATAGCAAGTGGTCTACGAGACAAAAAAGTTTGGGGAACACTGACCTAACCGATTCTGGGATAACAAGTTATATGTTTTTGATAATTATTATTTGTGTGTTCGTTGAAATTTTTGTGATTAATTTTAAATTTTGGAAAACTTTTGTACGTTGATTTACCAAGGACGTAAGCAGGATTAATTAAAATTTATGAAATAAATTGTTGAGTTAAAAAAAAATTACAGTTGTTATTCAATCACGTTTCGTCATCCATCATTTGAAATTATTTTTGGATTGTATCAGGAGGACACAATCTTGGTGTTTGTTCTTAAGGTCTTTGTAGAACTTGGAGTCAAACGGAGAGACAGAATAATTTTGAATATGATCGGAGCTAAAGAAATTATAAGATAAATTCGCTTATGAGTAGCGATAAATTAATGTAAGTATGAGTTGTTTTAGGTTTAATACCTTGACATCGCAATATGTTCAAACGAAGTTCTGTCGAGTTTTCCATAAAATTCTGCTTGAAGGAAACTTATACAGATGGTGTACAAAAGTACATCAGTTGATTCGAAATAAAATCTTGTTTATAAATTTTCTTTAATTTTGACCTTTGAGCTTTAATGAGCCTCAAGCTTCTGGGAGGGGGGGGGATTTGTAACTTCTTACCACTCTATAAATAAATATATTCATGAACAAAAACTAACATTATTTATTTTCTTCTCCATAATTTTAAAAAAGGGGAGAGCCTCGAAAGTGTGCGTTACTCGGGACCTCACATTTTCTCTGAAAAGTCCTGGATGTAACTTTCGTAAACTGATGATCTGAATTGAATGTTAATCTCATAAAATAGAATGAAAGTTGAGTATATTACTCGGAGTTCTCGAAAATTTCAAATTTCATAGAAAATGAAGCTCATTGAAGCTTAAACAAAGCTCTATCGATGTATTAAAGTAAATTGACGATAATTCAAACATTTTTGGATTTTTTTGGTTTTCGAATCATCTGATGCATTTTGGGACACCCATAATATACTTCTATTACTATAATCTTACTATCCTATTACTTAAATTGAAGCTCAAACGATGTTATTTTGAATCAACTGATGAAGTTTGGAAGTGATCGAAACTCACATTCAAGGAGAATTTTATGGAAAATTTCATTCTCAATGATTCACAATTCCAATAACATAAAAATGTTTAAAACTTTCTATTTATGAATTATTTTAATTACATTACAAGTTAATGATGGTCTAGACTCTAGACAGTATAGGCCTGGTCTAGAGGCTGTGTTAGCCTCTCGTGCCAAAATCTTCATAATCAAATAAAAATTAGAAAACACAGAAAATTAATTAAACCATCCAGTATTTACATAAATTTAAAAACGGGAAAAGTAAATGGGAAATTATACCCAAACCACGAAGTTTCCACTGATATTATATAAAGCCTTAAGACAACTCATTTTTTTGTCAGTATTTTTATCATTAAATGGTCAGAATTTTTTTAAAATAAATGGTCAGTATAATAATAATATTTTGGTCAGTATAATTTATTAATTTGGTCAGTATTATTTGAGTATTATTTGTTATTTTGGTCAGTATAGTATTGTAAGTTGTTTGTTTGGTTAGTATATTTTATTGCTTAGTTAATATTTGTTGTCAGTAACCATTTTTAATATAAAATTACAATATAAAATTATGATGAGTTTAAACAGTTTTTGATCCATCTCATGCAATAAAATGCAAATAACTATAGAATGATGTTGAAGAAAAAAACGCGACGAATGAACGAAATGATGCATAAAGGATTTGATCGATAGAATGAAAACATGAATAAAGGATTTGATCGAATTAATGAACAATTAAATGAAAACATAAAGCAAGTGAAAGAGAAGAAGAAAATAAATGAAGAAGTATGCTTGGAGAGGCAAAACACTAATAATAAAGTCCTTGAAATAGAAGAAACGCCAGAAGAAAAATCATCAGAAGAAATTATTCCCGAGGAAGTAAACGAAGAAGAAAAGTGAAAGAAAAGAAAGGAAGTTGGAAGCTTAACATTATTTTGATACAAAAATCGGGATAATGGGATGTTTAATTTAATTGATTAATTGAAAATCAAGTTAGAGAGAAGAAAGACCATAAATTAATAGAGTTCAATTTTTGTTTGATAATAAAAAAGTTGTGTTTTTGATATAATATGAGCGTTGTAATTAATTAAATAAATATCTGAATATAAAGAATAAATAAAGGTTGAAAAATACTAACCATTATTATTTAAAATACTGACAATTTATTTAAAATACTGACAGTTTTATACTGACCAATGGATACTGACCATTTATTTAAAATATTGACCATTTAATATAAAATACTGACCAAAAATAGTTTAAAATACTGACCAAATAAATACAAGCCATTAATTAATTATGCAGGAATTTTCAAAATCAAAATTTTTCCCAAGCTTTCTCCAAGCCATGTTATTTCTAAGATATTTAACGAATAACCAATTTATTATTAAAATTTTTTTTAAAGTAATTGCATAAAACACAACATGAAAACAATGTCTCATCGTACACTGGTAGAAAAACTTTCCAAAAATTATCAAAGCTAAATTTTATTTTACACATACAAGGTGAAATTAAAAAAGAGTGAACTTCTTCCTTTCCGTTATCCAAGTTTATTTCTATTGTTCTTAAGGCGCCTCGATCGTGTATTGAACAAGTCAAGACTGTGATGTTAATACTAAATATTTTTAAATAATTCAAAAAGAATAAATTATATAGGTAAAACATAAAACTATTTTGGCAAAGTGTTAATATTAATTTCAAAGCAGTAATATCTTCAAATATAACAACTGAGAATTGATGATATTGAAGACAATGTTGCTTCAAAATTAATATTACGCCTTTGCCAAAATAGTTTTATGTTTTTTCTAATAAATTATTTTTGAATTAACTAAAAATTCTTATAATAATTAGTAGTACAGTATTAACTTATTCGAGACACTGCATTGCTACGAGAGAGGCGCCTTAATATAGTTTGCATAATATTTTGCACTAGGACCCTCCCAAGATACTAAATAAAAAAAAGAATAAATGTTCTTTTGTAGATATAATATAATTTTAACGAAATAAATATATACTTTGTACATTTGTTAAAGTATCGATTTTGTAACCTTAAATATCAAAATATTTATTTTATTGTTTGAATGCGAACCCTTTCAAAGTGTTTTTGTTTTATTGTACTTCAGTACTATGTTCGACCCTATGTTTAATGGCAGTTGCAATAACAACTTATCAACACACTAACAAATTAAGCATGCATTTCAAGTAGACAAATTTATTTATTTAATTTACTTTGTCTTTGAGACTTTTTAACCGAAGTGGTTGTGTTTATTTATTCGCATTAAAATAAAAAAATATTAAAAACGAACTTCAAAATATTATGACGAATAGTGAAGATTAACGATCATAATTTAATCTTTGATCTTACTAAAAAGTTTGAATGGAGTGATGGACTAAAAGCTGGTATGGATGGACGATATCGTTTACCCTTTGTTCATAATGAAAGGCAGTCGGACAGTGGTTCGTCATGCACTTTTAACCTCGTTGATGTTAATTTTTCTGTTTGCATGTAATATTAATAATGACATTCATTAGTTATTTCAAGTGCTGGGTTGTTTGTTGATACATTAACAATAAGGCAAAATCCTAAAACGACCGGTACAATTACAAAGCATGAAAAATTAACACTGACCCGTCGATGAAAAGGGTTAAAATCAAATAACCATTTCTTTGCTTGGCTAATCTAATAACCAGTTAAACTGCACCCAAGTAATGAATACTTGAACGATCACAACATTAAAATAATATAATAAATGAATCAACTCTTGCGTTGTGGGCACTACAAGTCTCATCAAAATAATAGCCCCATGCAAAATAATAAAAATTTGAATAACGAATTGAGTTCTTTCGAATATATTTTATATTCATGTGCTTACTGTTCAATGAAGACGTATGATTGAAGATGTGTCATTTATTAAGAAATATAAGGTGAGAATAAATATATCGAGATTACAAGAGGTCACTGACCTACCCTATTCCCCTATTAAATTCTCCTGGGGTTTATTGTATAGATGCAGTAAACCTACTATTATATAGGGATATAATGAGGCGATTGCTCCTACTAGCACCATTAAACCATTGTCTTTTATTCCAGAACACTCTATATTGCATTTCAATACCTGATGACATTTACAGTGCAAGCTTCACAAACAAAAATATCAAATTGCTTTGAGTTTTTATAACATTTGGATTTGGACGACCCCGTTCGGTGACATCAAAAAGGTATTCTACTATCTACCTTGTATCATTTTTTTCCCTAATACCATAACCTTACAACAAAATCGTTTGATTGGATTTAACAGCTTTGAGTTAACTGTACTTGCAGCTTTGAAGGAGATGCATTAATTATAGGTTTCCATGGAGACTTGTATGCAGTTCCATTGTTATATGTATGCCACTAGGTATGTAGGTTATGTACGTAGCATTGTTTTAAGGGTTCGCTTAGGGTGCACAAAGAGATTCTTGTTCGCGGTATTGATAAATGAAAAGAGTATAGAGAATATTCCAATAGCAATGCTTTTGACCTCGCAATTTTTAATGTGGATTTTATGGATTCAACGACTCTAAAATGTTTTCAAATTCTTTGACAAAAGTAGTACATTAACCAACAAAGATCTCTTTTCGATAAGATTTAGTTCAGCCAAATTGCATTCTGCATTCATGTGCTTTTTTCTATTTTTTGATCTTTTATGTACAACGCCTTTATGGCTAATTTATGGCCTATTTGAATGTCGCTGTAAATCAAATTTTGTAATATATTTTTTCTTAACTTATATTCAATTGTGAATTGGTAATTTTACAATAAATTTTTATGTATTTCCACTTAATAACTTGAATTATCTTTATTACAACTATATTTTCTGATGCACAAATTAAATGAGAAGAATTCTTCTTTGTTTAGAAAATTTAAGGATTATTTAAATTTTTTATTCCAAACCAAAAATTATTTAAAAAATTTGCGTGGTTTTTTCTTTATTTTATTATGGAGCATTCAATTCTACAATTCTTCATGGAAAAGGAATCACTTTATTTTGCAATTGCAATCGAAATGCAGACTATTGTTCAAGCGAAAGTTTATTGAGAGGAAAATTCAACAAATTTGAATCGACAACTTTTTTAAATATGGCTTTCAATGCACCCCTTATGACTAATTCGACTATTGACACCGAATTCAATACATGTGAAGTTGTAGTTAGCTTCACATGATCAAACACAAAGAGAATTAGTTTTATACTTTTGTAAATTGATGCGCATAATTATAAAATAAATAGATTTATTATGCTTTTAACCATTCATCAACATTTATTTATTGAACAGTTAATTAAATGAAAAATTATATTTAGTTGTTTACCCCACTTGCACTCTTCATAATAATATGATTTGTATAGTATATAATTTATTTCTTATCTTCCCCAAAAGGAAGCCACCGTTACAAAGTTCAAATCGTGGATTTCACAGAATTGTTTAGCTCGACTTTCCGGTGAACATCCTTACGCTTTGGTGAAATGGGAGGTGGAGTAGATGTCCAAGTGCGTGCGAGTCTATTCTGCTCTTTAAATTAAAATCTCAAAAGGAAAATGTACCAGATTCAAAAATCCACTAACAGCAGTTACCATTTATTTTTATAGTAGGGTAAGGTCTTTCTTTCTCGGTCCTTTTACCCTAAAGAGGGTTTGGTGAACCTTATAATTTGGGGACGATTTATGTACTTTATATGTTTCGTACTAGGTCCTTTTATCCTAAGACAAAGGTTTCTCATGGCAGATTACACCCCGGTGGTTTGCCATTGCCTGCCGAGGGAGAGACGGCCAGAATAAAGTTCTTACTTTACTCGGATTCGAACCGGGTATTTAGCGTTCATAGTCAACTCGCGTGACCGCTAAGCTCCGACCGCCTCGAGGGTAAGGTAATGTCGTGATATTTTAGAAAAGCTGTTGCTACTGGGCTTGGAATATAATTTTTTCTGTTCTTGAAATCAGGAGGTAATAATATTACAATTAAGTAACCTTTTTGTAAAAAATTAAGTAAATTAAACAAAACACAATTATTTTGTTGTAATTTTTGTTCAGGCAGAAATTTAAGGCCGTCTTCTGGTTTAAAAGCATAAATTATGGGCGATTTGTCGAGCTCGATAAAAACAAAACAAACAATGTTTTTACCATTCAGTTTTTTACAACATATTTGTTGATATTTCGAGAATATACAGAAAAAATTTTAACAAAAAAAAAATGAAAATTAAACAAGCTATAAGCTGGTAAAGTTGGGGGTAAAAAAAATTGAGGGTGTACTAGTTGACACGATTGCAACCCTTCTGATCATCTAAAACAAGATTTAAAAAAAGATTCTTAATTAGTAAGAATGTCGTTATAGCCCCTACTAAAGAGAAAACGGAAAAAAATTTTTTCGCAAAATGGCGGCTGTCTGAAGAAAAAAATTCATTTTTCGACTATTTTTTTCACAATTCTTAATTTTTTAAAATAGTAAGCCAAATAATTTTTATACAAAAGTAGTGGGGGCGATAGACAGTTATATAGTGAAGGTTGGTACAAAATTTGAAGCAAATCGGTCAAATGGAACTTGAGATATCATGTCAACCATGTTGAAAAATGTAGTTTTAAGAAAAACACGTTTAAAATTTTAAGTAAAAGTTTCAACCAGTAAAACAAATAATTTTGATACAAAAGTGGTAGGGGCGATAGACAGTTATATATAGAAGGTTTGTACAAAATTTGAAGTAAATCGGTCAGATGGAACTTGATATATCATGTCAACCATGTTGAAAAATGTAGTTTGGAGAAAAATTCGATTAAAGTTTTGAGCAAAAGTTTCGACCAGTAAAACAAATAATTTTGATACAAAAGTAGTAGGGGCGATAGACAGTTATATAGTGAAGGTTGGTACAAAATTTGAAGCAAATCGGTTAAATAGAACTTGAGATATTATGTCAACCAGGTTGAAAAATGTTAAAATGTCATAAAATACATAATTACTACGACCTTCGGTAAGTTGCTCACTGCAGGTTCAGTTGCTGCGTCACTAAAATAGCTAAAACGTGGTAAACGGTTGGAATTTTAAAATTTTCTCTTGAGAATATATTCTTAAAGGTCTAAACTTTAAGAATATGCAAAAAAACAAAAACTTGATTATTTTTAATTCCAAACCAGAACCAGGGCCGTTCCTAGGGGGTATTGCGCCTGCATGCAAGAAAGTTTTTCCGCCCTTTATGCTAGATGGGCTATGAAAAATCAACCGGGAAATTGTCTGATGAGCAAAAAAAAAGGTCAAAGATTTAAATAAAAAGCAAATAAAGTAAAATTTTATCTCTCTCCAAAATGCCGCCCCTTACTTTTGCCGCCTGCATGCGGGGCATGCACTGCATACCCGGTAGGAACGGCCCTGACCAGAACACGACCTTAAGATAATGTCATAGGTCATAGGACATCAAATGTCATGATATGGGTAAGGTAATCCCGTGATAGCAATGAAAAGTTGTAAAATCATAAACAATAATTTTAATCAATTAACACTACCATTTGTAAAAAAGAGAATTTATTTACACTACACTACTTTTATTCATTAAATTAATATGAAATATTGATATAAAAACAAATTAAAAAATAAAAACTAAAAGAAAACGTAAAAAAATTATTGCTTAAGAATATCTTGTTATACGATTTCACAAATATTACACATGTAAACATCTTCGCTGTCTTCAAAGTCATTTTGACATGTAGTATGGTATGGAGTTAAACAAAATGAACATTGCACCCAATTAGCACCAGTTTTTTCTGCACATCAACAGAAAATTTTAAATTGCACTTTCCACAGGTCCAATTTTCTTCTCAGTTAAAACAGACGGTTTTAATGCTTCTACTCGAAAGCAGTATTCGCAAAAATGATAAGCAATTGCTCATCATGAATGCTGTCACGACGTCCGAATTCGGGCAAAACGACCAAGAAGAAGAAGACTCGAAATGCATCACGATTGAATGGTTAGGTTCCTGCCTTTTGAAAGGCATTTGAGTTCTAGTTCCGAAGGAAGAGGGTATGGGCGTCCTAATTTTGACAACGCGTGTTCAATATCTTCATTTCTTACAAGAAAGTTTTTCAGCGTCGACCAAGGTAGCCTAGTTTTTTTAGCTGCTCAATATAAACTAAAATTATCACTCCATACTAGTTGTGCTGCTTGCAGAAGACTGTCATGATGGTATTGCCGTTCTTTACCTTTCTTGACTACCCTTTTGTAACCTGGATTTTGCCTGACAACAATGCTAAGATTTTTGGGATTGTTTCGAAGATTTTAAAAATTTTCCTGAGATTTTACAGATTTTTATTAAGATTATGAAGATTGTGCGGGATTTTACTGCTTTTATAAAGATTGTAGAAATTATATAGATTGCGACAAGGATTGGTAAGATTTTTACTGGATTGTAAAATCTATGCAATTTTTAGTGAAAATTTTATAGATTATAATCTGGATTTTGCCGGACAACAATGCTAAGATTTTTGGGATTATTTCGAAGATTTTAAAAATTTTTCTGAGATTTTACAGATTTTTATTAAGATTATGAAGATTGTTCGGGATTTTACAGCTTTTATAAAGATTGTAGAGATTTTATAGATTGCAACAAGGATTGGTAAGATTTCTACTGGATTGTAAAATCTATACGATTTTTAGTGAAGATTGTATAGATTACAATCTGGATTTTGCCTTGGTGTACAACAGATTTTTGTAGTGATTAACCCCTAGGATTAAATCTAAGAATTATGCTACTTTATCTAAGGCATTCAAGCCCGGCATTGAAAATTCTAGAAAATTTTCAGAATAGGGTCAAGTGGGGTAAAAATGAAACACCTAAAAATAAGGGGAAAAGTGAAACAGGCATGTAATTAATAAACAATATGACTTAATTACAAAATCGAAAGCGCTATCATATTCTGTAAAGTTTATTTTCAATTATATAAAAATTTGAAATATTATATCTTCCTAGGAGTACTGTAGATAACGCCTTTTCGTAAACGATCTAAAAATATGTAAAATTAATTTCATTTCTTGTTGTACAACTTTCTCTATTACTGCAATATAAATTGAAATTTTGGATTTATCTTAATTTTGCACACAGAAAATAGATGAAAGATGAGAATGCCTTACTTGTTTTATTTTTTTAATAAAGTGCTTTTTTATAATATTAAATTAAACTTTTGGGAAAATATGAAACAGCAATCAGGGAAAATATGAAACAGCTGCAGGGAAAATATAAACCACTTTCTGTACTTCAATGTAAAATTTGGTAGCATGGTAATCCTTAACTTGCATGTTTTGATTCATATCGTGATATATTCTACGCCTACGTTTGCTTAGAAATTGCTTAGAAATCCAATAAATACTAGAATACTACTAGGTAGGTAAGTACATTATCTTGCTTGCAATAGCACATTCCAATTAGTTTGACTTGCATTTTATACATTAAATAGTCTTAAGTTTATAGGCCAGTCATTGTAGCAAAATGGGTATGAAAAAATTCCGAAAGTTTTCCAATTTTGAGGCAACATTGGAGGAAGTAAAAAAATATTAAATCCGATTTTGCACCCCTTTCCGCCCCCGGGAACATTGTTAAATTAACAAAAAGCGTGAATTTGCAATAACTTTTTAAAAAAAATTCAGATATTTATGCAAACCTTTGAGAACATTTTAATAATTATTATTACACATATTCAATAAAGTTTTGCACCATGCTACAATGACCGGCACATTGCATATGGTAGCTTATCAATTTCATTTTGGTATATATCCTGTTGAAAAAAATTGTAAAAGTATGTAAATAATTGCTTATGCAGTCATATAGGCAAATTAATAATCCCAACTATTTGCAGCGTTCCTGTCATCGTAGCAGGGTGGAAACTTTATAGAAAATGTGTAATAATTATTAAAATGTTCTCTAAGAATTGCATAAATTTCGGAATTTCTTTCATAATTATTACAAATTTACGTTCTTTTTTTAATAATTTAACAATATTCCGGGGGGCGGAAAAATATGCAAGAATCGGATTCATAATTTTTTGACCTTCTACAATGTTGTTCCAAAATATAAATACTTTCGGAATTTTTGTTTAACTTGTCACTTTTTAAGAGTGTACAATAATAAATTAGTGTTATATATATCATTAAAAGTAATTTTAGTTCATATTTAAAAATGGTACGAAATTATAAAGTAGTGAAAAATAAGGCAAAATAAGTTAATATAAAGTTTATTTTCAAAGTTAGTGCCAGTGATTGAGATGTAACTAACCATTAAATTGTTTCATTTTTTCCCTTTGTTTGTCATATTTCTAATTTTTATTTAAATAATACGTATCTATTTGTTTTTTTAGGTTTTTTTTTGTAAATAATAATCTTATGTTGATTGGCTTTAAATTTTTTTCATAGTTTTTGAATGGTTGATTATTTTGACAAATGTAAAGTATTTTTTACCTAATTTCAGCTTTATTATAATTTTT
Source organism: Rhagonycha lutea (assembly GCA_958510855.1). Taxonomy (NCBI): domain Eukaryota; kingdom Metazoa; phylum Arthropoda; class Insecta; order Coleoptera; family Cantharidae; genus Rhagonycha; species Rhagonycha lutea. The sequence goes on from OY294042.1 coordinate 3,942,895, forward strand.
ATTACCTTGTTTTGTGTTTTATATTATTTTGTGTGGAAATATAAAAAATGAGGGCTTGCAGCGTATATTTTCTATGCAGTTTTTTCCGCTTTTTTCATTTTTGTCACAAACATTTCAATACTACTTATAGCGTGGCAGTAACAGACCTGTTTCACATTTTCCCGTAACTGTTTCATTTTTTCCCGTAATCAAGGTTAAAAGTGAAACACTGTTTTTTTATTTTTTTAGTACTTACTCAGTATTTAATTTTAAAAAATCATACATAATTAACAAGATGGCGTAAAACTACATCAGATAGTGATGCTAAAAATTTTAATTTACCCATTTTAATGCCTTAAAAATAGAAAGTTTTACATTTTGTTTCATATTTACCCCACTTGACCCTACATAAAATTCTACAAAACATAAGCTTTAAAATGCAATCTTAAAAATTAATTTTAGTTTAAAATTACCTTAATTACAGCTAAAGTAACACCAACAAAGATTGCCCCAAAGATTACACAGAAAAATATCATTCACTAACATGCAGGGCCGGATTTACCAATTTTCCGACTGTAGGCATAATAATATTTGCCGCCCCTTCATTACACAAAAATATTAGGGGGTGAGTAGTGGTCGCCCAGGGGTGGGGGGTCCCCCTTGAAATAGATTATATGACCGATATTTTAATAAACAATGCATAGTGAACAGTCGGAGGGCACTTCCCCGAATATTTGTTGGTACATTTTGAGGCTTTTCCAACTAGAATTTGTGAAATTTATACGAAGAATAAACATTGTTCTTGAACATAAGTGATTATTAGAACTGAGATTTTAGGTTTTTACCATTTTTTCATTTGTCCTTTTTATCAGTTATCTCCAATTTAGCAGATTTTTTCGCTAGATCTGGAGGATTAAAAGTTGTTTTAGTGATTAAAGAACTACAAAATGTAGTTATTTAACCGCTAAACTACAAAAAGGACAAATAAAAAGTGATAAAAACCTAAAGGTCTCAGCTCTAGTGATTATGTATGAGACATTAATATGGCAGGCTTATTATTTATTAATAGCAATTTCAGTGCAAAAAACTATATTGTCATATTTCTTTTATAATAAAGTAGCCGGTCGATTTTATGATAAGGGGCCATTTTGGAAAATTAAAATTTGTACAAAAATGTAAAATTTTGATGTTGGTGCGACGACGTGCGCTCGTCGAGGTCGGAATGATAAGGGGACGATAAGAGGTCACTCGCCGCTTACCTGCGAGGTGCGAGTGCATTTTTGATTTTGATGTCTAAAATTTGGACAGGAGAGTTTTTTTTTTAATTGTTTGAATAAATAAAAGTGAAAATTAAAACGAGTGTATTATTCTGGTAATTGAATATTTGAAAATAAACTTAAAATTTTTGATTTTTTGAAGAGATAAATTTGCAAGGTCGCATGATAATGACTGAACGATTACGATTGAGCAAGCCGGGTAAAGAAGTGAATTTTCCACCCGATTAAAAATTTATTAAAATTATTCCAATGTTTCGAGGCTAGTTTTATTAGACTTCAATATATTAGTATTTTTCGAAAATTATAAACTACCCACTTAAGACATTGTTTAAACATTGTTGTTTTCATTCAACATTAATTTCAAATTTTAAAAATGCATTTTTTTTATAGATTACTTACCTAGTTTAAATACTAATTGTTTTATTCTGAGCTATGCACTTGATGTTAATGTTTAAATAAACTATAAATAAATTAACACTGAATTTTAAATTTGCTTGCGACGCACCTTTTTTAAAGCAAAATCGTCTATTATATCATCATAGTTAAGTTTCTGTGCCACTACCGATTCAATGCAGAGTATAGACAAATTATTAAGTTTTTCTTGGGAAATCGACAGTGACGTAGCAACACGTGGTGCGAGTGGTGCCGGGCACCAGGGCCCGGGCTCCGTGGGGGCCCGGTACACGGACAAAATTAATTTCTATTATTTACACACATTTTTATAAAAATTATCTATGAAAGTTTGCACATTGGGCCCTCGGGCGGTGCGCCTGCACCGGTGGGCCGGCGCCCTGAAGGAACGCCAAAATAAAGAAATATTTGAAAAAATTAAATAATGTAATTCATTCAGTAAATAATATTATAGCTATATTTACGAGGCAACGAATGACGTAGTTGCAACATCAAAATTTCATGAAAAATTAATGGACCTAATTTTATGAAAAGTGAAAACAAGGTTTCAAGTGCAATATTCCTATATAAAATAGGTAGTATTTTTCAAAAAAATCGCCTGCGGCGCTAAAGGACGCTGCTTTCCCCGCCCCCATGTGCCAGAGGTTGAATTATTTAGAGGGGGGCCTCAAAATTGAATTGCGCCTGAAGCTTCATAAGTGCTAAATTTTCATTAGTCTCTTCCTAATTGAGATCTCGCACCACCAGAAAATCTTTCTATAGGGAAATCTACATGTTTTTTGTGCAATAACATTGTTATTTAAATTTTTTTTTTTTTTTATAATAAAATAATGAAGGGGGCCCGCTGTGGATCTTGCACCAGGGCCCGGTCTTGACTTCCTACGTCACTGGAAATCGATGATCTTAAGTAGTTTTTTACTCGCTTCAGACAAGAAAAGCTACGTTTACCAGAACAGTTGGTTGCCGGAATACAAACCGAAATTCGTAGAGCTATATCGAGGTTTTGAATAAACAGATTGAAGTGAATTGTCTCTGATAAACTTGCACATACCAATTAAGGTTTTTTCAAGTTTCTCATTTAGGAGGGAACAATGCGCTCGAAAGTGTAGACATTCGTCTACAAAATCATTTTCAATGTCAGACTTATAAATGTTCACTAATCGGTGCTCATGTCATCCATTTCTATAAAAAAAGAGAATTTTTTCTGGAATTCTACATAAGCACTATAGCTAACTCATTTTGTAGTCGGTCGATTATTTTTAAAAAGCTCTCTATTCTAAAAGAATCTCTACCACTTAGTTCTGATTCCTCTTGTCGAGTTTCGTCATGCCAACGTTTCCTCTTTGGTTGGATGAATGTCCATATTCATCAAATCCATCTTCCACATGATGTTGTGCTTGAAAACAATAAACGACTGTTGAGTCAAATCGAAGTATTCAACACCGTTAACTCTGTTTATGAGCTGAATCATCCTATTAATAGGACTGTAGAGGCCATAATTGGTCGCATGCTGGCAGGTTCTAAATGCATTAATATGTCTTGTGTTATGCGTTGGTGTATACGGTTGGAACCAATTCAACAAACGTTTACAATTGATCTTTCCGTTGACCAAACGATAAGAAAAACATAAATCAGCAGCCAAGCGTCTATATTCCAGAGACCTTGTGTTACAGGCGAGGAGGCTATTCGTGCTGAAGAATTCATCCGAAGTGAGACCTCTTTTATAATGAAAAAACTTAAGGAATTTCCGTTCCACTGCTTCGCATATGTCGATATAAGTTTGGTAATAAGGCGACCAAACACTTGAGGCGTATTCCAACTGGGATCTAACAAGCGTAAAATAAAGAATTTTAATGGTGTTAGCAGAGAAATAATTGCTCTGCCTGCGAATAAAACCTAACGTGCGGAGTGCCTTGATACAAATTTTCGCTATGTGGCTTTTGAATGTTAATCCAGAGTCCAAGCGTACACCTAAATCATCGATCTCAGTGACACGAATAAGGGCCCTGCCATTGATTTGGTAATCGAACACATCAAAGTTGTGTTTAGAGTAGGATATCACGGAACACTTCTCGAAATTTAGACTCAATTTATTAAATTGGCACCATCGATGAAGGTTATCGAGATCCTCTTGCATTAACAAGCAGTCCCGCAAAGATTGAATCGCTTTGTAAATCTTAAGGTCGTCCGCAAACAGTAGAACCCGACAGTATTTGATGTACTTAACAATATCATTTATGAATAGAAGAAATAAAATTGGGCCACAATGCGACCCCTGGGGAACACCAGATAATACAGAGATAACCATCGAAAGGAAATTCTTAATGCGGTCACCTGCTTTCTGCCCATCAGATAACTACGCAGCCACTTGATTACCGCTGGTCCAAATCCAAACGAAGCAAGTTTCGACAAAAGAATAGGCAACGGAACACGATCAAATGCCTTCGCGAAATCTGTGTACGCTGCATCGACATTCATATGGTTTTCGAATGCCTCCACCACATCCTTAACAAAGGATAACAAGTTGGTAGTAGTCGAACGACCGGGAAGGAAACCATGCTGTTCGACCACAATGAAGTTTTCACTAGCAGTAAGAAGTTGAGTTGCGACCAATTTGTCTAACAATTTGGGAATAGTAGATTGTATAGAAATACCTCTATAGTTATCGATATTAGAACGATTGCCTTTTTTTAAAGCTTATTTTCGCGAGGATCCCGGTTAGTACCGCTCGGTTACTTTTGGTCAACTTTGGTTAGTCCCCCACCACAATTTCCAATTTAACATAACCTCAAATCCTCGTCTTTAGAACGTTACTTCCAACTTTAAAATTTAAATTGTGGCGAACATTTGTACTAGCAAAGCAACCGCAAAAAGTAACCACTGATTTTGAGCGGTCGTCTTTGGTTAACTTTGGTTTGGTAACTTTTTAACCAAAAACTACCTCCCCTCTAACCGTTCGTCGCGAAAATGACATAAAATCTAACCGGTTACTTTTGGTTAATCAAAATGCCTCGCGAAAATACGCCTTTAAAGATAGGCGTTATGAAACTCTTTTTCCAGACTTTAGGGAATACACCAGTCGAAAGCGATAAAGAGAATAACTTGAATAATGGAGATGCTAAGGAGTATTGACATCTTTTTATAATAAAAAAGGGGGCAATACCGTCAGGTCCAGAACTCAGACTATCAGACAAACTTCCTATTGCATCAAAAACATCGGTAATGGTTCCATTAAGGTTGTTACAGGTGATTCCATCAACAGCAACGAAATTAACATCATCCCCACTGGTGTTACAATACATGGTAGAGAATTTCTTGGCAAACAAATCAACGCATTATTGGCCCGAGTTGGAGAATTCGCCATCAAGGAACATACAGGCAGGATAGTCCTTAATCCTTTTGCAATTATCTATGTATCGCCAAAAAACTTGAGGATCTTTGGCAATAGCTTCTTCCGTTCTAACCACATGAATTTTATGAAGTTTATGAATTAATTTCTTATTTATGATCAGCTGAATTAATTCTTTGGAGAACCAAGTTGGATAGTTGGAGGCAATAATTTTTTTGTAAGGTACGAGTGACTTAATGATGCTCCACAGTTCAAGATAGAATCGGTCAGTTACTATATCAATATCATCAGAGTTAAAGATAGCTGACCAGTCAACTTCAGATAAATGTTCATTGATGGTATCAAAATTAGCAGAATTATAATCAAGAATAAGGTTATCGAAGTATAGAGATGATAGAGAAGCAGCAGATGGAATAAAAGGTTTGTTCGTTTGTATGAACTAACATGAACTGGGTTATCTTTCGATACAAAATACTCCCACCACAAAAGTTAGATAGTGTTCTAACTTGCACTGCCTACTCCTCCTATGGAGGTCGAGCAAGAAATTCATGTTCGGTTATGAACTGAGCAGCCAAACGAACACAGTACATTGCACTAACTTGAACCGAGCAAGTTAGTTCATACAAACGAACAAACCTATAGTGTGTGCAATATGATGAAAAGAAGTGTTAAGCGTGGTCCAGACCTAACGTTTTATCGTACGTTTTGCTGTCCGTTCTGAGATTGTCAGGTAAAACGTTTGAGCTCTTTTGCGTCCAGACCTAACGTTTTATCGTACGTTTTACTGTCCGTTCTGAGATCTTCAGGTAAAACGTTCGATCTCTAAAGCGTCCAGACCTAACGATTTGTCGTACGTTTTACCTTCGCATCTCAAATTATTAAATATTTAGTCGTGAATCTAATTATAGTTTCCCGAATGATTTCGGAAGTCGAACATACTAGGGTAGATGCACCCGATGCACTTGGCAGCATTATTATGATAAAATAAGGTAATGTGGCAAAATAATGCTCCAACGAAAATATAATTTGCAATACGAGATTATAACTACATACAAGCATAAAAAATATTATATGTGCACTTTTCTGCTGTGTCGGAAATTGATAATAGTAGAGCATGGATTTTAGGACATAAAAAATGTTTTAAAAGGCACAATTTTAGGCTATAAAAATCGTTGAAATAGGCGCAATAATTAAGAATTTAGGGGTTTTTAGGCAATATTATATTTTTCATTACAGCAACTTATAAACATAATATTTAAAAAAATTAGTTAAATATTTTTTAATAACGATAAACTATAAAGATGGAAAATACTACCTATACAAATTTTTATGTAACCTTCTTTCCCTCCTAAATAGATGGTGTTATTAATTTTCTCCTTTATTTGCAAATGGCGCTACTAATTTGGGGGGTTACTATTTTTTTAAGTTAACAAATAAATGTACGATTTTTTTGAGTTTTTGGAAAATTCACCTCCCCCTCTCACACCTGGAGACTGGAGAACCTCTGCCATTTACGGTTTTGTATTTAGAGGGTACATATCTGACTTAAAGCCATTCGGATTTCTGAAATCTGTTGCACCTTTTGAGCTAAATTAACTTCCACAGTTTTATTAAGGTGGCCGAGAAATTGTTCTTTTTTGTTCGACACAAATCTTAAAAACGAATAAATTTAAAAAAATTCTGAAAACAGATTCAAAAAGCCTAAGTTTGAAACTACAAGGTGAGTGATTTTCAAAAAAAAATATCGCAAAAATATTTTCTTTTTTAGAATTTTTACCTATGTTTTTTTCATCCTAAATTTTTAAAGCCCAAATTTGGATTCTAGTTGTAGCGTCAACTTTGAAGAACATTATTTCACAAAGTCGGTATGCTAAAGTTTTCTATTTTTTGAGTTTTGTGTCGAATGGAAAATGTCTTTTGAAATCCTTATAGTAACACTTGTATGTAGGTTTTTTTTTAAATAGCCTGCTGGATCCCTAAGAAAGGGATTGTTTCAAACTATGGGTAATTTATGGTGGATTTATGCTCACAACCCAAGACCCAATCCCTAGACTTAAGACAAAACAGCCTACGTTTTAAGAAGTCGATTTTATGGTCCGATGTATGCTCAAAAATTATCACTTAAGTTAACTTAAGGGCGGTAGAACAAGGGTATAACCCAGGTAGAACCCCTGATGGGTCATTATAAATAACCTAGCCTACGCCTACTCACACCCTATTCCTTGAAATTTTTTTTAAGATTTTATTATAAAATTAATACAGTAGGTACTTAATTACTTTCCATCATAATTGTTGTTCCCGTTTAAGGGTGCGCTTTTAAGGAGACACTCTTGATATAAAATGATAAATATATAAGTCAAAATTGTGCCGTTAATAATAAATATTTTTAAATAATTCAAAAAATATTAGTTAGGTAAAACATAAGACTATTTTGGTACGCGCTTACAATTTCGAAGAAATAATAGTCTTCAAGTATGACCAATCACAGTATCAAAATAGTTTTATGTTTTTTTACAAAAAATTTATTAATAGCTCAAAATTGATTACAGATAATAGAAAGAGTGCACGATATAATTTTTAATTGGTTTCGATAACGGGTTAAAATTTTGATTATAAGTATTAATTTACGATTCTATATCAAAAACGCATAATAATAAACCTATATAAAAAAGCAGACCTGCGCCAGAATTCAAAATGTTGAATAAAGATAGAAGTTTTCGGAACTTTCACTGCGACGATTTTGCGCATTGCATAACTGAAAAGATGAAATTTGTCGATCTTTAAGGTATCACTTAAGAAGAACCGAATAACCCCTGGTGATTTATTGCCTGCAGATGTACCTGAAAGAGGTCTCTAAAAATGCAATAATTTATGCAAAGAAATGCTTCTTTTACACGTCAGGATGTAAACACGTTGGATAAAGATAAAAGTTTTCGGCTCTTTCACTTCGATGATTGTGCGCATTGAAAACATTTCTTAAGCGAAAAGATGAACACCCCTGAAGTGTAGGGTGTCTGATGATGGGTCTAAACTGACCAGTATAAATGGTTATACATAAAACTATTTGTTAATCTTCTTAGTTAAGTTTTGACTTTAGGGGGTTGGGTCTTAGGCTGTGAGCATAAATCCACCATTAAACCCCTCAACTGCTATGGGGAATTCGCGCTACAGTCGCGGCACCTAGCGGATTTAGTGTTTTTAAGTGAATTTCTCGGCCACCTTAATAAACGTGGATACGAAGCGCTGACTCAACGACCACTGCCAGTTCTCTATCTATGCTGACTTCACCGAGATAAATAAATACAAGAACTCATAACAACTGAGATTACTTTTTGAACAGTGGCGAATTTCCGCACGCCTGGGGCATCATAAATTAAGGGGGCCTCAATATTCAGCTTTCTTAGATCACTGGTATAGTGTGAAAAACATAGTAAAACGTACGCGTAGAATGCACACTGTAGGGTGTAGGAGCAGTGGAAATATTTAGAAGAGGACCTTAAAATTGAATTGCGCTTGGGTACTCTCAAGTGCTAAATCCGCCACTGACTGAGAGATCCAAATTTTAAAAAACATAAAAACTATTTCTTTTTAACTTTTAGTAACTAAACGGGATAAATCATTGGTTTAGGCTTTTTAGGCCTTAAAAATCTATTTTAGGTCAGTAACATCGAAAATACTAGGCATTTAGGCAAATAAAAGGAAGGTTCAAAATTTTCAAAATCGTTTGAACGGCATTTCTGTATTTATAATTTTGAATTGCCTAAATACAGGACAAAAAGGCAAATTGCCTAGAATCCGTGTTCTTAATTAATTAATATAAAATTAATATTTAATCAATGATAATAAATAATTTGTGTATGTAGGAACGTAATTTGATTAATAAACTGCATTGTACAATAAAATTAATTTATTATTAACATAGGTAAGCAAAAGTAGATTATTAATGTAATTTGCAATTTTGAAGCACATACTTGCGGGTAGAAAGCACCAAAAAAGCATCAATAAATAAAATTGCATTTTGGATTTCGAAAATAATTCTGGAAAACTGCATAATATTATTTTATTCGACTTATTATAGTTTGTAATAAGCTGCACGTTTTCTTGCATTGGCGTTTTTTAATTTCTGGCGCATAACTCAACATTATGTATTTTATCAAAGAATAATTATTATAAAAATACATGAATATCGACACCTAACAACAATATTTATGAACATAATCCTGAATTTTTATTAAGATAAAAAAGAAAATATTCTTTAAAATTTTCTCATTTTATTTTAAAAATAATGTTAAAAGATTTATCATCTAGTTATCATCTATTTATCAACTAGTTATCATCTAGTGATTATTTGAAACATACAAACCTACGCTTTTTTGCTGCATATCTGCACAAAACTTCGAGAAATGATGCGAGAAATGAGAAGTTGACTTCATTTTTAAAATATCGTTTCAATTCTAAATCGTTCGTCGTTTTCCTGTCCACACCTAACGTTTTACCTGACAATCTCAGAACGGACAGTAAAACGTACGATAAAACGTTAGGTCTGGACCACGCTTTAGATAAGAGGTCGTCGGAAACGTTGACTGAAGTATTTTCAATGTTGGTGAACACTAAATCTAGTAGAACACCACGATTGTTTGGGATTAAATTACGCTGAACCAGATTATGCAGTGCCATACAATCAGCGATAGTCTGTGTTTTAGAGCAATCATTAATAGAGTTGTAGGTAGCAGAACCGTCATTAACCCACTTTGCTCGAAAGCCACTTACCTTACCTTACCCTATATTATTTTTTGGGATTAACCTCTTCAAGTTTTAACTTGAAAGTTAGGCCATATCTTCCCACGCTGGCCAAGTGCGGGTTTGGAAGAGTTAGAGACGGCCAGAATGAAGTTCTTACTTCACCTGGAATCGCTCCAATCGCCTCTCAATTACATAATACTAAAATTAAATAAAGAAAATTATGCACTATAGTCTGTTTTTTTAAGAAACGAGTGAAATTGCTTGAAATTTAATTTCAACCAATTTCATTGGTTAACATTCACGTTATCCACGTGGAATAGAAATTTTTTACTCGTTTCTTAAAAAACAGACTATATAGATATTCTCCAGTTTAATTTAGTTTGTGTTGTATAGGTATCAGAAATAGTTTGCAAGTGCTTCCAAAGTAACTTACCGGTGTCCTTTATTTAGAATTGAAAAATGATATTAATTACTGATTAGTTTACACTATAACTAGGCTATTTGTAGATTATAATGTAGCAATTAGCAGCAATCAATAACATCAAACAAATCCTACATCAAAGCAGATCCATACTAACGGACCTCTTCCGATATTATTATGTAGTTATGTTGCGGCTGTATGCCGGAAAAGATATTATCTAATTCAAAACATTACAGGGGGTGGATGGAACGTAGATCATTGACTCAATAACCATAATAGATAATAAATACACTATGTAAGCGATTGCAGGTGAAAAATCGCATTTCCCTAATTCATAGTGCTAATAGAAACAATAGATTTGAGATTGATTATCACAAAGCTATTAACTGGATAATAAATAATTCACATACAATACAAACAAAAAAAAACAATATGCATCACATTAAACAATACATTTTGACGATTAAATCGCTCACTAGAATTTATTAAATTTTATCAGTCTTTTTCCATTAAATTTAAACAATAGCGCCCTTTCATTAGTGTTTTAATTGCAAATATTAGTTGACAGAAGTGTGACAGTATAAATTAACGATATTCTGATCGGTTTAAATTATTTAAACATTTTATTAAATTGGTTTGCATGAATAGCCTAATTTCCAAATGAAATTTTGTGTAAAACAAATATGTAAAATTGTTTGCCATAATTGAAAAATGACCATTGTTGCATGACATAATAGGAAACTTATATGACTTGATTGTGTCATGGTTGTATTAATAATTGCAGTGCACTCTGGTGGTGTAAATAGGATTAGATATATGCATGAAAATGTCAACATTACACTGTATGATGTTTGTGGACGTATCCGAACGCAATCCTAACGCATAGCCATTATGCAGTTTAGTATCCAATTTCAAACATTTATGTCTATATTCATATTTCAATGTTGCATTTGATGTTTACTAATTGGTAAAGTTTTGTAAACGAACAATATAAAATTTTCTATAAACTAACACAAAATATAATCAATACTCTTTGTTCATCTTCTTCCATGTTTAAATAACATTGTATCTAGTTTAATTAAAAATACTTTGTTTGAAAACCATACTTATCTATCGTAAATGTTGATTAAAAAATAATTTCAAGCAAATGAGTAGATAATTTTATAGCAGGCATCTACGTTAGGTACGCATCGTAAAATTAATTACTTACAAGGAAACTTCCAGGTATAATCTGAGTTATGTCTAACACTTTTGAAATAAAAATTTCTGACCCTTGATTTGAAGTCACATTTCAAAAAGTTATTAATAAAATTGTATGCAATAGTAACAGGCAGAAAAAAAAATGTCTTCTATTCTTCTTCTTCTTTCAAGGACGACTTCATAGATCTCCCAAACGTTTTCTTGGGCGTCTGACATCTCTTTTCCCCTTCGGGTTATACGAGAGGATCTTCTTAGGGATTCTGTCGTTCTCCTTTCTATTATTATTTACGTGTGATTTCCAGTTTTCTCCATATTCCTAGATCTTTTGATTAATGGAGAAGATACGTAATTCACCGCGTATATCTTCGTTTCTTATTCGATCCATTCTTGTGCAGCCTTTAGTTCATCTCATGAAGTTCATTGCAGCCGCTTGTACTTTTGATTCCTCTCTCTATGCTATAGGATGGTAGATGGTACCCAGAGTTTGCATCCATAACGTTATGACGGGCACCGCCATTGTTTTATAAAATTTGATGTTTTTGGAACTTATTTATTTTGTTGGAAATGTCGTTGTCTCGGTTGAAACCTATGTCACATCCCAGAAAAGTGGGATACCTGTTCTATAAGCTTTGTTCGTGGTAACAATCCCGAATACGTTCTATTATACTGCTCGTGCGGATTTATAATAAAACTGTCATTAAAGCTCAAATTAGATGATAAACCGCGAACAAAGCTATAGATTGATCTTCTATCACAATTTTGCTTCTAATTATTTCTTTGCCTTGGAATAACATAACTTTCGTCTTCTTTTGTGATATCATCAAGCCATATCTGATACACAGCTGATGTAGTGCAAAGATCGCTCTCTGAAGGTCATCTCTCTCTTATCTCATCTCTCTTGTATTATTACAAGATCATCCGCGAAAAATAGACATTTTATTAGTGCGTTCCTACTTATCCATATCTCTGAGCTGATTTTATCTTTCCATTCTCTTATCATGTCGTCTATATAATATGTTAAACAGAGTCGGTGAGAGACTGCACCCTTGCTTAGACCTTTCTTGGATGTTATTTTATTTGCAGTAGAATGACCTGTGTCTATTGTGATTGTTGTGTTTTTATATATATTTTTTATGGCTGAAATTATGTGTTTGGGATAACCTCGCTTTCGCAACACTTCTATGAGTTTTCGTGTCGATAGATAGTATCAAAGGCCTTTGTGAAGTCGATCAATGCGATATGTGTCTCGAGATTGAACTCTCTTCGACTTCCCATTATCTGTTTTACTGTAAAAACATTGTCGCTGCCTGACCTGCAGCTCCTCTGATTTAAAGACTTCTGCTATCTTTTGGATTCTCTTATTAATAATTTTCGTATATATCTTGTATGCGCTGTCCAGAAGGCTTATTCGCTGGGTGCGTGACATCTGGCCACGTTTTTTTGCACAATTTGTCCGCAGCGGACGCTGGCGTCGTTTACGCACCCAGCCAATGGGTGCGTGGTGCGTGCCATCTGACCACGTTTTTTACACAATTTGAATCACGTGCAATATTCCATTCAGTTGGTATTTCTGATCTATGCCAGCATTGGTTTAGCAGATGTAGAAGTTTTAGTTTGAAGAACAGGCCTCCATATTTAAATAATTCATTATTCAGGCCATGTGGACCAGGCACTCTCCTATCCTTTATTTGTTTTATATGTTCTTCTCATTTTTGGATAGTAATTGAATCTACATCGTAGTTGCTTTTGTATTGGGAGCAGTATGTGCTCTGATCATACCAAAGTTCTTTATAGTATTTTTTCTATTCATCTTCCGAAATTACGTGTATTTGTGCCACATCTTTCTCTGTTTTGTTAGGGTCATTTGTATATCTTGTTCTATATTTCTTATAAATTTCTCCCAAAAGTCCATGTGTGCTTTTCTAGTTATTCGTTTTGCAATGTTTCTCTTTTCCTTGTATCTTTCCATTGTTAAGCTGGTATTCTTTTGTAAAGGTATCTTATATGATGTCTCCTTTATTTCTCTTTTCATACCTCTCTTGTTTTTAGTTTTCTTTGTCATTCCCAATGCTTCCTGCGCTGCTGCAATTATTTATTTTCTTATGTTGTTCCACTCCTTGTTAGTATTATCGTTAAACGATGGCGTATAAATTCCATGGTTATCTTTTGTAGGTTCTCATAAAAAGCTTTTGTTTGTTCTCTTTTTCCTTCCTCTGGTACATATACACCAATTACCGTGAGATGTCCTCGTTCGATGTTCAGTTTGACGCTTATTATTATTTCGCTTATACAGGGTGAATGAGAGCACCCGTATCAGTAATTTTTTTCAAAAACGGCTAGTCGTAGATAGTCGGGTTAAAAATATTTATTATAAAAGCCATAATAAAGAATCGAATGGTGATATTATTATTTCTTGGAAAGGTCGGCGTCCCGAGTAGATTGCTCCAGAAACTCCAGAACTCCATAATTTTAAATGGCACCATAGGTCGAAAATGGTATCGTTAAAAAGATCTCGCAAAAATAAGCAAGTTTTGTAGGAAAAATTATTTTATTACTCCCTTAAAAATACATAACTTAGGTGGTGATAGAGGACACTTTTCTAAGAACAATATTTAACAAAAATTTTTTTCTAAATTCAAACCCTCGAGAGTTAGGCCTCTTTAAAGCATTTTTTTAATTTCTACCTTCACGTGGCAATAGCCCCGAAAATATTGATTTTTCAGTAAAAATGGTTTAGTGCTTTTTTAAAGAGCGTGGAATAATCTACAAACTAGATTCAAACATTTTACTGTCTAAATCAAAGGCTTTCAAGTTATGAATTAAAGTAAGTTAAACAATGTCGAAAAATTTGAGCTTTCTTTTTGTTTGGTATTTTTCAAAATCCTGTATCTTTTAAACGAAACATTTTACAAAAAATCTGACGCCCCATTCCGGATAGGAAATTTAACGGACTACAATTTTTGTCTAGTAACAATTTTTGAAAACCCAATCCATTTCACAGAAAATCAGAAAATAATAAACAAGGTAAAAACATAAAATTAAATTCACACAATTTTTATTTTTTTTGAAAAATTATTTTATTAATTAATTTTAAATTATTACATTAATAAGGTAATTGTTCAAAATGACCAACCTCATTTTCAATACACAGTCGTGATTGTTTTAAAAGATGTTTGTCGAAAAAAATCGAAAAAAGTCGATTTTTCGACACTTTTAATCGCAGAAATTCGAATTTTTGACACTTTTCACACTCACCGATTGACCAAAATTGACCTCGTGATCGACCGGTCAATCCTTCGACCTTGTTGACCACCCCTGCTATAATGGCTCTTAACAAAAAAGGAAATTTTATAAATAATACTATAAAGCATATTTTAAAACGAGCACGACTGTGTATTGAAAATGAGGGTGGTCATTTTCAACATTTACTCAAATAATCTAATAGTTTAAAATTAATTAATAAAATAATTTTTCAAAAAAAATAAAAAAATTTTAATTTAATTTTTTGTTTTGTTTATTATTTTCTGATTTTCTGTGAAATGGATTGGTTTCTCAAAAATTTTTACTAGACAAAAGTTGTAGTCCGTTAAATTTCCTATCCGGAATGGGGCGTCAGATTTTTTGTAAAATGTTTCGTTTAAAAGATACAGGGTTTTGAAAAAAACCAAAAAAAAGAAAATCTCAAATTTTTCGACATTTTTTAGCTTACTTAATTCATAACTTGAAAGCCGTTGATTTTAGACAATAAAAGCTGTAAACCTAATAGTTTGTAGATTATTTCACGCTCTTTAAAAATGCGCTAAACTATTTTTACTGAAAAATCATTATTTTCGGAGCTATGGCCACGTCAAGATAGAAATTTAAAAAAAATGCTTTAAAGAGGCCTAACTCTCGAGGGTTTGAATTTATAAAAAAATTTTTGTTAAATATTGTTCTTAGAAAAGAGTCCTCTATCACCACCTAAGTTATGTAAAGTGAGTGCGGGGACACCCTGTATAAGTGAGACATAGGGAAATAACAAATAACATTTGAAAATTAACCAATATAAAATTACAACTTCTTGGCTATATTTAAAGATTTGCTGATGTTCAGGTTGTATTAATTATGAAAATTGAAATTCATTGGTGCAAGATTGTCAAGGTTCATTAGGTTAAAAACCAAAAAGAACTGAGCTTCAAAAAGTAGGAATTTCTAGTTAAATTACCTAATTTTATGAAATGTTATATTATTATGATATAGTATAAATCGGGTATTAAAACCAGGTTTTAATGTGCAATAATCGTACATAAAATAGATAGTATTTTCAAAAAAAAGTCGCCTGCGGCGCTAATAAACAGGACCCCCCGTATACCGGAGGTTGAAAATCATTGCTGTAGGTTTCACAAGTAGTGAAAATGTTAAGGAAAGGGACTCAAAAATTCTAAAACAGCCACTGGCTATTTGTAAAAATAGGTTCCTCGCATGCTGCTCGGAGCAAATGTTAGCGTGGGATTCAATAAGTTTGGTTAATTATGACATAGGGTTAAAAAATAGGCTATTCAAAAAAATTTAGCGATCAAAGTGAATAATTAAAAAGTTAGTGGTCCGCGAAATTTAAATTGTCAATTTAGTGGTCCGCAATACCTAAAAGGTTGCCGACCGCTGCTCTAAATGTTAACCAATGAAATGAAAAAATCAGACTATAGCGCTTAGTTAAACTTTTGTTTAATTTATATTTCGTTATATTTTGAAAAGCTTTTCATGTCACATTATCCAGTTTGCGTTGATTACATTTTAGAAACCAATATGAAAATTTTTTTTTTGCAGTTTTACTCGTAAATTGATAGTTTGAAAGATTTTTTTCGATGGCTTAGAAAACTACAAAGAGCGAGTTTGAGGACGAGTCATTGACTCGAGTGGATGCGTTGAGTGAAGAGTGGACTTTCAAGGATCAGATGTTTCAGAAAGAGTTAACCGAGATTCGCACCAAACGACAATTTGAAATCAGTGAAATCGAGAGTCGGTTGCCTGAACAGCACGATGCGAAGTTGCAGTCCGTTTTTCATGATTTACGAGAACAGTACGAGGGGAAAATTGCTAGCTACAGGCAGGAGATTGATGTGCTTAATAATAAGATTAAGAATGATCAAGAACATCCTGTCCTTATAATGGAACATGTGAAGAAGCTTTGTAAAATATTATTCGATGATTTGAAGAATGCACTTGACGATGGCGATGCATGGCGTGCTATCCACATAACGCCATCTGAGGATGCCGAAACTAGTACCAGCACACGGTTAAGTTCAACTCAGCGACCTGCCACACCAGTACGTTTAGGAGCCAAACGTAAGCGCACTTCACTCGAAGAAAGGCAAGAAGGTCAAGAACATATTTTGTCGAGCAATTCTTGTATACAATATGTATGCAATGGCTTTCTCGAAAACGGCCATAACGATTTCGATGAAAATCACGGACTGGGGGGGTTTTGGGTCTACATCGAACTGACAGGGTCTCATCTTTAGGAAAATTCATTTTCTCGAGAAAAAGCGACTTGAATTCGCGTTTTACATTAACAAAACGCCACCACACGGAATAATTTCGAAGTTCATTTGGAAAGTATTTTGCTTTGTTATCATTGGTTTACACAATGAATTTGTTTACATAAACGTATTTAAAACGTATGGTTTGCAGCGCCACCAACGGTAATGTAAAACGCGAATAGCGGATAAACCACGATTTAGTAGGCCGCGATTTAGTAGGCCGTTACTTTTCGCGGCCTACTAAGGAAGCGAACGAATAATCGTGCAACCGCGAACTTTCCCGAAGCAAATTATTAATTTTATCGTTTATTAGCGGCATTAACTTATCAAATTAATAATACAAATCTAGCTTTTATTTTAATCCTGATATAATTTTTGATTTTTAATCACTCAGACGTACTTTTAAAATTTACCTCTAGAAAATTTGATACCGGGTAACAAAGGGGGCAATCTCCCCCCCCCCCCCGGGAACACTTTTTGGGATCCCTTAAACTGCATTATATTGCGATCAAATTTTACTTTTTGACGTAAATACGGCAATATGTTCAAAAC
This sequence comes from Rhagonycha lutea, assembly GCA_958510855.1. Lineage (NCBI taxonomy): Eukaryota > Metazoa > Arthropoda > Insecta > Coleoptera > Cantharidae > Rhagonycha > Rhagonycha lutea. Next base: position 3,960,346 of record OY294042.1, read on the forward strand.
AACTTTGTAACAAAAAGACGTCCATGTAACATTTCCAACTCAAAATAATTACCCATGTCCCATGTAACAAAAATATTGGCTCTATATTGGTGCAATACTGAAAATCAAAATTGCGTCAATATCCTTGGTTGGTACAACAAATTTTAGAATTTATAATAATCATTTTTATACTTTTTATCATTTAATTTGAGCTTTAATGACAAATTTAATGACACCTGAAGAAAAAGAAGAAGGAATGAATTTACAAAAATTTGTTAGTCTTTATATAAAAATAATAGGAGAACCTACGTCTTTCTCTTGTAAACAAAAATAAGAATAGTTACGATCGGAGATCGGTCACCCAGGTACTATTATGTAATGCTAGCAATTATTTAAAGTTTTGTAACGTCCTGGAAATAAATGACATAAAACAAAAAAGGCACTAAAAAAGTTATTTTAGGTTGGTATTTTATAGTTTCGAAATCCACTAATATCTTCTAAATAATACAGGGTGATCGAGAGCACCCGTATCAGCAATTTTTTTCAAAAACGGCTAGTCGTAGAGAGTTGGCTTAAAAAAATTTATGATAAAAGCCAAGGACCTACAGCTTAACGTGGAATCCTAAACTGGAGCAACTGTGGGAATCGATTCAAATATTAAATTGGTTTACGTTACTTAAATATTTGTAGAATGTCTTTTTATGATAGCAATTTGCTTATAATTAAAATTATTAAGCTTTGTCATTCGTGGATTTGGTAAACATGGATTCTTAGTTGTTGTGACGTGTTCTGCATATGGTATGCCTGATTTATTGGATTGCAATGATTAGTAAGTGTCACATAAGCTGAAATGCAATACATAATCAAGCTTAACCAGGTAACGGTTTTATGCCAATCAACATAGAAGGTATTACGATGTTCATAGATAATTGGTATACACAGATTATAATTAATATTATCGAGAAATACATAGCTGGAGAAACGAATTTCTAAACCTAATTATTGGGATTAAGAGCAGTCCACTGCTCAATTTTGCAAATTATCGAGAGGCTATATTCTCAAAAATTATTTTTACTTATGGATGTGTTTGCGTAGACAATGAAACAAATGTACTTGTTTTTTTTGGGGGAGGGGAGCAAAAATTGAATTTATATGACGTTTTAAGACATTTTAAAGTCAAGTAATCAGAGACTTTTGCAATTTTTTAGCTGCTAATAGCATATTAAAAATTAATGCACATTTCTTTTGTTTCATTACCTTAGTTCACACGTAGATACCACATCTTTTAAATGAACGATAAAAGGTTGTATAATGGAAAAGGAAAATTTGGATTAAATTTAGAGAAGAAGATTATTTTATGTGAGGGCTGTGGAATAAAACTTGTAAAGCAACCACGACGTTGCAATAATATTTTTAATGATGTTTTTATAATTTTTAATTTAAATGCAACAAAATGATAATAAATCAGGAAAAATAAAACTATTGAAGCATCTGACCAGTAATTAATTTAAAACGTATTAGTCACTAATCATTGTCAAAATATACCAATAATGGAAACTAACAGCGTCGCAGTGCAAATTCCTGTTAACAAATGTAATTTTAGTGAAATATCCTAATGGTTCAAACAGATTTGTCCATGTGACAGTTCGCCGCTAATACAGACGGACTTAACGACAAGCAAAGCTTGATGTATTGGAGTACATTTGAAAACAAATTGACCAGTGTCTGCATATTCATGTGTTGCAGTAAACGGACGCAGATGATTATGCTATATCGTAATAATTTATTATGGTGAGCATCGGCTATCAATTTTGTTAACATCCCCAACTTAATTATTTAAACGTAAATCTTATCAATTTTCGCCACTCCACTCCTTCATTACAAATTTGTCATTAATAGCAACTTATTGTTTTTGGAAATGGATCTGTTGGAGAATTACACAATATTAATTAAAAAGTAATTTTGTTTTAATTAAAAAGGAAACCGAGTTGAAATATTGAAGTCCAATATTTTTGAATTTTTAAACGAGTCGTTCGTTAAACTCATTGTCTATTTGAATTTCCTCGGTCAGTAGGGATTGTATGTAGTCAACACAGTTTTAATTGCAAGCCATTGCATTCTCTATTCGATGTGGGGGATTATGAAGTAGCCCTATTCTTGCAATTAACGAGCAAGTGGTAAAGGTAGTTAGATTTTCCGATTAGATGCAGCTGTCAAACGTCTCTGTAATTGAACCGTATCATAACTACCTCAAAATCCATAATACGAGATAACAGCCAAGTAGTGCTAGTGGCCAGTTATCACCGGATAACGACTATTTTCACCACTTCTATCAGTTTAACTTGATTGTGACTTTTAATCTGATTGGGATAATTTGCGTTAAGATTTTGCTCGAATGACGTCCAAACGCTCCATTTCTACAATCAAATTTCTTTATCCTTTAATACTGGACCCGGATAATTAAAACTATTATTCAGAATCCTAATATTCATAGCAGTGGTCGCTAAACCATAAAATACTCGAAAGCTCCGCTAACTAGCCACTGTCCGCTACCCGCATTGTTAAAGGATCATTTAACCCTTTGACGGTTAAAACGCTGATTTATGTCTGCAATTTCACATTTTTCGTCGAGATATTTAAATAAAGACGCTTCGTTAACATACGACAGACGGAAATGATGAAAATGTGCTTCCAGTTCCGGAATCGAGGATATCATTGGTTTGCCGCTCGTCCCCGAAAATTAACCGGATTCGCTATATCACAAGCTTCGTGCATTTACCTCTCGTTAATAGTTTTTTAGTGAATTATACAATAAATTGGATATTCGATATCATCCTGTAATTATATTACGAAGCTCATCTTCCCCATGATCATCACTTCAATGAACAAGATAATCAATAAGTTCAAACGAGGTTTAAATTCCAGTTTTAAAATTATAAACAGAAAAATGAATTATAAAACAGGCTTCTTAATAGTCGATAATTGCGTTCTCTGCGTTAAGATTTTCTTTGAAAAGTTAATGTAACCAAGCTTTTAGTCTTAACAATAAGATATCTCTCTTGGCTATTGTCTTAAATGCTACATTATGAAAATATAAATATTAAGTAGACCTTTATGATTGGAGCGGGGTACCGGAACCGATAACAATTAAGAAGGGTTTTGAGCTTGGGGCACCGCATGAAGGATTAAGTTAGCTTTGTCATCAAGGTAATGGAAGGGACGCATCTTGAGCGATTGTCTCATTAATGTATTCTCAAATCAAAGATGGAATAACTAATGTATGCGATTGTGAGTCCTTGAAGACAAAGTTGCCAAGGGCTTTCAATGCACGATGTCTTTATCAAATTAGTCTGTTTTGTTTTAGGTACACGTGGCAACGACTCACACATAGTCGGCTCAACAAACAAATGCCTTTTCTTAACTGTTGTGTGCTATTACCACTTTCAGCTTCATTTAAGCAATTAATTAGACAAGATGCGCTTGAATTGCTAAGGGCGACTCTGTGCAAATGACGGCTCTTGACGAACTCTTAGTTGACTTAGAAGAGCTTCGGGGTGCATTAGACCGAAATGCTACACTTGTCCTATATAACCAGCCATCATCTACCGCTTGGCTCGAAACAAAACATAAATCCACACTTGTGTTGACACTTCCGTATCTTGTAAATCAAAATAAGTCCCCTTCGGATACGCGATACACTTCTACTAGACAAACTCATTCTGCACCGATTCACATCCTGCTACAAAACTTTACCTAACTTTTTCGTCCTTTTACCCCATTCTCTTTACAAACTTTCTTAAACCTTTTTGTTTCGTATAAACAAAATGTAAAACATTGCAGTTTTCCAATGCGAGTTTGAATACCAAATTCAAATAAAATCAATTTTTCAACTTAAAAAGTTTTTGAATATAAATGCAGAAGATTCAAAAAACATAAACTCATTAATATGATTTTTTTTTTAATTTTCACAGACTTAATAACTTTTTAATATTATTCAATTCTGGCTGTTGATGACGTAGTCCTATAATCTCTATGCAGGATAAGCATGGCCCAACATTTGAACGTGGAATCAGAACCACGACATAAATAAGTTTAGGTTCGTATGGGATTGGAATCCTGGACCCCTTGATTAAAAATATACCACTCCACAAAACTATCTATACAATTATTATTCATATTTATTGTAATATTAAAGATTGTTTAAATTCCATATTTCTAACCTCACAATCTTACGAGTTATGATAAGTCCTTAACTGAATTTTTCCAAATTTACATATATTTTATCATAATAATCTAGAGTAGCGTGGTGTAAGTAGTGCAATTTGATAGTAAACATATATCATAATTTTTTAGACACACTAAAAATGTAATAGACACTTTTAGCACTAAAAATATATAATTGGCACAGATGTAAATATACTGAAAGTATATTATTCACGATCGATTTCGTTAACACAGTAACATCATCAGGTGATTAATAATAACAACCTGATGTTTAATCACCTGATGATGTTACTGTGTTAACGAAATCGATCGTGAATAATATACTTTCAGTATATTTACATCTGACAAGGAGAAGGCGCGATATTCGGGAAACAGATTTTTTTAATATTAATCGTACTTAAACATCAGTACCCCGACTTTATTTTGTGAAAGTAGTAAATAGCAAAATTCAGCCATTGTCGAAAAAAGAATGTGTCAAGTTCAGTATATTACAAGCATATTACAAGATAATAAGTGCTACTTATATATCTTGCAAAATAACAAAATATGCAATAACCGAGTTGGCCGAGGTGTTAGGAACAGAGGATTGATAACAACGAAGCGACCAGAGCAGGTTCAAATCCCTTATTAGCTATTTTTTGCAAGTTCTTTTTTTTTAATTTTTAAAATTTTTTTTAGTACATACTACACTACATTCAAAAATAAAATACACGTTATTAATTTTTTTTCTATTTTATGCTGCAAAACTTTTTTAATATGCTAATTTCAAACATACTTCGTTCATATTCATAAAAATCTCTCTATCGCATAGTAAAATATATCTAAAATTAATTATGTGTATTTTATCTTTGTATGTAGTGTAGTATGTATCAAAACAAAGAAAAAAAAATTAAAACCAAAAGAAAAAAAAATTGGTTCTGTCGGGATTCGATCGACCTTTTACTTAAAGGCTTTTTTCTCGAAAATGGCTGAATTTTGCGATTTACTACTTTCACAAAATAAAGTCGGGGTACTGATGTTTAAGTACGATTAATATAAAAAAAATCTGTTTCCCGAATATCGCGCCTTCCCCTTGTGAGTTGGGGTGCAAAGTTAACTCGCCTCCACGTGGTGCACCCTGGGTAACGCTAAAGAGTTAACAAATACGGCGGGCAGACTATTCCCATCTTTATCCTTTATCCATTATATCGAAAGAAAGAAAGAAGGTGAATACCTGAGATGAATTCCGACTGCAATCCCAACCGGAACGGCTCTTCTCAGAGCTATCGGACTAGACAAATTGGACCTATGGTCCGAATTTATCAGTTAAACATAGAGAGTATTAGCAGGTCCAAGTCAGAATACCTGGGCAAACTGCTAACCGACAATAATATTGACGTCGTGGTTCTGCAGGAAACACACACTGTGGATGAGGAGCGGTTCCGACTTAGAGGTACCATTCCAGGATACACGGCACTCGGAGCAACCTACCATCATGCATATGGAACCGCCACATACATAAAGGACAATATTGAGAATGCCCACCGGATATCAACCAGCACTGCAGATGACATCTACACCGTCACCATTAGAATTGAATCACTTACTATAACTAATGTGTATAAACCGCCCGGAACGAGATGGCCTGTGGCAACACTCCCGGTCTATGATCATCCTGCTGTTTATGTGGGTGACTTCAACAGCCACAGTACTGAATGGGGCTACGGCAACGATGACGAGGCGGGTATTAAGCTAACATCATGGGCTGAAAACAGTAATACACAGCTGGTTTACGACGCGAAACAACCAGGCACATTTAGATCCGCTGCCTGGGGTAGAGACTACAATCCCGATCTCTGCTATGTCTCCAATAATGAAAGAGGACAACCCCTACCAACCAGCAGAAAAGTAATGCCTGCCTTCCCACGCAGCCAATATAAACCTGTCCTAATCACTGTCGGAATCCAAGTACCAATAATTAGCTCTATACCACGGCCCAGATGGAACTTTGTCAAAGCCGACTGGGGCAGGTTCCAAACAATCCTGGATGGCACCGCCCACTGGATCCCTCCAAAACCTCAAAACTATAGAAGATTTTGCGGCGCAATCATCACTGCTGCAAAACAAAGCGTCCCAAGAGGATACCGAAAAGAATATGTTCCGGGCTGGAGTAGAGCGAGCGAAGCGAAGTACCGGGAATACTTGAACAGCGGGGATCCAGAACTTGCAGATGATATACTGCACAGTTTGGACACCACCCGCCGCCAAAAATGGAACCAGACGGTAACCAGCATAGACTTCAAGCATTCCAGCAGAAAAGCCTGGAGCCTCTTACGAAAACTGGGGTCGAGCACACCACCTGTCCGATTGGATCCGGCTGTAACCCCCGACCAAGTCGCAAACCATATCGTTGTGACATCCAGATCAACTAAAAACAAGAAACACACAATGCTGATTAGAAAAGAGCTAAGATAACTTAAAAGAGAAACTACTGATGAGCCAGACCCCACGAATCCTTTTTCAATAAAGGAGCTGTCTAGCGCTATAAAAGAAATGAAGACTGGAAAAGCTCCCGGCAATGATGGAATTCATTCGGAATTCCTGCATAATTGCGGCCCTGTGGCTAGAAATTGGCTAACCAGATTCTACTCTCAAATTCTCCTCACTGGCAACCTGCCGCCAAAACTAAAAGAAACAAAAATAATATCAATACTTAAACCAGGTAAGGATAAGGACAAGCCGGAGAGCTATAGACCAATTGCCCTCCTCAGTCCGTGCTACAAACTACTGGAAAGACTACTCTACAACCGCATCGCCGATAAAGTAATGGAGCACGTCCCGGTAGAACAGGCGGGGACCCGAAGAAACCGAAGCTGCTGTGATCAAGTTCTTTCATTAACAACATTCATAGAAGCCGGCTTCCAAAAACAGCATAAAACATCAGTAGTCCTTATAGACCTCACAGCGGCATACGATACGGTCTGGCGACAAGGCCTCATATACAAACTATTAAAGGCCACCAAATGTAAAATAATAAGCAGGCTAATTGAAAACATGCTGACAAATCGCACCTTTCAAGTACGCATGAACGACCGAATAAGTAGGAAACGTACCCTGAACAATGGGCTCCCACAGGGGTCCGTGCTTGCCCCGCTTCTCTTCAACCTGTATGTAGCTGACCTCCTTGGAACAAGAGCAAAAAAGTTCTGCTATGCCGACGACATGGCCCTGGTATTTGGCCACAGAGACCTCTCAGTAACGGAAGACGTACTGAGCGAGGACTTAACAACCATGAACGCCTACTTCGCTAATTGGGGACTTAAACCGAATGTATCAAAAACTGAAGCAACATGTTTCCATTTAAACAACAAAATGGCTAACGTTGAACTGAACGTCCAGTTTAATGCCACCCGCCTGAAGCACAACAATTTCCCTAAATATCTCGGCGTTACATTAGACAGAACACTATCGTTTAAGAAACATCTTACCAACGTAGCCGCAAAACTCAAGACCAGAAATAATATCATCTCTAAACTTAGCGGTACTTCCTGGGGAGCTGCAGCCGATACACTGAGGTGCTCCGTCATGGGCCTGGTCTACTCGACGGCAGAATACTGCTCACCAGTATGGCTGAACAGCCCACACACAAAACTAGTGGATGTTCAATTAAATAACTCGATGCGAATCATCAGTGGAACCATTAGGCCCACTCCTATTCACTGGCTGCCCACACTGAGTAACATCTCCCCTCCTTATCTCCGCCGTTCAAGCGCTCTAGTCAGAGAGTACGAAAAAATTCAAAGAAATCCGTCCCTAAAAATCCATGAAGACATCGCACAACTGGGCCACAGACTGCGCTCCAGAAAGCCGCCCATTCAGACCGCTGAACGATTGCTCGCTAACAACTTCAGCCTGAACCAGGAGTGGGAACGAGAATGGCAAGCTGAAGCGCCTCCTGAGATCCGCGACATTCTCCACACCGGGCAGACGCCACCTGGTTTCGCCCTGCCACGGAATACATGGTGCAGACTGAACAGAGTCCGCACGGGCTGTGGCGTGTGTGCTGCTTCCCTGTTTAAATGGGGTAAATCCATATCTGCCTCATGCGACTGCGGCGAAGAAAGGCAAACAATGCACCATCTCACCTATAACTGCGAAAGCAGGCCGAGTCACTGTACAGCTGAAGACTTTCTGAGAGCCACATCAACAGCAGTCACTTGGATCGAAGGTCTAGATATTAATATATGATTATGCTTTGACATGTAGTTGCTTCTGTTTTCTTTTTTTGTATTATGCCATACGATAAATAAATAAATAAATACATCTGTGCCAATTTTATATTTTTAGTGCTAAAAGTGTCTATTACATTTTTAGTATCTCTAAAAGGGATGACGTTGAGGTTTGGAACACCCTGTATACTTTATTATAAAGTATGGTTGGCAACCCTACATGCGCTATAAATTAATTGAAATTAACCATATTTTGTTTGTATCGTAAGTTCGTAAGGTGTAGTATTGTGAGAATATTTGTGAGTTAAACTTTAGATAACAATGAGTGGTGATAACAAGCAAGCCGAACAGTTTGATTCATTATTTTTGTCAATAGCTCACCATCATACGCAAACTTTGCAATTGCTGGATACTTTCGTTGGTTTCCTATCACGCAAAACCGATTTCTTTGTTGGGGGCGAAGAAGGTGCATGGGAAAAGTTGGTTATGTCCACCTGTAAGAAATATGAGAAAATTAGTTTGGAATCGAAAAAGGCCGAGTTGAAAAAGCGAGAACAAGAAGCTGCTCGTAAAGCAGCTGCTGCCGCTAAGAAAGCCCAATTGAATTCTGTCGCTGCTAGTGAAAGTGCTAAAATAACTGAATTTACAGATGCCGAAGCCGAAAAATTACAACAAGAAATCAATGACAAGAAACTTAAGTCCAGCGACGCACCTCCTGTTAAAAAAAGCAATGATGAATTATCAAAAGTGATTAAAGACGATGAGAAGGACGAATCAGAGAAAGGAAAACTTGCTCCTAATCGGGGAAACGGCAGAAATTTGGATAAGTACACTTGGACTCAAACATTACAAGATATAGATATTCGTGTGCCGTTAAATATAAATTTCAAAGCTCGTCAAAAGGACGTTGTTGTTAAATTTACCAAAAAGCATTTAACGATTGGTATGAAGAATCAGCCACCAATTGTTGATGATGATTTTCTACACGAAATAAAAGTTGATGAATCAACTTGGTTTATCGAAGATGGACTTAGCATTTTAATGTATTTGGAAAAAGTAAACAAAAGTAATTGGTGGTCTAAACTTGTGGTTCCCGATCCTGAAATTTCTACAAAGAAAATTAATCCTGCACCATCAAAACTTAGTGACCTGGAAGAAGAAACACGTGGGTTAGTGGATAAATTTATGTATGATGAACGTGAAAAGGATTTGGGACGACCACCCAGTGACGAAAAGAAGAAACAAGATGTCATCCATAAGCTTATGCAACAGCATCCTGAAATGGATTTTTCTAAATGTAAATTTAATTAGCGACAATTAAGTCGTTTACACTTTTCTTTTTAAATAAAATCTTTATTTTATGAAAATATTTATTCTGTTGTAATAAACAAAGGAAAATAACGAAAAAAATTCAGCCCTATCAGTGCAGTTTTTGCTTTAAATTTTTTGATAAAAATTAAATTTTGTTCAAATACTAATCTGAAATTTTATAAAAATCTTAATTATGTTGTGATGAACACAGGAAAAATAACGGAAAAATTCTAAGCCCTAAGATGTCTTAGATTTACAGTTATTATCATTTCAGTGCAATTTTTGATTTAAACATTTTGATAAAAATTTTATTTTGGTCAAATATTCTGAAATTTTATAAAAATATTAATTATGTTGTAGTAAATACAGGAAAAATAACGAATAAATTATAAGCCTTAAGATGTCTTAGATTTGCAGGTATTTTGATTTCAGTGCAATTTTCGATTTAAATTTTTTGATAAAAATTAAATTTTGTTCAAATATTCTGAAATGTTATGAAAATAGTAATTCTGGTGTAATAAACACAGGAAAAATAACGAAAAAATTCTAAGCCCTAGATGCATTAGATTTGCAGTTATTTTGATTTCAGCGCAATTTTTTATTTAAATTTTTTGATAAAAATTAAATTGTGTTCAAATATTCTAATATTTTATGAAAATATTAATTCTGTTGTAGTAAACACAGGAAAAATAACGAAACAATTCTAAGCCCTAAGATGCCTTAGATTTGCAGTTACTTTGATTTCAGTGCAATTTTTGATTTAAAGGGTATAGCGGAGTAAGCATGCAAAAAATGCCCCCAGCGATTTTTAAAAATCTAAATAGGCGATCGATTCGTAATCAGAAAAAAACATTTTCCTGAAAATTTCAGCTTTCCAACCCGAAGATTTTCGCAATAATAAGCAAAAATGTGATTTTTGGTTTTTATTTTTTTGTGGCTATTCTGCTGAGTATTTTTTAATGAAATTTTTTTTGGTAAGAATTACTGAAATTTTCAGGAAAATGTTTTTTTCTGATTACGAATCGATCGCCTATTTAGATTTTTAAAAATCGCTGGGGGCATTTTTTGCATGCTTACTCCGCTATACCCTTTTTTGATAAAAATTAAATTTTGTTCAAATATTCTGATATTTTATGAAAATATTAATCCTGTTGTAATAAACACAGGAAAAATAACTAAAAAATTCTAAGCCCTAAGATGCCTTAGATTTTCAGTTACTTTGATTTCAGCGCAATTTTTGATTTAAATTTTTTGATAAAAATTAAATTTTGTTCAAATATTCTAATATTTTATGAAAATATTAATGCTGTTGTAGTAAACACAGGAAAAATAACGAAAAAATTCTAAGCCCTAAGATGCCTTAAATTTTCAGTTACTTTAATTTCAGTGCAATTTTTGATTAAATTTTTTGATAAAAATTTAATTTTGTTCAAATATTCTGAAATTTTATGAAAATAGTAATTCTAGTGTAATAAACACAGGAAAAATAACGAAAAAATTCTAAGCCCTAAGATGCCTTAGATATGCAGTTATTTTGATTTCAGTGCAATTTTTGATTTAAATTTTTTGAGAAAAATTAAATATTGTTCAAATATTCTGAAATTTTATCAAATTTCTCAACTTTTAACGTTTAGGATTTATGTGATTGATAGCTCGTTTGCATTGTACCGCAAAACCAGAGTGCATCTGATGAAACTATGCCGTTTGGCTAAAGTCGAAATCAGCTGATAATGCAATGAGGTCTTTGCTGGTCGGTGTTTTCGACTTCCTTCGCATTTCATGCGTTTTTTGTTGGTGAGGTCTGGTCTATCTTGACTTACACTTGGTCTTACGTGTGTGTAGGTCCATTGTGGTGATGGATTTGCGTCTCGAAGAGAACCTTTTCCTAAAATTTAATTATGTTCAAATATTCAGAAATTTTATGAAAATAGTAATTCTGGTGTAATAAATACAGGAAAAATAACGAAAAAATTCTAAGCCCTAAGATGCCTTAGTTTTGCAGTTATTTTGATTTCAGTGAAATTTTTGATTTACATTTTTTTATTAAAATTTAATTTTGTTCAAATATTCTGAAAGGTTATGTAGATATTATTTCCGATATAATAAACTCAGGAAAAATAACGAAAAAATTCTAAGCTTTAAGATGCCTTAGATTTACAGTTATTTTGATTTCAGCGAAATTTTTGATTTAAATTTTTTGATAACAATTAAATTTTGTTCAAATATTCTAATATTTTATGAAAATATTAATTCTGTTGTAGTAAACACAGGAAAAATAACGAAAAAATTCTAAGCCCTAAGATGCCCTTGATATGCAGTTATTTTGATTTCAGTGCAATTTTCGATTTAAAGTTTTTGATAAAAATTTAATTTTGTTCAAATATTCTGAAGCTTTATGAAAATATTAATTCCGTTGAAGTAAACACAGGAAAAATTACAACAAAATTCTAAGCCTTAAAATGCCTTAGATTTGCAGTTACTTTGATTTCAGTGCAATTTTTGATTCAATTTTTTGATAAAAATTTAATTATGTTCAAATATTCTGAAATTTTATGAAAATAGTAATTCTGGTGTAATAAATACAGGAAAAATAACGAAAAAATTCTAAGCCCTAAGATGCCTTAGATTTGCAGTAATTTTGATTTTAGGGCAAGTTTTGATTTATGAGCCCTCCGTACACCAGAGGTTCAAATCAATTGCTTTAGGGAGTGTAGGTTTAGTGAAAATACTTAGAAGGGGGCCTCAAAATTGAATTGCGCATGGGGCCTTATAAATTCTTAAACCGCCTGTGTTTGTAGGTACCTACCTATAACTTGACAGCTTATTGTAAATATCCTTACTTATCAATGAGTTTGGCTTAACTACAAAGGTCAAAAGTTAAGCTGTACCACAAAAATAGAACCTCCTGAAGAAGAAAGCAAATTCGTATCATGAAAGATTCCTTCCGATTCAAGAGGTCCCATAATGAATTCAAATGCAAATTTTGGAGTTCTAAACCAATTTGGTATTTCCAAGCTCGAACAAGTTATAATCAAGACTTCAGGACAGTTACCTCTAACATTCTGGTTCAACTGACTGTGAACCAAATTAATACATTCAAATATCATTTCCGACATAGTCGATAATCTGGAATCTCAGGTAGGTACTTACCTAAACAGCATCTCATCTTTTATTGCTTATTCTTCTCTTCAGAAAATTCAAAATAGGCTATATATTTTTATTTTGATATTGATTATGATTAGATAACTAATAAAAAAAATCAAAATTGAAAAACTATTTTTAATAAGAAAATTACAAAGTAAACAAAGCACATACGTAATACAAAAAACAAAGAAAGCTGTAGATTTAACTCATTAACTTTCTTATCTCTAATTTCAAAAACCAAAATAACTAAAATTTAATTATAAAAAAACTAAAAAAATGTTGAACGAAAACTTAGAAATAAAATGCTAATTATTACCCCCTTTTAAAATAAAGAAGCCAAATATAATGATTCAAAAAAAAGCCATAATTACTTACTTCAAAAACTTAAAAATAACTAAAATGCAACTACAAAAACCTTAAGAGTTTTTGAAAACTAATTGCAATCAAAATTAACATAACAACCTGAAAAGCATATTATGCAAGGTCAGTCAATCAATTGATCAATTGATAATATAAGTGTAACTACATAAACCTTAGACAAAAAACATAAGCATAATCATATACCTACTTATTACATTCAAAAACAAGTAAATGCCCTAAAAGCATCTGCGTAGTCAGTCAACCAATCAAATCGTTTCTTATCGCTTACTTCAAAATCTTAAATAACTAAAATTTAACTACATAAACTTGAAGATGTTTTAAAGAAAGTCGAGTAATTAAATACTTATTAGATTTCAAACAAAGGAAATCCAAAAATCCAAAAAAAAACCTTTGCAAAGTCATTCAATCAATGAAATTGTTAGGTACTTATCGCCTACTTCAAAAACTTAAATAACTAACTTTAACTACATAAACCTTAAAATTTGTGAAGGAATCTCGAATAATGAAAAACATAAGTAATTCAAGTAAATAAAATAACCCCAAAAGCATATTTGAAGTTAGTCAATCCATCAATCAAAACCTTAATAACTAAAATATAAGAACCTAAATTTTTTTGTTAAAAAAAAAAGTTAAGTAATAAAAATTAAAAAAAAAATATAAGCCAAGCTAATCCATCAATCAAATCATATTAATAACTAATGTTTAACTAAAAAATCATAAATGAATTTTAAAAGAAAGAAAATAGGGCAAACTTATCTTATTTTGCAGCATTTTGTTTTTAAAATTTTTCATTATTTACAAAATTTATATATTTTTTAAAATTTTGATTACTAAAAATCAGTGTTGCAAGTCACATGCAAAAATGTTGCAAAATTAAGATTACTGCAAAATAATAAAAGCCTCTCCTGATTATAAAATTCATAATACTAATAGAAAAACTAATCAAAATATTTATAAATGACTTCTCTATTTCTCAGTATTTTTAAAAACCCTACAATCCCTTTTTACCTTTTGCCAGATCCACCCAAGTCCTCTGAATCAGTTCCACTTAAGATTCGATGAAACTTCATTTTAATGGACCGCTTTGCCTTGAAATTGTTGGAAATTTTCTGGGCTGTTAACTTTTTTTCAGCATGTGCTTTACTTCTAAAATCTTGCATAACTTGTCGTCTGAAAACAAAATAATCTCGCTTTACAGGCTTGAGAACGGATAACATATTAGGTTTGAGATTGTTAGCAATGCTGGACCCGCTTCTATTGCCTGATGTTACTCGACTACTTGAAGATTTTCCTAGGGAACGTTGATCATTATCATCATCAGAAATCCAAATTGCTGTCTCTTCTTTATGGGTTTTTGGGGGGCTAGGTAGAACGAAATTTGTTTCCAATCTATCATTGCTTCCTATGAAATCCAATTTCTTTTCGTTAACTTGGGTTGATTTTTCATTTTCATCCTCAGTATCTATTTCATAATCTTCTTTATAAGAAAAAACATTTCGTGGTCTAAGTATCATTCTTGATTCACTTGAAGAAAGTTGTTCATCCTCACCAGCAATTTTAGATCTTTTCATATTCTTTCTGCATCCGTCGAATTTAAGTGTTATTGAGCACATATTATCATTATTCAAATAGCGCTTAATTAATATGTTTTTCCATGCTTCTTTTTTTTCATTACTCATTATCTTCGCAGTCGTCTTTTCTTTTGCTTTTTTGGGGTACGTTTGCTTTTTACCTTTATTACCTTCTGCTTTGTTTATTTTTTTACTGCAAGTAGTTTTGACATTTTCGGGTGAGAGAGGAATCATTGTTTTTAACAAATAACTATAAAAATCTCTTAGTAATTCAGGTTCTTCAATATGTGCACATGACATTCTTGCAGATTCAAATACATGACTTAGAGAAGATGATGCAAGTGGTTCCACGATATCGGTAATTAGGTCTCGCATAAGTGCGGTGTAAGTTGCTTTTTCTTTAGTACGCGAATCAATTTGAGGTGCATTTTCGGGTAAATGAACAGATGTCGAACTATTTGGTAGAGGTTCAATCGGCATTTCTAGCAATGCTCTCAATTGTGAATAAGTTTCTTCAGTACTTGACTCACAAGAGTTCGAAGGATTTGATGGAATGGTCTCATCAGAGGACTTTGGTTTATTGAAACGATGTTTGTTATCCAACGATGATTCCTTATTTAACGAAGTATTTGAGTTCATGACCTGGATGAGATTATTATATGTCTTGGAATATCCCTGAAGTGCTCTATCAATGAAATTTGTTAATAAATCCGAAATTGAAAGATATGAAACATTCATGTCGTCAAAAATATTATTTTCAAATGGAACATTCGGAAAAATGTTCCGTAAGTTAGAAAATGCCAGAGCTAACAAATGGTCACAGTAAATGTTGAATGCAGCCAAATCAAATGGCAGAACAGGTTCTGGCTGCTGATCAATTTGTACTTGATCTGGCGATCTAACATCTGACTCTTCTCTAGTACTCAAATTCATAACTTCTTCACTTGGATTATCAAATTTAAAAGACAAATCAAGAGGTGATTCTTGCTCCCAAAATTCAGCAAGATTTTCTTCAGACAAAATTACACGCCCAGGCGAAACAGCTATTGGTTGTGAGATACTGTTGCCATTAGACAATCTAAACGATAAATCAACAGCCGAATCTATGGGTAAAGTTGTAGACTCAGGTGAAATAGCTATTGAATCGTTCATATAAATATTGACGTCATTTTGTTCAAGAGAAAATATACTCCCAAGATTGCGATGGCATTCTGCTATTAAGCCATCAGAATAATTTTTGGATGCAGCTAAATCAAAAGATGTAGAAGTCCCTGGTTCTGTATGCTGATTATATTCTTGTTGCCTTGCTGTGTTATTTAATTTATCACCATTAATTAATTTTGAATTATCTTTATTATTCGCATAATATGTGTTAAGTAATTCGGTGCTTTTAGTAACAATTTCTTCCAAAACTTGAAGAAGTTGATTTCTCTGCCATACTTTAATATTCATAGTAATAGGAAATAATGGCATTAAATTTAAACTAACATCTTCATGTAGCGTTTCCAAAAAGTTTTTTTCACTGCAACGAGAATATACCGATGAAGTAGGATGTAATTGCATTGCTGGATGACGAGCTTGGTTTTCATTCTTCTTACGTGGTCGCCCCATAACTTTGCGTTCACTTAATTTTCTTTTTACCTGAAAAATCAAAACATGTAATTTTTGTAATATTTTCTAATTTTGATGTTATATTTTGAAATATTTTGTAATTCGAAATGGTTAAAAAAACCGTTTAAAAACTGTTTTATAACCAACCTTAGTGCTTCCATCAAGATTTGAACTTTATAGTAATTTATCACAGGAATTACCCTTGGATAATTTTCAATACATTTTCGATTTAGATCATAATTATGCCAAATGTCAACATTTTCCTACAGGTAGAGCAATTTAATAAAATTAACTAAATATTACAGTAAGGGACGTGCCCAAATGGGGGGGGGGGTAAAATATTTAACAAAATCTTTTTTCCTAAATTCAAACCCTCGAGAGTTTTTCCACCTTCAAATGACCATAGCACTGAAAATATTGATTTTTCACTAAAAATGGTCTAGTACTTTTTTAAAGAGCGTGAAATAATCTACAAATTAGATTTAATCCTTTTATTGTCTAAATTCGACAGCTTTCGAGTTATGAATTAAAGTAAGTTAAAAAATGTCGGAAATTCGAGCTTTTTTGGCTATCTTCAAAACCCTGTATCTTTTAAACTAAACATTTTACAAAAAATCTGACGTCCCATTTCGGATAGGAAATTTAACGGACTACAACTTTCGTCTAGTAAAAATTTTTGAGAAAGCAATCCATTTCACAGAAAATCAGCTAATATTAAACAAGGCAGCTACAAAATAAAAATTAAATTCACAAAATTTTTATTTTTATTGCAAAATTATTTTATTAATTAATTTTAAACTTAAAATTTGAAAGTAAATGTTCAAAATGACCACCCTCATTTTTAATACACAGTCGTGATCATTTTAAAAGATGTTAAGTTATGTAAAGTGTATCCTGACACAACTGTATAAACAGAAAAAATTTAAATGCTTTTATTTTTATATCACCTCCAAAATTTTAAAACAAAGGAATTCTTAATCAGTTTAATAAAAAATATATGCATTATACAGAAGGGAAAAATTGAAATGAAAGTAGATTTATTTTAAGGGATAAATCAAGCCTACAAATTTTTCGATTATTTTTGAAAAAAAGTTGCAGTAATTCCAATAATAAATCTAAAATTAAAGGCTTCTCTCCTCTACGTTTATTTTGCATTATAAATTTGTTTGAATTTTGAAGTTTTAAGGGATGATTTACCTTCCAAAAAGAACTTTACTAAATATGAAGTTGTTTCACCTTTTTAATAAATATTATTTTCAAAAGCATTCGAAGGTGTAAAGGATTTTTGTGGGTTTTTAAATTTTGGGGGTTGCTTTTACCCCCCTAATCCCCTCAAATGAAAACACTTAATTTAAGTTTTCTATAATATAAACGTATATATTTTTTGTAAACGTTTAATGGTGATAGGGATTTTATGTCAGTTTTTAAAATTTTTGGAGGTGGGCCCTCAAAAAAATACCTAATTTGAAACTTTATCTCCTCTAAAATTTATTTCTTTCGAAAACATTCGATGGCATTATGAATTTATTGTGAGTTTCAAATTTTTGGGGGTGGTTCCTCTCCAAAAATTGAAAGGCTTTAATTTAAGTGTTAACTGAATTTAAATTTTAGTTTTCTATCCTATTGAATACAAATTTTCGAAAACATTAAAGAAATAAATTTTCTCGTGAATAATATTATGGCGCCGCGCCATTCACACCCACATAAAATAGCTAATGTGATATCTCATTACATGAAACATGTTGTACTACATGCAAGTAACTAAGCTTTCGTAATCTAAGATTCAGGATTTGTTTCTTGACGATATCATTTATTTCTAATTAAATAAAATAAATAACAACATAACAAAAACTAAAAAATGTGAGCTTTTCCGTTTCTTATGAAAACTAAGAATTTGGTTTTCGTTATTTAAGGGTATATTTTGTATTTATTGTACGATCTTTGTACGTGCTTCCAGTTTCTGTGTCAGCAAATTTTAATGTCTCTCGTACTTTGGTGATTAATGAAAAAATAAATGATATTAGAGTTATTTGATCTCAACAATCTCAACATATTAAATAACAGGACATGCGGCGGAGGTATTCTGGCTACTTAATAAAATAAAAACAGCATTAATTATAAACAAAAGCAGCAAAATTTTCCATACCTAACTATGAAATGAAACATTTTCTTAATTTTACAAATTTTTGTAGTATTACCTATTGTTAATTATTATCCAAGGTTGATATCATCGATAAAAATTTTACGTAGCAAATTACTCAAACTACATTAGGTATTTTATTAGCAATTTGATTGCAAAGTTTCATTTAAATGATAAAAGTTCTTTTGGGTTTCAGTACACATTTTCGAAATTTTATAGTTTTAGGATATATATTTTTTTGTACAATCACCTCAACAAGTTAAAGGACCAAAATTACTGTAAATTAATTGTAAGACCTTACCATTGAAAATCAGGAATCGCTGTTCTTTTGGGGGATTGAAGTTCGAATTCTTAAAACACAAAACCAAATTGCTGGAAATCCAAATTATAGTAGATGGTAACCTTAAATTGTAAAAACAACAAAATATAAGTAACTTGTTAAGAATTCCACTCTCCAAAATCGTTAAATTTGGAATATTCGTTGATTAATAAATAAATATTAAGTGGGAAATTCCAACCTTTAAGAGGAATTTTCGGTAAACTACGAAAACATACTTACAAAGTTACCAGCACTTTTGGAAAATGTTTAAGAGGAAACTGGCCACAAAATACACAAATAATTGTATAATTGTCCTTGAGAACTTTCACTTAAAACACTTGTAAAATAATTTTCACGGTTTTCCGCGCGAAAACTACCATCTCGCAAACCTGAAAGCGCGAAGTACTGTATCCCACCCATAATTCATACCATAACCGTGCTTTCATAATCCCCCACCCATTTGATTCACCACTGATAAGAGCTCCACTCAAGGATATGGCTATTATTCGATTTAAATTTCTAAAGGAATAAATTTTAAAATATTATCCAGTTAACTTTAACATATTAAATTTGATCAAATTATTAAAACAACTTAAAAGCTAAAATTACATACTGATTCTTATTTTCAAAATTGTATGAAAAATAATTTGGGATTATTTGAAAATCGTTGAGCTTGATAGTTTTTCAGCTACGTATCGATATAATCACGTTGTATACCTATTCCTTGTAGTTTAATTTGAATTCCAAACCAGGAGCGCAACTATTCCCGTGGTTCGATTAAACTACAAAAAGCTCGCCTGCAAAATTATTAATTTTTAAGAAATTACAACAATTTTTTAAATAAAGTTTTGGGTACTCTCCTGCCGCATTATTGTTAAAGGTTGTCCCCAGGGCCGTCTCATCCAAGGGTGCAAGGTGTGCGTAGCACACGGGCGCAGAAACATTTGGGGCGCCGGCCAGATGTAGAAAGGCTCGACTCTGCGTAGCGCGACAGTTCAAGATGTAGCTAAAACAAGGCACAACATTTTTAAACTCTTCTAAACGTCAATGACCTTGAAAATTTGAAGTTACCGCCTGCGGCGCATGGGGGCGACAAATATAGGTTTGCACACAGGCGCCAAATACTCTTGAGACGGCCCTGGTTGTCCCCATTCTGAATGTGAAGAATCCCATTGTTAAATCTCGAACCAGGCACTTGTTTTATACAAGAAATAGAAATGAAGGACTGGGTATACCCAGGTTAAGAACAATCATCGTCATCGGTCTGAGGGCGCTGTCAAGTACCAAACAAGATGATTAGTCCAGTCATTATAGACTTTGACCCGTGAATAATTTCTTAGTGGTTTTTTTTTCGCAGCTGTCTCGGGGGGGTCACTGGGAGTGTAAATTGAAAATCTCGACCAAATTATGCTTTTGCGTATATTCGAAAAATGTTTTTTTTTCGTAAAAAACGGTTTTTCTTGAATAACTCGGCCATTTTTGATTTTACATAAACACCGTGGGGATAAAAATTGTAGGAAATTTGATTCTCTACAAGTTTGGTCCTCACAATTTTTCTTCTAGGATCGATATTTTTGGAATTGGACGCGAAACAAGCGACAAATTCAAAATAATATCATTATCTCTTTTATTTTCAACTTAAAGGCATAAATGAAGAGGAACAAACTTGTAGAGAATCAAATTTTGGACAAATTTGGTCTCCACCTATTTTTACAAAAATCGATATTTTCGGAATTTAACCTAAAAATATGTACAACTTTCGCCTTATTAATTTTGTACCTGTAAAATTGAAAATAAAGGGGATAATGGGAATATTTCTAAATGGGTATTTGCATATTTTTAGGTTAAATTCCGAAAATATCGATTTTTGTAAAAACAAGTGGAGACCAAATTTGTCCAAAATTTGATTCTCTACAAGTTTGCTCCTCTTCATTTATGCTGTTAAGTTGAAAATAAAAGAGATAATGATATTATTTTAAATTTGTCGCTTTTTTCGGGTCCAATTCCAAAAATATCGATCCTAGAAGAAAAATTGTGAGGACCAAACTTGTAGAGAATCAAATTTTCTACAATTTTTGTTCCCACGGTTTTTATGTAAAATCAAAAATTGCCGAGTTATTCAAGAAAAACCTTTTTTTACGAAAAAAAAAAACCATTTTTCGAATATACGCAAAAGCATAATTTGGTCGAGATTTTCAATTTACACTCCCAGTGACCCCCCCGAGACAGCTGCGAAAAAAAAAAACACTAATAAATTATTCACGGGTAGGGTCGGTATTTTGGATATAATGACTGGACTGGTTCATTCGAAAAATTGCAAAGGAGACCGGTTTCGGAAGAAACGTGATAAAAATACCAAAAAAAAGGGGAAGACAAACCACAACCTCATTAACATTTTCCTGGTACAGCCTTCTTGTCTAAGTCGGGGGGATCGTACATCCGAAATCGGATAGGCACCTAAAGAAGAAGAATCCAAAAAGAAGATCCAAATAAATTGAAAATATGTGAAAAACAATTAGACCACGAAAATGGGTCCAGCAAACGTCTCAAGGAAAAGGTGTCAAAACCTTTAAGAGCAGCCCCATAGCAAACCACTGGCTGCTGTTTCTCCGAACTCTACAAGCCATATATTCCCCAAATATATCAGCGCACCGAAGATGCAGACAAATACTTTTGGAGTACGAGAAGTAGCACTGATTCGAGCGGGAAACAGTCAGCTAGACATAAGCTGCAGAAAATACCACCCTAAACCAGAAACGTTGGGCCACAAAAGAGAACGAACTTACTTGCCAAGTCATGCCCCCTTTTTGTGGGTTTCCTTCGAGAATCCACAGGAACCCCAGGGCTGTACGGCAAGGTAAAGTGTAATCCTCCACACGGCGGCCATGGAAGGGTTATTTACGGGTTTTCTACCCCAAATTTCCACTAATTACACTAGCGAATGGTCATCAGGTAGGTAAGAGCAAGCAGCTGCCTGTGAGTGACCGATATGATAATTGAATAACAGTCAT
Source organism: Rhagonycha lutea (assembly GCA_958510855.1). Taxonomy (NCBI): domain Eukaryota; kingdom Metazoa; phylum Arthropoda; class Insecta; order Coleoptera; family Cantharidae; genus Rhagonycha; species Rhagonycha lutea. The sequence continues at coordinate 3,982,245 of OY294042.1, forward strand.
AGTGACATAAGATTGACTCAACTGTCATAAGTTGAACTATGAGGGAACTGAAGGGTAAAAACCTTAACCCACGAAACTGAGACCTCAAACCACCTTAGATTCGTGACATAGGCTAAGTTAAGAGTGGAACCTGGAAAACTCAGCTTTGAGGTGCAGTGTAGATCTAACTTCTTCAGTAAACCAACCCTTAGAAGTCATTGACCTCTAAGTAAATTAGGTAGTCATCATCATAAAACATCATCTGTTTAGATTTATGTGATTGATAGCTCGTTTGCATTGTACCGCAAAACCAGGGTGCATCTGATAAGACTATGCCGTTTGGCTAAAGTCGAAATCAGCTGATAATGCAATGAGGTTGTTGTAGGTCGGTGTTTTCGACTTCTTTCGCATTTCATGCGTTTCTTGTTGGTGAAGTCTAGTTTATCTTGACTAATTACACTTTGTCAATTGTGTGTGTTGGTCCATTGTAATGATGGTTGTGTGTGTCTCTAAAGAGATCTTCTACCTGATCATCTGTTTTATTTTGGAAGACTGGCGCCAAACATTTTTTTCTTAGTTAGTTATGGAATAACCGTCTGAATCACAATGTGAAATATCCCACAAGCTGCATCTGTGCGACCCAAGCTCTTGTAACTAGAGGGGCTAACACTCTAGTTCTGCCGTGCTAAGTTAAATCGTCCTATCTGCAAATTGCCTAAGGTACAAAGTTCTATCTTAAGCAATTTGCAGATAGGACGATTTAACTTAGTACGGCAGAGTTATTCTGTCCACTGCACTGTACCATTCGTGGATCATTAGAGCAAGTGGTTTCAATTTGAGTAATTTGTTCTTTAAAGTAAAAATCATGTGATGGCCACATCCGATTAGTGAATCGGCTTTTAAAAATTTAATTTTGTTTTCATTTTTAAATACTTGATATTATGTTTACATGTTCTCAATGGAAACGGTTTTATCTGCAATTTGAACGACGATGTGTTTAAATATCTACTGATAGTCGTAACAGATTATTATAATTATGCCAGGAATTTTAAGTTATAATAATCGAATTGGAATTTTATTAATGTAAATTAAAGCTTACGTTTATATAGCAAATTGCTGCTATTCATACTTCTGATAATTTTCATGACGCAAATTACAAAGTACCAAAAACGCATTTCAAAATAAAATATTTATTATTTCTTTATTACATTACTTAAATTGAAAATAGTCCAGTCAATAGAGAATTGAACTTTGCAAAAATTCGTCACAGCAATGTTATTGTTAGGATCGTTAAGTAGGCTTATAAAAAGCTTAAATTCAAAAATGAGAATTATGAAACATCGAGCGCTAGCCGCCATCTTGGAAAACGCGTTTCGTATCACATTTCGGAAACGGCTTACTTTAGGATGAAAAACATGGAGACCTTTTTTGTAGATAATTGAATTTCCCACCTTTTTTGTTCGAAACTTTTTTTGATTCAACTTACCGTTTTTCAATTACAGCTCGTTCAATGTCGCAAATACAGGACGTTTCATCGTTAAATTTAGTTTAGAGTTACAGCGGATAACAGGAGATTTGCGACATTGAACGAGCTGTAATTGAAAAACGGTAAGTTGAATCAAAAAAAGTTTCGAACAAAAAAGGTGGGAAATCCAATTATCTACAAAAAAGGTCTCCATGTTTTTTTTTGAATTTAAGCTTTTTATAAGCCTACTTAACGATCCTAACAATAACATTTCTGTAACGAAATTTTGCAAAGTCACACCTATAACGAGAGTCTATTGACTGGACTCATAGATATTGGAAAACAATAAAGTTGGTCATATTTCAGGAACGATTAGAAGGTCAATTACTTTTCCCAAAACGTTTTTAATATTCATTTGTAAAGATTTGTAAAGAGGCGGTCGGAGCTTAGCGGTCACGCGAGTTGACTATGAACGCTAAATACCCGGTTCGAATCCGAGTAAAGTAAGAACTTTATTCTGACCGTCTCCCCTCGGAAGGCAATGGCAAACCACCGAGAGTAATATGCCAAGAAAAATCCTTAAAATGTTAATGATCTAAATAAGTCCAAAATTGATCTGTGGACTAACATTAACATTAACATTTCCCTGGTGCAGCCTTCTTGGCTAAGTCGGGGGGATCGCCGTACATCCGAAATCGGATAGGCACCTGAAGAAGAAGAAAGATGAAGTATGTACCTATTTTTATAAAAATGGACAATAATAGTGAAGAGACGGTCAGAGCATAATGGTCACGCGATTTGACTATGAACGCTAAATGCCGGGTTCGAATCCGGGTGAAGTAAGAACTTTATTCTGGCCGTCTCTCTGGTCCTCCAGGTTGGGGGGTCGGGGCGGTGGGCCAGCTCCTCATCACTGTAAAGAAAACTAAAAAAGCTTATTGAACCATGATCAAGCCTTGCAAGAGACTTGGCAAATGTTTCTATTGTCAGGCTGTTTGGGCTCTTCTATTGGCTTTTGAAGAGTGCAATCTTTTTAATGAATATTAAATCTTAATCTCCAGGGAATGGTTCCATTAATTATTGATGATTGTGCCAAAGTATGTGTATTTATTGACTTTCTATTATTTGGTTATTAATTCTTAGTTAGCAAGTTTGGATATAAACAAAACAAAGATTATGATTATAGATAGGGCAAACAGCAACTTACCACAAATACGAACAGTGGCAAATTTCGAGGTAGTCAATAATAGCTTCCAATATCTTGGATCAAGGATAGACAACACGGGTGGATGTGAACAAGAAATAAGAAGACGATTGGCTATACCCAGAACATCTCTGACGAAACTCAACAGAATTTGGAAAGATCGATCCATAACAGCTAACACAAAACTTAAGTTAGTGAGATCCCTAATTTTTCCCATAGCAACATATGCATCAGAAACTTGGACAATTAAGGTTGCTGACGAAAGAAGGATAACCGCTTTTGAAATGTGGTGCTATAGAAGATTGCTCCGCATACCTTGGACAGCACATCGAACAAATGACTCAATAATGGAAGAGCTGAAAATAAAAACCAGATTATCCCAAACAATCAACCAGCAGTATTTGACATATCTAGGACACGTTGCGAGGAGAACCGACGCCATGGAGAAAATAATAGTCGAAGGCAAGATAGAGAAGAGGTAGATCGCCAACACGTTGGATGCGGGCTTATATAATATTCATATGAATGTATAACAACGGCGCAAAACAGAGAAACCTGGCGACAAATAGTCAAACGGATACTACATTGATGCCACCACACCCTGCCGAAGGGTTATGGACTGAAGAGATTTTTGGATAAATTTTTTTTGCAGATAATCATAAATTTCGTGTTTTGTTAGTTAATATCCAACCAATATTGACAGCTACTTTCTGTTATATTATGTTCATTAGCTTGTGTAACCCCATCGTTCTGTCAGTAAGGACCACTGTATCGTCGGCGTATTGGGTGTTTTCAGTTGGTCACCATTCAATATTATTTCTGCGATTACATTGGCAAGAACTTCTCTAAAAATGTGTTCAGAGTAGATGTTGAACAACATGGGCGACAAGATACAATCCTGTTTTACTCCTCTCACAATCAGCACCTTCTAGTTCATGTCTCTGCATCTTTGGATTAATATTTGGATTATAAACATGGCTTCTCTTGTTCCCACCGGATCGTGGAATCCAAATTGCGTAAGCGATATTTGTCCCTCACAGAGCTTGAATATTCTCCCGTGTATGATTTTGAAGAATAGTTTTAAGAATTGGCGCATTAGACTGACAGTTCTGTAATCTTCTGTAAGGAGGCGGTCGGAGCTTAGCGGTCACGCGATTTTACTATGAACCCAGTTCGAATCCGAGTAAAATAATAACTTTATTCTGGCCGTCTCTCCCCTCGGAAGGCAATGGCAAACCACCGAGATGTAATCTGCCATGAAAGCCTTTGTCAAAAAGGTCACGATGCTTCTGTCAAGAAGCTTTCTTAGTCTATAATCTTCACACTTTTTGGCATTTGGTTTCTTGGCCTACAGTAATAATAATAATTAATAAATTCTTATTTCAACCGCTCTTATGAAGTGAATTGTGTAATTCTGTTAAATACATCTGTGATCCACTTTATACCGTCTTTGATTGCCACCCCTACACTTCTTCGATCATATCTGATCTGTCATTATTAAAGAGTCGCTCGTTCATCAGGCGTTTGCCCTATTATTGTTCTTCCGTTGTTATTTATGATTTTGCCTATTGTCCTTGTCTTATACCTGGTTTCCGTGAGTTAATTCACTTCACGGTATACATTGAAGATGTCATGCTTAAGCTGAAGCATCACTACTTTTGTACATTTCTCTTTTAATTCTTGTTCGTTTGCTTCTTTTACTTTCTTAATAATAATTTTGGGCATCTTCCTATAACCCACTGTATCGATATCCTTCATCTGTCTTTTGTTTTCTATAAGTTCCAAGATTTCTCTTGTCATCCAAGTCTTTCTTTTGGTATTCTTATCTGATTTGAGGACAATCATTTTGATGTTCTTGGTAATTTTTGCTATAGGTCTTCTTCGGTGGATGTATCTATTTTCACGTCTTTGGGTTCGATCTTTCCCCCCAGCGCATCTTGTATCTTCTCTTTTAAATTGATATCTCTTATTTGATCAATGATTTTCTCTTTCTTCATTTTTATTTTGAGCATCCTTACCAGCGGGTTATGGTCCAAACCTATATCCACTCCTGGGTACGTTTCAACAAAGTTAATACAGTTTGTACCCCTTGCTTACTAATCTGATTCGAATGATACCATCAGATGAGTTTTTGAGTGATTTTTCTGTGTTTAATTTTCTTGTTGGGAGGTTGAAGGACATTTCATTATTGCTAGTCCATGTTTGTTTAAAAAAATTGTAAGTTGTTCTCCGTGTCCATTTCTCACACCCAATCCATGTGGGCTCACGGGTTGTGAGGTCAGTCCCTTTCAAATTTTTGAAACTTGAAACTCTTAAAACTGTAATATCTTGCTTTGGTATTCCATTCAAGACGTGATGTACTTTGTTTGCTATAGAAATCATTTACCTCGTCTTTGGTTCCGTCGGAGCGTAAACTTGGATTATAATAATCGATATCGGGTTTTACGGCTTCCAGAGGAGCAGCATCCTGTGCTGGCCATCTCATTAATGCCTGTTTTGATCTTTATTTCCATCATCTTCATCTCTTGCAGATCATTGTGTATCTTTCTGATCCGAAACATCGTTCTCACATTCCATACACAGTTAAATATTACCATATTCATATGTTAGTTTCCCAGGTACCATGAGATGGTTCAAAAAACTGCATTGTAGATCAAATAATCAAACAAAAAAGAGAAATAGGACACAAATTGTTATAAAAATTATAAAGGTAAATTAAATAATCCTCCTCAGTCCATAACCCTTCTGCAGGGTGTGGTGAGCCTTTTAACAAAGGCTTTTCATGGCAGATTACACCCCGGTGGTTTGCCATTGCCTGCCGAGGGCAGACGGCCACAATATTATTCTAACTTCGTCAGGAGTCGAACCGGGTTCTCTGTGTTAGCAGTCTATGCGTTTATTAAATAATAATAATAAATTAAATAATAAGTGACCGCTATTAATTATTTTCCCCAACATTAGGGATACCAACTTTGTTATTTAAACCTAAAGGTGCCAGAAATAGGAAATTCTTTTTATTTGAATTACATTTTCTAAATTTAAAATAAATTTAAATGTAAATATTTCGTTTATGGTAAAATGGGGTGTTTTGGCTTCTCGATGTTGCAGTTGCCCAATTAGTTTGCAATGGTTTCGTATGTTTCCAAATAATTTTAAAATCAATGATTTTTATGTAAATTAAAATATTAGGGGAAAAGTTTGCTGTCCAAAGGAATTCTGAAACCTGCATTGACTTACGAAACACAGATTTAGGGTTCTATAATTATGTAAATCCAATATTGCAAAAATTTTAATCATGTATTATACGTATCATCATCAGGAATGCTCGATATACTTAGCAGATTAACGAAGAGATTGGAGTAACGAATAAATTTTAAAATCTAAATAACTAAATTTCATGTCAAAAAGGTTGCTGAACAGATTGGAAAATTCGTGGATGTCGTTAAAATATTTTTTAGGTAAACCAAACTATCTTTTAAAAAAATGTTATAAATTTAGGTTAGTTTGAATATATTTATACGGAAAAACTTGAAAACGTATGAGTGAAAAACGAGATGGAAAAACTTGAGAAATATCCGAAAAAGGTTTTTAGTTCGTGTAGTTTACATTTTACATGAAAAATATGATATTATGGGGTTGAAATGAAATAAATGATATAAACGACTTGAATTAAAATCACAAAAGAAAACTTTAGAAAAGGAAGCGAACCGCGAAGTAGGCAATCTTGTTCTGAGAGTTATGTTATCCATAATTTTAAAGTTGACTCGTTGGAGGCTGAAGTATCGCATATGTGAAAGAAAATGCCGCATTCTTCCGTTCAACGCTGCTCTGTTTCGATGTATTTATGACTTACATCACCGAGTAAAATGCATACGGATTCCGTTTGCTCCCCAAAATGACAATACTATGAAGAAATGTGTTATTTACGACTCACGGTAAAGCGAACCAATTTTTATTTCCACTAAGTATATAGGAGCACTGTTGGAGTCGTGAATTGAAAGGAATAGTGTTAATTTATTTAAATTTACCTTTTGGGAAAAATATAAAACGTCTTTTATTGCATCTCGAAATTTATTTTTCTTATCGTATTATGATGCACATAAATGGAAACAAAAGTTGGAGTGTTGCTTTATGATTTCAGATCTGGAACCAGCGATATCTATTCTTAATCACCCTATTCTTCATCAGCCTTTTTCCGCCCACTGCTGGACATAAGCCTCTCCATATTATGGAGGATCTGGCCATAACTCACCACGCTGGCCAGACGGGTTGGTGAGTAGTCCGCAGATCGATTTTGGACTATAGTTGTTTTACATCCGGTGTAGCAGCTTACTAGGCTAGCATTCAGATGTGCCTGTGGCCCTGTTTTTTGTTAACGGTGGCAATTCGTCAACTCAGGGGGACCGCCGGCTTAACGTGCCCTCCGAAGCACGGAGACTTGGTCATAAGAAAGTTTGACTCTCCCCGGGTTTGAACCCAGTACCCCGCGTTCGCATCCAACTGCGTTATCTGCAAGGCAATGACCGTCTCTTCTCCACCACAATCACCCTATATGAGACTATAAATATTGTTTTATACCAACTCCAAAAACTCGAGCGATTACTATAAGAACTGCAATAACTCACAAGAAACAAAAATTAACTGCATTATCTATTGTTCATGATGGCTTACATTAGCATATCTGGATATATTTATTACACCAATGTTTTTATTCAATGTTATTATTCTAAATAAGAAGCCATAATCAATCGCAATTCATAAAAATTTTGTATTTTAAATTAATGGATGATTAGATTTAAACCTTCCACTTATTTTTAATTTAAACAAAATAAAAATTAACTTCTTACAGGTGTAAATCTCGTTAATCCAATCTTACGCTTCAGTATAATAAATAACAAAAAAATTTATATTTAAAGTTTTCTAGTTTATTTTATTGAATTTTAGACGTATTTATTAGCCATTTGATATCAAATTCATTTTATTTGCATTAAATACTGCATCATATTTTTGAAAAAGTAAAATAACTTGAAAATTGCGATAGAAGCAAAATTTAAATTAAATATGAATTCTATACAAGCAATTTGTATAGTGCAGGGGTAATAGAACTTTGCACAGCAGTCATAAGTTTGAATCCCAGTGGCAAATAATCTGTGCCGTGGTGATTCCACGTTAATTGGAAAATCTCTCAAAATCATGCGTTTCCGTTTTTGTAAAATTTTATACCCATATCGAACTATAAATAAAAGATTTGTAAAATAAAGCATTAAAAAGCTATACCAAAAATATGTACTAAATAAATCATTGGCCCATTAAGCACTAAAATTAATGGTTATGAGTTTCACGATTAAATTATTTTAACAGTTTGTTAAACTATAAAAGATGCCTCTTAATTATCAATAAATCAACAAAATAGTTTTTTAAACAGCAATAAGTTTCAAAATTTTACAGTGTATAAAAATTTTGTCTTTTATTGAAATTTTATTATTTGTTGTTCTCCGATTACAAAATTTTTAACATTCGGAACATTGTTAATCCGCTTCTTTGTTGCACACAAAATAAAAGCTCAAAATCGTTCGACTAAAATGCGGAAAAGTAATTTTCATCTTGAGTAATTTTTAATTATATTGCTTTCTCCGAAGACTATGCAGATACTAAGTATATTTAAATTAAGTTACACTTAAATCAATTAATCCTCCGCTTAACTGAGGTGTATATTTTTACTTCTTAAAATAATTTCAATTGAATTAGCAACGCAAGAATGAACAAAAAGAAAATTAAAAAGTTTTCTTTTTATTAAATTTCAAAATTGTCTGATATCAAGAAAATCCGTTCGTTTCGTAAGAATTGCTGTAATCTCCAATATTTCATTAAGCGGTGGTGTAACTTGCAATTACGCCTTAATACGTTCGTAAAACAAGGATCAGAGAATGCTTTTGTCACCGGCCATAAAAACTTAACAGTAACTCACTCATCAATTCTACCCTAGTAACAAATTGACGGTTCATTATATAAAATAGTACCCCCAACTTTTATTGCTTAGCACCAGTGTCATTAACAAAGCAATTAGCAGATTCACATTGTATTATGTCACTCCATTATTATGGTACACCTGAGAAATAGCTCCAATTTTATTTTTCTGCCTATTTTTGCCAAAAGCTAAAATTGAATTATAGACGGCTTCTTGTCCAATTTTTGAAGTGTGAAGGTTGGACACCCCCTGGGAGCCACTCCTGGCCTCCCTCCATCAGTGTAACTTTCTTTTACATATTTTGTAACATAATTTTGGACGAAACATTGAAACTATCGAAGTAATTAAGTAGAGGCAATTTACGTTGTAACTGATCCGTATAAAATAATGATTAGAGCGAGCTTAAAATATGCTTACACCCAAGTTTCAAAAGAATGGCATGAGAAATGTGGGTCTAACTGAGTGACAGGGTAATCTTTCAGTGGCATGGCTCAACATCGTTAATAAATGGCCTGCGATCATCTAATGCAAATACATGTAAATGTATCCAACAGAATAAAGAAGCGCCCCTATGTCCATTGACAGTGGACAGCCGAACGAACGCTTGATAACTCACCCCTTTTCATTATAACTGACCCATTATAAAAGATCAGATTATTTAAGTATTTACCGTAATAACGCATTGATGCTGGCGGATTGTTGGCATTTTTTAAATTTTCAAATTGATGAACTATTATAATGCCTATTCAATACTAATCAAGTGTATTATTGCATTAATATATTACCATCATTAAATTATTTCATTTGTTTACATATATGTAGGCCCCTAATTATTACAAAAATTTTTTAAAGAATTTTAGTTCCCGAAGACTTCCACTTCCTGGATGCTTCGTTTTTAAAATATATCTGAAAGTTACAAAAAGTAACAAACCTACTTGAAAAATTACAATAAAATTTAATTACTTTTGTTGCATATGACGGCCATAATGTATTTAATGGACTCTAAAATATTATTCCTACTAAAGCAGGATTGATTGATAGGAAATGTAAAATTTATAACATCAGTGATCATTTGTGAATGAGTAAATAAAAGGAAAAGCATTTAAATTACTTTGTAATACTTTTACTACTTGTTCTTAAAGTTCCAACATTTAATGTGATCTCAATGATGTTTGATACACCCCGACATTTTAAAAATTTTTAATTTAAATTTAAAATTTTTAAATTCGCAGTTTTGTGATTTGTTACACTGTCCTAGGCCGATCGGCCGCGACGATCTGACGCTTGAATAAAAAAAAAATTGACTAACAAGGGGCAGTTCCACATTCATATCGTGATTTGATTCATTATCAGATTTCAACAGGTACAAATTGAAAGTCACGTTATTCAACCAATTTTCTAAAAAAAACTACTCGAAAATATAATAGAAAATAATGTCGCTGGGGCTTCACAGTCCCATCAGAACACAAAGGGTTAAGCGGCACTCAGTAGATAAGATAAAAGTCTGTGAAGGAAAATATTAATCTCAAACATTTTAGACGTGGAAAGTGGTCAAAGTCACAAGTTTTTAAAATCAACTTTAGAACGACCATTCGACTTATCCATGGTTTGGATTCCACGTTAAATTGGTCCTTGTTATGGATTGGGTAGATTAAATCACATTAAATAAATTATTGTTATTCGAATGGGCAGATCTACTAAGTTTTATTGAATTATATTTTATACTACTTTAATTAAGCATTAGTTTTGACTCGCGCAAACATACATATAAATTTATTGTAGTCGATCATAAACCGAAATGTCCAAACTGGATTGCCAAGCGTTATCTTGGATGACATAACAATTCGAAAGTTTAATTACACAGTTCACTACTGCTCTGTTCATTACTGCAATTTGATGATGAGATATTACAGATGTGCTTTCGCACTGATTAGTGATTATTATTAAACGAATAAATAACTTGGTGCGTTTTATTAAGAGTAACATTCGTCGATAAAATGGAATAGGTTTTCGTCATAATCTAATTATTCAAAAAATTTATTACAACACAAAATTGTTTTCTCACATTTTAGTAAACAATTGCATGCGTATTCAAGATAGAATGTTTGCTTTGTTTACAGTATATAATACGTCAGTATTGATTGAAAAATATTAAAGGTACTTTGCTCCTAATTAATTATTTATAGTAACAAAAAATATTAAAATTGAAATTTTTCCTAATTTTTGACAAAGTTTAGCTATTTTTTGACTACTTTTTGTAATTTTCTAGCTGCAGCTGTTTTTTGTAGCATAAACGTGTTCCTCTATTTCCCCACTCTATTCCGTGAAAAATTTGAAGACGTCCTCTGCATCCTAATGTAGGACAAATCAGAGCTTGTTTTATTTACAAAAAAAAAAGAAAGCTGCCAAAAATAACCAAGGAAGTTAAGTATCTGGGAATAATACTTGACAAATAACTGCGCTGGAAAAAATATTTACAAATGAAATTATAAAGAGCAAGGCTGACCTTCTGGCAGTGTCGGAGAGCAAGAATGCTATACTACGGTGCCAGATAACAACAGAGTTATCCCTGCATCAAGTTTGGGAATCAATCTGTTTAGCTGTAACTGGAGTAATGGGAACAGTCTCAACTCCAGCGCTTGAGGCCCATCTCTGTCTCCCACCACTTCATCTTCATATGTGACCTGGTCTATGAAAAGGGGGTTTAGGTGTCAAAAAATTATTTTCCATTTTTTTGCCGATTCGGATAGAGTATGAGACGCTCTTTCAGATGGTGAAAACCAGAAAGTCATAATTTGTGGAATTACCACAATAGATAAACGCAGATAAACGGGAACACCTAATGCGAAATTGATGCAACGAGTTGTTACCTCTAACTGCTGTTTTCTTGATAACTTATTTGATCATTTTCCACTTTTTTGCCAATTTTGATGGAGTATGAGACGCTCTTTCAGATGGTAAAAACCAAAAGGTCATAATTTGTGGAATTATCAGACAACGCAGATAAACGGGAACAACTAACGCGAAACTGATGCAACATTGTTTCCTTTAACTGTTGTTTTCTCGATAACTTGATTTCGCACGTAAGCTCCCTTTTCATAGACCTAAAGCTGGTACATATGCATCCGTATTTCTCACTCTACTGGGTCAAAGGACAAGCAAGGTGATGAGGACAACGAAAGGGATGATAAACGAACTCAAGAGAAGCTTCGTACAAGAAGCTATCCAGCGTCATTTGCGAAATTTTTCAAGGACATTGTCTGGACACAAACACCTTCACACGATGGAATATGCAGATGACCCCAAGTGATGTGGATCTAACGAAGAGAAGAAAACAGCTGAGCATGTACTTTGTTACTGTCCTACGCTGACTTCCATGAGAGGATTCTTGTTGCGGGACTTTTAGCTTGAATCGGTGATACTCCTGCCAAGATCCTGGAGTTTACGCTACAGTTGAGATAGTTTGGGAGTGAAAATTGGAGGTAGTACAATGGGCCCGATTAAATGAGTTTACCTCACCCTTCAGAAGAAATCCTGAATACTGTGTTATTCTACACGGAGGGTGGTTTTTTATATTTTAATGTTGACATGGTCCAACTCTCGGCTCCATATCTCATAATCATAACTGAGAAATCTTATATATAAAAATGAATGTGAATTCTTTGTACTCGCATCACTTGAGAACCGCTGGACCGATTTGGCTAATTTTTTTTTAAATGTTCTCCATAGTCCGAGGATGGTTCATACGGAGCGAAAAATTAAAAAAATTGGCCGGAAAATTCGCAAAAGAAGGAATTAATTGTTAGTTTCCAATAGATGGCGCGACGGTTTACGGTACGATTACGATAATCCCTAATGTGGATAGCTCGGGCGCGTAATTTTTTTGACTGTGTTTTTTTTTTTTGAGTTACACATAACAGTTGTTATGTTTTTCATAAAAGAGTCAGGGCAAGGTTGTATGTAACAAAATGTTTGGAAAACCACCGAAAAAGTCGGAAATTTGGATGGTATTTTTGTACCTGTCGATAGATGCCGCAAGTGGGACATGTAAATTGTAATGTTGTTAGTACATTTAACGATAAACGTAATGGTGTATGGTGACCATGAGATCTAAAACCTATTGACATTTCAAGAGATTAGCAAAATTCATTGGGATCACACGATCGCTGATGCTGTTACTTCGTCTACTACACATTAAATTTGAACATTTTTTGCCATCATCATTTCAATGTGCTTCCCATCAGACCCATTCGATTTGTGGAGCAAATACAATGACACTATTATGGCTGAAGACATTTTGCATCGAGTGCGTACTACGACGGCAAATCCCGACCTTGAATATAACGCGGAAATCCACAACGAAGCGTTGATTTTTATAGAAGATTTGTGCCTGATGATGTCCGGCAAGATGTTGCACCATTACGAATGCCAGCGCCGAATCGCCCCATGCACGATGCATTCAATCGAGAATTTCAACGAGAACGACAATACGATCGAGATGCTTTGAGTGAATCAGTACTAGCAAAGGTCCCACTTTTGAATCAGCAGCAGAAAACGGCGTACGACACATTGATGACAGCAGTCAACGACAGCTTTGGAGGAATCTTCTTCCTTGATGCACCTGGCGGGACTGGGAAAACGTTTCTAATTTCATTAATTTTAGCTTCCATTCGCGCACAAAGTCAAATAGCGCTGGCCGTAGCATCATCTGGGATCGCTGCCACATTGTTAGAAGGAGGACGAACAGCTCATTCTGCGCTCAAACTGCCACTGAATTTGCAAACGATAGATGAACCGACGTGCAACATTTCCAAAAAATCAGCAATGGCGAAAGTACTCCAGAATTGCAAAATAATCATTTGGGATGAGTGTACGATGGCGCACAAACGAGCACTGGAGGCACTCGATCGAACGTTGAAAGATTTGCGCAATAACGAGAACCTCTTTGATAATGCGATGATTCTGCTGGCCGGCGATTTTTGCCAAACTCTGCCAGTCATCCCAAGATCAACAGCTGGTGATAAAATTAACGCCTGCTTGAAGTAATAGAATTTGTGACGATACATTAGAACTCTCAAGTTAACAACGAATAATATGCGTGTTGCGTTACAAAATGACGAATCGGCGGAAGTGTATTCCCAGCAATTATTAGATATTGGCAATGGAAAAATTTAATTACGGTTGACATTTCCACTGGCTTCATTTCGTTTCCCCATAATTTTCATCAATTCACAACGTCCAAAGAAGAATTGATCGCCAAAGTGTTCCCGAATATTGCTGGTAAATTACAAAAACCATGTTTGGTTGAGCTAATGAGCCATTTTGTCAGCAAAAAAAAGGATGTGGACGATTTGAACATAAAATTTCAAAACGATCAAATCGTGTTTAAATCATTTTTGGGCGGTACGAAGTTCGCCGGGTCAGCTAGTATATTATATAGCAAACAATGTATACGAATGTTCGGCGATGTATGGATGAAGTATTTTCATACCTAGCGGTTTATCCAAAGAGTAAATAAAAAAATACTGTAGTTGTTTTATATTTGATGATATAAACACAATCTGCATTCTGCCTTTGTTTTTAAATAACAATATAAAAGTTTATGTAGACTTTTATCACATTATTTTATTATTTACAAAATAATAAATAACAAAATAGTAAATAAAAAAAAAGCAATCATTTTAAGAAATTACTACTTAATAAAACATTGCGTTATTTCTATCGACGATTCTAAGTTATACGATTAGGTGGACATTACTGATTAGACGATTAGAGTAAACGAGGTTCATGCTACTTAATTTTTTATGTCTGTCAGTAAGTCATTTTATGATCAGTGTGAAGTGCATTATTATCTCGCAAACGTATAAAGTTGATAAAAATAAAATTTTGTGCAGTTTCACGTAACATAATTTATTTAGTTGTATTACAATAATTACAAGGGGGGTTCCAATAGATCTAAACCGCTCTCGGGATTAATAAAAGAATAAAAATATCTAATTAAAAATTATAATAGCCAATGAAGGTCGCTAAAATTAAACAGGAACACAAAATATTATATATTTTTTTAAATTTGGCAATCACTGGTTTTCCTTATCTTTAAGTGTGCTATTAACTTTTTTTGAAAAACAATCCCTAATTTTATTTTAGAGTAAATGTTAAATTTTAACTATTATGGGAGCAATAAATTTTATAAACCCTAAAGCGAAGTAGTAATTGTAATTATAAAATATCAAGTTTATTGTGAAAATTTAAAACTTTTAGTGTTTACAATGAAAATAACTTGGACTTTAATTTTGGAGACAATCATCATTAAGAGTGGAATTTGCAAATATTTCTAATATGTCCACTCGTTCAATGTCACATTAGACCTACATTTTCCTCATAGGGGAAAAGTTAATGTTTTTAATCCTGCGGAACGATATAAATTTACGATTTACGTACTTAAGTAGAAGCCAAGGGAATTTAGATTTCCAGTTGAAAACTACGTTTAAAAAATGTAATAAAAATTGATCAGGATCATTTGGCGACGTTTACGTCTTCAAAAAGAGCCTGTTTGGAAGAAATTGCCACCGTCGAAATAAAAATACTTCCTAACAAAGCGACGTTCCAGTTTCATCCAATCAAGAGAAACATTTCGTTAAACGCATAGGGCGTAACGTATGTTAAATGCCAATTCTTTTTATAGCTAACGATTTTACTCATTTATTTGCACTTTTTACTGTTGTTCTTTGGTACATCTAATAAATCGCATTCCTAATTCAAATTAAGTTCTCAATCCAATATTAAGATTACCTCCAATCCTTAATTTTGATTCGATTCTAATAAATGATCTACCTAAATAAAATAATTTCATCTAATTGTCCAGATTATAGGAGGATAATTTGGTTTATATAATTGAATGTTATACGCTTTGAATTAGAATCCAATATTAATACTTAATTTAGTAAAACGTAATCCCTAATATACAAAGACAAATATAAACAGATATCTGTTCCGCTAATTACCCTGAGTACATTGTACCTAACATAATCACAATTAATAGTAATATAATTAGGTACTATCCACAATTTAATTGATTATTCTATCCCTAACATTTCAATATACTACGTAGGTAGTACGTAATCTAAAAAAAGTAGTCAAAACACGCAGCAAAACATAAACATTTTATTGGTATATCAACTATCGTATTATTATTGAATAATAAAGTATCGACTACTATCGATCTCTAAAGTTACATTGACGTCTTCTAATTCAAAAATTTATTGATAAAGCTTTATGAAGTAAAAGGAAGGCTTTTATGTGATGATGTGCTCTTTTGAAAAGGGTTCGTCATCGAGGACATGCGTTCATTGCAACGAATAGCATAGTGCCAAAAAACAAAGGATGACGAGGTGTGAAGGAACACCTATTCGATTCGGGGCCCGAAGGATCTATGATTTTATTATTTAATTTATTTGTTGACGTAAAAATATTGTATTTTGGAAATAAGTGTTCCATTCTCAAGTTTTTAGTGGGACAGTCATTATTGACACAGCAGTAAAGCTTTCAAAAAGAATGCAGTATTAAAGATTAATTATTTATTTCTATATTCTAAAATTTAAACTCATGATCAATACACTTTAAACTAATTACTAATTAACTTAACCTAACATATGCACTTAACCTAACTTAACAATTAATAGTTTTAATAAATATTTTATAAAAAATAACGTTAATAAATTATTGATTAAATAAATATTTTGAGGAACTTTCGAACAAACAAATGGAACGTTAAGGGTTGCACATTCACACAAAGTGCATTCTTAACTGCAAACTGTTGATGAATGTATCTCCATCAAATAATTTTAGTTCCATAATGACCAAACCACTGAAACATTAAATTGGTTAAAGTTTTAGTATTAAACACAGAAAAATGAGTACCTTAGTTCTTGTACGACAACAAAATAAGAATGGGGGGAACGCATTAAATGAGTTTGCCAAGAATTAATGACATCTGGTTCGCAGTTACCAAACGAAAAGAACCAATCATCAAGGAGCTTTCCTTCATAGAATAATCTCTAAAAGCAATATTTTTTGAGATGTTTTAAGAAAATTAATTCTAAACTCACTTGTTCCAACCGAACGTTCTCAAATGATTTGTCGCATGTGAACTTGAGCGTTTGATAAATCTTGTCGTCATTTTCGAAAAGTTTCTTTGGTATATTGCAATCGTACACTTTTCCTTCAATGTTATAAGCCCATGTACTATGCCACGTGTAAAGATGATCTTCGCTTTGGCATTGCATTGTAACAGAAATACTGTAAAATAAATTTAGTACATTTATTCTGATTATACAATCATAATTTCCTAAAGAAACAACGCAGTGAAGCACCGTTTGCTTTGGGAATCACGAAAGCGAGAATCTTTGAGCATATAAATATTTTACAACCATCAGGTAGCCTGCTAGACTTGCCTTCAGTTGTGTCTGTATCCTGCTTTATTATGTTTATGGTAGCAATTCACTAACCCAGGAGACCACCGGCTTAACCTGCCTTCCGAAGCACGGAGACTAGTCATAAGAAAGTTTTACCCTCCCCAGGTTTGAACCCGGTGCCCCATCATATTCGCATCCAACTGCGTTAGCTGCAGGCAATGACCGTCAAAAACAAGGAAAACGTAAATTGTAATCCCCCTCTAGAGGGACTTAACTTGTGTCTTAACTGGACACTACAGATTAAATAAACACCTTCACACGATGGGGCATGCAGATGACCCTACATGTCGTGGAAGCAACGAAGAGGAGGAAACAGCTGAACTTGTATTTTGTTACTGTACGGCGTTAACTTCAATAAGAGAATCTGTGTTGGGGGACTTCTGGGCCGACATGGCCAAAATCAGTAACACTCCGCCTGACAAAATCTTAGAGTTCATTCTACAGCTGTAGTAGTTTGGGAAGAGTCAGGATCGGGGTGAAGCTAAAAACCGGAGGTAGTACAATGGCCCTAATTTTGAGGTCTAAAAATGGGTGTGAGTTTATTTTAATAGCCTCCACAATAAACAAGAATCCCCGATAGAGATAATCGGCTCGTCGGGGCCAAATCAACAATCAAAATGAAATGGGACGGAGAGAGGAAGCAGCGTGGGAAAATTTTAACAGGCGATTTCCGGAGTATAGTTAAGGGTGAGAGAAATCCACCGTACCGATTTTGACGGTAATGATATTAATCGATGCCTAATAAGGCGTTTTCGGATAATTTCTTTGTCGTAACGCCATTCTTCCAAAATGTGAGGCGGAAATTGTACTTTGATCGGATGGGATGTCTAATTATAAAACTAAAAACTTTTTCCCGGTAACTTGATTCATGATAAGAAAAACCATTTCTGGGGCAAAACGATAGATGAATCTGCACCATACTGAATTTAATATTTATTTAGCCAATCTTCAGACACCCGAGAGGTCCCCCAGATGCTTGTTATAAAATAAAATTTTCAACTTACATGTCGAAAGTCATTTTGTAGGACAACGTTTTGCTAGAGATAATTGCCTTAGAAGAAATGTCAACTTTGTTTACAAATGATACTATTTTGTTTCGTATGATGTAAAAACAAAAGAGCATCGGAGGCAATTTTCAAAACATT
Organism: Rhagonycha lutea; assembly: GCA_958510855.1. NCBI lineage: Eukaryota > Metazoa > Arthropoda > Insecta > Coleoptera > Cantharidae > Rhagonycha > Rhagonycha lutea. The sequence goes on from OY294042.1 coordinate 4,000,480, forward strand.
TTACGATTTGGACCACTAATACAAATTTTTTCCTATTGACACTGGAGGAGTCCAGAAAAATTTTTAATTATGTAAGAGGAAAAATAAAGATGGCGGTGACAGAATTCTTTCTGCATTTAGATAATGTTTAATTGAACAATGTTAGTTTTTCCTAATATACGGATAACCTAATTTAATGCGATAAATATCGCTGCATCTTTGCTTTTCTAAATGATTTGAAAAAATTGAGTTAGTGGCAAGATTGATGATTTTGAGAAGAATGTTGCAAAGTTATCCTACCAAGATGTCTAAGTTGGATGATTTTTCACAGAGTGTGAGACTTTGAAGCGTACGGTTGAGGATCTTGAGCAGAAATCCAGATGAAATAACATCAAAGTAGTTGGAGTTCCTGAAAAATCTTGGTATTCTGGCTAAGAAAAACTTTTTATGGTGTTTTGGGCAGTATTATGAATAATTATATAAAAAAAACAGATCAGTTATAAGAGTAAATATCCTGTTTGGTACACCATGAGGTTAAAATGTTTGATTCGCGAAATGGATAGGCTCCATAAAAAGTGGAAGATTTATGGCAATTCTTGTGATTATATATCCTTTTGTTTTATTAGTAGGAAAGTCAAGACTGCTATGGAGGAGGATTGTAAGAGTTATCTGGATGGTATTGAAATGCGTTTTGGGGTCGGGTGAGTGCAAACCATTTTGGCGTTATGTCAGTAGCTTGGTATGGTGGCTTCCAATGGTATGGATATTTGTATGTTTGCTAAGTATTTTTGGTCTCTGTTGCCTCTATACAGAGCTGTTCACCCTTTGGTGGTACTTTTGATTTGCACTCTGTCGTAATTGCTAACGAAGATGTTCTTTAGCATTTAATTGGGTTGAAGATATCTGGTGGTTGTGGACCGGAGAGAATTTCTCCGAGATTTGTTGTAGCCTGCGCTCATTACTTAGCATAGGTTTTGGGTATTTCATTTAAATATTCTCTGCGATTGGGCATCTTTCCGGATATCCGATGAATAAGCTTGTTCAGGTGGATGTCGTATAATACTGATTTTAGCAAGACATTTATTAGAGAAGCTATGGAAGTAGAAAGTCATATCGCACATAAAATCGAGAAGAATAACAACTGGTGTGGTTTGGACAAAGCAAAAGAATGGACAAAGACAGATGCCCTAGCAGAATTTTAAAATGGATTCCGCCGTAAAGAAAAAGAGGGCGACAAGAAGAAGCTGGAGATATGACATAGATGAGGATATGAAGGATTTAGGTTTCGAAGAAGATATAATGTCAAAATAGAGAAGAATGGAAATGGAAAAATATGCAAATAATATAGAAGAACAAATTCTCAGAAATAATATAGTAAAGATTATTAAATTATTTATTTCTATATTCTAAGATTTAAACGAATGACCAATACACTTTAAACAATTTTGTTTTACATTAATTAATAATTAACTTAACCTAATATCCAAAACTTAACCTAACTTAACAATTAATAGTGAAATATTTGATTAAATTATATTTTAAAGTACTTTTGAACAAACAAATGGAACATTAAGGGTTCCAGATTCAGACAAAGTGCATTCTTAGCTTCAAGCTGTTGATGAAGGTATATCCGTCAAAAAATTTGAATTCCATAATTAGCTTCCCACTAGGAAATTAAATTGGTTAAAATTTTAGTATTTATACAGAAAAAAATGTATACCTTAGTTGTTGTGCAGCTACACAAAAACTATCCTGGCAATGCGTTAAATAATGATGCCAAACGTTAATAATATTTGGTATGCAGTTACCAAAGGTAAAGAACCAATTACCCAAAATCTTTCCATCATCGAGTACTCTCTAAAGTAATAAAAAATTGAACTGTTTGAACAAAATTAATTCCAAACTCACTTGTTCCACTCGGAATTCCGGAAATGAATTGTTGCATTTGAACTTGAGCGTTTGAAATATTAAAAAATCATTTCCGAACAGCTTTTTTGGTATATTCCAATCGTAAACTTTTCCTTCAACGTTATAATCCCACGTATTATGCCACGTGTAATGATGTTCCTCGCTCTCAGATTTCATTGTAATAGAAATACTGGAAAAAAAATTAATCTCAATAAATCTACATTTAGTAAGAAAAAGTATTTGGTAATCCTGGTAATTAAACTAAACTAAGGTCCTCCTTTTTCGTGAACCGTCCTCTTTTTGTAATTCAAAATTAAATGAGCTTTCTTTAAAAACAAAGGTCATTCAAAACAATTTTGGGATTATTATTTATTCTTCGCCAATTTTGAATGTCCCCAGATTGCCTTTGATAAAAATGGTCACCCTAAACTACAGCGCAGGCGATGCGAAATAGTTTTCGGCCAATTTGCTGAATTGCAAACTGTTATTTTTCTCTCGGTCACGAGAGTTTGTAAGATATGTTAAAATGGTTTCAATAACGCAAAAATATTTGATCCAACTCTTCGAGAGCGACGAAGGAGGGAAAAAGTCTTTACGAACTGTAAATATGATGGCAAATAATTCCTGGGACAAAACGGTAAAGAAACCCCTGCATCCTACCCAGGACCGTTGCTAGGGGTACTTTCGCCCGTGTGCAAAGTTTAATTTAGCCGCTGTTGTAGCCGACTTTTTCGTGTTTTTTTTCCAATACAAATTCCTAAATTCCCTGGGGTAAATTAAATTACCTTTTCTAACCCCTATTTTTGGGATACTGGCCTCTTTTAATTTTGGCCGCCCGTGTGTTTTGCACACTGTAAAAAATAGGGCGCGACGCCCCTGATCGTACCGATTAAAGCCAAACGCTAGACACCAGGTAGGTCGACGGATGCTTTTTATAAAATAAAATTTTCAACTTACATATCAATCGTCATTTTGCAGGACAATGTTTTGATAGAGATGATTGCCTTGGGAGAAACGTCAACTTTATTTACAAATGGTAGTATTTTTGTTTTTAAAAATGGAGAAACAAAAGAGGAATAGGAGGCATTTTTAAAAATATTTTACCATGCATTCATACATAACCGAACATTTAACATTGGAATTCGATCAGTGATGTATGAACGTTAGCGTTCCATCGCAAATCTTCGGCAATGTCTAGAATCAGAATATATGTATGTAAGGAATTAATCAACATCATCAAAACGTGACGATAAGACAGCGAACTGCTTCCGTCCGAAAGCTGATGGCGCCGCGCCGTCCAGGCTTTAATGTCGACTTGTTAATTCAGTAAATAATAACTGGCACGTTTCTAAGCGCTGATAATATCAGATCGTAAATGAATAATATGTTTTAAAATTAAAGCTCTAAAAGTGGATCCCAACGTTGCAACAATCCAAAGAAGCTGGATAGGCATAATATATTTTTAGATTTTCTCTCCAGTACCTTTGAAACTGATATGAAGAACAAAATGTCGAATTAGACATCATGGAAGACATTGAAATATGTAGTACGTACAAATGTACTGACAGAATTTATGCACGTTCCTGGTGACTGAAGTCATCACTCCTTGATGATGCTGCGAATTGAATCGGTTGAAGAAAGCGGTCATGAAACTTTTTATTAAGGTAAAAAATTCGAAACATAAAAATGTTTCTGGCTAGGAGGCGCTTTAAAACTAGAGATGAATGCGGAACGGACAAATCCCACACCATCCCGCGCGGGACGGAATGCCAATTCAGTCTCGCGTTGGATTTATAATTTATACATTATTTTGGGCGCCAGGACGTTTGGACGCCGACTGAATTGGCATTCCCCAATAGTTTAGTCCTGCGCGGGATGGTGCGGAATTTTTCCGTCCGGCATTCATCTATTTAAAACCACTGCAAGTTTTGGAAGGACTTCTACAGCGGCATTGCCTACATTACATCCATCAGGACCAGACATCAGCATTTGTACCTCGGAGAAGATACCGAAATATTACCACAAACACATTTTTCCGATAACAAAACTGATTGGGGCAGATTGGGAAATTGAAAATCAGATCATGAAGCAGATTATTGTTGACACAGAAGAACAAACTAATAAATTATCGCTTAATGGAGCGGTCTCACTAACAAGGGGGCGCTACAGTGAGGTACCCACTAATCGGGATCCCAATTTTTTTAGTGATTCTATGAGTTAAAAAAATTATCACTTTCTCGGCGTTTAGTCCAATGGCTCTTAGTTTTTGAGTTATCAATTTTTGAAATGGGCTAGTTTTACCATAAGTTTAGCATATATTGGAGTTGTAACGCGTCGGTCCTGAGATTTTTTTGTTGTAAATTATGAAATTTATTTTCGGAATTAAAAAATTAACGACCTACGAATTACCATTCCAAATTCTTAACCATTAGACAACCACGGGTTCTTGTAATAATAGCTAATAGTAATATCAGTCAACCCAATATGGCATTTTCAAAAATTCATAACTCAAAAACTAAGGGCCATTGGACTAAACGCCGAGAAAGTGATAATTTTTTTAGCTCACAGAATCACCACAAAAATTGGGATCCCGATTGGTGGGTACCTCACTGTAGTGTCCCCTTGTTAGTGAGACCGCTCCATTAAGCGATAATTTATTAGTTTGTTCTTCTGTGTCAACAATAATCTGCTTCATGATCTGATTTTCAATTTCCCAATCTGCCCCAATCAGTTTTGTTATCGGAAAATTGTGTTTGTGGTAATATTTCGGTATCTTCTCCGAGGTACAAATGCTGATGTCTGTTCCTGATGGATGTAGGCATCCAAGCAATGCCGCTGTAAAAGAAGGTACCTGACTGTAGTGTCTCCTTGTAAGCCATCGGTAACCATCAAGTACTATCAACTAAAAGTGTCAACCAATCAAATTACTGGTGCTGATGTGTGGTTGCGATGGTTCGGTAAGTCGGCGTCGTAACAGTTACATATTTGATTGATTTATATTTTAAGATTAATTAAACAAACAAAAAAGAAACTTTCAGCGTTGGAAATTCAGGCAAAGTGCATTCTGGGCCTGATGTTTCGGATGAATATATTTTCATCAAAAAATATTAGTTCCAACATAATCTTACCGTTGAAAAATTAAATTGATCACAAAATTTTAGCATTTTTAAACACAGAAATATTTGTACCTTTGTTGTTGTGTGACAACAAAATAAGAAGGGGAAGAACCGTTGGGGGAAAGCATTAAATAATGTTTCCAAATGTTAGAGATATTTGGTTCAGAGTGGCTAAAGTCAAAAATCTACTCATCTGTGGTCCTTTCATTATAGATGAGTCTCTAAAAATAATAAAAAAGAGTTGTGTTATTCTAGTGGAAAATGTTTAAATTAATTGCCGGATTTGAATAATATCTTGTCGTCATTTTCGAAGAGCTTTTCTGGTAGGTATATTACAGTCGTACATTTTTCCGCGAATGATATAATCTTATAGGGATGCTTTTCCCTTTCACTTCTCAGCGTGATAGATATTCTGAAAATATATTTAATTTAAATAAATTGGATAGCTACTTGCAAAGTCTTTTTCTACCACCCATGGCGGCTGACAAAGCAAGTCTGCTTGCTTTCATCATAAAATGTTTTGCTTTTGTTTTCTTATTTAATTATTTAAACTTCAAATAAATGTTTTTTGACGTTTTACCTAAATTCAATTAATTTTCGAGATATGAAGAAAAGCTATGGTTTATAAGGAGCAAAAATTCACATTTTGTGGTGAATTTGTAATTTTAACTTCTTTTAATTGCGAATAATTTCTTGAAGCCTAATTAACTCAGTGGCGGATTTCCAAACAGGCGTATGAGCCTGGAACCTCGTAAATGAAGGGAACCTCAAAATTCATCTATTTTTGGACCACCGATATAGTGCATACCAGAGTAAAAAACGTGCACAGGGTGTGTAGGGTAGTGAAAATATTTAGAAGGGGGGCCTCAAAATTGAATTGCGCTTGGGGCCTCTCAAGTGCTAAATCCGCCACTGAATTAACCTTGAACCGATATGAAACGATCTATGCAGGGACACGCCCCTCCCTCCTGACGACGAACCATCTATGTTCAAAATGACAAAATTCTGTTTATCGAAACCAATTTCTTTAAAAAAATGATTTTGTACTGCGAAATTTTATTCATTATAAACCATTAATTTGACCTTGAAAATATGAATAGCTTCATACAAATCTTCCAAATCCAAGAGTGCCCCACAAAAAGAATCTGGCTACGGGCAAGGTGCATTCGTTATAATTAGATAAACTCAATTGTGTTTTCCATTGTCGAATATTTAAAAGTAAGCAACTATGATTTTCTTGGCCACCATGAATGTCAATTTTCTATTTTCTACGTTGTTTTTTTCATTTAATCAAATGAATCAAAGAAGTAGTAAAAGGTTTATTTTGACTTTTTTGATACTCATCAGTTATTGGCCAACTAATTTAAAAACAAAATAAACAAATTTTTTTTATTGTTTAAAGCACTACAAAAAATCAATTGATTTATACATGAAATAAAAATTCTACACAAATTTTAACAAAGTAAATTATAATTTAAAAGATTTTTAAAACAAAAATTATTTGTTTTCTCTTTGATCGCTATATAATATCATTGCCATCCGAAGTCTCTTCTGTGGAAGGAATTCCATTAATTTCATTTTCGGTTAACAAAATTCTATAGGGAAGCAAAATGGCTTGCGTGTATGATGAGCATATGTCCAAATAATTACTTAGACGGGATTGAAGAATTTCTGAGCGAAGTTCTAGGTGCTTATTGGAATAATGGCTTTTTAGGGCATCCCGTAAAGTTTGTGAACCATATCGAATAGTTTCATGTAATGTGCTGATGGCAGCAAAATCACGAGCAGGTTCGATAGCTTTGGCAAGTTCACCAGCCAATTTCCCATCCTCCTGAGGAACTTCTGCTTCTGGTGGAGAAGGTTCATTTTCTTTCACCGGCTGTAAATTAATCAAACATGAAAATTATTAAAGGCATCAAAAAATATTTAAAAACTCCAAGCATTTTGTAAACTAAGAACAAAATTAACTGATAACTACAAAAATTCTCCCGATATAAGAGATGTAATTTCCACCATTTTTAGTTAAACTTGTTCCAAAATATAAATTATTTATTAGATACCAACCGTTGTAGAAACATGCCCACTGTTGTTTGGCTCTGGTCCCATTTTTATCCTCGTAAAACAGTAAATTGTACAGTTATAAAAGAAAAATAAACAAATGGCTATCTGTAAACAACCAAACAATTTTTTGCACTCGCATTTGTTATTTTTCCCATCAACCCTATTTGGTAACCGTTAAGCAGTTTCTTATTTTTCTGTAGTTGGTGGTTTGTTTGGTGTTATTTTTTTGAAAGAGGACAAATAATTTTTGCTAATTTAACTAAATAAATATTTTTAAATTAATATACAATTTAATAAATTCCTGATTAAATTGGGAGCTATGATATATTTCTTACGGATACCGCGCACATTTTGAAAGAGTTTCTATTTTCCCGCCCTTTGTATTAAAATTTTATCGATTAAACAATCTTAAGAGAATTTCCGCCAAGTTTCAAAAATCACCCGCTTTAGAATTTTGTTGCCTGCAAACGCTTTTTCACTAAAAACGTTAGCAAAATTTAATTATCCCAGAGATGTTAAACTATTACCTATAGATGAATAATTGGATGTTCAAAAGTGAAGCCAGGCTTTGTTAATAAATATAAAAATTTATTAAGGGAAATCGTCAAGCAATAACAATAAGATTTATTCTTTTTGAATCATTTAAAAAAAGAGACGGTCATTGCCTTGCAGCTAACGCGATCAATTGCGAATGCGAGGTACCGGGTTCAAATCCGGAGAAGGGTCAAACTTTCTTATGACTAGTCTCCATGTTTCAGAAGGCACATTAAGCCGGTGGTCCTCCTGGGTTAATGAATTGCCATCATTAACATAAAAAACCAGGGTACAGGCCATCTGAAGACCAGGCCAGCAAGCTACTTACCAGATGTGAAACAATTATATGCTCACAGTGCCAATAGTATCAAGAAAACTTGACACAGTTGCTGAGAGAACAGATCAAAAATGATCTCAAAAAAGTTAAAGAAGAATTATTTAAAAATATTTATTATTCAGACAAGTCTTAACCTGTTCGATACACTGCATGCCCATATCTTTCAGTTAAATACCAAAGTATAACTGGCTGGCACTTCGGTGAAGTGTACAAAGGCCCCAGTGTCTTTTTCTCACATTTCTAAATAATTATATTTTGGAAAATAATACTTTTTCAACAATTTCTAACTTATTTCAATGAGATAAATTGATTGGCACAGTTGGTTTGTGCATAAGTATGATATTTAACATTTTATGAGCAATTCAACACTTTCCAACGTTTCCTCACTTCCAATAGCGCTTTTCACACACCAGCCTCCAAGGGGGGATGTATCACCGGAAATACTTGGAAATATCATTTTACATTAGAAATTTTTTTTTAAATTCGCAGTTTTGAAAAAAAATTTGTTTTAACCGACGAAAAAGTCCAACAGAAGACAAAATGTTGATATAAACTTTTTCAAAAAACTGCAACGGATAACATCAAATTAAAATTTTCGGTAGGTACTAAAAGAGCAGGATTTTGAAAATTTTTTTACAAAATTTATTTTTCCTAAATTACGGGTGCGGTGGGCGTTTCTCGAAAAAAAGTTGTAGTTATAAAAAGATGGGGGACAGCAAGGGCTTTCTGTAGATATCCTTAATATCGGAAATTTTTTCGCGGGCTCCCCGTGGACGGCGTATTTAAGTGAAAATTTTTTTAATTTGCTATGTCGTCATGGCAACTTTATTTATCGACCGATTTTTGATTTCAAAAGGGCAGCAACGGTGCAAACCGGAGTACAACAAAATTGGTCCCCTACATTTTTCTCGTATATCAAACACGAAAGTCACCAAGCGGATGTGAAAGTTTTAAAAGAAAAATAAATTTTAAAAATAATTATTTTTAAACTTCCAATTTTTGAAATTTTTTTTCGGTGAACCCTTCGAGGCCCCGAAGACAAACAAAAACTTGTAATAAACTTTTTTCGCTACATTCCCGCTTTGAGCTTGGAAATCTTCTTTTACAGGTTTCGGAGAAGATTCATAATGTAATACGATAATATCGGTATGGTGACCATTATGTACTCTTTTAGTAGGACAGAACTCCTTTTTGGGCACAATGTCCTTTGTACTTTCTGATAAGGTGCAGTACGTTAAAATGTACTTTTTTTCTAATTTCTATACAATAAATTAAATTCAATAAATAAAATTTAAAAAGATTTTAATTTTCTTTATTTAAATTTAAAATTTGGTGAGACAAATAAATTTTTAAGTAGCTATAGGATTGGTAGTAGGCATGGGTAGAATAAGTAGTAGAAGTACTTCTTCATTAGATTAAAAAGATTTGAAAAATAAAATTAATCTTGTTAATCCATTCATGCGCGTCCGTACTTTAGTGCTTGTCATGGTCCATGGTACTTATACACTTTTTTCTAAAATAAAATATTTTGCTACCATCATATACGCGAAGATCATGCAAAGTAAAAGGAAGCTCGTTAATCAATTCTTGCGAGTCAGGATTTCTGTAGGTATACTTGTACTCTTTTCCTACAAAAATTATGGCCACCATAAATATAGGGGTATAGATAAGTAACCCGGACTGCGATTTTAAAAATTTCCACTGTCAAGAATCATAATAGAAAACCGTCCAAAAAGCAATTATAAAACAAAAAATTAGCGGACCATTGCAAATAGGGCTTACATAGACAAGCATGCTATCGGTGGTCGTCTCCTGTACTACATGAAAAATCTGTTGTCGATTTTGAAAAAATAATGAAAAAAAAAAAAGTCTAAAGATAAAGAGAAGTGAATTTATTATAATTTGTTGTATATAAATTTGGATACATGTAATAAATAAAAAATAAATTGTTTATGAGTGCTTTTGGTGATGAAGTAGATTTGCCTTCTCAACTTAGCTGCTTTATTACTGACGAATCATACTGCAGTATACGTAAGCTTCTGGCTGACCCACTTCTATCAAATCACCTATGTTGTTCATCAAGTCAATGATATAGCTATCATTATTTTCGTCGGTAATTTCGTTCCAATACATAAGATCCCCCGTTATTCTTTGTGAGCGTTCTTTATGCAAGCTAACCGGCATGTTCAATTTATCAGCCAAAGCTTTAAATAGTAATGTCCTTTCACACTCGTAACCACAACGTATATAACCGATGGGAATCATACTGGTACCAAGGATGATCTACAAAAGTTAACCAAGTTAGTACTATCTAAAATGCAAAGTAGGGCAAACTTGCTTTATTTCGCAGCATTTTTTTTAATTTAATAATTTTTTTAATGTCTAATACCAAAAGCCTTAGAGATCATAATATCATCTAAAGTTTCCTGTGTTTAAAATAAAGAAAACAAATTTTTAAAAATGTACTGCGAAATTAGGAATAGTGTAAAACCAAGCAAACTTTACCTTCAATTCCAGAAGATGATTAGTAAATTCGTGAATATTAATTGGCTCGCGAATAATAGTTACAACATATGTCGCCAGTTTTTCGATCTTTTCGATCAAGTTTGAATTAGCCCTAAAAAATTAAACATATTTAGGAAAAAAATTAAAATATATGTGTTAAAAATTACAATGCAACAGTGAGATTCTCCAAATGTTTTGAAAGGAACGGATCTGGCGATATGGTTCCATAATTCAGTTCTTTCAAATTGCAACCATAAGATTGTGGTGATTTCATAAATTTTTGTGATCTTGTAGATAAAATCGTTGAATCTTCATCTACTTTTTCGTCACACGAACTGCAAAATATTCCTGCAAGAATTTTATATTTTTAAATCTTCAAAAAATTTAATTATTGACGATTAGAAATTTAACAAAGCTAAATAATAAAATTTTGTTTAACGAGATTCCCTTCGTCTCAAAAAAGAAAATCAAAATTTCTTGATATTGTGAAGATACTTCATTATATAGGGTAATATTTAAAAGTAAAGTAAAGTAAAGGTTTATCCTATATATCGCTAGCGATATATGGAAGCAATATTGTTGTATTTCAAAAAATACATAAAGCTTGAGCAAATATTAACCGATATAGAATTATCTTCGCAATATCAAGAAATTTTGATTTTTAATTCAGCATGAAGATATTTTTTCTATCTATACCCTTTGAAAATTACTTACTTGTGCGAATGTTGGTTGACAAACTGCATGGCATACAACCGGAGTGCTTAGATGCAATAGAAATTACTTCAGTAGTTTGCTGTTCTATGTCGGCTTTTATAAGTGGAGGTCCTGCAAAATTTACTACATACATAGTATAAAATGGTGATGTGTGATCTTCAAGCATATTTTCGATGAAGCAGAAACCGCGTACATCATTAATAATATAAAATCCGTTATCGCAAACAACTTCTGGTGGCAAGATCCCATACTGATGGAACTTCAACTGCAGGTGAAGCTCGCATAGTAAATGCATAACTTGGCGTATTGTAGAAAATCTATCGAGAATGGCTTTATTGCAGGATCTCAATCTGTAAATTCATCATTTAATTAAAAATTATAAATAAAATTTTCAAAAACTTACATTCGAATGATATTGGTTTTAAATAGCAAATGCTTTCCTAATCCATCAATAGAAATCAAGCATAGGATAAAAGATAATACACTTCGATAGAAGTCATCGTTGATGATGAATTGTAACTTCTTCACCAAATATTTTGGGCCATGAAATTTTAAAAAATGTGTTACAAAATCATCATCACTTAAATAAATATCCAGTATTAGTAGAGCATGTTTCGATACTTCAATTGACGATTTGGACTGAAAATAAATTAATAAAAATATTGTCTAATAATACGAAATTAGGGAAACGTACAAAAGATAGTATGACGATTTTGTATAAATTGTGGTCAAGATTGAAATCAAAAGTCATCGAAGTACATAAAACATAAATTAATTTCATCACTGATACAATACCGTCGTTAGTGAACTGTTCCCAATTTTTTAAAGCTTCATAAAAAATATCCTGAAAAAGAGATGAGTTCTAAAACTGAAATATTTTTTTGTGGATTTAAGGGGAACCCTCATACCAAAAATGGTTAACTTACGATTCCGTTGTTCCTTAGAAAGACCGGCAGGCTTTCTACATGACATTCCAAAAAGAAAGACAATGTTTTTATTGCCATCTCGTGGTATATAAGCAATTCTGGTTCGTTGCGTTGCAACATTTCTGAAAAATCCTAGATAAGCTATGAAATACAGCAAATTGGTTAAACTTACCAAGTAAATAACACATGACATTGTCACTTATAATTCTTGGGGGACAATGAATTGATCGTATTAAATTACTTAACATTTGACAATTTTTGTAAAATGTTGGAGTATCCTTGCTTCGGAGGTATGTTAAAACTGTATTTTCTATTGCATTACGAAGCAAAATCTACAAAGAAAATATAAGTTAGGGGATTAAATGGGATTGGTTTAATATTCACCTCTCTAGTTTCACTTCTGTTGGTTAGTAAAGTAATAAACGTGGCAGAAAAAAATATATAGGTATCTTCACACTTTTTGGACCATTGACGGAAGTTCATGAATTCATTTCCGTTGATGAAGTATGAAGCAGTTTCGTCACTTTTACAGCAGTCATAAATAAATTTGAATGCACGATCGTGAAGCAATTTGTGTTCATTATCCTATAACATTACAATTAGTTTAAATTTGAGTTTGGAGGAGTGGATCATGATGGATCTTGATGCCCCATCAGGTAGAAGTGTTTCCCAAATAGTGGTCCACGAACCCACGACATAAAAATAATTATTATTAATTACAATAATGACATATTTTAAAAAATGCAATAGTTTCTTTAATTTTTATTTTTGTAACGAAATTCTTTCTGGGGATCCCCATGATTAATTTTGGGGGTCCGCAAGTTCGAGACATTTGGGAAACACTACGGTAGAGTATACTTTATTACGACATCAGGGTCATCTGTTACCAGATGGAGAGACCTGGGGACGCGAATGCTAAGATCACGCAATGGACTTTGTAGGCCAAGGACGAGTTCATGGTGTAAGACCGGCGGGGCGTGTGGTTCCCCACATATAATGCGTTTCGTGATGCTGAGTTCACTAGAAGTTACCAGTAGGAACAACGGAGGTGCAAGGTAGAAACGAAGTTGAAAGCCATCAAAATGGAGGCCCTTCAAGAGGAAATTATTTTCTTTAGGAAGGGAATAGACCAAATTAATGAAAGTCATGCAGAAGTGCATCGAGGCCACGAAGGTTAATCAGGCAAGTGAGGAGGATGGAAGCGACCTTGCTCTTCAAGAAGAGAACACATCCCTTAAAAAGGACGTGAAACCTCGAGAAAGCAAGATGAGGATCCTGAAAAGCAAAAACGTGTCTTGTAGAGAAGAGATAAAATCGCTGCGGGTTTATGTGGAAAATTAGATACACAAATGCATCGTAACCCTGACGCCACTTCTGCCCAAAATAGCGCCATCCGAGTAAATACTGCAGAGCTGGCTAGGGTAGAAGCTAAAATGCACCCCGCAGCAGCAAGATGAAAAGCCCCCCAAAACGCGAAACCTCGATGAAACGTGGACCATAGTGGGGTATCTCATATGGCAAAGGAGCAACTAACGATTCCATGTCAAAACGTCGAAAACAATAACGTCTAAAAGCAAAAGAAATTAAGATTGAGATAGTTGACCTGGATTGGAGCAGCGGGGACTCTTCTGAGTGCCTCGAAGCTGAGAATTGGGTTGACAGGAGTCTGGAGACTGAACCAGTTTCACGTACAGTAGATGCTGGGCGAATGGTCACAAAGCAAAAGAGTGTAAAGGCCAGAACAGATCGGGAAAGTGCTGTGGAGCCAGCCTGCAAGATGGGTCTACATTAAGAGGTATGGACCTGGAAGGACATATGTTGGGGAGTTGACACTGCCGTGGCAGTAGTTCAGGCTGAAAAAGAAGAGCAAAGTCCCGAAAGGGCAGAACATGATACTCCCAAACGGCGGATTCGTGCGTGAAAGTGGCGGTGTCTCATACAAGATTTCCTCATCCCTGCAAAAGGTACAAAAAAAAGACGGTTTTGACTTACCATTATGTAGTTCAGCATATATTCTACGACGTTTGATCGACGTAGAAGTTTTTGTACACCAAAACTCCTCCAGGAAGTTACGAGGTCGAAGATGTCGAATACTATGTTTTGAATGCCATACGTAGAAATTTTTGTATAACGAAAAATAGCTTCTACCGGTAAATTGTCATTATTTATGAAAATGTTTTTTGCATTTTTTGCAATAAGCAGGGATTGCAAATATTGTATTAAGCGTAAATTTAGGGTGTCAACATCATGTTTCTGAAGTCGTGTCAATATGGTGGATATGGTGATGGGTGTTATTATACGTCGGGCAGCTCTCGCATCCATCCTAACATTACTTAAGAGGCAAGCGGATAATTCCTGCACCATTTCATCATCATTCTGAAAACTTCCTCTCTATAGGATTGAAATTTGAGGATTCAACTTACCAACCGTTAAAAAGAGCTCGTTAATTTCATGTAGTATGGGAGTATTCCTTTCATATATTACTTGGTCTAAACATTCGGGAACATCTTTCATAATCCTCAGGAGAACCTTTAGCGTTAAAATCAGATTTGTAGTGTCAACTTTTTGTAACAAACTGTGAAAATGTGCAACAATATCCTTTTTAAAGAGGATGGAGGCATTTTTTGTAGATTCTTCCGAATAAGTCAACAAACCGGACAGAGTCTAAAGAAAAACGAAATTTATTACTTAAAACCATACTTAAGTTGGGTTATCAAATTTTACCTGCTCCAAAACTTCCTCATCATCGCTTTTCAACAAATCAAGAGTATGGTCTATGTTAGTGGTGAGTTTATGAATGAAAGACCTCAGTTTTGAAACCTTTGGTACTTCCATTTAAATAATAATATAATTAAAACAATACAATAAAAATAATAAGCACTTCATCTTTAAACTGCAAGCGTCAAAACGACATTTTATAAATTAGTTCCGATTTTTCACGCCGCGCGCCGAGAAAAAAACGACAAATTTGTTTTGCTTCTACAGTTTCTTTTTACTACCACTAGATTTTTACGTTTAAATTTTCAAATAATATTCCAAATCTTTTTACTTGTTACACGGGGTAATTTATATAATTGGCAAAGTAATTAATTTAAAATTGAGTAATGATGGGTTAAAAATGATACAAAAAATGAAAACAAATTATATATTTGTTTAATTTTAAATTACATTTACAAATAAAACCTGGTATAAGTAAACAAAGACACAAACGTATATTTCCCGTCAAGAAATTACAATACAGCACAACCTTGATAATCCGAACTAATTTATGAAAACTGTGTTCCAGTAGTTGAATTTTCCGATTCCAAAGTTTTATTAAAAACAGAAACACATAAAACTATGAAAAGTTTATTTTATTTGATGAAAAGTTTATCGTTAATTATTACGGGATCTATAAAGTAAAATTTTGAAATTTAATTAAAGTTCGAATTTCTAAGATTATAAAGAATTTAAAAAAATAATTTTAAAACAGTGGATAACGTACCTATATATGTATAATATAAAATTTTACATAGAAAACAATTTTGTACTATATATTTAACCTATCGGTAACGATAATTCACAAATTCTTTTTAACAAGTAACAGTTTTAAAACTTACAAACATTTTTAAGTCTCTTTAATCTCACAGTCTGACTCAATTACATAGCTAAATATTATACATTACAAACATAACTGCCCATTCACTATGGACATAAGCGTAAGAATTAGTTCAAATATATGGTTACATTATGGTTATTGTGAATGAGCACTAAAAAGTGCTTACAAAAGTCTGTCTCTCTCTTTGATCTTTGTAACGCACCTAACAAGAAGTTTAAGCTCGGCCGTTAGACCACACAGCCTAGACGATCGACTAGCTTAATTATAATTATAAAATAAAGAACAAACGTAAACACTAAACTAATTAAGTTTTACAAAACAACACAAAATAAAAGGCAGATTAAGTATCACTTCTCATCAAACCACAGTACTGATAAGCTTTCAAGCTGCCTACTTCTATCAACTCGCCGATGTCATCCAACAAATCGACAATAAAGTCTTGACCCTCAAAAGAAACTTCGTTCCAGTAAACGTACTTTTGAGCTATATTGGATCGTTCTCGAACCAAGCTAGCAGGCACGTCCAACTTATCAGCCAAAGCTTTAAACAATAACGCTCGTTCACACCCATAGCCAAAACGAAGGTAACCTATCGGAATCATACTAGTCCCCAAATAATTCTGAAAAAGAAATCAACATAAATTATTGTTGTTTTATATTTAAGAAACAAATTTGCCTTTAAATGAAGAATATGTTCTGAAAATTTACGAATGGGAAGCGGATAACGAATAATGTTTACAACAAATTTTGCAATGATTTCAATAGCTTTTAAGAGATTACCATCCACCCTGAAACAATAAGTTTAAAATACGTGCAAGTAAAGTTTGTATATAAAAATTACAATCGTTGCTGTAGAATATTTATGAATCTCCTCAGATACGGATCCGGTGATAAACTTCCATAGTTTATATATTCTCGTATTGTAGTTTCCAATGGCTGTAGGGGCATTACTTGTGTTTCCTGGGCCTCTACTCGCCTGTTGCACAAGTTTCGTAACATTTCTGTAACTAAAAATTAATGTGAAATTTTAAGATTAGCAGTCTGCAAGAGGAATCCTCCAAGTTGGAAAACATACTTTTGTAATTCTGTTATTTTGCTTATTAATTACTCAAAAAAATTGCTCAAAATTGATAAAAAATTTTAAACGAGGACACTTGGACGCTGACCAAATTAAAATTTTTTGAAAAAAAATGTCTTCTTTTGTCCAAATTTTGTGAGTAAAAAACAAAATAACAGAGAATTACGAAAGGGTGTTTTCCAACTTGGAGGATTCCTCAAGACAGTTTATAGAAAAACTGTTAATTATAACATTATAAGAAATCCTTGGAAACAATAATTTGATATAGTTGCAATAATTATTATTGTTATTAGAAATTATCATAAAAGGTTTGTAAATTATGGAGTCCGTTAATATCTTAACTCAAAAACCTAGCTTCTAGTCCAGTCAAATAAGCATAAAAACAAAGTAAACCTCGGAATGAAAGATAATAAGCTGAAAATTTGCATAAGCCTTTGTTTTGACTTTTTATAAGTTAGGTCAAAAGTCTCATAGAATCTCGTGTCCGGGTCTTAAGCTATTGATGGTTAAAGATGACAAAAATCGGTTTTTTGTAAATATCGTGTTTTCCTTTCTCTAAATGACATTTAGAGTTATTAGAAAAGTTGTAGAGAACATAATTCTCTACAAATTTGGTCTTAAGCAATATTTTATACAATTAACGGTTCTTGAGATAGAGCGCGAAGGGTAAGAAGCTCTTAGCCATGCCTATTAAAGGTAAAGCTAGGAATGTGGAATCCAATACATAATAAGCTTTACAAATTAGAAGAAACCTTAATTATTTACTATTGAATAAATGATTTTTATTAATATTATTCATAAATAAGACATCCATTTAATAATATTTAGTAAATTTATATTAAGGGCTTACGCGCAGTCAGGATTTTCAAAAAATCATTTCACAGAATATTCTTGAAGTATTGTAATTAAAAACAAAAACATGAGTTTTTGAAAATCCTGACTGCGCGTAAGCCCTTAATATAAATTAACCAAATATTATTAAGCGGATGTCTTATTTATGAATGATATCAATAAATATCATTTATTAAATAGTAAATAACTATGGTTCCATATTCCTAGCTTTACCTTTAACATGTATGGCTAAGAGCTTCTCACTCTTCGCGCTCTATCTCAAGAACCGTTAATTGTATAAAATATTACGTAAGACCAAATTTGTAGAGAATTTTATTATTTACAACTTTCCTAATAACGCTAAATGTCATTTAGAGCAAGGGAAACACGATATTTACAAAAAACCGATTCTTGTTATCTTTGACCATCAATATCTTAAGACGCGGACACGAGATTCTATGAGACTTTTGAGCTAACTTATAAAAAGTCAAAACAAAGGCTTATGCAAATTTTCAGCTTATTAATGCTTATTTAACTGGACTATTCTGAATCTATCGATGTAGCATCAGCTAGATTCCAAACATTAAGCTATTAGCAGCATTATAGTTTCTCCACCAATTATAAAGTAGCCACTTTCCAAGCTCGTTCCTTTGGCTGTGAGTAGATAGAAATAGTGAAATTCTTGTTAATCCTTTCATGAGCTATTTCTATCTATCTATCTAATTTGGCACAATTTAAAATTAATTTAGTCTACATATACCAGACTCTAAAATAAATGACCATTTTTTTTTTAACAAAAAGCTCCTTTTAACGAATTTACACTTAAAAAAAAACTCTTTTCAGTGGATTTTCCAAGAAGTGTGGCCCGCACTAATCTCAAAGTAAAATATTTGGCCCCCGTACAACAAAAGGTTGCCGACCCCTGATCTATACCATGGACTACAGTGGCGTAACTACCAGTGTGCGCGGTGTGCGAATGAACACAGTCCATAACATTCTAGGGGCCAGAGGCAACCAACAAAATTTAAAGTAAAAAATAATAATTGGACACATTAAAAATTTAAAACTATATTATAGCTAAGACTGGTATTTATCAAGTGAGGCAATTCCCTTTGTTAATTGCTAACAAATACTTTGTGAATAGCATGTACCCCGCACTTTGGAATTTAGAATTTTTTTGCGTCAATTGGAAGGGCTGGCAAATTTAATTTTTGTAAGTGAAATCGTAATAAAGTGAATTTTCTTTAAAAAAGTGTATGATTTTCAAAAAAGTGTGTCTGTGGCAACCCTGCAATTGCATTATTTTAATTTCATTTTCTATAAAGTTACGGGCATATCAAATTTTCGAGTCATCTAAAGCAAGTTCCATATGATAATAATTCTTAAGAGCGCGCTGCAAATTTTGATGCAAAAACATGTTTCAACAGATGTCCTGTCCTAAAATATTGATCTTTTATACAAATCTTTTCATTAATACAGAATTCTAATAATTTATAAGTAGTATGAATAAAAAATTTAGGCAACGAGTTGCCTATTTACTTATTTAGATTGGAAACATAAAATATTGAAAAAATTTGTTTGTATAATAATAAAAATTCCTGGAAGGGGAACCACCGAAAATTTTACAAAAGGCTTTTTACAAGTACCTCCAAATGAAATCCTGGCTACGGGCCTGAAAACCAATATGTTTTCACCCCCGACTTTTTGCATGAACACAAGCAAAGTACAATTTTGTATTAAAAGGGCCCTTTAAATTTTGCTGCACAAACATGTTTCAACAGCAACAAAAAAGAAAAAATGAACGGATTAACGAGATTCCCACTATCCCTCCACCCTGTGAGGCCGAACAACCACATCCGACACTCATGGGAGGTGAAGGCGGTCAAAAAAATAAAAAAATTTAAAGTCGAGGATAGGCGTCAAGTTGGACCCCCAACTGGGAACTTTAACGGTCCCATCACTCGCCAGCATTTCGCAAGCCCTTCCAAATGACGCAAAAAAATTTATAAATTCCAAAGCGCGGGGTGCAACTTGACGAAGCCGTTTAAAAGTGTTGGAATGCTGATATTTATTATGTAAAATGTATTGATTCAACTACAGTTATTATTATAACAAGATATTACTTTTGTTTATTACTTTATTTTAAAATTTCGCAAAATTTGTGAGGATTTGGAGATTAATTTTTAACAATTTAGTCAAAGATTTATTTTGGTTTTGAATCCGTTGGTATAGCTCCCTGCTTTCAGGTACAAATTAAACAAAAAAATCTATTTATTTCATAAGAAATCTTCTAGATGGAGCAGAGATTGGAGTATAATTTTTTGAAATTTTCGTTATATACTTAGGGTGACCATTTTTATCAAAGGCAATCCGAGGACATCCAAAAAAAATTTGCAAAAAATAAAAAATAATAATCCCGAAATTTATTTTGAATAACCATTTTTTTTTTATAAAAAAAAGGCAGATTTAGCAAAGTCCCCTTTTTTGAAAAAAAAATCTCAAAAAAAGGCTCATGACCCCTTTGGAACATTTCCGGGGATATAACTTTAGATTCAGGGACGAATGGTCACCCCATTATATATTCTTGAAATTATGTATTAACCAAAAATAACTAACCTATTCGGAACCAAGTGGCAAGAAAAGGCATACACCTTATGAGTTGACCAGGTGTAGATACAGTATCAGAAGTTTCGATTTCTATTACAGCTGGCGGGAGAAGCGGTGGTCCAACAAAGTTCACTACATACATAGTGAAATACGATGACGCTTTTATTTCCATCAAATTTTCCATGAGGCAAAAGCCACGTTCGCTATTGATTAAGTAGAATCCGTTGTCACAAATATTTTCAGGTAATAATTGACCGTGTTTATGAAAATATGATGGATAATGTAGTTTGCCAAGCAAACGCAAATTTTCTTCGATTTTAGGATATCGAACCATCAATCCCTTGTCACAAGAATTTAATCTGTAAATTTAAATTTTAGTCGTTTAGCTTTTGAACACAAAATGAAACTTACATGTTAAAACAATCGCTCTTAAGAATAATCGCCAACCCTAAACGTCGAACTCGCAACAAACTTTTCATGAAAATTAAAACGTGTTCATATAGATCTTCCAGATGGGGGAGTCGTAATTTTCTCTCGATCGCCATTGGACCGTCAAAGTCAAGAAAAAAATTGTGGTATATTTGGTTACGCATACAGTTTTGTAGAATCGTTAAGGATAATTTTGACAACTCATCGGCAGTTTTATCCTGTTAAATAAATATTTTTTAATACAATGACACTAAAAATTGAAGAACGTACAAAACATATCATCACCCTTTGGAAAATATCGCGAGTCATGACAAAATTTACAGGTTTTGCAATTGTAAATGCATTAATCAACTTCATAATCGACAATAAACCACTAACTGTAAAACATTTCCAGTTTGGTTTTATAAAACTCACAATTATGTTCTGAAAAAATACAAAAAGGACATCTAAATATGTAAATATTTCAAAAATTAACTTACAACGCCATCATGCCTTAATAAAATTGCACATGTTTCTAATCTTGAAACCACAAACCATGCTAAAGCCTTCAAAACAATTTCATGGCAAGGGATGATGCTCATATCCTTCCGTTGCAGTGCATCTAAAAAAAAAAAAAATATTTGACAATAAACTAAAGAAAAAAAAAAAGCTTTTCAACTTACTAAGCATATAAAGTATAACTTCATTGCTTATGATTTTTCTTGGACACCGTGGCGACTGAACCAAATTCGCAAATGCTTGGCAATTTTTACACAAAACGGTGGACTCTTCACTTCTAAGCAATGACAAAATAGTACCCTCGATTGAAATATCTATCAATCTCTGAAAACATAACAAATAGTTGATTGCAAAGTCGCTCAAAAATCAAATTTATTACCTCCCTTGCTTCGGAATTTTGTGTAAGCAGAGTTATCAATTTGGCACCAGAAAAAATATATTTATCCTCGCATGACTTCAACCACTCACAAAACAATTTAAATTCATCGCTCTCAATGAAGTATGAAGATGTTTCTGGTAAGTTACAACAAATATAAAGGATTTTAAATGCTCGATCGTGAAGCATATCGTATGTGTCATCCTGAAACACAATAAATGATAAGATGAAAAACTTTAGTGATTCTAATCTTACCCTGATGAAGTTCAGTAAATTCTCCATGATTTCTCCCTCTTGTAAATGTTTCTGAACGGTGCAACTTTTCCACGAAATTAAAGTTTCAATAATATCAAATGTGGTGCTTTGAATTTCTCTTCGAGGTACTCGAATATAATAGAATAAAATTCTTAATGCCAAAACTTGGACTTCAATGATATGATCTTTTGCGTTTAAAGCCACCAGTAAGCTATTTAAATATTTAACCAGACTTAATTGCAAATTTGTATTGTCGTTGTCCTCGAGACGAGAGAAAATCTTAGGTACTACGTTTGTTAGCAACAAGTGGTACGCTACAGTGACATTCACCTTAGAAAAGCTCAAGATGTGACCACACAATTCTTGAATTATATCGAATTCATTCTAAAAATAAAAAATAACAAAAGCTTCAAACGGTAACATATAACTCACAGTTAGAAAAATGTTATTAATTCTTTTAATCGTTTCAATATTTTCCGTATCCATAAACCGTTCTTGTGACTCGGGTACACGACGAATTATCTTCAAAAGAAGTCGTAATACTAACGCCAAGTTAGTTTCATCAATATCAGGCTTGATAAAATTTGATAGAGTATGGACAACGTCTTTTTTAAATAATATAGAGGCATTTTTATCAGATTCATCAATATAGCCCGATAAGTTTATCAAAGCCTAAAATAGAAAATTTAATCAAAAACTTACCCTTAATTTTATTTTGACCATTAACACTAACAAGAGTTACAGTGAGGTACCCACCAATCGAGATCCCAATTTTTTTGGTGATTCTAGGAGCTAACAAAATTATCACTTTCTCGGCGTTTAGTTTTTGAGTTATGAATTTTTGAAAATACCATGGTAGGTTAACTGCTAACACTATTTTTTATTACTAATTTGGAATGGTAATTCGTAGGTTGTTAATTTTTTAATTATAAGTTTATTTAGAAGGGATTAGAACTCAGGACCGATGCGTTACAACTCCAATATATGCTAAACCTATGGTAAAACCTGTCCATTTTAAAACATTCATAACTTAAAAACTAAGAGCCATTGGACTAAATGCAGAGAAAGTGATAATTTTTTTAACTCATAGAATCAGCAAAAGAAAATGGGATCTCGATTGGTGGGTACATCATTGTAGTGTCCCCTTGTAAAATGGCGAAATTCATTACCTGCTCTGTAACCGCTTTATCTTCACTATGCAACAATGTGATGCTGTAATCTACATTTGCAGTGATTTTATTGATGAAAGATCTCAATTTTGATACCGATGGATATTCCATTTTCAAACACAAAACTTAACTACAACATGAACAATCACTCAAAAATTCAAACGTCAAACGGTCAAAACCAAACCACCACCAGAATTAGGAATGGTTTCTATGGTAACCCGGGAGTTTTTTCAAGGGAAACCTGTGGAAATCTTCACAAAGAAAAATGTTACCGTTTCAAAAAACTTTTATTTCAAAAATAAAATTGTAACGAATAAAAAACGTGGTTTATTAACATTCAATGTACAAACACAACTACCGATTTTATTCTTTTGATTTGATAATTTTACGAATTTCTAAGAACTCCCCACCTACAAGCGTGATATCAAAGTGGAGTTGTAATCCAGTATAAATTCTTCATACACAAAGAATTTACTTTGATAAAAATGCGATACTGCTAGAATTCCGAATTAAATATCTAAGATTGGCTTATCTTATTTTGCAAGTTTAGGAATGTAACAGAATAACACCTGCATCTCCCAACTATTACTTTCTCCCTGTTTCCGTTTCAATTTTGTATTTACACATTAATATTATTTTGTACAATTTTGTTTTCTCAGGGCTAATTTAAATATGAAAAAAAAATTTATAAAAATTGAGGAATATTGCACGTACAAGCAGGCTCCTACGTATGTGTTAGGTATACATACGTAGAGAAAAGCCATGGTGTGATGTGACCGCTGGTTGAGTTACAGAGCGGAAATTCTGCGAAACCAAAACCGGTCACCGAGAGGTACCGCCTTGCGGAGCTGGTACAACTGGGGTGGCAGGGACCTCAGGGAGACCTACACCTTTGGAACAGAATTTCTTACCCCAGCCTTCCAGAGGTCACACCCATTGAGTCCTGTTTAATGACATAGAGAATATGCAATTTAACGTAGGCTCCAAACCACAGGAAGTCTAATGTCCTTTACTGGTTTACTTTTTTGAGACCCCTTCAGGACCCCCTTAGGTCAGAGGGCCCTCATCGATCGCCGACCTGGCCAGCCCGGGCCTGCGTGAAAGTCATAATTTATCAGAAGGTGATCATTGGGAACGACAATTTTGTAAAATATGTAATGTCTATGCGATGTTTGTAAAAAAAAATAATTTTGCTGATGAAACAATCAATATTTTTGGTACGGGGTAAAAGAAGTTTAACTGTCACTTTGACCATAACATTGTCTAAAACAAGCAATTTGGTTTCCTCGAAGAACACAGTATGACTCATACTGTGTACCTACTAAAGTTCATTGAACCGATAATTACTTTTGATACACTGAAAATTATTAATGTTCATCAATTTTTTCTTAAATCGGATGATTATGATAGTTGATTAAATAACAAAATGATTAGTAATTCGAGCATTTGACATAATATGTGTATCCGATTAATCTGAACGGATCCCTTAGTGATTGTTAACTTGACAGTGTGTCAAAGGTATAACTATGGGCTTCAATAAGAGTTCACAGGAGTAATATGAATAATCTGCTCCTTAATTAAAATATGCCAAGCAATTAAAAAATGTACGTGCATAATTTTCAAGTCATTTATGAGACCCGGTAGAATGCTACGAGAATCTTTAGCTCTACGTTGCAACCAAGTCACCAAATTACATTATTATACTTAATTACTAGATTACATGGGTTGATATCAAGCCTTCGTGACTTATTCATCTATTTGCGACATAATTTACAAATGAGATAAAATTCGTTGTTCAAGGTCACGGATTCATTTAAGGGAAAAAATTTACATGGAATTGAGGGAAGGCCCTAAAAGCTTAAATATTTAATATTGTACGTGTAAGTCATGGAATTTCCAGAAAAATAACGGTACAATTGATGAAAATTACGAATTAGAAAATCTAGGGATTTTTATTGCAAGAAGTTTCCGACGTTGAAAGGCATAAAAGTGGGTTTTTATTTGAAAACAAACATGAATTTAAATTTTAATTTGCATTAAATATGTGAACAAATATATTTTTAACCAAAATCATCCATAAATTCAAAAAAAAATGTACAATTCAAGTTATTGCTAGCGTAAAATAATTTAAGGTGGTAATAAAAGTTACCAAAAATAAATAGACGGCCTACTTCACTGTGAAGCCACTCCGCCATTTTAGCAGTTTACAAGCAAGGTAATGGATGTGTTTTTAAGAGCTCTCTAAATTTACTAATTTATTTTGTTCATTTCATTTCAGATATTTGTATTTATTATATATAATGGATTCCAAAGATTCACAAGATCCCCCTGATACAAAAAAACAACCTTTAAAAGAAAATAAAGACACGACGCCGAATAGCTCCACTCCACAAGATGAAGGCGGTGAGTGAAAATTTAATAAAAAATTTGTAAACGTTGTCAATATATCAATCATATAAATAAATCGTGAAATTTGTTAACTAGTATAAGAGGGGATTCACCCATGGGTAATTAAAACTTCCCATAATCTCGATA
This sequence comes from Rhagonycha lutea, assembly GCA_958510855.1. Classification (NCBI taxonomy): domain Eukaryota; kingdom Metazoa; phylum Arthropoda; class Insecta; order Coleoptera; family Cantharidae; genus Rhagonycha; species Rhagonycha lutea. Next base: position 4,025,935 of record OY294042.1, read on the forward strand.
TTTAATTTATTTTATGGCAGGGAAACGCCCAAGTATTTGTTGAATCAATCGGCGAGTAAAATAGTTGCTCGATCAAGATAAAATTTAACGTATAAGTTTTAGTAACAAAAAAAACTACAGGGTTGAAAAATATCATTAAAAAAATACAGTTGATTCCGGTTAATCCAGGCTACTGCTTATTCGGAAACAGAAATCAAATCAACATTATGTGAAAATTTGGACTAGTTGTTTAATTAGGTCAAAATATCTAGTCGCAATGTGTTCCGATTAAGCGGAATCGACTGTACTCGAATTAATCTTCATCGGCAATAACTGGGGCTGGGAAACAAAGCCAAGTTTTATTCCTAGCTGAAATTCAACTAACACGGAGATCTAAATATCTTTAATAATTTGTTTGTACACAGTCGAAAACGATAATTGTTATAAAATACAGTTTACGATAATTGAATTCGTTTTTGCTAACGTTGAATTTTATTATACATTTAGGTGGCAAAGATAAACATAAAGAAAAAATAAAAAGTGATCCACAATCGTTTAAATTTAGTCCACAAGTAAGCAAAATGGAATATTTTGATCCAACTGCATCATCTTCCAATAAAATTAATCCGTTTGTAAAAACTCGGAAGATGAGAAGTTCCCAACAACTTTTGAATGAATCGCATCATGAATTAAAAAAGTGTGAGGGATTTTATATGCCCAAATTAAATTTCGACTCCGATACATCTGACGATGTACCGTATACTGGACATACAGCTATAGTACATTCTTCGGAATCTGATGAAAATGATGAAACACCAATACCGTGCTGTAAAAATCTACATAAACGATACCAAAGTCTTTATAGCTGTCACGTAGAAGAAGACGAAAACTTACAAGGAAGCACGACTGAAAGTAAACATTGTAATTCTCCTACAAGAGATCCTCATAATCCTGAATTAAACGTAACTTCCTCTCAACCACTACTTAAACGTGAAGACTCCCCCGAAGGATCTCTAGACGATATGGACGTAACAGGACATCACGGTGAGTCACATTACCCCAAATAAACATGCAATTTTAATTTTTTCCTACAAATTCGTAGTATGATTATTATTAATTATAATGAAATTTAGTAAAATAATGCATTCAAAATCTCAAACTAAACCCGTAAAACCATTTTTCTTTATTACTTAATTCAATTTCTTGAAAATTTGTGTTTTTAACAAATCAATACTCTTTGCAAGTATTACAGATATTTTTTCCTTTTTTTTTAAAGGTGAAAAAGACACAAAAGATTTAAAAGCAAAAAAAGTTTTGCTTAATGTATACAGAGACGAACCACTTGCTTATAATAATTTGGCAGCTCTATCGAGAATTGAAGACATAGATGATTGGAACGTAGCTCAAGGAAGGTGGACAAATGAGGTACTGGTTCATTCAGAACCGTCATTAAATCTCGACATAGTTAGCTATAATTTAGAACAACGACCACCTGCCCGAAGAGGTGACCGACCAGCATCTAAAAATACAGAACGGCCATCTACTAGAAGAGGTGAACGACCATCTACTAGAAGAGGTGAACGGCCATCTACTAGAATTGAACAATCCCATTCCAATGAAAATCAGGAATCAAATTCTTGCCCGAATATGATTCCAGTAAAATTAAGTTTAGCAATAGAAAGTCTAAACGATTTGAAGTCACCCAGTGTTGGTGCGTCTTTCAGTGATGACACTTTACAATACCATTGGTTTTGTAAAATGAATGACAACCCAACCTGTAGACCACATGAAGACGAATCACGTCCATCAAATGATAACAATACTTCAAACTTTAACAGCAGTTTGGAAATTGTAAAAACATTTTTCGAAATGAGATTAGATGCAACCCATGACGTAAATTCGAAATTTTGTACTCGGAAACCAAGGACTACATCATGCACATCGTACAGTCTTCCGTTACATTACTCGGCTGAAGAAGCGGAAGATTTGGCACAGAATGGTAAGTTTTTAAACCGCTAATTTAAAAGGTTAATGTTATTTTTCTCACTTTCAGAATCAGGAACGACAGATAATAATTCGTATGTGAGCACTTCCTCGTCTTGCACTAACGTCAATGAAGAAACATCAGAAAAGAAACGTAGAAATACGTTGGCAAAGAAAAAACGACGTGACGAAAAATAAAATTTAATAGGAAAAAAAAATATTATTTTTTATATTTTTACACTCAAATATCTTCCTGTTTATACTGCAAATATCAAAATTTAAAATGTATATTGTCTTATTATTAGTAATAATAAAAGTAATTGCAAAATGGTTTTTTTTTTTGAATTGACTTCTGCTAAAAGGTGCAGTATGGTTCATCTAATAAAAAACAAAGTTTATAGCATTCTCCAGGGAAAATTGCAAAATTTAGATATTAAAAAAGATTAAGCCACTTCCCTACATTTTTATATTTTCAATTTATTAAATTTTATGTTGCCAATTGTTATTGTCATGATAAAAAATAGTAATTTTGAATTCAACCGTGAATTAAATATTTGAAGGGTGACGGGAGTTAAAGCCAATATAAAATTTAAGAATAGAAATAATTTAATCAAAACCAAAGTAAATAGTATTTTTAAATGAAAATTCAAAACAAAGGACAATAATATTTTAAGCTAAAATAAGAAAAAAACAAGGACCCGATCTATCATTACAACGAGAAATTTTTCAATAGGTGGCGCAGTTACCTAGATCTACAATTTAATTTTCGCTTAAAAGTCAAAAATTCCCGATTTAATTTTGACCAAATTAATCAATTTTCAAATTGCCCTACTTCTCCGTTTTTCAGGTTTACCAGGCAAGAGGGAACCTGGAGATATTTACGAACACCCCTTTTCCATAAGGGTGAGTTATCTGTTGTAAGTTATCCAAAGCTTTTGAGTCTGTAGGTAATTCCAAAAAATGTACTCTACTTGCAAGATCTGCTTTAAGGGTTTCTCAATTTAACCCCATCTTTAGTAAGTTGCGAGAAAGATTACAAGATTAGTCAAAAATACAATAAAAGGTACTTAAAATAATTATAGTTTTATTTTTAATAAAATACGAATTAAGGATATTGTATTAATAGTATATTTTTAAGCTTTCGATTGAGTTTTTCATGTTTACCCATTTATTATTTGTACTTTTCTGATGATGATTGAAAAACTCAATGGAAAGCTTAAAAATATACTATTAATACAATATCCTTAATTCGTATTTTATTAAAAATAAAATGTGTTTAATTTCACGAATTAATAATAAACCAATTTTAAAATAATATAAATATAAAACTAGATCTACCCCTGCTAGAATTCCAAAGTTACAATACAAAAATTCCGTATGTCTGTTTGTAAACACGATTACTCAAGAACATGGGAATCGATTTTAAAAATCATTTCGGTAATTTCATTCTTCTTTTTTAATACCATTTTTAAATTTTTAAGTTCAAGTTTAAAAATTGTTTTGAATTAATTTAGAGAAAAAACAACGTAAAAAATTCAATGCCGAATTAAGCCAGGCCAGTAGCAAATGTTATCAAAAGGCTCTATTATTTTTTTTTTAATGAATTTTCTTAAACTTGCCCGTGAGGCCCGTAGCATTTGCTGCTTCTGCTATATGGCTAATCCAGCACTAGGCAAATATACCAGTGCTCAGCCTCTTCAAAAAATGTTCCTACGCCGATAATAAAATATGTTTTTAAAAAATATTTAAAAATTTCATAAATAGTGGCGGAAAAGTAACTGCAAATTTTAGCTAAATTTAAGCGGTAATCTCGTTATAATGAATTTAATGTAAATGTGGCTGACTTTTGGATGTGGCTGAATGATTTTGATTGTCCCGGTGTCCCGACAAGGAACTCCGGGACGCAAAATTGTCCCGTTTTCGGAAACCGCGTATTATGTTGCTACCAGAAGACCATGCCAAGACTTTTATTCTTACTTAAAATCATCACCAGCTGTATTAAAGCAAATTTGTTCCTCCGATAAGTAATATAAATAAATATTATATTATAAAATATACCTAATAAAAATAAATAAATTTTTTTAATTTGTAAATAGCTAACTTTTTCTAAATAAATAACTTAAAAAAAGGGCTTTTTTTGCCAATTTACTGATGAGTGGGAACTGAGGGGGGGGGTCCCGTTTTGAGTCAAAAAATAAATGGTCACGTTATCTTTACCCTACGTTTAATTCTTAAGTTCTGAAATTTAAGAAATTTTTTTCTCCTTTCCAATATATCAATCAGAAATCAATCATAAGCAATGCTACCGTTTTACGCACACAAAAATAAATTCTGCCGATTAATTCTCGAGTTTTTCCAAAAAATATTAAAAAAAAAAAAGAAGTAATTTTTTCAGCTCTACCCTAATCCTGTCGCTCCTCAAACCATCCCAATTGTAGAATGAACTCCAGGATTTTGGCAGACGGATTCTGGCCATATCGCGCCAGAAGTCCCCAAACACGAATCGTCTCATTGAAGTCAACTCTGTTATCTGCTAATTTCGTCCTCAGGTAATTTGATCCCCGGCGATTTCACCCCCGGTAATTTGATCCACTGGTAATTTCACCCCCACTTTGCCGAGTAGGACAGGTCTAGGGGATATCTTTAGTTAGTACAGTCACATCTCGGATCCATAAAAAAAGAGAGATTCATCCCCTTCCCAGTAGCACACTTTTTGTCGAGTTGGGACGCCCTAGTAATTAGTACAGCGTTAGTCAAAACGACTTTGAGCATTCGGAGTGGAGGGGCTCGGTCGAAAGGCACGGAGAGTCGATTTTGACAACGCAACCACGTCACATCTCGGATCCATCATTACTAAATTTGATGTACTTAATGGAAATATTTATTTTTTGGGTTAGTGACGGTCATTAAAGAAAAGATCCTCCTCTTAAGCTTAGGTTACTGTTAGAAAACGATAATTTTTTATGATGTAGATTGTAGATCCACTGACCGAGCTTATTAGATTAACTATTAGGTCAAATTACCAGGGAATCAAATTAGCGGGACCAAATTACCGGCGACCAAGTCATCTACTGCCATCTGCATACTCCATTGTGTGAAGGTGTTTATTTAATCTATAGTGTCCAGTCAAAATTCCTGCAATTGTCCGCAGATTGACGCCTAGATAGCTTCTGATAGTATCTCGCATGTCTCCACAAAGGCGCACGAATTGCAGTTTCTTGTACCCAGTTGCTAGTGTGCAGTTCTAGAGTGTATTGTTTGATGAGAGAATTTTGAGCCTTGACAGCAGGCATAACAATCGGCTCTAGGCTGCAAGGAAGACCATTGGAGCCATTTCCCGCCAATCATTTCATTGCCCTCGTGACCTTGATGTCCTTTGACCCAGCAAAGAGAAAAACAATTTTGGCTAGATATCGTATTCACTGTCTGGATGCAGTCAAGCACCAGACCAGAGGTGACCTACTGTCTGATAGAATCTGGATATTTTTGTCCTGAATGCATCCATCCTGAACTATTTTTGCGCAGAGTAATATATGTCTAAGTTCCGCTTGAAATACGGATGCATATTATTATGTCCAGAACCATAAGGGAATTGTTTATGTTTCCGGGGGTTTCGAGTGTCCAGCTTTGAAGAAGGCGTTACCTCTTCGAAGGGTAGCTCACTTTAAAATGTGTAACATATTATAGGCAGTCTTCCTTTACATGTTAATGTGCGAACACTAAAATATTTTAAAATAAAAACAATCATTTAAAAGTTTATTATTTAATTATTATTATTCGATTACTATATCTGACGTTGCGACTCACAGGATTTTCAAACAACTCGATTGATGAGTTGTTGATTTATAAAAATCTTTATTAAAAATTCAAGAACCACAATAATTATTTGGTGCAATATCCACTGGGCATACGTTCCTAAATATGATGGAGGAAATAAAAACTTATCGTATTTCATATTACAATGCGAGAAGTTTATTTCCATGTTTAAAGAAGAGGATGAAAACTGTAATTTAAACATTCTTCTATTTGAAATTTGTTGCTCAAGACACGCAATGAAACTCTGTTAGCAAATGACTTAACCACTTGTTTTCAATCACATAACGAAAGTTACGATAGTTACTATGAAAATATTAAATTTAAATTACAGCAGCTATTAGAGCATGTAACAATTAGGGAAAGAAGCGAGGATATAAAAAAATTTAAACTTAAGATGTACGCTCAAACAACATTAAACACTTTTAAAGCAGGCTTGTTGGAACCGTATTGTACCCATATTAGCAATCATGCAGTTGAATCCATCGAGAATTGTCTGTTGCTTTTAAGAAATTATGATAACCACAAACAACAAGTTGAATTTTTGGACTTCATGAGAAATAAAACTCACGTACAACGAAACGCAATGATCGATAGAGATTTAATAAAAACATATCGCGATCTGGCAATCAAAGTTTTAATAGAAGTAATAACTCACATCCATTTTTTAATTATAATAATAATTTTAACTCAAACCCTTTTTCTAATAATTATAATAATAATTTTAACTCGAATCCTTTTTCTAGCTCTAACAATAACTTTAACTCAAACATGTGCGTGAAGTTAGCACTGCCATTTTCGAAAATCGTAAATTTTTTTATTGTGCTGAGTTGTGCCCGGTGTGTGCCGCGTTATGCCGTATTTTTTTTTTAATTTTTCTTTTTTCGGATTTTATGGACATAGCCGATTTTTAGGGTAGAAGTTAGCACTGCCATTTTCGATAATCCTAAAAAATTTTAGTGTGCTGAATTGTGCTCGTGGTGTGCCGGAGTGTGCCGTAAATCATAAAATTTTATTTTGAAAAATAAGACTTATGGCCCAAAAACGAAAATCGAAAACGAAGTTAGCACTGCCATTTTCGACAATCCCAAAATTTTTTAGTGTGCTGGATTGTGCTCGTGGTGTGCCGTAAATCATAAAATTTTATTTTGAAAAATAAGACTTTTATGGCCCAAAAACGAAAATCGAAAACGAAGTTAGCACTGCCATTTTCGACAATCCCAAAAAATTTTATTGTGCCGGATTGTGCTCGTGGTGTGCTACTTTGTGCCGTAAATTTAAAATTTTTATTTTGACAAATAAAATTTTTATGGGCCAAACTCTAAATTTTTTTAGACGCGCACGAATGGATTAACGAGATTCTTACTGTCCGAACCTTCTTTCTAGCCAAACTACAGCCAAGGGAACGGACTTGGAAAAATAAGTGGGGAAAGAAGACCCTGTTGAGCTTGACTCTAGCGTGGCATTATAAGGATTTAATTTATAAGGATTTGGGTCAATTATTTAGGATATAGGAAGTCATAAAAGGTGACGGGCTGGGATGCTTCTTTATCGGGGTTGTTACTCTCTTTGTTGATTTTCAAGAGGATTATAAATTTTGAAAACTCACAAGTAACTGTACTTTTACATTTAAATATAATTATAAAGTTTTATTCATTAGCATATTTATTTATGATTACTGATTAAAGTGTTTCCAAAATGGCTCTGGAGCGCTGCAAAGCGGAACGGAGCGTAGCGCGGCGCGGAAGAGTCAATTTTGGCAACATATCCACCTACGACAGAGTTGGTTGGTGGTGTGCTACTTTGTGCCGTAAATTTAAAAATTTTAATTAGACAAATAAAATTTTTATGAGCCAAACTCTAAATTTTTTTAGACGCGCGTGAATGGATTAACGAGATTCTTACTGTCCGAACCTCCTTTCTAGCCAAACTACAGCCAAGGGAACGGACTTGGAATAATAAGTGGGGAAAGAAGACCCTGTTGAGCTTTAAATTGGTAATTTACATTTTCTATTGGTTAGTTTGTTAGGGTTACCTTAAGACCGGTCTGTTGTTGCATATAATTCTGTGCTCTACTCATCAATAACATCATTCACCAATACAACCATTTGCTAACTTTTTCACATATTGTGTGGTTGGTAACAGTAATAATTTCGAATTTTTTGTTTTATCATCCACCCTGTATCTCGCTTTTTTTCAACTCTGTCGTAGGTGGATGTGTTGCCAAAATTGACTCTTCCGTATAAAACTGAAGGAAGTTTTCCTATACAGGGTAACCCAAATCTCTAATTAAAATTTTTAAAACTATCGATTTAACTTCCATCGATATAGTGTTTGGTCCAAAAAAATTTAAATGTAAAAATAAAATTTTATGATTTACGGCACACTTATGCTACACTTCTCATGAATCCTTATAATGCCACGCTAGAGTCAAGCTCAACAGGGTCTTCTTTCCCCACTTATTTTTCCAAGTCCGTTCCCTTGGCTGTAGTTTGGCTAGAAAGGAGGTTCGGACAGTAAGAATCTCGTTAATCTATTCGTGCGCGTCTAAAAAAATTTAGAGTTTGGCCCATAAAAATTTTATTTGTCAAAATAAAAATTTTAAATTTACGGCACAAAGTAGCACACCACGAGCACAATCAGGCACAATAAAATTTTTTGGGATTGTCGAAAATGGCAGTGCTAACTTCGTTTTCGATTTTCGTTTTTGGGCCATAAGTCTTATTTTTCAAAATAAAATTTTATGATTTACGGCACACTCCGGCACACCACGAGCACAATTCAGCACACTAAAATTTTTTAGGATTATCGAAAATGGCAGTGCTAACTTCTACCCTAAAAATCGGCTATGTCCATAAAATCCGAAAAAAGAAAAATTAAAAAAAAAATACGGCATAACGCGGCACACACCGGGCACAACTCAGCACAATAAAAAAATTTACGATTTTCGAAAATGGCAGTGCTAACTTCACGCACATAACTCAAACCCGTTTTCAAATTCTAATAGTAATTTCAATTCAAACTCTTTTTCTCATTTTAATCATAGAAATTCAAATTACAATTCAGGATATAATCCTAATTATACTAACCGACAATCTCCGCGAGCTATGACTCAAATGATACCAGTTCAAAGTAGACCTAACAATACGCAAACGGGAAACCCAAACACCGAGCCTACGCCTATGTCGATTTCCACAAGAAATACGGTTAATCGATTTAATAATTTGAGATATAATGGCCCTAGCAATTTTAATAACAACGAGTTTAGAAACATGGACCCCAGTAAATTAATTTCAGAAGAGCTATATAAAGTGGAAAATTCTGAACCATCGCGACATGGAAATCGCGAATTAAACGAAGAATTCCAAAATGTTCCCATAGAGGACCTAGGAACAGTATAAACATCGACTTAAATACAATCAGTAGTAAACCCAAAGTCCCATTCGTTATCATCCCTAGTTTAAATCTAAAACTTTTAATAGATAGCGGTGCTTCAAACTCAATTATGAATCCAGAACCCGCTTACAAACATTTCAAAAACTTTTTATTTAAAAAACCATTTACAATTCACAGTTTAAATAGAACAATTTCAAATAATAAAAACATAGCCTACCCTGTGCTAAAAGAGCATGGAATTGACAACAAAATAAATTTCCACATAGCTTCTTATAATTAATTATAAGAATGAAACTCTAGAAATCGGAAATTTTAAAATACCGTTTTTTATGGAACTAAATCCACTTAATTTTAAACCATTTAAACAAACGGTTACTAGCCACATTAAAATCCCAGTAAACATTGAAGAAGGAGTAATTCTTCCTGAAATAAAAATTAGCGATAATAACTATCATATTTCCGAATCAATATCATTCGCGAAAAACGGATTCTGTATTATACCCGTAGAAGAAGTACGCGTAATGGAAGTAAACTTCCACCAGGGGTGTCAAACTGGCGGCCCGCCAAGTATATTTTTGCGGCCCGAATAAACTTCGGTGATTGCTTGCTTTATAATAAAAAATATGTATTTCTGGGAATATTGTATATTTTACGATAAATATATCGTTCAAAAATGAAGGTGGGTGAACAAAAGTCATCAGTGCGGCCCGCGGAAATTTCGTTTGTCAAAAAATGGCCCGCGGATAGAATGAGTTTGACCACCAAGTGAACGTTGAACCGACCTCTAACATTGAAATAAGTAATCCTAGTAATAAATACTCAAATATAAATATTTTAAAAGTTATCCGTACTTTCCAAAGAGTAAAGGATAATATTCTACGCAAATATCTCTATGTATTTTGTTTCGTTTATATGGATGACATTGTCATTTTTTCTAAATCACTTCACGAGCATCTCGTTCACATCAACATTATTTTTAAGACATTACAGGAGTACAACCTAAAAATTCAATTAGACAAATCGGAATTTCTTCGAAAAGAAGTTGCCTTCCTCGGTCACGTCATAACGCCCGAAGGTATAAAACCAAACGAATTAAAAGTAGAAGCTATTCAAAAGTATCCCCTGCCGAAAACCGTAAAGGAAATAAGTTCCTTCCTTGGGTTGATAGGATATTATAGGCGATTTATAAGAAACTTTGCGAAAATAGTTCAACCATTTACCAAATGTTTGAAAAAGGGATCGAAGATTGATTGCACCGATTTTGAATACATACAAACTTTTCATAAATGTAAAGAATTAATTACCAATGCACCTATTTTAATTTATCCGGACTTGAAAAGACATTTCATATTACCACAGACGCATCTAATATGGCCATTGGTGGTTTGATATCTCAAAATGATAAACCAATCACATTCTATTCGAGAACTCTCAATAGCGCAGAACGAAATTATTCAACAATTGAACGCGAATTACTAAGCATTTCAGACCTTACATTTATGGCAAACAATTTATAATAGAGACCGTATTGAGATGATTCAAAGAAAATTTGTTAAGTATTTATGTTACAAGTCCAACATACTGTATCATAGCTCGAATTATGATAACATATTAAAATATCTTGGTATGTCAACTCTTGATAAAAGAAGATCATACCTAGAGTTGGTTTTCCTGTTTAAGTTATTGAACAACCAGACTGATAGCCCTTCTATCTTGAGTTCGATCAATTTCTCAGACATGCCTCGCACTCTGAGGAATTCTTCACAATTTTCGATTGAGTTCCACAGGACGTCTTATGGTATGAATAGCTCGCCAGTGACAAGGATTTGCAGATTGGCCAATCACCTAGATGTGGATTTTTTCGCCTGTACCAATTTGGGATTCAGAAAACAAATCAGAACTAAGCTTAATATGTAATGTTACTCCGCCCATTGCCACATTAATTTGTAAATTGTATTGTATTGTTATTGTTAAAAGGAATATTCCGTAAATAAATATTATTATTATTATTATAAAAACCGTTGGTTTGGCTCTTTTCGATCCGTGATGCTAACTCGCGTCTTGTTAAATGGCGCCTACGACTAGAAGAATTTGATTACAAAATAACAATACAAAAAGGGCAAAGAAAATTTGGTAGCTGATGCGTTATCGCGCGTAGAAATTAACAACCATAACGAAACCACAGTCGACAAAGAATTAGATCTTTTGTCGATCATTGCAAACGTCGGCGATGAAATTGATACCCCACTTGTGAATCCAGAGGAAATATTGAACGACCAGGTAAACGACGACTCAGAAAACACCCAACACACGTCGATTGAAAATCCGGTCTTTACTATGCCAATTTCGGAAAAACCTCTTAATCACTTCGTCAATCGAATTATTTTACAACTAGGAGATTCATTTAAAATTGATATGAAAAAAATGTTCAATAAAAGTAATTACACTATTACTATCAGAAGAGGAAGCGAAGTACAGAACCTCGTGGAAATGTTGAAGGAAATCGTTGATCCAAAAGAGCTGTACGGTGTATTTTTCAAAGACATCGCGATAGAATCAATATTTTTAAGAGTATCTCAAAATTTATTTGATAACACTGTTAAATTTGTTAAGAGCAATATTCTCGCCAAGGATCAGAAGAGCAAAACGAGGTTATTAACGATTATCATTCCAGAAACCACAATGGCATCATAGAAACGCACAATAATTTAAAATTAAAATACTACTGGCCCGATATGAGGACTAGAATTAACAAAATAATTAACAATCAATTGACAATCATCGATTTATTTTCGCGTTACACCCAAGCCTATTTCGTTATGGACCTATCGGGAACCACTATATTGAGCAAATTAAGACATTACTTCTCTCATCATAATTACCACAGAAAAATCGTGTGTGACGAAGGGAAGGAATTTAAAAACAAAACCTTTCAGGAATTCTGTTCACTTTTTAAAATCCAGTTACATTTCACAACTAATTATAACAGTAGTTCAAACCCCCCGATAGAAAGGGTTCATTCTACAATCCTTGAAAAGTTAAGAGTAATAAAGAATTCGAATAAGAACGAAACTCCTCCTAATTTGATGATATCAGCGGTCTTGATGTACAATCAGTCAATTCATTCAGCCACAGGTTACACGCCTTTCACATTACTGTATGGTCCTTATGACAACCTAAATACACACGAAATTGACCTAGATAAAGCCATCTACGAAATGTAGAACGAGAATCGAAAAAACCGAATTACTCCCCTTTTATGAGCAATTTTATCAAAAGCAACTCAAGAAGGGTACCCACAATTTAGAAATTAAAAATAAGAATAAAGAACCCGCAATCAGCCTTAACAAACCAGTAATATATTTTAAGCGTCAAATAATAAGGAAAACCGACCCCTGCTTTGATAAAGTGAATGTCACTTCTATCAATAAAATAGAAGGAATTAGGGACATTTCAAAACGAAAGGCCAATATTAATGTTAGAAAGGTAAGACGCTTAAAACGACAATTCCCATCACCAGATCGGGCTGATCAATCAGATTCAGGTTCGTCAGTTACTGACGATTAAAACAATTTAGATTTTCTTGAAAACTAGCATAATTATTCTTATCTTTACTTTAAACTAATCAATAAATATAAACTGTTAATATTAAATCCTGCATCAATTTTAGAAACTAAGTGTAGTAATAATTTTTAGCAACTAATTAAATTTAAAAGAGAACGCAAATCAATTTAGAACTAATAGGTCAGGTCATTTGACAATTAAACGGGAAGATTTCCAAAGGTCTTAAATCGATTCATGCTAATTTAAACTCATATTTTCAAATTCATAAATGATTTTTGTAAAGATTTTTGTAAAGTATTGTTTGTCAATATGCCAAAAAAGAAGTTATGAAGAATTGTTGTCTTTTGATACAAATAGAATCAAAATTAGTCAATTAGTATTAACAACAATATATTTTTCGCCATTTCTAGATTATAATAGGTGACTTTGCATCCCCTTTTTAGTAAAACGTAAAAAGAATTTATACAATAAGAACTTTTATTTCAAAATTATATGTAGTACTTCGAGAGTAAAGTTAAACTTTTTATTGTTCGAGAAAAAATCCGTGATATAAAAATTACATATTAATTGTTTCTGCTAATTAAATCTTTTTGAAAACCAAATTTATTTTCGATTTTTTACTTCATTTCTTTTTGAATTTTAGAATTTACCGCTAAAAAACAGATTCCTGTTTAATAAAAAATAAAAAAAAATCAAGTTGGCGGTAAAAATTACACTAAAAATCAACAACGTTTTTGTTTTTAAAAAAACTCGGCCATTTTGCAGTATAAACTGTGCGGTGTAGACGTAAGTTTTTTGGCTTAAAAAAGTTAAGCATCTTTTCTTATTTTAATAATTATCATATTACTTGTTTTAATTTAGCATGCATCGAGATGAGTCTGGACACTCATTAGATGTCCCTGCGTCAAACAAATTAATAAACGGCGATGCTGTAAAGAAGAAAATTGAAATAGCTGCGCAAAACAAAAAATGTAAGTGTTTAAAATTTTTTTTTACTCTAAAATAAAACTGAAAAATCTTCAGGTGTACCAAAAACACTAACTATAGACCAATTACAATTGGGATCTTCTTCTGATTGTAAATCCCCTATTCTAACGACACAATATTTAACAACCAAGCCTCCCCGGCACCCCCGAGAAAAAGTGTGTAGTTCAACACAACCTAGCGGATCAAAACCAATAATTCGATCTCCGCGATCCAAATTACACAAATTAATAAACTGGCGTGACAACGTTACAGTATTATATGCTGGTCCAGAATTGACCAAATCGTTAAATGATCCAAATGTGGTCAACACACAAGATAAACCAGTACCCAAGATATTCTTTCATCATACTTATGCTCCAAGCGAAGAAATAAATAAGAATGCATGCTCCAGCTTTGGCCGGCATAATGATCTACAAAGTCGATATAGCTGTCGAGCAAAAAAACTGCACATCGAAGAAAATAGAGAACAATTACGAGGACCCACACAAGTCGCATATAGAAAGAGACACCATAATTCACCTGTGATTTTACCCAACACAGATAAAAGCCACCCTACAACACCTGATTGTACAATTAAAGAAGTCGCTGTTGCTACGAAACAACCTGATTTGAATAAAAATGATGGTGATGCTGATAATGGTAACAGTAATCGCAGTGGTAAGTTTATATTTTGATTAAATGACAATTTTAAATTAATTACTCTTCAAATTAGATGAATTAGAAGGTTTAGAGAAGATGTTCACAAGACTTCAAATTTCCGATAAAATTCAAGGTCAAGGAGTACCCACGGTGGATAAACCAATTAGCGATAATTCTTCTACAGAGACACTACAAGCTAGCAACTCAACTGAAATATCAAACACAACCCGTACGATTATTTCCCGACATTCCAGCTGGACCGATCTTACATATGATCCCAGCTGTTCTACTCGTAAGAAGAAAGGAACTAATAGTAAGTCCCTTTTACACATAAAAACTTTTTTAACTTAAGATTTTCAAATTTATACAAAATTGACGTTCTCTTGAATTATTACAGAATCCCGGAAACGATATCAAGACATTGCATCGTCAAGTACTACATCATTATGTAGTATGACTGAAAGAATATTCCGCAAACGAAGATTCCAAAGCAGACGTAACAGGAACACTAAAACAAAGTCTAAAAATGAGAATGAAGAAGAACTAACAATTGTTTAAGAAGATTATCAGAAACAATTGTAATCAAAATTTCCAATGTAATAATTTCCAATTTAAATGTTCATGTTACTACTTTCATGTTTATACTGCCAAATAAAAGATAAAAATATATTTTGTTTTATTTTGAAGAAGGTTGAAAAAATTAAGAATTAAACTATAGGTACAAAAGGAATATTATGCAGTTGCGGAGCAGGGCAGGGTCCTAAGTAGTCAAAAAAGGGGACTTCGAGTTATGAGTATTTAAGAGAGCATAAATCTTTTTCAGACTTTCAATGCAGGAAATACCCACATAGAAAAATAATTTTCATTTGTAATAATTGTTAGGCTGCAGACTGGTTTGATACAGCTTACTACTTTTCTCTGTGCAGTTTTTCCAAAAATGTTTGTACCAGAATAGTTTTCGAGAAATTTCAAAATTTCGCTGGGGGGCGGGGGCTGGAGACATGCTTTTTTGAAATATTGAATTGCGGATTTAAAATAGATTAGATCGTTTGTATTTCGTTTGAGCAAGTATTATTTTCGTTTGTACCCAAATAGTTTTGAAGATTTTCAAGAAAACCATCAACGACACCGACGCGCATGATTTGATTAACGAGATTCTCTTACATATGTGGTAACACATAGTTTTTTAAAATTTCGGATTCAAAATACAGTATAGCTTCAATAATTGGGACATGCGTTAAGGCGAAGCATCACCACGTTGCTGTAAAACCTTCTTTAAAAAGATTCGTTAAACATGTTTTTCAAGAAATGTTTATATATTTTTGGAATTTTATAAATTCAGCTTCGTAGCTCAATAGAATAATTGTTTCTTGATACTGTCAACTTTTGGTAATTCTATTTAGTAATACGTATATTAAAGAAATCTCGAATTCCAATATTCAGAATTTTCAAAAAAAAGAATGTCAAATTTCATTTCAAATGTAGTAATAAAGGCAATTATTGTAATACTTTAGTTTACAGAAACGATTATTCTATTGAGCTACGAAGCTGAATTTTTAAAATTCCAAAAATATCTAAATATTTCTTGAAAAACATGTTTAACAAATCTTTTTAAAGAACGTTTTACACCAATATTTAGTCACGTGGTGATGCTTCGCCTTAACTAGGACACTCCAGTAATTAGGACACTGCTACCATTGGGACAATTTTGTTCCATTTACCTCTATAATCGGGACACATAAAAATTGTATAAATTACGTGCTTTAACAGTAAATAAACTTTAGGGGAATCACGGGGAATCCAATAATTTTCTGCATAAGCATCGAAAAGCATTAGATTTGCGTTTTATTTGTCCATTTATTCAGTTTGTTAACGTTAGTGAAGCTTTGTTCTCAAGTTCATATTTGAATAATTTACTAAAAATGAAGCGAAATCATAAAACGCTTACGCTTCAAGAAAAATGTAAAATTTTAGATTTTCTTGAGAATGACAAAAGTATTCGTCATGTAGCCGAAATATTCGGAATACCAAAATCGACAGTTTTTAATATTAAAAAAAATAAAAGTAAAATTAAACAGTTTGTTTCAACTACATTTCAAGGGCCAGGTATACTTATGGTTTTACAGTTAAAATTTTGGAAAAATTAAAAGAGAATTTATATTTTATTAGGTTCCAAAAAAAGTCTTCGTCAAGGTGAACATCCTAAGGTAGAAGAAGCTTTGTATGCATGGTTCTTACAACAAAGAAGTCTTCATGTCCAATTTCATCAGACATTTTATGCGAAACAGCTAAATTTTTTTATAAAGAAATAGTAGGAAAAGGTAATTTTTTAGCAAGCTCTGGGTAGTTGGATAAATTTAAAGAGGCATGGAATTCGATTTTTAAAAATTTGTGGTGAGAAAGTGTCCAGTGATACAACTGCAATAGATCCATTCCAAGCAAAGTTCCTCAAGATGGTTAAAAAAATAAACTTATCAGAAGACCAGGTGTATAACGCTGACGAAAGTGCTGCATTTTGGAAAACTTTACCAACCACAACGTGGGTTCACCAAAAAGAACAATCAGCTCCTGGCAGAAAAATTTCCAAAGATAGGATAACATTCATGCCTTGTTCTAATGCGACAGGTCCCTACTCACAAGCTACCATTACTTATTCTCGGAAAGTCTGTCAAACCCAGATGTTTTAAAAACATCGACCTTCCTGTCGAGTATAGAGCCAGCAAAAAAGGGTGGATGACCCAAACAATTTTCATGGAGTGGTTTAAAAACTGTTTTATTAAGCAAGTAACAAAATTTTTAAACGAGAAACATTTACCAGAAAAAGCACTGCTTTTAATTGATAATGCTCCTTCACATCCAACAGAAGATGCATTAAATTTTAATCCAAATTTCGTAGTTATGTTTTTCCCCCTAACTGTACAGCAATAATACAACCAATGGATCAAAATTTGATTCAAAATGTTAAAGTGACTTACAGAAAAAAATTAATATCTCATTTAATATCTCAAGAGAATGATTTAACAACCACTTTAAAGAGTTATAATTTGAAGGAGGCTGTCATGAACTTGCATCAAGCATGGAATGGTATAACAGAGAGAAATATAAAAAAAAGTTGGGCGCAACTGTGGCCAAAAGGTCAATGGGACGAAGATGATGAAATTCCGTTAAGTCAGTTGAAACAAAAATGGGAATCGACATCAATAAATGCAGATTTAAACATCATGAAGCAAATGTTGAATTCATTTGATCCACAAATTAGTTATGAAGAAATCTGTAATTGGGCAACTGGAAAAAATGAAAATATGCCAAATTTTACAGATGATGATTTAATTGCAGAGGCTTTAAAAGCTGACGATACTGTTTTGCATATTACTGACTCAGATTGTGCTGTAGAAGAATCTTGCAATAAAATCTTGCATAAAGATGCTGTTTGGTCATTTTCACAATGCATTCAATGGGCAGAAGAAAATAATATTGCGATACAAGATATTCTTTTATTAAGAAGATTGAAAGAAAACGCCAGCACACATTTTTTTGAAAATATCAAACAGCATAAAATTAGTGATTATTTCAAAAAAAGTATTCCAGTATGAACACCTAAGATTTATTGTTTATTTCTAAAAATATGTAATACTAGATGATTAAAATGCATTAAAAAAGTTTTTCTTGTGTTATTTAAATAGTTTTATAAAATACTTCTATAATCGGGACAATTCGAAAATCGGGACAGGTTGAACATTTTATCTGTCCCAATTAGTGAAGCTATACTGTAGTCGAAAACGTTTGTGCAAGTCTTATTTTCGTTTGTACCCAAATAGTTTTTGAAATTTTCAAGAAAAACATCAAGGATATTGACGCGAATGATTTGATTAACGAGATTCCGGGGAACACTTACAGAATAATTGGATAATTACAGGATAAATTTTGAATTTTTTAAATTCAAATTTTGGAAACATTAATTTACAGGATAAAGTTCAAAATAGTCTCAATCGTTTGTACTTGTTTGTGCAAGTTTTATTTTCGTTTGTACCCAAATAGTTTTTGAGATTTTCAAGAAAGATATTGAAGCGTATGATTGTACAGTAAAAACTCTCTAAATCGACCTCCCTTTAATTCGAAATATTCTCTAAATCGAATTTATTTATTTGGCACGTCCAACTAACTTACAATCCAATTCTTACTCTCTAACTACAACTCTCTAATTCGAACAAATTTTAATACATTATAAGAATTCAATTTAGAGAGTTTTGACTGTATTAACGAAATTTTGAGGAACACCTACATACATAATGAAGTTCAAAATAGTCTCAATCGTTTGTACATCGTTTGTTTGCTTCGAAAAATTTCAAAATTTACCTGAAGGGGGCTAATATGCTAGCCCCCCGCATTCAGAGTGAAGTTTTTAAATAAATTATTTATTTTATTTTATTATTATTATTAAAATTACAAAACGCATGTCTTTTAAAACGATTTAGACCATTTCGGATCTAAAATTCGAAATGGGGAGGCTACCATGTCTCCAGCCCCTTATCGCCCTTTTACAATGAGATCGGATTCGCCAAGAAAAAAATTATGCCTCGACACTATAACGCCGTCATTAAAGCTCATGGGGGTAATACAAAATACCAAATTGATTACGTGTGCTTCATTTTTCAATGAAAGAATATTTTTGTACGTGTTAAAAGAAAATAAAATTTTTTTGTTATCTAAATTTTGACGTACTCGGGAGAGAGGACGTATTTTCCAAAGGGATAAAAATAATGTAATATCAATAGGTATGTGGTAAAAATACCAGCCACTGGAATATACTTTTTAAGTTAAGTGTAAAGGTGCAATTACATCTATCACTTTTTGCACGAATTTTATGTCGGACAGTAAAAGACAGTAAGAGTAAGACTCGGAGAATAAGAGACAGTAAGAGAGACAGAATTTCTGTCCGACATAAAGTTAATGAAGTAAGTGTCAGATCTAAACGTAGCTTAAGAGTTTCGATTAACACAAAAAATTAAGAGTGCGTAAAGAATATTTTTGAGCAGCATAGGTACACCGACCAAATTATAAGGGTTGACAATAAATTTTTATCAAGGGCCGTTCCTTTGTTATACATTTTAGCAAATGTTAACAGTTTTTTTTATAATTCTTATTTATCAAAATTTAATTAATTATTTTGTATAATTTAGGAAATCTTTCAAATTTAACCAACAGATGGCGCCACTTAATGTTAGGCATTTTAACAATTTACAGCCATTTTAAGTTGTCAGTTACAACTAACAGTGTTCATTAAACGTTTTTTTACTTGTGAAAAGAATAACTCGAGGTAAATTAAAATCTTTATAATTCTCTAACATTAATTAATTCCTTGAATATGATAAAAACGTAATAAGAAGTTTCAGAAACTGAAATCAAATTATATCACCAAATATGTAGGTGCATTATTGTTAATTGCATTTTAAGCAAGAATTTTAGTGTAAAAGACCACAACCTTTGCAAGGGGGTCAAGTGGTCATTACCTCCAATGAATTAATTTTCAAAAATTTAAAAAAAAAAGACAATTAAATTAACTCAAATTAATTCAGTACCCCTCCCCCCCCCCCCAATGAACTTCAGTTGGATCCACCTTTGATAGTTGTACAATTATTATTTGGGTACGTTTTGCCAAAGCAATCACCGATATGTAACATTAGAAACGTACACTACACATTTTGTTACTTTCCGAGTACAACCAAGAATCCCAAAATTCACATTCATTCACGCAAACGTTTTACTTTACACTAGTAAATTATTTTCTAACGCTATGTAAGATAATGAAGTTAGTACTTGTTCAAATTGGATGTTTGAGTAACAAATAAAGTTAACATAAACAGAAAAATTATTATGATGTATTGTAAACAGTTACACCAATTTGCTATTGTTCTACTTTCTGAATGTTATCTATATGTTATTTATTATGCTTACAGTAATTATAAACAAGCATTTTGTTGAAAAACTACAAATATTCATAAAAAAAACTCACGTATACATTATTTCGATATTTTCCCCTATATTTCCAATCACATATCAGAGCTTTTCTTATTTTTCACATATTTGGAAGTTCTTTGTTATACACTAACTCGGCTAAGTTGAATCGCACACAACCGGCAATCCGTTGCTGAATTTTTTGTCAATACGAAGTACCGCAAACGACCGACTATCAAACAATTGTATAAGTCGCATGAAAAACTGGTTCACAATTAAGTTTTCAACATTTGTAAGGGTGCGGTTTTACTGAGCCAACGTTAACCACCGAGCACCATTCACTAAAATTGCTAACCAATCAAATAACGCTATTCTCACTGGCGGTCAGCAGTAACCATTCGATTGGTTAATAATTTTAGTTGGTGATGCTCAGTGTTTGAATATTTTCGTTACTAGTCAACTGTTAAACGAATTACTGGGTGAAAAACTCCAATTCTTTAGTTAACCGTTTGCGGACACCATAAAAATCCATAGTGAATAACTGATGGACAAATTTGTTCACCAGATTATCGATTGTGTGCAGTTCACCTACAACCAAGATCCAATTTGACCTAAAATAACAAAAATTAGCATGTAAAATAATGGTATGATAATAACATAATAAATTACTAAGGGCCAGTTGCACAACAGAGGATCATCCTCGGATCAGGGTAAAACCAAGGATCAAGGCAAAGCAGGATCGACGCAAGGTAGATAGATTACAAATAAACCTACCTACCTTGCGTTGATCCTGGGTCAGCTCTTAAACCAGGATCAGCTGATCCCCGAGTTAACCCTCTTTTGTGCAACTGGCCCTAAATGTATTGTAAACAACTTCAGTTAAAACTTCTAAAATGGTAAGATTGTAAGGAAGCTTGACCAAGCTGGGTGTGTCGACTATAAAAAAGGAAAAGACCCAATTCAATGCACAACCTCCCAACCTTAGACCATTTTAACTAAAATAAACTATTTTTTTCACTTATAATTGCTATACTACAGGTTTATCTTAGCATTTAACCCACGCGTGACGTCATTTATGTTTGCTTCACTGCTTGAAAGTCAAGGCGTGTCTATAAGTTTAAACTTTAAATGGTCTAAGCTCCCAACCATCCCCACTCTTACACTGGATGATTTCTGTAGGTCTATTAGTAATAACAAAAATTTTCTATTGGTTAATTACATTTAACGCTTCTTTTTAAAGTTTTATGATACCGGGCATAAGTGTTAACATTAGAATTTTGAGGTGACGTCTCTGTTAATACTGACGATATTTTTATTTAAGAGAAACGTTACTTCAAAATACTAAAGTTAGTACTAATGCCCGGTTTCATAAAACTTTTTTAACAAGGCATTAAAACTAATCCAATAGAAACTATCTAGAAACTAGAAACGTCCATTGGAACTAACAGGTCATTAGAAATCATCCGTTAGTTTTAACGGATTGTTTAAAGTTTTGTAAAATCAAGGGTTAGAGTGAGGTGGTGGGGAACAGGCAAAACGATAGCAGTACAGTCCAGCTGTGGAATCCTGTACTTCAAGTTTTGATAACGGCCATAACTTTTCTTCCTCTTGTATTTTTGCAGATACCATGCAGAATGGTTTCCCAAATTTAACGTTAAAAAGGGTGGGCCAAAAAAACAAGGGAATAAAGTTAGGGCCCCTATCGAAATTTAGAGTTCAGGAGCACAGCTGTGCTGTGAACAGTGCAATCACTAGAAATGAGATTTTTAGGTCGTTAAAATTCAAAAAAAGGTACCTAAAAAGTGCAATTTTAGGTCGTATAAAGTCAAAAAAAGGTACCTAAAAAGGCACTAAAAAAGCTATTTTAGATTGGTATTTCAGTTTCGAAACCCACCAATTAGATATTAAACTTTTAATGGCCTTAATTTATTAAATAATTAATTTTTTTTAATAAAAATTAATTTTTTTTCAAATAAAAAATTAATAGAGAAAAATTACTTAAATGATAAAATATTTTTTATAAATATTTTTAGTAAAATTGAAGAGTGGAAATTAGAAAGGGCCTAAGTGCCAAAAACAAAGTTTTGAGATAATCAAGAAAAACTGAAACTGAAAAGCACTTGCAGATACACAGAACGTCATCTACAAGTAGCCCTAAAACTTATAATAATATAACTTTGAGGCTTAGAACCTTTCATAGGACATAAAGCATGGGTACTTAGAATCTATCTATGTCAAAATCTTAAAATGTTCGAAAATGGCACTTAGGCCCTTTCTAATTTCCACTCTTCAATTATAGTCAAGAATAACATTTTTTCAATAAATTCACTAGTAATTAAAGAAAATTGTCCAAAAAGTCCAAAAAAAGGCCGTAAAAACTAAAAAAAAGGCAAAAAAGGTAAAAAAAGGCAAAAACAAATAGGGCTTATATGATGTAGTTTTCCATGAAACGAATTTTGGTACTAATAACATCTAAATAGGAGCTAAAATAAAAAAAAGGTAAAAACCTAAAAATCTCATCTCTAGCGATCACATACTCCCTTAGTCCTTATCGCCGCCACTGAGGGCAATGTACTTTTAATAGATGCCGCACAAAAAAATTTAATTGCTCATTTAGTAGAAGTATCTTGATATGAAAAAACTTTGAAAAATGCAATATAGAGTTTACTTATACCTTGCCCAAAAATATATTTGTGATCGTTTCATTCGCCTGCAGTCTCAGAAGTACACAAACTATCCTGTTTCCCCCATTGTGCTTGCATTTGTTCATCTTAAAATCCAATAGTAATTTCTTGCTGTATCCACCAATTTTTCGTTTCACATATCAACCATAAAAGAGATCAATAATTTTTCGTGTTTTACCCAGTATTTCCATTTGTATTGATTGAAAACCTACAGAAAAAATGTATTATAAGTGAACTATTTTAAAGACTGTTCCATAACTTCATTGACAGCTCAAAATTGGTTATAGATACAGCCACGATTGATTTTTTAATAGACAGAGGAGAATTTTCCAAAGGTCATGATATAATTTTTAATTGGTTTTGGTAACGGAATAACATTTTAATTATGTTTATTAGCAATTATTAGTTAGTTAGCAATTTTGTATCAAAAACACACAATTAATTAAAATTTAAAATGTCATGACAGTTAAAATAGCAATCTTGAATATGCAGCAGTAAAATTGTTTAAATTTCAAGTACTGTAAATGAAGTTTTGTTTCGACCATAATTAGAATGATTTCAAAAACCAATGCAATTTTTTCTTTCATCCTTTCCAACGAATGAAGACGTCAATTCTAAATCTAGGTAACTGCGCCACTTATTGAAAAAGTTGTCGTCCAAATGATAGATTGGGCCCTTAATTAATTATAAATTTTGTGAAAGTATCTTGGTATGAAAAATTTTTGAAAGATTCAATATAATGTTACTTATACCTTTCCCAAAAATATCTCGTAAACTTGTCGTACACCTGCAGTCCTACAACAACTGTTTCTCTTCCTCCATTGTCTTCATGAAGTCCAATAGTCATTCTTTACTGCATCCATCAATTTTTCGTTACACCTTTCCTTGTCCAAAAATTAATTTACGGTTTTATCTAGGAAACTCAAGCACAAATACATCGGTCACGTTCCAATCATAAAGAAGTTCAATAATTCCTCGTGTTTTACCCAATAGAAGAATATTTCCAATATTCCAATTGATTTAAAACCTATGGAAAAAATTTAATTAAAGTGTGCACTATTTTAATTAATTGTTAATTAATTAATTATTAAATTAATAACATAATAACTTAAGTTATTCGAGTTAATAACTCGAAAATGGTGAAAGGTATCAAAAATGTTTTAAAAAAGAAATATTTTTTGTCTCTTTTTGCTGAACATTTTTGGTCTCTTCAATATTTTTTATATTTTTCACCATTTTCGAATTATGAAGAAAAACTGGGTATTCAGTCATATACAAGGTGGCCCAAAACGAGTCACCCGATGTTGACTTGCTATATCTTTAAAATGACATAATTTCATAATTTTTTTTTAATGTTTATTTGGACTCTTTTTACCTCATTTTCAATCGTTCTGGCAAGAACTACGGGCGATAAGTTCTCGCACTCTTGTCGGATATTCTCTTGAGAGCTTCTAGAGTCTGTGGCTTGTTCACATAGACCTGTGACTTCAAAAACCCCAAAGAAAGAAGTCTGGAGCAGTTAAATCGGGAGATCTTGCAGGCTACTGCAAATCGCGAAAACGAGACATTAGGCGACCCGAAAACGCATCCCTCATATGGCCATTGTCGCGCAAGTTGTGTGTGCAGTTGCACCGTCCTGTTGGAACCACATGTCCTCCAGTCTAAATTCATCAATATGCGGCAATGAAAACTGATTTTACCGCTCCAGACTTCTTTCTTTGCTGCTTTCTTGAAGTCACGGATTATGTGAACAAGCCACAGACTCTGGAAGCTCTCAAAGAGAATGTCCGACAAGAGTGGGAGAACTTATCACCCGAAGTTCTCACCAGAACGATTGAAAATGTGGTAGACATGATCTTCAAAAAGTAATGGAGAAAACTTCTTAAAAGTCCAAATAAACATTTTTAAAAAAATATGACATTACCTCGTTTAAAGATATAGCAAAACAACATCGGGTGACTCATTTTGGGCCACCTTGTAACTCTGTTACAATGAAAATTGAAAAAAAAAATTTAATTATTAAATAATTATTTAAAAAACAGTTTTTGTAAATAACAGAATGAATGGTAATTTGAATATTTTTCATGATGTGTATCCGCTTTGTGAAATTTCGTCCGAAAGAATTCTTAATGATCATTAACTTGATAGTGTGCCAAAGGTATTGTTCAAGCTCTTGGGGTTATGAGTAGCAATGAATCGATAAAAAAAATTTATATTAAAAATGCCATTCCCCAGTGCTAAGGTTTAGTATGAAGGACTTAAACCCTTCTACGCCACCACATAAGACCTCCAATTGAACTGAAATTTATAACCAAAGCTAATTACCCAAGTGTTATCCCGAACAGGCCCCTCTTTACCAAATTTATTATTAACAGCACAGCATACATAACAGACATAAAAACCTTGAAAAGTTCAAATATGAAATTTTTAAAAACGGTTTTGAAATAATTCTTTTTAAATTCGGGGATTCAAATCCTCTCGCGCCTTTGGACACTCCGCATGTCACTTTGGTCCGCACCCATCCAAGTATTAGTATGTTATAGAAAATGAGTGATAATTTATTTAAATAAATGAGGTTTGTTTAAACTTCAAATGTCCAATATTTATGATTTTTTTTAAATTGATTCTATTTTTCTGCATTATCAAACACAAAATTAAATTTCAGGATTGTAGGGACAATATATTAGATTAATTTCATCTAAAACTTTTAAAAATCAAAATAAGTTTAAATTTTGTAATTAGTAACACAGAAAAATATTTAACATTGGAAGCACGAACACATCATTTTGAAAATTAATAGACTTCTATGAATTTTACTTCGGTAAAAAATAGCTTATACAACAAACTTTTCATTAGTGAGGGAAAAAAATTATTTGCGAGGCGAAGCCACGAAAATTTTCCTCTAATGTAAAAATTTTAAGTTTCAAGTTCTGTTTTTCTTTTAGATTTTTCGAGTTTTGATTTGAGAATTGATCAACTATACCTACTACAAAACCTATTTGAGGAGGAAACTTAAAGAAAATTGTCAAGGTAAGTGAAAATTTACTTCAAAATTTTCCCAGCAATTTAAAATTTTTGTTTTAAATAATGTAGAATGGGCAAAAAGGACAAAAAGAACAAAGCTCCTAAAGCCGAAAAAAATAAAACTCCACCCATTGATTGGCGAGAAAAACTCTCAGAATTAGACATAAACGTAGTTTATGCAACCCGAACTTGTGATATTTTGCTGTTTCTAGAATCAACTGATATATTTTATGAAGTTGTGACAAAATTTGCTTATGGTTCAAGGTTCAGACCAGAAGCAGCTTATAAAATAATTAGAAATATCGATATTATAAATGATATTCGATATCCGGAAGAACCCCCAGGGTCTCCAGACGAATTAGCAAATGTACTATATAAATTGGCAAGGGATGAAGCTGCTACTTACGTAGACAGTTATGCCCACATTCCATTAGAATTACTCTCTAAATTAATCAAACTAAAGATTATAAATATACTAAATGCAGATATACATTTATTGAATCCTCCTCCAGTTGAACCACCGAAATTTGATAGAAATAAAAAACGCAACAGTATTTTAAAAATTGATGGCAGAGCACGTCGTGCTTCAAAGATATCTGCTACTTTAGCAAGTGAAGTTAGTATAAAAGAAATCAGACATTTATACATTTTACTTGGGGGGTTTTACGAATTCAAGCTCATTAAATATTTATTTAAACTCGACATTGTACTTTCTGCGATCATGGAAATAACGGGAACAGACGATGATTATGTTTCAGAAGATGAAGTCCGCATATCAGAAAGAGAATCTGTACCAGATACCGGCACAAGAAGATCGACGATAGAAAAACGGACTAGAAAATCGACAGTAGACCAAGGTTGTCAAGTACCATTTACTTTCTCCAGCTTTACGTCAGATTTAGTTCCGTTATACATATCAACTCACCCCGAAACTGAAGTGGAAGGACTGAGCATATTTTGGGATCAACTTCATGAGATGTTAGACGGAACTAGACAATCACGATACTTGGCAAATACAGCTCATATGGTAGTTCCAAGAGTATTTGAGGTAAACTTAGAAGTTTGTGATGATTACCAAGAACAAAGTATTAGAACCTTTGACGAAATTACGGTAGAAATTCAGAAAATAGCTACCATGCAAAGGGAACACAAAAAATATATAAGATCCTTATCCATGCACAACGTAGATCATAAACAGAAACTGAAGTTGGCTGACCATTTTAAAACCTACAAATTCCTATCAGATACTACACCTCCGGAATGTTTCTCAATTGAATTGATTGTGAGCTGTTTGGTGGAAGAAGCGTGTGTCAGAGTGGCCAAGAAAGCTAGAAAAATAAAAGTAGTTATTTCTTCTGGTACGTCGATTATTACTCCTAGTAATGCGGCGTCGGTTTATAACAGTTCTAGCAAAATTCCAAGTCGAAGTGCACTAAGTAATGCTCACACGAAAAATTTGAGGAAAGAAATTCCCCAAAAACACTTTGGAAGAAAGAAAAAACCAAAAAGGTTAAAGGAAATTAGGATGTGGATAAAATCATGTATGTATAATATTTCACCATATCACGTACCCACAATATCATCATACAAGTGCCTACCGCCAAAAACTCGTCTAAAAATTAAAGAAAGCTGTTTCTCAATACACGCGAATGACGAAATATACCATAAAGCATATTGCTACCCAAAAATAGCAAAGCAACTAATAAAAAAGCAATTAGATGTACTAAAATATTGTGTACCTACGCTTATATTAAAACGTTGCAAACGAATGTCTTTTGCTAATAGTTTGATAAGAAAAAATCAAGTTCAACAATGGGCTAAAGCACTAAACAAAACTGAAGAAGAGATGCTTTACCTCATAAACATGGTTGCCTTTGAAAGTGTTAGTTGTAGATTTCAAAAAGTTGCTCCTCCATCAATTAAATCACTACTTCAACTTTCTTTTCCGGAGAAAAGTTACGAAAGAGAAGAGAACACAGTGGTAACGCAAGTTAAATACATACGAGCTCCTCCAAGAACGCCCATAGAAACAACAGTCGACATATCATTACCAATTTTGCGACATTCAATTAATACGAACGTATATGAAACTAGAAACACTCGCGCTTATCAATGGTTTGAAAATTTAGAAAAAACAGAATTTTTACAATCAATTTCAAAAGCACAAAAAAATTACCTTTGCCTTGATCATCAATACTGCCCATTTAATGACACATTATTATTACGTTATCATAACCAAACCGATTTATTTGGAGTAAACATGAAAGTTTGGAAGAACTACATTTGCACGCCTGTAGGATTTAAAGATTTTTGTAAATATGTCTTCCAAGAAAGACATTACAAGAAAAGTTTGGGGTCCGTAGCTTACAATATTCCAAACAACAGAGTGCAATTACAAGGTACCACAACCGTCTTCCATAGCATTGACGGATGTAAAGTTACAGCAGAGCAAGCCAATTTTATTGGAGAAATTCCAAATTTAACCATTAGTATTTGCACTGATCTGAATTACTTGGTTTTACATTGTAGGCCAACAAGTGCAAGTAACTTGTTCCATTTTCACATTAGTCTCGAGGATGGTACAATAATTGCTTTAAAAAAAGTTTCTCGGTTTGACCAACCCGGATTAAAAATAGGAGAACGTGTACTTAAAAAACCACCGTCGCTTAGAAAAAAACCTTGCACATATCAAATAACGGAAAGTATATCTCGTTTGCCCAAATTCGACACACCGACAGTCATTAGGAAACCGCGTGCGTTAACAAGAACCGAATTGCAAAAGTTTACCGACGAGTGCACATGCTGGTTTAATGATCCGATTTCTTGTAAAATTTGTCAAACATTATTTAACACAGCAAATCCAATGGAAGGAGAAATCAAAAGGCAGGAAAAAAAAGAAGTTCTTGAACAAAAATTTGTCGAAGATTTTAACGATTTAGAAATATGCAGATTAAAACGCGAAAAACTACAAGCACGCTCCACCAGATCACCGTTGATTATCCCTCCTGATTTTGAACCCTATGATGATAAGTATTGTAGAAAACCTATCCGAAAGTCAAAACCTAGGAAATACCCAAAAGCTTTATTCAGATTTGATAGAGCAATTGTAAGTTTGAAGGAAGTAATAGAGAAAATTGAATTAGCTAAAAAGGATCAAATACCTCTCTATAAGGTATGTTCCAGCCGCTTACATAGATACTCCTACTTGGTTCCTTGCAAATCAAATATAAAAGTCAAAATTGATAAGAAACTGTATACACTGTCATGTTGTCATCCTCGACATAAAATAAAAGATGAAGTCAAGGTCATCAAATTAGAGCCCGTTAGACTTTCTTATTACAGTACGGAAGTCAGTCATTGGTATGATTTGTCTCTATCTTTACCAAGTGGTTTACTTCTCCATACCTTGCCCAGTCTTGACGAAGGACCTTTTAATATAAAGCAAGAATATATTGATAAAGGTCCCATTTGCCAACCCATTTTCGAAGAACGTTCTAGAACCTTGACGAGAGATGGAAAAATTGTAATAAAACAAGTTGATGGAACAGTCCACATCTTAGGTAATGGTGGAATAAATATGTTTTGCGATTTACCCTATCATACGACGTCGTTTCGTGCTAAACACAAAATTAAAAAAGCCTTAAGGAAGTGCACTTATAACTATCAGGAATACCAATTAACTAAACGTCAAAAACTAATCGATTATATTGTACAAACAAGAACTCGCCATGTTATTCACAGCAATGCAAGTCGTCATTTTAATAAATCAAGGCTTCAAATGCGCGTTAATCGAATTCAGAGTTATCGAGATTCCAAGAATGGGAACCAGCAGGTACCAAATATTTTATACTACACTGAAGAAAGGCGAAGGCAATTCACATGCGTAAACCGCGGTATTAAACTTACCATTCAAGATAAAACATACGAGAAAAAAATAGAATACCGGCATTATTATTACAAAAGTCATTATGAAATACACTACGATAAACCTGATGGTGTTAGATGTAAATTAAACAGTAATGGAAAATTAATATCGGAATTCCCCGATAAGACGAAAATAACAACAACATTTGATACGTTACGAATAGCAGAATATGACGATTGTTGGAATGACGGTTGTTGGTATGATGACTATGATGCCGATCCACCTAAGAAGGATATTTGGATTTTGATACAAATGACCTATAAGTTTGAACATCCAAACTACCTAACAGTTTATTACGACAACATAGATTTCCACGCCGACATAACTTTGCCAAACGATGTCGACATAACGATAACCGAAAGAGGAGAATACACTATCAACGTTAAAGAAGATTATATGAAAGTCAACGTTAAACGCGATTCCATCAAATATTATTCTACAAAATGTAAAAAATGCAAGCAAAATTTTAATGCCTTAATTAACATTACTCCATTATACTACGAACATGATTACAATACAAGAGAATATGAAGTTCTACGAGCTTACGACACATATGACAAAATGTTTTCGATTTTTGCCGATGGAAAGTGCTTCAAAAATTCCAATTTCTTAAAGACACGGGCCAATAAATTTAGATGTCTAAGGCACGATCAGTTTGAACATCAACAATTATTTGTCTTGCGTCGCAACCTAACAGGTTTCAGATTGTGGGATGCCAAATCATTACGAACACTATTAGAACATGCCAGAAACAACCCATCATCGGTCAATGTTACTGAATCAAAAGACGCGGCTTTGTTCCACAGTACTGATAGTTATAATTACAAATTGCTTAAATTTCAAACCAAAATAAGTCCATCCAATTTTAGAATTTTTACTCCAGCCATAAGAAATCCCAGAGCGTTTGATTGTGAATACCACTGGGCAGTTATCCAAGTCAATTTTATTCACAAACCTCCAGAAATGTCACATTTTTACGATTCTATTCATAGCGCATGTGGTAAAGAAGACACTTGTCCATTTGATGAAACTAACTATCTAGATTATATGGATAATCTTATAGATCAATGTAATCGAGCACAAGGTGTAGAAACCAAAGATACAACAGAAACAGCAACTCCAGAATTAATAAAAAGCAACATGAAAGCTGCCCTATCGTTGTGTCGGAAATGGTACGTCTGGCATAAATACAACGACGACAAGTGTACATGCAAAGTTCACAAAAACGATAAATTTCCACCTGAAGGCGACTGTTCCGATTTTAAAATTTCCTCCGAACATTTACTTGGTAGTTTAAGTATGGACTCAGAAACATTAAAACAAAGACGTACAAGCTCTCATGGTAGTTTTTTACGTAACACTGATTCAGATAATAGCATAGACATCATGGACGATGTATCCGAATCTCAAGTAGCAAAAGAGAAATGGAAATTTTTAGAAAATTTGTCTAAATCTTCAGACGATGACTTGTTAGAATTTCTTAATGACAGCTTGGCTTCAAAACTTGGAAAGTCAATATCTGAAGCTTATGTTGACACAAATGTTCCTGAATTTGAGACTAGAGATAGTTATAGCACCGCAAGTAAACGAATGACCCCCAATAAAACCAAACCACTGTATAACGTTTTCGACTCCATGATGATGATGGAAGACGAAGAGGAGTCACTTACACCTGCACAAATTTTTCAACGTGGTGTGGACGAAAACGCGAAGTTAATGGCTGATGCAAAGGTAAGTTACAATTTCTGATATCTAAAATTCTAGTGCTAATAGATCCATTTCGGTCTACGCGGAGGCCAACCCAAATGATCTTACGGGCCACTTTGGAAATGTATCATAACTCCGCGGGCCACATATAAAATTATATATCTACTAGGGGGGCTTCGCCCCCCTGGCCGCTAACGCGGCCCAACCCCCCAGGGCCGCTTTGCGGCCCTAATAACTTCAAGTTATAAAACTTATTTCCATACAACATTTTTTATGTTGCTTTCACTTTGAATTTGTATTCCATCCTTCGCTCGACATCTTGATACTGCTACATATAACTGTCCATGACTAAACAAAGGCCTATCGATGTATATACCAACTTTGTTAAAGCTCTGCTAGCATAACAACAGATCCTATTTTAAGTTTTGATTTGTGTACCGGAAAACCAGGGAAATTCAATGAATTTAATTATTCGACTTCAGGTCACCTCGGATTTTTAAGACCATTTCCGTCGCAAAGTCACGTATGATAACTTCGGTAGCGTTTGTTCCGGAAAGTGAATTATAAAAAGATATATAATTTCTTTAATATAATAAATTTTTTATATTTTAATTTTTTTTAAGTTTTTCAACTGGTGCCGAGTCCGCTCCAGAGCCATTTTTGCAGCACTAAACTCCTTAAAAACATCCCCTTATGGCCTTCCAACTCGGCAAATTGTGCTACTGGGAATGGGGTGAATCTCGCATTTTTTTTCGGTACCGGACCATATTATGTCACACATTCAAATATTCTTTATTAGTAATTAATCTACCTTTTAATGACTTTCTCTTTTAAAAAAACAAGTCGTTTCCTAACACTAACCTAGCCTCGACCGGGATCTACCTTTTAATAATGATCCTCACATATTTATTTTTAGTTTTTCAACTGGTGCCAAGTCCGCTCCAGAGCCATTTTTGCAGCACTAAACTCCTTAAAAACATCCCCTTATGGCCTTCCAACTCGGCAAATTGTGCTACTGGGAATGGGGTGAATCTCGCATTTTTTTTCGGTACCGGACCATATTATGTCACACATTCAAATATTCTTTATTAGTAATTAATCTACCTTTTAATGACTTTCTCTTTTAAAAAAACAAGTCGTTTCCTAACACTAACCTAGCCTCGACCGGGATCTACCTTTTAATAATGATCCTCACATATTTATTTTTAGTTTTTCAACTGGTGCCAAGTCCGCTCCAGAGCCATTTTTGCAGCACTAAACTCCTTAAAAACATCCCCTTATGGCCTTCCAACTCGGCAAATTGTGCTACTGGGAATGGGGTGAATCTCGCATTTTTTTTCGGTACCGGACCATATTATGTCACACATTCAAATATTCTTTATTAGTAATTAATCTACCTTTTAATGACTTTCTCTTTTAAAAAAACAAGTCGTTTCCTAACACTAACCTAGCCTCGACCGGGATCTACCTTTTAATAATGATCCTCACATATTTATTTTTAGTTTTTCAACTGGTGCCAAGTTAGCCCGGAACTGAGTTTCCCCGGTGCCGAGTTATGCCGGTGCCGAGTTTTCCCGGTGCCCGAGTTGTCCGGTGCCGCGTCGCCGGTGCCGAATTTTCCCGGTGCCGAGTTTTCCGTGTCCCTGAATTATATTTGTAGATTTCCAGCTATTCGGTACTTTCACTAATATAATGCTGCTTGGCCAAATTGATGTTGACTTTAAAGTATAATTGACTATCTCCACAGGTGAAGCGTATTTTATAACAGGTAAAACTTGACGAAAGTCACCACCGAAAATAACAAATTTGCCACCAAACGGATTTTTGCATTTACATAAATCTTTCAATCTTTGTGTTTTTGCGTCGCATGGTTTTGTTGCCTTGCTTTTGCTTTTGATTTTGCTTTTGATTTTGCTTTTGCTTTTGCTTTGCTTTGCTTAGCTTTGCTTTGCTTTACTTTGCTTTGATTCGTCCGTTGATGTGATTATATAATGTTGATTTGGTGTCGTCCAATAGCTGTTCTCAGCGTTGCATAAAAACGTTGCACAAAAACGTTGCATAAAAACGTTGCATGTTTTTCTTATCTTTTTATATATATAGAGTAGATAAGTGTAATGAATCTCGCGGCCAGAAAAATGTTCAAGGCGGGCCGCGGGTTGGCCATCCCTGGTCTAAGCATTAGGCGCGACTGAATTTTGATGATTTTTAAATTTACCCAATTCTCCAATCTTCATATTCCCTGAACATAATATAATAGTTACTTTTAGCATACTGCTGCCACCCATTTACGTTAAGAAAAAAAAAAAAGTTATTTTTCCCACACACAAAAAGATTCCATCGCATTACCCAACCGATTTGATCCATTTTACTTTCCCATTTAAGTATTGTAATCGAGCAGTGGCGGCTGGTGAGGGGGGACTCTGGGGCGTCGCCCCCCCCCCCTGGCGATATCAAAAGAAATAAGAATTATAATTATAAGATATCAAATTAAATTTTTGTTTGTTAAGTTTTTGTATAATAAAAATGGATTAGACAATTTAGAAATTAAGCGTGTTTAAATTTTTTTTGTACCAACATTTGGTTGGATTATGGACTCAGGTAGTCAGGTGGGACTCATAATCCTGGAGTCCCGAGATTCTCTCGCTCGGTCATCGTCGTCATGTGATCGTGACGGATCGTACATAGTAGCATAATGGGTAATGGTTAGGCGGTTGGACTCATAATCCAGGAGTCCCAAAATTCTCTCGCTCGTTCATCGTCGTCATGCGATCGTGACGGATCGTACATAGTAGCATAATGGGTAATGGTTAGGCGGTTGGACTCATAATCATAGAGTCCCAAAATTCTCTCGTTCGTTCATCGTCGTCATGCGATCGTGGGTACTTTAATTAATTTGAATTAACCACACTTTTGCCGAAAAATTGAAATAAATAAAAGATTTGCTATTCACTCGATTTCAATAAAAATCCATTACAGAGTGCAATGGTAATAACAATAAGCTAAGTACAAAATTTGAATTTTTTTAATTTCTCTCGAAAAATATAAACTATTTGTTTAAAAATTTGTTAAATTAAATTTAATATGAGTTAATATTTCAAAAAAAAGTTAAAAATCATGACTGATCGATTAAAAAGATTATCCAATAGGTTTAGTAACACCAGGCGTTTGGACTCAATGCATTTACGCCCACAACTACCTGCCTGCCCTACCTGCCATCCCTACTTGTTACCTGAACCTTTTTTTAATATTTTCCATTTAGTCTGTTGTTATCATTACATTTAATTAATTTACATTTATTACAAATTAAACTTATTTTTTTATTTAAATTTAAATATTTTTATATAATTTTTTTTATTTTGAATAGGTAAATAAATTTAGTACTAATTTGTACTACTAATTTTTTTTAAAATTTGGTAACAAACCAATGTTGGAACCGGTGTTAATTGTTTAACCAATCAATGGACTGTTACTTTTTTTTTACTTTTTTAAAAAATTAGTACATGTGTAAAACGGCCTTTAGACTTGAGTCCCCCCATAAAAAAAATCACCAGCCGCCACTGTAATCGAGTCAAAAACCAACTTTGCGTAGGACATTAGAAACTCAATCCAATGATATCTACGATTACGAACAACCGCGTGCGCCAATTGACTTAAAATTTTGCACACTAGTTTGAAAAAACGGTCTAAAGCAGCAGTTGGCAACCGGTGGTCCGCGGACCACTGGTGGTCCGTGGCGTAATTTTAGTGGTCCGCGAAAAAATTCTGACATTAATGAAATTTGATGAGCTCATTTAATGATGTTTTAATTAAAAAATAAATTGTGTTTAAGCTGCCTCCAGTGGCGGATTTTCGAAGAGGCCTCAAACATTGAAAATTAGCCAATATAAAATTACAACTGCTTGGCTACATTTACAGGTTTGCTGATGTTCAGGTTGTATTAATTACGAAAATTGAAACTCATTCGTACAAGAATTGTCAAGATTCATTAGGTAAAAGAGTTAAAATCCAAAGTCCACGAGAAATTTCTAGTTAAATAGCAACATTTGGTGAAAATTTGATGGACCTAATTTTGGGGTTGGGATTGAGTATTAAAACCAGGTTTTAATGTGCAATATTCCTACATAAAATAGACAGTATTTTCAAAAAAAAGTCGCCTGCGGCGCTAATGAACGGGGTTTCTCCCCCCGTGTGCAGGAGGTTGAAAATATTATTGCTGTAAGTTGTAGGAGTAATGTAAATATTTAGATGGGGGTCTCAAAAGTTCTAAAACAGCCACTGGCTATACGTAAAAATATGTTCCTCGCATGTTGCTCGGAGCAAATGTAAGCGTGGGATTCAATAAGTTTAGTTAATTATGACATACGAGTTAAAAAAAAGTTTTTCAAAAAAATTTAGCGATCAAAGTGAACAATTAAAAAGTTAGTGGTCCGCGATACCCAAAAGGTTGCCGACCGCTGGTCTAATGGACTAATTAAATTTTGGTTAAAATCCCTCAGCTGAAATCTCTTTTATTTTCGTTTAGTTGATTTTAATGACGCCCTTGAATGGATTAACGAGATTCCATTCGTCTCAAAAAATTCAGTTATAGAAAAAATGACAAATTATTATATGGTCATTCAAAATATAAATGGATAAAATGTCTCATCGGTCATCGGATATGGTCAGAAATAAATCCTTTTCATTTGGGTTTCGACCGAGGGTCACTTGTAGATTGCACCGATGGTCAGATGTGCATTGCACCAATATAAATAGTTAATACTTGGAAATGGTTTTAATTAATTTAACGATGATGGATCCGAATCGGATTTTATTTGTTCTAGTCAAAACTTTATCAATTAAAAATATCTCCTAGGGCCGTCCAACTCGGCAAATTGTGCTATTAGGAAGGGAATGGATCTCTCCTTTTTTTACAATACAAAAAATATTGCTTAGTAACCATCGATGCAGTCCACAGATGTACCCGGTGCAATCCACATGTCAGATTATGAGACCCTTTGACCATCGGTGCAGTCTACAATTGCCCTAAATTTGTCACATCAGATTTTTTTTAATTATACCTTCATTAGAATTCCAAGAAAATCAATTTTGAAAAATATAAGTGTAATTTTTCAATCCCTATGTCATTCGCGTTATAGATTTATAATAAGTACTATTCAAATTAGTATGAATTCACATTTCTGTTCCAATACGAATTACGTAGGAATTGAAAATGCTTAGGAATTTTCTACGAATTGCTTTTCACGGATGTTAGTATATGGACACACTTAGATTTTTCACAATCAATTTCTCGAAATTGGTTGTAAATCACACTTTCAACTTGCACCTGTTGAAATATTAATCATGAGTTATTATGAAAATAGATCAATTTGGTTGTGTGAAAATCACCTTTTGCATGTAATGCGAAAAATAAATTTACAATAATTTATTATTATCTTGATTAGTTATTACTAGAACTTTTTCGAACAGATTAAAAAAAATTTTGTATGCAACACGTGTAAAAATACATTATCATACTTATTGCATAAATTATTATCAAATTGAAGATTAGGATTATTTTATGATCTTCCAAAAATTGTAAAAAAAATATATCAATAACTAATTTAGTATTATTTGCAGCTAAAATAAATATGATCCATGTAAATTTATAGAAACATGGAAATTAAATCTAAAAAACATTAAAATTCAGTTCGCTCCTAGATAGTATCGCGCCAAATATGGTTTGTGTCCTAACTTTTGAAAATTTAATTACCGTCCAGTCATCACAAAATGACACTACTATCTGAATTAGAAAACGAAATAAGTGATTAATGAAAAATTTCCGGTGGTAACAGGAAATGCCAGTCAGTCACCACCTTTCAAATAAATCTCGCCTATATCATTTGATTCGTTAACAATTTTAGTTCATAGTCGGGGATTTACACAAGTCTACCGAATTTCAACTTATGTTATTTGATAAGCTAAAAATGTTCAAGTGTAGCCTTTATTTTTTTCATTATTCATAGAGAAAGAAATCTTTTTTTTAACGTCCAAGTCAATAGAAGATTGATTTTGGGAGCGATGCATGCCAAGTTGAGATCCTAAATTAATTCAATAATTTTACAACCCTTTCGTTTGCAGAAAGAATTCCTGGCGACCCTTGAGGAATTCAGTTATGAAAAAAGTACACCAGAGATTGTTGAGGTCGTATATGATGGAAGTTCAGATCTTAAGACTTCAAACTCAAGTTACGGACTGGAAGGTTTAAACTCCTCGATGATATTTAAATGTTCGGAGAACGAAAAAAAAATACCAAAGAAAAAAAAATCAAGAACAACTAAGAAATCTGTAGAACAAATGAAATGCTCACCAAGCAGCAAACCTGCAAGTTGTAAAATGACAAGTAAAGCAAGTAGTTATGATTCATCAAAACCGTGCAATATAACATGCGGGTTCCATAAAAATTTGTGCGACTTCGTAACAGAAGGAAGAAAATTAAGAACCCTTTACAGAAACAAGAAACCCTTTTCTGCGAGTACTAAGATGGAATCTAAATACACCAGCACAAATTCGTTGCCAACTGCGGAATCGCATAGAAATATCGGAACAGGTACGCCTAACCCGAAAATAAATAGAAGTATCCGCACGAGTACAACCCATCTTATCCCGCAAGATCCTAAATCTGTGGTTTCCAGTTCGTTTTACAAATCTTCCGCAAAGTCATTCCCGAATGCACTCAAACCAATAATAAAAAACAAAGAAAAATATTAACCTGTATTATAATGAAATAATTTTACATCATAATATAATGAAAATTTATTGTAACTTCTACTGTATTTTTTGACAACCATTTATAAACACTCTGTATAGTACACTGACAAAATAAAAAGTAATGACAATAATGGCGATTAATTTAATATATAAATAAAATTTGTTTAACTTACCTAAAGAATAAAAAATGTCCAGTCACTTCACAACAAAACTCCGATAAACTAAAATTTTCTAGTACTGCGCACAAGTATCTTTACTTTTCTTGCTGATTTGAAAATACCACCACTAAAGTTTTGACATTTAAGAATGACGTCATTGCGATTTCAGAGTTAATTTGAAATTACCAATGTAATTATATTTTATTAATTACAATGAAAATTTGTGATAAAATAGATTTAAAATCTAAAATGATGTTAAGAATATTGCATGTTTACCTGTGTGAGGTGTATGGGTTACATTATTTCTTATTCATAGGCATAGGCGTTCATTTCACTTTTTCTATCAGGGTCAAAATTCGAAATTTTTAATAAAATAAATTGTTTTAATATATAATAATTATAGCATTCATAACTATTTTAAATTAGGCTAACGGAATAACAGAAAGTTATTGCCCAGTGCCATTATCTGGACCGATAGAATCGATAATATTTAGTTACGTATGTATAAAGATTTTCAACCCCCCAACTCAGAGGTCTTGGGGGTGGATTAGTAATTCCAATTTAAAATTTAAAAAAGAATCTGTGTACCATAATCCCACTAGTCTAAAAAATTTTCATCCCCCAACTCAGAAGTGTTGGGGGTACATTTGCGACTCCAAGTTAAGACTTAAAAATCGCAGTGTGCCAAAATAATAAATTCATTTTCTACAAAGTTACGTGCATTTAAAAGTCATCCGAGCAAGTTCCGTCCGATAATCCTCAGTTTAATTCTATTTTATCAGATTGAAATTTTTGTTTAGATAACAAAAAACTAATCCTGCTTGCCATTATAATTTTGATAATAAATTAAAACTTGAAAAATAAATTTTATAACAAAAAATTTTTATACAATGATTGGAAACAGAATTGAAATATCAGGATGAAAAATTTTGTAAAATTAATTTTTCAAGTTAGATTTATTATCAAAATTATAATGGCAAGCAGGATTAGTTCTATTTAATCT
Source organism: Rhagonycha lutea (assembly GCA_958510855.1). Classification (NCBI taxonomy): domain Eukaryota; kingdom Metazoa; phylum Arthropoda; class Insecta; order Coleoptera; family Cantharidae; genus Rhagonycha; species Rhagonycha lutea. The sequence goes on from OY294042.1 coordinate 4,065,499, forward strand.
AAACAAAAATTTTAAATTGATAGAATTAAAATTAAACTTGAGGATTATCGTACGGAACTTGCTCGAAGGACTCGAAAATTTGAAATGCTCGTAACTTTGTAGAAAATGAATTTAAAATGATGGCAATGGAACCCCGAACGCTTGACACCATTTTTACCCAAATATTCAAAATCTGAACGCAAATAAAAAAACATGTTTATAGTTGAAGATTTTGCGACGGTTGAGGCCCAAACGAAAGAATGAAAAATCATTTAGGAACTAACAAGGCTCTAACGTTTGACACCAATTTGATCCCAAAATTTTTTCCATTTTTTTAAATTTTAAATTAAGAGTCGCAAGTCCACCCCAAGGCCTCTGAGTTGAGGGCTAAAAATTTTTAACGCATATGTAACTAAATATTGTCCATTTTTTGAGACTAGTGTGATTTTTTTTTTAAATTTCAACTTCTAGTCGAAAATCCACCCCCAAGACCTCTGAGTTGTGGGATGAAAATCTTTATAGATACGTAACTAAATATTTTCAATTTTTTGAGACTAGTGGGATTTTGGCACACAGCGATTTTTTTTTAAATTTCAACTTTAAGTCTCTAATCCACCCCCAAGACCTCGAACGCGAACCGAACAGAATTTCTTAAAGCTCGGCCTTCCAGAGGACATCCACATTGTTGGTGACCGAGGTAGTCATCGAGATCTGTCTGATAGGTCTCCACCTCACAATCCATCTAATATCTCAGAATGGACAGGAGGAGAGGGTAGAATAAGTTAGCTTACTTCAGTGCAGATGGATTAAATGAGACACACCCGTTGAGACAATAATAATAATTACACGTAAAATTTGAATTAGTATCCCTACTTGCGAGGTGGGAAATATAGATTTTGTATTAAAATATTTGTTTTTATTGCTGAATTAGCTTCCACAAAATTTTACTTCAAAATTCAAATCCAATATTTGCTAGAAAACTCCTCCTCCTCTGTGTATAATTTTCATACTGTGTATGTATTTTCTTAGCAGCTGTCCAATATATTCTATAACTTTTAACAAATTTCTCACCCTGCCTGGGAGTTACTTCATACCTCCCAGTCCTCCCGGGAGGGCTGGGTAGTATTTCAAATACAAATGTATTTTCTATTTATATATGTAAAATTAGTTTTATATTTACCTAAATAATTCTTTTTGAATCATTTAAAAATAATTATTCTTAACTGCATTTTAAACTACAGAGAGGCGCTTTAATTTGTATGTGGTAGAACCTACGCCACTGCTTACTTCCAAATGATTAAATTTGAAAATACTTAAAAACATCAGTTTTTACACCTGTTACATAAGTTTTATCTATTTGTGGATTTGTGGCGTTTATTTATCTTATCACACCTACACCTAAGAAAATGGTCTGTTCAAAATAAAAATTTTAAATTGGCGCGCTAAAATAGATATGGATTTTTGGGGGAATTTGGTTGTGATCGACGTTTGATCGACACGGTGTGTCATCATCACATTAATATTTTATCCTTCCAGATGATGCAAGTAATTACTAGTTTAACATCTTGGACAGAAGGTAAGGCAAATGAATGTGTAATTGTGGTTTTTAAACAAAGTATGTTTTTTAGTGCGATGATGATAAAGTAAATTTATTGAAGTAGCCATATTTTAACCTAGGATAATTATCAGTATCACCTTGAACGATAAAACATGAAGAACTCTTTGTCATCGCACAATTCTTTGCCTAAAAGAAATTTAGGAGTGCTTAGCAACATCAAATATGAACACATGTTGGCTGGTATGTCGGGCGGTGCTATATCAACGTTTCTACTTCATCCTCTCGATTTACTAAAAATTCGATTTGCAGGTTTGTTGTTATTGTTGTTGTGTATGTTTTTTGTTTATGTTGTTTTCTTTAAGTGAGTGATGGAAGTGTTAAGATTCCCCAGTACAGTAGTTTAACGGGAGCGTTAAGTAATATACTTAAACAGGAGGGTTTTAAGGGTTTGTATAAAGGCGTTACACCCAACATGTGGGGTTCCGGTAGTGGATGGGGTTGTTATTTTCTTTTGTAAGTACAACAAAGGAATAGTTAAGTTTTGGTGTTGAATTTTTTTCTTGTAGTTACAATACGATCAAATCTTCAATCCAAGCCGAGAATTATGATCAACAGCTGGGTCCAAGTTTACATATGGTAGCAGCTTCGGTGGCGGGTACATTAACATTATTTGTTACCAATCCTATATGGGTGGTGAAAACTCGTTTGTGTCTCCAGTATGAATCGAATGTACAACATCCAAACACTACTTCGTACAGCGGAATGACGGATGCATTTAGGAAAATTTATGGAACTGAAGGTGTTCGTGGACTGTATAGGGTCAGTGCCACACGCAGTGACAGTGGACTGTAATACATTGGTTGGGTAGATGGATTTGTTTATGTGCTCTTTACAGGGCTTTACTCCTGGCTTATTTGGTGTTTTCCACGGGGCGCTGCAGTTCATGGCGTACGAGGAGATGAAAGCAAATTACAATCAATACCATGGACATGCGTTTGACCAGAAATTGGTAAATTTATTGCTTCTTACATAATATTTCTTTATGATTTTGTTTTGTTATAGACGACTAAGGAGTACTTGACTTGTGCCGCAATTTCAAAATTGATATCGGCTGTTGCCACTTATCCATATCAGGTCATTCGAACACGGCTTCAAGATCAACATCATCATTACAAAGGACTATGGGACTGCATTTTAGTGACTTGGAAATACGAACGCATTGGAGGTTTTTATAAGGGGTTATTTCCTTATCTCTTGCATGTTACTCCAAATATATGTCTGATTATGATTATTTATGAAAAATTTACAAACAATTCTTAAATTAATTTTTTATTTTGTTTTCTTTTGTATATAAAGTATTTTTCAGATTTTTTATTTTTTTATTGAATGATTTCTTGTTAGTTAAATCTTACCTAACTATTTTCTTCACTTACTCGTACATGGTATTAGCATTTGAGACTCCTATAAAGATGAAAGTAATAAATCATTAGCATTTCAATAATTGTTATTTATTATTAGTATTTTATTGAATAAATTTTTTTTAGAAAAAACCCAAGTTTTTTAATGGGTAGTTATTTACTGTAACTAACTAGACCCTGTGTTAATTTAATAACTCACTTACGGCGCTTCTCTTAGCTTAAAATGTTAAAATTGAAGTCAAGGGTGCAATTTTAAAGACTATTCCAAACTATTTACACCTCAAAATTGGTTATCAATACAGCAATGTATTTTTTTTAATGAAAAGAGGAATTTTCAAAGGCCACACTGAAAAAAATTCATTGTGAAATTTTTCTACAAAATTGTACAGTCAAAACTCTAATTCAAATTCTCATAATGTATTAAAATTTGTTCGAATTAGGGGGAGTTCGAATTAGAGAGTAAGAATTGCATTGTAAGTTTGTTGGACGTGCCAATAAATAATTCGATTTAGAGAATGTTTCGAATTAAAGAGAGGTCGATTTAGAGAGTTTTTGACTTTAATACATATTTTTTTTAGTATTTATTATGACAATTTGTAAAAAATCTTATGAAACACAGTAGCAATTTCATTGTAGCACTTATTGATACAAAACTTATAATAACTACTACAAAAAATAGTAAAAAGTACTAAAACAAAATTTTGGAAAATACTAAAATTTTATAAAACTTGTAGGAATATTTTATAAGAAATTTTAGCAAAGTTTACTACTAAAGTTGCAATATTCACTATATGTAAGTACTACAATTTATAATGAAATTTTAAAATACTTGTAAGAATTTTTATAAGAAGCAAATCCTACTAAAAACTTATAGCAATATTTTTTAAAAATTTGTACTAAAATTTACTACAAATTTTCAACGATTTCATTGTAGCACTAATTGCTACAAAAGTTGTAATATTTACTATAAAAGGATTAAATTGTATTTTCGTAAAAGTATTACAATTTGTATAGTGAAATTTCACAAAATTTATAGGAATTTTCATAAGAAGTTGTTGCAAAATTTACTAAAATAAACACCTGCTGTGCTCTCTTTTTTTCAAATTTATTTTAACTTCTGTTCTCAATTCAGGCTCAATGCCAATTACGGATCAGAAATTTCCACTTAAATTTTCTCAATATAATGTGTCAAATTCGCTCGCATCTGCTCCATATATTATGAATAAAGTAAAAGTAAAATTTTGTTTTTTCCTCCATTAAGACCTCCATTGCTGTTACAATTTTGTAAAACGGTTTACTACAGATTTATAGTAGCTATCGCTTCATTTTTGTGGGAATTCTTGTTGCAATTTTGTAGAACGTTTACCACATTTTTGTGGGCAATTCCTGTTACAATTTGTAGAACGTTTTACTACAGATTTGTAGAACTTTTTGCTACATTTTTGTTGAAGTTCTTCCTACATATTCTGTAGTAATATTTGTTATAAAAAAATTTGTAGTAATTTTTACTACGATTTTGCAGTAGTTTTTGCTACAATATTTTATAGAATATTGCTACAATTTGTAACTGTCACTATTCTAACTCGAAATTGTAGAAATTTAAAATTATAATTATTTATTGGTTTTGATAACACATTAATATTTTAATTATGTTCATTAGCAATTTTGTATCAAAAACACAGTTAATTAAAATTTTAACAGTTCAAATAGCAATCTTTAATAATGTTGCATTAAAATTGTAAATTTTAAGTATTTAAGTGCTGTAAATGAAGTTTTGATATGAATGATTTCAAAAGACGCGCCTTTTGAAACCAATGAAATACGACCTATTGAAAAAGTTCTCTTCCAAAACGTCCAGATGATAGATTGGGCGCTTAATAATAAATATTTTTAAATGATTAAAAACAAATTAATTAGGCACAAAACATAAAACTATTTTGGTACAGATTTAAAATTTTAAAGCAATGGTCTTCAAATATGACCAATCACAAGGCTTATATTGATGGTTCATGATTACTTAGAATTTAATTTTAATTATTTAAATTAGAAATAATTCTTTTTGAATCATTTAAAAATGTTTATTATTGAGGTGGCCGATTTCCACGGGCCATTATTAAACTACTAATAATGCAAATTTGTACCCTTTTCTTCACTTTCTTTGAAAATTGATACACTTTCTTCACTCACTTCTCGCTTAGAAAGGGGGCGCCAAAATAAAAAAATATTTAAAAAAATTGAATAAATGTAATTCATTTGGTAATAAACATAAATATATTTACGAAGAAACGAATGACCCAGTTGCAACATCAAAAGTCCATGAGGAATTTCTAGATAAATAGCAACATTTGGTGAAAAATTTATGGACCTAATTTTATGAAAAGTTATACCCATATAGATTTGATATTAAAACAAGGTTTCAGGTGCAATATTCCTATACAAAATAGGTAGTATTTTCCCAAAAAAATCGCCTGCATCGCTAAAGGACGGTGCTTATCTCCACCCCGTGTCCCAGAGGACAGAGGTTGAAAACCATCGTTGTAGGAGGATGTAGGGGTAGTGAAAATATTTAGAAAGGAGCCTCAAAATTGAATTGCGCCTGGGGCCTCATTCATAAGTGCTGAATTTCGCTCTACAGGGAGGGGGGGGGGTAAAGCTTGAGATCTTACACTACTTGAAAATCTTTCTAGGGTCGCCACTGATTGTACAAAACTTTTTTCAAATTAAAATTATTACATTAAAATTTTGTTAAAGCTACGATGACTTTTTGTCATTTGACATGTTTTTTGTGCAATAAAGTATTTATTTAAATTTTTTTTGGATAAAATAATGAAGGGGTGCCGTTGTGCATCTTGCACCAGGACCTGGTAAATATTTATTATTTAAATGTTTTTGTTGATTATTATCTGTTTATGATATTTATTATACATTTGTTTACTGTATTTTTTTAATTATTTATTTACCAGGTGTTTATGATACTACTGTTTATGATAACACATTCAAGAGTCGCCTCCATTTATTTGTCATGTTAATCTTGTCAATAAGCAATATCTTGCTCTTATCAATGCCAGTTAAATAGGGGCTTAAAATCAAGGAATTTTCATTGCATCAATTTTATGACAAGTGGATTTATGAATTTTGTTCATTGAATCAAACAATTTTGTTCACTGTCCCTCAGTGATATTCCAAGTATGGCTCTCTCCATTAATTGCTGCATGACCAAGGGCGAATCCAGGGGGTAAATGGTAAATTTACCTGATAAACGTGTAGTAAAGTAAATGCAGTGGTAAATCCCTTCGAAACAATATTGTCGTATTTTAATAAATATGTAAGCTTAAGCAAATATTGGCCGATTAGAAGAAGTATCTTCGCAATATCAAGAAATTTTGATTTTTAATCTCTGCATTAAATCTCTACACAAAAAGTATTACAATCAATCTCTCCTTTTGCCCAAATCACAATTTGGGGAGGGGGGTGACTAGAACCACTCAAGTCCTGCTTAAAATTTTGGCGCTAGTCAGCTTGCAGGAACTAAATTATGTTCAAAAACTACGATTATTAAAAATGATTAAATTTTGTTTATTGATATACATAATGTTTTAAATTGGTATCGTAAATTATTTCTTCTGTTTCATCGTGCACTACTATTGTACTATTTATTTCTTGATTTACTATCAAACTTGCACTGGTACTTTTTTGCTGTAGTTTAGGGGAACTGGAAGCTTGGATGTACACCTACAAGAGTTATCTACTTAATATATTAATTCTCTGTAATTACATACTACAAACTTTATTATTACTATTATTTAATTGGCAATTTGAAGCATTGCTGAAGTTCTTTAATTGATTCACTTCTATGGCTGATTTTAGTAAATCAACTTTTGAGGCACTCCCACGGGAAGTTTTAAACATTCCAATACTATAACTTCCTCTTCTTATGCTAGGAATACTACTTCGAATAATCGTATCACCTTCTTTAATGCTCCTTCTACCCAGCGAAGTTAAGGAACCGATTTGATTGTATTCAATCATTAAGCTTAATCTTTCGAAACTGACCATCGTCGATTGGTCCTTATAAAGAAGTTCCTTGTTCGGCATTATTTTTTGAGCTTCTCCATTTTCCACCATTAATAATTTGTTCTCGGGAGGATTCTTATTTCCTCCATTGTCTACTCCTTCCTCTTCTACAAACTCTTCATCGTCTTGCAATTCTTTCAGCCAAACATAATATACAAATCCATATAGAGCTCCACCTACAATTGCTAGTAAACCCATTATTCTGAAAGCTTGACGGATTCCATTTTTACTGATTATGTGGCCACCTAAGAAACTTCCACTTCCTCTCCCTTAAAATTATCGAATTAGATTAATGCATTAAGGGACAATGGTTATGGTCGGGTACCTATACTGAAGTGTGCCATTCCAATAACTCCAATAAGTGTTGGTAATAAATTTTTTGGAGCTAAAATAGCACAATAAGTTGCTGCAGCAACCCACATTAAGTGAACAGACAAGGATTCCATCGCTTCAAATGGAAAACACCACCATGCACTTCTAAAAGGTACAATAAGTAAGTTATTCCATCTACAAAAATGTTCTTACTCAATAAACGAATAGCCCATGAGTCGTGCAGCATGAGCAAAAAATGCTATTATGATAACATTGACATGACCAATAGTTTCTGTAATTCTCTCAGCTCCATACAAAAACGGTAAACTACTTAAGGTTCCTACAGTTACAGTAACACCCAATAAATAATTCGGTGCTCCTAAATCTATCAAGTAAAAAAATAAAAAACCTTCAATAAAGCCCCACAAATTTCCAAGGACGAATAAAAACAAGATAAATATGATAACACTTGGCATTTTAAATATTATCAACAAATCTCGGAAAACATTATCAGTAGGTAACTTTGTTCCAAGTGGCATCAAATATACGGTAATAGCTCCCAAAATTAAAAGAGCATCATAAGTGTAAAACGCAGCTGAGTAATCTGTGTACCCCAAGTATTTACTACTGTGATCTATCAGAAGTCCAGTAATAGGGGAAAAAAGTGCCATCCCAAAACTTGAAAATAATTTTTCTCGACCAAAATCGCCTCCATATTTTTCGATCATCATTAAAGCTACAGGATCCATAATTGTGATTCCTACCGATAACATAATGCTGCCCAAAAACCTTAAAGTAATATAAATCCAAAATATTGTATCGTCGCTTTCTTTAAAATCCGGTGGACACACTTCTGGACCGCCGTGTCGAAAATTACATTTTTGGACAATGCAATCACCTGACCACTCCTTAAGACGATTTTGGTATGTCGAATTGGTATCGTCGACTACTCCCCCACATCGCAGATCTCCTTCTTCAAGTTCTGTTACATTTACTCCAGCCTTTAGTAAAAATGTATCGTTGAAACGATTTTTGAAGCTTATCGCATCATCTTCGTCTTGTATTAACTCAATGCCGATATTTTCTACGGGTTCAGCTAAATCAGCGTGCATATTTAATACAAACATAATCGCTGTATCGTTTTGAAATATTTTCATTTTCTTCTTCTTCTTTCTCTCTTTATTTTTAGTCTTCCTGAAATTAATTTTTTAATGAATGGTTATAGGCAATTTACATTGATATACGTACCCAACTTTTTTAGTGCTATTTTTGTGAGTTTTTCCTAAGCGAAATATTAAATCGTCTTTGTCCCCTAAATCTTCTGGAGGTTTTTCTGGATTTTGTTGTATTATTTTATTTTTTGGATTTAAAAGTAAACAGTAATCGACGCACATGTCCAAAACAACATCGAGTTCTTCTTCCTCGGGACACTCTCTACTGGGACAGGGACTCCACCAGACTTCCACATACTCTTCATTTCTCATGACGTATCCAGAAGGTACAACTCTTGGAGTCTCCTGATGAGGAATTAGCAGTAACGAATGATGAATAGCAGCATTTAATACAAAAGATGTGATTATTATTGGTTTGTATTTTCCAAATTTGTCCACCAAAAATCCTGTTAAGTGGGGGGCGATGAATGTTGTTAATGGTAGGGCCAAGTAAATGATTGCTATTTCTTCGATCGTTAAGCCGATGCTTTGCATATGGATCGTTAGATATGGCATTAAGGCGGAAGTAGCTGAAAATATAAAAAGCCTACGATGTAAGATTTATTCAGACGCTATCAGGGGATTCACACTGATTTCTTCTACTTCAAATTTGAAAATATGTAAATCATAATTTTTCAAGTCGCTTTTCTCGAAATCGGATAAATGGATAAGGAAAATGAATCAAATCGCTGGGAATCATTTTTGATAACCTCAGATAAAAAAAAAGTTTATTTAAGCAGGGTTGAATTTTATTTCCACAATTTTTTTAAATTATTTTTGTAAAAAATATATTTTTATTTAGTTACTAAAAATATTACTAACCTCCATAGAGAAAAAATAAAGTTAATTTCAAAGTAATGAGACTCTTATTTATTTGATTTCTTTTAATAACTTTAATTTCTGTGATTTCGTCCATATTTAAAATATTAAATTTTCACTTTCAATTTTGATACAGCATGAACGTCTTAGTTACACAGCAGTTCTTTAATAATTATTTTATTGTTATTTAAACAGAGATAATACATTTCTTATATTTACTTAGCAATAACTACTGATACATCATGTGTATCCAGTCTGCGTATCTTTATCTCTTATTCTTAAATTTAATAATACAGTCACATTTTATTGTAAAGCAGTAAATAAAAATAGTAAAACCAAAGTCTTAAAGCAAATAATAACATAGAATTTTAATTAGGTAGTCTTAATTACGTTTATTTACTTATGATTATAACTTTAGATTTAAATTTAAATTAACGAAGTTTTGCGCATTAGCCTCGAGTATCGTTAGTGAAGAAATTGCGATAAATTATAGGATTCTGGTGCCACGGATTTACATGAACAATTTGATTGACGACGCGCATGAATTACTTAACGAGATTATTAGTACTTCACCATAGTAAAAGAAATAATACAGTATGGACAGTCCCTAGTCGGCCCTTTGTTCTTGGGTGTTCCATAAAATCTGAAATAGTTTGAATTCATCAGTAGCACCCTAGGGGGCTACCTTTTGTTATTTATGAATTCTAACCTATAAGTTTGACGTTTTATGAATAATTGTCGTGTCATGTGTCGTGCGACCGACTGCGCCATCTGTGAACTCTCTTCGAAAGAGCACCAAATACAATTGAAATAGACAGCGACATCTGTGAACACCTATACATATTCAAACTATTTTCAGACATGCGTATAAAAATTTGGAACGGCAAAAATGCTCGACTGTCCATACTGTATTATTTCTTTTACTATGACTTCACTTTTTACCATGGAATCAGATTGATACATTTCAGCTCCCGTCATTCCTACAGTTCATAGAATAAAAAATTGAACTTGAAATTTCTTTAAATCAAATTTTCCGAAAATAGCTAAACACTTCCAAACTACAATAAAATATTCTAAATATTTGCCTTTCGCAGGCCCGTAGCCAGGGGGGGCACTTGGGGGCACGTGCCCCCCCCCCGAAATGTTGAAAAGACAAAGAAAATGGAAGGGGAAAAACCGAAAATTTTACATTTTACAAAAGGTTTTTTACAAGTGCCCCCCCCGAAATAAAATCCTGGCTACGGGCCTGGCCTTTCGGGTATTGAAAGAAGGGCAAAGGGGGGATGAATTTATTAATCACTCAGGTCGTGCGGCCTACTGGAGCTATTTATATTGCGGATTTACATGAACAACGAGATTAACGACGCGCATAAATGGATTAATTAGTTTCTAGTTGTCCACTAATCCCCGGGATTCTGATTGATCCACTTAAGTCCGTCATTTTTACAGTCCATAAAAGAAAAATTAATTTTTAGAAATTGACTAAAAACTTTGCCTTTCTGGTATTGTAAAAGGGGGGATCAATTTATTGGTACTAGGTTGTGCGGCCCGGATGCCGCACTAGAACATTTACTTTACACAGATTTACATGTTCCAAACTAAAATAAAAAATTGGAAATATTTGCTTTTCCGGTATTATGAGAAGGGGTGGGAAGGAATTTATTGGTACTATATTGCCGGAGTTGTGCGGCCCAAAGGCCGCACTGGAACTATTTATATCGCACATTTACATAAGCAAAGGTACTAACGAAGCGCATGAATTGATTAGCAAGATTTTAAAATTTTATTTTAATTATTAATATAAATTAATTTAAGACATTAACTGAAATCTTGCAAACTAAAATAAAATATTCCCAAAAACTATAATATTGCAAATATTTGCCTTTCTGATATTGTGAGATGGGGGGATGAACTTATTGGTACTAGTAGATCGCTCAGGATGTGTGATGGCCTGAAGGCCGCACTAAAGCGCAGTGTTGCCGGACTCGAAAAGTACAATTCCCCAACCAAGATTTGAAAATACCCGCTTTTACCCGCAAAAAAGTTTAATATACCCGAATAATACCCGCAATCAGTCGGAAAAATGAAATAGCAACCCTAATATATATTTTTTATTTATTTACAATCGAGCGGCTGCGCTGCTGCCGGTGCTGACTTGGCTGGCGCGAAAATTTTGGAGCGCAGTTAATCTATATATATAAAATAATAAACTGACTGACTGACTGACTGATTGACTGACTGATATATCAACGCACAGCCCAAACTACTGGGTCTTTAGCGATGAAATTTTGCACAGAGGTTCCTGTTATCACGTAGGCGAGCACTAAGAAAGGATTTTATGAAAATCCTATCCCAAGGGGATTTATCACCTATTAGCTAATTAGTGGTGACGCGCATGAATGGAATAACGAGATTCCCACTGTCGACGTCCCTCAATTTTGCAAAACACAGCCTAAACTGGTGGGTCTACGTTAGAAGCATGGGATTTTCTTTATAAAAAAAAATATACATAAATATGGGATTTATCACCTAATATCTAATTATTGGTGACGCGCGCGAATGGATTAACGAGATTCCCACTGTCGACGTCCTTCAAGTTTCCAAAGCACAGCCTAAACCGGTGGGTCTACTGTCCAGAAGCATGGAATTTTCTTTAGAAAGGAAAAGAATAAACTTTTAGGGCCAGTTGTATAAAAGAGGGTTAACTCGGGGATCAGCTGATCCTGGTTCAAGAGCTGACCCAGGATCAACGTAAGGTAGATAAATTTACTTGATAGGTTTATTTCATAAAAAAAATTTACTTGATAGGTTTATTTGTAATCTATCTACCTTGATAGAAAGAGTTAACCCTCTTTTATACAACTGGCCCTTAGAAATTAAAAAATAAAAGTTTGAGATAGGTTAGGATAGAACGAGAACCTCCGAAAAGTTGATTTGGGTTGTCGTTTCTAGCGCGAGTAGAAAGAGAGAAATGAAACGTCAAACGGAATGGAAAGAAGAAGGGAAAATGAGGAAGATACAAAGAGTACGAGAGGTGGAGGTAGCCGGAAATGGGAACTGATGGGAGTTGGAGGATGGAGTGCCAGAGTAATGTTGAAGCCAGGAGAACAAGCGAGGTACGATTTGGGAGCTGTAGAGGTGGATGAGTGGAAAGAGAGCGTGCAGGACAGGACTGCATGGAGAATCTGTGGACAACATACCACCATACCAGGAGAGAGAGACCGATGGAGTAGAGAATAGAATATAGAGACGGAAGAAAAAAGGTTTGCGCGCAAAAAAGTGAATTCCACGCGCAGTAGCGGATCCAGGGGGGGGCACGGGGGCACGTGCCCCCCCCCAGACGGTGTATTTTTATGTATGTTAGCATAAGCAAGGATTACTAAGCCATACAACCTGAGTCCGGACCTGTACGTTAGAATAAGCAAGGACTACTAAGCCATACCACCTGAATACGGACCTGTAATGAATACGGTCCTGACTAATAATTTTAAATTAAGTGTTGATTAAGTAATACCAACCTAAGTTGGTATTATGAGGGCGGTAATCAACTGAGGTATACTATACCGGAGAATAATTATGTAATAACAAGTAGAATAGAAATTAAGTAAGAACGGTAATAAATTGTAAGTACGTAAAAAGGCTAATTTTGTTTTATTTTATTGTAATTTTTGGCTCACGCTAACATCAGAAGTCGGGATAATTACCCACGTTTAACCACAACAGGATAAGTACAAATTTTTTTTACGGTTTACTGCTAAATTTGTTTTAGAGATTAGATTAGAATTAATTCAAAGTATCGTATTGTTTTTTTTTAAATTGATCAAAATATAAAATAACCCCACATAATGAAGAAAACGATCCTGACATGTCGAATCTTCAACGGTGTATGAAATTGTTCTTTGAGTTGATCTAATGGCCAATTTTGGACAACGGCCAACAGATAATACAGAAAAGTTTTCCTTTAATCTGTTAAGTCATAACCCGTACGAGAGTAAACATTCCACCGAAGAATGTACCAATCAAATAGACGAAATAAGAAAACGTGCAAAACACTATCTGATCATAATTTTGAAAACAGGAGATGCGCTTAGAGGAATCGGTCGAAAATTTTCGATAGTTGAAGCCACATGAGCGAAACTGGGAACATTTTATTTGAAGATGTAATAATTTTTCCAATCAGAAAACGTGGTATACGAAATTTGTAAGGTCTGCAACCAATGAGTAACTACGGGCAAAGTGGAAGTGATACAGAGTGATGATAAAACCGAAAATTCAAAGTTTATACCGTTACCAACCACACTTAGCCTAAAAATCTAGTTTTATCGTACGGGATAGGTGAAATAGAGTCAAATTTCGTTCGTAAAAGAGTACGCATGGCTAATCCGGGTAATTAAAGAAAATTGATGTTGATACTTCGCGAATATGACAATGAGCCAGAGACGACCTGCAAAGACAAATAAAACTGTTTAGGCTAAAAAGCAATCAAGAAAGCAGTAATTCATGGCTAAGTTGTTCCAATTGTGGAAAAGATGAGCATTTGAAGAAAGATTGTAGAGACACCAAAATTGAACGCTGAATGTAATTTCATCCAGTTAAGAAGATGTTTGGGAAGTGGCGAAAGGGGTCTTCTAGAGATTTAAGACTGCATTAATACTTCAAGTTTGACTTGCTGAACAGTTTCTAAAAATAAAAAGATTATGACGAGCAAAAGAGTATGTGGAAATGTGATGTTTGTCAACGATTAGGACATAACGAATCAAATTACTTTAAAAAAATAACGGGCAAGAAGTTGTACGGGGATGCCAACTACAGGATAAAAACAAAACTAGTGATAATACGAACCAAGGGGTTTCCCATATAAGAAATTACAACGTATGTTGATTCTGTAAACGTATTAGAGAAACGAGAGGGAGAGACTAAAAAGCTAACTATTTCAAAATGTAGACTAATCTAAGCGAATTGGAAAGAAAACTATTCAAGCGCCAGGACGATATGGCACCATCTTCAATATCGATGCATTGATTGGTTAAGAAATAATTCAATGTACTGGATTATAATATGGGTCAATACAAGAGAGTGTGAACCGAGTCTCAGGCTATCATGGTATTCAATAAAAAAAAGCAAACGATTTAACAGCTAATAGGTCAGGATTGGACGAGTGGTTGAAAGATTGATTTATGAAGTTATCACGTTTGAAGATTTGCTGAATCAGGGAAATTGAAAAAGTTCAAGCAACAATTAGTAGCGGGAAACAAACCACTAAAGGGAATACCGAATGGAGAGATGGAGGATCTGAACTATGTGAGAATACTAGTCAACGAAGAGTTTGAAGGAAACAGCGTTAAAATTGGATGTACGTGGATTGGAGGCAATATCTTTGGGATTGGAGAAATAGTGATGAATGATGATACAGGATATACTATCTATTGAGCGTTACGTATTGGGAGGAGCTATTAGAGAAGATTATTGGGATTCTGGCCGTTATTGGATCAAGCCAATGAACAGTGAAGGGAGTAGTAAAGTTACTATATTATTTTCTATTATTTTCTTTTCGCTATAAGTTTTTTTATTCAAGATACTCTTAATATTAAGTGTAGAAGTTACAGATTTTCGAATCAATATTAAGGGTTGCTGTTTAATTACGCCGAATTAATATTGAGGGTTATGTAAACAGATTTTGGAATCAATATTAAGGGGTGCTGTTTAATTACGCCGAATTAATATTGAGGATTATTATAGGCGGTTAGGCCGGAATTATTATGGCGGTTAGGCCGGAATTATTATGGCGGTTAGGCCGGAATTATTATGGCGGTTAGGCCGGAATTATTATGGCGGTTAGGCCGGAATTATTATGGCGGTTAGGCCGGAATTATTATGGCGGTTAGGCCGGAATTATTATGGCGGTTAGGCCGGAATTATTATGGCGGTTAGGCCGGAATTATTATGGCGGTTAGGCCGGAATTATTATGGCGGTTAGGCCGAAATTTTTATGGCGGTTAGGCCGGATTACTTATTATTATATCGGCAAAGCCGAACTACTTATTATTACGACTTTACGACTAATTTATTATTTATTGTGCAACATTAACTTTAATTATTTTTCAGGATTATTAGGATTATTATTACGACTGTACGACTGATTATTTATTGTATAACATTAACTTTGATTATTTTTCAGGATTATTAGGATTATTATGGTGAATTATTAGGATTATTATTACGACTGCAAGACTGATTATTTCGGCGGCATGACTGATTATTTATTGTGCAATATTAATTTTGATTATTATTTTTCCTTATATCGCCGGTAAAATCGTGACACGGTAATGAGCAATGACTAGGACAACAATGGTGATTCACAAGCACTAATTGACAAGAAATTGATAAATTGGCCTTACAAAATTTGGGATGAGAGCAAGATTATGTCACGAGGACGCGACAATTGCAGGAAGGCCGTGTTAGCATAAGCAAGGATTACTAAGCCATACAACCTGAGTCCGGACCTGTACGTTAGAATAAGCAAGGACTACTAAGCCATACCACCTGAATACGGACCTGTAATGAATACGGTCCTGACTAATAATTTTAAATTAAGTGTTGATTAAGTAATACCAACCTAAGTTGGTATTATGAGGGCGGTAATCAACTGAGGTATACTATACCGGAGAATAATTATGTAATAACAAGTAGAATAGAAATTAAGTAAGAACGGTAATAAATTGTAAGTACGTAAAAAGGCTAATTTTGTTTTATTTTATTGTAATTTTTGGCTCACGCTAACATGTATATCTTTATATTTTTGTGTGATATGATAACAGTTATTGTTGACTTTTTTGCTCGTCCGCCCCTTTGTGCCCCCCCCAGAAAAAAATCCTGGATCCGCCCTTGTC
The DNA here is from genome assembly GCA_958510855.1 of Rhagonycha lutea. NCBI lineage: Eukaryota > Metazoa > Arthropoda > Insecta > Coleoptera > Cantharidae > Rhagonycha > Rhagonycha lutea. The sequence continues at coordinate 4,081,760 of OY294042.1, forward strand.
CACGCGGACGAAGTCGCGGGCAACAGCTAGTTTGAATATATAGCAATTGGGAATTTTTCAAGTTTTGATTTTTTCTATTTAATCAAAACGAATATTCAAATTAAATAAATAAAAATTATAAACAATTATTGACCAATTTGTGACAATTTGTGAAAATACCCGTTTTTACCCGATTTAAACTTTTACCCGTCACTCTGTAGAAAATCCCCGATTTTCGGGTAAAATACCCGCGATTGGCAACACTGCTAAAGCGTTTAAGTTACATAGCCCATAGGCGATATAGTACCAATAAATTTATCCCCGCTTGGTGCGCCCACTTATTCCTCGAATGATACAGGGTGGCTTTTACAAAAGTGTGCGAACCGAGACTCGTGTCTAGAGCATGAACATAGAAGTAGAGTAGGTCTAGAGTAGATCTAGTCTAGAGACAGTATATTTTGTTTTTGATCCTGAATCCTAACGCTTGCGCATTTGTTTCTTTTTTGTACTTAAGAAATTCAAATGTACTAATTTTGACAGCTGTCAAATTTCATCAAAGTAGTACGTTTATTATTTAAATTATTTCCTTCTATAATAATAGACCGTAAACGGTAATACTACTAATTGTTTAGTAGTTTTAGTGTGAAATTTGTGATTACAAATGTAAATAAAAGGACAATTATTAAAAAAATCACTTTAAAACTCATACAGGCGAAAAGCCGTCTTTAAAGTTAACAAATTAATTATTTAATATAATATATTAAATATAATTATATTAATTATATATTGTTGAAATAATTTAAATAATAAACGTACTACTTTGACGTAATTTGACAGCTGTCAAAATTATATTTGATTTTCTTAAGTACAAAAAAGAAACAAATGCGCATGCGTAAGGATTCAGGATCAAAAACAAAATATACTGTCTCTAGACACGAGTCGAACCGAGTATATAGCTATACGAGGGGAAATTTTATAGTTATTAAGTTAAGCAGAAAAAGTTCCTGCCCAATTCGATTATTTGTTGTTGTTATTATTTTTAAATTCATTACCATTATTTTTTGGGAAATTGGTGCCATCTCCCTGAGGTGAGTCTTTGAGGTAATTTGACCGGCAACGAATTTTAACCGTGGCAAGATATCCGAAAAATTTCAAAAAATTCAGAAAAATCACCTAAGAAATATGAAGATAATTTTTTGGAATTCCTTCACGATTAAATTCCACGAAATAAGAATTGATCAAGTGTTAAAAAACGATTTCGAGCAGCAATCATCAGAGAATCTCTGAAACGCTGCAACCTCTTCTACTCAATCGAAGAAATTAAGTTCACCAAAAATATAAGAGCGGATTGCAACGAGAATGTATTTGCTAAATGGCTTCTGAAACTTGGAGAAGCCCGTCTGCCACATGCAGAAGTTTTTGGTGAAGATGGTTTCCAGATTCATGAGCCTTGAAAATGATTTTGATCACTCATCCTGCGAGTCATTCCAAAATGTTGCGATCCTGACAAATGAAGATTCACTTGAGATGAACGATAAGATTGTCAACAAAATCCGCGTAGAAGCAAATTTACAGAAGAATCGACAATATCTATCTATTGTATACTATTAATTTAAATTTCAATACATTTTTCGGTAGAAAAGAAACTATTGGGACGCCTATGATATAAATTAGGCGGCTTTCAAATAATTCAAATGTTTAAACAATTGTGACTGTCAACTCTAATTTATTGTTGCTTATTATTTATAAGAGTTGTGTTAGATGTTGTGTTAGTGTTTAGTTTGTGCTTACGAAAGAGAATGTAAGTATTTTTAAAAAATTTGGTAAAAATGCGAATTGTAATTTTACTAATTTGGAAATTTATTGGTTGCGCATGTCATCAACTGCCTGGAGGTTATTGTCGGTTTTACATTAAAATTTTGATTTTATTTTTCGTATTAAATATGTTTGTTATTTAATTGTTATTACTGTTAATAGTTTATTTAAATATATAATAAAATTCGATAATATATTGTGATATATAAATGTAGATAGTTTTCCTGATTTTTAAATTTATAACCAAAGAAGTATTTTACTAATAATTAAAAAAATGTCGTGTTCAGTACAAATTAAATCAAGGAATACGGTTAAGATGAAAAAAGTAAACAACGTTGTTCATCGTACCACCAGTGAAACTCTAAGACTTAATGAACCCGAAGTCTTGACGAACAATACTTCCAGGCAGGCTTTAAGTGCAATTTCACCACCGATTCTCAAGAAGTCAAGTTGTTCTTTCCAAATTACAGGTGTCAGTCTTACTCAGCGTACAGACTTGGGAGATGACTCGGCAGACGATCTCGATGAATCGCACACTGATGACATTTCTCGTGTCACCGATAATGAAACACCAAGTTTTTCTGAAGATACGTGTTCTCGTGATACAGAAGATAATATTGTAGATTCGTGTAGTGCTTTGTGTTCTGTGACTGTTATTCCAACTGTTCCCCAATTTGAACTTGAAAATATTTTATCTGCAGAGACGTCTTTTATTACAACCGCTGAGTTTTCTGAAACCTCCATCGACCGTTTAACCTTTCTCGGTGACATGGCTTCTAACCCACCAACGACAACTAAGAACCAACGCTTTCCAGGTACTCGTTTTACTGTTGTCAAGATAGAAACAGGTGTTCCTGTTCGTCGTGGTCGATGGGAATGTTTAGATTATATTGACAATTCTGTTTATACTCCAAAGCATGCTTTAACTTATAATTCACCTACCACTAGTGATTTATCTTCTACTAACACACAGCCTCATTATACCATGACTCCTACCACACCAACTAGCAATCCTATGCAAGGCAATTTTGCCGCTCTAGGGACCAATTATATCGATACTGTAAATAAACTTTTACAGTCTTTATCACCACCAATACCAGGCATGGCACAAGCACTCTTGGCAAGTTCTTCATCACTCGTTAACCAACAACTCTCTCCAGGGGCTGCAGTTCCACCAAGTTTGTCTTCACCACTACATCAGGATTACACTGCTATTTTAACCAATTTAATATCTGCACAGATGAGTAAAACTACCACCACTCAACAATTGACTACTCTGCCATTGGTAAATCCTCAATTATCAACTCAATTTTTGAATCAAACTTCAGGATATTCTTCACAGGATTTGATTCGAGCTTTGCAGTCACAACCTTCCATGTATGCTACACCAACTCACGGTTCAGTATCTGCAACTCAAATTCCACGAACGTTCGTTCAATCTTTGTATTCTTCACCTTCACTTCCGATCACTTCGATAACGACTTTAGGCTCGGAAACTCTCATTCAAAATCAAATCTCCGGATATTGTATGCAACCCTCCGCTTCCGTGAATCAAGGATTATCTCTAACCATGCAACGTGGCGTTCAATCACAACCGACTCTATATTCAACACAACTTCAAGGTCAAGTTCAACAGCAAACGATATATTCTTCACCTACATTAGGATCGACGATGGGATATTTGCCTCAACATTCCACAGCTTTGATTACCTCAAATCAAAGTTCACCTTTACTACAACGTAACGTACAAATAAATCCTACAGTGTATTCAACACCTCCAACCCAGAATCAAGCTCCAAGATATGCATCTCCAATGCAAGGTCAGATTCAACAGCAACCGATATATTCTACACCTCAAGCTTTTTCGCAACCTGCCGCGCCTGTATCTCAAACTTTGTATTCTACACAATCACCGTCTTTCACTTCAAATGTTCAAGGTTCAGCGTCCGCCACTCAATTTCAGCCTCAAGTTCCATTACAACCTACCTCATATTCGACACAACCACAAGGAACAATCGACTATGTCACTCAGGCAAAACAAATAATTATGCAATTACAATTGCAAAATCAATCTCAAATACAACTGCAAAACACTACCTATTCTACAACTTTAGCTTCTCAAGCTTCACTCCCTGCTTTAGGTCAAAGTTCTAGTTACGTACAGCAACCTCAAGTTCAAATTTGTGCACCTCAAATTCAACGCCAGATTTCAGCACCACCTGTATATAATCAAAGTTCTACTTATCTGCCACAGCAGTCGAATACAAGTTATTCATCTCTGCCTCAAGTTTTAACCACCACTGCTAATTTAATGCCTCAAGTATTAAGTCAACCACAAGTGCCCAATCAATCAACCAGTTTCGTATCTCTTCCTCAAAATCAAACCAATCTTACATCATTGCCATCCCAACCTTCGACTAATTATCTGTTTCAAAGTCAACCTAGTAATTACGTATCTCAACCGTTCACTTATCAGGCTACTAATTCTAGTGTTACCGTATCTCAAACATCAGCAAATCAAGCTAGTTATTCTGCAACCTCAGTACAAAGTGAAGCACAGCAAAGTACTCCGTTTCGCCGATCTCAGTTTTCAAATGACCCCCATCATTCCTTCTCTGCACCTCAAACTGCCGATCACTTAAGCGATCCATACATTCCATCTCATCTTCATCAATATTCCAGTAATGTTTTACAAACCAGTTGTAGTGTGATACAACTACATAAACAAGGTCAACCTGCAAGTTACGTCGCACTACCTCAAGAGCATGGTGCTTATATGTTGCACCACGTTCCAAGTTTAACTGCATCACTGCCCAGAAAGTCTGCTTCTGCACATCAATCACGTTTCCATACTCAAACCTCGATACATTCCTATTTACCACACACCGAAAAATCATCGCCCCCTTACGTTCATCAACCAGGACCCACACACAATTTAACCCACCAAGTCTCTTCACAAAAACGTCGCCTTGTGGGTCAAACGTTAAACTTTTCCTTGGAACCCGAAATTCAGTCAGTTGACCTGGACTCTCATTCGTCTGTTTTCTCATTCCATAACCGAGCTATATGCTCTACATATTCTAAAGTGAAAGATCAATCTAAAGTAGTACCACACAAGTCGATTTTTCTTCCCCATGATTCTACAACAGTTACAGCTTCAATAATGAAACCAATTGCTACCGGGTCAGTGACTCCGGTAAAAACACCGTATGAAAAATCAGGAATCGATAGTAATTTTTTGGATAAACTAAAATATTTGGACCTTCCACATTCTTCGTCAATTGATGTGGTGGAAAAATTGGAGCGAGTACTCGATGCAGGTGCTACTAGTTCAGAGTAAGTTTCAAATTTTTTTTTAAATTTTATTATTTTAAATATTTTGTTGACGTTGTAGATTAAATTTTCAGGTCTAACCCCCGATTTCATAAAACTTTTAACGAGCCGTTAAATCTAATGGATAATCCTATATAGGATATTTTATCTTTGTACTATTATCATTGTGCAGACTGCAGAGCATAATGAATAGAGCACGGATTTTAGGACGTAAAAAATGTTAAAAAAGGCACAATTTTAGGCTATAAAAATCATTGAAATAGGCGCAATAATTAAGAATTTAGGGGTGTTTAGGCAATATGTATTTTTCATTACAGAAACTTATAAACATAATATTTAAAAAAATTAGTTAAAAAATTTTTAATAACGATATAAGGAAAATACTATATAAATTTTTATGTAAGCTTTTTTCCCTCCTAAATAGATGGTGTTATTAATGTTATCCTCTATTTACATATGGCGCTACTAATTTGGGGGGTTACTATTTTTTTTAAGTGTTTCGAAAATTCACCTCCCCCCCCCTATCAGACCTGAAGAACCTCTGCCATTTACGGTTTTGTATTTAGAGGGTACCTGTCTAACTTAAAACCATTCAGGATTTTTGAAATCTGTCGCCACCTCTTGGGCTAAAGTAACTTCCACAGTTTTATATAAGATCTATAAAAACCGTTTCTTCGGATTTAGGAGGAGGACCTCAAAATTAAATTGCGCTTGGTGCCTCTCAAGTGCTAAATCCGCCACTGACTGAGAGATACAAATTTTTAAAAACATAAAAACTATTATTTTTTTTAACTTTTAGTAACGTAAACGGGATAAATCATTGGTTTAGGCTTTTTAGGTATTAAAAATCTATTTTAGGTCAGTAACATCGAAAATAGGCATTTAGGCAAATAAAAGTAGAGTTCAAAATTTTCAAAATCGTTTGAACGGCATTTCTGTATTTATAATTTTGAATTGCCTAAATAAAGGACAAAAAGGCAAATTGCCTAGAATCCGTGCTCTAATAATGAATTAATCATCAAAATTTCTTAATATTGCGAAGGTTTATCCCGTCGAAATAATATTGTCGTATTTCAACAAATACATGAGCATGAGGAAATATTAGCTGATATAGAAGAATATCTTCGCAATATTAAGAAATTTTGATGTTTAATTTTGAGTATAGTAGTACACAAGAAAAAAGCGTTTTATGACTTTGACTTTCTAGTCGGAGTCAACAGCATAAAAGCACATTTACAGGTCTTCCCTTGCCTGCCTTGTGTTAAAAAAGGTTAAATACCTAAAAAGGTATTAAAAATAATTTAAATATTTCTTTAAAAGGGTAGACCCCGCTGAATGTGCATTTGTGCTGTCGAATCCGACTATAAAGTCAAAAACGTAAAAATAATTATTAAATTGTCCCAACTCCGTTTCATGAAATGAAATTTTTCACACCTTAATATCAAAATTTAATATGAATAATTAATATTATTGACGTAATTATGTTTATGTTATATTATGTAAATATTATGGTTATACAAGTGCAATGCTCTTCATTTAATTATTCATAGTAGTATCACAAGCTAATATTGTGTTAATATTAAATTCGTTCTTATTGTAACGTGTAGAATTATTGTTACAGGTTGACCTTAGTTTTGCAATTGGTTAGTAATTTTAACTTATTTAATAACGACCCTCTTTAATAATATTGCACTTGTACAGTAATTTGTTTTGTTGGATGGATAGTTTATTAATACATATTTAATTTTTTTTCATGGTAGTATCGCAGTCATGGAGTTGAAACCGTAAGTTTTTTTTTAAAATTATAACATTTTTACAACGTAGTTTCTTGATATTTGCATGTTTAAATTTTATATTTTATTTTTCGAGGACTGGTTTAAATTTTGAGGTGGTTAGATTCAACTCTTATTGTAAACAATCTAGGTATGAGTGGAACTTCTGTTTTTGCTTACAATGCTAGTTTTATTTTAAATAATCTTAATTAATAATCTATTGGTGGGACCTTAACCCCAACTGGGTGTGTAGTGTAGTATGTCTACTTCTAAAATTTCAATACTCAGATAATGTAACATTTTATTTTCATTGCATAGACGGGTTTTAATTTTATGAGAATGGCAGTGTGAATTTCCATGCCGGGTAACAGACACTTCATACCCTGCGTTCGGTTAGAAGCTACCAAACGCTATCAAACATTTTTTTTTTCCTTCTTTCGAGCTGCCAAACGCTTTGGCTCCCCACCTAAATTTTTCTAGCGTTTGTAGTGACTGAAAGGGGCAGAGCCAAAGCGTTTGGAAGCTCAAAAGAAGGAAAAAAGAAATGTTTGGTAGCGTAAGTAGCATCTAACCGAACGCAGGGATAGAAGGTGCATACACAATCTCCAATACAATATTTTCTAACACCAATATGGGTCTGAGGGGGTAAATTCTAACTACCAAAACCGAGGTCATTCCCTAAGGTTAAAAAAATTAATTTGAAATCGTCACGCGGGTCACTAGTTAATCGTTGGTATCTTATATATTTCTTATCTTATTATATTTAATTAAGGCGCCTCTTTCGTAGCAATGCAGTGTCTTGAACACGTCAATATTTTTAAATAATTCAAAAAGAATTAAGTGGATAAAACAAAATTATTTTGTTAAAACGCTCAAAATTTTGAAATTAAAATTTCTTAAAACGCTTTGTAATTGATTTTAATTTCAAATTTTAAGCCTTTACCAAAATTGTTTTATGTTTTACATATAATTAATGCTTTTTGAATCATTTAAAAATATTTATTATTAACAGCACAGTCTTGACTTGTTCAAAACACTGCATTCTAAGCTACGAGAGAAGCGCCTTAAGATTTATTAAATTTCTATAAAACCATTCTATATAAATGGATCCCTTACCCACTTTAAAACATTAACAAAACTATTTTCTCATTTATTAGTATTTTTATTATTCTGTAATAGGGTACCTACACGAATTTTATTTCTAACTTACTAATTATTAATTTCGATTCGATTTTGTACTTGAGTTTTTTTTTATAAATTATTGGTGATGGTTATAGACTCCTGCGAGCTTTTAAAATCCTATGCAAATATTGAACAACCATCGACGATGCTGTTCATTTCAGGATTTTAAAAGTTGGCAAGAAATCTACTTTATGATCTTTATTTCATTAAATTAATTAATTATTAATGCCAACAGTTGAAATTTTCCAATAGAGTAATTCATTTGTTTAAGAAATTAGATTATAAAAACAAAATACTGTGATTTGAAATGAAAAGGAATTCAACTTTTTTAATTAACTTTATTTCTTCAAACAAACAGAAAAATAATTACGTTATCCTTAAAAGGAAAATACTTCAAACATTTTCCAGTAGATTCAAGGTTTATACTTAAAAATTAAATTTTAATCTGCAAAGGGAAGTAGCATTTCAACAAAACTTGAAGTTATACATCAATAATATTTAAAGGTAGTAGAACATTCTTCTAGATAAACATTTTCTTTATTCAGTTTCATTTAGAAATACCTTTCCCATAAAAATTTTCTTATAATCAAGTATTGGAATTTTTCTATTAGGGGCGGACTGGCACTAAAATTTTAGGGTAAAAAAATTGCATGATGACAGGCCTCTTATCTATTTAAACAATTAAATGATATTTTAACTTTATTTAGCGGCAACTAAATTTTTGAAAATTTCGAGTTGAAGTTATTTTAAGGACCGAAGACGACGCTATATCTTGAAATTTACACAACACCTCAAACTCAAACTTCGTAAACGTTGATAATCCTTCGATTATCCGAAATTGATCTAAAACTTAGACAAGTGAAGTTAAAACGAAATTATTACAATAATTACTGAAGAGAAGAAACCAATGGCTGGCTAGTTCTGTGCATAATCAAATAAAAAATACAACTAATTTTCTGATAAAAAAAGTTGGAACAACTTAAATCCGGAGTTCATTTCACATGGCTAGGCTGTAACTTGTTTTTGGTTAAATATTCACCCTGCTGATGGGTAAGGCAAACAATTAAATAATTTTTTTATGCGTTGAATCAAATTCTCAATTTCATCGTCCAAAATTCGAGAATTTTTAGGTTTCGATCGAGCAAGAATTAGCTTAGAGAGTAAGGAAAACTTATTTTTTTAATAATACGGTGAAAGGTTAAATTTTGATACTACTTATTTTATATATTTATTTTTATATTTGTGTTAATTTATTTTTAAATATAAATGATTTTTATTAAACTTTTTTTTTTATTGTGGCAACACCTAAATTTATATTTAGTCTTTCGAAAGGAGGCAATACTTACTTAGAAACGGAACAAAACGAAAAATGTATTTAACTCTTTTGTTGATGAAAAAACCTACAAAATGTGAAATAAAGGAATAATAAATACTAAAGTAGAACTTTAATTATCCGGCCGCACAATAGCGACGTTATATGTATTTTTTCTATGAATGACTCCATACAAACTTCTTTTATGGTTTTTTTGTTCAGTGTTTTATTTATTTTAAGCATACAGCTCATTATGGTGGGGGTAATGTAAACTCCGATCAAAATTACCTGAAAAATTGTAAACTACGCCAAAAGCAAAGAGGTCGATAGTAATCCAACATGTAAACTCCGCCAATTTCGGTATTAATTTAATTTATGGATGCCAGTTTTTAATGAGTTGAACTGTCTCAAAGATTTACATTTTTTAATATTCCGGTTTGGGTGGTTGTCGGGCTTCAGGAATATTTTTAATGAGTGGAGTGTAAGTATGTATGATACATTGTAATAGGGGCCGTCCATCAATTACGTGAGCTCAAAATGGGGGGGGTCGGAAAAATTCACCAAATCTCATTAAAAGAAGGGGGGTCAATAAAAATCTCACAACTTTGGTAGTAGGTATCATTTTTCTCCTCTTGTTTCAAAAAAAAAATGTAATGTAAAATAGAAGACATCAGTATTAGTAACGCTTCGGTATTTAGTGGTATGAAGCAAAATCCATGAACATAATATCAAATAAATTTAATTATTTAAAAATTATAAGGTAAATATCACGTGAGGGGGGTCCCACCAAGGGGGTGTCCAAATTTAAAGAAAAACACCTCGCGCAATTAATGGACGACCCACATACTTGACCACATTCAGGTATATAAGATAGTGGCGTGATATAAATATTATTTCAATGTAATAAATATTTCAGAAACATGTGACGATTTACATTATATCCTTGGGGTGTCTTTGCCTGCAAATTATTTTTTTTCTGGAGCGTGGACCCGTATTTTTCGCACACTTAGAACCCCGGTATACATACTGGGGGTTCCACTTCAACTAAAAAAATATCGAATGATCACGGACTGGGGGGTTTTTGGGTCTACAAATCGAACTGACAGGGTCTCATCTTTAGGAAAATTCATTTTCTCGAGAAAAAGCGACTTGAATAGCGGATAAACCACGATTTAGTAGGCCGTTACTTTTCGCGGCCTACTAAGGAAGCTATTCAAAATTTTGTTGTTTACCCTTTTCAATTGTTTTTCGCGTTGACAGTTCAACAAAATGTCTAAAGTTTTAAATAATTTTATTATTTATAATCATCGTTTACTAGCGGAATTATCTTATCAAATTAATAAAGCAAATCTAGCTTTTATTTTAATCCTGATATAATTTCTGATTTTTAATCACTCTCAGACGTACTTTTAAAATTTAGCTCTAGAAAATTTGATACCGGGTGACAAAGGGGACAACCCCCCCCCCCGGGAACACTTTTTGGGATCCCTTTAACTGCATTATATTGCGATCAAATTTTACTTCTTGACGTAAATACGTCTGTCAATTCGGCAATATGTTCAAAACAACTCTGTAACAAAAAAACGCCCATGTAACATTTCCAACTCAAAATAATTACCCATGTCCCATGTAACAAAAATATTGGCTCTATATTGGTGCAATACTGAAAATCAAAATTGCGTCAATATCCTTGGTTGGTACAACAAATTTTAGAATTTATAATAATCCCGATTACGTTTTATCCTACTGCGTCTGCGGATTTATACTTTTTATCATCTAATTTGAGCTTTAATGACAAATTTATTATAAATCCGCACGCGCAGTAGGATGGAACGTAACCGGGATTTTCTCCGCGAATAGAGCTATTGTTAAGCTGCCCCCTCCTAACGACGTCTCTCAGTACCTATATGCCTAGAAGTCCACGGAAATCAAGGAATATTGACTTGCCAACTTTGCGCAATTTATGTTTTTTATCACGTCAATTATTATTGTACGAGGTGCGTACACAAAGTTTGTAAAAACGTAAGGAATGAATTTAAAAAAATTTGTAACAGTCTTTATATAAAAATAAAAGGAGAACCTACGTCTTTCTCTTGTAAACAAAAATAAGAATAGTTACGATCGGAGATCGGTCACCCAGGTACTAATTATAACATCACCTATATCGTACATACTAATTCAATATAGATTATAAACGAAAATAGTTAATATTTTTGGACGAGCTTATGATTCGGCGCTCATATGCAGTATGAATATTGGACCCATCACCCTTGAAATACAAAAACTAAAACAATTTTGTAAAAAGTGATGTCTTTAATCCATTCATATGCGTCACTCCATTCTCGAAATTCTTTTCATTGCAATACCTTCCCATACTATGTATAGTGGCGTCACTTTGAGTTGACTAGCGGAACCAACTTGCTGCTCAGTAGGTATATGTGGAGGGAGAATGTGCCAGTGCCGTCATGCATTAAATTTACTTTTGACAGTAAGCAGATGAACGCTTCGAATTGACACCCCTTCGTTGCAAACATAAACCCGACCAGATGACTTTTCGTTTCTGCACATTAGCTCCGCCTAGTCAACTCAAAGTGACTCCACTATACCTATGGTAAAGTAAAAAACTTATAAGTACTCGGACTCGAGAAGAATATTCCTGGAGGACCAGAGAGACGGTCAGGGTCAGAATAAAGTTCTTACTTCACCCGAAGTCAACTTCAATGTAGTCAACTCGCTTGTCACGCGATCTCTACTGCGCCGGATTTTGGCTACGCCTTTTCTTCTCTATTTCACACCATTCTACTAATAATTTATTAATTAATAAATAGAAATCCTATAAAATATGTGTTATGCAACCCAAAAGTCACATAAGTTAAAACAAATTTTTTGAGATAATTGTTGAATACTCTATAAATAATTTTAATAAACGAAAGAAGCGAAATAAATAATAATAACTGTATTATTTTTATTAATATTAAAAAGTTTTAGTTTAATTTCCTCAACATTTTTTAAAATTTTCTTATTAATATTTTTATTTGTCAATAGATGTCTTGAGCGTTCAATGCTTTTAGTATTTTTAATAATCAGTAAACCGCGTGTGTGGTCGTGTAGCTAAACATCCGATATGTCGAGTGTTAAAAACTTGAATAACAGTTGTAAAAGGTGATATGTTTCTATTGTAATGATCAAGTATCAAATCGAACGTATCATAATGAATTATTGATAATTTCGAAAAATGGAGTAGATTTTGGAAATAATGAACCTTAGCAAATTTTGTTCAAGGGACGTGAAAGGAAACTATATTATCTTCTTTATTTCCAAGTTCATTATATCCGAATTCTACTGTAGGTTTCTGTAATAGGTAGGTAGAAACCATAATAAATACTGATATTATTTAATCGAGATTATAAATACTGATATTATTTAATCGAGATTATAAATTCTAGATAATTTTAATCGAATTTTTATTGACATGTTAATTGAAATTTTAACGTACATTAACCTTAAAAAAGCTTCACTTAAATTACCAAGGCTAGATCATTTCCCTCTCATCACTTTTCAAGTTTCCTCTTTATATTTATCTAATCTTGTTTACATGGCTACATTAAATTTCAATATAATATACCCTTTTCCACCAATTGCATTGAATTTTAAATTTCAAATTGATTTTATTGTTGTATAGTATAGACTGTAGGTAACCTCATAAGTGAATCAGTACAAAGTAATCCGCTTATAATGGACTTCAAAGACTAAAAAATATTGATAACGTATAACAAGGGTGTCAACTAGCGACCCGCCATGTATATTTTTGCGGCCCGAATGAACTTCGCTGTTTATTTGTAAATAAAAATATTTTTCGGTAAACAATGAATATTTTCAAATGGAGAGAGGGAACAGGTTAAAAACAGAGGAGGAGACCTAGCGGCCGCTTGCCCGATATTATTTTTGAAAATTAGAAATAAAAATATATAATGGACATATTATTTTAATAAAATCCATTATTTTCAAAATTACAAATAACTGAAATTAGATGAAGATATTAGCGCTTTAAATTAACTTAATTTAAGTGCTTTAAATTTTTGATAACCTTTTTTTAATCAATCATTTTAAGGGAACCTTATTTCTCAATAAGGTAAAATACAGATACAAATTTAAAATTATTAGTAAAATCTTGTATGTGCTTACGATCCGCGATGATCTGCATTGTGTCACGTTGGAAGATCGAACGAATAAATTCTTTGAAATGCGAGATTTGAACTCGAAATTTCCGCTCAGTTTCAATCAGTGATTTGCCACCAAAATTTATTGAAAGTTTCAAACTTCGAAACAAATAAATTGAAGTCTCAAAACTGGTAGTATGATGAGCTGACTCAGCTATCAGGAAGTAAAACAGTTTCCGGTCACACATTCTAAAAATTTCGGTTTTTAGAAAAATATTTCACATACCTGAGCAATTAGTTAATATTTTAGCACTCAAATCACCGCTTAGTGATCAATTAAATAATTTTGTATTTATTAAAGTAATAGTGATTATTATTGTTGATACTTGATTAATTAATTTTAAATACCAGTTATTGAAGTAACTTTTTTGACTCCTAATTGTCTGATTGAAATTATGACGACATTGATAATGAAAACATAAATTAATAGTTAACACAATTTTATCGAGCAAAATTTTTACATTATTAGTTTGTCCTTAATCATGGTTTATTTACAAATTTATTTTTAGCACTTTCTTATTATCATTTAATAGTTAAATTAGAATAGACAAGAGAGATATTTTGTTATTGATTTTTGTTACATATTTTACGTTGTATTTTGGTATAAGTTTCTTGACAGGAAAATCATTTCAGGCACAATTAAAATTTATTGTTATCTATGTTAATTAATCATTCTTATTTTTCATTGTGTCGGTTAGGCTGCTCTAAAAGTAATTTTAAGATGGTATTTGCTTATTTGAATTAAAACCAAAATTTGGAATTCTGCATTTAAAACTTCTTTAATCCTTGAATCCAGTGCTGAATATATTATCTCAGTTCTCAGCCTTAGTTATATCTTTCCATTTTCTGCGATTTTGCGTCGCTAACATCCAGTTTCTTCGAATTCGGACAGGGAATTCCATATGCTTCCGTATGCATCTGTAAAATACATTATTAATAATTATACTATTATGGTCAGGCCCAATATTGACCGTGCAATCAAAAGTTTTTTTTGGCCGATTCCTCATCAGCATTAATGTTTCTAACACAAACGTTATTTCGAAAATAAAATTAAGGGTGGACGCACGTGGTAGGTGGTATTTTCTTTTGTTGAAATGGAACAACAATGCTTGGAGGTCTTCTGCAAGAAAGTAGGTTTTATAGTACATTATGTGGAAGTATGCAAGGATGATGGGAATGTATGGAGAAAGTTAGTGGGAATGTATTAGTTACGGAGTTTTTTCTCTTCAGTTTATTACAGAAACAACAAATTCAGGAAAACATAACGATTTGTTTTTTTTAAATTAGCCTATTTTTTAATTTATGGCAATTTAAATGTGTTGCTGATAATTTTATTAGCTCACTAAAAGTAAAATTTAATGCAGCGTTAATATAATTTACGGTTAAGTTTCTTTCTGTTGACAACATTTTTTTATTATTTTCATAATTAGACATAATTTTATCTGCTCTATTTTATAAGTATTGAAATGGTTATCATTATTATTTTAATTTGCTGATATAAGTAGTAGTAATTTTAAAAATCTATTTATCTTTATTTTTTAACGACTTCCACTTTCATGATTTGGCCTCATGAATTATGTTTTTGATATATTTATTTACTTATATTATTTTTATCTATTATTTTTCTTTTTATAATTTTTAATCGATAAATATTTATGACGTATTTTTAAAGTTAAATTGATTTGTCTAAAGAATTATTTCTCTTGTAATTGATGAAAATAGAATGGTCTAAAAATGTTGGTTTTTTTTACACAAAATACTTAGAATCGGGCCCGAACTGGCCTATTAAACTTTCCCAATTATTTATTTGAATTTATTTTTGTAAACATGTTTTACACAAAATGCACACTGCTCACCCATAAAGCGCTCCATCGTGACTGAATTTCCATGAACCAAGCTACTAATCCCCACCACCCACGCAACGGTCCGGTATGACATACAGTTCGATCGCAATGAGGTTTTAAAAAACAGTAAATTTTTTATGTCCCACCCTGTATATTACCAGTTCTGTATATCTGTTTGTAACACACCTTTGGTTTGGGATAAAAGTACTATTATGTGTCGTTTGTCGCTTTGATCTAAAACTGTAGCATTGCTCATCGTAATTTTATGGTAATTTGATAATATATACAATCAATGCTAGTAAACTAATCTACTTATTGTAAAATCTTACTAAAAACCCAGTCCTTCATTGATTATTTAGTATTTAGTCTATAGTTTACTCCTTATGTTGTTTTTCTTTCAGAAATCAACTTTCTAAGGAAATAATAATTAAACCTACTGGTTTCGAGAAAGATTATCATGGCAGGTTACCCCGGTGGCGGTGGTTTGTCATTATCTGTCGAGGGGGACAGTCAGAATTAAGGCTCTTACTCCGCTTGACCTCGAACCTGATATCTCAGCGCACTTAACTGCTAAGCTACAACCACCTTTGGAGACCTACTGTTTAACGTGGGCTCCAAACCACGGGAAGCGTAATATATTTTCTCTCAGGAAGGGTTGTTGTGGCAGATTACCTCGATGGTTTGCCGTTGCCTGTCCAGAAGAGGTGGTTAGAATAACTCAGAACGGGCTAATGAACGGGAACCTGATATCTCAGCATTTTATTGTCTAATTAACTGGTTAATCTTTAAATTTAATTTCACAAGTTAAAAATTTATATATTTTAAATAATCTGTTTTATAATAATTAATAAGTGTTATAACATAAATAGGAAACCTATAGTTTAACGTGGACACTTCAAATTACGTAAGGTATAGTGCAATTTATTTTTAGGGAGGGTTACTACATTACTAGGTAAATTACATCTTGGCGGTTTGCCATTGCTTTCCGAGGGGAGTTGGTCAGAATTAAGTTCTTACTTTGTCCGAGTTCAAACCGGGTACATCAACATTGCAAGCTAAACCTATCTCTTAAGTTCTGTCGTCCATTTATTATTCTCGTTTTTGTTTATAAAAAAACTATTATTATTAGGGAAGGTATGTCTATGATTACACCCTTAAAAACAAAGTTAAATGCAGATATTTTTACTTTTGAAGGACATAGATTGTCATATTGAAGGTTAATTATTTTTAATAGTTACGTTAGACAACTGATTGAAAAGTTTTCAGTTACTATGCTTCTATTATCGTTGGCAAACGATTTGCAAATGATGTCCAATTTCAGTTTCCAAATCAAAAATTAACCTTTTAAATACCTCTTAATGTCAGAAATTAATAAACTACCACTTCTATTAAGTACGGTTAGTTAAAGGGGATTTAAATAAAGGAGAGAGAGATAAGAGTGATTTAAATAGATATAAGGGCGTTGTAAAATTTGAATTTAAATTCAAAATTTATAAAACTGTTATAGTAGACCTTATACTGAAAACAAATCAATATGACAAAAATACAACGACAATCAGGATCAACCTCCAATGAAGAAGTAACTAAAACAAAATAGTATATAAAATCACACACATTTACGTATAACATGTTTCGATCTTATTTACGATTCTTTCCGTGCAATTGATTTCATCAGAACCGACTGGCTAAATGAAAATACAACATTACTTTCATTGGACGTCGATCCTGAGGAAGGTCCTGTAGTCATATTGATTTGTAGATATAAAATATATCTCCTTGGTAGATTATTAACGACCTATTCTGCCTGACATGAAGTTTAGCGCTTATTACGCATATTACGTTCTTCATACGCCTTTGCTTCTGAATACCGCTTCGCTTGTCCAAACGAAGGTATAAATGGTATTTCCCATTCAGGTTCTTTTGATGCTATCCTCAAGCGTTTGACTGGACGATGACTAGATTCAATATTTTCAAATTTCTTTTTGTACATTATATCCGGGTTTTATATTTTTACATTATGATATTCTCACACAAATGTTAGAAATGTATTGTTGTTGTGTACCTGTAGTTACAGCAAGTAATATTTATTGGCAACATTTTCAACTACTGTTTTATTAAATAGAATACATAGAATTTTTCCAGTGTATTGAGAATATTTATTTTAAATTATTAAACCTCTACTAATTTAATTTTGATCGTTAACGTAAACTTTAAAAATATGCTAACTAAAATAGGTATCTAATTTTAAAGTAAACATGTCACTTGGCTTGCTTACATATTGTTAGCAGAAAATATAGTTTATAAATTTATATACGTCTTGTTACAACAGCATTAAAAATAATTTTAAAAAAAAATTATTTCGCACCACAAGACAATTATTGAGAAAATACCTGGAAAATATTTGCCGCGTTACATGCGAGATATTTTTATCTAACAAACTCGAGGATTGGGTTTAACTCCCATCGATCTATATTTTATTTTAGGTAAAGGTTAAAAACTGGATTTAAAATTTATCTTATCATAAGTGTCGTTGTTTAATGTTCTAAATAGATAAACATTTCTATTCAATTAAAAACAATTTTCAATTAAAATTTTTTTTAACTGATTGCGACAAATCCTATAAGCGCTATAATAATTATAATTCTATCATGTCTATTATATTCTTTAAAATGTATGGGAATTTTATAATGGACTCGGTTGTAATGCACACTCGTCTATAAAGGACGAAATTTTTGAATTATCAATGTAAGAAAATACGGATAAAGTAACTCCGTTTATAATGGACTTTCATTTAAGTTCATTATAAATGGATTTTTTATAATTATTTAACACATCCATGAGGGAAAAAACGAGTAACCTCTATCAAACCAGAAATTTTCGATTCGTTTTTCTTGTAATTTGGTATGCTATTAGTTATTCTATGATCACTTGAATAATACATTTTAATAGGATGCCAAATTTGATAGATGTTTCTAAATGGCTCGCAGATCAATGTTGAACTTTTAGATTACAGCAGCGTATTTGTTCGAATTCAAAACTATTTTGCTAAAAATTTTGAAAATCAGCAAGTTATTCACATTGAAAAATGCAAGAAAATAAAAAAAACGTAAAAGCCCTTACACACTAGGATTAAAATGATTTATCACTGGGTAGAGGGTGTTATTTAAATTTATTGGTGGTGAAGGGGTGAAATCTAAAATTCAATTAATATTGGTTTTAAACTTTCCCCTAGATATTTAAATTATTTTTTTTAAATCAATAGTTACTGAGATTGCTTAGTTTTGAAATGAACGCCACTGTAGATGAATTTTTCATTTTGTAAAATTTCAAGACGGTCGATGTGATAAATAGGTTTCATTAATATGGATATGAGTTGCTGTCAAATTTTAATAGCTCTATTCGCGGTAACACTCCTGGACAGGGGCGGATGGGGCCGTCGGGATACCGGGAAATTTCCCGGTGGGCCGTCGGTCCGTAGGACCGTGGGCCGTCGGTTGTGAAACCGTGGGCCGACGCGTCGGTCCGTAGACCGTCTTCGTTTTAATAATTTCTGTTAATAGTATGATCTTCAATGGAAAAATATTGTCACGGCTGTCGGCCGCGTTGACGGCCCTTGGCCCATTTCTAACTAAACATAATGAAATATAATATCAACTTTAGAATTTATCAATCATTATTTGTTTGTGTTTTCCCATGGATATCCTAATAAATAGTTATATCGTAATTAGAGACAGGATAGTTAGGCAAAAACAGATCTGACTTAGGAGAAGTTATAACGTTAAAATCAATCAAAACGTTTATTAGCGTTAATAAACTTTCTCTATTGGTGGGTTATGTTAGGACTCCTCCTAAGTCAATTTTTTAATGTTACACTATCTTTAGCTATCTGCCAAACTGATAAATTTTCTAATTTTTCTTAAACCGCGTTGACCTTGAAATTTCAAAAATTTTCGCCTGCGGCGCTTGAAAATATTTCTACCACCCCCACGCGCCCATAATTTGCTCGACCATACAAACCGTTTACTCTACCTTCATTTTCTTTTTCTATCTAGCTATATGGGCCTACTTTAGGGAGGGGACCCCCCCATTCAAAAAATTTTAGCCTGCGGCGCAATTTTGGACCATGACGATTGCATTTTTGGGCCGCCGACTATAAATTTCCCGGTAACTTTTTGATAGCCCATCCGCCCCTGCTCCTGGACACGTTTTATCCTACTGCGTCTGCGGTTTTATACTTTTTATCATCGAATTTGAGCTTTAATGACAATTTTATTATAAATCCGCAGACGCAGTAGGATAAAACTTATCCCGGATTGTTACCGCGAATAGAGCTATTATATATGAACGAAATACATGCGAATCAATCGATTAAAATATGAATTTAATGAAATATTGAACACAAAAACTTTAATTTAATGTTCTGGAAGGAATTTTAAAACTGAAAAGTTGGAAATAATATTACTACAATCTTGCGTGACTTGGCAGACAGCGCGACGCCTGTAATGTTCATGACTCATACCTACGAGCGTCGGCTTATTGTTATACTATAAATATAATATTTTCTGCAACTCTTAATTTAAATACGTAAACATGAAAGTTTCAAGTTATTATTTAATTTTGTGTTGCCTTAAAATGCTGAAATCAGTGAAAATTATGGAATTTTTGAATTTAACATTAACTAAAGCGAGTAAATTAAAATTTGAATGATTGAAAATGTTCGGAAATGAATGTTCGGATTATAGGGCCTTTCGAATTATAAGTTTGTTCTAATTATCCATACATTGTGGAGAAACCTATTATTGATTTTTACAAGTAGATACGAATTTTATAATGCACCAGCTACGCACCATATGAAAAACAACAAATAATGAGGAGCGTATCAAAATTAACATTGATTCTGGATACGGTCCTGACTATTTGTTATTTTTTATGATGGTGCGTTGCAGAAACCCAAGTCAACTTGTAGATAGCAATATAAATTATATTGCTTCCTCAAAAATATTTTTAATATTTTGATGAACTATGAACGTAATTGGCCTATTTACTAGTAAAAATATTATTTGGGTGTTTGATCGGTTGGAACAAGAATATTATTATGTTTCTTATAAAAAAAAATTTTTAAAGCACAGTGAAAAATCCAACAAACATTAATAATTGTTTCTTATTGATTTTGCAAGATACCATACAAAATATGAGAAGGTTACAAAGTAGGTAACTATAATCTTTTTAACACAACAAATTTTTCAATGCGTCTTTATAGTTCATTCATTTGTTTATCAAGTGTCAGTTTATCTCTAGAAATGCATTTTATTTTTCTGCAGCTGTACACGGTTTACAGATAAAACTTAATTTACTTTGCTGATAATAATATATTAACATAGTAGGTACTTTTTATTATGTAGTACTTACATTGTAATTTTGCTAACCACATTAAATAGCGTGTGATCTTCGAAAAGCTGTTGCTAGTCTTTCTACTTTGTATTTCACTTTGAGTTAGCTCCAATTTATTGTTTTTTTCTATAACCCCAAATACATATCCCAATTTCTTTTCATAATTCAATAGTATAAAAACAAAAAACCCGACTGCGTTAAAAAACATCAACTGAAAAGCAATAAACTAAATTTAAAATAAACTAAATTATTAAAAACATAAACAAAACTAAAAAGCGAAAAACAAGCTCTGCAGGGTGTGTTCCACTTCAAGCCCACGACGACCACGGTCGATCGCCAGTCCAATCAAATAACCGCGTTCGATCTTTAGTCCAATCAAAGATCCATGGGACCACGCCGCGGTCGTCGTGGGCTGTAAGTGGAAGGCACCCATAATCTATAAAAATTTGTAAGATCAAAAGGTATTGCAGGCGGGGACAAGCAAAGAATTACAAAACACTTCACTTAAAGATCACCAACTTGGACTATTAGCTTGTCCCCGCCTGCAGTACCTTTTGATCTTACAAATTTTTATAGATTATGGGTGCCTTCCACTTACAGCCCACGACGACCGCGGCGTGGTCCCATGGATCTTTGATTGGACTAAAGATCGAACGCGGTTATTTGATTGGACTGGCGATCGACCGTGGTCGTCGTGGGCTTGAAGTGGAACACACCCTGCAGAGCTTGTTTTTCGCTTTTTAGTTTTGTTTATGTTTTTAATAATTTAGTTTATTTTAAATTTAGTTTATTGCTTTTCAGTTGATGTTTTTTAACGCAGTCGGGTTTTTTGTTTATTTTTAATAATTTATTTATTTCAAGCTTTTTAGTTCACATTTTTCATTTTAGGTAAAAGGTTTTTTTTAAATTTTTTATTTCAATTTCTATTTAAATTTTTAGTCATATTTGTTTCAAATACAGCTTCTGTATTTAAGGGGGGGGCACCTTGGGGCATACCTTGCCGGCAAAAATTAGAAGTCCAACTTTGTGAATTTTTTCTGAGAAAATGAATGTAGTTAGATCAATTTGGGTTTCAAAACATTATTGTACAAGTCTTGAAGAACATTTAACAATTTGTTCAAATCAAAATATAACAAAATTGCCGCGTGGCAGCTGAACTCCAAAAAGCACCTCTTAAAATGCGGTGGAAGATATCCCAATGGTGTCGTTAGACCTACAACATCGGAAATAAAAGAATTTAGTTTAATGTATGTTTATCCAGTCCGCCTCGATCCAGATTTTTTATATTTTAATTTTTTTTTGAGGTATTAAGGTTCAAAGTCAAAAAGTCAACATCGTCACTTAAACGGTCATAAAAAATTTTTGAGACAAAAATTTAAAAATCTGGATCGAGACCATTGGGATATCTTCCACCGCATTTTAAGAGGTGCATTTTGGAGTTCAGCTGCCACGCGACCATTTTGTAATATTTTGACTTGTAAATTTGTTCAATGTTCTTCAAGACTTGTACAATAATGTGCCGAAACCCAAATTGATCTAAATACATTCATTTTCTCAGAACAAATTCACAAAGTTGGACTTCTTATTTTTGCCGGCAAGGTGTACCCTCGCCTTAAACTAATGCAACTTCATCCTATCAGAATTCTCCATGTATGTGTTTTAGATGTTTGATGCTTCGCCCTGTATACATAATTCAAGCTCAATAGATAATGTGCTGATATTTTTTTTTTCGCGGACGCTTTAATTAAATATTATAGCCTATGTCACTCCCACAATGAATACGATTCTAATGACACCTCATATGTTAAAATCCGTCAAACCGTTTAGCCTGTAGAGCGTGCCAAAG
Source organism: Rhagonycha lutea (assembly GCA_958510855.1). Taxonomy (NCBI): domain Eukaryota; kingdom Metazoa; phylum Arthropoda; class Insecta; order Coleoptera; family Cantharidae; genus Rhagonycha; species Rhagonycha lutea. The sequence goes on from OY294042.1 coordinate 4,104,454, forward strand.
AAATAGACATACATACATACATACATACATACATACATACATACATACATACATACATACACTCGAAAAACATAACCCTCTTTTTTTTTGGCAGTCGGGTAAAAAGTCAGTTTGGTGTACTGGGTAGCCGACGAAATATCGATACATGATGATAGCATGAAAAGATATTGCTTCATATGGATTCGAACCGTGGTGTATTAGCTGTCCATTCCATACAAAGTGTAACCAACTGCGCTACCGAGGCGAATGGTAGCACATTTGGAACTTTTAAATTAATTTGTTACTAAATCACTACATCATTGCCCTCACCTTGATAATCATGTCAGCATGGTTTCTACCGACTGAAAGGGTGGAAGGAGAGATTTAAGCGGGTTGTTTCCTTAGAAATTAAGTTTTAGAATAGAAAGGTGCGTAATGTTCCAATCAGGGTCTATAATTAAACTAAAGTATATTTTTGGCTTTCGGTCACGTGCCTTTAAACACGCTTGACATTAATCTAATGTCACTGCCCGTTTGAATTACTTAATTTGCACGACATTTTTAAGTAAGATCTTGAGATTACTTCGTCACTAAATTTTTATTCACTACAGTAAATTTAGAAGAAAGAGGAAATCAACTATTGTCCTAATTTTACATTGCAAAAAGATGGAAAATTAGATTTGCACCAGGGTATTGATGACACGCGAACAAAGATGACAATAAACTATTGTCCTATTTTATAATACCAGAGTTTGAATTTGATCGTCATATTTTCCCGTCATAATAATATTTGTAATGCTTTTAAATATACAACATAATAGTGTGAAATGATATAGTTTTTCAATATGTTGTGATAAGATTTATATATTTTGATTATGTTTATTAGCTTTTTTATAGCAAACACGCACACAATTCAGCATGCACTCCAAAATAATGTAATATTCCCATAAAATCTACATGAAACAAATTTTTTTTAAGTTTTCTTTTATCTCAAAATCAAGTGTACATTTTTTTTCCTTTCAAAAACGAACTTTTCTGCAGAAACTCTTTTTATTAAATTAATTTGTGCAAGAAACACTTCGGACGCTGTGTCAGGAAAATTATTTGCAAAACATCTTTATCGGTCTTCCACCCCCCACTGTTGGACATAAGCTTCTCCATATTATGGAGGTTTTGGCCATAACTCACGCTGTCCAGACAGATCGGTGAGTAGTCCGCAGACTGATTTTGGACTATAATTGTTTTACATCCGGTAGCAGCTTGCTAGGCTAGTATTCAGATGTGCTTGTAGCCCTGTTTTTTGTTAACGGTGGCAATTCGTTAACCCAGGGGGACCGCCGGCTTAACGTGCCCTCCGAAGCACGGAACTTGGTCATAAAACCCGGTACCACACATTCGCATCCAACTGCGTTAGCTGTAAGGCGATGACTGTTTCTGCAAAACATATTTCACTTTTAAAAAAAGTGGATAATTAAGTACTATAAACAAAATGAAATTTTTAATAATAAATTATCGACTACCAAAATTACCATTAGAAGCGTCGCAATACGCAAAAATTTTGATGGGATTTAAAATAAAACAGAGTTAAATAAAATATAATATGTGAAATGGGCAAGCATGGTAGTGGTTTGGTGATAGTGTGGGGGTATCATGCAAAGTTATAATTTATGGATAATCAAATACATTTATTGATTTTAAATGATAACTTTTGTGAGAAAACCGCAAACTGTATAATTATTCAATATAATATGAATTAATGTGAATGTAATCGATGCTTTTAAGCAAAAGCTTAAATCGCTAATCGCATAAGACATAATTTTATACCGATGTTTGTCTAATTAATTATTCCAAATTGTATAAGATGTACTAGAGCAAAATAGTCTTTTGGAAAATATTGATTTAAAAATTCTTTTTGCTTCTATAGAACATGAATGAACAAGAATTTTGTAAAAGTGTTACAGAAGTTTTCAACATTTAAGGAATTTTATAAAATTATATAATTTGTTCTTGGTATTTATTAATTAAATATTTCGGGATTGAATTCTTACACAAGGTTGAGTTTTGGAATTTCTTTGATCTTTCAAAATCAAGCTAATTTATAAAATTAAATCTTTTTAATATTCTGTAATGAAATCAATTTTTTGAAAGAATTCTTCAAAATACTACTATGAAATACTAGAAAATTTATATGCGCAAACGCATATAACAGCGTTTCTATATAGTAAGCGCAGCGACGCTATCGTGAAATCAATATATTATACATCCAGGCTTCTGTTTGTTGTAATCCAGTAACAAAAGAACTTCGGAGCGAGACTTTCTAATTTAAAATTTGTATAGTACAAAAGCTGTAATGCATTTTTGACCTCCTAATACGGAATGGCGACTGCCCGCAGGCAACCTGTTCTCAGTCCACCACAAGGACCTCTTCCTACCACTTTACCTCATCTTCAACCTGATTTTGATTTCAACGATACTACACTTTTTGCAGTGTATTGCTTTATCAAAAATTTTGTCGGGTAAGTGATTTGAAAATGTTCTCACGTTGCTAATTTATTCCTTTGGAGAGCGGAAATAAGAAATAATGCACTGGCCTGTTCTTTTACCTTTGTAAATTTTCAATGTTTATTATTAAAGTGATCCACACTTTCACTTCTTTGATTGTTATTTTATTGACTTCTTATTCTATGGTTTTTTAATATTAGGGACCAATTTCGCTGTATGTAAACGAAAATTTATTCCAACTTGCAGGAATACAAATTTTCATGTTACAGCAGATTTGACACTACTACGTCGTTTCAAAACAGTTTACACAATTCAAATTATCTTACAGAATACTACTAATCGATATCATAGAAAGTTATTGAATTTCATCAATAAGACAAATTTAAAATTATTTTAATAAGAATGAATTTGTAATAATTACATTTTCGGTGAAATTAATAATTATTTGGCCTAACAATTGATATTATAAAATTTATGTTAATTTGATTAAAATATTCTTGTAAATTTGCTATTGTTAAATCGATCGATTTTAAGTTTCTCTGATGAGCCAAAAGAAAATATTTTTTATACTAGCTTTAATTTGATGTATTATTATCATCAGAAGAAAAATGTTATTGGATATTTTATATAAACAAGGCTTTTATTTAATTGTCACCTATTTTTGAAAAATTATTCTCCCTCTATTCGGGATTTGCATTAACAAAACGCCACCACACGGAATAATTTCAAACTCCATTTTGGAAGTATGGTATGATTCAATCTCCAGTGTGTTTACGGGTATTTGGTGTTTTATTTTGTGTAAATTTAAAAAACACGATGTGAAGTTAAGTAAAAGCTTGTAATTTATTAGGAATTTACAAAAATTGTACCGGTATCTACCGGTTGCGTTCAAAAATTCAATCGTACCTTCGACCCATGTTCGAAACATTCGGTTATATATTAATTCGGTTAAATATTCGAACGTGGGACGAAGGTACGATTGAATTTTTGAATGCAACCGGTAGATGCTGTATATACCGGTACAATTTTCGTAAATACCTAATTTATTTTAATAGTAATTACTAATTACATTAACACCACCACACGGAATAATTTCAATATGTATAGCTATCCCTGTTCCGGGATTGTCAAATCCGTTTGAAAGGGAGGATTAGACCCCATATATAAATTGCATTTGTTTCCTTATTTGTTCGATTTCACCACAGCGTGTGGATGTTCACTGGACGGCCTAGCTAAGAAACTGTGAAGTCCACAGTTCGAATCCAGAATTTCCGTTCTGTAACTCAACCACCGATCACATCACTCCACTGCTGTGCCTTACTTATCATTATTAGTTACCTAATTAATAGGTAAAATATTTTTATATTATGATATCATTATACAGGCGTGCCTCGCATGTTATGAAATTGCGTTTCATGAAGAAGTAGTAGCTGTATATTGTACTATCGTAGTTATGATTTTTTTTATTACATTTAGTAAATACAATAAATTTTAACCTATTTTACTTTGATCGTTCATAGAATTTCCCATCAACGTCGATCGGGGGATCGGAACCCTTTTTCTTATCGAAGCCCATAGGCTTAATTAAAAAATATGTACATTTAGTTGTAAAAAATGTATGCCCAACCTTGTATATATAGGATTTATGAGTCAGGTTAATCAACACAATCATATTTAATGCCCGGTTTCATAAAACTCTTAACAAGACGTCAAATGTAATTTGCTAACATATGACGTACTAAAAAATTACCAATATTTGATTGAAAAATGAACAGAAACTATAATTTTATTTTTATAAATGAAAACCATTGGCCAGGTGAAACCGTGGTGCACCTTTTGAGATGAAAGAAGTGGTTTTTCTTGAAACAAGAATAAATGAAACCCTGCTTATCACAAGACCGCAGTCTCGCCTTTAAATTTTGCCAATTACTTTTTATTTGCCAACCAGCATACAATGCCATGCTCAGTTGTATGGACGTCCAGAGATCTTACATGCTATAATGTGTGCTGCTGAATGATAATGTTTTATTATACTTTCTCCGGATGAAACTTGAAATATTAATTTGATAATAATAACTTTTTGTTTTGGTTAGCTGTAAGTCATCCTGTTATCATGTACTTTACCTACGTAGGCGATAGACGGGTTAAGCGTCTTATTATAATTTATAAGACTTATTTTTATTTTAAGAAAAATAATTTGGGGCGCATTAGTTCCGTGCCATCCATTAGTCATCTTTAGGATTAAAAAAAAGCAATCGAAAAAGTTGTCTAAATTTTGACCACCTATTTTCGTATTTCACCCACTTGAATTCACTCGTTAAAAAATCGGCTTATGGAAACTCTTATTTTTCTTCTCGTGCTCAAGTTAAGAATGAAAATTTATTTTTGCACTTTATTTATCGTGAGAACTTATCTTCTCATATTTTATTTAAATATTCAAATTTTGGATAGTTATCTGTCCTACAGGTAAAATCGTTAATAAAGTGGAAATATTTTCAAATTTATAATTTTTTTACTGATTTATATAGAAAACGACTACCTTCAAATTACTAACTAAATTTGGTTAAAAGTAAAAGAAAAGCGATTAAAAAAATATATAACTTGCCTGGGAAACCAAAAAAATCTACAAATTACTTTGATGGATCGAAATAACCAAATTTAATTTACTTATAGTTTTAGGCGGTTGCTTCCTATATAGGTCATATTAATTTATTAAAAGTGCTTATACCATTACCACTTTCATTCTTATCCAATATAGGGTAAACCATATTACATAGTTATCGGACAGTTAAGCAAAATTTTTTTAATAAAATTCATATCTCTCCTACTGGTTATTTCTTCACCAAATTTATTTTTAAGTGAACTTACTGACAACCCGATTAAAAGAAAGACATGATAGTAAAAGTATGCTACAGTTACTGGACAGTTTAAATAGTTCTTGGCTGGTTATGGCTCACAGCGCCAGCGGTAGGACAGGGTTAAAGATGACCAGAATCATTTCCTCTCAATGAAAATTTATTTATTTAAAACACAATCTTATTTTTAAGGTTTATGTGTGCAATGTCCAATAACTATATAACGTGTCCAGTAAATATATGGGTTACCTTAATTGAAAGCAGAAATGTTAAAAACCTGATTTATCAGGTTATTTCCCTATGTTCGGTTGTAAGACTGACCACCCGGTATACATAAAACAATAAAGTTATTAATTAATGTTAATTAAATGACAATAAATGCTCGGTATTTCTATTTGTGCAATAAATCTTTTCAAATTTATTTTTATTTGTCGGCATGCTTGCAATAATATCGAAAGGTTAAATTAAGTAATTAATATAAATAGCCTTCTACGTATACAGTTTATAAAAATTAATATAGCGAATAAAAATACTTTGATGATAATTTATTTTATTGTCGATTCCACAATTTGCTTTCATGTTTTAATTATCAAAAGCTTTAGCGTCGAATTTGTGATTAAATTTCTATTTTCATTTTGAATAAAAATATTGTAGAACCTTGACGGTATTAGGTCTCTATGGTTACGGTGTAATAGATCTGAAAATTTAATAAAAATATTTAGTTCGTCTCGCAGTATTATTGAGTAACATAATCAATTTAAAATTTTCACATCGTATCAGTGTAAATTTTAATTGCATTCTGTTCTTCAATTACTATATCTTATAGGTTCGCATCTCGATGTCTTCATCACTAAATTATTTTCTTCTTCCTCTTACGTTAGGTTTGACTTGTGTTTTAGTGGTTGATTTTGTTAATGGTTGCAATCTGTCAACCCAAGGGGACAGACGGTTTTACGTACCGCTGAAGTACGGATATGGCCATAATAAAGTTAAATTTTCACACATAAACACCACTTCGTACAGAACTATCTATCTGTCTGTTCGTAACGCACGCTTTATTTATTAGGAATATCCATTCTGGGAGGCCAAACAATCATATCAATCACGTATAATTATTAATTATATGTTTGTATAAGTCATAACATCAAGATAAAAAAGAATTTCATTAATTTTTTTAATTTTTAATACATTAGCTTCCACGTGCATTAAATTTAACTCACACTAACATTAAGAACAATAGGGTATTTGTTATTGCGTGGCAGGCAAGGTGTTAATTAAACTAATAAAATAAAAGAATTAGATTCTGTTTGATCTATTTTTAGTAGATCAAATTGATTTAAAATTAATGATTTTAAATTAATAAAACATTTTGATTTTGCATACTATATTTAATAATTTATTATAGTTCTAATTATTTGGTTAAAAATAGAAGCGGTACAAAGTATTTTCTAATAATTTCACTTACGATAAGAAACGCTAATGTTCTATAATTTGAATTTTATTTTTCTTCAACTTTAATCATACCAAGGTTTGTTTAGTTACTTTTTTGTTTATATTTTGAAGTACGTTTATAAGATAAGTTTATAATCTTTAGTGCGATTTTATAGAGGTTCAATTAATTTAAAATATTACTTTATCATTTTAAATTGTAATTTGATGAAAATATAAAATTGAAATTGCCAATTATTTTATCTAACCTATAGGGGGGGGGGGGTAATCATTTTCGAAATAAAGTGTGTTACACTTCCCGTGGTCTGCACTACACGTCAAATAGTAGATCCTCTACAGCAAAACTTGTATTATGGAGGCACTAATAGACCTACCGACTTTGAATTGCCACCATTAAAAAAAAAAGAGTAACAGGCACATCTGTAGGCCAGCCTAGCAAGCTACATACCTACTGGATGCAACATATGTAGTTATTGGTCATATTATAATAAATTAATAGTGCCAAGTACATTTGAACTTTACGCAGTTACTTACAAGATCCAATCAAATTGAAGGATAGATGGAAGCACAGTTAGATAACTCCATTTGATTGGTTCTTGCAAGTATTTACCATACACTACAACTAATATCTAAGTTAACAGCAATTTAGTGTTTATTCTTTGCTAAATTATAGTTTCTACACTTCTGGTATATATTTTTTTAAATTGTCATTTTATAATTTCCGTGTTTATGTGTGGCAATACAATTTAAAAGTTAAAATTTAGTTTCAGTTACAATACGAAATCATATTTACACAAATTACATTATAAAAACGTCAACTGTAACATTAAAATTTCAGCATCGTAAATCTATTAGCTGAATTCAAAAAATCACAGAACAAGGTCACAATTTTATTTCCGTTATAGCTTTGCGTGTCTGTATCAGTGAATATTCAACGAATGGGCATAACATACATGATGTTGCTGATATTCGACGATTTATCATACCTATGGATCCATTCAGGTTAAAAATTAACCTTTAGTGTATTTTTTCAGTTGGTGACTCTTTCGGAGCTTTAAGATCAAAATCTATCTTTGGCCTCATTCGGGCTGCTATTTTTATTTTAGGCAAGACAGGTATGGGACTTACACGTCAACTTTTGATATGTATTTAGGGCACCATACAATAACCTTGCAGAGTTCCAAAACTATAAATATGTTTTTCTTAGTCTAAAATCCGACTAATTTATTTATTCGGTTTATCATTCTCAAAATAATAAATGGAAAATAATTCAAACAGACTAAAATTTAAAAAATTCCGTAAACGTTTTTTGAGGCTCTCCGTTCCTACTGCATTGTGCAACCTTCATTGATATACATGATGACTACACTAATTGCTGACCTAGAAAATACTATTGCCGAATTGCAATGTTATGAAAAATACAATAATAAATCTACATTTTTACCATTTATTCTGAGCGCCAAGGGTGTAATTTTTGTGTGTGTGAGACAGATTTACAGCTTATAAATACAAATATTCAGGTAAAATCTATTAGAAAAGAAAGAATTATTTTTAAGTTACCAGGAGGGCAATTTGCTAAGAACATGTCGCACCCCCCCTTTCGTTCTTAAATTTTGAATCATAAATAGTCTAAATTGTTTGTGCATATTTACTCTTAGTTTTTGAGATATTCATGAAAAACATCAGTGATGTTGAAGCGCTTGGTGGATTAATGAGATTTGAAGTTTGAAACAAATAAATAGATCCTACTTAATTTTTTTAATATTGAGCTTAGAAATTGTTGAACAATATATTATTACTGAACATGTAAAATTGTTCGAAAACAAATATAGTATTTAGAGCATCGTACCATGAATACAGGATAAACAAAATTATTATAGCATCAGTTTTGTGCATCTATTGATGCTCGGACGAAATGACATTTTCCTCACCTGTCTATTTATTCGTGAACAGTGAAAAGGAAATTTTATTTAAATTCGTTCTTTTTGTTAACAGAATAAGTCGTCAGCAAAGTTGGGTCAAGTATTCAATGCTTTGCATGCATTGAACTGAATTTGGTGTAGTGGTTAGGGAGTGGAGCTATTATAGATCATAGGTTTGAATCCTGATCACTCCCAAATGTATCTGTGCTGTAAAAAATATCCCAATTGTCTCCTTATTTATTAACAAAGGTTAATAAGCCACAACACAACAGCTACAATACTACTCAAATCAACAGGAGGGGACCATGTAGCGGTCCTAACAATAGTTGTAAATATATCAAATCAAAGGAAAGGAAAATATGTCTACTGTTTATTCAACAATGCAATTTTGTTATGCGATTAAAGTGATGATTTTACTAGCTTGTAAATAATTGTACACCTATTATTTTATTACGCCAATTCAAACCATTTTTTTATTATTTCTTTCTTTAAATGTCTCCTTCCGCCGTATTATCGTGTAATAGGAATCTCAGGTATTTACATAGTATATGTCTATTTAATAGTTTACTACTGCACAATTTTTATTTTTACTTTAACCCTTATGTCAATACCCAGTCTTTATTACGTTGTTCAATACCCGGGGTACCCGGGTACCCTATGCTATATTTCGTCAACAAAAGGAATTGGAATTGGGAAATTTTTATTTTCAAATTCTATGTTGTTGGGAGTCACAGTGGGAATACTTACTGCCACAAAACCTGTTAATTTATGGAATAATAAAGGGAAAGGAGGAAGGGAAATAGTAAAGTCTCCGTTGTCATTCATATCGTCATTCGTCGTTCATATGAGGATATCTTACATATAATTTATAGTTAAATGTAATTAATTTATAATTAAAAGTTAAATGTCTACGTTTATTTGTATATAAAATATTATTTCTGACTCCCTAGAGATTAGTTAAATTATTTATTATTTTGAAAATCTGTAGAAGTATTAAGTTTTTACATATATGGGTACCCGGGTACCCCGGGTATTGATCAACTGGGTATTCAACTTTAGCGCCTAATTTTTTCTACTTTCTTGAATATTTAAATATCAAAACTTATATGAATCGACGTCAATTGACTCAAATAACGAGGATCTGACCGGATTTGAAAATATCTCTTTAAATACATAGCATATTTAAGTAAGAACATGCAAAAGGGTACCCGGGTATTGACATAAGGGTTAAAAATTTGTTATTTGATAAATTTTTAAGTGGCCTTGAAAATTACACATTCTTTCACCGGTACGAAACTTCACATTTAATTGTTATGCATTTTATTAGTCATCGATATATTATACTACATAAAAAATTTTGCTGGAAAAATAAATAAAATCAGACGCTCTTTTGTCCTTATTACTTCTCTCTTTGGAATTGACAGCTTAAAATCGTCTATTTCCGTGGTTGAGAATCCACGTTAAGCTGTGTCCGTAAACATTTACAGCACGCAACGAACACAGGCATGGAAAACTTGAAACCGTGTAAACGGCAGGACTCTAGAAATATAATATAAATTATTTACTTTTTAATTTCTTCCCTCGTTTTACAAATTAAGCTTTTCATTTTATTTTTGATTAAGCAGCATTAAATTTCTAGTGCGGTTTCGTACTAACTTGCAAATTAAATGAAACCTGCAACTATTCGAAAGATAAATTTCCATTTGCCTAATTTAAATATTAAATATTGCACTTAAGTGCAATATTGAATTTGCAGATTGACTATAAACTATAACTAAATTAGTTATCGGTTCGTATACTCGAAATAACCAGAACGTAATCTTTTCAGTCCAGATTAACTATCATCGGCAGTCTAATAATAGTAAACCCAAATTAATGTGATTTTAATGGATGATAAGTAATATTGATTGTACGTATAGATCAATTTTCAAGTTTCGAACAAAAAGTTGGATTTTTGAGTGTTTTTAATTTAGCCGTATTTTGTAATATCCGATCATAAAATTTAGAACAATTAAATTCAAATACCGTTATTTACTTTTTTATTCATCATTTTATAATTATTAGATTTGGTTTATTACTTATCATTATCACATTCTAAACTTCAGCAATTGTGTAATAAAATCTGATGAAATTTTTACTATAAGATTTTGAGGGAACCCCCTAAATTTTAAAGTCGAAGGACTAAAAAAATGAAATAAATAAACTCCTCAAAATAGTAGAGTCCTAATTATCCGACCTAAGCGGACCTAAGCCAAGGTGTCGGATATTACAAAAATATATTAGGATATGATGAAACCAACCTCAATTGAAATTAACTTTCTATTCGTATATGATACACATTATTGTTTTGCAAAATTGTTGCTTGTACTTGCAGCTGTATCGACTCAGCGTCTTATTAATACGTTAGCCGCCACCTGCATTAAATTTAACTCACACTAACATTAAGAACAATAGGGTATTTTTAAACGTGCAGGCAAGGTGTTAATAAAATGATATCACTTAGGTGTCGGATAAAACTGAAAGTGCTTTAAAGCTTAATAATATACCGGTTGCTAAAAAACATCTTCAGAGCTTGAGCGATGTTTGTTAGTTTTTACAGGCTAGACTGGTTATTATTGAAGTAGAAAGTAATAAAAACGTCTTGAATTCGAAACTTAGTGAATAAATGGGGAGCTCAGCATACAAGCTTTATAGGACGACAAGCCAGAATTTTGTGGATTATTGCAAAATAATGGCTGTTATTGCAAATCTGTATAGGAACTGACGTTTTGAGATTTTAAATAATCTGAATTCAAGCACATAAAACAAAAATGAAAATATTTTTAGTCTTAAGATGAAATTGTTGAACGTACAAGAATAGTTTTGATCAATTGAATATTTTCAAAAACTGGGGGAAAATACATAAATATTTAATGACCTTAATTGGTCGATGTTCGACCATTGACGTCACTAAATGAAAAATTATTCATTATTTCCTAGAAATATTGATCGATTTCTAATGACTGAATACAAAACTTTTTTGTTGAATCCCCACCCGATAAAATGATTTCAAGTCTTATGGCTCGTACAGACAGGGAACAAAACATTGTAACGTAACACCGCTACGTAACTTGGTTGAGTTTTTTTTTATCGTAAGACGACGATTTTGGTATATTGGAAGTAATCTCGTGCACGGCTGTTTAATATTTGGATGGGTGACCCTCCAGTGAACATGTATCGTTGTTACCGAAAAAAATTTGGTAATTGTTTGCTCTGTTCTTGAGTTATTGTATTTTGGTTTAAAAGCAATATTATTGACTGCGTTGGTGATTGTAATACGACCACCCAGAGTGGTGGGGCGTGTCGTTGTAATAAAATGAACCAGAATTAACTTACTCGTAGCATACTTACATAATATGTTAATAATTTGAAAATATAATTAAAAGAAAAATTTCAATAACTACCCAATAAACAAATATAAATCTAAACCGTAGCCTAAACAAATCATTTTGTTGAACCATGGACTAACGTTCTTCTTGCAACAGATATATTTACTACATTTTAATTATGTATTTATATTAGTAATCTCTCTTTTGCAGCCATCGTAAATTCAGGTTTCATCTTCTGTCATATTATAATTTATTATAGATAACATCATTATTTGTCACAGTTCGTATTCGCATTTGGAGGGCAATTTTAATGAGGAAATAATCAAGGAAGCTCTTGACACGATTCAAGACAAAAATTTGTTTCAACAAAAAATTTAAGATTGGAAAACGCTTTGAGATGTTAACTGCATCGGAATTTTATCGGTAAAAATTAAATTCGTAATGATTTGTTTTTAATTAGATATTATTATTATAGTATCAATTATTTCTTGCAAGTTTTTCGGAAAAATGTCTTATTAATAATTTTAATAATTCTACGTATTTATGTACAAAATTAACCACTTCGATGTATACTAGGGTCTCGATTTGCGTCGACGTTAGATTCAGGGAAAGTGCAACGCACATCGGAACAACTCCGATGCAGATAAGATTTTCTGTTTTATATTGATGATGCAACCCAAATGGAAACCCTTGCGTAATTCATATATGGGAACTGTGATCTGTAAGCTGGAGTTAAGCTCATATTTCAATAGAGGAGCAATCTACTTTATGAAATGAATTGTAAAGATGTCAAAAAAGTGTGTATAGTCCGTAAGAAATGGAGGCCAGGGGCGTATGAGCGTCTAGAACAGCGGTCGGCAACCGGTGGTCCGCGGCGTAATTTTAGTGATCCGCGAAATAATTCTGATATTATTTCAATTTGCTAAGCTCATTTAATAAAATTTTTAATTAAAAAATAAAATGTTGTTAAGCTGTCTCCAGCGGCGGATTTTCGAAGAGACCTCAAAATTCAACTCTCAAAATAGAAAAGAATAAATATTTTATTTAATTTATCAAAAAAGTGAGACATAGGGAAATAACATTTGAAAATTAACCAATATAAAATTACAACTGCTTGGCTATATTTAAAGATTTGCGGATGTTCAGGTTGTATTAATTATGAAAATTGAATCTCATTGGTGCAAGATTGTCAAGGTTCTTTAGGTTAAAAACCAAAAAGAACTGAGCTTTGAAAAGTAGGAATTTCTAGTTAAATTACCTAATTTTATGAAATGTTATATTATAATATAGTATAAATTGGGTATTAAAACCATGTTTTAACCCTTATGTCAATACCCGGGTACCCTTTTGCATGTTCTTACTTAAATATGCTATGTATTTAAAGAGATATCTTCAAATCCGGTCAGATCCTCGTTATTTGAGTCAATTGACGTCGATTCATATAAGTTTTGATATTTAAATATTCAAGAAAGTAGAAAAAATTAGGCGCTAAAGTTGAATACCCAGTTGATCAATACCCGGGGTACCCGGGTACCCATATATGTAAAAACTTAATACTTCTACAGATTTTCAAAATAATAAATAATTTAACTAATCTCTAGGGGGTCAGAAATAATATTTTATATACAAATAAACGTAGACATTTAACTTTTAATTATAAATTAATTACATTTAACTATAAATATATGTAAAATATCCTCATATGAACGACGAATGACGATATGAATGACAACGGAGACTTTACTGTTTCCCTTCCTCCTTGCCCTTTATTATTCCATAAATTAACAGGTTTTGTGGCAGTAGGTATTCCCACTGTGACTCCCAACAACATAGAATTTGAAAATAAAAATTTCCCAATTCCAATTCCTTTTGTTGACGAAATATAGCATAGGGTACCCGGGTACCCCGGGTATTGAACAACGTAATAAACACTGGGTATTGACATAAGGGTTAACGTGCAATATTCCTACATAAAATAGATAGTATTTTCAAAAAAAAAGTCGCCTGCGGCGCTAATAAACGGGACTTCTCCCCGTATGCCGGAGGTTGAAAATCATTGCTGTAGGTTTCAAGGGTAGTAAAAATATTTAGGAAAGGGGCTCAAAAGTTCTAAAACAGTCACTGCCTATTTGTAAAAATAGGCTCCTCGCATGTTGCTCGGAGCAAGTGTAAGCGTGTGATTCAATAAGTTTGGTTAATTATTGCTATTGCTAATATTTCTAGGAATAATTTTGGACCTTTACGACAAAAAGAAAAAGTTAATAAAAATAATAGGGTTAAAAAAAAAGTTATTCAAAAAAATTTAGCGATCAAAGTGAATAATTAAAAAGGCAGTGGTCCGCGAAATTTTAATTGCCAATTTAGTGGTCCGCAATACCTAAAAGGTTGCCGACCGCTGGTCTAGAATATAGAAGAGATTAAAATTTTGTTTCAAAGTTAAGTCCTTTTTTTATTTAAAATAAATTTGTGGTCAGTAGGGTGGGCGGTCGATAGCGCGAATCTTGCTAATCCGTTCATACGCGTCAGCGGCAGACACATAACGGATCCAATAGTTTAGATTTTTTTTATGTGGTAAGATAATAAAATCACATAAAACTTATATAGTATAAACATGCAACAGGGGTCCCAAAATTGCTCGATCCGCTACTGATGTGTTACTAACCCTTTTAGAATTTGGATCAAGATTAGCTCAGATAATAATATATTAGATTCTGATCGATGATTAATATTAAAAAAATGAAACATACTAAATAGTTTAGTCAAGTTATTTATGACAAATAATTTTGCACCTGTAGTGGATTCATGCAAAAATTTGTGCGGCGCAATACAGTAATAATAAATAATAATTTCAGTATTTCAAATGTAATTACGAATAATTTGGTAATTTTCAAGTATATATCAAAATAATATCTTACATTTCTGCAAAAATAATTTATTTCAACGTAAATTCTTGGTTTTGTAATTTTTCTATTTCAAAATAATAACTTTTATAGTCTTTTGAACGCAATTTGATTCCACTGTTCTGACATTACACAATATTACATAACTTTCCAGACGTGCCTTGGATAATGTTACTATTATTATTAATTATACGTACATTATAATAAATTTCCACATCTTCTGTGGAATCAAAACAAGAACTTTCCATACGTGTCTACTATTATTAGGTATATTTTTCTATAACTGCTATACTTTTTCGAATTTGTTTTTTTAATCTCTTTATGAGTAACTCCTAAGTCGTAAATAATATGAGTTGGATTTCCATTTTGATATTATTTGGTTTTGGTGTAAAATTAAGTGTATTAATGAAGTGACACTTCAAATTATTTCATTTTCTCAAATGTATAGCTAAGTAAGATAATTCAGAGTTTTGAAAAGAATAGCAACGAGGAAGGATTGATTCATATTATTAGAACTTTATTAGCTTATTGGTAGGCACTTTAAGGTTTCCTTTGAAAATTACTTTAAAAATTAAAGAAGATACATTTTTCTACTTTCTATGATGAAAATTTCATGTAATCATCGGTAAAAAAGTACTTTTTCGAAACATATTTTTTATCATAAAATATTCAGATTGAAAAGTAATTTAATTTTTTCTCATGACAGACTTTTAAAAGTTAACGACACGAAGATGGAAAATAAAAATACTTATCTCTCAGGAAAAGGATTTATTTGATTTACGAAGTCAAAGTAAATTAGGTTTAAATGTGGCAGTTTAATTTTTGTTTTCCGTTTTTTTTTGCAGTTTGTTTATACAAAATGGCAAATAACATTTGAATTGTTGCGCATGCTTGATTAAAGCTTTATCCACGGTGTGCCAGTAATATTATTATAGTGGCTCACGGCAGTCTCGTGTAGTACATCATCATAAATTCTCGTAGCAACTTTTCGCGAAGATAAATAAATTTTGTCAAAATGAAAGTCGATTATTTTAATGATTTGGAAGGTGGGATTAATGCCATCTTCAGTCTAAAAACAGAGGATGTTGTTCGTGGCGTTGTAATCAAATATTTGGATTACTTTTATCCGGTGTAAGTATAATTTTACATTACATTTAAATTTTCAAAAAGAATTTTAAATTTCTCAACCTTTGCGTTTTAAACATTTCGTTTCCTTTGAATTTGAAAAAAAAATTAATTCAATCTTTACAATTAATTATGCAAAAATACATCAGCAATCTTTTTGTTTTCAAAATTTGAAAACATTTTGATTAATCTAATTTTTTAGAAAGTTTTGTGTCAGTTATTGCATAATTTATTTTTAATAATAAAATTAAATTTCTAAACCAGATATCATTTTTAAAAACCGAAAGTTGTGTTTTTGGGCTTTTTATTTAGAATTTTTCAAAGTCCACTTTTTATTTCGATTTTTCTACCCGAAATTATTAAATAGTTTTTATTCAATTGGTGCCATAAATCAAATTCAAAAAATGTTTCGAAATACAAGTATAATAAATCTTGACGAAAAGTTATGGTTTTTGATACTAAATAGAACCGTTTCAGCATTTTTGTAGTTTTTGAATTATTTTATCATTTTGAGTAAATCGAAATTTTAGTTTGGTGGACTTGAATCGCAAGATCTAGCGATAATCTAAGATAAGATATAATCTTGGTGCTGTGGTTTGGATATCACGTTAATATTGCATTAAATTATAGGTAACAGTATATTTTTCAAAAAAATTACTAAAACTGTACTACAATTTTCTTTATGATTTTTTTTTTATTTAATACATTGCGTGCCGCGTCATTCATCAATGAATGGAAACAATTGTTCGCGAAACAATGCTTTCATTCATTATGTGAATGACGTGACACGGAATGTGTTAAACGGAATAAGTAACATATAAATTTCTGAATTCGGTAGGCAACGTAATTTTGGATGGTGGACTTTGAATCGTAGGGTCCAGGTGTAGATTTATCAATTTGTTTCGTGGTTCAGATTCCACGTTAAACTATATCTACATAGTTCTCTTCAACTTTCCTAGCGTTAAGAACAAACATTTTTATCACTTGACGCGATTAGAAATATCCGCACTACATAAACACTAAATATCTTAAGTTAATTTTTTTTTACCTTTTTTTTTAAATTAAAATTGGGTTATCACTGTTTTAATAATATTATTGTATAATTGCGAGTATTGAACTCTATCTTACGAACTATCATACATAGACGGAGTTAGAATGGGTGCTAATTCAGTAATAAAAGCTTACATTTTCCACCTCACGACCCAATTCAAATCTTTGGGTTGCTCAGCACTCGCAAGTACTTTGAAACTTTTTTCAAATTTTATGTCATCCGATCTAAATGCGTTAATAATTGAACAATAAAAAGTACACTAATTTGTTGTTGATGACAAATTTTTAAAACAATTCGATGATTTCATCTTATCGCATTATTCACCTAATTTTTTTCTCTATCAATATTTACCTGTGATTAATTTTGTTACAAATTAATAGGTGTTTTGCTTCGTTAGATTTTTGAACCAAATAGTTAAAATTTATAGTACTTAGATAGTGGAAAAATTTTACCAACGACCTTTTACCTCAACAAACACTCCTAGATTTGTATGTTATCTACGAGGAAATTATTGTTCTATAATTAATTTTTGTTATTGAATATTATTAGGAAATTATATTTTTTATGTGCGCAATGGAATATTTATTATACTAAATTATCTCAAGATTATTTATTGGAAACAATGGAATAATTTGTTTGTGTTTTGAAATGTTAACAAATAACAACATGCTAATCTCCAATATTAGCTATTCATATTGGTGTAAGAGTAAGATTTTTCTCAATCGTTTAGAACAATTGGTATTGTTACCTTGATAATGGGTTAATAAACAAATGGACTAATACAAACGGAAGGTCAAATAATTAATAACTCTTTTTAAATCTTATTATTAAAATTAAAATTCTTTCTGGAATTTTAGAAGAATGTTCAAAATTCTAAAGGAAGTCCACAGAAAATACCGGTACACCAAAATTTCACATTAACTTACCCCTCAGGGTGCGTTTAGATTTAGTTCTACTGTTCACTCATAAATATTTCAGCGTTGTAAAACACAAGGGGGTGCTGCATTATATATTTTTTAAATTATTTAAAATATACCAATTAATATATTTTTTTAGTTTGTCGTTCTGTTTGTCCCATTAAAAGCTCGCAAATGGAACTCTCTATCTAGAGATAGAGAATTTCTAGGTCAATAAAACTTAAAAGTTGTCTCGTCAATTTTTTTGTCTACCCTAATCTATTATACATTTGATATTAATAGTATTGTCCACTCGGATACCCTTGGTTAGGGGTGAACTTAATGTTTCAAGGTCATCTCATACAATCAATGAAATCAAAGGGCAAAGTTCGTTAATATTACTTATGTTCGCATTAATTTCATATTTAACTTATGTATTATCGACATAACTAATTTGATCAAAAAAAGTGCGCTTTCGTTCTAATATAATATTTCGTCAATGTTTCATTAACATTGCGTGACGTAAGCCATTAGCTGAGTGTATATTATAAGCACATTGACTATGTAATGACAGCACTTTTTCAATCAATCAATTCGATAGTTGTGTTCAGGATTGCACCTTTTACCCTATACAGAATTTGTCCCAAACTGATCCGTTTGTTTGGGAATTTAATAATTTCAAAACCTGAGAATCCAACAATGACATAACTACATTTTCCGATCCTTTTGGATCTCATAATCAGCTCAATTAAAAATTATAAAACGAAATTCCTTTTTATTCTTAGTTGTATGATGGTTGCGGTGTCTAATGCTCGTGGTTCTGTTCGATATCCAACATAGTAATTTTAAATTTGATGTATTTCAAAATTGTAATAGCCTAGATCTTTAAAATAATCAAATTGCAATTTTTACTTTTAAGATAACTACAGCAAGTGGATCGTATGAAAACGTTTGGCTGCAGGGTTGAACAATTGTGCTGTTAGTAATAATAATATTTTTAAATGATCAAAAAAAAATATTTGGGTAAAACAAAACTATTTTGGTAGAGGTTTGAAGTTTTGAAATAAAAATTATTTTCAATAGAAGTAGTAGATAATATTTGAAGACATTGGTTCGAAATTAATTTTAATTTTAAAATTTTAAGCCTGCACCAAAATAATTTTATGTTTTATCTAATTAATTTTTTTTAATCATTTAAAGCAGCACAATCTTAACTTGTTCAAACCCTACGTTTTGGTTCGAAATCTACGTTAGGTATATAATATTTTATTTTTGACTTTATACATTCTTCAATTGTTTAAGAATCTTTCGTTCCTATTGCATCATTTTTGCTATAATTTAATCTATTTTTTAAAGTTTCATTTTCATGTTTCAATGATTGTATCCGGTTCTTCTTGATTAGAATACAGAATTTAGACTTTTAGACTTCTTGTCCTCGAAATTGTTGTTATATCTTTTTATATTATAATGTGGTATTCAACAACGAGTTATAGTTTATCAGTAAAAAAGAAACCATTAATCTATTAAATTTTAATTTAAAAATTAAAAACTAAGCAAACTTCAAATTATTTTGTCGTCTGAATTTGTTCAAATTTTTTAACAAACTATTGTTCCTAATTGGATCATTTTTTACTATCTATATGACTGCATATTTTTAAAAGTTTAATTTTAGTAATATCTATCGTATCAGGTTCTTGATTAGAATACAAATTTTAGATTTCTTGGTCTCCAAATTTTTATTATATCTTTCGATACGATGTGGTATTTGAGTTGGTTTATCAGAAAAAGAAAAACAACGATTAATTACCGTTAATGAATTAAAATTTAAATAGATTATTGTGGGGGATTGAATCACCGCATGCATTTTGGTATGTACAATTGTTCAGTATAATATAAGAAAATACTTGTTATCAATACTGCTATTTACTGCATGCTATGTGGAATAATAATATCGGAGTAAAATGTGTTGAAGAAAATTCCTCGATTGGGATTCGAACTCGGACGTACTAACTTTTATATTTGTAACTGACTCTAGGACCGCTACATCAACCTCCTCTCAGTAACCATGTAGGTTGCTAGTAGTAGCAGTGGTTGTTGACTTCAACTAGATTTATGAATAATAATAGCCATCGTGATTTAACCACTTGACGCTCAACCCCGGGTTAACTCGCGCAAGTGTCGCAGCGTTACAAAAAACGATAGTTAAGGGTTTAATTGGTCACCGTTGATTGGAATGATAGAATAAAGTGTGATATTTTCTAGAAATTACATTTTGTAAACAGAGGTCCTTGATGTACTATCGGAGTAACCAATTTAGAGAGATGCTGACAAATGTTCCGCGCAAACTGAAACCGTGCGTTATCCTAAAGATTTGTCGTTTTACTTCGAATTGTCTATTATACTACTATTTTCAAACCATTGGAACGTTAACCACTTCATGAACATCGCGTGCTTGTTTAACGTTGATCACCCACAATTAATATGTGCATGAAGTGGTTAATAACTTCTGGTCCGTAAACATTCATTAGTTTTGTTTAAATTTCTATTATCAAGTTATTTTCGCTATAAAAACGGACAATTGTACGATAAACCCTATTGTAAATTAATAAATAGATGATTTAACCTCTACGAAAATTTTACAGTGTTGCTAGTAAATTTCACACATTTACTTTTTCAGCATTGTATTATAGTTTTTGGAAGAAAAATTAGGGAAACTTATTTTTGGAATGTAACTACCTTGTACATAAAAAAATAAACAAACAGTTGTTGCAACTTGTTTACACGTGTTCACAGTAACAGTAACCGAATTTCAAACCTTGAAAAATTGTGCGACGCAATTAGTCACAATGCTTATAAATCATTCAAGAATAAGATAATTTTCAAAATAATTTACTAGTAATAAATGTATGTTACAATTTATCATACAGTTAAGTAGCTAAAGAAATTTAGTCGCTACAAATTTTTGAAATTTTTAGTAGTTTATTAAAAAAAAAATAATCATAACCTTTTACGAAATTGCAAACAGCAGAGCGGAGCAAATAGCATAAACCAGTATAAATTTCTAGCTTTTCTGATGAGAGTAATATTTCTCTTGTACTAAATTATCCTACATAGAATTGTTTATTTCTATCAATTACTGTCTCATGCTATATGTTCAATACAATCAATTACTGTAAATATTTTATTTAGTTCTTTTAAAAAAGTTTGATTTTACACTTTATTATTAGTTAATTCCAAGCAAAACGAATAAGAATTCAAGTAAAAGCTGTTTAATTCAAACTCTAATTGTAATTAAATCGAATACTACAAACGTCAAGATTATGTTTGCTAAAAAGCAAAGCTTTTTGTTATTACTGATTTCTTTTACTAAACGAATCGAGTTACATTTTCCCGAATGTTTACCTTTTCATTTATCCTTTCCGTCTCAGTCGGAATTGGTAATTTCATGTTGATTTTTTTTGAACAGATGCAATAGCTTGAACATTATTTTTGTTCTTAATATGTCATTCAATTTTGTTACATTAATAATTTGAGTTAATTCATGTTCTTCCTGTACTGTCTTGCCAAAAGGATACTTTTATTGTTTGTTTTCAATCTATTTTGATCTCGATCAAACCTCTTAGTGGTTTTATCGAACATTGCTTTTATAAATTACTCGATCCTTTTTTATTAAATAGTGAAATAATTTTATTTATTTTTGTTTCAGAGCTGCTAACAACACCTCCGCCATTATCGACACGAAAATCGAACAAGCCATGGTGAGTTAAATTTCTATAGAAAACTTTGTACGAAAGCGTTATTGAAAATGTATAAATAGTTTTTCGGTGTTCTATTTTGAACATTTTTTGAAAAACGGTATTGAACTGCCGATAGGTCATGGAAACGAGGTATATTTTTAACACTTAATGAACACGTCTTTAATTTTGAAGTTGTTTGTAAAATACTACGTTAAAAATAGGATCATTTAATTGCTCCAAATTCGAAATATGTATGCAAAACAAAATTCACTTTTGAGTGCAACTCCGCTGTCCCATCTTCGTTTAGCATACCCAAATTCGTGTTTGCTTATACTTGGTTAACCGCAGAGTAATCGATAATTGTTATTACTGCAGGCTACTGTTGATAATTACTAAAAAATGTCGCTACATTTTACGAAATGATTTGTTTAATTATTGACATATTTAAAATACAAATTACAATTATGTAATGTACGTTGAAATGGTAGTCGTGCTAGTAACTTGATTGAATTTATAATAATAATACTTGTTATTGTAACCTAAGGCAAAGCCAGCAAAGACTTGGCAATATATTAAGAAACGCCAATTTAAAAAAATTAATGGGATTGCCAATGCTACTTGTAACATATGAGAAACATCACAAAAGTTTTTTCCTCTCTGTAAACAAAAATTAATATTCGTTATAAACTGTTATTGTGATTCACACAAGAAATCAGAACAAGGTTTTAAATTCGTCTAAAATAATTGACCCATTTTTTTGACAGAACGCGTTCTATAAAAATCAGGATACGTTTTATTTTGCCAAAATTCCGTATACCGAAAACGTTTTGTTCAACTCCTACAGTTGTGATTAATTTACTTCGAATAAATTATTATTTATTATATTCATTTATTTAATCTGGCAATTTCTCAACAAATTTCAAGTGTAACTTATTACATTTTCAAACGGGCCCAAAACAAAAACAGCTTTTCAACGATACCTAACATTAGCTACGTTTCTTTTTAAAAAAGCTTTGACGATGCTCTTCCTTCGAATACCGGAAGTACAAAAAAACGCTTACCAAGTATTTTTAAATTCAAAGTTGCATCCAAGATTTAATGATATTCTTATCAAGATGAACCCTTTGCTCCCTTTCATTAGCGCGGCACTGCCTGGGATATAACATTATCCGATCAGAAAAATCTTATTTAGGCTCCCAATTGGATCTTTACATTTTTTAAGGTAGTAGGGTCGCGCAAACAAAATATTGAGAAATCTTTTAAACTTTGAATATAAGTAATTAAATGTAGCATACACACGCTGTTAAAATTTCAAGGCGATTTACCGTGTCTAATAAGAAATAATTGCAATTAAAAATGACATTATTTGTACATGTAGCATGGAAGAAGCGAGTGAAAATGACAGGTTTTTTAATTTTTTTCCTCGAAGGAGTATTGGCATTCTGACGAAAAACTAGTAAAATTGAAGAAACATATAATTTGAACAATTAAAAAAAAAATGAAAATTATTTACCGTGTAGTTTTAATAAAAATTTAAAAGTAATTCCATGTTTAGATTATTATTTTTAGTGGAGGGATATGAGCTTAGATATGAGTGACCGAAAGATATGATATGCGAGACCGATGGCCGGTTTCAGCAACCTTAACTTAAATTAATTTAATCTCAGATTAAATTAACCCATGTTAAATATGAACCAATGGAAAACGACTAAAAGTGATAAAACCGATTTCTATTGGTTCATATTTAACCAGGGTTAATTTAATCTGAGATTAAATTTAAGTTAAGGTTGCTGAAACCGGCCACGAGTCAAGTAGACGTAAGTATTGTGGGGGGTACACTCACGTTAAAAAAACTTCGCCTATTACGTTAGTGCAGCCGCTTCGTATAACATGGGTAATAAGCCATAACTTTCTGACTGGAATGTACGGAAAGAACTACCTTAATTATATTTATGAAAGTGTTGACGGATTGGATCTTCCTTTAGTTATAGCTTGTGATCAATATTCGCACAAAAGCAAATAATTTAAATAAGTTTTCATGAATTTTCTCGCTGTAACTCAGCCAGCGAAGATATATTGCCGAATGAAGCAATTAATTGCATTTAATGCAGAATATTTTTCAAGAAACCCTGATTTTGACTTTAACGATAGCCATTTCTAGAAGTAATTCTCGAGAGAATTCTCTTCTAGTAGACCTTAAGGCCTGTTATTTTCCAAAATCTGCGTCGTTTCCTTGGCAGTGTTAGAAACTGTGACCATATAAATTATAAATATTTTACATCCATCAGGTAGCTTGCTAGACTTGCCTTCAGATGTGCCTGTATCCTGGTTTGTTATGTTAAAATATAATTTGGTGGCAATTCATTAACTCAGGGGACCACCGGTTTAACGTGCCTTCCGAAGCACGGAGACTAGTCATAAGAAAGTTTGACTCTCCCCGGGTTTGGACCCGGTACCCCGCATTCGCATCCAACTGCGTTAGCTGCAAGACAATGACCGTCTCAATATTACCATAGATAATATGATTCACGGGAATCATAGCAACAAACCAAAACGTTACGATAAAGTTATTATGAATATAACTTGCAGTGTGGCGTTAAGCATACACTGCTGGGAAATAAACTGATTTTAAGTAAACAACGTCGCGTGACATAAGTTAGTAATATTCAACTTAAGAGTAAGACACTGTAGCTTTTTTACAATTTACATCTTAGAAAGTAGCAAGATTTTGAACTCATTAGTTCTAAATGCAAGTTTATATGCATCATTTTTAGTTTTTGTCTTTAATCAATTATGCTTTTTGGCATTTTCAGGCAGATTATAATTTCTCGGAAGTCAGTCCATATTTGTTCAGAATGACTGGACTATATTTAAAGAAATAATTGGCTAAAGAGTTCCGAATCCATTAGAATAAATATGGCTAGGTTAAACATAGCATAACTTTCACCATTCAGATCTAGGATGACAAATTAATATTTTTAAGATTTAAAACAAAGCTTAAAATAATTTTTGGTAAAATTAATTAGGAGCATTGATGACATTTAATGTACCTATATTATACTTTATTGTAGGTATAATCAGTTTTATTTCTAAACGGTGAACCTCATTTCAGATTATTTGATAGGAACGATGGGACCTATAAATTAAAAGTCGCTGGCCCTACTATGTGAAATTGTGACGTTATTTGACGATATTGAACGATCAGTTTGGAAGAAAAATTAGTTTCTAGTCCATATTGGGGGTTGTTTTTCTCTAAAAGGAATGTTTCATTCACCACAGGTGAAAGCTTTTCGAATTTTTATACTGACCCCCCATTGAAGGTCCGTTTAACATAATATATAAATTATTTTTTCTAAAATCCTAATTTACTTTTGAACCCTACAGCAAATTTTTTGTTAAATCAATGAGGAGAATTGACGAGGTTTCATGTCTACATACTCGATATTGTTTATTGAAATTATAAACCATTTGAAACTAAATGACAAACCATAAATAGTTCTTTAAAAAAATTTAACGGACGCGACGTAGCGCCCTTCATTATTTAATGATACGAAAAAGTAAAAAACATAATATGAATCATTTTGAACTTATTAATTACTACACCTTTTCCACTTTTGTTTAAGAAAGCGTTAATTGTAATTGAGATTAATCAATTTAATTTCAGAAAATGTTAGTTGTTTAATCTATTGTATTTCAGAAAGCATCAATATTGTAATTTAGAAAGACTGGTGTAAGATAGTAAGTATAATTGATACTTTCTGAGTTACAATTTACTAAACTGAATTACAATTAACATTTTCTGAAATACATGTGACCTTTTGTGATTAAAAGGTTTTGAAGATTCCTATCGGCTGCTCTGACCTTATGTGAATGCTTAGTTGTAACTCAATAATTGATGTGCTAACAAATTTTTTTTTTTTTATATAGTTTACTAAAAAAATATTTTTGTTGCAGGATTTGGTTAAGAGTCACCTTTTGTATACGGTTCGTGAAGAAGTTGAGGTGTTGAAACTTCGTATATCCGAATTGTTGACTCGTATTAATCAACTTGAGAAGGAGAACAGCTTTTTAAAAGCTAATGCCACTCCTGAGGTGTTGACGGCTTTGAATACTCGGTCTGAAGAAGTACAAACTGATGAGACAAGTTTCTCTACTGATGCAGCCCCGCAAGAAGACGCAACTATTCCGGCTGTTCCCATTGAATAATTATTTATATGTTTCGCGAATCAGTCTGAATTTCTTTCTTTTTTCTTTTATATTATTTTAGTTTTAGTAGAGATTTTGGACTGACGTATTGTTTCGTTAATACATTATTATATTACTTACTTTATAATATTTATCTTATTGTAATAGGGGCGTGTAGACACTAGCAGTTTGAGAACGAAACATTTTTTGATTTATTCGAAATTAACTTAACTTTCAAGTTTAAATCGCTCTATTTTAAAGATGTTACATAAAGAAACCGAAATTGAAATAAAAATGTGAGACGCTTACTGAAAATTGTCCAATTAAAGTGTGTTCCATATATGGAACATTTGAATATTGACACGTCCTAAAGGTGCTCGATCAGATTTACAATTATCGAATTGAAATTAAGTTACCTATTTTGTGCAATATTTACATTTAGTAAAAGTTTTTCACTTACTAACTGTGTAGTGATGACAATATTGTACCAAACAGCCAAAAATGCGAATATCGATTGAAAGTTGTTTGCATAAAATGAGGAGCATAATATATGGAACATTTATTTATTGACACGTCCTAATGGTGCTCGCTCACGTTTACATATAAGTAATTATTTTTTACCAGTTTGTGCAATATTCACATGGAGGAAAAAGTTTTCCTGACTGGCTGTCGGGTTTAGATATATTAATTAATTTTTATATTGTATGATGTAACCAAAACTGCATAAGAGAGTTTTGATTGAAATAATAGTGAGATATCGACTGAAAATTGTTGGATTAAAATGTGTCCATATATGAAACATTTGATTAACGCGTCCCTCTGAATTTTTGCAAGTGCTCACATTTGGAAGGCAATTGGATTTTTTGTGTAATATTAGAGTTATATGATTAAGATTTTGTGTCTACTAACGTTTTATTATTAGCTTGTAGGAAATGTATTCTACTACTTCTTTCATGTTAATTGAAAAAATTTATTTTAAAAGTTGTCTAGGCCAGAATTGTCATATCGAAATAATGGAAGCAATCAGTGTTTAAAATTATATTTCATAAATATAATGATTGCTAGGTGCTATATTATGTGATTTATTTAGGAATGTAGTTTATGAATGGTTTGTAAGTAGGAGTAGTTTAATTCGATATGGCAAGTGACTGGTCTCTTCGTTCCTGTTTAATTAAAATGTGTTTATTAGATCTGTTATTATAATACTATTGGTAACTTAAGTAGGCCTAACACTCCCTTCATATGCTTTAGTGTAGTGACTAACCCATTACGGCTGTGCTAATATTTTAGTTTACCCAGTCAAAATGTGTGATTACCATTACAACAGTTAATTTGTTAGGTCTTGGGTTATTCTCGTACATATAAGTGTATGTAGTTTTGGTAATTGTGATTGAACTTGTTTGGTTATTTAAAACTCATGTTATATTTAATGCATTCCATATAATGATTTGTGTTCTGTTGAAGCTAAGAGTAGCATTTGATTCTTAGTTGTGTGATGCATAAGTATTTAGCAAATTTTTTCATAAATAGTGATACATTGCTACTCTTCATATCAAGCTTCATAATCATTTCTTAATAAAACAAATGAAAAAATTCTCAAAATTGTTGGTACCAAATTTTTTCCTATAATTTAATTCTAATTTTAATATTATAAAATTTGACTGAATTTTCTTTAGTATTATAAAAAACCGTTATTGTCGATTAACTATTAAATAATTCCGTAAGGTTACCATATCGATTATATATGGCAGTGCCATAATTGGCACAAGAGTTTTGAGTTCTGTTAAAACGATCTCTACCTTAATCGTTTTACCTTTTAAACTTATGGTATTGATTGTCACTTGTTTGTGTGAATATTTGCACTGTATATTTTATTTAAATACTTACAGTTTGTGTTGAACTAATCTATAGCCATAATAATTGTACCTACCCTGTCTTGTAATGAATGTGTTTGCCATATAATGGCCACCATCAAGATTTTCAAGGTTTCAATTAAATAGGCAAATTGTTCAAAATGTATTCAATTTATTTCTAAAATAAATTTTTCCAAAAAATTTTTGGCTTTTTTTATTTTAACGATCGAACTTGAACAAAATAAGTGAGATAATGGAAGAAAATTTTCCATACCCTGTGCGTAGTTGAGTCATTTTAAATGAGGTGGATTGTGGTTAGGGAGGTGGGACCTCGTGGAAAAAATTGTTATGGCTTCCTATTTGCAATTGTAGGATTAATAATTTTATTAATAATAATTAATCTTAACCTTCACCAAAAACACAAAAAAGAGAAAATGTTGGATATCTCGAAACCGTAAGATATCGAAAAATAAATTTTTTAAATCCCCTAGACTCCATACCCCCTGCAATTTATAATAAATTGGGAACTTAAATACAAAAGCTGGAGTCCCTAATTCAATAAAAAAAAATATTACCACTCAATTGTTCAGAGCAGCTGTCAACAAAGTGAGAATAGTTAGATGTTGTCCAATTTCCGATAGAAGAAGGATTACAAGAAGAATTGGAGGTAGTGTGGCACCCATAAAGCGCCATGGCCGGCGCATAAAATTTTATTTTATTATTTTTTCTTATGTTCAAATAAAATTTTAATTCTTTTTATTTTACCATACATAGTGTAAGTATATTGTTATATTATTTTTGATGAAAAAAGAAACGGTGGCAAATTGATGAAAAATGCCCGGGAAAAATGTAAAATTAATTGAATGTAAATAATTTGGAAGAGATGATTTTAATTAAATAGGTTTCAGTGTTGTTTAAATTTTTTTTGAGTTTTCTAATGCAAGAAGGTTCCGTCAACAGACTGTTTAAGTTTAATAAACGAAATTTGTCGTTTCTTGCGGTTGGGACGTTTCACCTTTCTAGGAAAGTTTCAATAAGTATAAGGTTTTCAAATATTTTTTATGCTTGATTTGTATTATTTAAAATAATTAGTGAGGTGCGATTGGTGAAATTTAAAATGTACCGCGTCAGCGATAAGTGGAAATTTTGGTTTTACAAGTTGGATACGAGGAAATGAGGTTTTCCGCTAGCGACCATTTTGAGAAACGGACTGGAAAATTTACGTCCGAGTTTGAATTGTGAAATTTGAGTTTCTGGGGCCACGATCGGTTCAGGAAGTGTTATAATTAGTTAGTCTGCGTTATTGCTGATTGCTGGAAGTATACAATTTGTTTAAAAGTGGAAAAATTGAGAGGTTTAAAATTAACATATGGTCCAACTTGGTCATATTGTAACGGATAGAACGTTTTGGATATTGGATGTTAGTGGATGAATCTGGAAAGAATTAATTTGGAGAGATCATTGTTTTGAGAAATGTTTGCATGAGCGTGCTGATTTTACTCGCGTTTTACCAATAGAAACAATTAAAAGGTACCGAATTAATAAACATTTTTTTTGTAATTAAAATTTGAATTTTGTTCCTTCGTTTATGCAAGGGGTAGTTACTTTATGAACATTAAATGTCCACTTGCATTAATGAGAGAATTGGTGGATCTGGTATTGTAAACTATAAGTTTCAACCATAAAAATAGTCTGTTGATGTTGATTGTAATTCAAATCAAACTAAATAAATTTTATCTTTTCCAAATAAAATTTAAATTTTGTAATATTGAATTTGATTAAAAATTAGAAGGCGTTTTTCCACAGTTCTGCTACGATTTTTTTTTATAGAAGGAATAGGAATATTTGAGCTAGCTGGAGCACAGGGATGTATTTATCGGAGGAGCTTCTTTAAATTTTTTTTATAGTTTTAATAAGGCTTCCGGTATATGACAATATGGAAGGGTATAGCGCAGTCAAATTAGATTTTCAGCTCGCAAAAATTACCATTGAGCTGAATTTTGGTAAGCACCTTTATAATGGGTAAAAAGTCGACTTCGAGGTCATGTTCGCGTCAAAAATTATTTGAGGTCAAGGTCACGAAGACAACCTTTCTAAAATATCTCGTTTTGTTATCCTATGATAAAAAGTTTCGCACAAAAATTATAGAGAATATAATAAATTATCTACAAGAAAGAAAAATAAAAAGCTATTGTTTTTGCGCTATAAGGCACGGTTATAAGAAGGCACTACACAAGCAATGTAGGTACTAACATTCTGAATATAAAAATAATAAGAAGGCATTCATTTCCACACCACCATGGCGGTAGAAGCACGGCGCGTTTTTTTTTCATGGTTTCCCCAGTAGGCCTAGTCCATGTGGGTGATAATTTTCATCTCATAGTTGTTATCTGAGTACATATCTTAAGTTTAATTTGACATAATATGAGAAAGTATTATAATCGAAAATAATTTTTTCAGATTTTGAAGGATTTACAGTCCTTGATGTCAATGAGTTGGAAGTAACTATTTTAATTCTTTCACCCGGAAAATAGGCAACATTTTCTACGGAAACATAAAATAAAGGTAAATTATCAATTAAGTATTGGATATAACATATTTATAACCTAAATATCGAACATACTAACGTAATAGAAAAGCAACCAAAGCTGAACCGTCAAAATGATAAGTAACGCAATGATAAGAAACTATGTTTTAAGAAAAGTTAGGAAAGACCCTAGTTAGTGCTTTAAAATAAATTACAAAATAAAGTGCGAGATAAACTAAAGAAGAATGTCCCTTTCCCAAAATATTTGTTTACCATTCATCCATCCAACTGGAACTAGATGTGTTTCGTTTTAACCATCGTCCATCATACATACAGCACGTTATGTGCAATTTCAAAATTGAATTTACAAAATAAATTTAATTATTATCATACAATACTTGCACTGAAAAAAATAATCGACAATTTGCGCATTGATAAAATTACCAATTATTTTTTTCAGTGCGTCCTCGCGTCTTTGAGGGCCACTCCACAGTGTTTAACATCAGGAGCATGACTTTGGGCTGATTTGCTGTTAAGGTTAAGGAGTTTATGGGAGCGTCACGCAAAAAAAACGACACTACCGACATGACACGTAGGTTTCCACCAACTTTCTTTACACACTGTATGATGTGGTGATTTGGACCGTCACATAAATTTGGGAAAAGCTTTCCCAAAATATTTGTTTACAATTCATCCAGCCAACCTGAGCACGACGAGTTTCGTTTTTACCATCATCCTTCGTACATGCCACCCCGGAGATCTAATCTCACGGGATGTTAAATTTTCGGTTAAGTGAAATTTCAAAATAAATTTTGGGGGTTTTGTAAACTCCGCTAATTTCGACCCACCTTAAGATGGGGCTTATTTTTTTTATAATCCTGGTTGTAAACTCCCCTAACGTCGAGGGATTACTAGGCAATAAGATTATAAAGCTTATAGATATAGGCTTTAGGGATAATATATTGCTACCAACTTTGATGAATATAAGTAATCAAATAAATGGAATAGAAAAAATAAGTCAATTAATTAAAATGTTAATAATTGGTGTAGTTGTGGTTCGTTTTTCTACAATAAATTGTTACATTATGTAAGTTTTAGTTTTTGAGTTCATTATTGGCTATAAATGCAAAATAATGCTACACAACATTGCTAGACAACATTATTTTGCATTTATCACGTTTGGTTGTTTGTAGTTATGAAAAATATTTTTAATTATGTACTTTCAAATATATTGGCCTGTTGTTTCACGCAGCTTTCTTTGTTCTTATTAAAATTATTTTTCACTTATTAGAGCACATTTTTAATTTTAAATAAAAGGTCAACAGAAACTTCTTGTCAATGTGAAATCAATAGCTAGAAAATCATAGCACACCAGAGCTTAGGTTATTTGTTGAAATTCGCTCTTGTTTTTATAAATTTGTGGCCATAATGCAATCTGTACAGACAGGTTTGGAACATCAGAGCTTTGGGGTCGTCCATAAAAAAACATCTACATCTAGGGGGGGGGGGGTCCCAAAATGTGTGCCATATAAAAAATTCTTTATTTTCAAACATATTGATCTGTAGTTTTTTCAAGAAGCTTTCTTTGTTCTTATTCAAATTATATTTTAATAAACAAATTATTGTTTTAACAAAAACCTCTTGTCAATATGAAATCCATACACAGATAAGTTTGGCACATCAGAGCTTAGGTTATTTGTTGAAATTTGCTCTAGTTTTTATACATTTATTTGTGGCCATATGCAATCTTTGGAACACAGAGCTCATGAGTTGTCCATGAAGGACATTTATGTATACGGGGGGAGTCATAAAATGTTTGCTATATATAAATTGTTTTTATAATTATTACTTCGGGGAAGTTATTATTTCAAGTTATTCTTAAGCGGCGTTCACAATAAAGTGGGGTCTTGCCATGCTTCGGCAGAAAGTTAGCAAGAGCCAATCAGAATGAACAATTTTTTAATCATAGAAAAGGATAGACGAAAATACTTTAATCTAATTGGCGCTTGCCAGCTCTCTACAATGCAAGACCCCACTTCATTGTGAACGCCGCTTTATTTTTTGCGTACTTTGAAACATATTGGTCTGAAATAATTGGACTACTGGTCTATGTGGTAACAAATTGTTAATTTATGAGGATTATAAATTTTATTTTAAACGTGCATTAAAAAGTGGAGATGCTGTAATCAAACTTCCTACAGTGAACAATAACCATTGAAGAGATAGAAATTAACTCAATTATTTGACGAGGAACAACATTAATTATTATCAAATATGCAAATTAAAACAAAACATGGGGAAGATTTTCGTACGAAACCAGCTCGGAGGACTCGAAATTTGAAATACTCTTAACTTTGTAGAAAATAAAATTAAAATGATGAGAATGCAAGCTCATTTAAGCTCAAACAAATCTCTATCGATAGACAGCGATTTCACAAGAAAGTTCGAAACAAGAACAGAAATCGATAAACGGCTACAGCTCCACCCCAACAAGAATTTCGCGAATAACTCCGTGACTATTGAGGCTCAAACGAGAAATTTGGAAGCTCATTGATACTCAAACTATACTGAAACGTTTGACACCTATTTCAATCAAAAAGTTTAAAAAGAACTTGCTCGGAGTACTCGAAATTTGAAATACTCTTAACTTTGCAGAAAATGAAAATACAATTATGGGAATGGAAGCTCATTCAAGCTCAAACGAAGCTCTATCGATAGACATCGATTTCGCAGAAAAATTCGTAATAATAATGAAAATAGGAAAACATGTCTCCAGCTCCACCAGCCCAAATATTTTGCGAAGAACTCCGCGACGGTTGAGGCTCAAACAAAAAATTTGGAAGCTCATTGATGCTCAAACGTTTGACACCAATTTCACCCCAAAATTTCACTTGAAGGGCATGTCGGCATCACAGTTTTATAGGTGATTGGTTTTCATTAAGAATTTTGTGTATATTTTAAACGTTAAAGTTTAAATAAATTCAAAATTTTCTGTTTAGTTATTTTGTATAATTTAGTTAAGTCCTTCTTAATTATCCTACTTAAAATGTATTACATTCGGGGAGTTTACAACTAGGATTATTGGTGAAATCTTCAAAATTAGGGGAGTTCACCACTTTTTTTAAATTCTACCTGCTGGATTAGGGGAGATTACATATGCCCAAATTTTGTTGTTGACAAAATAACAATGAAAAAAAAATACTTGGCGCTATAATATTACGAAAATGGAGTCTCGTGCGTGGGAATTTCGTCATGATTCGATCATCGCTTTTTAAATTTCTTCTTTACTTTATTTATCGCAATGCATATTTTTTACAATCCAAAAGTTTGTTGTTAATATGCACGAGCAACGGAAATACAAGAGCTAATTCATTCATGCAATAAATTTTATAAATTTGATGGGTACGCTATAAATGTATGGCACATTTAATTATTATCATACTATACTTACACTGAAAAAAATAATCGACAATTTCCGCATTTGATAAAATTACCAATTATTTTTTTCAATGCGTCCTCGCGTCTTTGAGGGCCACTCCACAGTGTTTAACATCAGGAGCATGACTTTGGGCTGATTTGCTGTTTGTTGAAAAACTTCGGCGTAGGATCTACATCCAATAATAAATCGGTATATTATAAGTCGAAGACCAAAATAAATTTGGTGCGCATTAATTAAAGAAGCCATCAGCTGTTAGTTGTCGTGTTCAAGATAATTTCCTTAAAAATTATTTGTTCAGTTTTATTGTTGTTAATAATTTAATTTAATAATTTAAAACCAAACTTAACTAAAATTTTAAAGACTTGTGATTTTCGGGGGGGTTAATTAATTATTATGCACCATGTACTTTATTATTATTTCTTCTTCTTTCTCGTACGTAACTATTATATTATAGTAGTTCATTAATTCCATATCCATTAGTCATATATCTCTCTCTCTCTCCATTCGTACGTGTGAAATATGTGCCGTAAGTATTAAAAAAACTGGTTATTAAACGAATTTAAAAATTCGGACATGTTATAGAATTCGACGATGGCGAAAAAGAAAACACTTGACGTTTCCCTCGTCGTTCAAAATAGTAACGTTTAACGGTTTAAAATTTAAGTACAAAATTAGTCGGAGGCCAATTCCGTAAACAATCTGACGAGAGTTCTGTAGCCCTGCAAACTCTGGGCTAAACAAAGCCTGACGAAAATGTTACGGTAACCGTGCAAGAAAATCTGCCAGCGAGAAGCAGACTCCGACCAAAAATTATTTTACATTAGCTAGAACATAAACGTTATTACTTTGAACGGTAAGGTAATTATCGGAAATTAAAGAAAAACGTTGATTCGCTCTGTAAATACATAATATTATAATATATGCTTTACATTTTACCCGCGCTTTGAGATAATTCGTTGGGAGAGTGTACAGAATCCAAGACGATAACATAAATTAAAATTGAAAAATTCCTTATGGACTGTCAGAACCGATAAACGTAAACAGGAACCTACAGCTTAACGCGGAATTTGGTATAACTACTCCTGAGATTTGAACGTGTGTGACCCTACGGTCCGAAGCGCACCTCCATGTGCACAATATTAATAAATTCTTAGTTATTGTGAGTCATCGTCAGTTGGGGTTAATCATCAGAGAAGCAGGATAAATGAATTAAAGATTTGCAAGATAACATTATTTAGTTAAGTTTTGTTGTGAATTATTATTTTTTAAATTCTAACTGACTATATTGATTGGCAATTTGGGTTTTGGTCAAATTCGGCATGTTTACAGTATTAATTTATTCAAGATGCAGTATGAGATTATAATCATAATACTAAGGTTCGTTCCAATACAAAGGTTCACTCTAATACAAATTTCCGTTCCAATACTAAGGTTTGTTGCAATATTTGGCGTCGTGGATTTTTAACAAATATGTTGACATATACTCGGCGTCTGGGAATGTTGATTCGTTCAAAGCGAGGTTTATGGTTCAACCATATTTAAGGTTTAGGTGAAAAACAGCCTTGCTGGTTCATTCAAATAACAAAGAATCTCTCCAATGCAAAGTTCCGTTCCAATACTAATAAAGGTTCACTCCAATACAAAGTACCGTTCCAATACAAAGGTTCGCTCCAATGCAAAGTTCCGTTCCAATACTAATAAAGGTTCGCTACAATACAAAGTTCCGTTCCAATACAAAGGTTCACTCCAATGCAAAGTTCCTTTCCAATACTAATAAAGGTTCGCTCCAATACAAAGTACTGTTCCAATACAAAGGTTCACTCAATGCAAAGTTCCGTTCCCATACTAATAAAGGTTCGCTCCAATACAAAGGTTCATTCCAATGCAAAGTTCCGTTCCAATACTAATAAAGGTTCTCTCCAATACAAAGTTCCGTTCCAATACTAACGTTCTTTCCAATACTTGGCGTCGTGTATTTTTAACAAATATATTGACATATTATATACTCGGGCGTATCGGAATGTTGATTCTTTCAAAGCGCGAGGTTGATGGTTAAACCATATTGAGTTTTAGGTGAAAAACAGCATTGGTGACCCTTCACCCTTTTATATGTAGGTAATATGTACTGAAATGTATTTAAGTATTTTAATATTGCCCAATAAAAATTATAAATAGATATAGGTAGGAACTAGGTCATATGCATAATTATTATAGAACTTTGTAAACCGTAAAAGTTAATTGGAACACTATCTCCGTTTTCATAATATAACACCGCCAATGAAGTGCGTATAATTTAACGTATTACACAAATAATTTGGTAACTACTACGATGTCATCTGAATTAAAAGAATCCAATATATTAACACATCATCCGATGCACAAACTTCATCAGAAAAGCTTTCCCAAAATATGTGTTTACCATCCAAACCTATTATTCCAAAATTTTACACCACCTGGATCCTGAACAATTATTAAAAATTTCCTCATTATTGTGATTTATAAGTTGCACTTAATCAACCCCAGTTTGGCAGTCGAGGGTTAGCAAGACGCAGTATGACCTTCGTCAACTATAGTCCAAAATCGATCTGCGGACTACTCACCAACCCGTCTGGCCAGCGTGCTGAGTTATGGCCAAATCCTCCATAATATGGAGAGGCTTATGACTTGCAATGGGCGGAAAAAGAGCTGATGAAGAAGACGAAGGTAGCTTGATAGACTTGCCTTCAAATGTGCCATGCATCCTGGTTTTCTTGTTAATGGTGGCAATTCACTAACCCAGGGGACCAAGGGCTTAAAGTGCTTTCCGAAGCACTGAGACTAGCTATAGGAAAGTTTGACTCTCCCCAGGTTTGAACCCGGTGCCTCGCATTCACATTCTTGCATTGACTGCAATGTAATGTCCGCCTTCCAATTTGAATGAAATAATTAATAATTAAAAAAATAAATGATACGTAACATTAGGTCACCTCTCTTTTGCCAAATGAGGAATAAAAATAAAATTGGACCAAACCTCGGCTTGTTATACGAGGGTTATAAAAACCTATCAAAATCAACATTATCAAAAAAATATGTCGCAAAATTTCTCCAAAAACCTGAAGCTCGCAGCGAAAAAAAAACATTACAAAGATTGAACTTATTAGATTGAAGCCAAGAACTTGCGGAAGAGACGATATCGAATTCGTCGCACGGCTAATTCGCAGATGGTACTTTTTCCTGATGGCGCCTCTGATGGCCGCAAACAGGGCGACCTTCAGGTCGTCTAAGACCAAGCATTTGGATGGTCTGCACATCAACGAAGATAAAATGCAATTGAAATTACAAATTATCCCCCGAACTGTGGAGTTATGTCGTAGAACAAGTTTATATAACATCTACAAATTAGGCGATACGGTTTATACGGTTTCAAGTCTGCCGCCATCTACTTCGTGACGTTACTGGTGATTACCATCAAAAATGGGTTTTGTCTGTTTACTGCCTTCCAATTGGAATGAAATATTTAATAAATTTTAAAAAAATAAACGATACGTAACATTAGGGCACCTCTATTTTGCCAAATAAGGAATAAAAAAAAATTTTGACCACACCTCGGCTTGTTATACGAGGGTTATAAAAACCTATCAAAATCAACATTATCAAAAAAATATGTCGCAAAATTTCTCCAAAAACCTGAAGCTCGCAGCGGAAAAAAAAACATTACAAAGATTGAACTTATTAGATTGAAGCCAAGAACTTGCGGAAGAGACGATATCGAATTCGCCGCACGGCTAATTCGCAGATGGTACTTTTTCCTGATGGCGTCTCTGATGGCCGCAAACAGGGCGACCTTCAGGTCGTCTAAGACCAAGCATTGGATGGTCTGCACATCAACGAAGATAAAATGCAATTGAAATTACAAATTATCCCCCGAACTGTGGAGTTATGTCGTAGAACAAGTTTATATAACATCTACAAATTAGGCGATACGGTTTATACGGTTTCAAGTCTGCCGCCATCTACTTCGTGACGTTACTGGTGATTACCATCAAAAATGGGTTTTGTCTGTTTACTGCCTTCCAATTGGAATGAAATATTTAATAAATTTTAAAAAAATAAACGATACGTAACATTAGGGCACCTCTATTTTGCCAAATAAGGAATAAAAAAAAATTTTGACCACACCTCGGCTTGTTATACGAGGGTTATAAAAACCTATCAAAATCAACATTATCAAAAAAATATGTCGCAAAATTTCTCCAAAAACCTGAAGCTCGCAGCGGAAAAAAAAACATTACAAAGATTGAACTTATTAGATTGAAGCCAAGAACTTGCGGAAGAGACGATATCGAATTCGCCGCACGGCTAATTCGCAGATGGTACTTTTTCCTGATGGCGTCTCTGATGGCCGCAAACAGGGCGACCTTCAGGTCGTCTAAGACCAAGCATTGGATGGTCTGCACATCAACGAAGATAAAATGCAATTGAAATTACAAATTATCCCCCGAACTGTGGTGTTATGTCGTAGAACAAGTTTATATAACATCTACAAATTAGGCGATACGGTTTATACGGTTTCAAGTCTGCCGCCATCTGCTTCGTGACGTTACTGGTGATTACCATCAAAAATAAGTTTTGTCTGTTTACTGCCTTCCAATTGGAATGAAATATTTAATAAATTTTAAAAAAATAAACGATACGTAACATTAGGGCACCTCTCTTTTGCCAAATTAGGAATAAAAAAAAAATTTGGACCAAACCTCGGCTTGTTATACGAGGGTTATAAAAACCTATCAAAATCAACATTATCAAAAAAATTTGTCGTAAATTTCTCCAAAAACCTGAAGCTCGCAGCGGAAAAAAAAACATTACAAAGATTGAACTTATTAGATTGAAGCCAAGAACTTGCGGAAGAGACGATATCGAATTCGCCGCACGGCTAATTCGCAGATGGTACTTTTTCCTGATGGCGTCTCTGATGGCCGCAAACAGGGCGACCTTCAGGTCGTCTAAGACCAAGCATTGGATGGTCTGCACATCAACGAAGATAAAATGCAATTGAAATTACAAATTATCCCCCGAACTGTGGAGTTATGTCGTAGAACAAGTTTGTATAACATCTACAAATTAGGCGATACGGTTTATACGGTTTCAAGTCTGCCGCCATCTGCTTCGTGACGTTACTGGTGATTACCATCAAAAATAGGTTTTGTCTGTTTACTGCCTTCCAATTGGAATGAAATATTTAATAAATTTAAAAAAAATAAACGATACGTTACATTAGGGCACCTCTCTTTTGCCAAATAAGGAATAAAAGATATATTATTTTGACACACCCCCCCGCGCGTTATGTGATATGAAGTTAGTAAAAATTTCTGAAAGGATCGAGTGAAAGGTAGGTTGCCCTACAACTGCTATAATTTACGGTGTATTATTACGAAAATGCATTTAAAGAAAAATGTATTTTCCACTCCACTCGCGGACACACTAATTCACCTACAATAATTGACCTACATCACTGGAGAATGTTTTTGTTAATTGTTGTTAACCTTTCAATTGATGAGCAAAACCATCTAAACAGATCATCAAAAAGTGCCATATTCGTCAGTCACCACATTTTGATTCCATTGTCATATGCGTGAATGTAATTCATTTACAAGATCTCTAAAAAGGAATATAATTCGTCAGTAAAGTAATAAGAGTATATGAAAATTAAAAACTTACTCGTAACCCTCGTGATTGTTATCTTTAAAGCTGGCATGACAATAAAACAATAATTCTTTCCATGTGCCAGATTTTCATATAGTAACTATAATAATATTATGTCGAAGCTGAAACATATAATATTAAGAAATCTACACTTCAGTTAAAAGGTTTCGAAACCTTATTTACGCTGGCTAAGAAGTTTATGGGAGCGTCACGCAAAAAAAACCGACACTACCGACATGACACGCAGGTTTCCACCAACTTTCTTTACACACTGTATGATGTGGTGATTTGGATCGTCACACAAATTTGGGAAAAGCTTTCCCAAAATATTTGTTTATACAGTTCATCCAGCCAACCTCAGCACGATGAGTTTCGTTTTTACCATCATCCTTCGTACATGCCACCCCGGAGATCTAATCTCACGGGATGTTAAATTTTCGGTTAAGTGAAATTTCAAAATAAATTTTGTTGTTGACAAAATAACAATGAAAAAAAATACTTGGCGCTATAATATTACGAAAATGGAGTCTCGTGCGTGGGAATTTCGTCATGATTCGATCATCGCTTTTTAAATTTCTTCTTTACTTTATTTATCGCAATGCATATTTTTTACAATCCAAAAGTTTGTTGTTAATATGCACGAGAAACGGAAATACAAGAGCTAATTCATTCATGCAACAAATTTTATAAATTTGATGGGTACGCCATAAATGTATGGCACATTTAATTATTATCATACTATACTTACACTGAAAAAAATAATCGACAATTTCCGCATTGATAAAATTACCAATTATTTTTTTCAGTGCGTCCTCGCGTCTTTGAGGGCCACTCCACAGTGTTTAACATCGGCAGCATGACTTTGGGCTGATTTGCTGTTTGTTGAAAAACTTCTTCGTAGGATGTACATCAAATAATAAATCGGTATATTATAAGTCGAAGACCAAAATAAATTTGGTGCGCATTAATTAAAGAAGCCATCAGCTGTTAGTTGTCGTGTTCAAGATAATTTCCTTAAAAATTATTTGTTCAGTTTTATTGTTGTTAATAATTTAATTTAATAATTTAAAACCAAACTTAACTAAAATTTTAAAGACTTGTGATTTTCGGGGGGGGGGTTAATTAATTATTATGCACCATGTACTTTATTATTATTTCTTCTTCTTTCTCGTACGTAACTATTATATTATAGTAGTACATTAATTCCATATCCATTAGTCATATCTCTCTCTCTCTCTCCATTCGTACGTGTGAAATATGTGCCGTAAGTATTAAAAAAACTGGTTATTAAACGAATTTAAAAATTCGGACATGTTATAGAATTCGACGATGGCGAAAAAGAAAACACTTGACGTTTCCCTCGTCGTTCAAAATAGTAACGTTTAACGGTTTAAAATTTAAGTACAAAATTAGTCGGAGGCCAATTCCGTAAACAGTCTGACGAGAGTTCTGTAGCCCTGCAAACTCTGGGCTAAACAAAGCCTGACGAATTTGTTACGGTAACCGTGCAAGAAAATCTGCCAGCGAGAAGCAGACTCCGACCAAAAATTATTTTACATTAGCTAGAACATAAACGTTATTACTTTGAACGGTAAGGTAATTATTGGGAATTAAAGAAAAACGTTGATTCGCTCTGTAGGTACATAATATTATAATATATGCTTTACATTTTACCCGCGCTTTGAGATAATTCGTTGGGAGAGTGTGCAGAATCCAAGACGATAACATAAATTAAAATTGAAAAATTCCTTATGGACTGTCAGAACCGATAAACTTAAACAGGAACCTACAGCTTAACGCGGAATTTGGTATAACTACTCTTGAGATTTAAACGTGTGTGACCTTACGGTCAGAAGCGCACCTCCATGTGCACAATATTAATAAATTCTTCGTTATTGTGAGTTATCGTCAGTTGGGGTTAATCATCAGAGAAGCAGAATAAATGAATTAAAG
Source organism: Rhagonycha lutea (assembly GCA_958510855.1). Classification (NCBI taxonomy): domain Eukaryota; kingdom Metazoa; phylum Arthropoda; class Insecta; order Coleoptera; family Cantharidae; genus Rhagonycha; species Rhagonycha lutea. The sequence continues at coordinate 4,145,877 of OY294042.1, forward strand.
ATTTGCAAGATAACATTATTTAGTTAAGTTTTGTAGTGAATTATTTTTTTTTTAATTCTAACTGACTATATTGATTGGCAATTTGGGTTTTGGTCAAATTCGGCATGTTTACAGTATTAATTAATTCAAGATGCAGTATGAGATTATAATCATATACCAAATAGATATAGGTAGGAACGCCCGTTTGATTAGCGAAAAGTCATATGCATAATTATTATAGATCTTTGCAAACCGTAAAAGTTAATTGGAACACTTCTCCGTTTTCATAATATAACACCCCCAATGAAGTGCGTATAATTTAACGTATTTCACAAATAATTTGGTAACTACTACGATGTCATCTGAATCCAAAAGAATCCAATATATTAACACATCATCCGATGCACAAACTTCATCAGAAAAGCTTTCCCAAAATATGTGTTTACCATCCAAACCTATTATTCCAAAATTTTACACCACCTGGATCCTGAACAATTATTAAAAATTTCCTCATTATTGTGATTTATCAGTTGCAGTTAATCAACCCCCAGTTTGACAGTCGAGGGTTAGCAAGACGCAGTATGACCTTCGTGCGGAGACGTCGGACGATCAATTTCTCTAAGAACATCAAACTCAAAACGGACAAAAAATAATAAAGATTGAACTCAGATTGAGGCAAAGAACTTGCGGAAGAGATGATATCGAATCGGCCGCATCGCTAATTTGGAGTACCATCATGCTCATTTTATTGTCACATCCGTTAATATTAATATTATCCTCGAATTGTTATTTATCAGTTGCAGGATAATCAATACGAACCGCTATAAGTTAAAGAATTTATTGGAATTGTATGTGTTCTGAAGTTAGTTAAAATTTTAGAACGGATTGATTAAAATGAAGTTTTTCCTACCAATAATAAATTTTATCGTGCGTATATTATTACGAAAATAAATTTAAAGAAAAATGTATTTTCCACTGAATTTGGTACACTAATTTATTGACATATGAAACCTACATCACTGGAAAAATGTTTCATTAGTTTTCACCAACCTTTATTTTGATGTAAATACCCTCGTCGTGGAGCCTACCTGAAATAAAAACAATTTTTAGAATACATTTTTTTATGGGGGCCATGAAGTATGAAATGTATTTTACAAAAAGTTGCTATACCTTTATTCCGGAATTCCTTAAGAGTTCTTCACCATAACCAATCCATTTTCACTCACACAATTATTTTGTTCAGAGTACAAATATTTTTAATTGAACACTTAACACTACTTTTTCACAAATAAATTATAGCAAAATTGATCAACGATAATAAATTACAGCTTATCTAAGCTCTCCTATCACTCCGATTTACGCGCACGCTTTCAGCAGAGTTCTGAAAAGTAATTAATTAAAATACATTTTAAAAAATAGTTTAAAAAAGCTTCTTACTGGTAACTCTCCTGAGTGAACTTTGAGTTTTGAGACAACTGCGATCCATTTGCCTAGTGTATTATGGTTCCAAAATGAAATCTATCAGAATTCTGAATCTGATTATTGGAGTGCCAGGACAAATCCAAATAAGGCAAAATTTTTTCATTGTTTCGTCTTTTGGATAATATTCAATTATGTTACTTTTACATAAGTCTATGATATCCATCTTCATGTTTCCATCTTAATTTGATTTGAAGTTCGTACCTAATACAAATTAAGTTATTAATTATAGAAGTTGGAAATTTGAGAGATATAGATATTAGAGGCATAAAACAAATTGAAGATTGCATAATACTAAATTTGATTTGAATAACATAAACATTTGCATCTTGAAAAATATCCTCGATGTGCACTGTAATAAATGTTTATTGGTAACAGATAAAAAAATTAGTTTCAATTCACTATTAATTTTTTAATTGATCACCAAAAACATGAATTTGATTATTAAAACAATATATTGATACTAGAGTGAACTGTTGTCACAGAGTGAACTGTGAACTTTTTTTTTTAACATCAATTTAAGATTTTATTTTTTATACGGGGTGTCCCCGCACTCACTTTGCATAACATCACTTTTTTTAAAAAATAAAAATTTTGTGAATTTAATTTTATGTTTTGTAGCTGCCTTGTTTGTTATTTTCTGATTTTCTGTGAAATGCATTGGTTTCTCAAAAATTTTTACTAGACAAAAGTTGTAGTCCGTTAAATTTTCTATCCGGAATGGGGCGTCAGATTTTTTGTAAAAAGTTTCGTTTAAAAAATACAGGGTTTTGAAAAAAACTAAAAAAAAAGAAAGTTAAAATTTTTCGACATTTTTTAACTTACTTTAATTCATAACTCGAAAACCGTTGATTTTAGACAATAAAAGGTTTGAATCTAGTTTGTAGATTATTTCACGTTCTTTAAAAAAGTAGTAAACCATTTGTACTGAAAAATCAATATTTTCGGGGTTATGGCCACGTGAATGTGGAAATTAAAAAAAATGCTTTAAAGAGGCCTAACTCTCGAGGGTTTGAATTTAGAAAAAAAATTTTGTTAAAAATTGTTCTTAGAAAAGTGTCCTCTATCACCACCAAGTTATGTAAAGTGAGTGCGGGGACACCCTGTATAATTGGAGATGTCCTGAAGATGATCTCATAATTCAAAATTAGTATACACAAAGATTGATTTTATTTCATGAGGATTATACCGTTCATACTTGGCATTTAATGAAAACATAATCATGGTAACATCAAAAATTTCTAAATGTAATTTCATAAAATTTACTAATCTCTGCACTTCATTTCACAATATTTAACATGATAATAATAGTTACTTAAAAAATAAATTTAAATAAAAAAAAAATTAATGAAGGAAATGATTTATCCAAAGAGGAACTGATTCGTAGATAAATTCATAAGATCAATAATTACAGTTTTGTACTCATTTATTTAAAGACAAAAAATTTGTGACATGCAAATAAATTCTACAAATTCATATTTTGTAGGTACAAGTAAAATTGTTGAACTTTGAAGATAGGTCAATAGATGGATGTATTACTAATGTTTAAATTTGTACTACTATAACAATTTCGATATTTCAAAATTTTTTTTAATGAATGACAATGAAGTTGGTTGGAACTTGGTACTAAAGATAAGTTGAATATCGTTGATTGGCTATTTTAAAGGAATTACCGAAGTTTTGATAAGCGAGTTAATAAAATACACTGGAAGTATTTTCTGTAATTGCCTTGGAGCTAACGCAGTTGGATGCGAATCAAAGTACCGCGTTCAAACTTGGGGAGAGTCAAACTTTCTTATGTCTAGTCTTCGTGCTTCGGAAGGCACGTTAAGCCGGTGGTCCCCTGGGTTAGTGAATTGTCATCATTAACATAAAGAATCAGGATACAGGCACATCTGAAGGCCAGTCTAGCAAGCTACCTGGTGGATGTAAAATATTTTATATGTCCATGGAACTAACACTGCCAAGGAAACGAAGCAGATGTTGGAAATAACAATGCTTAAATTATGTTGAAGAAGAAGTTTAACAAAGGTAATTTATTTAGTTTATATTTACTATTTAAAAGAGTGGATCAAAATTTTAGTTTATTAATTTCAATTGCCTGATTGTAAATGTATGAAGAACGCTTTGTGAAAAAATTTGAAAATTTTTCAGAAACTGTGAGAAATAATTGATCATGAATCAATAAATTGCAGCTAATAAAAAAGATTTTCACTGTAGTATTTATGAAAATGTCTTACAATTAATAAGAAAGTTCATTTGCAAACAACAAATAAACAAACAAAGCAATTGAATTCATAGTATTATGAACATAATCCAATGCATCTTTTGGCGATTCAGAAATACAGATCAATTTGAACATTGGTTTTTCAAGAATAAATTTTAAAGAATAAAAAAGAATAATATTATGATAAGATAAAAGAAAAATGTAATTTTATGAAAAACCTAAAATATTTTCAAAATATTTAGAAATACAATTTTCTGAGAAAACAAAATTTGAAAATATCTTTTCAAATTTGTGTCTAATATTCTGTGGTACAGTAGTTCCAAAGAAAGAAAAAAAAGGCGTAGCCAAAATCCGGCGCAGTAGATATCGCGTGACACCCAATTCCACCAATTGACACCAAAATAAACACGATTGTACAAGTTTTGGCTTCTGCGCATTAGCTCCATCTTTTCTTCTTTGTTTGGAACCACTCAAGAGTTAAATTTTTCTTTAAGAGCAATGTCCAGTGCTACCCCCCCCCCTATACAGTGTGAATATTTGTGTTTTCTGTCATTTATTTCCAGGACGTTACAAAAATTTAAATAATTGCTAGCATTACAAAATCTTTCAACACTTTTTTATATAAACACGCTAAAGGAAGTTGATTTATTTATTGGAAAACCATGTTATTTGCAAATTAGAACATGGGAATCTCCCCCCCCCCCTTCCAACCGTAGTTTCGAATTACGCGATGTTCAAATCGTGGGCTTATTGCAAAAACTGACCAAGTGCATGGTCAGCTTTTAATTCTCATTTGTAGGCTAAAATTTTAGTTAAAATTTAAAAAAAATAATCTTGCCAGAGGGGCCGAAAGCCGAACAATTTAATCCCATTCTTCTTTTTAATTTTTAACTAAAATTTAAGCCTAAAAAGAGAATTAAAAACCGACTATGCAGTGTAGGCCAGTTTTTGCAGTAAGCCCACAAAATAAGTAAATCTCTCTCTTCATTTGTTAATTGTGCAATAATAAATTTTGGTGAAGTGTCTAAAGATTAAACAAATCTTATGTTTTTTTAAAGGTTTCAAATTATTGAATAAAAGTTAACACAAATAATATGTCCAAAAACAAGAAAGTTTTACATTTAATCAAATTATTACAACAAAAATTGAAAATTACTCACCATCTGCTAATTTGAAGTAATGCTGGACGAGATGATGGATCAATGCAGGAATGGTCACCAAATCTAACAGGTTGGCAGTTTCAGCTCTCAGATTCCTTTGGCAATTTTCAAATCTTAGAAAAAGAAACTATATATTATTAAAAGTTTGTTAAGTTTTCCATGGTCAAGCATGAAGATCAAAACAGGTTACCAAAAGATGCAATAAGGAAGTTATTTTATGTAATTTTGATATTGAAACTGAAAATTGACTTACCATGATTGATGATGATGCTGATGAATTCATTACAAAGTTATCCTTGCTTGATGGTTAAGCTCCGATGCTTTGAATTGCTTCCTTATAATCCAGGTTGAAATGCCACTAGAATAGAAAAATTAGTATTATAAATCAAAATCTACAACAAATTGCTGATGAGAAAATGTAAAAATTTTAGGAAGATGTTAGTAATTGATTGAAATCCAAATTTTAAAGTAATTATTTTTATGGAATTTAATTTTATAACAAAAATATTATAAAATTATTAAAGAATTATCCACCACTTAAAATAATATTTAAATAAAGATGGATGATGCTCCAAAGGTTTATTAAGATTGATTAAAAAAGATCCAATCATAAAAGAATCAAAGATGGACACCCAAAACGTCTCTTTTACATTGCAAATTTTTTTACCTAAAGAAATAAAATTACAATATTAAATAAAATCTCACCACGTCAAATTTTATCTCAAATTGATCTTTCATCACTGTTACGACAAGTTTTCAAAAAATTTCAGTGAAAACATCAAGTTTTTCACCGATTTTCTTTAAAATAATGGGTACGCCTAAGACGCATCTTAAAGTTGTAGAAAATTGGATTACAATGGCTCCTGCTACCGCAAGAAGCATACGCGAATCTAAAAAAGCGGCGTAATTAGGCACTGCTATAATACGTCACATCGGCACCTCAGGTTTGAAAATGTGCAAATGGCCTCCCACTTAATTCTTAAAATGAACACTTATTTTTATAAATAAATTGAAAGAATCGTAAGAAAAATTTGGCTTTTCCAATGAAAATTTTCTGCAAATTAATGATTTTTCAAGTCAATTTTGAACGTGATCTAGTATTTACATAACCGTTTTGAAAAACTTTATTAAAAAATTCGAAGCAAAGCGAAAGATAATGAAAATATTAAATTAAAATTAACTTACCCCGAAAAAGACCACTTGTAGATTGATCCTTGCACAGCATAATCATCAAAAGAAAATAATTCCCAATCTTAGGTAGGTACTAGTAATTCAGTCGAAATCAGCTGAGGATTGTTTACCTTTAACAAAATTTATATTAAACAAATTATTCACGGAAACCTGGGAAAACTAATAATTTTAAACAATTACTGTACGTTCATATATAATTTGCTTTTAGTGTAAAGTTAAATTAAAACATGCAGCAACGAAAAGGTTATAAAATAATTAAAAACTTACTCTTAAATGGTAAACTAGAACTTAAGAAATGGAAACTTTGATTTTCAAAAATTAACTTTGTTTATTGTTGACAACATTTAGCTAATCCATAATTTTCCAGCATTGTATTTTAAATAATCACACCAAAAAAGTAAAACAAAATATTTATCGACACTATAGCGCGTAGAAATCTAAGATGAACTGACCATAGTCAATCTAAAGATTGTTATCCAGTGAATTAGAGGAACTACAACTTTTGAGCCCTATTTTCAAATGTTAGAGGGCAATTAAAGTTACTTGCACATGAATTTCAATCAAATTAACAGAAAACATTGAAATTAAAAATTTATTTTTACCGAGTATTTATTGCAATATTTAAAATAATGTTTAGTGTGATTTAAGTAATACAGGATAGTTCCAAATGTCTAAAAAAAATTCACCAATCTTTTGGGAGATTTATTTTTTCATTTTCTTTCATATTTAGAATTTGTGTGTTAAACTGATGGGAGATTAGTTTAAGTTCCAATGAGCTTACTAAAACGTTCAGGATTATATGAAATTTTCGGAAACTCCGAGCAAGTTGCGCGCAGTAAAATTCACTTTTTATTTTTGTTAACAACTAAAATTGACGAAAAATAAGTAAATATTTTCTTTATAATATTTTATGTTAGGTGCAAGTTGGTAATTAGACTCGGAAAATAAGAGACAGTACGAAAGACAGAATTTCTGTCCGACATAAAGCTCATGCAATAAGTGTCAGATCTAAACGTAGCTTTAGATGCCAAAAATTGGGATAGAAAACCATGTAAAAAAGGATTTTGTAAGGCCCGAAAGGGTCAGCTCTATTCTTCTTCTTCTTCAACGTAGTTTAAGCCGTAAGGCTTGTTATTACCAACATCTGCGTTGTTTCCTTGGCAGTGTTAGTTCTGTGAGCATATACATGTTTTACATCCATTAGGTAGCTTGCTAGACTTGCCTTCAGATGTGCCATGTACAGGACCGGACTGGCTCCTTTGGGGGCCCTCGGCTAGAGACTGAGGAGGGGGACCCTTACCAATTAGGAGAGATTTTTGAAAATCAGATTTTCCGCCATTTGACACTTGGAAAGTATATTGTCGTGAATAATTTCAACATCCAAATTTATTATAATTATTCCCAAATTAAAATAAGATTATGTTGTATTAATGGGTTGCAATTATTCACACGAGACATTGAACTCCAGGTTAGTTGAACTTTTAACGGTTTCCGTTAGGAAGTTCAAACTAACCAAAGTGCAGTTTCTAAAAATGCAATAATGCAATTAAAGCAAATAACTTATGGCGTGACAGGATCCACGCAAACAAACTGAACCTGGGTTCACCGATCAGGCGATTGGAAAATCAGGTGGGAGTCAATTAATAAATATGGTCAATCAATCAATGAGGGGTAGTCTTCGGTAGTTAGCGTGCTAGCGAGTTTCCGGTATCGAGGTATCGGGGGTCGGTTTGCCAGCCAGCTAATCCAGTGGTCACTACCCTTCATTGAGGTTGCCGCCAATAGTCAAAATCTAAAGATGATCATCTTAAATATTATTATGTAAGTTGTTTTTGAATAATATTTATAAAAGTTAAAAGTATTGGGACAGGTATTTAATAAATGTGGTTAATGAATAAACCTGGTGTTATTTTACTGAATGAGAACGCTACCCCCTATGGAACCAACGCTACCCCCTATGGAATATTTTGGTAATTGATACCAAGTATTAAGGCCCTAGTAGGGACGAACGGCCTTATACGACAATATAAAAAATAAAAACCAATTTAATCCCAAGTATAAATGTATAAATCACTTTTTGAGGCCCATTCGGGGCCCCCTTGGGTCGAAGGCCCTCGGCGATCGCCGACTAGCCGACCTAGCCAGTCCGGGCTTGGCCATGTATCCTGGTTTTTTATGTTAATGGTGGCAATTCACTAACCCAGGAGACCACCGGCTTAACGTGCCTTCCGAAGCACGGAGACTAGTCATCTCATAACTCATAAGAAAATTTGACTCTCCCCAAGTTTGAACCCGGTTTGAAGCTCTATTCAGTATGAATATATTTTCTTTGGTGTGAATGTAATGCTACTTAATAATAATAATAAATAATAATTTTTGGAAAGATGGCTCACATTTCTAAAAAAATTTCATAAGTTTTATTTTTTGATATTATAAAATTTATCAAAACATTAACTAATCATTATTATGTAATTTAATTATCATAAACGTACAAAAAAATCCAAAACTTAAATAAAATGTTAAAAAAAGAAATTACATGCGTCGGCCCATCTCTCCTATACAGCGCCGGATTGAGCCAGCGCGGGAACCGTAGCAAATGCTATCACGGGCCCTACTATTTTTTTAATTACTTTTTTTACCATATCCTCACTAAAAACACAATTTTTAGAATTTTAATTTAGATTTAAGGTTATTTTGAATTCAATGCTATTTTTTATTTAAATTTTTTTGATGAAAATTAAATTTTGTTAAAATATTCTGGAACTTTATGAAAATACTATCTAATACTATTATCTATAATAAAAATAGAAATAACAACTAAAATATTCTAAGCCCTAAATTGCCGTAGATTTAAGGTTATTTTGATTTTAGTGTGATTTTTATTTATTTAAATTTTTTGATAAAAGATAAATTTTCTTCAAATATTCTAAAATTTCATTAAATTTCTAACAGTATTATAATAACGACAGGAAAAATAATAAAAAAATTCTAAGCCCTAAATTGCCGTAGATTGCAGATTATTTTGATTTTAGTTTGATTTTTATTTATTTAAATTTTTTAATAATAGTTAAATTTTCTTTAAATATTCTGGAATTTCGTTAAAATAACACCATTATTATAAAGACAGGAAAAATAATGAACAAATTCTAAGACCTAAATTGCCATAGATTTATGGTTATTAATTTTGATTTTAATGTGATTTCTTATTTAAGGGAAGGTTCTCGTGAAACTCGATCCGAAAACTCGATTTTTTTTAATTTCAATTTTTGATAGCCTATTATGTGTAAAATATATTTCCCAAACTGTTCGACTGTAATAAATTTCATAAAAAAGTTATGGCATGATAATTCGACCCACTTCCTTGTTGACAATTTTTAATTGTTAACAAAAATGTTGAAATAAATAAGAATTTAAACAAATTAAAAGCAACATGGTCTGCGCCCAAGTGTCCTCTATTAAAAAATATATAATTTTGTGCAAATTTTTTGAGTGATAAGCAAAATAACAGACAATAATTATGAAAGTGTGTTTTCCAACTCGTGAGGATTCCTCTTAACCATGAATTTTCTCAGTAGCCCTGCTAGTAAAACATATAAAATGCATGGTTAATATTGAAAATTTATTTAACGATGATGGATCCGAATAGGATTTAGTTGTCTTGTCAAAATTGCTCTGGAGTGTTCGGAGCGGAGTGGAGCGAATATTTCCCCCAGAAGCAGGGAGTCTGGGGGGTATGGAGTACTGACTAGCGCCCCCTAGCTGTAAGAAAGCAACAAGGCGAGTTTTCAAGAATACCCGGTTTCATTAGATCCTAAATAGTGCAGTTAATAAATTAGTACCTGGGTGACCGATCTCCGATCGTAACTATTCTTATTTTTGTTTACAAGAGAAAGACGTAGGTTCTCCTTTTATTTTTATATAAAGACTGTAACAAATTTTTGTAAATTCATTCCTTCTTCTTCTTCTTCAGGTGTCATTAAATTTGTCATTAAAGCTCAAATTAGATGATAAAAAGTATAAATCCGCAGACGCAGTAGGATAAAACGTAACCGGGATTATTATAAATTCTAAAATTTGTTGTACCAACCAAGGATATTGACGCAATTTTTATTTTCAGTATTGCACCAATATAGAGCCAATATTTTTGTTACATGGGACATGGGTAATTATTTTCAGTTGGAAATGTTACATGGACGTTCTTTTGTTACAAAGTTGTTTTGAACATATTGCCGTATTTACGTCAAAAAGTAAAATTTGATCGCAATATAATGCAGTTTAAGGGATCCCAAAAAGTGTTTCGGGGGGGGGGGATTGCCCCCTTTGTCACCCGGTATCAAATTTTCTAGAGCTAAATTTTAAAAGTACGTCTGAGTGATTAAAAATCAAAAATTATATCAGGATTAAAATAAAAGCTAGATTTGTATTATTAATTTAATAAGTTAATTCCGCTAATAAAGGATAAAATTATTAATTTGCTTCGGGAAAGTTCGCGGTTGCACGATTATTCGTTCGCTTCCTTAGTAGGCCGCGAAAAGTAACGGCCTACTAAATCGCGGCCTACTAAATCGCGGCCTACTAAATCGTGGTTTATCCGCTATTCAAGTCGCTTTTTCTCGAGAAAATGAATTTTCCTAAAGATGAGACCCTGTCAGTTCGATTTGTAGACCCAAAAACCGAAACCCCCCAGTCCGTGATTTTCATCGAAATCGTTAGGGCCGTTTTCGAGAAAGCCATTGCATACATATATACAAGAATTGCTCGTTTAATGTTATAGTACCTGGGTGACCGATCTCCGATCGTAACTATTCTTATTTTTAGTAACACAAGATTGACGTAAAAACAATTGAAAAAGGTAAACAACAAAATTTTGAGTAGCTTCCTTAGTAGGCCGTGAAAGGTAACGGCCTACTAAATCGCGGCCTACTAAATCGTATGGTTTATCCGCTATTCAAGTCGCTTTTTCTCGCGAAAATGAATTTTTACGTATACAGCTCTTGTTTGTTATAGCTAAGCTTCTTCTTCTTCTTTCTAAAAGAAATTTTTTCAAAGAATTGAGCCGTCTTGTGGGCACTGATTGGGTTTTAAACATTTTTTAGATTTAATTCATTTAAAAATGAATGAACCAATTAGAAATATTATTTAATTCAGGTAAAGTAAAAACTTTATTTTTGCTGTCTCCCCTCGGAAAGTAATAGGAACGATGTTTCTGTAAAGCGAAGCATAAGACAAAAATAAAGGTAGATTTTTAAGAGTTATCGCTGTATATATTTTACCCTTTTGATTTTACCAACTTGAAAACATTGTTTACCTTTACCAAAATAATCTGTTACGCCTATGGAAAAACTGTTAAGAAATGTGAGGTTTAGAATACAATTTAAAATTTGATCCTATTCGCTGGGATTTTGCAGCGTCGGTCGGTTTGTAGGTGCGAATTATATTGTTAGTAGAATTTTTTTATTTGGATTTAAATAAATAAATCACCGATAATGACTTCTATAAAGGTAAATATACTTAATTGTTTGTATTTTAATTAAAGTATTAAGTTTCATTTTTACTAAAATTTTTCCAGAGTGATATTAAAGGATTGGTCAAGAAATTAATAACAAGTGTTCTTGTATCGAATCCTTCAAAATCGTTGTTAACTATTCCTGAGTTGGATAGAGACTATCAGCAGCAAGTTGGTGAGCCGATTCCTTATTCTACAGTTGGTTATTCGTCGCTGGAGGCTTTTCTTGTCGACATTCCCGATATATTAAAGGTAGGTGAAAAATTCATATTTTTTTACTAGTTTTGTTATAATTGGTACTTGTAGATTGAGGTGATCGGTGGTAGTAACGTTGTCAGACCAATAGTTAGCAGCAAAGTTGAACATATTCATAAGCTTGTCAGCAAGCAAAAGAAGCCTGCTAATAAAAAGTAAAATATTGCAGTAATTATAAGATTGTTTACTAACTTATGATAATCTTTTAGCAAGGAACTTCTCAAACCCACACCACGGAACCCAACAGGTCCCAATGAAATTCCGTTTGTAATTCGAAGCAGGCTTAAGAATCTCATTAAAAGTTTTAAAAATGGATTAGTGTGTTCGGAACTACCTGGAGTGTACAAGTAAGTAAACAAAGAATTGTTTTGCATTCTTCTGTTATCAAAGTAGATATCACAATATAATATGATACATCGGTACAGTTTTGTATAAAATTTTTTCCATCATGTGAATCGATCATTTCAAAGTTACTTGCATAAACATGGGAAAATAGAGTATAAGCTCCTATATCAAAATTTTAGGTAAAATTGAACGATTTTTGGAGCAATGTCGGGATGTGTGTGTGGTGGGCAGTTTTTCGACTGCTATTTTTTTAATTTCCTAGATTTTTAATGACGCAAAGTAAAATGGACACCAATGGACACCTAGTGACCGCCATTAGTGATGCAACTGTTATAGCCAATAGTAATTTAGGATTTTGGAGGGCAATTTAAATTTAAACTGCTCATAACTTACGGCGGAAATGTGAAATACACTAATATTAGTACCAACATAAATATTTGAAATATCCTTGAACTGCACCACCAACGGCGCACACTGGTAGAAATGCACAATCTAGCTCTGCAAAAGTCAAAATATAAATTGTAATTAATTACATAATTTTTAATTTTTTCTAGATGAACTAATGTTCGCAGAAACAATAATATAAAAAGTCTAGGTTTTCTAGATAAGGTGTAATGCAATAAAGAAAATGAGAGGATAACGACAAAATTTATTTATAGCGTAGTCTGATTTTCTGCATGGCACAGTTAAACTCATTATTGTTCAGGTTAAATAGTTAATTTTGTGTTTTAAAATAATGAATACTTATTCTACAGGTATATATTTATTTTTCATAATTTTTGTCGCATAATGCTATCAGTTTAGTATTGGTATTTTTGATTTAAAGTTGGAGTAGATGGTTATATAAAAAATTTAATTTTTCAAAACTTTAATTGAATAAAAACTATATTTATCCGCGCATATCCAGGCTGATCTCTTGCTGATAGAATTACTACTCATTTACTATTACGGCAGAACAAAAATTAACAGCAAATATCTGCAAATAAATACAATATTTCATAATTTCAGTCACAGTGTCAATATCTCGAACTTTTTGGAACTTTTTCATTAATTTTTTTGAAGTACAAACATTTTTGATAAAAATTCAAACAATACAGTTTCTTTTGTCAAAAATTCTCAGCTTTTCAATGAAGATATTCATTTTTTATTATAAGCAACAAAAGCCCCTTAAAAATTCAAATAAAGTAAAAAAAGCGATTTTTCTGACAGTGCGGCAAATTTTTTTTCAAATCTGATATTACGATGATATTACGATTTCACGATGTGCATATTTTTTGTTTAAATATAAATAAATAAAATGTATGCACTATACCATTCAAAAATTCAAATTAAAGTCAAAAAAGCGATTTTTCTGACAGTGCGGCAAGTTTTTTTTTCAAATTTAATATTATTTTCTGAAAGCTGAGAATTTTTTACACAAGATATGTCATTTTTACGATGTGCATATTTTTTGTTTAAGTACAAATAAATAAAATGTATGCTATACGATTAAAACACTTTCATTTTTGAAATAATTTCGGAGTTTGAAGTTTTATTTCAAATTTGATATTATTTTCTGAAAGTTGAGAATTTTTAACACAAAATATGTCATTTTCACGATTGGCTTATTTTATTGAATAAAATATTTTTAATCGTATAGAGGGTATTTGTACATTTTATTCATTTGTATTTAAAAAAAAATTAGTACATCGTGAAAATGACATAATTTGTGTTAAAAATTCTCTACTTTCAGAAAATAATATCAAATTTGAAATGAAAGTGAAAAAATCAGATTTGAAAAAAAATTTGCCGCACTGTCAGAAAAATCGCTTTTTTGACTTTAATTGAATTTTTAAGGGGCTTTTGTTGCTTATAATAAAAAATGAATATCTTCATTGAAAAGCTGAGAATTTTTGACAAAAGAAACTGTATTGTTTGAATTTTTATCAAAAATGTTTCTACTTCAAAAAAATTAATGAAAAAGTTCAAAAAAAAAATTTTGTCAAAATTCAAAAAATCATTACGACGAAAGTACTTAATCTTAAGAGCCAAAATCTTCAGTGAGTCATTATATTTATACAGAGAATAACTCCACAAAATTTGAAAAAAATCCGCGGGGGTGAGACTTTGAGTTGGACTTTAATTGGTGGAATGACCCATATATTATATTTGCCTTTATATTTCTGTTTATATTCTTCATATCTAATTTTTTTTGTTACATTTGCAATATGAGTATTCGTACATCATTCATTTAGTATTATAAATTCCCATATATTATTAATAATTTTGTTTTATAAATCAATCAATTTATTATTAAATACAAGTACAAATAATAATTATTTACCTGCAACTTATTAACAAGTATTAAATTCAATAATTTGTTGTAAAATTAAACTTATAGTTCATTCAGACTTTTGCACAGCTAGATTATGCATTTCTACCAGTGTGCGGCGGCTCCCATAGATCTTATATTACAAAAATGCCATACAGGCTTCACTTTTTTGGATTTAAAGGTCCGTGTTCGAAATACAAATGAATAAAATGTCACAATGTGATTACTCACATGGCTGAAGTTGTACACGAACTCAAACTACTGTAATTGTCACCCAAACCTTAAAACTTAATTACGTGTATCAAGCGCATCTTTCAAGATCCTCTCTTAAAATTTTGTACACACGTTTAAAAACATTACCAATAACCCTGCCAAATTTCATGAACCCTATTAAAGGCTAAGAGTCTGACCAACCTACCCTTCGATCAAACAAGAACTAAAATGCGTGTCCTGGGCGCATCTTTCAGGATCCCCTGCCTAATTTTTGTACCCACGTTTAAAATCCCATTACCAACTTCTTCTTCATCAGCCTTTTTCCGCCCACTGCTGACATAGGCCTCTCCATATTATGGAGGATCTGGCCAAACAGGTTGGTGAGTAGTCCGCAGATCGATTTTGGGCTATAGTTGTTTTACATCCGGTAGCAGCTTGCTAGGCTAGCATTCAGATGTGCATGTATCCCTGTTTTTTGTTCGGTGGCATTTCGTCAACTCTGGGAGATCGCCGGCTTAACGTGCCCTCTCTTTTGACTCTGCCCGGGTTTGAACCCGGTACCCCGCATTCGCATCCAACTAAGTTAGCTGCAAGGCAATGACCGTCTCTCTTATTACCAACAATCCCACCAAATTTGATAAACCGCATTAGAGGCTAAGGGCCTGAAAACCTACCCTTACTGAATGAGGCGGACTCGCCAACCCGCGAGGCGTTCTGCCGGATCTCTCATGCTGATAAGCCAAAACAAAAAATAATGATCGGTTATTACGGTAAACTCTGCTCCTGGGACACGCAATTTAGTTGTTTTTTTTATCTAACTAAAATAAACTCAAACAAAAAATTTAGAAGCTCATTGAGGCTCAAACGTTTGACACCAATTTCACCCAAAAGCAAAGTTTTCACTAATTACTCCACAAGGTTGAGGCTCAAACGAAAATATTGGAAGCTCATTGAATTTTTTTAAAATTCCATTTGGGGGGTTTTAGTTCTTATTTCATGTATTTTTCTCCGGTTTTTGGCCGCGCCTATGATTTGGTACCCATGTATGGCGTACACAATGTATCCATAGCCCCAGAATTGCAAAAGTTAAGCAAATTTAAAAAAAAGCAGCGGAATATCGTTAATCCATCATGCGCATTACTCTCAAGTTTTGGTGAATCGATTTCAAGTAAAATCTAATCGGCTCTAAGTCTCAAACTAAAATATAAATATTTGTTGCCGTAAATTAAAATTAACTTTTTTCAGGGCCCGTTATAAGAAAGAATTAAATTATCACATGTTTAAGTATGGCAGTTTACTTGAAATGTGTCAAGCAATGAAGAGTATCTTCACATGTTGTCGGGTAGCCACAGGAGAAGTTGTACTCTATCCCGTGGAACGATATCTTCCTGTAGTTCCAAAACAAACAAAAGAACCCAACTATTCTCCAAGGACTAGTACACCAATTCCAACGGATATAGTGGAAGAACCATCCTTTTTAATGCAGGTAAAAAAAGTTTAATTACAATTAATTTCCGGTACCAACTGTACCGTTGTTCTGTGCCATGTACTTCCAGAATTGTAGTACAAAAATTAAAACTTCCGCCAATCTTTTTAAGATTTACATAGAAATTTCAAAACTAAAGTTTTCTTTAATTTTAGCAAATGGATTTAGATTTGCATGATGAAATTGGCTATCCTTTCAATGTGTTGAAATTTGATGAAACCATTCCATGTCAGTTTCTTGAACCAAGTGTGCATATCCGTGATTTAGTTAGGGTCTGTGTTACTGAAATATACGATCCATCTAAATTTTGGATGACTTTGCACAAATATTCTGCCGATTTTGAGGAACTACATAATCACATGCAGTAAGTCCTACTTTTTGATTTAGCTTATAATGTATTAAAAAAATGTTTGTTGTTTTAAGACTATGGTATGCGCAATGTACCGACTATAACATTGCTGAGAAATTTGTACAATACGGAATATTTTGTGCTGCTCCATATGGTGGCGAATTTTATAGAGCAATGGTAGTCAAACTGTTGCCAGAGATTCCACTATTGCATTTAGTGAAGGTCAGGATGAAATTGAATTTTATTTCTTATTCTAATTTTAATATTTTAGGTTTTCTTTATCGATTATGGTACTGTTTCTGTTGTTGATTCACGACACCTACGGTTTTTGCACAAAAACTTCTCCCGTTTACCCCAGCAGGCTATAAGAGCTAGATTGGGAGAAATTTATCCAATAATTGAGTATAGTCAATGGACTAATGAAGCTTTTGAACAATTTCTAAACTTTGTTACTGAAAAAGTTTTAATAGCAGAAATTTTGGAAATAAACTACGAGGTATGGATACTACACACTTTGATTTAAAATTATTTTTATGATTTAATTTTTAGTCAGAAATAATAGACGTAAAATTAAGACTCAACTCTTACACCCTACCTATAAATGATGCTCTTGTGTTCGATAAAAAAGCAATTTATCGCTGTCAGGTAAGAAATTTATTTTGTTTGACGCACATAAATAGAAACTTTAATTAAAATTCCTTTTTAGCACCAACGGCTAGGAACACATCCCAACCCGGTTCCTTCTGTTCGAAATATTCATTTGTATCCTACTTTCAATGAAATAGAACAAGCTGTCGTGCCTACCAACCTTGAAAATAATTATCTTCTTAAGCTGGGATTTAGTTACGATTATTTATATCCGCATTATTATAAAAAAGAAGAAGAAGATGAAATTTATAATAATAATGCAAGAGGAGTTTCCATAAATGCTATTCGTTGACAAATACTTCCATAAGATTTGGCACATGTTTTCACTGATTTTAAGATAATCAACTGTTTTTAACATTTAGCATAAGTTTTTGACTGATTTTAAGATAATCGACTGATACGAAATAATAAGAATTTCTGTTTATCCATTAATATTTATGTAAAATATTTAATTTGTTCTGATTTTTTTAAATTGATTTGTTTCAATTATTTTTATAAAAGAAATAAATTTGATTTAATTGTTTTTATTTAATTTTACTTGGATGTTGCTTTTGAATTTTGTAATCAATTTTTCAGATCTAGGTAAAAATGAAGGAAAAGGTTAATACAATAAACAAAGTAAAACCTTTTTTTATTAACAAAATTTCGCGCATCTTCCAGTTTGAAAATCGTTGTCTTAGTAAATAAAATTTTTTCATTATTTTTGCAGGGTTCAATGGTCATAAATTTACAGTTTTAAAATTTTACAAACAACAGTTTTACTATTTTCCCCCTTAAAAGCTAGCGCCTTTTTGTTTAGAATTTTTTCACTATTTCGGCAGTGTTCATAAATTTAAAACTAATATATTTGCCAAGTTTCAAATAAATTTTTTAATGCTGACCCTCCTCAAAAATCACCCCTTTACGATTAGAATTTTTTTACTACTTTTATAGTATTTGCAGGTTTAACAGGAATATAAGTACCAAGTTTCAAAAATTTAAACAAAATGTTTGTTTCTGACCGCCCCTTAAAAATCACCTCTTGAGATTCGAATTTACCCCCCCCCTCCCCCAATAACTAGCCCCTTTTTGTTTAAATTTTGTCACTATTTTAATTTTTGCACTTTTACCCCCCTCAAAAGTCACCACCTGACGCAGTGGTTTCCAAACTACATGTTACTACTAGGCGGTTCAGTGTCTGATGTGGAGGGGTTGTGAGGGTTCCCCCCACCATGGCATAGCGAGAGATTAAAAAGGGTCTAATTTTTTTTGCGCCTCCCCCCTCCATAACCATGTCTAGCTACGGCTCTGCTTAGGGTGGAGAGCGAGGGGTAAATCACGCGGGTAGTCTGGTGTACAGTATCATGGAAGTCCGGGGAAGTCTTGGGTAGTCCGGGGAAGTCTTGGGTAGTCCGAGGAAGTCTTGGGTAGTCCGAGGAAGTCTTGGGTAGTCCGGGGAAGTCTTGGGTAGTCCGAGGAAGTCTTGGGTAGTCCAGGGAATTCTCGGGTAGTCCGTGGAAGTCTCAGGTAGTCCCGGGAAGTCTGAGGTAGTCCCGGGAAGTTTCGGGAAGTCTTAGGTAGTCCTGAAAATTTCCTAGTAGTCTGTAGAAAATTTAGAACAGAAAACGTTCGGAAATAGATATTTTCGTTACAAGTTAATTAAAAGATACTTTTCGATGCGTATCGAACAATATTTTTTCTAATAGTGTTTGAAAAAGAACCAAAACCATACTTTTTACACCTAATTTAAAATAATTTACTAAAATATACTTTATGAAAACAGATCGGTTGGTAGCCGTGTTATTATTGACTACCAACCGTACTTTGGTACACTATATTATAAGGTCCATTTCCCCCCCCCCCCATTTCGAATTTTGGAAAATTTTTTGTGTCATTCGTTTGTGCATCGTTTGTGTAGGTTTGTGCAAACATTTTTTTCGTTTGTGCAATCTCAGTTCGCGAATTATTTAAGAAACAAGTTTGGGGGGCTGGGGAAATGCCAGCCCCCCCCCATTTCGATTTTTGCATAAAATTTTATGTTAATCGTTTGTGCATCGTTTGTGTACGTTTGTTCATTCAAAATTTTCGTTTGTGCAGATACCGTTTGCGAAATATTTACAATGTAAGTGGGGGGGGGATGCCATCCCCCCCCCCCATGGCAAATTTTGGGTCAAATTTTCAATTTGTGCATTTATTATTTTAGTTTGTGCAAGCACGGTTAGCGAAATATCGTTAATTGAAATTTCCGCGATCATTTCTCCAGCCCCCCCCCCCATTTCGATTTTTGACATTTTTTTGGTGTCATTCGTTTGTGTACGTTTGTGCAATAAATACGTCAATGCAGTGGCCCACTTTCTATCCACAATCATAATTTGACGCAAAATAACGTGGGCGAGAACACCACGCGAGAATATGCTAAATTCTCTTGATATTTTTGAAGGTTAGGTCTAATACTATAATAAGGGCTATTTGCCCGATTGAATTCGATGAAGAACTCGTGTAAATCACGATAACGAATAATTCGTATTTGTCAAATACAGCCGATACAGCTCCTGCTTTATCCTATCAGAATTCCCCTGGTATGTGTTTTTGATGTTTGTTTGTGCTTCACCCTGTATACATAATTAAAACAAAAAATTTCATCCTGAATACGGTCCCTAAAAATGCGAATGCGATTTGGTGAATGTTACTTTTCACCCTGTATGGTAAAACTGTACAATGCGCAGCCACGCATGCGCTTTATTATTTTCAGATTTTCCCGATTTTTCGCTTATTTTTCGGAATTTTGGTAAACAAAATTAATACGAATGTTTCGCGACAGTAATAACCTGGCTGTGACTGTGGCGCCATCTGTGGATGGGATGATCCTGTGGAGAGAGATGAATTCAAACATGCGCATTTGCTTCTGTTTTGTACTTTGAAATAGGAATACCAAATTTAATTTTGAAATATGTCAAATTAATGTAATGAACTTAATCCGACTTAATCCTTTGTAGTTTGGATGAACGTACATCTACGAAAATTGAATTACTTTACGTTAAAAATATTCTAGTATATTATTAATAATAATCATAAATTTATTCAGTCGGTTGAAGGTATTAGTTGGTTTTCTGGAAAGTCTTCAAAAATAAATAATTAATAAAATACATTCAATATTAATAAGGGCCGATTTCATAATTCCACTTAACTAAAAGATCTTTGTTAACCAATAGAAAACGTCCGTTCACTCTAACAAGCCAATAGAAATCCACTTTTATTTTTAATGGCTCGTTAAAAGTATTTCTCTTTAATTTAATTTTAAATTAAAAAGTCGTAAAAAGTGAACAAAACAATTATTCAATATATTATAAGATTATAACCTCAAAATGAAATTATTCAATTTTTAATTACTATTAATATTAAGGTAAAATAAGTAAAACTGTTGTATATGAGTATTATAATGTATGACTTTTAAAATGAATTTTTAAACTTCTCTTATGTGCACATTTATTCTTAAATATGTGTAAATTACATACTTCAACGGTTTTTCGCCTGTATGAGTTTTAAAATGATTTTTTTTAAATTATTATTATTATATGCACATTTGGAATCCCAAATTTAACACTGAAACTACTAAACAAATAGGTAGTAGTATTACGTTTTATGATCTAGTATTGTAGACGGAAATAATTTAAATAATAAAAAATGTACTTTGACGCAATTTGACATCTGTCAAAATTAAATTTGATATTCCCGGATATTCCTAAGTACAAAACAAAACCAAATGCGCATGCTTGGATACATAACCCAACTTCGCATAACCTCACTGACAAGTCAAATTTTCTATCACCACACCACAGATGGCGCCACAGTCACAGCCAAATTTCAAGTTAAGCTAACTTAAGGCACTATGGCGACTGTTGCTCGGAGATTTACAAATATTTATGTGTTAAACAATTCGCGAACGGAGAATGCATAAAGAAAAAAATTATTACCCAAACGTAAGCAAACGGTACACAAACGAAAGAAATAAAAATTAATCCAAAAATCGAAATGGGGGGGGGGAGAATTACTGATCAATTTCTGTGTCATTCGTTTGTGCAAATACTTTTTAGGTCAAAATTGGTGGCAATCGTTTGTGCATCGTTGGTGTACGTTTGTGCATTTATTATTTTCGTTTGTGCAAGCACGGTTTGCGATATATCTTCAATTGAAAAAACGACAAAATTTCTAAATGGGGGTGGGGGCGAGGGTGGGGGGCTGGAGAATTGATCGCGGAAATTTCAATTAACGATATATCGCTAACCGTGCTTGCACAAACGAAAATAATAAATGAACAAACGTACACAAACTATGCACAAACGACTGACACCAAATTTGACCCAAAATTCGTGATGGGGGGGGCTGGAATTCCCCCCACCCCACTTAAATTGTAAATATTTCGAACGGTATTTGCACAAACGAAAATTTTGAATGCACAAACGTACACAAACGATGCACAAACGATTAACATAAAATTTTATGCAAAAATTGAAATGGGGGGGCTGGCATTTCCCCAGCCCCCCAAACTTGCTTCTTAAATAATTCGCGAACGGAGATTGCACAAACGAAAAAAATGTTTGCACAAACCTACACAAACGATGCACAAACGAATGACACAAAAAATATTTTCCAAAATTCGACATGGGGGGACTGAGGGACTCTGCGGCCGGCGTCGCCCCCCCTAGCGATATCAGAAGAACCGAGAAGAACAAAGAATTATAAAATATAATTATAATAACTAATAAGATATCAAATTAAATTACTACTAATTTTTTTTTTAATTTGGTAACAAACCAATGTTGGAACCGATGTTGATTGTTTAACCAATCAATGGACTGTTACTTTTTTTTAAATTTTTTTAAAAGTTAATACACGTGTCACACGGCCTTTAGACTTGAGTCCCCCCATAACCACTGAACATTGCTCTTAAATAAAGTTTTAGATTTGGGTCCCAAACTCTGATCCGGTCCTGTTTATAAAACTAAAAATTTAATTTTTACATACATTCGGCGCACATTATTTGACTTGATTATGGCGCATGCGCGCACTTTACATTTAAATACGCTTCACATTGCCGGGAATTTTTGCGCGTGCGCACATTCGACATGAGTAGCTGCGCACGCGCACACTTAGGGGAAGTCTGAGGTAGTCCGAGGAAGTCTCGGGTAGTCCGAGGAAGTCTCGGGTAGTCTGATGAAATCTCGGGTAGTCCGAGGAAGTCTCGGGTAGTCCGAGGAAGTCTCGGGTAGTCTGAGGAAGTCTCGGGTAGTCCGAGGAAGTCTCGGGGAGTTTGAAGTCTGGTGTACATAATTTATGCCCGTGATTAACCCCTCGGTGGAGAGCTAATATTATTATGATCTAAGGTGGAGAGAGTTAAATATCGTTAATCCATTCATGCGCGTCACCATTAATTAGATTGTACGTTTGGGTCGTTCAAATAATTCAACCTAAATAAATCAGTTAACTTCTATTCACGCTTCCTCTGCTTTGCAATTATTTACTTTCAATTTATTATTTACTAAATTTTGATTTTGTGTTTTTGAAATAGATTATACAGATGATACCATCATAGATGAAGGAATACTACTATTATTTTTCATCTATGTATATTATCATGGATACCAACTATTCGCGGTTTGGTGTGGTTCAGAGGTTATAATTTGAAAAAATTAATTTGTGACAAATAATATGAGATAATAATTTTCTAGTATAATAAAAGTAAAAGTTTTCATCTTTCACCTCTCAAATGGAATTAAAATGTCTACACTGGTAAATACTTTCAAAATTTTTTGTTTCATTTTGTCTTATTCCATATATTTTCGTTAGTTTTATAAATTCTTGAATTTATTTATAATTAAAATAGAAATCAATTTTCGAAGTCGTTTCAAAATTGAAAGCCACATTCAGATTTGTTTTTCATCTTTACTTAAAGTATTTTTTTCTTAGAGATTACAGAAAAAACTTTCGGCCTCGCCATATGATTTTCTTTAAATTTTATAACGTGGTTAGGATTTCACGTTAAACTGTCGGTCCTAATATATTATGTAATTTATACGATAATCAGTTAGTAATAAATAATTGGTTTTGTACTATCAAGGTTAATCAAATGCCGATAGTGGCGATGTTGCTGATTGGAAAAGAGAAACGAATTTATATACGGTTGATCAAACAAATGTGAGCTCCAAACATTTTGTTTGCTTTTTATTTTTACCTCTTGATTTCGAAATATTTAAAATAATATTGGAGGGTGCCGAAGTGCTAGCTTTATTTTTTTAGTGACGCGCATAATGGATTATCGAGATTTTCAGTTTACTTTTGATGATTTTTAAATATTAAAACATTTAAATGACGATTTTATCGCATGGATGAATAATATGTACGTATGTAATGATGAACAAAATCACTTAAATGACGTATTGATGATTGCATTCATAAATATGATGAACGTGCCCATAAATATGACGAACAATTGCATTAATAATATGATGTACTTCTTCATCAAATTGATTATTACATTCATAATTATGATTAACATGTTCATTAATATGACGAACAAAATAATTCTGTAGCTTTGTGCCAAAGGGGACAATGTACATATTTGAAACTTTTTAAAATCCTTGTATAAATCACTATAAAATTACCTTTTTTTATCACAATGATTTTGTACATCAAATTGATAATTGTTTCATAATCACAATAAATAGAAATTACAGATTTATATGAAAGAAAATTCACTCTATTGATGAATAATTCTTCAAACATTTATCGATGACTTGGTATTTGGTACGTCATATTGATGATTATTTCATCACATCACCATGATAAAAATAAATTGATGAAATCAAATTTATCGATGATTTTGTACATCATATTAATAATTCGTTCATCATTACGATGAATTTCACTTGATGAATAGTGTTCATCAATATAAACGTACCTTTTTTGCAGTGAAGTTTTCCTAATTTTCTGAAATTTTTAAACTTATTTAATTCAGTAGTATACAAGTATTAATTGCAACTAATTCTTTCTAGGAGGAAGTGAAGATTTTAATTTCTAGCATCCTTGTTTCGAATCCATACCCATCAACCGTTTCTGGACTAAAGAGAGATTATTATGAGCAAGTTGGGAACCATATTCCTTATCAAAATTTGGGTTATAAAACATTGGAAGAATTTCTCCGTAGCATAACAGATGTATTAGCTGTGAGTATTGAACTTGTTAATTGTAATCATGGGAAAAAGGAGATTTTTTGAATTTACGCATTTTGAGATCCCCCCACAAGTGAAAACTTGTGGAAAGTGGAATTTCAAGAAAATGTCAGTATCCGTGAATTTTGTGTGCATTTTACCGTCAAAATCAATAAAAGTTTTACTTTTTGTTTGAAATCTGTTCACGGAAACAATAGAGTGGGAGTGACGCCCATGAATGGATTAACAACTTTTCGCTGTTTTTTTTTATCGTAAAAATAAAAATTTGCTTTATTTTATGTAATTTATATTCACGACACGTAGACTACGTTCATGGGTGAAATGTGCACATCATCTTACACGGGCGCCGAATCAACATTAGTTTCTTTAGATTTCAGGAAGTGGCAGTAATACAAAATTGAGGGCCATAATTAACCCAAAAGTTGCTCATATTCACAAACTAACTGCTCGTCAGAGGAAAGAAACTGATAGATATGCTAGGTAACAAAATAAATGTTTCTTTTTAAAAAATTCATATTTGAAATAATTGTAGTTCAAGTAACTTTTATGGACCAAGAGATTCTTATAATGGTCCATCAGATGATGACAAACAATCTTCTACAAATACATATAAAGAACCACACTCATCTGTTACCAATGTTTCCACTAATAGTTCTACACATTTATCCACACCAAATTATGCTGAAAATTGCAATGATTCCAAATTATATCAACATGCTGAAGAAAAGGAGAAAAAAGAAATGTTGGATACTCGAGTTACAACAACAAATGGTACTATTAAAAATTCAAAAACTGGTTGTGTTCCAGCGGAAGTACAAAATAATCTTAAAAATCTTATCAGTAAATTTGGTAGTGGTTTGATTTATCAAGACCTACCTGATGCTTACAAGTATGTAAATTGTGTTTTGTGATTTCGTTAAGGAAGGCGATATTTTCTAAGTTGAATCTATTTTCAGCATGTGGTTTGGCAAAGATTTGGATTTTCGTGAATTTAATTACAATAATTTATTTGAAATGTGCAATGATTTACAGAACGTATTTTGTTGTTTCTCAACAAATGAGGAAGAAATGAGGCTATTTGATCCAAGCAGACCTTTACCCAAAGATGTTTCTGATTATTTAAAATCGTGTAAACCTTTAGTGCAGCACAGTCAATCGCTGCCTGGGAGTCACACTTCAAATGCAAAGCAGCTCACGTCTACATCTTCGAGTAAGCTTCCATCTGACTTAAGTCAGTCTACAAGTTTGAATAAGCCTCCACTTGACTTAATTCAGTTTAAAAGTTTGAGCAAACCTGCACCTTCGAGTAAATTTCCATCTGACTTAAGTCAGTCTACAAGTTTGAATAAGCCTCCACCTGACTTAAGTCAGTCTAAAAGTTTGAGTAAGCCTGCACCTTTGAGTCAGTCGACACTGTTGACTAAACATGCACGATTGTTTCAATCCACATCTTCCACTAAGCTTTCATCTGACGAAAGACAGTCTACGCCGTTAAATAATCAAGTACAGTTGAGTCCGAGTACAAAGCCCTCTACACAGTTAATTAAGCCTGCACGTTCGAAGAAGTCAACCCTGTTAACTAAGAATGAACGTTCGAGTCGGTCTACACTTGTAACAAAGCATGTACGTTTCAGTCAATCTACATCTTCGAGTAGTCCTCCATCAGATTGTAGGCAATCTACATGTTTAAGTAAGCCAGGACCTTTGACTAAATCTACAGTGTCGACTAATCAGGCACTTTTGAGACAGTCTACATCTTTAAGTACTCCAGTACAATCTAAACATTCAAATAATTCCGATATTACAAGATGCTCTGTAAAGGTAAAGCTTTTATTCATTTTTTTAAAACTGTTTCGCTAAACTTCCAAGTTTAATTTTAGACACCTGATACAGAAAAAATTGAATATCCTCCAAATGTAGTAAAATTATCTGAACATGTTTCACGTGCAGTTTTTAATGAAAATGCGAAAAATATTTCTATTTATGTCACAGAGGTATATGATCCATCAAAATTTTGGATAGTTTTAAGAAACTATCAGAATTATTTTAAGCAAATGCATCATAGAATGCAGTAAGTTTTTAATATAGTTTTTTAACAAGTATATTTATTTTTACTTTTTAGATATTGGTCTAAATTTCATGAAAATTTTAAAATTCCTGAAAAATTTGTCAGGTGTGGTTTATATTGTGCTGTTCCATACAAAAATGAATATTACCGAGGAATAGTGGTGAAGCTATCGCTTTCACGTCATGTTGCCAAGGTTAGTACATTTTCTAATATTTAATTGTCTATATTCAGTATCATCCATACTTATAAACTTATAATGAACTCACTTGTAATAGACCAGCGCTGGCTAACCTTTTTGTCGATTGGATAAGGGGGCTAGGCGTGAATTTTCCAAAAATTCAAGACTGGCAGACCACTAAATGGTTACATAGATTTTACATTTGTAGTTGAACAATCTTGCCGCGCACCTCCACCATGTCGCGTTATAATCCTCCTTGAACTGACTTAATTAGTGTGATATCAGAACGCTTAGAAATAGGCCAATCATACTAGCAGGGTTCGCAAATGGTCTCTTTTTTAGACATTGGTCTCTTTTTTCAATGCTAGTCTCTAAAAGTCTCTATTTTTCCTATTTGGTCTCTAAAGTCTCTAAATTTTAAAAAAAGTATAATTCATAATTATTGATAAAATGCAAAAATTTTACTATGCGTTTTTTATTACGTCGATTTATCATTTACTTTGTGGAGGCGTCATGTAGTTTTTCTGCACATTAATGCATGTAAGATAACGAAAAGAAAGGAATTTCATATTCGTAATTTATTGTGCGCTCTCTATCTCACAAGGGGACACTACAGTGAGGTACCCACTAATCGGGATCCCAATTTTTTTGGTGATTCTATGAGTTAAAAAAATTATCACTTTCTCGGCGTTTAGTCCAATGGCTCTTAGTTTTTGAGTTATGAATTTTTGAAATGGGCTGGTTTTATCATAGGTTTAGCATAATTGGAGTTGTAACGTATCGGTCCTGAGATTTTTTTGTTATAAATTATGTAATTTATTATCGGAATTAAAAAATTAACGATCTGCGAATTACCATTCCAAATTCTTAACCGTAGACAACCACGGTTTCTTGTAATAATAGCTAACAGTAATATCAGTTAACCCACTATGGTATTTTCAAAAATTCATAACTCAAAAACTAAGGGCCATTCGACTAAACGCCGAGAAAGTGACAATTTTTTTAGCTCATAGAATCACCAAAAAAATTGGGATCACGATTGGTGGGTACCTAACTGTAGTGTCCCCTTGTCAGTCAAACTCATTCATTTTCAGAATTCTAACAAAATCATTTCTTCAAGTTTGGTTTGTATTTCGCCAGTCTAGTCTAATTATTCAGGTGCGTAGCTTCTGTTTAATTCTTAATAAAATAAAATATAACAAAATGGGAAAGTGTAAATTTCAAACTGATGAGTGGTTGAAAAAGCTAGATATTACTGGCAAAGTTATAGAATCTTGGGGTCGAAAATTTAACGACGATAAGATGTTTTGTATGATTTGTAGTAAAGCTCTCAATGTCTGCAGGTTTTGCTAAAATTAATCAGCATGCGTCGAGTTTAATACATAAAAACTCAGCGAAGGGAAAATTAAACGATAATCAATTGAAATTACCTTCTACTTATTTTTGTATTAGCAAAAATAAATACCTATTTTCTGCTTAACATTAAATTTTGTATGGAAATTGGTTCTCCATGGTCTCTAAATGGTCTCTATTTTTAAATGTGTAAATAGAGACCAAATCTCTATTGTTTTGCTAAAATCAGTTGCGAACCCTGTACTAGGCATTTCGTATGGTCACTATAAGTACTGGATCAATTTGCGTAGTTTGGTTGGCCTATTTTGGAGACACTAATGGAGTCAATTATGACAATATCGGACAATACATCAGATATTTAATTTTTTTTTAATTGCAGGTTTATTTAGTTGATTTTGGAACCGTTACTATTACTAATTTAACTGGGTTGCTGTTTCTGCACAAAGAATTTAGTACACTCCCTCAACAAGCAATTAGAGCTAGATTGGCTCGAGTTCAACCTGCAATTGCTAATTCTCCTTGGTCTGATGACGCTTCTAAATCGCTTTCAAAACAAGTTTTTAATAGGGTAGTGACGGCGTCCATTTCGAAAATAAATGAAAAGGTGAGAAATTACGTTTTGTATTTTTTCAAAGTTATTTCACAATTTATTTTAGACACAAATTGTTGAATTATATTTAAATGACGAAATGATGATTAACTCTGTTAATAATATCCTGGTCAACGAAGGACATGCAATATTTGATCATGAGGTGAGAAGATACTCAGGTGGCTGAAGTTAGATTCAGATTATTTATCATTTTCTATTAGACCTACATCAATTTTTAGACCTAGACTTAATCATAGAAAAGGACAGAAAAAAATACTTTAATCTAATTGGTTATTGTTAGTTTTACCAAGCAAGGCAAGACAAGAACCTCGATGTGTAAACACTTCATTCTGTTACATTATCCTATAACATTAAACGAGCAATTCTTATATATATGTATGCAATGGCTTTCTCGAAAACGGCCCTAACGATTTCGATGAAAATCACGGACTGGGGGGTTTCGGTTTTTGGGTCTACAAATCGAACTGACAGGGTCTCATCTTTAGGAAAATTCATTTTCTCGAGAAAAAGCGACTTGAATAGCAGATAAACCACGATTTAGTAGGCCGCGATTTAGTAGGCCGTTACTTTTCGCGGCCTACTAAGGAAGCGAACGAATAATCGTGCAACCGCGAACTTTCCCGACGCAAATTAATAATTTTATCGTTTATTATCGGAATTAACTTATTAAATTAATAATACAAATCTAGCTTTTATTTTAATCCTGATATAATTTTTGATTTTTAATCACTCAGACGTACTTTTAAAATTTAGCTCTAGAAAATTTGATACCGGGTGACAAAGGGGGCAATCCCCCCCCCCCCCGGGAACACTTTTTGGGATCCCTTAAACTGCATTATATTGCGATAAAATTTTACTTTTTGACGTAAATACGGCAATATATTCAAAACAACTTTGTAACAAAAAAACGTCCATGTAACATTTCCAACTCAAAATAATTACCCATGTCCCATGTAACAAAAATATTGGCTCTATATTGGTGCAATACTGAAAATCAAAATTGCGTCAATATCCTTGGTTGGTACAACAAATTTTAGAATTTATAATAATCCCGGTTACGTTTTATCCTACTGCGTCTGCGGATTTATACTTTTTATCATCTAATTTGAGCTTTAATGACAAATTTAATGACACCTGAAGAAGAAGAAGAAGGAATGAATTTACAAAAATTTGTTAGTCTTTATATAAAAATTAATGATGTGACAACTCGAGTATTACTCAGGTTAAAACTCGAGTAAGGTCTGTATTCGAATAACTCTAGTAGTTTTTTTGTGCAACTCGAGTTGGCGAGTTTTAAATGCGCACGCAAACTGCACAAGCACAAATAATTTTATAAACGAGACGAATGCAAAGCAAAGCAAAATTATTATTAGTTTTTTACTAACTGCTTCGCATTTTCAAATACTCACAAGTCGCAACTCATAAAAAAGATTAAGGGCCAGTTTATCCACCTCTAGTTAGTGTCTCAAGTAAATTTATCTGACAAATAAATTTTAAAGGTCATAAAAGCCTTTTAAAAGGTCTTTTAAAAATTTTACTTGTCAGATAAATTTACTTGGGACACTAACTAGAGATTGATAAACTGGGCCTTAATGTTTAAAATTTAATAATTTTGAATGTTATTTTAATTATTAATGATACAAAGTGCGCGCGCAGCCGAGTAAAATTACTCGAGTATTAACTCGAGTTGAAAATATTTCGAATTCGAATTACTCGAGTTTAAAAAGTATTCGACTCGTCACATCACCAATAAAAATAAAAGGAGAACCTACGTCTTTCTCTTGTAAACAAAAATAAGAATAGTTACGATCGGAGATCGGTCACCCAGGTACTTATTATTTTTAATTTCATTTTTTAAGTTAGGTACATTATTGTATAAAATTTCAATCCCTTCTTCAGGAACATACAGGAAGGCTAGCAACTTCAAGTTAAAAAAAATTACAGTGTGAAGAAATCGCTTACAAAATACTGTCCAAATTTAACTTCAGCCACATACTCAACTTATACCAATAATATAATTTTTTATTATTTTTAGAAACAAAAAGAAAAGCCGATTTCAAATGTTGTTCCTACTGTAAATTTAATTCATCTTTATCCAACATTTAGAGAAATAGAACAAGGCCTTGTCCCAACTGCAAGTGAAACTTTGAAAATGAAAAAATTTGGCTGTGGGTATGATTACATATATCCAAAGTATTTTAAAAAGGAAGATCTTAATATTCCTATCACCAAAAAAGAGACCTTACAAAATAGCAGTATTCAAATTTCAAAAAAGCCAGAAATTGTTGAAAACCAAAACCAAGCTGAATCTTTGCCGACCCAAAAATCTTTGGGCGATCCTACAAAATGTAGATCACGACTGAAAAAAATAGGTTTACCTAAAAATCAATTACGTGATGAACAACTTGCAAATTCTGCGGATTTGGATCGATTAGAATTACCACAAAATTTTACAGGAACTTGCAGTGACCTGAAGCAAATTCTTGAATTTTCCAATGCTTTGAAGTTTTCACAAATCTTTGAATCAGGGAATCCTTCACCATTGGAATGGTTAAATACTGCTGTTGCAGCATCAAAAGATATGCCCATTACCAGCTACCAATTGAATACATCGAATATAAACAATTTAAGTAACTTAGAAAATTCCACAGTTAAACAAAAATTGGAATTTTATCTAATCCAAAACTTGCGTAAAGGGAACACAGTTTCTTTATATTATATAAAACATTTGCTGCATGAGCTACAACCATTGATTTATCCCATACAAAATGTATACAACATAGTAAAAGATGAATACGTGTCTTTACCGCCTCACATTTTACAAATTTTCATAAGCAATCTGTTAAATTATTTTGACACTGGGAAATTATTGGAGCTATATACATTTGTTTATCAAATTTCTTCACCAATCAACGACAGTAATGGAACAAACTACAATAAAATCATTGCAAGAACAGGTAAATACTAATAATAATTTCAAGTTTAAAAGTTGATTGTATTCTGTTCATAGATTTTAGCGGATCTCTTGTATATTTGTATCGTTTATACGATCAAGTTTATGTTGATATGCGTGAAATGTTACAATTAACAAACTTGCCTGAACTACCATTACATCATATCAGTAATGAAACTGATATGGCAGATTTCATTGGATCATTGTTGATTACAACATTAATTGAAAATCCAAAACTGATACAAGAGCTTGAAAGGTAAACTTTATTTTGTTTGAAATTGACCGTACTTAGGAAAAAAGAATCAACTTTTCCATAAATAGTAATTTAACAAAACTTAACTAAGCGTTAAAATACAAGAATTTTAACTGTCAGCGAAGAATACATAAGTTATAATTCCCATCCCTCACCTTTTTTTCCAGTTCTATCATATTTTTTAAATATTTCTAGTCGAATATCCTGCCTCAAAGGAATAAAAATATATTTTTAAAGTGTTTTTTCTTTTCACAAACAGTTAAAATTCTAATATTTTAGCGGTTAGTTAAGTTTTGTCATCTATTCTTGAAAATTCATTTTTAAGATTTCTTTCTATTATTTTATGAATACATCAGGCTTGGTTCATTTTTGCATAACTGAGTCCATCTTTTGTTGCGGTACCTGTCCCCCCCCCCCATAACAACATATTTGTAGCCAATTACCGCTTGTACTATTCTCATTTATCGCTTTCTTTTTTTACAGGTATAAAATTAGTTTTGGTGACAAACTATTTTTACTCAAAATACAATTTATACCAAAATTTTATCATATTTTTGCAAATAAAGTATTGCCCCAAGGTTCATTTGAAGCATTTTTGAAGAAAATTGACATTAATGGCCATCCTTGGTAGTATTGTACCAATGTACATTATAATAATATATTTAATAGTAATTGGACTGTTTTCAAGATGTAGTTTTTCGATATTTATCTTACTTTAATTTTGCTATTTTTGAGTTTCTACGGTATAGGTGTTCGATTTTTTATAAAGATGATGTAAGTTCTTTAAACATAATTCTATAAAATAGAAATGTTACATTAAGTTTTTAGTATAACTACTATAAGACATGTTAGAATAACAATTTTTTTATAAATTTTGATAATAAACTGTAACACCCACTGGTGTCTTTTCTTACCTTTTTGTTTAAATATTTGGTAATTGCTTAATTTCTTTGCCGTTTGTAGACAAATTAAATAAACAAATACTCCAGCTGCCACCAGGTTCACTTATTAGATGCTGATTTAATTAGAAAGCGGTCGAACCAATTCCGGGAGGTAAGTGAACCACGAATGTGTGGATATCAATCTCTTAACACCAAATAAAACAGAATGCTTAATTTATTAAATTAATTGAGTTTCTTAAAAATCTTATCAAGTAAACAAACAAAAAAAGAAAGAAAACGTGAATGGTAATGTAATTCTTATTTTAATGCAGCACAATTTAGTTAATAATAATTAAAGTCTACAAAATAACGAGATGAAATAAGATCTTGCCTTACATTTTTTAAGTAATTTCAATAGCCCAAATTGGAAAAAATTCATATGACCCCCATCTGTAAGGTTTGTCTGGGTTTACCAATACCCCCTCCGCCTAAGAGCCTTACGTAATTAATGGATGCTCCCTTAGCATTGAACAAAAATAAAGATAACACTGGGGATCGATTTTCAAACCGGCACAGGGACTCGTGCATTGAATTACATTCAAGTACCGTGACGCGCATGAACGGTGCAATGCTATTTCTACTGAAATACTAGACCTATTCTGACGTTACTATTATTCAATAGTAGATCGTCTAACTAATAAGCCGATTTTAAAGGATTTTTCACTGCTTGATTGATCTTAACGTTCCAACGACCAATCAGAGCACGTTGTCTGTCCTAAAAAAATTACACTCGGGAGCAGCAGCGTAATGACCTTTTATTATTGTAATGGATGGATGGATGCTACCTATACATTATATAAATTTTACTTTTTATTATCCATTAATATTATGTCATGAACTGCCACAAATACATCAAGTATACAATATTTACGAATAGTGGAATTACAGTACAACATAGACAAATTATCGAAGGACATAAATTGTAGAGAATTTTATGATCTTTAATTTTGGTCTGATCATAATTTTCTGTAAAACTAAAATTAAGCGAGTTGTAGGCAACGGATTTTATACAGTTATGAATTTTGTAAATTTGGGCCCTTGCTTCCATATTAGGTGCATTTTTCACGAAATGTAAAGCAAAGTATGTTTATCTGTCGCAGGTAAATTAAAAAACCAAAATTTTAAGGTGTAATTTCAGAAAGATCAATTATAACGAAAATTCCTTTTTGGAAAAACTGTGCGTGTGTGGGCTACCTTAGTTAACCAAAGTTTGTTGAATTGCATATTTACAAAATACAAATAGGAATCTGCAATGGTGACGGTTACTTGCGAAGTGAATTACAGTCAATATGAAATAATGTGATTCTATTATTTCAGCTCAGATTTGTATTGAAATATTTATAATTAATAGTTGGCGGATGCAGATTACGATGGTCTTTAGTGAACTGAAGGTGATAAGTTTTACCTGTCTTTGTGTCACTTCTACAATTGCACAAAATGGGTGTATTGTAGAAAAGTAAATTATTTTGTAGTATAAGATTTTGTTCTTGTTGTATTAGGTGCATGGTAATGATGTCGTGGTGGACGTAGAATCCCAGCTGTGTCAGCGAGGAATTAGAATATCTTCGATGACGGTGGTGAATGGGGCCGACGGTGAACAGTCACATCTGCGACACACCAACTGTTGTACTTTTGTGGATGAGCTTGACCTGTTCATATAGATCAGGAACTTTTTAGCTTCAGGTAAGCTTGTATTAATTAATTATTAAGCTTGTATTAATTTGTAAATGAAAGCTTGTCGTTCACTACGTTAAATATTTTGGATTGGTTTTAAATTTTAATGACTGTTTGAGGAACAATAACCGCATAACCATTAGCTTCGTATTCATTAATTTGCATGTATACTGAAACCTGTATAAGCCACACTTCATGGAACCAAAAAATATTTCATTTTAAGCAGACTCCTACTTGAACAGATACTTTTTTGATACTTTTACAAATTTAGGATTCAGAATTAAATGTGTCCGGCTTGCACAGGTTTCCTGGCTGCACACGGGTTGCATCGTATTTGAAATTTTTTAAATTTCACTATCATCTAATGTAGGTCCGGACTGGCTCCTTTGACTACTTTTAAAAATTATTTTTTAACTCAATTTTTAATAATCAAATTATGTTAAAAACCAATGTTTTACACGGTTAATGTACGTGGTAAAGTACCCGCAACGAATGTGCACAAACGAAAACTGTAAATTTACTTTATAAAACGGTATTGTTACACGACTTTTTATTAGAGTTATTGTACTTAGGGGTCGATTGGCTGCGAGAGCCTTTCAGAACTGCGACCAATATTGATCTTTTGTTCATGACCATACTGATTAGGTATTCAGGAATTTAATTTTGCTAGCGAAACACAGAATGCTCCTGAGAGGTTTGCTTTTTTACCTCTTTTGGCGTCAGTTGTATTTGTCCCAGATGTTTAAGCCTGAGTCGGGCTAAGGCATTGCAGTTACAGTGGATGTGCTCGGTCGTCTCTGTTTCCGATTCACAAAGTCTGTACCTGTCATTACCTTTCAGTCTCATTTTTTTGAGGTGATATCTCACCCGGCAGAGTCCAGTGAACAGCCCTGTAATGAATCTAATTTCATTCTTTGTCAAAAGAAGAAGCTTTTTAGCCTCTGCAGTCAAGTACTCTATGAATTTCTTCGCCTGTCTTTGTCCTGGTGTATTTTTCCAGAGTTTTAATATGTTATACAAAATTAAATTGTTTATCTATATCTTCTTAGTGCATAAAATTCCACCAATTCCTTTTTGAAGTATAAGACTTCAAACTCGGGGGTCAGAACTTTTTATTCCGATTGTAGTTAATTTTACCCCACTGCTTTTTTGATTCTTAAGCTGTGGACAACAGATGGCAGTCTGGTAAACTTTTAGTTCAATAAATGGACGTAAAGCTTGAACTTCGTCGTTCCCATTGTAGTTGTCCACCATGATTGTGTCGGTTTGCTCTAAATTTTACTTGCCCATTAATTTAAAATATTATGGTGACTTTAAAAATACACCAGTTTCTATCACGTTTAATAATTTGTTATGTGCTAATCAATTTTTGTGCTGCTCAAACGAAATTCCTGTCTACTATTTCATAAAAATCTTATCTTAGGGTGTGTTTCTTGATGAAAAAAGAGGTAACTTTCTTGAATTATTTCTTAAATTATAAAATGTGTGTACAAATTGTATACAATTGGATAATAATTTGATTAATTATTATTTATTTTTAATAAATTATCGCATAAACGACTTGACCGATCCCATCAACCAAGAGTATCAAACATGGCGGCTTGTGACACCAACCGGATAATTATTTAAAAAAAATATTTATTTATACTTGTTGTATCATTTCCCTTCGGTTCTACAATAATTAATGCAGTTCTTTTCTAAAGGAAATTTAGCGGCCCAC
This sequence comes from Rhagonycha lutea, assembly GCA_958510855.1. Lineage (NCBI taxonomy): Eukaryota > Metazoa > Arthropoda > Insecta > Coleoptera > Cantharidae > Rhagonycha > Rhagonycha lutea. Next base: position 4,181,984 of record OY294042.1, read on the forward strand.
TCGCAACAATTTGATGAAAAATTACTTTCGGTCCAATTGAGTTTCATACCGTCACTTACGATGGTATATTTGAATGTATAAATTTTTTGTAATAATTAATAGGTATCATTTTTTTAAATTTAAAGCTATACAATTATCAGAATTTTCAAACAACGGCATACATAACTTTACTGTAATGGTGTTTTCATACATGATAATGCATAATTATTATGAAGCAAACTCCTCATTTTACCGTCGAGTAATTGAAGGCTCATATTACTCCATTTATGCCATAGCATGAGAATTTTATTTATTTTGAAATGTGCCCATGGTATGTTTTATTTATTCTTATCAGCAGACGTCAATTGTAGTTTCAAAACAAATTGAATGTTTACAACTTGGATGACTAATCTTTTATGCATTTTGTTGATGATTTTTTGTTTTGATAACGCATGATTAACTTTCAGTAAAAATAAACGCTACGATGCATTGATTTCATTTTGAAATACCTGGTAAATTATCTACAAAATCATTTTTCAACCTGTGGGTCGCGAAGAGGTATAAGGGGGGCGTCGCGATCAGATACAAGGGCAAATACGACCATTTGATTGACTTTTCAAAGGTTTAGTAAAATAAAAAGTCGTTCCTGTTCCTGAAGGGGCCGCAACAATGACGGAAGTTTATTAACCCAGGGGACCACCGGTTTAACGTGCCCTCCAAAGCACGGAGACTTGTCAAAAGAAAGTTTTACCGTTCCCCGGATTTGAACCCGGTTCACCGCGTTAGCTGCAAGGCAAATGTTTAAATAAACTTGCTAATTTAATTGTATTTAAAGGTGAAGATAATTGGATGATCCGATTGGTGACTGAAATTGTGTGACCATGCAGATGAAATGCAACAGTTATGGTTGTTCAACAGAGAGTTTCAAATTTGGTGAAAGCTTCTTTCAAACTTCGTGGGAACTTGTATGCTGACCGTCATGATTGTTCATCGACAAAAAATATTCTCAAGTTAGTACCATTTTCATTTTAATAGAGGTAAACGTGCAATAATTGTTCCTTTATTCTTTTTAAATAAATTAAGTAAATTTACATGGTAAATCTTTGTCAAGTTATAACATTACACAGATTAATCCTGTAAATTTACTTTATGAAACTGTAATGTTAGACGATTTTTTACTACTGCTCTTTTTGCTTGTAAAACTTTTGACAACAGATGGCAGTCAGGTGAACTTTTAGTTCAATGGATGGACGCAAAACGCCAACTTCGCCTTTCCCATTGTAGTTGTCCACCATAATTGTGTAGGTTTGCTCTAAATTTTGCTTGGCCATTAATTTAAAAAATTATGTTGGCTTCAATAAATACATCAGTTTCTATCAAGTTTAATAATTTGTTATGTGGTAATCGATTTTTGTGCTGCTCAAACAAAATTCCTGTCTACCCCTTCATTGAAATTTTATCTTAGGGTGTGGTTCTTGATGAAAAAAGGTAACTTTTTTGAATTATTTCTTAAATTATAAAATGTTTGTTCAAGTTGTATGTAATTGCATACTAGTTTGATTAATTATTATTTATTTTTAATGAATTATTAACACATTCTCGCACAAACGACTTTACCGATCTCATCAAATATGGCGGCCTGCGACGCCAACATCTCTATTTTATACAAAGTGTTTAAATAAACTTTTGCTAATTTAATTGTATTTATAGGTGAAGATATTTGGACGATCCGATTGGTGACTGAAATTGTGTGACCATGCAGATGAAATCCAACAGTTCTGGTTGTTCAACCGAGAGTTTTAAATTCGGTGACGGCTTCTTTCGAACTACGTGGGAACTTGTCAAGATTTCAAATAGATATGCTGACCGTCAGGATTGTTCATCAACAAAAAATATTCTCAAGGTAGTACAATTTTCATTTTACATATTGCATCTCACGATCATAATATTCTTTAAATACGTGACATCTTCCAGTAAAAAGAATTTTTAGTAATTGACCGCTACTACTGCTTTGCTTTCAAAACTTGCAGTTTTTGACAATAGATGGCAGTCAGTTGAACTTTTAGTTCAATAGATGTCTTTTTCCCCTTTCTGTGTTTCCCATTGTAGTCGTCCACCATGATTGTTAAGTGTTGGTTTGCTATACATTTTTCTTAATCACTAATTTAAAAAATAATGTTGGCTTTGATAAATACACCAGTTTTGATTAAGTGTAATAGTTTTTTATACGGTAATTGATTTTTGTACTGCTCAAACGAAATTCCTGCCCACCATTTCATTGAAATTTTATCTTTGGGTGTGGTTCTTGTTAAAAAAGGTAATTTTCTGAATTATTACTTGTTAAATTATAAAATATTTGTTCAAATTGTAATAATGTGATTAATTATTATTTATTTTAATAATTTTTAGTGAATTATTAACACATTCTCACATAAACGACTTTACCGATCCCATCAACTAGGAGTATCAAACATGGCGGCCTACGACGCCATTCCGGTGAATTAAAAAAAAAAATTTATTTCTACTCATTCTATCATTTTTCTTTGATTCTACAATAATTAGTGTAGCTTTCTCTTCTGAAAAATTTTAGTGGCCCCCTTGAGACACTTGTGAAAAATTACTTTCGGCCCAATTGAGTTTGACGCTTTTACCCTAAACTTACTAATGTATAAATTTTTTTTTATTTTTGATAAATTAGGTATAATTTTAAAATTTAAAACAATTATCAGAATTTTCAACAACTACATTATTATGTTTTTAATTTTTTTTTAAGTTTGTTTTATTTATTCTTATCAACAGACGTCAATTGTAATTTTAAAACAAATGAAATGTTTACAGTGTTGTTGACTAATCCCTTTTGCATTTTATTGATGATTATTTGTTTTGATAGCAAGCAGTGGAATTAATTAAGAGAATAAATAACGTAATTGTTCAAATGTTATCATTACCAAACTAAAAGTTTAGTTCTAGGTTTGAAAAAGCTTGCGGTAAAGATAATCACAACGTCAACTTTTTATACACTGCTTCGATTTTGAAATACCTGGTTTATTAATGTGGAATCCAAACCGCAGTGACAACGGTACATATTCCCTGGAAGGTCACCCATCCAAGTAATAATCATGCTCTACATTACTTGTCGGATGTTCTAATGGAAACCGTTATTTCTAATTTGCCACGATATTATTTTTCGATCTCGATTTGAGTTGGGCTTACATTTCGATTCAAATCAAAAAATTTATAATTTTTCAAACGATTTAGTATAGTAATTTTCCATGTAATGCAAAGCTATTTGATTTATTTTACGTCGAATGACTGAAATTGAGTTATCCTAACTAAATTGGGATTCGGGATATCAAAATTTTATACACAGTTATAAACTTAAGCTTATTTAATTTTATTTCTAGGTGAAGATAATTGGATGTTCCGATTGGTGAATAAAATTATGTGGACATGCAGATAAAATGGACGCAATTTTGGTTCAACAAAAAGGCTCTTTCAAACTTTCAAGAGGAACTTTTCAAGATTGCGAGTAGGTTTCCTGACCAACATGATTATTTATCGGCAAATATTCTCAAGGTATCTATTACAATCAACATTATTTATTTAACAAATTGCATCTTACCTTCATACTATTTATTAAATATGTGACATTCTCTGTTAAAAGAGAACAAAAGAATTATTTTCTAATTATTCAGTACTCTTTTTACAGCTGTTTTTTGTTTTTAATGTAGTCACAAAGAACTGAAATTTAGTATCTACCATCTTTTCTATCTGGTAGGATATATATAAAAAATTTTAAAAATACGTTATGAACTTTAATTTACCTTCAGACTTCAAAGAATCAATTGATTAGTCCATTATAAGCGGAAGTTTATTTTAACCATATTTTATTACATAGATAATCTAGGAGTTGAGTCTAATTGTAGGAGAGTTTCCATATTATGTGAATTAGCATCTACAGTGAAATCTCTCTTAAGCAGACTGTAAAAATGTGTAATGTGTCCTTATATGGGACAGGAATTGCAATACTCTTAGCAAGTTTCAGGTTATGGTATCCTTTGTTATAAGAAGAGATTTCACTGTATATGGTTTTGTTGTTTTTTCTGATGAGTTAAAAATATATTATTTGACTCAACTTGTAACTGCGCCCTCTTCTTGACTTGTAAAGGTAGGGCCCCACATTGGAATCACCTATTTTATCCGTTACAACTTCATCAAGTTCAAATTTTAAAACTTGGTGTTCTTCAAATTTCGAGAAATTGAAAATCTCTTTAATCCATTCATGTGCTTCGTTTCCACTGTACATAAAAATAACTTTATTCAAATAATTAAAACAGGATTTTCTCAATATTGGTTAAATAGTGAGTTATAAAATTTGTACTTCCTGAAGTCCGAATTATGATCTATAAACAAATGATGGTGATATGGGACCCCTCCGTTATAAGCCAATGAAAGGGATCAGTGATACCAAACTAATATTAATTTATTTTGTAATTTTTTAGGCTGAAAATGAATAAAGAAGCTGTTGTTCTCTCCACATGTTAACACCATCAATTTTTTTATTAAATGGGGTAAGCGAATTGAATCTTCTTTTTCAGATTTATTTGTTATATTAGTGTAATTTGGTTTTTTGTTGTTTAAATCTAATATATTAATTTTGTGGATATGACTCGATCAAATTCTTGCTTTTTGTAAAAAAAACCGGTTTAATTGGACAAGTATTGTATTCTTGGCTTCCCAAGTGAAAAATATCACTTTACTCCCTTGACTGTTCAGTTCTTTTTACACCCGAAGTATAATTTACAGCTTGAGTCATTTTTCTAAAGTTTTTTTATTAACAAAAAATATTACCTGAAATATGTAGTTCTATAAGATTATTGTTATTAATTCACCAGTTGCATTTTTTTCTTCCTAATTCTGAACCCCGACTGAACAGCTTTAATGATCCCATAAGACTCAATATTATTGCATAAGATGAAATACTGGTATAGGTTAATATGACTGCTTTATAGTATAAGGTACTATTTTTTACTCATTAATGTTAATTTTATTTGCTCTGAAGTCAAACTGTAGATGCCGATAATAGAAGTACGCCTAGGCATAAGAATTAAGTCGTAGCAACTTAACCGAAATTCTTATAAATATGATTAATTGAAACAAATATTAATTTCATTTCTTTATATAGTCTTGTAAAAAACTATGATACATTGAAAATAGAATGTCAAGTTCAGCTAGAATAAAACTAATTTCTTGCATCTACCGTCGTGCATTTAATTGTCATTTCTGTATATTTACTCCGCCCAGCATCTTAATCCGGGCAAGCTTTACATTATAGTAGGAATGCATTCGTTTAATTTTAAATTTTCATCTAATGAAGTCTTAATTTATTATTATGATCCACACTTATAATGATAATGGTGCAAATAGGTGATAACGATGTCAGTATCTCATCCCCCTAAGTTGAGCATAATTTCAATTTTTAAAGCAATATTTTGATCTTCCTATACATTTTCTTTTTATGATTACACAAATTCTGATATCAATTTTTTGAAATTGGCAATTTTTAATTAAAAGAAGGTAATTAATACGGAATATTTAAGAAATCGTTATATTGTAATTTTGCAGCAACATTTTGTAGCATTACGATTTTTTGTGACCTCTGAAGCTCTTAAAATATGGATAAAATTAAATTTTGAATTATTTTGTCCAAAATTTCTTCGGTTCATGCTTTTCTTAGAACCCATTTGAATTCTTTTCAATTTGAGGTTTTAACTGTCGGATTTTATGACCAAGGATGATCACAAATTTTCAATTGGGTTCAAGTCGGAGCTGTTACCGGGCCCCGGAAACAATAAGATTCCTTTCTTTTGTTTAAAATCATTTATCTAAAAAAATTATGTGGTTACATTATTAACCCGGATAATACCACCCTCCTTTTAAAAAGGAAATCTCACAAATTGCCCTGTAACTTCTTTATTTTCAATCTTTCGGCAGATACTGCATAACTATCGGTATCAAAATGATACCTACAAGTTGAAATTCTAATGTGCCTACACAAAGTTGACTTTTGTTTCAATTACAATACTTTTCAAATTGGTACTTTGTACGAATTGGTACGAATCAACACCATTTTGCTTGAGTAATTATTATTTTCTTGGGTTTCTTCTATCGTTTCATTTTTTAAAGAATCTGTTATGGAATCACAAATCACAATGGATACATATTTAGGGAAGGTCGGGTAAGTTGACGATGTTAACGAAATTAAATTTTTATAAATGAACTGATATTGCTTTTTATTAATGTTTTTATTCGTAAGCCAACATTAATAAATATATAACAAACAAAATAGTACAATATAGTATGAAAAAAATATAAAGGTTACATTGAAAAAAAATTAATACATATTTTCTAAAAAATTCGTCGTCTTATCCGAATGTCGTTTAAGATGACGAACCTATGCGGGTAAGATGAAGTCAGGCCCGGACTGGCTCCTTTAGGGGCCCTCGGCTAGAGACTAAGGAGGGGCCCCCTTACTAAAAGCGGATATTTTTGAAAATCACTTTTACCCCAAGTATAAACCACTTTTCTGAGACCTCTTCGGGGCCCCCTGCGCCTGAATAATTACTACAAGATTCATGCCACCATGTCAAGCACAGAGAGCACTGAATCCTATTTGTTATCTTTCCCGCGTCATCTTGCCCATTGAGGTTAACTTTAAAGGCGACAATCAATTTTCAACTACAAACATGATATTAACAAAACTAGTACTGGCATACATTGTAATACATCTGTTACTAGTACTATAACACAATTAAATGTCAATATACCTAGAACAATTCCTAAAAAACCTTATGCGACACAATCACAATTTTACAAAACATATAGATACAATCTTCTTTGTTTAATTTATAAACTACTGACTTTAGTGCATCTAATGCATTTCCGAGTTAAATTAGCTACGTCTGGTTAAACGGCAGCACTATGCAGAAAATTTGAATTTTTGTTTTTAAAGAAGATATTTAGCATTCGTTATCTTACCCGCTTCGTCAACTTATACGATTTTCCCCTAATGCTCACAATAATAAAAAGGTACCTATATCAGTCATTGACATAGCCATATTAAAGAACATTTCAATTAATGGTATTACTAGTTAAATGCAAATGTTATAAAACAAAACTATAAATAATAAAAATTAGCAAGAACTAGTAATATGGAACATATTATTAAAAATAAAACCCAATAAACAACAAACCGAAATAAAATTAATACATAAATTGTTAAATTAAACTTACTTAATTGGTTTTAACAGTCTTTACTTAAAACTAAAAATATTTGTGCTACACTCTAATTTTCTAATAACGCCTAAAATAATCTGATGTGACAACACATAACTTTTTAATTAAAAAAATATTTTCAAGCACTTTCAAAGACAAATAAATTATATTTTAAAAAACCCTACAATAATCTGTAATTTTTTATAAAAAAAAAAATTGGAGACGAGGGAAATGTAGTTGGTGTGGTGGTTTAGTAGTCGTTTGGTGGTTCCCCACTACTGTAACTTTACGTATTGTATTAATACCCAACAGTGCAAAATCTTGTGGTTGTCCATCGCATGTCTTATGGGTTGCCAACTAAAAAGACGCTGGCGCCAAATTAACTATCAAACTATCGATGTTCATGTGTCCTGCAGTTCACACGAAAACGTGCAAATAGCCCGACCACGAGTCCAGTGAATTGGTACCGTTCTGGGTAATCTTCTTAAAATTGTCTCAAAAATTTTTTTTTGCTGCCGACAACAATGTGACTAATGACGCATTAGATTACTTCTCTGGTAAACAAAACCATTCGTTAAATGACATGGTTTAATAATTTTCTTTTTAATTATTTTTATTTACGTAAATATCTTTTTTACAATTAATCAAACATTACAATTTTACAACAAAACTTAATTTGTCGTAAATGTTCAGCAAGAAATTTTTTCGGGTTATTTTTGCTTAATTAGTACAGCATTATTTTCTTGGGTTTCTTCTGTCTTTGAATTTTTTAAAACACTGTTGTAGAATCAGAATGCTCATTTATTGCTTCATAGTGAAAAGGTACCTGGATATGTAAATTGTAAAGTGACCTACAATTTACCTACATATCTGATTAACAAGACCATGCGTTAAATAACATGCTGTAGTAATTTTGCTTTGATTGTTGAGTTTCTTTCATTTGTCGTAAATATTCAGTAAGATAATATTCTGGTTCTAATTGGTAGACTATTGCTTAAAAATTCGACATTACCCAAAATGTTATAATATACAACAGTAGTATGCACAGGGCTCGGTCCACTATATATATATCTCTATTTCTCTCTTATCCTGTGCTATTCTCTACAGCCGCCGATAGGTACAGGAAGAATCCATATAATATTGTATATCCGAATCGCTTCTAAACGTCACTGTTCTTTGTTCTACATTTTTCTTGTGGTAAAGCAGCAATGAAAAGATCAATCTCAAAATGAACGGATACTACAGGTTCTAAGATAATGTTACAAGTTACAATTTGTTATCTCAATTGTTTTATATCAACCTGCTAATAAAACATTATTAGCTCTTTTTATAAATTAGAGGTTCGCGAATTATTTAATTTACTAACACGTAGACCGGCACGCTTAAAAATAGCCTGTTATTTTTAATGCTAGTGTAAGGTAAATTTAATGCACGTGGCGATTAACTTATTAAATAGATTCAAAAATAGTGGATTCATAACAAAATGAATTATAATTTGAACCTTTTTTATGTGGACTCAAAACGTGAAATTCCGTTTGAATGAATCCGTAACGATCATTAACTTGGTAGTGTGTCGAAGGTAAATATAAAAATCAATGGTTAATTTCAACAGATTGCACATATAATGCTTCATAGGCCGCGTTCGGTTTAGGCCTACTTTCGCTTCAAAGCGCCACAACATTTTTTTTACTTCACTCTGCCAAATTCTTTGGCTCCGCCCCTTTCAGACGTTACTAAAATTTATGTGTGAAACAAAAAAGTGGTCTCAAAATAAAAAAAAGAAACGTAATTTATAAAATAGGGATTTAACAGAGTAATTTAAATGGTATAATATTTTCATAAAGGAAATAATAAAAATTAGCAAGAACGCGTAATATAGATTATAGAACATATTATTAAAAATAAAACCCAATAAACAACAAACCGAAATAAAATTAATACATAAATTGTTAAATTAAACTTACTTAATTGGTTTTAACAGTCTTTACTTAATAAAACTAAAAATATTTGTGCTACACTCTAATTTTCTAATAACGCCTAAAATAATCTGATGTGACAACACATAACTTTTTCATTAAAAAAATATTTAAAAGCACTTTCAAAGACAAAGAAATTATATTTTAAAAAACCCTACAATAATCTGTCATTTTTTATAAAAAAAAAAATTTGAGACGATGGAAATATAGTTAATTGGTGGTTCGCAAAAACGGTGTGGTTCCCCACTACTGTAACTTTACGTATTTTATTAATACCCAACAGTGCAAAATCTTGTGGTTGTCCATCGCATGTCTTATGGGTTGCCAACTAAAAAGACGCTGGCGCCAAATTAACTTAAAATCAAAATAGAGTCGCCACGGTACCATAATTGGGACATCAGTGACGAAACATTTTCTCCACTGACTGTTCGATTCCTATACTAAAACTTCCCCATAAAATATTCTTATTAATGACTTTGTGGCTTGGGGTTAGTTGTAATATATCATTTAGACTCGCTTAAACTCATACGTAAAGAAAAATATCAGCCAATCACAAATCGCATGCCTATTGTCTTCACTGTGTCTATTAAGTCACGGTCTTGATCCTTCACCAGGTGTTCGTACAGATCTACCTTTGCTTCAATTGCAGATTGGGATTTACTAAACACTGCAATATTTAAAAAATTTAGAGTTCTAGAAAACTGAGTAGGTTTTTGTAAAGTGACTTATACAATTTACCTACAAACTGTTTAAATTGCCCTTTAACTTCAATTTTTCGGCAGATGCTGCGTAACTATCGGTATCAAAATGATACTTGCAAGTCGAAAACATAATGTGCTACACAAAGTTGATTTTTGTCTCCATTACAATACTTTTCAAATAGATATTTTGGCTAGATGGCATGGAGCAGAATCAACACCATTTTGCTTGAGTAATTATTTTTTATTGGGTTTCTTTTATCGTTTCATTTTTTAAACAATCTGAGCATATTTAATGCTCACAATAATGAAAAGGTACCTATATCAGTCGTTGACAGCCACATTAAAGAACATTTCAATTAATGGTATTACAAGTTAAATACAAATGTTATAAAACAAAACTATAAATAATAAAAATTAGCAAGAACTAGTAATATGGAACATATTATTAAAAATAAAACCCAATAAACAACAAACCGAAATAAAATTAATACATAAATTGTTAAATTAAACTTACTTAATTGGTTTTAACAGTCTTTACTTAAAACTAAAAATATTTGTGCTACACTCTAATTTTCTAATAACGCCTAAAATAATCTGATGTGACAACACATTACTTTTTAATTAAAAAAATATTTTCAAGCACTTTCAAAGACAAATAAATTATATTTTAAAAAACCCTACAATAATCTGTCATTTTTTATAAAAAAAAAAATTGGAGACGAGGGAAATGTAGTTGGTGTGGTGGTTTAGTAGTCGTTTGGTGGTTCCCCACTACTGTAACTTTACGTATTGTATTAATACCCAACAGTGCAAAATCTTGTGGTTGTCCATCGCATGTCTTATGGGTTGCCAACTAAAAAGACGCTGGCGCCAAATTAACTTGAAATCAAAATAGAGTCGCCACGGTACCATAATTGGGACATCAGTGAGGAAACATTTTCTCCACTGACTGTTCGATTCCTATACTAAAACTTCCCCATAAAATATTCTTATTAATGACTTTGTGGCTATGGGGTTAGTTGTAATAATATATCATTTTGACTTGCTTAAACTAATATGTAAAGAAAAATATCAGCCAATCACAAATCGGATGCCTATTGTCGTCACTGTGTCCATTAAGTCACGGTCTCTATCCTTCACCAGGTGTTCGTAGAGATCTACCTTTGCTTCAATTGCAGATTGGGATTTACTAAACACTGTAATATTTAAAAAAATTCAAGTTCTAGAAAACTGAGTAGGTTTTTAATTTAACTTTCTCAAGTACCTGAGGCAGTGAATTGCGAGTTCAAACTATCGATGTTCATGTGTCCTGCAGTTCACACGAAAACGTGCAAATAGCCCGACCACGAGTCCAGTGAATTGGTACCGTTCTGGGTAATCTTCTTAAAATTGTCTCAAAAATTTTTTTTTGCTGCCGACAACAATGTGACTAATGACGCATTAGATTACTTCTCTGGTAAACAAAACCATTCGTTAAAAGACATGGTTTAATAATTTTCTTTTTAATTATTTTTATTTACGTAAATATCTTTTTTACAATTAATCAAACATTACAATTTTACAACAAAACTTAATTTGTCGTAAATGTTCAGCAAGAAATTTTTTCGGGTTATTTTTGCTTAATTAGTACAGCATTATTTTCTTGGGTTTCTTCTGTCTTTGAATTTTTTAAAACACTGTTGTAGAATCAGAATGCTCATTTATTGCTTCATAGTGAAAAGGTACCTTGATATGTAAATTGTAAAGTGACCTACAATTTACCTACATATCTGATTAACAAGACCATGCGTTAAATAACATGCTGTAGTAATTTTGCTTTGATTGTTGAGTTTCTTTCATTTGTCGTAAATATTCGGTAAGATAATATTCTGGTTCTAATTGGTAGACTATTGCTTAAAAATTCGACATTACCCAAAATGTTATAATATACAACAGTAGTATGCACAGGGCTCGGTCCACTATATATATCTCTATTTCTCTCTTATCCTGTGCTATTCTCTACAGCCGCCGATAGGTACAGGAAGAATCCATATAATATTGTATATCCGAATCGCTTCTAAACGTCACTGTTCTTTGTTCTACATTTTTCTTGTGGTAAAGCAGCAATGAAAAGATCAATCTCAAAATGAACGGATACTACAGGTTCTAAGATAATGTTACAAGTTACAATTTGTTATCGCAATTGTTTTATATCAACCTGCTAATAAATCATTATTAGCTCTTTTTATAAATTAGAGGTTCGCGAATTATTTAATTTACTAACACGTAGACCGGCACGCTTAAAAATAGCCTGTTATTTTTAATGCTAGTGTAAGGTAAATTTAATGCACGTGGCGATTAACTTATTAAATAGATTCAAAAATAGTGGATTCATAACAAAATGAATTATAATTTGAACATTTTTTATGTGGACTCAAAACGTGAAATTCCGTTTGAATGAATCCGTAACGATCATTAACTTGGTAGTGTGTCGAAGGTAAATATAAAAATCAATGGTTAATTTCAACAGATTGCACATATAATGCTTCATATGCCGCGTTCGGTTTAGGCCTACTTTCGCTTCAAAGCGCCACAACATTTTTTTTACTTCACTCTGCCAAATTCTTTGGCTCCGCCCCTTTCAGACGTTACTAAAATTTATGTGTGAAACAAAAAAGTGGTCTCAAAATAAAAAAAAGAAACGTAATTTATAAAATAGGGATTTAACAGAGTAATTTAAATGGTATAATATTTTCATAAAGGAAATAATAAAAATTAGCAAGAACGCGTAATATAGATTATAGAACATATTATTAAAAATAAAACCCAATAAACAACAAACCGAAATAAAATTAATACATAAATTGTTAAATTAAACTTACTTAATTGGTTTTAACAGTCTTTACTTAATAAAACTAAAAATATTTGTGCTACACTCTAATTTTCTAATAACGCCTAAAATAATCTGATGTGACAACACTTAACTTTTTCATTAAAAAAATATTTTCAAGCACTTTCAAAGACAAAGAAATTATATTTTAAAAAACCCTACAATAATCTGTAATTTTCTATAAAAAAAAAAAAATTTGAGACGATGGAAATGTAGTTGGAGTGGTGGTTTAGTAATCGTTTGGTGGTTCGCAAAAAACGGTGTGGTTCCCCACTACTGTAACTTTACGTATTTTATTAATACCCAACAGTGCAAAATCTTGTGGTTGTCCATCGCATTTCTTATGGGTTGCCAACTAAACAGAGGCTGGCGCCAAATTAGCTTGAAATCAAAATAGAGTCGCCACGGTACCATAATTGGGACATCAGTGAGGAAACATTTTCTCCACTGACTGTTCGATTCCTATACTAAAACTTCCGCATAAAATATTCTTATTAATGACTTTGTGGCTTGGGGTTAGTTGTAATATATCATTTAGACTCGCTTAAACTCATACGTAAAGAAAAATATCAGCCAATCACAAATCGGATGCCTATTGTCGTCACTGTCTATTAAGTCATGGTCTCGATCCTTCACCAGGTGTTAGTTTAGATCTACCTTTGCTTCAATAATTGAAGAATTCAATTATTAAAGAACATTTCAATTAATGGTATTACTAGTTACATGCAAATGTTATAAAACAAAACTATAAATAATAAAAATTAGCAAGAACTAGTAATATGGAACATATTATTAAAAATAAAACCCAATAAACAACAAAACGAAATAAAATTAATACATAAATTGTTAAATTAAACTTACTTAATTGGTTTTAACAGTCTTTACTTAAAACTAAAAATATTTGTGCTACACTCTAATTTTCTAATAAAGCCTAAAATAATCTGATGTGACAACACATAACTTTTTCATTAAAAAAATATTTTCAAGCACTTTCAAAGACAAAGAAATTATATTTTAAAAAACCCTACAATAATCTGTCATTTTTTATAAAAAAAAAAAATTGGAGACGATGGAAATTTAGTTGGATTGGTGGTTTGGTAGTCGTTTGGTGGTTCGCAAAAACGGTGTGGTTCCCCACTACTGTAACTTTACGTATTTTATTAATACCCAACAGTGCGAAATCTTGTGGTTGTCCAACGCATGTCTTATGGGTTACCAACTAAAAAGGCGCTAGCGTTACAAGTTACAATTTGTTATCTCAATTGTTTTAAAGTAACCTGCTAATAAATCATTATTAACTCTTATAAATTAAAGATTCGCAAATTATTTAATTTATTAACACATAGACCGGCGCGCTTAAAAATAGCCTGTTGTTTTTAATGTTAGTGTGATGTAAATTTAATGCACGTGGCGACTAACATATTAAATAGATTCAAAAGTAGTGGATTCATAACAAAATGAATTATAATTTGAGCATTTCTTTATGTGTACTCAAAACGTGAAATTCCGTATGAATGAATCCTTCACGATCATTAACTTGGTAGTGTGTCGAAGGTAAATATAAAAATCAATGGTTAATTTTAACAGATTGCACATTTAATGCTTCATAGGCCGCGTTCGTTTGGGCCTACTTTCGCTTCAAGCGGCACAACATATTTCTTGCTTCACTCTGCGAAATTCTTTGGCTCTGCTCCTTTCAGACGCTACAAAAATTTATGTGTGAAACAAAAAAGTGGTCTCAAAATAAGGTATGCTTTATTTTTTTTGTCTGTTGTGTCAGTGGAGTTTCTTTAACTTTTCATAAATATTCAGGAAGATAATATTTTGGTTCTTACTGTCAGACTTTTCTTTAAAAATTCAACGTTACCCATTATGTCATTATATACAACAGTAGATTGCACAGGACTCAGTCCACTATACGTCTCTCTTTCTCTCTTATCCTGTGCAATTCTCTACAGCCGCCGATAGGTACAGGAAAAATCCATAATACAATATTGTACCTATATCTGAATCACTTATTAACGTTACTGTTATTTATTATACTTTTTTCTTGTGTTAAAACAGCTAACAGCAATGAAAATATCGATCTCAAAATGTATATAACAATTTGTTATCTCAATTGTTTTAAGTAACCTGCTAATAAATCATAATTAACTCTTTTTTAAATTAGAGATTCGCAAATAATAAATTTATTAAATAGATTTAAATAATAGTGTTTTCGTTATTCCGGACGTAAAACTAACCTTTTCATCAACAATTTCAGGTACGATAAGTACCTGTTTTCGTATATGGCAGAATAACGAAAAGCGCTTTACATTACGCAGCCGTAAACCTTCTTTTTCACCTCGGGGGCGTTCGGGTGCCTCGTGCTCCGCTAACGCTACGCCCTCGGCACCCACCCGCGCCCCTCGAACGAAAAATCTCGTTTTACGTCCTTGTAATGAAAAGTACTATTCCATAACAAAATGAATTATAATTTGAGCATTTTTTTATGTGGATTCAAAACGTGAAATTCCGTTTGATTGAATTCTTAACGTTCATTAACTTGGTATTGTGTCAAAACTCAAAGGTAAATATAAAAATCAATGATTAATTTTAACAGATTGCACATTTAATGCTTCATAGCCCGCGTTCGACTTGGACCTACTTTCGCTTTGAAGCGCTACCAAACAATTTTTTTGTTTAATAATTCCAAACTCTTTGGCTCCGCCCCTTTCAGAAAAATTTATTTGTGTAACAAAAAAGTGGTCTCAAAATAAGGTTTGCTTTACATTTTTTTGTCTGTTGTGTCAGTTGAGTTTCTTTAACTTATAAATATTCAGGAAGATAATATTTTGGTTCTTACTGTCAGACTTTTCTTTAAAAATTCAACGTTGCCCAAAATGTTATAATATACAACAGTAGAATACACAGGGCTCGGTCCACTATACGTCTCTATTTTTCTCTCTTAATCTTGTGCAATTCTCTACACCCGCCAGATTCTCACTTGCAAAATATAGATAGATAAATAAATATATACCTCCTATAAAACGATTCCTTGTGCAAGCCGAGTAGGTACAGGAAAAACCCATCAGTATTGTATATCTGCATCACTTTTAAACGTTACTGTTTTATTTATACTCCTTTTTCTTGTGTTAAAACAGTAACGAAGATATCGATTTCAAAAAGAACGGATACGACAGGTTCTAAGATAAAGTTACATTTTGTTATCTCAATTCTTTGAAGCTAGCCTGCCAATAAATGATCATTAACTCTTTTCGAAATTGTAGATTCGCTAATAATTTAAGCATTTTTTCATATGTAGACAAAAGGTGCAATTCCGTGTCAAAGGTATAACCGTTAACGTTGTGTGCTACCATTATATAAAAATCGATGGTTACTTTTCAGTCGTAGAGTATCCTACAATTTTTTGCCTTCTAGTAGCATATAATGATTATTACTTACCTGGTTAACGAAACCATTCGTTAAATGACATGGTTTAATAATTTTTTTTTTAATTATATTTATTTACGTAAATATCTTTTTTACAACTAATCAAACATTACAATTTTCCAACATAACATAATTTATTTTCTTGGGTTTTTTCTGTTGTAGAATTTTTCAATAGAATGTAATAATTCTGATTTCATTGTTGAGTTTCATTTATATTTCAGTTCCTATTGTCAGACTTTTGTTTAAAAATTCAACTATACCCAAAATGTCATAATATAATGCACAGGGCTCGGTTCACTATCCTCTATTTCGTTCTATCTTTTGCAATTTATTACGCCCAACATAATCTCGCTTACAAAACTACAATTGAATCTACTTTTATTTCTTTTGATGGATTTGCTTTTGATCAATTTCCTTTTGATTGATTTGCTTCTGATCGATTTCCTTTTGATTGATTTGTTTCTGATCGATTTCCTTTTGATTGATTTGCTTTTGATCGATTTGTTTTTGATTCATTTGCTTTTGATCGATTTCTTTTTGATTCATTTGCTTTGAATCTACAATTCAAGTTCAAAGGCCACAGTAGTGGCTTGATTCTGAATTGTGAAACGAATATTCTGCGTTTCCATTAAACCATTTCGTCTATCGGTGTTTTGCGATCTAAAATATGTGACTGTTAACATGCTTACTTAAATCCTGCTCTAATAATAAGCCAGCTTCGGTTCGTTCAGTATAATTTTGTAGCGGTATTAAAAGAGAACCATTCATTGCTTCATCCTTCATTACTTTGATAACATTTGTAATTATCTCCCTTGTTTGCATATTGTATACTTTTCCTTGCCTCCCATATGTCTTACGTGGCATCTTTAACCGGCAATATAAATAATATGTACCGCAGGTAAATTTAATTTAAAAATATGTTTATATTCGGTTACTTATATAAGCCTTGCTGACATTTCTTATGATTTATAAAATAAAAAGATTTTTAATTTATCGTTGAATTTATATAAACGTATATTTTCAGTTTTGTCTTTGTTTGGCTCAATTGAAACTGCCTCACCCAGAATCCGTGAGGCAGCCTAACTTGTCATTGTGAGATTCTGACTTTTTAACTCTACTCACCTGGAGTATTTTATGTTTAAAATTCAAAAGTTTCATGGTTACTAAATTGGAGGTGTGTGGCAATTAAAACGCCATGTTTGCCGAGCGTGTTGACAAACGAAGAGTGGTTCATCTAATTAGAACTGTAGATGCTACCGTTGAGCCATATATAATATGTGGCTCTTCTGCTACCATTCACTCTCACTTAGTGTAGCCTGCAGATCAATGCAGTTGCCCGGGGTGTGGCGTTTGGAGCCATAAGTAAGAGTTGGGAACCCTATGAGGACCAGTCATCAATGCCCACCTCCTGTCTATGACGTGTTAGCTTTGTATAAACATATATTTTAAGTTCCGTCTTCGTTTGACTCAATTGAATCTTTGCCTTAACTAGCTCTTCCATGATTTTCAATCGGCCTAATTAAGTCTTACAATATCTGTCTACTATCACTTAGTTTCGCCTACAGACCAATGGAGTTGCCTAGGGTGTGCCCTATGAGGACCCACCTCCTGTCTAGGACGTGTTAGCTTTGTTGTTAGCCAACAATGTATATGCGTCTACCTTTCTTCGAAGTATTGAACCTTAACTCTCATTCTCTTAATAAAATTTAAACCACCACTTTAAACCATTGTTCCTGCAAAGTCGTGTGATGTACAGACTCTTCTCTGTACCGTTTCAAAGTACCTGTAGTGTTTATGACATTAATGTAGCTTAGTCAAAGTTGTTTATATGGTAACTATGAGCTTACAAGCTATTATTCGCTGTACCGTTTCAGAAATACATTAAGTCTATGCATAGTTTCCACTTTGTTACTCGGAGATCAATCGGCTCCAAATGCTTAAAAGTAAACCTCTTACAATCTGAAAATTTATTTATACGTTTCCGACTTAAAAACTGGGAATCTCGTTGATCCTTCTTGCGCCTCAGTTTCATTGTCGTGTTTTTTTTTTACATACCTTTGAATTAGAATATAGAATTTTGATAAAATAAATTCTAAAAACTTGATCAAAGTTGTTTCAACCGTAACTGTGAGTTTACAGGCTATTATTCGCTAAAATTAAAATAATTTGTTTTATGTACACAATTACAGATCAGCTATTTATATACATGTTAGCATAAGCAAGGATTACTAAGCCATACAACCTGAGTCCGGACCTGTACGTTAGAATAAGCGAGGACCACTAAGCCATACCACCTGAATACGGACCTGTAATGAATACGGTCCTGACTAATAATTTTAAATTAAGTGTTGAGTAGAGGACGATAATCAACTGAGGTATACTATACCAGAGAATGATTATGTAATAACAAGTAGAATAGAAATAAAGTAAGAACGGTAATAAATCGTAAGTACGTAAAAAGGCTAATTTTGTTTTATTTTATTGTAATTTTTGGCTCACGCTAACATACATTATATAAAGACCTTGATGTGTCATCACTAGAGTCCGGATCATATCTCCCATCTCGATAATCTTTTAATATATTTTCACTAGTTTCGATGCACTCTCGAATAGTATAAACAACCATAATGGTAGAAGCATAACTGGTACACAGAACGTTAGGTAAATCTTTACTTTGATGAAACTAAAATAAAGGTAAGTACTTACAAGTACTATATCTGAGTCTTACTCGAAAACGAAAATTTAAAACAATGACACTTTATCTAATACCAAAAAAAAGATGCAAAATGCATAAATTCCGAACTCTAGTCATCACAACTCCACTGCCGCACCAAACTTTCGTGCTATTCCGAACATTATTAATATCAAATCGTCTTCGATGCTCGAATGAAATCGTATAATTACTGGACGAACTACTCTGACGTCTCCGGGTGATGGCAGGTTGAAAATTTACATGGAATAAACTTGTAATATTTCTCTATCGGTTTTTTAGATTCGAAACTTCAGTGAGAAAGAAAATGATTTTAAATTTTCATCAAAATTCTAAATCTTGTATATTCTCATTAGAATTTATACCACCAATTAGATGACACTGTGGTAGATCTTTTGTTGACTCAAAAACTAATAAATTGTGTTACCGCTAAACTGAATTCATTTAATTACTTTGCTGGAAATATTTCCTTTTGGAAGCTTTCGGTTTCTAATTACAGGCATTCAATGATGTATTTAAGTAAACTAATCTATGTATATTTTTATCTCTCTCATATTGTATCTAATTAGGGGAGGGTGTTTGATATACTTGTGCTACCATCTGATGGTATTTATCGTAGCAAATAACTGCTGTTCTGAAAATATTACCTAATAACTCCATCTTACCCCACCCTCCTCTACTGTTTCTTCCTCGTTTCATCAACGTTCTAAGAACTCCACTTTTTTTTACATAATTACGGCTGAAAGAACTACGTTAGTGATGCACTGGAACATATTCCTACAGAGTTGCATTGCACTAATTATAACTATTTTTCTTTTCAGTTGGATCATTTTTAAGAAAATAAAAATCTATATTTTATATATAAATATAAAATAAAATAGGTTTCCGTGCAGCGATTTCAAAATCTAACCAATTCTTTACACCATTTGCTCAAATTTGTATGCAAAATTTTAAGTCAATTGGCTTAATTGGAAAGTAATGGGAAAGTAAAATGTTTTTAAATCAAAGTTTAGTCTTGCGATATTTTTAAAATTCAATGGTTATTTTAAATCACCATAAAATTCTACTCGAGGTTTTGATTCATTGCATCGTCTTAATTGTCCATCGGTCTTGCTTCAAAATGTTTCATTTTGAACAGAAATCGTACTTTTAGACTACACTTTAAGGAAAGAAGCTAGGATCATCTATCTGTTTCCTTTTCTAAGTTAATTTAAGTAATGTAAGCGTACTTGGCACGAAATCACAGCATTCTGGTCTAGCTTGGGACGTCGAGTAGTTCAGACCAGTAAAATACAATTTTAATTTATAATATGTGAGCAGCAAGTGAATTGTACCTTTCCTTTGTGTATTTTATAAATTAATTACTACCATAGTAGAATGAATTTTACCTTTAATGACTGGGGCATTACTCGGTTAATATTCGTTTCCTACGCATTAGTTACTAGCTTTTGCATGGAAAAAACAAGCTCTACATGAGCAAAATCCATAAAATGGAAACGTATGGTCATAAGGATAACTCGGTCAAGTTTTAATTAAATCGTCCATATTTTGTGTAAAAGGGGTAAATATTTAATTTTCATAAATACACATAATATATTGTTTAAAAAATATTGAAATTTAAGTTTTATTTTGTAAATTCTTACTTGGTCGCTAAGCAACGCTTGAAAATACGAATTTTTTAATCTTAAAAATTTTATATTAACAGTTTCTCTACCTGTACCAGTGGTAAATGCAATTAATATTGATTTCTATTATGTAATTAAATTATATAATAAAAGTAATATTTAATAGGTTCTCCCAAAATAACTCAAATATAACAAGACTGCTAAAAATTAGTATAATGTAAATCAATATTTTATTTTTGAGAAACATGCGATATAATTTAATATTGGATAATAATATATAATATTATGGAGTAATGCTTACGGTTAATACCGTTTCTCCGTCTCCAGTTTCTTTACTCTTCGAGCCTTCATCTCTCGTTCTTTTTTCTGACAGAATCCATTCTTAAGTTTTTCCACGTCATCTTTCTTCGTGTATTCGAACCACACCAGTTGTCTCCTCGATTTCCTGTGCGGTATTACTTTCTAATCTCTCTAATTACCTCATTTCTCACTCTCTCCAAACGTGTTATTCTGCAGCTTTTTCTCAAAAGATTCATTTCTATGGCTAGCAGCTTTGTTTTATTTGTCTTATTTGCGTCTCGGACGTCTGTTCCGCCTAGGCACTGATAAATAATTGTAATACAATATAAACTTCTAGTAAACTGGACGGTTCAACGGCCCAGTATGAGTGTCTGATGTGGTTGTTTGACCCTACAGGGTGGAGGAACAGTGGGAATCTCGTTAAGTTCCTGACGGAATATAACCACTTCTTTTTTGAAGTCTTCAATCCATTTCGTGAGGCGGATTAATTTTTGGGAATTACTTTTTTCCTGTGGCACTGTAAAAATCTTTACAGTGCATTAATTGCCTATCTGTGTATACTTTATACTACTGGGTCTACAACTAGTGGCAATTACAATTGTTATTGATTTTAATTATGTACATACATAATTAAATCGAATTAAAAAATAATGTTAATAAGTTCTTCCAAAATTACTCTTTGCAAAAATTGACTACAATGCAAATCAATATTTTGTTTTTGGGAAACGTGAACCAAATTTAATATTAGATAATAATCGGTAATTACGAGTAATTATGTAATTACATTCTCTGTGTCCTTGTTTAATTGAACTCGAGGTGTAATTTAATGCAATGAGTTACAACAATAATAATCTTTATTTGATGAGAAATAAATCATAAGGGGAGTATTGATCTCTCTGTAGTTGCCTGTTTTGTTTTGATTTCCTTGTTTGCGTCTTGGGATCGTTTTCGATAAGGGTGCCTTGGAAGATTCCTTTTCGTATGCACGCATTCATGTTATGATTATGTTCTTATGTTGGGCTCTTCCAACATATTATGAATAAAAGATGTGAGGTATAAATCACACTTTAGACACTGAAATAGAATGAAATGAAGGCGAGTAAAGTTCTACCATACTTTTTCTGAGAAACTGCGAAAGAAAGAAACTTTTTAATTGCTTTCATTGTATTTTTTTCTGAATGATATCCAAATTGCTGTTTAGTGAGCTTTGTTTCTTTATACAAAGAATGCATAAGCGGTCGTGTAACACTTTTTTAAATATTTTTGCGCAGATGGGGAGAATTAATATCTCTGTATTGACTGCTTCGTTTTTATTTCCTTTTCGTGTTTTAAGGGTGTCTGGGAAGATTCCTTTTAGTAGACACACATTCATGATATGCCACAGCACCGTTCATATTTTGGGCGGTTTTTTGTTTATATTTATGATTTTGTTTTTTTATCCCTTTTCACATTTATTTCAATTACAAGGTTTGGTATTACACACCTCCAAGTTTCTGTACTTGTTCTATTTTCAAGTATTTTTGAAATCTTCACAAAGGTCTGCTATTTGTTACCTTCTTTCTCGATTGTTTCTAATATTATTTTGTCTTCATCTCGAGTCCAAGAATCTTTTACTACCCAAGAAGTGGAAACAGTAGATTCTGGATGTGAATTATAGTTGCATTCAAAAAATTTTTTTCTTTCATCTTCTCTTTTACTTCTCAACATTCTTCACTATAACTTGTACTAATTCACGTACATCTCTTATTTCTCTCTCCACTTATGTAAGCTGTGGTGGCTTCTATCTGGTTCTACTGTTGCGCCTGCACCATTTAGTTTTTCGCTTGTGTATTTTTGCATCATCTCTGTTACATATGCCTTTGCGATAAATACCATAGTTTTGGTTTTTTGGAGAATACAAATTCAAAGGCATTGGTATCAATATTGTTACCTACTTTAATATTGATCTTGGGTTTCCTATTTTTCTTGTAAGATACTGTCGCGGTCCATTTGAGGTACCTTAAATTTGGAACCTAATCCTCGTCGAGGACAGGGTTTGCTAATTGGGGGTTGTAGCTGTTTAGTAAAGAAAACCACTCTATGGTAACAAATAATATAATTTATAAACTAGAACTTAATTAATTAACGTGTTCCCAAACTTTGAGTTAACAATATTGAACATAATTATATAAAATATCTTACGCTATTAGGTTTATCTGAAACTTTTGCTTGTGTTTTCAAAAATATTCAACATTGAAAGCTCAAAAAGTTTTCTACATAAATTAATTATTTCAGTATAAGTAGGAATATTTTTTCACGAGGCGAAGCCAAGAGTAAAATGCTTGAAAAGGGTATTATGAGTCATATCTACAAAATTTTGAATATTTAATGATGGAAACAATAATCTAATCGAGTATTCAAGTAGATCATTTTATACAAGTTATATTAAGTACTTTTAGTTGACCTTACTTGTATGATAAAACGAATTTTGTTGGGGTTCAGCTCTAATTAACAAAATTCATTTTATCAATAGTTATAAGTTTTTTTGTAAAAATTTAATTATTGTGTTTAGGTTGTTGAACAATATTCAACAATAATTATTGTCTAACAATATACATAATGTTAAGTACTTGGATGGGTGGCCTTCAAGCGAACATATACCGCTATTAAGTGTTCCAGATTTAGTGGGGGTTTGTTTTTTTTTAGTTCCAGTGTTATTTTGTTTATAAAACCCAACATTTAGTACAACCTGGAGGGGTGCAGCTGATGAACCATAATAAAATTAAATTGGATAATGATAGTGTAAGATAGCACTGCTTCGTATTGATTGATATTGCAGAACAACGAAAGCGAAAAAATTGAAAAATTAAAAATAGAAAATTACCAAACAAAATTTAATTTCTTCTGAATATTTCTTCAGCTTCTTTTAATGGAAACACGAACTTGAAAATGTTTATTAGCTGGAATTTTGTGATTTTGGGCGTCAAATTTCGAATGATGATTCGTTTAACTTGCAATAAGCACTTGCAATTTGGATTTACAAGTTGTGGGTCACCTAACTGCTACATTATAAGAACATCAAATTTACCTAACATAACTTCCTATTGTATGGTAACTTATCAATTGAAGAACATCAAATCGCTTTGGACGTATCGCTCCGGATTTGCTGCAATCCGGTAATCGATGAAATCAACAAACGTCAAGTCATGATTAAGATGTGCTGATTGTGGAATTCGTATCCACTCATATTACGTAAACCTTAGACACCCTTGGACTGCAATATTTTGCAATTCTTATATCGATTCTTTTTGACGTAGATGCCTTTCAGGGACTGTTTCTTGTTGTCGCAGGATTTGATAAGACATATTTTGCAACTCTCCTTAATCTTAAATCAGTTTAATTTCTTCACGGCTTCAAATGCAGGGACTTGCTGATCAAATCGAATAAAAGCGAATTTTTGGTTGAATTTTCCAGAATGTGTAACCGTCGAACGAATTTCATGGATATGCCCAATCTAAGAAAATATTATAAAAACTTCATCTTCCTGCATTCCTCCAGGGACCACTCATGAATGCTTCTTTTTGTTGTGGTTTAAATAGAAAACTCACTCTTGGCACAACTTGATGAAAATTTCGTAATCAGTGGATTGATAAATTATTTCCAATGATTGGTTATGAAGATATTATCAAGAGGACATCAAAATTACTTACAAAAAATTAAGTGCATTAATAAACAAAATAAACACGCAATCACGTCATTAGGACTAAATCCAAAGTAATGGAGCGCTGTTTCTATTACAGCTAGATTTTGAAGTAACTTTGCCAACGTATTGTAATAGCGGTACATGTTCTCTGTAGGGTCACCCATCCAAGTACTAAAGGTGTTTTGTAGTAATTAGTGAAATAATTAACATGTAGTCATTAAGTGAAAATATTTTTTCGGCATGTAAAAGGCTAAAATTCGGTTTTGTTAAGTTAAAACTAACACAGCTAACCGAAGTTTAACCTTAACCGAGAATTGAAAAAGCTACCCTTAAAATTCCAATTTGATTAACGTTTAAAGTTGGAGTTTCAAGTTAAAGCTTGAAGAAATTTGTTCAATCCATGAATGCAAAATTGATCAGATACATTTTCGTCCAATTTTTTTAAAAATTGGGTTCCCAATATTTGTGGATGGTCTTCCTGAGTAACGCACGAAGATGAAATTTTTTAAATGTTTTCTTAGATTGAACAAATTTAGGAAATTCGTTTGATGATTACATTTTCTGGAACGTTCAACCAAAATTACGCTTTGATTTGGTTTTCTCAGCAAGTCGAAGCGATTGAAGCAGTGAGAAAATTGAATTGATTTCAGATTAGAAAGAGTTGTAAGATATGTTTTTTCAAATCCTCCGACAATAAAAAAGACTTCCTGAAAGGTGTTTACGATAAAACGAATCGATCTAAAATTTACAAGGAATTGCAGACCAACGGTTTCGAAAGTGTGCGTAATATGAGTGGTCACGAACCTTATAAGCAGGAACATCTCAATTGTGGCTTCACGTTTGATGATTTTATATATCACCAGGCTGCTGCAAATGCGAAGGGATATTTCCAAAGCGATTTCATATTTTTCAGTTGACAAGTTACCATGAATTGGGCAATTACGTTACGTAAATCTGATGATCTTATAATATAGCGGGTAGGTGACCCAAAACGTATAACTCCAAATTGTAATTATTTGGTGTTGGTTCAACGAATCATCATTGGTAATTTGACGCTCCAAATCACGAAGTTTCAGCTAATAAACATTTTCAACTTTGTGTTTCCATTAAAAGAAGTTGAAGAAATATTCAGAACAATCTATTGCTTTGTGCTTTTTTTCAGAACGAAAATTTTTTCCTACCACACAAAAAATAAGGTTTGTTAAATGCTGAATTATTTTGCTAGCTTTAATGTCTTTTCTTTTTTTATGTAAAACATTTTCCAACACCGGGATCTGTTATGGCCTTACAAGGGGACACTACAGTGAGATACCCACCAATCGGGATCCCAATTTTTTGGTCATTCTATGAGCTAAAAAAATTATCACTTTCTCTACGTTTAGTCCAATGGCCCTTAGTTTTCGAGTTATGAATTTTTGAAAATACCATATTGGATTAACTGCTATTACTATTAGCTATTATTACAAGAAACCGTGGTGATCTAACGGTTAAGAATTAGCAATGGTAATTCGTAGGTCGTTAATTTTTTAATTCCGATAATAAATTACATAATTTGTAACAACAAAATCTCAGGACCGATGCGTTACAACTCCAATATATGCTAAACCTATGGTGAAACCAGCCCATTTTAAAAATTCATAACTCAAAAATTAAGAGCCATTGAACTAAACGCCGAAAAAGTGATAATTTTTTTAACTCATAGAATGATCAAAAAAATTAGGATCCTGATTGGTGGGTACCTCACTGTAGTGTCCCCTTGTTAGAAGTTTTATGGACAAAACCGTTCAGAAAGAAAATTCTAAGGTAAAGTAAAAATTTTAAATTGCTTTTTCTAATTTTCCTTTCCTTTTACAAGGTTTGTTCAAATTGGAGTGGAAGTTGGCTACAGGTCTCACTGAACCGTACCCTAGACTGAAATTATCAACCAATCAAATGGCGCCTAACCACCCAACATCAAAAAGAACAATTTTAGTTTGTAATTACACGATTGTGCAGTCAAGGTACCTCACTCATAAACTGCTTGTTGTTGTGTTCAAAACTTAACTGTGTCTTAAATTTATTGTAAATATATTGTTAAGATTACTTACACTTATTTTTAATTTATTTTTTTGTGATTGTTAAGTTTGTATTTTTTATTATATAATTGTATTAATATTATTTGTATGTTTTAGTGAACTAATAGAATTGTTTTTTATCAGTTTTCTTTTTTTTTTTTTAATTATTATTTAGTGCTGAATGAGTTGAGGATGCGATGTTATAAAATCTATAAACATGATAAGCAAAATTGCAGTGGAACGTGGAATCCAAACCACGGCACAAATAAATTTGAGCTCTGACTGTATTCAAATATCACACCTTTCAATACCACACCAAATTACCTCATAATTGTAAGAAATGTAAATTTTTGTAAATAATTCTTTGTGCAATTGCAGTCACTTGAAAGTAATTTCATAGCAACAAAACGTAAACCTACTTGATGGAGTAATGAAATGTATTGTGGAAGAAAGGGGGATGGGATGAAAGGATTTGACATAATATTTATTGAGAATTGCCGCTTGAATGATAGTGAGCGGGTAAAAAAGAAAGGGTTAAACATTAAATGACTTAATTTATGAACGACCACTCAGAAAAAATTAAGAAAGAACTAGCAACTGAATAAGTAAGAAAATAATCTAGAAAGAATTGTGAAAATAATTTATTTTCATGCACAACAAGAATTGTGCGTGTGTGGCCTGCTTTATTTAATTTGACCAATGCAGTGGGGTATTAGACCTCAAAAGTTGGCATTAAATCAAATACTATTCCAACGGATTTCTAAGTTGGATATCTATTTTCAGGGCTCTTATTAGTAGTATTAAAAAAATACTTGTAATAATAATTTTAATACTATATTTACTTAAAAAATGAGTTTATCTGATATAGTATTTGGAAAAGGGGGGGGGGTATGTGTAAATACGACGAGCGTTTTCGCATACCACCAGAGCCCAAGCCGAACACAACTGCGCATGCCTAGACTGTTGGTTTTTATTTTCTAAATGAACTTGTTTACATTCCAAGATTTTGACAGTTCGAAACGTCAAACGTGTGATTTTAACCTCTCAAATTGTTTTAATTAATAATCCCGCTCTTTTACATCGTGCTTGCAATTTTTGTTGTGCTTTGCTTTGGCTTGCATTTTAAAGAATAGATTATTTTACTTTGCTTGTTTACT
The DNA here is from genome assembly GCA_958510855.1 of Rhagonycha lutea. NCBI lineage: Eukaryota > Metazoa > Arthropoda > Insecta > Coleoptera > Cantharidae > Rhagonycha > Rhagonycha lutea. Next base: position 4,209,744 of record OY294042.1, read on the forward strand.
TGTTTTTAGGGCTGCGAATTTATTTCGATTAATCGATTATTTAATCGATGATCGATTAAAATTTTTGAAATAATCGATTGTTCGATTAATCGATTGTTCGATTAATCGATTGTTTTCGATTAATCGATTGTTCTATTATTCGATTGTTTTCGATTAATCGATTGTTCGATTGTTCGATTAATCGATTGTTTGATTAATCGATTTTCCGATTAATCGATTGTTTTTACACAATCGATTTTCGATTGTTAAATTTAACAATCGCCCAGCCCTATCCAAAATCACACAAATGTAAACAAGTTCATTAGAAAATAAAAACAAACAGTCTAGGCATGCGCATTAATCTTACTCTGTCACGTTTCGTGCATTCCCGACTAGATTCGCCTCTGCTCTGGTGGTATGCGAAAACGCTCGTGTAAATACGCCTTGATCCGAAAATGTCTTGGTAATCTTCTACATTATCATCGTCACTCTCGGATATCTGGTTATGATCATCAATGACTTGATCATCAGAGGGGTTTAATAAATCTAATAATAAGATTTAAGAAATTTGTGTATGGTAGGTGGCATACAGACCTATTTCTGATCTAAATAGACGTTATTTCGAAGAATTAAGGTATTATTAGCTTGAAATATTTTTTCATCAGCTGAAGATTTTAAGAAAACTATATACAGGGTGACTAAGAAATTTTTGAATTAGTGAGTAGTTGGAGGAAACATGGGGGCGCAAACAGGCGCGGCATTGTTAGTAGTTTTGTTGTTGTATCAATTGGAGTGAAGTGTTTTTTTATGTAACCCTGTAACAGGAGGTAATATTAAAAGCTACCCTGCATCATTCGAGGAATAAGTGGGCGCACCGCTTGTACTTGCTCAGCCCACTCAATATGCCACAGTGAAGCGGGAATGAATTTATTGGTACTAGTATTTGTTGGTACTATATTGCCTATGTAACATAAACGCTGTAGTGCGGCCTTCAGGTCATCACACATCCTGGGCGATCTAGTACTAAAAAATTCATCCCCCCTTCTCACAATATCAGAAAGGCAAATATATGCAATATTATAGTTTTTGGGAATATTTTATTTTAGTTTGCAAGATTTCAGCCAATTTCTGAAAATTGATTTTAAAATCTTGCTTATCAATTCATGCGCTTCGTTAGTTCCTTTGTTCATGTAAATTCGTGATATAAATAACTGGGGCAATGTAGTACCAATAATTTCATTCCCACCCCTTTTCACAATATTACCAGAAAGGCAAATATTTGCAATATTTTATTTTAGTTTGGAAGTGTTCATCCGTGTAATATAAATGTTCTAGTGCGGCATGCGGGCCGGACAAGCTAGTACCAATAAATCGATCCCCCCCTTTACATAATATCAGAAAGGCAAAGTTTTTAGCCAATTTATAGAAATTCATTTTTCTTTTATGGACAGTGAAAATGACGGACTTACGTGGATCAATCAGAATCCTGGGGATTAGTGGACAACTAGGAACTAATTAATCTGTTTATGCGCATCGTTAATCTCGTTGTTCATGTAAATTCGCAATATAAATATCTCCAGTAGGCCGTACTTTTTTTAAATAAATTAATACATTCATCCCCCCGGCGGAAACGCTGTAAAGTTGGTCAAAATCATTTGCAAAGGTGATAAATTCAAAATCGAATATTTGAACATCCATCGGCCGTAAAAGTTTAATTTTAATAAATATTGCGAAATAAACTGCGCCAGTCGAATTTTCTCGTCAAAATACATTAGAATAATTAAATATCCATCGTTTTTGTAAAAATAAATAAAAAAATCCTTCATTTGTAGATCTTATACAGGAAAAAGTAATATGAGAAGACGAAAATTAAAAGAAAAATCCTTGATCTCAAATATTTCGAAAACCATGACACTTTTACTAAACCTATTTTTTGTTTTTCTGATCAACCTTTCACCAATTACCGTTTGGACCACTCATAACGGGACACCCTGTATATGGGTAGATACAGCAGAGAATTTTTTTTAACGAAAAGAGGAAAATTTTCTGAAGGTCAAGATATAATTTTGATTGGTTTTGATAAAGGATTAATATTTTGATTATGTTAATTAGCGAATATAAATCAAAAACGCACAATTAATTAAAATTTAAAATATTCTAGTCATGACACAGTTAAAATAGCAATCTTTAATATCCTGTATTAAAATTGTTTAAATTTAAAGTATTATTCTTGTCTTTTTAACCAATGAAAATTTACTTTCATTTCTTCTAACAATGAAAGTGTAAATCTAGGTAACTGTACCACCTGTTGAAAAAGTTCTCGTCTAAAAAAAGTTCTAATAGATGTATTATTATTATTAACAATCCAAGAAAAACAATTAACAAATTACAAACTTTATTATTTTTTTTTAATCGACATAATATCATTAGGAACAATAGAACTATCAAAAAATAATTTTCCTTCTCAAGTTAAGAGAAGGTTCAATAACAAAGTACATATGGATACATAATTAACTTTAAGTTTCGTCAATAAAATCATAATTTTGTATACAAAGATATCTCTCGAATGTTAAATATCCTAACTTCTTTTCTGTAATATTGAAACTTAACGAAATACTGCCAAATATATCGTATTCTAGAGGTCTAATGCATTTTCCGGTTTTTGAAGACCACAGGCTTAATAGTGTATGAACATTATTAAATATAAATAGGAAGTTACTATTTGCGGCTACCAATCTCAGCCACTTTCGATGATCTAAATTTAAAAAAATTAATTGTACAAGTTTTTCAAAACAAATTTCCCCAAATAGAATTGATAATTTTCCCTAACTTGGAAAATTCCAAAAAACATTAATATATTTACCAAAATTGAAATACTTACTGATGAAGTTTCTAGAAATGTTAAAAAAATTGTGGAAATTGAAATAAAAATTGTGATTGTCTAAAATTTTCAAAAATATTTAAATGATAATGAATCCCGCCCAAGTTGAAATTTCCCTTCCCCGACTTTACGGTATTCCGACTTTTCCAGAAGAGTGAGAATCCCGTTGTAATTTTATATTCATAGAAAATGTTAATTTTGGTTGTTGAGCAATCAATGTTGTTGAAAAACTGAATAAAAGGAATAAATTGTGTTAAAAACCTTATCGATCTGTAAGGCTCTCATGCATAAAACCAAAATCAAAATCATTTTAATAGTACCAACATACCAACGTTTACAGTGCGATTTCCTTCGGCAAAGTTCCATATGCGATGCCTATATTTTGTTCTTCTACAGCTAGAAAATCCAATGGTGGTGTCCTTATTAAGTAGATATTTAAGTTGATACGACAACCTAACGCTGCTGAACACTTGCAAACTTTTAGTGTCTTGTTGTATGGTATAAGCGACAACTTGCTGGAAATTTTGAGTAGCAAGTTTCCTGTAAAATACAATCAGGTACCCGCCTTTCGTCTACAATGAAACAAAAATAATATTCTGCTAAATAATTAAGAAAATGCAAACCAAAACATCTTCAATTTCTGAGGCCTTGCCATAATTAATGGCCATTAGCACGGTACAATTAAAATCCAGAACTTTTATCTGGGTACCAGAATTCGATAGTAATATTAGAATATTTTTACCGAAAGTGAGACTTGCAACATGTGAATCTTTAAAAGAAACCTCGTTTGTTTCTAAATTAACGATATGAAGACGACCGCTAGGCTCTATGAAGGTCAATCTGTACAAAATTGAATTTTGATCGAATTATTTGCGTTTCGAGACCAATTTTAATGCACCAAAATAATAAAATATCAAAAATGAAACTTGCAAATTATTGGCGATCTCCACTTGTAATTCCTCATCAAACGGACGAGGTATTTCAAACTCCAACTGCAAGATCCACGCTCTTGTTTTTAAGTGGAGCACTCGTACATTTTTTTCAATAAAGAATATGAGTAGGTTTTCATATTTGGCAGTTTTTTGCACAAATTTCATTTGATAAAAACTGAAATCAATCTGAAAATAAGAAAAAATAATATAATTTTAAAGTCTCATTGTACCTATCGCTCACCTTTCCTGTCGATAAATTTATCACATCGATAATGTAATTCGGATAGCAAATACCACTTGCTACGACAATATCATCATCAAAATAATTGATTTCCAAATATTTCCTTGCTTGTGTAGTTGCAATGCTCTTAAAATTACCACTTTTCCAATTATGCTCCAATGTACGGTAATATTGAAAAACGGCCTGTAAATCAGAATTCATTGTATCATCAAGTATCGTACAAAAAAAAACAATTTACCCGCCAATGAAGAGAATGATCCAACATACATTTTCGATAAATATTCGACGATAAACAATCTTTATTTTCTTGAAAATTGCTTCTACGACAAATTTTCCACCAAAAACTGTTGGACATCAAAGGTCGCCATTCGTCTAATCCGTTAAAAACGTTCTCTAAATCTTCTGCTCCCAATCGCAACAAAATAATTTGTGAAATCTCGGTGGGTAAATTTCCTATTATGTCCATATCCATATTTACTATGTTTATCTTTGATCTATTCGACAGCAATCACAGTTTTATAATAAAAAGTAAGTATTTTGTGTTTTCTTGACACAACAATTAATAAATTGTTTTTGAAGTGTGAGGTTATGTTACAATTCAAAAGTTGTTGATTTTTCCAGCGGTTCTCAAAATTTTCTTACATGGGGTTGCATTGAGGTACAAAGAGTCCACACATTTTTCTTATTTTCATTATGACTAAAAACGACTTCTTTGTTTTATAACTTTGTAAAATATACATACACTGTTAAAAATACACAAGTAAAATATACGATTTTCAAAAACCTGCTTTGAAAAAAATAAAATTCTTAAAAAACAAATTAACCTTCAAATGAAAAATTTTATTTTTCAAATGTCGCTTAATTCTTTATTTATACCAATAATTAAAAAACAAAGAGAAATGTTAAATGCAGAAGAGAGAGGAGAGGTGGGGTCAAAATTAATTTTTTTTAAATAATTCTTAGGTAAGATGTGGGGGCGGGGGTGCCACAATCTTACGAAGGGCGAAAGGGGGTCAAAATTTACAAAAATCGTTCTTAGATACGCCATTAATGGACGCTCCCATACAACTTGTCATCAAATTTTCACCAAATGTTGTTATTTAACTAGAAATTTCTCATGGACCCGGTTTTGATTTTAATTATTGGTGAATTTTCAATGTTATTTACCTGTCTTACTTTTTAATAATTAACTAAACTAATTTTATTTTGAAAGCTGAATTTTGAGGCCCCCTTGATTTAAGAAGCCTCTGCGCCTGTTCGGAGATCCACCATTGCCTTAAGCAAACTTTCCCACATCTCTCTCAATTTCCTTTGTACTACAAAAGGACATTGTAACATTTTTTAAATGCTTACTAGGCTGATTACACTTGGGTGGTTTGCCATTACGTTCCAAGTGAAAACGGTCAGATTCAAGTTCTTACTGCTAACAGAGTCAAACTGAATACTCCGCATTGGCAGTCAATGGTTATTTAGCCACCATACTACTGACCGTCTCATACTTTTCCCTACATTTAGAGAAGTCAAATTTAATACACAACTTCATTTGTAAAACATTTTCATATGCTAATTTTGTTCTAAAAAAAATTATTTAACCCATTCAGGGTGAAGTTATGTCTACCTATGTATTGTATATTGACACTCATCCATGTTAAGATCAAATGCACTCTAAAACAAAACAAAAATCACACCAAGTGCAGCGTCGAAGGATTCCGGGACTCCTTCGGATGGTTAATGACGAGAGACCAGTTCAACTTACCGATATTAAACATTTCTAGTTACAAACCATAAATTCACTTGCATAGTTTATGGTCACGTTATGAAAAATATAAAGGGCGCTTTGTAATATCACTTTATTATAATAATTAGAAAACCTCACCTGTAGCATTGGAAACTTTATTTTCACGAAAATATAGTAAAACTTCTTTTTATTAGTGCACACAAAGCTAACCCCTTTTAACGGTTCAATTTACAAACTCACAATTATTCGTTATTATTATTTTAAACAAAACTTTTATTCTGACTGTAATATAAGTACTATTACTACTTGTAATTGTGTACTTATGTCGAGGGCTTGTAGGGTTACAATAAAACAGTGTCTAACGTTAGCTGACCTTTTATTGTCATAACCTGTTGACTACTCTAAGCACACTGCCGGTCTCTTGCTTCCCTCACACGGTAAGCGTCAAGACGGTCATGCGCTATATTACATATATTACATGCTCTTTTTCTTTTAATGAACAAAACAAAAACAAATTGAAATTACATGGATTATAAACAAGTACATTCAATAAATTCAATTAACATTTTTAACACAACATTTAAAATATAAGTGGATTACATTTTTATATAATAAACAAGTTCAATAACATTATTTATTTTGTGACATAATCTTGCAAATGGGCAGGTTGCTTTTTAATTCTAACCGGCCGGATGTTTACAGATTCTTTTGTATTATTAATGACACTATCATTCACTTGAATTTCGCTTAACGGTTTTAATTGCTCTGCTTGCACTCCCGCATTTTGCAAACTTTGTTTTATTACACTTGGGTCTTGTTTATCTCCGATTTCACTTTCCGGTTTTTTATTATTACTTTCACTTTCCGCAATTTTAAACGGTCTTAGATGAACCCTATTTCTGCGTAACACCGAACCTTCACACGTTTCAATTTGGTATGAATTAGGATCGTTTGTTTTTGAAATAATTTTAGCTGGCGTCCAATTTCTTTTATCGTTTTGCACTAATATTTCTTGATTTTCATTAAATTCTTCCAGTTCCTGAGAAACTTTGTCATAGTAAGCTTTTTGCTTCATTTGGTTGTTCTTTATCTTTTCCATTGCTGCACTACAATTGTATTTGGGTGTTAATGCATTTTTTGTCATTAGAATGTCTGACCGTAATTTTCTTCCTTGTAGCAGTTCTGAGGGTGATGGCATTAAATTACTTTTAGGAGTTGTATTGTAATTTAAAATTGCATTTGTTATGCTGTTGTTTGAAGCTTTTGCTTTTAAAATCAACCCTTTCACCGTTTGTACTGCCCTTTCCGTCATTCCATTGGATTTTGGATAATTTGGACTTGATGTTGTATGTTTTATGTCATAGTAATTTGTAAATTCATCAAAACTTTGTGAATTAAAAGGTGGTCCATTGTCACTAACAATTTCGCTAGGTATCCCGAAATATGAAAACGTCTCTTCTAATAATTTTGTTATTGTTTGCGCATTTTTCGATTTTACTTTTTTAGCTAATATAAATTTTGAAAAGTAATCTACAATTATTAAATAGTCTTCCGAATTTATGTAGGCAAAGTCAATTCCTATTTTGAACCACGGCAAATCAACTATTTCATGACTTCTCAACGGCTCCTTTGTGTTAGATTTCGAATATTTTTGACATATTTTACAACTTAGTACGTATTTTTCAATTTCTTGTGTCATTCCAGGCCAATAAAGCAAGTTTTTCGCCTTGTTTTGACATGCTGTAACACCTTGATGCGCACTGTGTATTTTTTTTAATACGTTGTCAATTTCATTTTTTGGTATTACGATCTTGTTTCCCCGAAATAAAATTCCATTCGCGTAATACAATTCGTCTTTTATCTCCCAAAATTTTCTTATATCATTTTTTACTGATTTTTTGTGCATTGGCCAACCTTCATTTATGTAGGTTATTATTTCCTGTAACGTGCTATCATTTTCAGTCGACTCTTGCACTCTTTTTATTTTGTCATCAGAAGCACAAATTATTGTATTTACTGAAACGAATTTTCCTTCCAAATAATTTGTATTCATTGTTCTGTTTTGATTTGGGTCTCTTGATAACGCATCCGGTATGTGTAAATATTTACCTGGCACATATTGTAATTTAAAATCATATCTTAATAATTTTAATACAATTCTTTGTACTCTTGGCGATAAATTTTCCATCGGTTTGTTTATCATGCTTATTAATGGTTTATGATCCGTTTGTACCGTCACCTCTTTTCCATAAGTGTATAAATGAAACCTTGTTAGGCCATGTAAAACTGCTAACAGCTCTCTTTCTAACGATGCATAATTTTGTTGCGTCGGTGTTAAACTTGACGAGGTGTACGCTACTGGCTGTTCATCTTGCAATATCAATGCTCCCATTCCGTGTTTAGAAGCATCTACTGATAAACATATTTCTTTGTTTGGATCGTAAAATTTTAATACTGGTGCTTCACTTATTAATTTTTTTAAATTATTGAAACATTTTTCCTCAATTGCTCCCCATAAGAATTCATTTTTTTCACTTAATAAAGCTCTTAATACGCTCGTTTGTTCGGACATGTTTGGTACAAATTTTCTTAGGAAATTCACCATTCCTAAAATTCTTTGTAACTCCTTTCTGTTTTTTGGACTTTGCAACACTTTAATCGCTTCGACTTTTGAATTTTCAATTGCTATGCCGTTTTCCGAAATTGTATGTCCTAAAAAAGTTACCTCTTTTTTCGCTAGTTGCATTTTTGCCTGATTAAATTTTACATTGTACTTCCTTGCTCTTTTCAATGCTTTTCTTAATCTTTCATCGTGTTCTTTTTTATTTTTACCAAAAATTATCACGTCATCGACATACGGAATCACTCCCTCTAAATTTTCGAAAACTTGATTAATTCTTTTTTGATAAACTTCTGTTGCTGAACTTATCCCGAATGGTAAAGTTAAATATTTAAATCTTCCATACGGTGTCGCAATTGTGCATAAATCAGCACTTTCCTTATCTATTGGTACTTGACAAAATGCTGTTGTCGCGTCTAGCACCGTAAAGTACATTGCTCCGCTTAATTCCGCTAACACGCTTTCAATTGTTGGCATTGAATAATGTTCACGCTTTAAATATTTATTTAATGGCCTTGGATCCATACAAACCCTGATAGAGCCATTTTTTTTGGATATTATTACAATAGGATGCACCCATTCTGTTGGTTTTGATATCGGTTCTAATACTTTATTCTCAACCATTTTTTCAAGCTCGAGTTTTAATTTATTTTTTAATGACAATGGAACTCGCCGGGCCGGTGCTATACTTGGGATTGCATCATCCTTCAAGGTTAAATGATATGGAACGCATTTCATACGCGACGCTTTCTTATCAAAAACTTCTTTGAATTCGCTGATGATGTCAGCTTCCGTGTTATTTATAACGTTTACCCGATTATTTATTAGCCCGAATTTGCCCGCGTCATCTAAACCTAAAATCGACTCGCTGCTTTTATCTGCTACGTAAAATTTAACTTTTCTTTCAATGTTTTTAAATTTACAGGGTAATTTGCATTTACCGCTCGTTTTAATTTCATGCCCCGAATAAGAAATCAATTTGGTATTTGTCGCTTTTAAACGCGGTTTATCACTTAATGATTCAAATGTCTTTTTGTTCAAAATGTTCACCTGACTTCCGCTGTCAATCTTTAAATACATGTTTTGGTTACTTACTCGTATTTTTTCTCTCCAGCCAACGCTGTTGACCTTTTGCGTCTTCTTCTGGACGGCTAACACCTCTCCATGTTCGCTATCTGATGTCTCATCGCTTGTTGAACTTTCTTTCTGAATTTCTTTTACGCTTTTCTTCTTTTTCTCACAAACACTTGCAAAATGGCCCGTCTTCTTGCAGTTTAGGCAACTCTTTCCTTCTGCTGGACATTTCTCTTCACTGTGTTTAAAATTGCACATTTTACACTTTTTCTTTTTGTCTTTGTCTTTGTTCTTTTGTTCAAACTTTAATTTTTTTTTATTAACAGCATTCACTGTCGCACTACTCGGGTTTGCACTAGAAATCTCGATCATCTGCTTCTTGCTCACCTCACTAGATCTGCAATGATCCAGAGCCTTAGCCAGCTTGAGATCTGCATCCCTTAGCAACCTCTCTTGAACGGTTTTATCCGCCAACCCCAGTACGAGCCTGTCACGTATTAAAAATTCGGTTTGATTCCCAAAGTCACACTGCGCTGCCAATTTTTTCAAATCAGTTACGTACTTGTCCACTGATTCGTTTTTTTCTTGGGATCTTGAAAAGAATTTAAACCTGTCAAACACTACGTTCTTCCGCGGTTTGCAGTAGTCGTCAAATTTTTTTATTACGTCGTCATACTTTTCCGCACTTTCTCCTTGACTGTACTGAAAAGTTTCATAAATTTCTAATGCCTCGTCTCCCATTAGATTCATGAGCACCGCAATTTTTAATTTGTCACTTTTGTTTATTTTCTCACTCGCTTCAAGATAAAAGTTAAATTTCTTCTTGAATCTTTCCCAATTTGTTGCCACGTTTCCTTCAAAATCCATTTCTTTCGGAATTTTTACATTCGAATCTTGCATCTTGCCTTCTTTGTAAAACTCACTTCACGAACGAAATCACTGGTTTTTAAATTGTCTTTTTCCGCTGCCACCATGTAATATAAGTACTATTACTACTTGTAATTGTGTACTTATGTCGAGGGCTTGTAGGGTTACAATAAAACAGTGTCTAACGTTAGCTGACCTTTTATTGTCATAACCTGTTGACTACTCTAAGCACACTGCCGGTCTCTTGCTTCCCTCACACGGTAAGCGTCAAGACGGTCATGCGCTATATTACATATATTACACTGACAAATTTAAACACGCCATGTCGTTGTAAATAAATCGTGGTCGCTTATAGATTTCTACTTACCATCTGTCAAATTAAATTAAATAAAGCAGGCCACACACGCACAATTCTTGTTGTGCATGAAAATATATTATTTTCACAATTCTTTCTAGATTATATTCTTACTTATTCAGTTCCTAGTTCTTTCTTAATGTTTTCCGAGAGGTCGTTCATAAATTAAGTCATTTAATTTTTAACACTTTTTTACCCTCACCATCATTTAAACGGCAATTCTCAATAAATATTATGTCAAATCCTTTCATCCCATCCTCCTTCCACAATACATTTAAATTTACATTTCTTACAATTATGAGGTAATTTGGTGTGGTATTGAGAGCTCAAATTTATTTGTGCCGTGGTTTGGATTCCTCGTTCAACTGTAATTTTGCTTATCATGTTTATAGATTTTATAACATTGCATCCTCAACTCATTCAGCACTAAATAATTATTAAAAAAAAAAAGAAAACTGATAAAAAACAAATCTATTAGTTCACTAAAACATACAAATAATATAAATACAATTATATAATAAAAAATACAAAATTAACAATCACAAAAAAATAAATTAAAAATAAGTGTAAGTAATCTTAACAATATATTTACAATAAATTTAAGGCGCAGTTAAGTTTTTGAACAAAACAACAAGCAGTTTATGAGTGAGGTACCTTGACTGCACAATCGTGTAATTATAATACGCTGTATTGCTTCAGAAGCAATATCAGTTGATGTGCTGTCCATTTTTGTTATTTGGAGATCAATCTGCTCCAAATGTATACTTTTCCACCAAGGGCCATCAACTAAAATTGTTCTATATGCAACTGAATCACCTCCAGCAATCATGTATAAACAACAGGAATCACAGGATATTGGATACGCACAACAAAACAAGTAAACTGTTGGCCGACGTTTCGGCTTTATTTACTAATAGCCTTCCTCAGGACTACAAGAGGAAAAAATACAATCATAGAAACGTTACAAATTGTAAAAACACATTACCAACATTAATTTGCAGGATTTCCTTTTGAAATCTCTAGGTTGGCTATGATGGACTATACTTATCTCCACATTTTTATTCAGGTTATGTGAATATCTTTGTCTGTTGTCCAGTTAATTAAATTTTCAATTGTGACTTGGTTGGAGATGTTGCCCAATCTGCCATGGTTTCCTGACATGTTTGTTACGTTGAAACACATTCCATCGTTAACTGTTGGGTGAGAGTGACACTTTTTACAATTTGTAACGTTTCTATGATTGTATTTTTTCCTCTTGTAGTCCTGAGGATGGCTATTAGTAAATAAAGCCGAAACGTCGACCGACAGTTTACTTGTTTCTTTGTGCGTATCCAATATCCCGTGATTCCTGTTGTTCATAAAATTGTTCTTTTCGATGTTGGGTTAGGCGCCATTTGATTGATTGAGAATTTCAGTCAATGGTACGGTTCAGTGAGACCTGATGTAAACCTGTAGCCAATTTCCACTTCATGGAATACACCCAATCTTTGGAATTTGGTTGTCGCTGCTCCAATTTGAACAAAACTTGTAAAAAGAAAGGAAAATTAGAAAAAGCAATTTAAAATTTTTACATTACCTTAGAATTTTCTTTCAGGACGGCTTTGCCCATAAAACTTCCAAGCCGTAACAGACCTCGGTGTTGGAAAATGTTTTCCATCCCTCCGGACGAGAAACTGATGAAAAGTGCATTTCCTCAACTCGGCTGGTAAAACGCCGCTACATCCTCGGGAGCGGTCAAAGCCTCGGCTCCGCTCTCGGCTCCTACTATCGCTCCCGCGGACGGGAAGCGGCGTTTTACAGCCTAGTGATGAAAAGTACTATTACATAAAAAAAGAAAAGACATTAAAGCTAGCAAAATAATTCAGCATTTAACAAACCTTATTTTTTGTGTGTGGTAGGAAAAAATGTACGTTCTGAAAAAAGCACAAAGCAATAGATTGTTCTGAATATTTCTTCAACTTCTTTTAATGGAAACACAAAGTTGAAAATGTTTATTAGCTGAAACTTCGTGATTTGGAGCGTCAAATTACCAATGATTCGTTGAACCAACACCAAATAATTACAATTTGGAGTTATACGTTTTGGGTCACCTACCCGCTATATTATAAGATCATCAGATTTACGTGACGTAATTGCCCAATTCATGGTAACTTTTCGACTGAAAAACATGAAATCGCTTTGGAAATATCCCTTCGCATTTGCAGCAGTCTGGTGATATATAAAATCAACAAACGTGAAGCCACAATTGAGATGTTGCTGGTTATAAGGTTCGTTCCCACTCATATTACACACACCTTCGAAACCGCTGGTCTGCAATTCTTTGTAAATTTTAGATCGATTCTTTTTATCGTAGACACCTTTTAGGAAGTCTTTCTTTTTGTCGGAGGATTTGAAAAAACATATTTTACAACTCTTTCTAATCTGAAATCAATTCAATTTTCTCACTGCTTCAATCGCTTCGACTTGCTGAGAAAACCAAATCAAAGCGTAATTTTACTTGAACGTTCCAGAAAATGTAATCATCAAACGAATTTCCTAAATTTGTTCAATCTAAGAAAACATTTAAAAAATTTCATCTTCGTGCGTTACTCAGGAAGACCATCCACAAATATTGGGAACCCAATTTTTTAAAAAATTGGATGAAAATGTATCTGATCAATTTTGCATTCATGGATTGAACAAATTTCTTCAAGCTTTAACTTGAAACTCCAACTTTAAACGTTAATCAAATTGGAATTTTAAGGGTAGCTTTTTCAATTCTCGGTTAAGGTTAAACTTCGGTTAGCTGTGTTAGTTTTAACTTAACAAAACCGAATTTTAACCTTTTACATGCCGAAAAAATATTTTCACTTAATGACTACATGTTAATTATTTCACTAATTACTACAAAACACCTATAGTACTTGGATGGGTGACCCTACAGAGAACTGTAGCGCTATTGCAAAATCTGGCATTAATAAAAAGAGCCCTCCTTTACCTTAGGAATTAGTCTGGGGGGCTACTTTGCAAGGGAACGACGTGATTATTTTATTTACTAAATTTTTGTAGGGAATTTTGATGTCTTCTTGATCATATCTTCATAACCAATCGTTTGAAATAATTTATCAATTCACTGATTACGAAGTTTTCCTCAAGTTGTGCCAAGAGTGAGTTTTCTATTTAAACCACAACAAAAAGGAGCATTCATGAGTGGTCCCTGGAGGAATGCAGGAAGATGAAGTTTTTATAATATTTTCTTAGATTGGACATATCCGTGAAATCCGTTTGACGTTTACACATTCTGGAAAGTTCAACCAAAAATTCGCTTTTATTTGATTTAACCAGCAAGTCGTTGCAGTTGAAGCCGTGCGGAAATTGAACTGATTTCAGATTAAGGAGAGTTGCAAAATATGTCTTTTCAAATCTTCCGACAACAAGAAACTGTTCCTGGAAGGCATCTACGTCAAAAAGAATCGATACAAGATTTGCAGAAAATTGCAGTCCAAGGGTGTCGATGGTTTATGTAATATGAGTGGATACGAATTCCACAATCAGCACATCTTAATCATGACTTGACGTTTGTTGATTTCATCGATTACCGGATTGCAGCAAATTCGAAGCGATACGTCCAAAGCAATTTGATGTTCTTCAATTGAAAAGTTACCGTGCAATAGGCAGTTATGTTAGGTAAATTTGATGATCTTGTAATGTAGCAGTTAGGTGACCCACAACATGTAAATCCAAATTGCAAGTGCTTATTGCAGGTTAAACGAATCATCATTCGAAATTTGACGCTCAAAATCACAAAATTCCAGCTAATAAACATTTTCAAGTTCGTGTTTCCATTAAAAGAAGCTGAAGAAATATTCAGAAGAAGAAATTAAAGTTTGTTTGGTAATTTTCTATTTTTAATTTTTCAATTTTTTCGCTTTCGTTGTTCTGCAATATCAATCAATACGAAGCAGTGCTATCTTACACTATCATTATCCAATTTAATTTTATTATGGTTCATCAGCTGCACCCCTCCAGGTTGTACTAAATGTTGGGTTTTATAAACAAAATAACACTGGAACTAAAAAAAAAAAAAAAAACCCCACTAAATCTGGAACACTTAATAGCGGTATATGTTCGCTTGAAGGCCACCCATCCAAGTACTTAACATTATGTATATTGTTCGACAATATTTATTGTTGAATATTGTTCAATAAACTAAATACAATAATTAAATTTTTACAAAAAAACTTATAACTATTGATAAAATGAATTTTGTTAATTAGAGCTGAACCCCAACAAAATTCATTTTATCATACAGGTAAGGTCAACTAAAAATACTTACTATAACTTTAGATCATTAAATATTCAAAATTTTTTGGATGGGACTCATAATACTCTTGGCTTCGCCTCGTGAAAAAATATCCCTACTTGTAGAAAATTTTTTGAGCTTCCAATGTTGAATATTTTTGAAAACACAAACAAAAGTTTCGGATAAACCTAATAGCGTAAAATATTTAACATTGGAAACCTCATTTCATAAATTAATTATCGTCTATTTTGGTCGTAAAAATTAAGTCGCATTTCGAACTTTTCCAAATTTATAGACCTTTTACACTGAACCATTTTATGCAGTTCGTTCTTTCGTAGTTTCTTGGAAGAAGTGTGGTAGAACTTGACTCGCCAACATTTCAGTCTACTGCAGTGTATAAAGTGTGATTATGTACCTCACATCTCTTATTCAGAAGATGTTGGAAGAGCCCAACATACCATGAATGCGTGTATTATACTATAAGGAATCTTGAATCTTGTATACTAAAAGAAAATGATCTCAATACACAAAAGAAGAAATAAAAACGAAGCAGTTAACTACAGGGAGATCAATACACCCCATCTCCTCAAAAATATTTAAAAGTGTTTTAAAAGAATATTTAAAAGAAACAAAGCTCACTGTTGGGAATTTGAACTTAATATACCGCGATGTGCAACGCCACTGCATTGGTAGCGTCAAGCGAAGGAAAGGGAACTGCAAGACTGCAACGACACAGTCCACTTGTATGCTAGAGCTATTAGCACGTAAAATAAATACAGAAAATAAATAGGTGTTTTATTATATTAAAAATCAAAACCTATGGGAAACACTCACTAAACAGCAATTTGGATATCGTTCAGCAAAAAATACAATGAAAACAATTAAAAAGTTTCTTTCTTTCGCAGTTTCTCAGAAAAAGTATGGTAGAACTTTATTCGCCATCATTTCATTCTATTTCAGTGTATAAAGTGTGATTTATACCTCTCATCTTTTATTCAGAATATGTTGGAAGAGCCCAACATAAGAACATAATCATAACATGAATGCGTGCATACGAAAAGGAATCTTCCAAGGCACCCTTATTGAAAACGATCCCAAGACGCAAACAAGGAAATCAAAACAGTCAACTACAGAGAGATCAATACTCCCCTTATGATTTATTTCTCATCAAATAAAGATTATTATTGTTGTAACTCATTGCATTAAATTACACCTCGAGTTCAATTAAACAAGGACACAGAGAATGTAATTACATAATTACTCGTAATTACCGATTATTATCTAATATTAAATTTGGTTCACGTTTCCCAAAAACAAAATATTGATTTGCATTGTAGTCAATTTTTGCAAAGAGTAATTTTGGAAGAACTTATTAACATTATTTTTTAATTCGATTTAATTATGTATGTACATAATTAAAATCAATAACAATTGTAATTGCCACTGGTTGTAGACCCAGTAGTATAAAGTATACACAGATAGGCAATTAATGCACTGTAAAGATTTTTACAGTGCCACAGGAAAAAAGTAATTCCCAAAAATTAATCCGCCTCACGAAATGGATTGAAGACTTCAAAAAATAAGTGGTTATATTCCGTCAGGAATGGAAGCCAGTGATACGATAGAGGTGACACTCATTGTTGATTCGATCGATAACAATCGAAATATAAGCGAAACCAGGAAAGACTCCGAAAGCAATGACAATAAGAAGTCGGAATAGGCCTAATCACTGATGTGAAGAAGAAGAATTATCAATATTCTTTATTTAAATTTTTCATTCATATATTATTTTATTTATATAGATAGGTATATGGTGAAGCGGGTAAGATAACAAATGCTAAATATCTTCTTTAAAAACAAAAATTCAAATTTTCTGCATAGTGCTGCCGTCTAACCAGAAGTAGCTAATTTAATTCAGAAATGCATTAGATGCACTAAAGTCAGTAGTTTATAAATTGAACAAAGAAGATTGTATCTAGGTTACGTTTTGTAAAATTGTGATTGTGTCGCATAAGGTTTTTCAGGAATTGTTCTAGGTATATTGACATTTAATTGTGTTATATTACTAGTAACAGATGTATTACAATGTATGTCAGTACTAGTTTTGTTAATATCATGTTTGTAGTTGAAAATTGATTGCGCCTTTAAAGTTAACCTCAATGGGCAAGATGACGCGGGAAAGATAACAAATAGGATTCAGTGCTCTCTGTGCTGGACATGGTGGCATGAATCTTGTAGTAATTATTCAGGCGCACCATTTAAATGCGATTTGTTAAATACTTCATCCAGGCCCGGGCTGGCCAGGTCGGCGATCGCAGAGGGCCCCCAACCTAAGGGGGCCCCGAATAGGCCTCAAAAAAGTGGTTTATTCTTGGGGTAAAAGTGATTTTCAAAAATATCCGCTCTTAAAGGGGGGCCCCTCAGTCTCTAGCCGAGGGCCCCTAAAGGAGCCAGTCCGGGCCTGACTTCATCTTACCCGCATAGGTTCGTCATCTTAAACGACATTCGGATAAGACGACGAATTTTTTAGAAAATATGTATTAATTTTTTTTCAATGTAACCTTTATATTTTTTTCATACTATATTGTACTATTTTGTTTGTTATATATTTATTAATGTTGGCTTACGAATAAAAACATTAATAAAAAGCAATATCAGTTCATTTATAAAAATTTAATTTCGTTAACATCGTCAACTTACCCGACCTTCCCCTATATATTTAATTTAATAAAACACAACACTGAATAACAGATAAGCAGAGCCTAAACCGGCGAGTCAAGAAGCATAAAAATGCTTTCTCTAGAACGCACTAAGAACGAGTTTTATGAAAATCCTATTTGAAAGGGTTTTATCACCTACTATCTAATTCTAATTAGTAGTGACGCGCATGAAAGGATTAACTTAACGAGATTCCCACTGTTCCTTCACCCTGTGGGGTCAAACAACCACATCCGACACTCATACTGGTCCGTTGAACCGTCCAGTTTACTACAAGTTTATATTGTATTACAATTATTTATCAGTGCCTAGGCGGAACAGACGTCCGAGACGCAAATAAGACAAATAAAACAAAGCTGCTAGCCATAGAAATGAATCTTTTGAGAACAAGCTGCAGAATAACACGTTTGGAGAGAGTGAGAAATGAGGTAATTAGAGAGATTAGAAAGTAATACCGCACAGGAAATCGAGGAAACAACTGGTGTGGTTCGAATACACGAAGAAAGATGACGTGGAAAAACTTAAGAATGGATTCTGCCAGAAAAAAGAACAAGAGATGAAGGCTCGAAGAGTAAAGAAACTGGAGACGGAAAACGGTATAAACCATAAGCGTTACTCCATAATATTATATATAATTATCTAATATTAAATTTAATTCGCATGTTTCTCAAAAATAAAATATTGATTTGCATTATACTAATTTTTTGCAGCCTTGTTATATTTGAGTTATTTTGGGTGAACCTATTAAATATTACTTTTATTATATACTTTTATTATATAATTTAATTACATAATAGAAATCAATATTAATATGCATTTACCACTGGTACAGGTAGAGAAACTGTTAATATAAAATTTTTAAGATTAAAAAATTCGTATTTTCAAGCGTTGCTTAGCGACCAAGTAAGAATTTACAAAATACAACTTAAATTTCAATATTTTTTAAACAATATATTATGTGTATTTATGAAAATTAAATATTTACCCCTTTTACACAAAATATGGACGATTTAATTAAAACTTGACCGAGTTATCCTTATGACCATACGTTTCCATTTTATGGATTTTGCTCATGTAGAGCTTGTTTTTTCCATGCAAAAGCTAGTAACTAATGCGTAGGAAACGAATATTAACCGAGTAATGCCCCAGTCATTAAAGGTAAAATTCATTCTACTATGGTAGTAATTAATTTATAAAATACACAAAGGAAAGGTACAATTCACTTGCTGCTCACATATTATAAATTAAAATTGTATTTTACTGGTCTGAACTACTCGACGTCCCAAGCTAGACCAGAATGCTGTGATTTCGTGCCAAGTACGCTTACATTACTTAAATTAACTTAGAAAAGGAAACAGATAGATGATCCTAGCTTCTTTCCTTAAAGTGTAGTCTAAAAGTACGATTTCTGTTCAAAATGAAACATTTTGAAGCAAGACCGATGCAATGAATCAAAACCTCGAGTAGAATTTTATGGTGATTTAAAATAACCATTGAATTTTAAAAATATCGCAAGACTAAACTTTGATTTAAAAACATTTTACTTTCCCATTACTTTCCAATTAAGCCAATTGACTTAAAATTTTGCATAACAATTTGAGCAAATGGTGTAAAGAATTGATTAGATTTTGAAATCGCTCCACCGAAACCTATTTTATTTTATATTTATATATAAAATACAGATTTTTATTTTCTTAAAAATGATCAACTGAAAAGAAAAACGGTTATAATTAGTGCAATGCAACTTAGTAGGAATATGTTCCAGTGCATTTCACTAACGTAGTTCTTTCAGCCGTAATTATGTAAAAAAAAGTGGAGTTCTTAGAACGTTGATGAAACGAGGAAGAAACAGTAGAGGAGGGTGGGGTAAGATGGGGTTATTAGGTAATATTTTCAGAACAGCAGTTATTTGCTACGATAAATACCATCAGATGGTAGCACAAGTATATCAAACACCCTCCCCTAATTAGATACAATATGAGAGATAAAAAATATACATAGATTAGTTTACTTAAATACATCATTGAATGCCTGTAATTAGAAACCGAAAGCTTCCAAAAGGAAATATTTCCAGCAAAGTAATTAAATGAAATCAGTTTAGCGGTAACACAATTTATTAGTTTTTGAGTCAACAAAAGATCTACCACAGTGTCATCTAATTGGTGGTATAAATTCTAATGAGAATATACAAGATTTAGAATTTTGATGAAAATTTAAAATCATTTTCTTTCTCACTGAAGTTTCGAATCTAAAAAACCGATAGAGAAATATTACAAGTTTATTACATGTAAATTTTCAACCTGCTATCACCCGGAGACGTCAGAGTAGTTCGTCCAGTAATTATACGATTTCATTCGAGCATCGAAGACGATTTGATATTAATAATGTTCGGAATAGCACGAAAGTTTGGTGCGGCAGTGGAGTTGTGATGACTAGAGTTCGGAATTTATGCATTTTGCATCTTTTTTTTGGTATTAGATAAAGTGTCATTGTTTTAAATTTTCGTTTTCGAGTAAGACTCAGATATAGTACTTGTAAGTACTTACCTTTATTTTAGTTTCATCAAAGTAAAGATTTACCTAACGTTCTGTGTACCAGTTATGCTTCTACCATTATGGTTGTTTATACTATTCGAGAGTGCATCGAAACTAGTGAAAATATATTAAAAGATTATCGAGATGGGAGATATGATCCGGACTCTAGTGATGACACATCAAGGTCTTTATATAATGTATATAAATAGCTGATCTGTAATTGTGTACATAAAACAAATTATTATAATTTTTTTTTAATTTAGACCTCCATTCTGAATTCTGGATAAAAATATCATTTATAATTTTAGTTTTACAGATATTCAGAAATTATATATTAGACCTAGAATACAGAAAAAGAAGTAGAAGGTACTTGTACTTTGGATCAGATTGATCTCCAAATAACAAAATAGAAACAATACATCAACTGATGGTGCTTCTGAAGCAATGCAGCGAATAATAGCCTGTAAACTCACAGTTACGGTTGAAACAACTTTGATCAAGTTTTAAGAATTTATTTTATCAAAATTCTATATTCTAATTCAAAGGTATATAAAAAAACACGACAATGAAACTGAGGCGCAAGAAGGATCAACGAGATTCCCAGTTTTTAAGTCGGAAACGTATAAATAAATTTTCAGATCGTAAGAGGTTTACTTTTGATACATTTGGAGCAGATTGATCTCCAAATAACAAAATGGAAACAATACTTCAACTGGTCGTGATTCTGACACAATGTAGCGAATAATAGCCTGTAAGCTCATAGTTACCGTAAAAACAACTTGATCAAGTTTTTAGAATTTATTTTATCAAAATTCTATATTCTAATTCAAAGGTATGTAAAAAAAACACGACAATGAAACTGAGGCGCAAGAAGGATCAACGAGATTCCCAGTTTTTAAGTCGGAAACGTATAAATAAATTTTCAGATTGTAAGAGGTTTACTTTTAAGCATTTGGAGCCGATTGATCTCCGAGTAACAAAGTGGAAACTATGCATAGACTTAATGTATTTCTGAAACGGTACAGCGAATAATAGCTTGTAAGCTCATAGTTACCATATAAACAACTTTGACTAAGCTACATTAATGTCATAAACACTACAGGTACTTTGAAACGGTACAGAGAAGAGTCTGTACATCACACGACTTTGCAGGAACAATGGTTTAAAGTGGTGGTTTAAATTTTATTAAGAGAATGAGAGTTAAGGTTCAATACTTCGAAGAAAGGTAGACGCATATACATTGTTGGCTAACAACAAAGCTAACACGTCCTAGACAGGAGGTGGGTCCTCATAGGGCACACCCTAGGCAACTCCATTGGTCTGTAGGCGAAACTAAGTGATAGTAGACAGATATTGTAAGACTTAATTAGGCCGATTGAAAATCATGGAAGAGCTAGTTAAGGCAAAGATTCAATTGAGTCAAACGAAGACGGAACTTAAAATATATGTTTATACAAAGCTAACACGTCATAGACAGGAGGTGGGCATTGATGACTGGTCCTCATAGGGTTCCCAACTCTTACTTATGGCTCCAAACGCCACACCCCGGGCAACTGCATTGATCTGCAGGCTACACTAAGTGAGAGTGAATGGTAGCAGAAGAGCCACATATTATATATGGCTCAACGGTAGCATCTACAGTTCTAATTAGATGAACCACTCTTCGTTTGTCAACACGCTCGGCAAACATGGCGTTTTAATTGCCACACACCCCCAATTTAGTAACCATGAAACTTTTGAATTTTAAACATAAAATACTCCAGGTGAGTAGAGTTAAAAAGTCAGAATCTCACAATGACAAGTTAGGCTGCCTCACGGATTCTGGGTGAGGCAGTTTCAATTGAGCCAAACAAAGACAAAACTGAAAATATACGTTTATATAAATTCAACGTTAAATTAAAAATCTTTTTATTTTATAAATCATAAGAAATGTCAGCAAGGCTTATATAAGTAACCGAATATAAACATATTTTTAAATTAAATTTACCTGCGGTACATATTATTTATATTGCCGGTTAAAGATGCCACGTAAGACATATGGGAGGCAAGGAAAAGTATACAATATGCAAACAAGGGAGATAATTACAAATGTTATCAAAGTAATGAAGGATGAAGCAATGAATGGTTCTCTTTTAATACCGCTACAAAATTATACTGAACGAACCGAAGCTGGCTTATTATTAGAGCAGGATTTAAGTAAGCATGTTAACAGTCACATATTTTAGATCGCAAAACACCGATAGACGAAATGGTTTAATGGAAACGCAGAATATTCGTTTCACAATTCAGAATCAAGCCACTACTGTGGCCTTTGAACTTGAATTGTAGATTCAAAGCAAATGAATCAAAAAGAAATCGATCAAAAGCAAATGAATCAAAAACAAATCGATCAAAAGCAAATCAATCAAAAGGAAATTGATCAAAAGGAAATCGATCAGAAACAAATCAATCAAAAGGAAATCGATCAGAAGCAAATCAATCAAAAGGAAATTGATCAAAAGCAAATCCATCAAAAGAAATAAAAGTAGATTCAATTGTAGTTTTGTAAGCGAGATTATGTTGGGCGTAATAAATTGCAAAAGATAGAACGAAATAGAGGATAGTGAACCGAGCCCTGTGCATTATATTATGACATTTTGGGTATAGTTGAATTTTTAAACAAAAGTCTGACAATAGGAACTGAAATATAAATGAAACTCAACAATGAAATCAGAATTATTACATTCTATTGAAAAATTCTACAACAGAAAAAACCCAAGAAAATAAATTATGTTATGTTGGAAAATTGTAATGTTTGATTAGTTGTAAAAAAGATATTTACGTAAATAAATATAATTAAAAAGAAAATTATTAAACCATGTCATTTAACGAATGGTTTCGTTAACCAGGTAAGTAATAATCATTATATGCTACTAGAAGGCAAAAAATTGTAGGATACTCTACAACTGAAAAGTAACCATCGATTTTTATATAATGGTAGCACACAACGTTAACGGTTATACCTTTGACACGGAATTGCACCTTTTGTCTACATATGAAAAAATGCTTAAATTATTAGCGAATCTACAATTTCGAAAAGAGTTAATGATCATTTATTGGCAGGCTAGCTTCAAAGAATTGAGATAACAAAATGTAACTTTATCTTAGAACCTGTCGTATCCGTTCTTTTTGAAATCGATATCTTCGTTACTGTTTTAACACAAGAAAAAGGAGTATAAATAAAACAGTAACGTTTAAAAGTGATGCAGATATACAATACTGATGGGTTTTTCCTGTACCTACTCGGCTTGCACAAGGAATCGTTTTATAGGAGGTATATATTTATTTATCTATCTATATTTTGCAAGTGAGAATCTGGCGGGTGTAGAGAATTGCACAAGATTAAGAGAGAAAAATAGAGACGTATAGTGGACCGAGCCCTGTGTATTCTACTGTTGTATATTATAACATTTTGGGCAACGTTGAATTTTTAAAGAAAAGTCTGACAGTAAGAACCAAAATATTATCTTCCTGAATATTTATAAGTTAAAGAAACTCAACTGACACAACAGACAAAAAAATGTAAAGCAAACCTTATTTTGAGACCACTTTTTTGTTACACACATAAATTTTTCTGAAAGGGGCGGAGCCAAAGAGTTTGGAATTATTAAACAAAAAAATTGTTTGGTAGCGCTTCAAAGCGAAAGTAGGTCCAAGTCGAACGCGGGCTATGAAGCATTAAATGTGCAATCTGTTAAAATTAATCATTGATTTTTATATTTACCTTTGAGTTTTGACACAATACCAAGTTAATGAACGTTAAGAATTCAATCAAACGGAATTTCACGTTTTGAATCCACATAAAAAAATGCTCAAATTATAATTCATTTTGTTATGGAATAGTACTTTTCATTACAAGGACGTAAAACGAGATTTTTCGTTCGAGGGGCGCGGGTGGGTGCCGAGGGCGTAGCGTTAGCGGAGCACGAGCCACCCGAACGCCCCCGAGGTGAAAAAGAAGGTTTACGGCTGCGTAATGTAAAGCGCTTTTCGTTATTCTGCCATATACGAAAACAGGTACTTATCGTACCTGAAATTGTTGATGAAAAGGTTAGTTTTACGTCCGGAATAACGAAAACACTATTATTTAAATCTATTTAATAAATTTATTATTTGCGAATCTCTAATTTAAAAAAGAGTTAATTATGATTTATTAGCAGGTTACTTAAAACAATTGAGATAACAAATTGTTATATACATTTTGAGATCGATATTTTCATTGCTGTTAGCTGTTTTAACACAAGAAAAAAGTATAATAAAAAACAGTAACGTTAATAAGTGATTCAGATATAGGTACAATATTGTATTATGGATTTTTCCTGTACCTATCGGCGTCTGTAGAGAATTGCACATGATAAGAGAGAAATAGAGACGTACAGTGGACTGAGCATTCTACTGTTATAAATAATGACATAATGGGTAACGTTGAATTTTTAAAGAAAAGTCTGACAGTAAGAACCAAAATATTATCTTCCGGAATATTTATGACAAGTTAAAGAAACTCAACTGACACAACAGACAAAAAAATGTAAAGCAAACCTTATTTTGACACCACTTTTTTGTTACACACATAAATTTTTGTAGCGTCTGTAAAGGAGCAGAGCCAAAGAATTTCGCAGAGTGAAGCAAGAAATATGTTGTGCCGCTTGAAGCGAAAGTAGGCCCAAACGAACGCGGCCTATGAAGCATTAAATGTGCAATCTGTTAAAATTAACCATTGATTTTTATATTTACCTTCGACACACTACCAAGTTAATGATCGTGAAGGATTCATTCATACGGAATTTCACGTTTTGAGTACACATAAAGAAATGCTCAAATTATAATTCATTTTGTTATGAATCCACTACTTTTGAATCTATTTAATATGTTAGTCGCCACGTGCATTAAATTTACATCACACTAACATTAAAAACAACAGGCTATTTTTAAGCGCGCCGGTCTATGTGTTAATAAATTAAATAATTTGCGAATCTTTAATTTATAAGAGTTAATAATGATTTATTAGCAGGTTACTTTAAAACAATTGAGATAACAAATTGTAACTTGTAACGCTAGCGCCTTTTTAGTTGGTAACCCATAAGACATGCGTTGGACAACCACAAGATTTCGCACTGTTGGGTATTAATAAAATACGTAAAGTTACAGTAGTGGGGAACCACACCGTTTTTGCGAACCACCAAACGACTACCAAACCACCAATCCAACTAAATTTCCATCGTCTCCAATTTTTTTTTTTTATAAAAAATGACAGATTATTGTAGGGTTTTTTAAAATATAATTTCTTTGTCTTTGAAAGTGCTTGAAAATATTTTTTTAATGAAAAAGTTATGTGTTGTCACATCAGATTATTTTAGGCTTTATTAGAAAATTAGAGTGTAGCACAAATATTTTTAGTTTTAAGTAAAGACTGTTAAAACCAATTAAGTAAGTTTAATTTAACAATTTATGTATTAATTTTATTTCGTTTTGTTGTTTATTGGGTTTTATTTTTAATAATATGTTCCATATTACTAGTTCTTGCTAATTTTTATTATTTATAGTTTTGTTTTATAACATTTGCATGTAACTAGTAATACCATTAATTGAAATGTTCTTTAATAATTGAATTCTTCAATTATTGAAGCAAAGGTAGATCTAAACTAACACCTGGTGAAGGATCGAGACCATGACTTAATAGACAGTGACGACAATAGGCATCCGATTTGTGATTGGCTGATATTTTTCTTTACGTATGAGTTTAAGCGAGTCTAAATGATATATTACAACTAACCCCAATAGCCACAAAGTCATTAATAAGAATATTTTATGCGGAAGTTTTAGTATAGGAATCGAACAGTCAGTGGAGAAAATGTTTCCTCACTGATGTCCCAATTATGGTACCGTGGCGACTCTATTTTGATTTCAAGCTAATTTGGCGCCAGCCTCTGTTTAGTTGGCAACCCATAAGAAATGCGATGGACAACCACAAGATTTTGCACTGTTGGGTATTAATAAAATACGTAAAGTTACAGTAGTGGGGAACCACACCGTTTTTTGCGAACCACCAAACGATTACTAAACCACCACTCCAACTACATTTCCATCGTCTCAAATTTTTTTTTTTTTATAGAAAATTACAGATTATTGTAGGGTTTTTTAAAATATAATTTCTTTGTCTTTGAAAGTGCTTGAAAATATTTTTTTAATGAAAAAGTTAAGTGTTGTCACATCAGATTATTTTAGGCGTTATTAGAAAATTAGAGTGTAGCACAAATATTTTTAGTTTTATTAAGTAAAGACTGTTAAAACCAATTAAGTAAGTTTAATTTAACAATTTATGTATTAATTTTATTTCGGTTTGTTGTTTATTGGGTTTTATTTTTAATAATATGTTCTATAATCTATATTACGCGTTCTTGCTAATTTTTATTATTTCCTTTATGAAAATATTATACCATTTAAATTACTCTGTTAAATCCCTATTTTATAAATTACGTTTCTTTTTTTTATTTTGAGACCACTTTTTTGTTTCACACATAAATTTTAGTAACGTCTGAAAGGGGCGGAGCCAAAGAATTTGGCAGAGTGAAGTAAAAAAAATGTTGTGGCGCTTTGAAGCGAAAGTAGGCCTAAACCGAACGCGGCCTATGAAGCATTATATGTGCAATCTGTTGAAATTAACCATTGATTTTTATATTTACCTTCGACACACTACCAAGTTAATAATCGTTACGGATTCATTCAAACGGAATTTCACGTTTTGAGTCCACATAAAAAATGTTCAAATTATAATTCATTTTGTTATGAATCCACTATTTTTGAATCTATTTAATAAGTTAATCGCCACGTGCATTAAATTTACCTTACACTAGCATTAAAAATAACAGGCTATTTTTAAGCGTGCCGGTCTACGTGTTAGTAAATTAAATAATTCGCGAACCTCTAATTTATAAAAAGAGCTAATAATGATTTATTAGCAGGTTGATATAAAACAATTGCAATAACAAATTGTAACTTGTAACATTATCTTAGAACCTGTAGTATCCGTTCATTTTGAGATTGATCTTTTCATTGCTGCTTTACCACAAGAAAAATGTAGAACAAAGAACAGTGACGTTTAGAAGCGATTCGGATATACAATATTATATGGATTCTTCCTGTACCTATCGGCGGCTGTAGAGAATAGCACAGGATAAGAGAGAAATAGAGATATATATAGTGGACCGAGCCCTGTGCATACTACTGTTGTATATTATAACATTTTGGGTAATGTCGAATTTTTAAGCAATAGTCTACCAATTAGAACCAGAATATTATCTTACGGAATATTTACGACAAATGAAAGAAACTCAACAATCAAAGCAAAATTACTACAGCATGTTATTTAACGCATGGTCTTGTTAATCAGATATGTAGGTAAATTGTAGGTCACTTTACAATTTACATATCAAGGTACCTTTTCACTATGAAGCAATAAATGAGCATTCTGATTCTACAACAGTGTTTTAAAAAATTCAAAGACAGAAGAAACCCAAGAAAATAATGCTGTACTAATTAAGCAAAAATAACCCGAAAAAATTTCTTGCTGAACATTTACGACAAATTAAGTTTTGTTGTAAAATTGTAATGTTTGATTAATTGTAAAAAAGATATTTACGTAAATAAAAATAATTAAAAAGAAAATTATTAAACCATGTCTTTTAACGAATGGTTTTGTTTACCAGAGAAGTAATCTAATGCGTCATTAGTCACATTGTTGTCGGCAGCAAAAAAAAATTTTTGAGACAATTTTAAGAAGATTACCCAGAACGGTACCAATTCACTGGACTCGTGGTCGGGCTATTTGCACGTTTTCGTGTGAACTGCAGGACACATGAACATCGATAGTTTGAACTCGCAATTCACTGCCTCAGGTACTTGAGAAAGTTAAATTAAAAACCTACTCAGTTTTCTAGAACTTGAATTTTTTTAAATATTACAGTGTTTAGTAAATCCCAATCTGCAATTGAAGCAAAGGTAGATCTCTACGAACACCTGGTGAAGGATAGAGACCGTGACTTAATGGACACAGTGACGACAATAGGCATCCGATTTGTGATTGGCTGATATTTTTCTTTACATATTAGTTTAAGCAAGTCAAAATGATATATTATTACAACTAACCCCATAGCCACAAAGTCATTAATAAGAATATTTTATGGGGAAGTTTTAGTATAGGAATCGAACAGTCAGTGGAGAAAATGTTTCCTCACTGATGTCCCAATTATGGTACCGTGGCGACTCTATTTTGATTTCAAGTTAATTTGGCGCCAGCGTCTTTTTAGTTGGCAACCCATAAGACATGCGATGGACAACCACAAGATTTTGCACTGTTGGGTATTAATACAATACGTAAAGTTACAGTAGTGGGGAACCACCAAACGACTACTAAACCACCACACCAACTACATTTCCCTCGTCTCCAATTTTTTTTTTTATAAAAAATGACAGATTATTGTAGGGTTTTTTAAAATATAATTTATTTGTCTTTGAAAGTGCTTGAAAATATTTTTTTAATTAAAAAGTAATGTGTTGTCACATCAGATTATTTTAGGCGTTATTAGAAAATTAGAGTGTAGCACAAATATTTTTAGTTTTAAGTAAAGACTGTTAAAACCAATTAAGTAAGTTTAATTTAACAATTTATGTATTAATTTTATTTCGGTTTGTTGTTTATTGGGTTTTATTTTTAATAATATGTTCCATATTACTAGTTCTTGCTAATTTTTATTATTTATAGTTTTGTTTTATAACATTTGTATTTAACTTGTAATACCATTAATTGAAATGTTCTTTAATGTGGCTGTCAACGACTGATATAGGTACCTTTTCATTATTGTGAGCATTAAATATGCTCAGATTGTTTAAAAAATGAAACGATAAAAGAAACCCAATAAAAAATAATTACTCAAGCAAAATGGTGTTGATTCTGCTCCATGCCATCTAGCCAAAATATCTATTTGAAAAGTATTGTAATGGAGACAAAAATCAACTTTGTGTAGCACATTATGTTTTCGACTTGCAAGTATCATTTTGATACCGATAGTTACGCAGCATCTGCCGAAAAATTGAAGTTAAAGGGCAATTTAAACAGTTTGTAGGTAAATTGTATAAGTCACTTTACAAAAACCTACTCAGTTTTCTAGAACTCTAAATTTTTTAAATATTGCAGTGTTTAGTAAATCCCAATCTGCAATTGAAGCAAAGGTAGATCTGTACGAACACCTGGTGAAGGATCAAGACCGTGACTTAATAGACACAGTGAAGACAATAGGCATGCGATTTGTGATTGGCTGATATTTTTCTTTACGTATGAGTTTAAGCGAGTCTAAATGATATATTACAACTAACCCCAAGCCACAAAGTCATTAATAAGAATATTTTATGGGGAAGTTTTAGTATAGGAATCGAACAGTCAGTGGAGAAAATGTTTCGTCACTGATGTCCCAATTATGGTACCGTGGCGACTCTATTTTGATTTTAAGTTAATTTGGCGCCAGCGTCTTTTTAGTTGGCAACCCATAAGACATGCGATGGACAACCACAAGATTTTGCACTGTTGGGTATTAATAAAATACGTAAAGTTACAGTAGTGGGGAACCACACCGTTTTTTGCGAACCACCAAACGATTACTAAACCACCACTCCAACTACATTTCCATCGTCTCAAATTTTTTTTTTTTTTATAGAAAATTACAGATTATTGTAGGGTTTTTTAAAATATAATTTCTTTGTCTTTGAAAGTGCTTGAAAATATTTTTTTAATGAAAAAGTTAAGTGTTGTCACATCAGATTATTTTAGGCGTTATTAGAAAATTAGAGTGTAGCACAAATATTTTTAGTTTTATTAAGTAAAGACTGTTAAAACCAATTAAGTAAGTTTAATTTAACAATTTATGTATTAATTTTATTTCGGTTTGTTGTTTATTGGGTTTTATTTTTAATAATATGTTCTATAATCTATATTACGCGTTCTTGCTAATTTTTATTATTTCCTTTATGAAAATATTATACCATTTAAATTACTCTGTTAAATCCCTATTTTATAAATTACGTTTCTTTTTTTTATTTTGAGACCACTTTTTTGTTTCACACATAAATTTTAGTAACGTCTGAAAGGTGCGGAGCCAAAGAATTTGGCAGAGTGAAGTAAAAAAAATATTGTGGCGCTTTGAAGCGAAAGTAGGCCTAAACCGAACGCGGCCTATGAAGCATTATATGTGCAATCTGTTGAAATTAACCATTGATTTTTATATTTACCTTCGACACACTACCAAGTTAATGATCGTTACGGATTCATTCAAACGGAATTTCACGTTTTGAGTCCACATAAAAAATGTTCAAATTATAATTCATTTTGTTATGAATCCACTATTTTTGAATCTATTTAATAAGTTAATCGCCACGTGCATTAAATTTACCTTACACTAGCATTAAAAATAACAGGCTATTTTTAAGCGTGCCGGTCTACGTGTTAGTAAATTAAATAATTCGCGAACCTCTAATTTATAAAAAGAGCTAATAATGTTTTATTAGCAGGTTGATATAAAACAATTGAGATAACAAATTGTAACTTGTAACATTATCTTAGAACCTGTAGTATCCGTTCATTTTGAGATTGATCTTTTCATTGCTGCTTTACCACAAGAAAAATGTAGAACAAAGAACAGTGACGTTTAGAAGCGATTCGGATATACAATATTATATGGATTCTTCCTGTACCTATCGGCGGCTGTAGAGAATAGCACAGGATAAGAGAGAAATAGAGATATATATATAGTGGACCGAGCCCTGTGCATACTACTGTTGTATATTATAACATTTTGGGTAATGTCGAATTTTTAAGCAATAGTCTACCAATTAGAACCAGAATATTATCTTACTGAATATTTACGACAAATGAAAGAAACTCAACAATCAAAGCAAAATTACTACAGCATGTTATTTAACGCATGGTCTTGTTAATCAGATATGTAGGTAAATTGTAGGTCACTTTACAATTTACATATCAAGGTACCTTTTCACTATGAAGCAATAAATGAGCATTCTGATTCTACAACAGTGTTTTAAAAAATTCAAAGACAGAAGAAACCCAAGAAAATAATGCTGTACTAATTAAGCAAAAATAACCCGAAAAAATTTCTTGCTGAACATTTACGACAAATTAAGTTTTGTTGTAAAATTGTAATGTTTGATTAATTGTAAAAAAGATATTTACGTAAATAAAAATAATTAAAAAGAAAATTATTAAACCATGTCATTTAACGAATGGTTTTGTTTACCAGAGAAGTAATCTAATGCGTCATTAGTCACATTGTTGTCGGCAGAAAAAAAAAATTTTTGAGACAATTTTAAGAAGATTACCCAGAACGGTACCAATTCACTGGACTCATGGTCGGGCTATTTGCACGTTTTCGTGTGAACTGCAGGACACATGAACATCGATAGTTTGATAGTTAATTTGGCGCCAGCGTCTTTTTAGTTGGCAACCCATAAGACATGCGATGGACAACCACAAGATTTTGCACTGTTGGGTATTAATACAATACGTAAAGTTACAGTAGTGGGGAACCACCAAACGACTACTAAACCACCACACCAACTACATTTCCCTCGTCTCCAATTTTTTTTTTTATAAAAAATGACAGATTATTGTAGGGTTTTTTAAAATATAATTTCTTTGTCTTTGAAAGTGCTTGAAAATATTTTTTTAATTAAAAAGTTATGTGTTGTCACATCAGATTATTTTAGGCGTTATTAGAAAATTAGAGTGTAGCACAAATATTTTTAGTTTTAAGTAAAGACTGTTAAAACCAATTAAGTAAGTTTAATTTAACAATTTATGTATTAATTTTATTTCGGTTTGTTGTTTATTGGGTTTTATTTTTAATAATATGTTCCATATTACTAGTTCTTGCTAATTTTTATTATTTATAGCTTTGTTTTATAACATTTGTATTTAACTTGTAATACCATTAATTGAAATGTTCTTTAATGTGGCTGTCAACGACTGATATAGGTACCTTTTTATTATTGTGAGCATTAAATATGCTCAGATTGTTTAAAAAATGAAACGATAAAAGAAACCCAATAAAAAATAATTACTCAAGCAAAATGGTGTTGATTCGGCTCCATGCCATCTAGCCAAAATATCTATTTGAAAAGTATTGTAATGGAGACAAAAATCAACTTTGTGTAGCACATTATGTTTTCGACTTGCAAGTATCATTTTGATACCGATAGTTACGCAGCATCTGCCGAAAAATTGAAGTTAAAGGGCAATTTAAACAGTTTGTAGGTAAATTGTATAAGTCACTTTACAAAAACCTACTCAGTTTTCTAGAACTCTAAATTTTTTAAATATTGCAGTGTTTAGTAAATCCCAATCTGCAATTGAAGCAAAGGTAGATCTGTACGAACACCTGGTGAAGGATCAAGACCGTGACTTAATAGACACAGTGAAGACAATAGGCATGTGATTTGTGATTGGCTGATATTTTTCTTTACGTATGAGTTTAAGCGAGTCTAAATGATATATTACAACTAACCCCATAGCCACAAAGTCATTAATAAGAATATTTTATGGGGAAGTTTTAGTATAGGAATCGAACAGTCAGTGGAGAAAATGTTTCGTCACTGATGTTCCAATTATGGTACCGTGGCGACTCTATTTTGATTTTAAGTTAATTTGGCGCCAGCGTCTTTTTAGTTGGCAACCCATAAGACATGCGATGGACAACCACATGATTTTGCACTGTTGGGTATTAATAAAATACGTAAAGTTACAGTAGTGGGGAACCACACCGTTTTTGCGAACCACCAATTAACTATATTTCCATCGTCTCAAATTTTTTTTTTATAAAAAATGACAGATTATTGTAGGGTTTTTTAAAATATAATTTCTTTGTCTTTGAAAGTGCTTTTAAATACTTTTTTAATGAAAAAGTTATGTGTTGTCACATCAGATTATTTTAGGCTTTATTAGAAAATTAGAGTGTAGCACAAATATTTTTAGTTTTAAGTAAAGACTGTTAAAACCAATTAAGTAAGTTTAATTTAACAATTTATGTATTAATTTTATTTCGTTTTGTTGTTTATTGGGTTTTATTTTTAATAATATGTTCCATATTACTAGTTCTTGCTAATTTTTATTATTTATAGTTTTGTTTTATAACATTTGCATGTAACTAGTAATACCATTAATTGAAATGTTCTTTAATAATTGAATTCTTCAATTATTGAAGCAAAGGTAGATCTAAACTAACACCTGGTGAAGGATCGAGACCATGACTTAATAGACAGTGACGACAATAGGCATCCGATTTGTGATTGGCTGATATTTTTCTTTACGTATGAGTTTAAGCGAGTCTAAATGATATATTACAACTAACCCCAATAGCCACAAAGTCATTAATAAGAATATTTTATGCGGAAGTTTTAGTATAGGAATCGAACAGTCAGTGGAGAAAATGTTTCCTCACTGATGTCCCAATTATGGTACCGTGGCGACTCTATTTTGATTTCAAGCTAATTTGGCGCCAGCCTCTGTTTAGTTGGCAACCCATAAGAAATGCGATGGACAACCACAAGATTTTGCACTGTTGGGTATTAATAAAATACGTAAAGTTACAGTAGTGGGGAACCACACCGTTTTTTGCGAACCACCAAACGATTACTAAACCACCACTCCACCATCGTCTCAAATTTTTTTTTTTTTATAGAAAATTACAGATTATTGTAGGGTTTTTTAAAATATAATTTCTTTGTCTTTGAAAGTGCTTGAAAATATTTTTTTAATTAAAAAGTTATGTGTTGTCACATCAGATTATTTTAGGCGTTATTAGAAAATTAGAGTGTAGCACAAATATTTTTAGTTTTAAGTAAAGACTGTTAAAACCAATTAAGTAAGTTTAATTTAACAATTTATGTATTAATTTTATTTCGGTTTGTTGTTTATTGGGTTTTATTTTTAATAATATGTTCCATATTACTAGTTCTTGCTAATTTTTATTATTTATAGTTTTGTTTTATAACATTTGCATTTAACTAGTAATACCATTAATTGAAATGTTCTTTAATATGGCTATGTCAATGACTGATATAGGTACCTTTTTATTATTGTGAGCATTAGGGGAAAATCGTATAAGTTGACGAAGCGGGTAAGATAACGAATGCTAAATATCTTCTTTAAAAACAAAAATTCAAATTTTCTGCATAGTGCTGCCGTTTAACCAGACGTAGCTAATTTAACTCGGAAATGCATTAGATGCACTAAAGTCAGTAGTTTATAAATTAAACAAAGAAGATTGTATCTATATGTTTTGTAAAATTGTGATTGTGTCGCATAAGGTTTTTCAGGAATTGTTCTAGGTATATTGACATTTAATTGTGTTATAGTACTAGTAACAGATGTATTACAATGTATGCCAGTACTAGTTTTGTTAATATCATGTTTGTAGTTGAAAATTGATTGTCGCCTTTAAAGTTAACCTCAATGGGCAAGATGACGCGGGAAAGATAACAAATAGGATTCAGTGCTCTCTGTGCTTGACATGGTGGCATGAATCTTGTAGTAATTATTCAGGCGCAGGGGGCCCCGAAGAGGTCTCAGAAAAGTGGTTTATACTTGGGGTAAAAGTGATTTTCAAAAATATCCGCTTTTAGTAAGGGGGCCCCTCCTTAGTCTCTAGCCGAGGGCCCCTAAAGGAGCCAGTCCGGGCCTGACTTCATCTTACCCGCATAGGTTCGTCATCTTAAACGACATTCGGATAAGACGACGAATTTTTTAGAAAATATGTATTAATTTTTTTTCAATGTAACCTTTATATTTTTTTCATACTATATTGTACTATTTTGTTTGTTATATATTTATTAATGTTGGCTTACGAATAAAAACATTAATAAAAAGCAATATCAGTTCATTTATAAAAATTTAATTTCGTTAACATCGTCAACTTACCCGACCTTCCCTAAATATGTATCCATTGTGATTTGTGATTCCATAACAGATTCTTTAAAAAATGAAACGATAGAAGAAACCCAAGAAAATAATAATTACTCAAGCAAAATGGTGTTGATTCGTACCAATTCGTACAAAGTACCAATTTGAAAAGTATTGTAATTGAAACAAAAGTCAACTTTGTGTAGGCACATTAGAATTTCAACTTGTAGGTATCATTTTGATACCGATAGTTATGCAGTATCTGCCGAAAGATTGAAAATAAAGAAGTTACAGGGCAATTTGTGAGATTTCCTTTTTAAAAGGAGGGTGGTATTATCCGGGTTAATAATGTAACCACATAATTTTTTTAGATAAATGATTTTAAACAAAAGAAAGGAATCTTATTGTTTCCGGGGCCCGGTAACAGCTCCGACTTGAACCCAATTGAAAATTTGTGATCATCCTTGGTCATAAAATCCGACAGTTAAAACCTCAAATTGAAAAGAATTCAAATGGGTTCTAAGAAAAGCATGAACCGAAGAAATTTTGGACAAAATAATTCAAAATTTAATTTTATCCATATTTTAAGAGCTTCAGAGGTCACAAAAAATCGTAATGCTACAAAATGTTGCTGCAAAATTACAATATAACGATTTCTTAAATATTCCGTATTAATTACCTTCTTTTAATTAAAAATTGCCAATTTCAAAAAATTGATATCAGAATTTGTGTAATCATAAAAAGAAAATGTATAGGAAGATCAAAATATTGCTTTAAAAATTGAAATTATGCTCAACTTAGGGGGATGAGATACTGACATCGTTATCACCTATTTGCACCATTATCATTATAAGTGTGGATCATAATAATAAATTAAGACTTCATTAGATGAAAATTTAAAATTAAACGAATGCATTCCTACTATAATGTAAAGCTTGCCCGGATTAAGATGCTGGGCGGAGTAAATATACAGAAATGACAATTAAATGCACGACGGTAGATGCAAGAAATTAGTTTTATTCTAGCTGAACTTGACATTCTATTTTCAATGTATCATAGTTTTTTACAAGACTATATAAAGAAATGAAATTAATATTTGTTTCAATTAATCATATTTATAAGAATTTCGGTTAAGTTGCTACGACTTAATTCTTATGCCTAGGCGTACTTCTATTATCGGCATCTACAGTTTGACTTCAGAGCAAATAAAATTAACATTAATGAGTAAAAAATAGTACCTTATACTATAAAGCAGTCATATTAACCTATACCAGTATTTCATCTTATGCAATAATATTGAGTCTTATGGGATCATTAAAGCTGTTCAGTCGGGGTTCAGAATTAGGAAGAAAAAAATGCAACTGGTGAATTAATAACAATAATCTTATAGAACTACATATTTCAGGTAATATTTTTTGTTAATAAAAAAACTTTAGAAAAATGACTCAAGCTGTAAATTATACTTCGGGTGTAAAACGAACTGAACAGTCGAGGGAGTAAAGTGATATTTTTCACTTGGGAAGCCAAGAATACAATACTTGTCCAATTAAACCGGTTTTTTTTACAAAAAGCAAGAATTTGATCGAGTCATATCCACAAAATTAATATATTAGATTTAAACAACAAAAAACCAAATTACACTAATATAACAAATAAATCTGAAAAAGAAGATTCAATTCGCTTACCCCATTTAATAAAAAAATTGATGGTGTTAACATGTGGAGAGAACAACAGCTTCTTTATTCATTTTCAGCCTAAAAAATTACAAAATAAATTAATATTAGTTTGGTATCACTGATCCCTTTCATTGGCTTATAACGGAGGGGTCCCATATCACCATCATTTGTTTATAGATCATAATTCGGACTTCGGGAAGTACAAATTTTATAACTCACTATTTAACCAATATTGAGAAAATCCTGTTTTAATTATTTGAATACAGTTATTTTTATGTACAGTGGAAACGAAGCACATGAATGGATTAAAGAGATTTTCAATTTCTCGAAATTTGAAGAACACCAAGTTTTAAAATTTGAACTTGATGAATTTGTAACGGATAAAATAGGTGATTCCAATGTGGGGCCCTACCTTTACAAGTCAAGAAGAGGGCGCAGTTACAAGATGAGTCAAATAATATATTTTTAACTCATCAGAAAAAACAACAAAACCATATACAGTGAAATCTCTTCTTATAACAAAGGATACCATAACCTGAAACTTGCTAAGAGTATTGCAATTCCTGTCCCATATAAGGACACATTACACATTTTTACAGTCTACTTAAGAGAGATTTCACTGTAGATGCTAATTCACATAATATGGAAACTCTCCTACAATTAGACTCAAATCCTAGATTATGTATGTAATAAAATATGGTTAAAATAAACTTCCGCTTATAATGGACTAATCAATGGATTCTTTGAAGTCTGAAGGTAAATTAAAGTGCATAACGTATTTTTAAAATTTTGTATGTATATCCTACCAGATAGAAAAGATAGTACTAAATTTCAGTTCTTTGCGACTATATTAAAAACAAAAAACAGCTGTAAAAAGAGTACTGAATAATTAGAAAATAATTCTTTTGTTCTCTTTTAACAGAGAATGTCACATATTTAATAAATAGTATGAAGGTAAGATGCAATTTGTTAAATAAATAATGTAGATTGTAATACCTTGAGAATATTTGCCGATAAATAATCATGTTGGTCAGGAAACCTACTCGCAATCTTGAAAAGTTCCTCTTGAAAGTTTGAAAGAGCCTTTTTGTTGAACCAAAATTGCGTTCCATTTTATCTGCATGTCCACATAATTTTATTCACCAATCGGAACATCCAATTATCTTCACCTAGAAATAAAATTAAATAAGCTTAAGTTTATAACTGTGTATAAAATTTTGATATCCCGAATCCCAATTTAGTTAGGATAACTCAATTTCAGTCATTCGACGTAAAATAAATCAAATAGCTTTGCATTACATGGAAAATTACTATACTAAATCGTTTGAAAAATTATAAATTTTTTGATTTGAATCGAAATGTAAGCCCAACTCAAATCGAGATCGAAAAATAATATCGTGGCAAATTAGAAATAACGGTTTCCATTAGAACATCCGACAAGTAATGTAGAGCATGATTATTACTTGGACGGATGACCTTCCAGGGAATATGTACCGTTGTCACTGCGGTTTGGATTCCACATTAATAAACCAGGTATTTCAAAATCGAAGCAGTGTATAAAAAGTTGACGTTGTGCTTATCTTTACCGCAAGCTTTTTCAAACCTAGAACTAAACTTTTAGTTTGGTAATGGTAACATTTAAACAATTACGTTATTTATTCTCTTAATTAATTCCACTGTTTGTTATCCCAACAAATAATCATCAATAAAATGCAAAAGGGATTAGTCAACAACACTGTAAACATTTCATTTGTTTTAAAATTACAATTGACGTCTGTTGATAAGAATAAATAAAACAAACTTAA
The DNA here is from genome assembly GCA_958510855.1 of Rhagonycha lutea. Classification (NCBI taxonomy): domain Eukaryota; kingdom Metazoa; phylum Arthropoda; class Insecta; order Coleoptera; family Cantharidae; genus Rhagonycha; species Rhagonycha lutea. Next base: position 4,248,447 of record OY294042.1, read on the forward strand.
AAAAAAATTAAAAACATAATAATGTAGTTGTTGAAAATTCTGATAATTGTTTTAAATTTTAAAATTATACCTAATTTATCAAAAATAAAAAAAAATTTATACATTAGTAAGTTTAGGGTAAAAGCGTCAAACTCAATTGGGCCGAAAGTAATTTTTCACAAGTGTCTCAAGGGGGCCACTAAAATTTTTCAGAAGAGAAAGCTACACTAATTATTGTAGAATCAAAGAAAAATGATAGAATGAGTAGAAATAAATTTTTTTTTTAATTCACCGGAATGGCGTCGTAGGCCGCCATGTTTGATACTCCTAGTTGATGGGATCGGTAAAGTCGTTTATGTGAGAATGTGTTAATAATTCACTAAAAATTATTAAAATAAATAATAATTAATCACATTATTACAATTTGAACAAATATTTTATAATTTAAGAAGTAATAATTCAGAAAATTACCTTTTTTAACAAGAACCACACCCTAAGATAAAATTTCAATTAAATGGTGGGCAGGAATTTCGTTTGAGCAGTACAAAAATCAATTACCATATAAAAAACTATTACACTTAATCAAAACTGGTGTATTTATCAAAGCTAACATTATTTTTTAAATTAGTGATTAAGAAAAATGTATAGCAAACCAACACTTGACAATCATGGTGGACGACTACAATGGGAAACACAGAAAGGGGAATAAGACATCTATTGAACTAAAAGTTCAACTGACTGCCATCTATTGTCAAAAACTGCAAGTTTTGAAAGCAAAGCAGTACTAGCGGTCAATTACTAAAAATTCTTTTTACTGGAAGATGTCACGTATTTAAAGAATATTATGATCGTGAGATGCAATATGTAAAATGAAAATTGTACTACCTTGAGAATATTTTTTGTTGATGAACAATCCTGACGGTCAGCATATCTATTTGAAATCTTGACAAGTTCCCACGTAGTTCGAAAGAAGCCGTCACCGAATTTAAAACTCTCGGTTGAACAACCAGAACTGTTGGATTTCATCTGCATGGTCACACAATTTCAGTCACCAATCGGATCGTCCAAATATTTTCACCTATAAATACAATTAAATTAGCAAAAGTTTATTTAAACACTTTGTATAAAATAGAGATGTTGGCGTCGCAGGCCGCCATATTTGATGGGATCGGTAAAGTCGTTTATGCGAGAATGTGTTAATAATTCATTAAAAATAAATAATAATAATTAATCAAACTAGTATGCAATTATATACAACTTGAACAAACATTTTATGATTTAAGAAATAATTCAAGAAAGTTACCTTTTTTCATCAAGAACCACACCTTAAGATAAAATTTCAATGAAGGGGTAGACAGGAATTGTGTTTGAGCAGCACAAAAATCGATTACCACATAACAAATTATTAAACTTGATAGAAACTGATGTATTTATTGAAGCCAACATAATTTTTTAAATTAATGGCCAAGCAAAATTTAGAGCAAACCTACACAATTATGGTGGACAACTACAATGGGAAAGGCGAAGTTGGCGTTTTGCGTCCATCCATTGAACTAAAAGTTCACCTGACTGCCATCTGTTGTCAAAAGTTTTACAAGCAAAAAGAGCAGTAGTAAAAAATCGTCTAACATTACAGTTTCATAAAGTAAATTTACAGGATTAATCTGTGTAATGTTATAACTTGACAAAGATTTACCATGTAAATTTACTTAATTTATTTAAAAAGAATAAAGGAACAATTATTGCACGTTTACCTCTATTAAAATGAAAATGGTACTAACTTGAGAATATTTTTTGTCAATGAACAATCATGACGGTCAGCATACAAGTTCCCACGAAGTTTGAAAGAAGCTTTCACCAAATTTGAAACTCTCTGTTGAACAACCATAACTGTTGCATTTCATCTGCATGGTCACACAATTTCAGTCACCAATCGGATCATCCAATTATCTTCACCTTTAAATACAATTAAATTAGCAAGTTTATTTAAACATTTGCCTTGCAGCTAACGCGGTGAACCGGGTTCAAATCCGGGGAACGGTAAAACTTTCTTTTGACAAGTCTCCGTGCTTTGGAGGGCACGTTAAACCGGTGGTCCCCTGGGTTAATAAACTTCCGTCATTGTTGCGACCCCTTCAGGAACAGGAACGACTTTTTATTTTACTAAACCTTTGAAAAGTCAATCAAATGGTCGTATTTACCCTTGTATCTGATCGCGACGCCCCCCTTATACCTCTTCGTGACCCACAGGTTGAAAAATGATTTTGTAGATAATTTACCAGGTATTTCAAAATGAAATCAATGAGCGTTTATTTTTACTGAAAGTTAATCATGCGTTAATCAAAACAAAAAATCATCAACAAAATGCATAAAAGATTAGTCATCCAAGTTGTAAACATTCAATTTGTTTTGAAACTACAATTGACGTCTGCTGATAAGAATAAATAAAACATACCATGGGCACATTTTAAAATAAATAAAATTCTCATGCTATGGCATAAATGGAGTAATATGAGCCTTCAATTACTCGACGGTAAAATGAGGAGTTTGCTTCATAATAATTATGCATTATCATGTATGAAAACACCATTACAGTAAAGTTATGTATGCCGTTGTTTGAAAATTCTGATAATTGTATAGCTTTAAATTTAAAAAAATGATACCTATTAATTATTACAAAAAATTTATACATTCAAATATACCATCGTAAGTGACGGTATCAAACTCAATTGGACCGAAAGTAATTTTTCATCAAATTGTCGTGAGTGGCCCGCTAAATTTCCTTTAGAAAAGAACTGCATTAGTTATTGTAGAACCGAAGGGAAATGATAGAACAAGTATAAATAAATATTTTCTTAAAATAATTATCCGGTTGGCGTCACAGGCCGCCATGTTTGATACTCTTGGTTGATGGGATCGGTCAAGTCGTTTATGCGATAATTCATTAAAAATAAATAATAATCAATCAAATTATCGTCCAATTGTATACAATTTGTACAAACATTTTATAATTTAAGAAACAATTCAAGAAAGTTACCTTTTTTTTTCATCAAGAAACACACCCGAAGATAAGATTTTAATGAAATAGTAGACAGGAATTTCGTTTGAGCAGCACAAAAATTGATTAACACATAACAAATTATTAAACGTGATAGAAACTGGTGTATTTATTAAAGCTACCATAATATTTTAAATTAATGGGCAAGTAAAATTTAGAGCAAACCGACACAATCATGGTGGACAACTACAATGGGAACGACGAAGTTCAAGCTTTACGTCCATTTATTGAACTAAAAGTTCACCTGACTGCCATCTGTTGTCCAAAGTTTAAGAAGCAAAAAAGTAGTGGGGTAAAATTAACTACAATCGGAATAAAAAGTTCTGGCCCCTGAGTTTGAAGTCATATTTCAAAAAGGAATTGGTGGAATTTTATGCACTAAGAAGATATAGATAAACAATTTAATTTTGTATAACATATTAAAACTCTGGAAAAATACACCAGGACAAAGACAGGCGAAAAAATTCATAGAGTACTCGACTGCAGAGGCTAAAAAGCTTCTTCTTTTAACAAAGAATGAAATTAGACTTATTACAGGGCTGTTCACCGGACACTGCCCGGTGAGATATCACCTCAAAAAAAATGAGACTGGAAGGTAATGACAGGTGCAGACTTTGTGAATCGGAAACAGAGACGACCGAGCACATCCACTGTAACTGCAATGCCTTAGCCCGACTCAGGTTTAAACATCTGGGACAGATACAACTGACGCCAAAGGAGGTAAAAAGCAAACCTCTCAGGACAGGAGCATTCTGTGTTTTTCGCTAGCGAAATTGAATTCCTGAACACCTAATTAGTAGGGTCATGAACAAAAGATCAATATTGTTTGCAGATCTGAAAGGCTCTCGCAGCCAATCGACCCCTAAGTACAATAACAATAACTCTAATAAGTTCGGACCAATAAGTCCGGACCTGCATTAGATGATAGTGAAATTTGAAAAATATCAAATACAAGGAAACCGTGTGCAGCCAGGAAACCTGTGCAAGCCGGACACATTTAATTCTGAATCCTAAATTTGTACAAGTATCAAAAAAGTATCTGTTCAAGTAGGAGTCTGCTTAAAATGAAATATTTTTCGGTCCCATGAAGTGTGGCTTATACAAGTTTCAGTATACATTCAAATTAACGAATACGAAGCTAATGGTTATGCGGTTATTGTTCGTCAAACAGTCATTAAAATTTAAAACCAATCCAAAATATTTAACGTAGCGAACAACAAGCTTTCATTTACAAATTAATCACCAAGTGCACCTCTTAACACATTAAGAAAATAATACAAGCTTACCTGAAGCTAAAAAGTTCCTGATCTATATGAACAGGTCAAGCTCCTCCACAAAAGTACAACAGTTGGTGTATCGCAGATGTGACTGTTCACCGTCGGCCCCATTCACCACCGTCATCGAAGATATTCCAAATTCCTCCCTAACAGCTGGGATCCTACGTCCACCACGACATCATTACCATGCACCTAATACAACAAGAACAAAATCTTATACTACAAAATAATTTACTTTTCTACAATACACCCATTTTGTGCAATTGTACAAGTGACACAAAGACCGAAAAACTTATCACCTTCATTTCACTAAAGACCATCGTAATCTGCATCCGCCAACTATTAATTATAAATATTTCAATACAAATCTGAGCTGAAATAATAGAATCACATTATTTCATATTGACTGTAATTCACTTCGCAAGTAACCGTCACCATTGCAGATTCCTATTTGTATTTTGTATTTTGTAAATATGCAATTCAACAAACTTTGGTTAACTAAGGTAGCCCACACACGCACAGTTTTTCCAGAAAGGAATTTTCGTTATAATTGATCTTTCTGAAATGACACCTTAAAATTTTGGTTTTTTAATTTACCTGCAGACAGATAAACGTACTTTGCTTTACATTTCGTGAAAAATGCACCTAATATGGAAGCAAGGGTCCAAATTTACAAAATTCATAACTGTATATAATCCGTTGCCTACAACTCGCTTAATTTTAGTTTTACAGAAAATTATCATCAGACCAAAATTAAAGATCATAAAATTCTCTACAATTTATGTCCTTTAATAATTTGTCTGTGTTGTACTGTAATTCCACTATTCGTGAATATTGTATACATTAGGGGTGTCAAACTGACGGCTAAGACAAAATTATATTATACCCGATTGTATTAGAATATTTTTCACAGGCTCTTGTTGCACAATTCGATCATTGGGAAGCTTCAACTTTGAACCATTTTCAGAGTCAGAAATAATAACAATTTTTAGAATAACAAGTTTTGGCTTCACACTGTTTGTATTAACATTTCGGGTGTTTGTCCCTCATTGAGCAATCAAAGAAGAAGGGTAGCTCATTCCATCGAGCATCTGATCTGTTCTCTTTTGCAAGCAGATGACAATTGGGGCAGTAGGTGAAGCGTGAAGGTGAAGAAAGTAGCATAAGTGAAGCGGTTTCATATTAACTTCGCTATCCATATTTTTGTTCTTCTGTAAGTTCCTACTTCTAAGTTCCTCATTAATTAATTGGACTGTTAATTTTATTGTGTCTTAACTGCGTCTATCTTCAAAAAACCGCTATATCCATGTAAAACTCATTCGAGGTGAAATGAAGTGGAATTGGGCGTGACACATAGCCAGAATCATAATAGATGATAGGTGGAAATGGAAGATGCCACAATGGAACCCAAGATCTGGAAGAAAGAGCACTGGACGCCCAAAAATACGATGGAGGGACGAAATAACAAAGACAGCAGGTATTGGATGGTTAAACGTGGCAGAAGATAGTGAAAGATGGGGATTTTCGCATTAAATTCCTTTTTTCACGTGATGGGAAATCGCTGTGCACGACTTCGAAATAATTTCGCTTTCCTGGATTGGTTCTTAAAAGTTATCTTTCTCTTCTCTTGCAGAAACGTTGTCCGATGTAGTAGTCAATGTTTCTGAAAGATTTAAAACAGTGATAATTGATAAAAGAAGTGTACACAAAAGTTGACCACCCCTGCTATATTCAATTGTTTGAGCAACAAAGTAACCTTTAGTGTTTGTTTAATTTAAGAATTTTAATTTCCAATTCAAAACTAATTTTGGAAAGAAATCGATAAATTTTCTGCGACCCTCTAAAATAGATCCGCGGCCCCCAAGGGGGTCGCGACCCCCAGGTTGAGAATCGCTGATCTACATCATTGTGAAATGGATCGATGGCAACGCCTGAAGCCTAAAGCTAGTCCCAGAGAAGATCGAGGCAATGCTGGCAACGGGTAAATGGAAGCTGAAGAGGGTGACATTCGTCATGGGCGTCCCCCACACCATCACTCCTAAGAACGAGGTAACGATCCTTGGAGTGACTCTAGATAAGAAGCTGGCGTTCGCCGCGCACACAAACCGCACCATCAAAAAGGCAGAGGCAAGCACATCAGCTCTCACCCGACTAATGCCCCATTATAGAGGGCCCATTTTCCTCTAAACGAAGAGTGCTTGTGGCGGTCGTCCAGTCTGTGCTTTTGTATGCGACCCTCGTCTGTGCCGGAGCGATGAAATATGATGATAATACCCCCAAGATAAACAGGATACTGAGAAAGATTGCACTCCGTATATGTAGCGGATATAAAACAATGTCTGACGCAGCGATCATCCGTAAAGAACTATCAGTTGCAGAAAGAACCGCTAATTTTGGGGAAAAATGTCAAGAAACGAGAAGAAAAATTAAGCCCCATCTTAAGGTGGGTCGAAATTAGCGGATTTTACAAAACCCCAGGTGAATGGACCAGAAGGCTCATTCCGAAGATAAACGAGTTGATTAATAGAAACTGTATGGCGATTTAGACTGCTATCTAAACCCAAGCCCTCTTCGGTCACGGGTGCTTCAACTCTTACCTGCATAAGATTAGGAAGCTACCAACTTCGTTTTGCTCCTATTACACTGAAAATGAGATTGTAGACAACGCCGAGGACACTGATCACGAGCTGATGTTGCGCGTGGAGGTGTGTCTACTTTGAAGGGTTTCTAAGAATGGACCCCGATCGTTGAAAGTACTTTTTTTCTTGCTTCGGGGGAGTGGTGTATCTGTTGGATCCGATTGGATGGTGGCTGAGATTATGATACTTAATCCAGTTGAGAGGACAGTTGAAATCAAGAATTGAGAGTGGTGAGAATTTCGGGCAAATAGACCTAGAAGTAAGTTTGATGGTCATTGTATTGGTTATATAATTATAACATCCACAAAACAAAGCATGGAGTAAAAAAACCAAAAAGGAATCTGTGGCATATGTACTCTAAATACTTATTTAAATTTAAAAACTAGTTCACCAACCGCACAGCAGAGGTCGCTAGGATCAATCATTCTGTGGCATTCTGAACGTTAGTTTTCGCCAGTTTTCGCTAGAGTTTTTAATTACTCAAATAGTAATTGCAATGTAAAAACCTGTGATAATATGTAAATCGTGAAATAAAATATTAGTACGTTATCGTGTCCACTTATTTCAATACAAAAGAAATAGGTAGAACTAATCCTAGCCCATAAATTCAACGTCAAAATCGGCATACGGTCAGGAATTGTAAGTACTACACACTTAATTTATTGTTTGTTGTATGATTTATGTTTAATTTTTAATTATTATTTAGTAATTTTCAACACGCTCAATAATAAAGCTAATTAAATTACTTTTGGTCGAAAAAATTAGTTTTTGTCGAAAAAATAAGGTGAAATAAATTTGGTTTTTATTTTAACGGTTTGAATCTTCAAAAAGTAAAACTAACAGTTTAGAAGAGGTAACCAAATTTTTTGACGTAAGGAAAGCAGCTGTAGTAGTTATGACGTGCGCTAGGTGACAATTTGAAAATATACAGCGTGTTACAGAAAAATCGAACAATTTAGGACGATGAAACGGTCGTTTGCTTATTACCGAAACATTTCACGACTTTGGACGAAAAAGATTGAAATAGGAAAGTTTCATATATTGCTATTGCTTCGCTCAGACGCTCAGTTATCATGAAAGTGGAATATCCACCCCAGGCCCTACAGAACCAGAGATTAAATTGGCTGATCAAATTGATAAAATTAGAGCTAGTTGTAAACTGGCGGCAAGAATTCTAAAAGAAGTGGAGCAGTTCATACGTGTTGGTCGTACAACAGACGAAATTGACTACTTTGTGCACGATTTGGCAATTCAAAATAAGGCGTATCCAAGTCCTCTGAACTACAAATTGTTTCCAAAATCGGTCTGCACCTCTGTTAACAACGTGGCTTGCCATGGAATACCAGACGCGAGGCCTCTACATGATGGAGATATAATAAACGATGACATAACCGTATTCCTGAACGGATACCACGGCGACTGCTCTAAAACCTTTCCAGTGGGTCAAATCAACGAACAAGTGCACAATTTGATAAAATACACGAAAAGTAGCTTAAACGACGCAATTGCGATCTGCAAACTTGGCGAATCCTTTTGCACTATCAGTAAAACCATCTAAAGAAAAGCCAAACAAGGGGGTTTTGCCGTGATACCCCACTTTATTGGACATGGAATCGGTCACTATTTTCATGGACCGCCCGATATTTTACACTACAGAAATCGTTATGCGGGAACCATGGAACCAGGCATGACGTTCACGATTGAACCGATTTTATTCCAAGGTTGCAACGAAATTGAAATCTTGGAAGATAATTGGACACGATCGGCACAATTTGAACATATTGTTTTGATAACACAATGTGTCATGTCATGACAGTGTCGAAATTTTAACGGATGTGGAGTGAGTGGACGGTTAAAAATTTTATCATGGGAATTCGTGGATGTAATTTTCATATTTTTGAAGCCATGATTTACGATAGTTTAACGGGAAAATAAATTTTGGTTTGGGAGGGATTTTAACCCTTCCAACCATTAGTAATAGTAGGTAGTAAAAACAGTAGCACCCCCTCATTTGAATTCAGACTCCCATCTTGGATTTTTGTAAATTATGCTTGCAACAAACAATTTCAGATTAGTATCTAAAAAAAAACAAAAAAAAAACTCAAATTAGCAAAACACCGATTCCGAAGAAAGTTGTACTTTAGGAATGCAATCACCAAATTTGATCGGAGCAGAAGATTTCGAAGGCTTTGTTTATATTGAACAAATCAAAGTCTATAATTTGTCTGTCCAATCCAAAGACGACGGAGTACTTTCCGAACCTCTTATTTGCACACCGACTCCATCTTGGAATTTGGTACATTTTGTTGCAAAAATCAATTTTATATTGGTATCTCAAAGAAAAACGTGGTAAAATATCGGATATCATGAATAACAGTGCTTAATTTAAAGATTCAGAAAATATTGTAGCCGATTCCAGCGATGATGATTCCAGATTTGAAATGATCAAAATCAGCAAATGTCTTTTGATCGACACCGATTCTAAAGAAAGTTCCGTTTCAAGAGTGCAAACACCAAATTTGATCGAAGCAGAAGGTTTAGACGGCTTAGTTTATCTTGAACAAATCAAAGTTTCTAATTTGTCTAACAAATCCACGGATAATGGAGTAAGTAAGAAAAACGTGGTAAAATATCATATATCATGAATAACAGTGCTTAATTTAAAGATTCAGAAAATATTGTAGCCGATTCCAGCGATGATGATTCCAGATTTGAAATGATCAAAATCAGCAAATGTCTTTTGATCGACACCGATTCTAAAGAAAGTTCCGTTTCAAGAGTGCAAACACCAAATTTGATCGAAGCAGAAGGTTTAGACGGCTTAGTTTATCTTGAACAAATCAAAGTTTCTAATTTGTCTAACAAATCTACGGATAATGGAGTAAGTAAGAAAAACGTGGTAAAATATCATATATCATGAATAACAGTGCTTAATTTAAAGATTCAGAAAATATTGTAGCCGATTCCAGCGATGATGATTCCAGATTTGAAATGATCAAAATCAGCAAATGTCTTTTGATCGACACCGATTCTAAAGAAAGTTCCGTTTCAAGAGTGCAAACACCAAATTTGATCGAAGCAGAAGGTTTAGACGGCTTAGTTTATCTTGAACAAATCAAAGTTTCTAATTTGTCTAACAAATCCACGGATAATGGAATAAGTAAGAAAAACGTGGTAAAATATCATATATCATGAATAACAGTGAGTCCCTCTTTCGGCAGTGTTTGTGTGGAGTGCCGGAGAATTTGATTAAGCGGTCGTTCGAGGGTACCCAAAACGGGAACAATGTGTTGATGTCTTGGCCCACCAACGAAGTGCTTCAACTTTTATCCAACTTACAGCTCCTTTTTGACGTTTACCTCAAGCAGAACAACAAGGGTTATATTTGTGCGCGACTTGTGGATATTTGTAACGCTTTGATTCGGAATGAGTGCAATTTGATAGGAGAATTATTGACTTTAATCAACGCAAGGAACAGGTTCGTAAATTATATGTTGGCGCGCGTGTTGAGTAGTTTCTTGGTGATCGCAAAGTCGGATCTGAATACCGAGTGGTTGGAGTCGATTGCCAGTTGTTTATCGTTGGACTATGTGGATTACGACAAGATGAATTTCGGTTTACAGGTTATAAGGACTGTGGTGGAATGGAAGGACGTGGAAATTCATGTGCTGGAGGAGAATTGTGGTACGAGGGAGGGAGGTGCCGGAACGAGTCGGGACGCAAACGTCGACTACAATCCTTGTGCGATGGTGCAATACAGAGACTCGGAGAGTTTCGACACGTCGGCTATTAAAGAAACAATTATAAAGTGTCTCAAGTGTAAGTGGCCGAGCCTGATTAGCAGGATACAAAATTTAATTGAAACAAACGATTGTGTCGAATCCAACACCTGTGTTGTTTCCTTTTTGTCTTTGTGGGAAAGTACCATTTCCGTGAAGACCAATTTGAGTGTTATAGACACAAAACCCTTCTATACGGACCTAGAAAGCTTCGCCTCCTTACTACTCAACGACAGTTTGAAGCCCATCATTTGGAAGCAATTGTTGTCCCTGTTTAACGAAATTTTGTGTTATGGTAGTACCCTCGCCCTTCAAGACATGCTGCCCGACGATACCTGCAAGTTGGCCTACATAATTGTGCGCTACATTAAGGACTCCCGGATATTAGGAAATTTACCGTTTAGGTGCGAGGACGGCTACATGGTGCACAGCTTCATCGGCACGATAGCAAGCAACCAATCTACTCAATCGCAAGTCGACAAAACTCTACTACAAAAAATGATCCTACTGGTGTTGAAGTCGGTGGCGGTGACCGCCAAAGAAATACGCGCCGACAGTTCCGATTCGAGCGTCGGTTCCGAAGATTCAGAATACAATCAAGATATGCGAGTCATCGAGCGCTCGGTACGAACGGTCTTGGAAAAGTTGGACGCGTTTATTAAGCGAAGTTTAAGTTTCCATCCCGAGACGCACTTTTCCAAAATGTTGATTCATTTGTTCAGCGATCAGGACGACTACATGATCGAGTCGATGGTGTGCACGCTCGACGTGACTGTGGGAATTTTAAATTTGGCCGATATGTTAAATCCAGTTTACGCGTTTGTGGAGTTTTTGCGGGTGGTGAGCCACGACTCGGACGTTTTGCTCGACTATTTGGTCAGCAACGAGACGTGTTTTTTGTTGTACTTGTTGCGGTTTTTGAAATACATCAAGCGCGATTGGACTAACTTTGTGAACAGCTGCGAGAGTTCGGGGGCCAACGAGTTGAGTAATACTATGACGGTTTTGATTCGGCTGAATATGCAGATCGAGAGGTTGGTTTCGAAAGACTTGTTTCCTTACAACATCACGCCCATCTTGGATCTGTTTAAGTATTGTGAGAGTTGATGCAGGTCCAACTTTTTAAATAATGTAAAAATTGTGCGAGCGAATGCGTGAGAGTTTAGTATACGATTACTGTTTATTTATGAAAATAATTGTGTTCAATTTTGTAACAATCCGTCCGTACATGGGCAACTATTTTTAACCGTTAGGTAAGGCGACCGCAACGACGACCGATTAATCACTTAATTCGATTTTCTTGTTTATATAAAATAGTAATTTATTTAATATTTGTAATATATTTTAAATACGTAGTTTACTACATGTATATTTTTTGTACCTATTTTTAAGAGTTTTTTAAAATAATTTTATTTAAGTGCCGGAACGAAGTTATTTATGACTAGAGCGCGGATTAATATGCACTTATTTTTAGAAAATAAGCGCTTATAATAAGCACTAAAAAATGCAAAAAAAGCACTAAAAATTGAAAAAAAAGCACAATAAAATCTTAAATAAGCAGTTAAAAAAGCTACATAAAAATTTTTAATTTTTAATCTTCACCGAAAATAAATGTTTTCTTAATACATGAATGGCCTAAACAAAATAGAATTAATCAGAATTATGGATGTTTTATGATGATGGATTCATGATGAATGGATGATTATGGAAGGAGAACAGTAAATAATCAAATACTTTTCTAAATTTTCTTCTTCTTTCTACGTCAACTGATGTTATCGGCGCATATTTAAATACATTTGCTGGGAATACTGAGAGTAATATTCTCGATCCTTTCTCCTTCCTTTTGATGTGTTAGCAAGCACTTGAAAACCATCATTTTTACAAAGAAATTTTACAGAATCTAGTAGTAGAGGATTCTTTCCTTCAAGATTTTTAATACATTCACCTTCGTACCAATAATAATTAGCTTTCAGAAATTCCAAATTTTTCTGTCCTTAGTTTGTCATTTTTAAAACTTCTTGGCGATCTTTAATTGCTACTGCAGCTGAATCGGACAAATTACACACGAATTTTTTAAATTGTCGTATATGTTCTGCATAATACATAACAGCTCTTAACCATGTTCCCCATTTGAAAATATGCATTTTAAGCGGTGCTATCAATAACATCTTATCGTTTCGGTTATTCGAGGTAATACATGTGAAAAGCACGTAAAATAAATTATAGTTTGACGAAAAAATGTTAAGGTGGTAGCCGCTTTACCCATAATGTTCATTTATGCATTATTTTTCCATGTGTTTATGTGACTAATGTTGAAAGACGTTGTAAACTTGCAAGTGTAGTTTAAAAATAAAAAGATTACTTGCCGCACAACTTTGTAAATAATAAGTGACAATTTAAAATTAAAAAAAAATATTCAAAATGCCAAAATCCATTAAAAAAAGCTCAAATATGCATAAATATGCATTTTATGCAAATTATTAAGAAAAAAGCAAAATATGCACTATCAACATTACGTCAAATCACCGCAATTTTTTAGAAACGTAAAGATCCAAAAGGAATATCTTCTGCATATAATTTACTGCAAAATGCATAGAATCCGCGCTCTATTTATGACCTTTGAGCTGCAATTTTATATAAAATTGGCGTGGAGCGTGGACCAATTAAATTCTAAATTATAATTTAATTTTCCTAGTTTTACGATTTAACTAATTTGCGACCCTCGGACACGCATCCGCGCCATACGATCTGCTAATCGTTTAAGTACTGATAAATCATTCGATTTGTCCATCCAATCGGTTGCGTCGTTTAAACGTGGTATCAAGTCCATGGACTTTGCAGCGCTCGTTCCATGATTGTTTTTTTTGTTTTTGTATATTGATATTTGTGTTTTTTTTTTGTTGTAAAATGGTTTATCCGTAAATAAATGTATTATTATTATTATTATTATTATTAAACAGTGCTTAATTTGAAGATTCAGAAAATATTGTAGCCGATTCCAGCGATGATGATTCCACATTTGAAATGATCAAAATCAGCAAATGTCTTTTGATCGACACCGATTCTAAAGAAAGTTCCGTTTCAAGAGTGCAAACACCAAATTTGATCGAAGCAGAAGGTTTAGACGGCTTAGTTTATCTTGAACAAATCAAAGTTTCTAATGTGTCTAACAAATCAACGGACAATGGAGTAAGTTTTGAAGCAGAGATCCACCAGTAATTGAGGGAACTGCAAATCGGCCATTAACGACAATGGCCGGTCAATACCCTGCTATAATATAATGTAAATAATAGATGAAGCTTTTTACCAACTTAAAATCATTTCCCCTGGGATCGAGTTACACACCAAGAAGTTTCGATTGGCATAATAAAATTGTTTATTGTAGAAAGTTGATTTTGAAAATTTTGTATTTGAATTTCGCGGCTTTGCGAGGCCGCTTCGGGAGAAGATTCCGGCAAGGGGGAAGAGTATTGGAAACATTTTGGGTTGTCATCTTGATCGATGACAGCTTCTTCGAAAGTTTTAAACTATTCCAAATTGATATAATAATTACTGATTTTGAAGTGGCGATGAGAAATGCATGTAAAATTCAATGGCCACACGCATCGATAGAAGGATGCAGATTTCATCTTGGTCAAGCGTGGCACGGTTCTCTAAAAAAAAAAACCGTTTAGCTTCAAATTACAGAGATTGACATTGACAGATTGACAGACATTGTTTTGGATTAAAATTTTTGAAAGCTGCAGACGTTTTGAAAACCTATTATGATTTACTTCAGATCAAACCAGTCGATGCTAATCTCAACAAGTTTATTATGTGACTGAAAATGCGGTATTTCCTACAAGAGTTTGGGCTAAGACGTCTGCGGATTTCCTTTCGACAAATAATTGTTGTGAATCGTTTCATGCCGCATACAGAATTTTAATTTTTGTCATCCCAATATTTACTTGTTTGTAGATGCTCTTAAAAAAGAAAAGCATAAGGTTTATCGAGAGGTTTATGTTGCTTTGAATAGTGTCGCAAAGCCACCTATGCAAAATAACGATTACAAAAATAAGAAGAAAATTGTTGCTGAACTGTGTCTGTGTACCAGTTATGCTTCTACCATTATGGTTGTTCATACTATTCGAGAGTGCATCGAAACATGTGAAAATTTATTAGAAACTTATCGAGATGTAATAAAGGAGCGAGAAAAGCTCATAGAACTGAATCCTCAAGGACGTGGTTCAAAATGGATCGGACGTAAATCCTCTCCCAGAAGAACCATTCACTTAATGTGAATCCTTCAAAACCCATCATATTCCCATTCACTAAACGTAGAAAGACAGACCTAAAAGCCCCACAGCTTCAAGATCTGAAGATACCTTTTTAAGGAGAGGTGAAGTATTTGGGGGTAACTTTAGATGCTAAACTCACTTGGAAATCACATGTAGATATCACTCTTTTCAAAGCAACGAGAACCCTTTGGGCTTGTCGCAAAGTTTTTGGAAGGACTTGGGGGCTAAGACCAATAATGATCCGCTGGTCATATACGTCAATAATAAGACCCATTGTGACCTACGCATCGTTTGTATGGTGGACAAAAACAAATGAAATCACGAAACAAAGCAAAATGCAGAAATTGCAACGGCTAGCATGTCTGGGTATAACAATTCATTTTAGTTCCATCACAGTAAAGATTTACCTAATGTTCTGTGTACCAGTTATGCTTCTACCATTATGACTGTTCATACTTTTCGAGAGTGCATCGATACAATTGGATGTTTATTGGAAAATTATCGAAATGTGATAGAGCGAGAAAAGCCAATAGAACTGAATCATCAGGAAGTCAATCTAAATAATGTTCTGTGTATCAGTTGTTCTTCTACCATAATGGTTGTTCATACTATTCGAGAGTGCATCGAAACTAGTGAAAATATATTAAAAAATTATCGAGATGTGATATAGGAGCGAGAAAAGCCCATAGAACTGAATCCTCGGGGACGTGCGTCAAAATGGATGGGAGGTAAATAATCTGCCAGAAGAACAATTCGCTTAATTAATGTGACCCGACAGGTTCACATTAGGACAGGTCAAGAACAGGTTATTTTTAGCCAATAATAGTGCAAACTCAATATGGCGTATCCAATCCATTTTAGTCTAGGAGGTCCGTGAGTAAGACTCGGGTATTCTTGTATCTATTTAGCTTTATTTTAGTTCCATCAAAATAAAGATTTAACTAATGTTCTGTGTACCTACCAGTTGTTCTTCTACCATTATGGTTGTTCATACTATTCGAGAGTGCATCGAAACTAGTGAAAATATATTAAAAGATTATTGAGATGGGAGAGGAGCGAGAAAAGTCCATAGAACTGAATCCTCAGGGAGTCAATCTAAACAGGACGTGCTTCAAAATGGATCGGATGTAAATAATCTGCCAGAAGAATCACTCACTTAATTTACAGATATACTTGTATCTCCTTACTTTTATTTTAGTTCTGTCAATGTAAAGATTTACCCACTGTTCTGTGCACCAGTTGTGCTTCTACCATTATGGTTGTTCATACTTTTCAAGAGTGCATCGAAACGAGTGAGAGTTTATTAAAAACTTATCGGGATGTGATAGAGGAGCGAGAAAAGCCCATAGAACTAAATCCTCAGGAAGTCAATTTGACAGGGATGTGCTTCAATATGAATCGGACGTAAATAATCTGCTAGAAGAGCCATTCACCTAATGTGAATCCTTGTCCCATTCACTAAGCGTATGAAGACAGACCTAAAAGCTCTGATCTGAAGATACCTTTTTCCGGAGAGGTGAAGTATTTGGGGGTAACTTTAGATGCTCAGCTCACCTGGAAATCACGTGGAAAGAACTCTTTTCAAAGGAAGGAGTGGCCTTTGGGCTTGTCGCAAACTTTTTGGAAGGACCTGGGGGTAAGACCAATAATGATCCGATGGTCATATTATACGTCAATAATAAGACCCATTGTTAACTACGCATCGTTTGTATGGAGCAAGCAAATTATACTTGATATAGCGTAGCATAATGCTATATCATAAAGCAGTGGCGTGAGCACTGAGTAGCACCTATTGGCGATTTGTCAATGAAATGAAAATCAAAAACAAAAAGATAAAACTTGGTTCGAGTCAGATTAATGCTATTAAGACAACAAGGAAGATTCAATTCGTATGGAAGGGAAGAACAAATTTGGAAAGAGAGTTTCCCCAATAAGTACTACATGGTTGCGTCTTCTAAATATATGGCCAATTTTAACAATGGCGTTAAAATATATTCATTATACTTATATAATGCCATCATTTTAAGATGATGGCAACGTAGATAATACAAAAGCGTGGTCCAGACCTAACGTTTTATCGTACGTTTTACTGTCCGTTCTGAGATTGTCAGGTAAAACGTTAGGTGTGGACAGGAAAACGACGAACGATTTAGAACTGAAACGATAAGTCCTAGGATCTTAAAACTGAAGCCCGTCCAGACCTAACGTTTTGTCGTACGTTTTACTGTCCGTTCTGAGATTGTCAGGTAAAACGTTAGGTGTGGACAGGAAAACGACGAACGATTTAGAACTGAAACGATATTTTAAAAATGAAGTCAACTTCTCATTTCTCGCATCATTTCTCGAAGTTTTGTGCAGATATGCAGCAAAAAAGCGTAGGTTTTTATGTTTCAAATAATCTCTAGATGATAACTAGTTGATAAATAGATGATAACTAGATGTAAAATCTTTTAACATTATTTTTAAAATAAAATGAGAAAATTTTAAAGAATATTTTCTTTTTTATCTTAATAAAAATTCAGGATATGTTCATAAATATTGTTGTTAGGTGTCGATATTCATGAATTTTTATAATAATTATTCTTTGATAAAATACATAATGTTGAGTTATGCGCCAGAAATTAAAAAACACCAATGCAAGAAAACGTGCAGCTTATTACAAACTATAATAAGTCGAATAAAATAATATTATGCAGTTTTCCAGAATTATTTTCGAAATCCAAAATGCAATTTTATTTATTGATGCTTTTTTGGTGCTTTCTACCCGCAAGTATGTGCTTCAAAATTGTAAATTACATTAATAATCTACTTTTGCTTACCTATGTTAATAATAAATTAATTTTATTGTACAAGGCAGTTTATTAATCAAATTACGTTCCGAGCACGGATTCTAGGCAATTTGCCTTTTTGTCCTGTATTTAGGCAATTCAAAATTATAAATACAGAAATGCCGTTCAAACGATTTTGAAAATTTTGAACTTTACTTTTATTTGCCTAAATGCCTATTTTCGATGTTATTGACCTAAAATAGATTTTTAAGGCCTAAAAAGCCTAAACTAATGATTTATCCCGTTTAGTTACTAAAAGTTAAAAAGAAAGTTTTTATGTTTTTAAAATTTGGATCTCTCAGGCAGTGGCTGATTTAGCACTTGAGAGGACTTGAGAGGAAAATTGAAGCGCAATTCAATTTTAAGGTCCTCTTCTAAATATTTTCACTGCTCCTACACCCTACAGTGTGCATTCTACGCGCACGTTTTACTATGTTTTTCACACTATAGTGATCTAAGAAAGCTGAATATTGAGGCCCCCTTAATTTATGATGCCCCAGGCGTGCTCGGTGAAGTCAGCATAGATAGAGAACTGGCAGTGGTCGTTGAGTCAGCGCTTCGTATCCACGTTTATTAAGGTGGCCGAGAAATTCACTTAAAAACACTAAATCCGCTAGGTGCCGCGACTGTAGCGCGAATTCCCCATAGCAGTTGAGGGTTTGAAATTACCCATAGTTTGAAACAATCCCTTTCTTTAGGGATCCAGCAGGTTATTTAAAAAAAGCATACATACAAGTGTTACTATAAGGATTTCAAAAGACATTTTCCATTCGACACAAAACTCAAAAAATTGAAAACTTTAGCATACCGACTTTGTGAAATAATGTTCTTCAATGTTGACGCCACAACTAGAATCCAAATTTGGGCTTTAAAAATTTAGGATGAAAAAAATATAGGTAAAAATTCTAAAAAAGAAAATATGTTTGCGATATTTTTTTTTGAAAATCACTCACCTTGTAGTTTCAAACTTAGGCTTTTTGAATCTGTTTTCAGAATTTTTTTAAATTTATTCGTTTTTAAGATTTGTGTCGAACAAAAAAAAAACAATTTCTCGGCCACCTTAATAAAACTGTGGAAGTTAATTTAGCTCAAAAGGTGCGACAGATTTCAGAAATCCTGAATGGCTTTAAGGCTGCCGTCTTACCTATGTTAATTATATGGGACAAATCGCTCATTTGTATGTACTAGAAGTCGAACAATTTTAACTTTTAGGGAATTATTTTGCAATCATTTTAAAGATAAAACTTGGCTCTTGGACGTGATCTAATTTTTATTACAATCGGATGATTAGAAATATTGAAAATTTTGCTGCAAAGTTACTCAATTTTTAAGATAGCAAAAATAGTCATATTATAATTTTTATACTCGTTACCGTTAATAATAGAAGTACTTGAACTAGATCACATCCAGGACAATTATTTAATCTTACTTGTGAAAAAAAATGGTTGAATTATATCCATTTTTACAAAAGTTCTAGTACATACAAAGTGATGGTACAATTTTTCTTGTTTTGATAAAATAATTTGAAATGGCAAGTAGGGTTCTATCACTTTCTTATGATTATCTTGCCCTTTTTGCATAAAATAGTTCAACTATTATGTACACTACGGCGCTAATTTGCAAATGGTTGCTGTGGTTTGGTACTTTGCTTGATAGTATTGTAAATGCGTGATTCAGCGAAACGTAAGGTGCGATAAAAATAATAGTATGCACATTTTTGTCTTTGATATCTCATAGATACATTTTTATACTGTGCAAATATAACATTTAAATTCAATCTACAAATTTAACATTTTTAGTTTTATTTCAAAATTTTCTTTGCTAATTTTTTTTTATTTCTAGATAAATTCTATTGTAAGTTGTAAATAAATTTGTTGCAGTTGACGTTGTTAAAACTTTTAAATTTTAAAATTCTTTAAAATTTAGGTTTACAAGAAGCCACATTGAAAGGCCCGTAATTTTTTGATTTTCATGATAAGATATCAAAGTGTAAAATTAGATTTTTTGCCAACAAAAGTCTTCAGGGCAGGTATGCTTTGGGTAGAGTGAATTTTTTCCTTAGTGGTTGGGAGTGGCTAATGTGCAGAAACGAATATTTGTTATTTCGGTTCTATGTTTGTATCAATTGGTGGAATTGAGTGCCAAAGGGAATTTTCTACATTTGGCGCCCAAGCCCCAGTCACGTGCTAATCGCGTGCTAAACCACTAAGGAAAAATTCACTCTACACTGATTAAATAGGGGAGACTGGAGAGACTTGAGACAAAAATTGGATATACATAATTTTTTAGCTCATTGATTGAATTACTGTTTTATTAATTTTATTTTGTAATACAGTACAGTCTCGATATAGTGAACTAATTGAGGGACGCCTTTATTACTCCACCGAGGTTGTTCACTATTTAGAGTGCAGAAAAAATACACAACAATGATACTTACAGTGCGTTTATTACATTAATAACCTAATATTTCAAATAAAATAAGGAAACACAAATTCTTAAAAAGATACAGTATCCGACAAAAAGAAAACGACGCATTCATAATTGTTAATTTTAGCAATGTTATTTTCACTAAAATGTAGGGGAAAGGGATGTAAAAACTTTGAGGTGTAACACCGCTATTTCAAATGTCATCGTGCTTATTAACACAACCCTCACTTTTTATGTGGTTTTAAAGTGAATAGACGCGTTGCTGTAGCTTCTACAAACTTTGTATAAAAAGATTTTTCTTTTTATAAAAACTCAAATTTTTCGTGTGCTGATAAACTAAACAATTTTCGTTGATATCGCAAGGTAAATATAATTATGTGTTGAACTCTTATTTCATTGAATTTTACTAATCCAAAGTGAATTTCAAACATATCGTGTATACAACAATTTTTTTGCGAGTGTTTCAAAATAGTGTCCAGAATGTAAGTTGACCACCCCTATTGTTTCCATTGCGAAACAATTTGTTATTACATTTTTATGATTGAACTTTACATCAAATCAACTTCAAACAACTTTAACTAGTCTTCTTTGAATTGTTCTTTCTAATACTGCAGACTCTCCTAATTCTGCCAAAATTTGATTTGCTGATAAAAAAGGATTCGCCGATGATAATCTTTTTACTCTTCTATCAAATTGAGGGGTAGTTTTTGTTGACCTTCCTGTGGATTTTAAGTTTACTACAACTCCCCGATGTTTGTAGTTTATTTATAGTTTTTGACACAAAAGGTTAAATGTGGCATATAGCCTTGTTATCCCAAGCCTTTAAATTGAATAGGGGAAGGTTGCCACAAATGGACCGATTTTTGCTTTTTATTTTTTTCTGACTGAACAAAAAGATTTTACAGAACCATTAAAAAATTTTAGTTAATGCAAGTCGGGCAAGAATAAAATTTTCGCAGAGGGCTTATATTCCTTCAATATTTGTTTGGCAGCAAGTTCGTCCTTATATGGACTACTTGTAATTTCACAAGCTTATGACCGGTTCATTCGAGGAAACCGAGCATGGTCCATTGGAGGAAACTGACTGTATTCGGAAATAAAAAGGCGCAAACAATTTAAACATAACTTTAGCTGTTAGGTGAGAGAGAGGTTTGATTAATTTATTGTTACCGCTTATGTATGACCTGTTTATTTCCTCTTACAGTCCCGAGGATGGCATTTAGTTAATAAAGCCGAAACGTCGACCGACAGCTTACTTGTTTTTGTTTTGCGTATCAATATCCCGAAAAGTTTTCGTATACTTAAAAATTATAACGTGAATTCAAAACTGCGCATGCGTCTGTCAGTTTGCAAGCGGTTTCAAACTACTGAACGAACAGATCTAATGACTTTTGCTTGTTTTTAGTTAATTACGCATATTATGACACGTACTTTCAAGGTGCTTACTGATAATCTTGATAAGATATAGTAACTCACGCCGCGGGTCAAAAACTTACACTTTACGCCCTAGATACAAAAATAACTATTTCACCTCGGGGGCGTTCGGGTGCCTCGGCTCCGCTAACGCTACGCCTCGGCACCCACCCGCGCCCTTCGAACGAAAAATCTCGTTTTACGTCCTTGTGATGAAAAGTACTATTCTTACCAAATTATAAATTATTTATGTATAAGGTAAAACACCCACTAGTTGAACAGTTTTGAAAGTAAAACCTATTTCACTCTAATTTAAGCAAATAAAATTCGATTAATTTGATTAAAATATGTTATTTATGAAAATATAGATAGTTTTGCATATAATAGCAAAGAAAAAAGGAATAATTAATAAAATTATCATATTTTTACAAGGTTTTTAAAATATACTTCAAATGCAGCAGTAATTGAACAATCTCTTTGAATCGCAGTCGTAATTGAACACTCCGGTGGTGGTTGTACTTGAACACGTGTGAAAATAGTAAAAATCAGTCAAAATCAAACAAAAATCCAATCGATATTCTAAAGATACATTTGGCAACATTGATTTATTTATGTATGACAAACGTAATGGACAAACGTGATCATTTTATGTTAGTTTTTTCGAGTTCAAGTTCATAACCTAAAAACTGTGTTTGCGCGGTTTAAGGTGTAGTAACTTTCAATGGCAAAAGTAGCATGCTTATCGGCTATTCCACATTGCAACTTTCAAGTTAACAAAAATATAATTATTTCGATTTATAATTTAAAAAAACTTATAGAAATCAATTGCTAAATCATCTAGTAATTATAAAATACGGATATTACTTATTATGAATATTCCGTTTTTGCATTAATACAATTTCAAAAATCTGTTCAAGTGCTAGTTCCATTTCTTGCGGTGTTCAAGTGCTGGGTGTTTTACCTTAGTATAAATACATAATTTTAAATATTTGTAGTATTTGATAAAATGTGGTTCTCATTTTTTATTAATTAATAATTAATTCGATAAAGTTAATCGTAACACTTTTTGGGTAGAGCATGGTAAATTAAAATCAAAAATTTGTTGATATTGAATATTAAGGCAATCAATCCTCTAAAATTGACTTTTAGATAGAGGTTGAATTCTAAATAATTTTTGATATAATAAAGTTAGATAGTTTTTGCATTATGTGCAATTTGTTCATAAACGCTGATACTCATAAAAAATAATTATCTTGTGTGTAGGTGGGTCGGTTAAATGCATGGGTTAATGTATGTATATAGTATCAACGTCGTGTTGCATTTAATTATCAAACGCTGTAAAATAGCATAGTAGCTGAGGATTAATAGTTTTACTTCTACTCACTACGTACCGCTACTTTATAAATGAATTATTAAAAAGATATTCGCCCACGCCGAATCCGGCCACCTTAAGTCAGATAGGTACCCTCTAAATACAAAACCGTAAATGGCAGAGGTTCTCTAGGTTTGAGAGGGGGGAGGTGATTTTTCAAAAACTCAAAAAAAATCGTACATTTATTTGTTAACTTAAAAAAATAGTAACCCCCTAAATTAATAGATAATAAAATAAACACCATCTATTTAGGATGGAAAGAAGCTTACATAAAAATTTTTATAGTATTTTCCATCTTTATAGTTTATCGTTATTAAAAAATATTTAACTAATTTTTTTAAATATTATGTTTATAAGTTGCTGTAATGAAAAATATAATATTGCTTAAAAACCCCTAAATTCTTAATTATTGCGCATATTTCAACGATTTTTATAGCCTAAAATAATTGTGCCTTTTAAAACATTTTTTACGTCCTAACATCCATGCTCTATTATCAATTTCCGACACAGACAGAAAAGTGCACATATAATATTTTTTATGCTTGTATGTAGTTATAATCTCGTATTGCAAATTATATTTTCGTTGGAGCATTATTTTGCCACATTACCTTATTTTATCATAATAATGCTGCCAAGTGCATCGGGTGCATCTACCCTAGTATGTTCGACTTCCGAAATCATTCGGGAAACTATAATTAGATTCACGACTAAATATTTAATAATTTGAGATGCGAAGGTAAAACGTACGACAAATCGTTAGGTCTGGACGCTTCAGAGATCGAACGTTTTACCTGAAGATCTCAGAACGGACAGTAAAACGTACGATAAAACGTTAGGTCTGGACGCAAAAGAGCTCAAACGTTTTACCTGACAATCTCAGAACGGACAGCAAAACGTACGATAAAACGTTAGGTCTGGACCACGCTTTAATGATAGCAATAACATTGTACATGGCGATGACTAGAGTCCGGAATTTATGCATTTTGCATCTTTTTATTTGGTGTTAGATATAAGTGTCATTGTTTTAAATTTTCGTTTAATAACAACATAAATACCTCTATACCAAATTTTATAATGCATATTTTTTCATATTCGTAGGTACATGTAAGTGCAAGAAATATGCAAATGCATTTAATTTGCATATTATAGCTTACGTGTGCATATTTTGTGTATATTTAGCGCTGTTTCTCAGTGACACAAGGAAAGCCCAATAGGACTCAGAATAAAATCAAAGTTAAATACTGTTTTGGAAAAAAATGGAGGATATAGAGAATTGATTACAGTGGCGGATTAAGGCCTAGGCTACCTAGGCAACCGCCTAGGGCCCGTAATTTTTGGGGCCCGAAATTAGGTTTTTAATTTATTTTTGAGTTGGCAATCAACCCACTTAGTTGATTTCTTAAGAAATATTAAGAACTGCCCCTTTATTTTTCTATGCTTAAAACTGATTTTTGAAGTAATAGTGTGGTAATTTTTGAAAATAAATAAATATTAATAAATTTTAATTACTGAATATGCCTATATGCTCCTGAAATCCCACAAATTAGCACGAAAACATCTTTTTATAATTTCTAACTTCAAATCTAAGCTCGTTGACCTTGAAAATCTAAAAAATTTTGCCTACGGCGCAATTTTACGTTATTTTTACCCCTCCCCTTAACAAAATGTTTGAAAATATTTTTTAGCCCCCCAAACTTTTGACCCTAGTTGCGCCTATGTATGTGTCATGACTGAAAAATAGGCCCGGAATTACAATGTTGCCTAGGGCCCGCTTTAGCCTTAATCCGCCACTGATTGAGTATAACTGTAATAAATAGGTATAATATTTATTGGACAGCGGCCTCACTTGGAGCGACCATATTGAAAACTTACTAAATTCACTTACTTTTAAGAAAAAAAAAATATTTAGAAAATTTGATATTAACATTGCCGGAACAAGGATTTCCTCTACAAACAGAAAAGCCAGAAGTATTTTCAGCTTTAGACATTTTACTTCCTAATCAAAACAGAACGGAGAAGGAAATAGTAATATATTTCAAAGAACCTGAATTCATTGAAAATTATGTCCACTAAATTGGAGGAAAAATAATCAAAGTCGGTTTCTAAACTTGTCAATTTTAGCTAAGCGTTTCTTAGCCATTCCTGCTACTTCGACACCCTGCCGAAAGAGTTTTCTCTATGGCAAGTAATATTATGTTGTTAAACGATAATTTGTCTAAAAAATAAAGATACATTTTTGATTTCGATAAATCGGTTTTTTACCGGTTCGGTATTCGCAACTTTATATAATTGCTTGTTAATGTATTTGGACTGGTTTTTTTTTGAGTAGCCTCACGATGAATTTATTTCATACTTTATGTTACCCACTGTGGCAATTTTAGTTGTAATATGAACTATATAAAATCAGGGTTACGAAGTAGTTTTGTTTTTTTGAAGGAGTTTGTGCTTTATATCCTGTATCTTTTTTAGTCTTGAAGATGGCTAAAATATAACGTAAACTAGTAGACGTTTCTTGTTTTGTTTCATTTACAACATCCCCCAGTAGCCCGAGATGATCCCATCCTTATCTACTAAGGTTTGTTCGGAAAGTAATTTTGATTTTTCCCAACAGAGAACTTAATTGTGTTTTTGCACAGCTAACTTCACACTTAAGCCGCAATGTCATTATATATTTAGACAGGTGATATAGCAGCATTCATATCATATTTTACTATCGAAAAGGTAAACATTCTGTTAAAGCAAGAAAAAATTTATTGGATGTGTATGGAGCAGATGTATTGACAGAAAGCCAGTGCCAAAAATGGTTTGGCAACTATGATGCCTGATGGTTTATTCGCTCCCAAATGATTTCGACATATTCAGGTTTCACTGTATTTAATAAATTATTTAAATTATTCCTGAAAAGTTAAAAATATATGCAAAGATTGCAGTCGCGTTTCGAGCTCTCCAAAGAGTTTGCTGATGAATAAAAACAGGTTTCAACAGGTGGCGCGCCCTAAAATATTAATCTTTTCTACTCATCTGTTCACCAATACAGAATTTTAATAATTTATAAAAGTCATATGAATAAATAATAACTAATTTAGGTAATGAGGAAGTTTGAATTTCCAATGTTGAATATTTACATGTATATTCCAAAAAGATATTCATATTTGGAAATATTGAATATTTTTAAAAATATTTAACTTTGAAAGTTCAAACTTCCTCATTACCTAAATAAGTTATCGTTTATTCATATGACTTTTATAAATTATTAGAATTTTGTATTGGTGAACAGATGAGTAGAAAAGATTAATATTTTAGGGCGCGCCACCTATTATAACCTGTTTTTTAAAGGCGCGCCCTCTTAAGCTACTGTCGACTAATTTTTACTAAAGATTTTCTCACCATGTTTATTTGTGGCTGTTACAATACAATTCAATGGCAAAATGGCATTAACCTGATGAGTGATCTGATGACTGATGACAAATGCCACATGTATTCAACAAAACTAATCGGATAGCTGTTGTAAATAATATTTTCTCCAGGTAACAACAATGTGTGCAAATGATACCCACATGGACGAATACAAAAAATTATCAAAGTACAAATTGTCAGTTTAGATAAAAAATTTGCATATTTTTACAGTTAACCTTCAGAAAATATTCTTGAAATTGATTTATGTAATAAATTTATGACTAAAAGAAATTTTGATTTACCTTGAACAGAAGACACCAAAACTAAGCAACACAAAAGCCATTCAAACTAGCAAATTACAGAACTTTTAAATTCGAAATCAATGGCATTGTTGAAAAAATGTCAACGTCATCGTAGTTGATTATCTCACCAATAGGGGGCTTACGGCTTACTTTCATGACAGGTCCGTAGCTAGATTTTTCTTTCAGTTTGGTTCCGGGGGACCACCCGTCATGACAGCCAAACGCGCTATAATTCAAAATATCCAATTATATTGTGAAGAGTGAAAGTATAAAAATTTATCGTATTATATATTATCATCATAGCAATCAGTGGCGGATTTGGCAAGGCGTAAGAAGCCTCGTAAATCAAGGGGCCTCAAAATAAGTTTAATTATTTTATTTAATTATTGAAGAGTGCGACATAGGGAAATGAAATTGAGAATTAACCAATATTAAATAATAACTGCTTGGATATATTTAAAGGTGTACTGATGTCCAGGTTGTTTTAATGATGAAAATTGAATTTAATAATTGAAATTTCAGAGACGGTCGGTTGCAGCTATTTTGATTTCAGTGGAATTTTTATTTAAATTTTTAGGTAAAATTTAATTTTGTTCAAATATTCTGAAATGTTATCAAAAAAAAAATTCTGTTGTAATAAACACAGGAAAAATAACGAAAACATTCTAAGCCTTAAGATGTATTAGATTTGCAGTTAATTTGATTTCAGTGCAATTTTTGATTTAAATTTTTTGATAAAATTTAATGTTGTTCAAATATTCTGAAATGCTATGAAAATATTAATTCTGTTGTAATAAATACAGAAAAAATAACGAAAAAATTCTAAGCCCTCAGATGCCTTAGATTTGCAGTTATTTTGATTTCAGTACAATTTTTGATTTATATTTTTTGATAATAGTATATTATACACCGAGGGAGTAAAGTGCCACTTAGGGCCAGTTGTATAAAAGAGGGTTAACTCGGGGATCAGCTGATCCTGGTTCAAGAGCTGACCCAGGATCGCCGCAAGGTAGATAGATTACAAATAAACCTATCAAGTAAATCTATTTTACTTTACTATTACTACTAACAAGGGGACCTTGTCGACGGCTTTTCCCCGATTTACACAATTTTTAACATACCTATTAGGAAATAATTTTTTATACTTCAGGTTAAAATTTCAGGACCCGGATTTGAATAAATTTTGATTAAATCGATTTTAAAAATCCAATAAATTCGTATTATAAATTAGGTCTAATGCGAACTGCGTTCAAGATATTATCTAATTTAAAAAGGTTTGTTCAACTATTTAACCTCACTTTTTGTTACATAATTATTATAATAATTCTCGTGAAATCACGCAAATAACTAGTTAATATGTTACTTAGACATGTTACAATTACTGAGAATTAATTCATAGCATTTTCTGTACGTTTCATATGTACATTTACACAGTTTAATAGTTACCATAATGCTTTCGTGGGTATTCAAGATTGCGACAACTGCCAAAAGGAACATTGCAAGTTTTTTTTAATTTCTGAAAGATTTCAAACAACAAATTAGATTAAAGGAACTTCTCATATCAGAATTCACTGCAAACGTTGGATTTATAAAATATCAGATTAATGAAACTGCTAAGAAAACATTTTAAAATTCACAAGGGTGAAAAGCCTTGTGAAATAAGAATAAATGCCTTTAGGTATTATTGTTACCGTTATTAAAAAAGTAAAATATAATCTACATAATAATATACATACTTCTATTTGTTTAAAGAATTGGTTAAAGTTAATAATTTACAATATTTAATTAAAAAAAAAAATTCATTTCCTTTCGATTAACTTCCTTCGGTTGATTCCGATTAATCGCTTTTACTTCTTCTACCTCCTTTATTAATGGTTTTACAAATTTATAAGTGGCCCCAGTTACCTGTAAAAGAAGTATCTAAATTATTTATAAAGGATTCTTATTGATTTTCAAATTTAAACTTACACGGCTTTTCACCCTTGTGAATTTTAAAATGTTTTCTTAGTAGTTTCATTAATCTGATATTTTATAAATCCAACTTTTGCAGTGAATTCTGATATGAGAAGTTCTTTTAATCTAATTTGTTGTTTGAAATCTTTCAGAAATTAAAAAAAAATTGCAATGTTCCTTTTGGCAGTTGTCGCAATCTTGAATACCCACGAAAGCATTATGGTAACTATTAAACTGTGTAAATGTACATATGAAACGTACAGAAAATGCTATGAATTAATTCTCAGTAATTGTAACATGTCTAAAAGTAACATATTAACTAGTTATTTGCGTGATTTTACGAGAATTATTATAATAATTATGTAACAAAAAGTGAGGTTAAATAGTTGAACAAACCTTTTTAAATTAGATAATATCTTGGACGCAGTTCGCATTAGACCTAATTTATAATACGAATTTATTGGATTTTTAAAATCGATTTAATCAAAATTTATTCAAATCCGGGTCCTGAAATTTTAACCTGAAGTATAAAAAATTATTTCCTAAAAGGTATGTTAAAAATTGTGTAAATCGGGGAAAAGTCGTCGACAAGGTCCCCTTGTAAGTTGGGATTTTCGGACCCTTAGACTCTAATGCGGTTTATGAAATTTGGTGGAATTATCGGTAATACCTTTCTATACCTGTGTACAAAAATTTAGGAGGGGATCCTAAGAAATGCGCGCGCTACACGCAATTTAGTTGCTTTGATTATCTAAAGTTGGGATTTTCGGACCCTTAGACTCTAATGCGGTTTATGAAATTTGGTGGAATTATCGGTAATACCTTTCTATACCTGTGTACAAAAATTTAGGAGGGGATCCTAAGAAATGCGCGCGCTACACGCAATTTATTTGCTTTTTTATCTAAAGGTGGGATTTTCGGACCCTTAGACTCTAATGCGGTTTATGAAATTTGGTGGGATTATCGGTAATACCTTTCTATACCTGTGTACAAAAATTTAGGAGGGGATCCTAAGAAATGCGCCCGGGACACGCATTTTAGTTGCATTTTTTATCTAAAGGTAGGATTTTCGGACCCTTTATTTTGAGTTTGAGTTTGAGTTCGTGTACAACTTCAGCCACGTGTTTCTCGCTACTGTGAATTCAATCACAATTGTACAATATTGTGCACTTCACTCAATTTTTCTCATTAACTAAACTTTCACATACCGTAAAATGGGGTGAATCACAACAGGCAGGTGAATCACAACAAAAGTTTGGGAAGGCACAAATAATTTTTCTGTACTGCAACATTGAATAAAATTATTTGATTAATCCTTGATGCACAGAAAAATTATTTGTGCCTTCCCAAAC
This sequence comes from Rhagonycha lutea, assembly GCA_958510855.1. Taxonomy (NCBI): domain Eukaryota; kingdom Metazoa; phylum Arthropoda; class Insecta; order Coleoptera; family Cantharidae; genus Rhagonycha; species Rhagonycha lutea. The sequence continues at coordinate 4,278,499 of OY294042.1, forward strand.
TTTTGTTGTGATTCACCTGCCTGTTGGGGGTTTTGTAAACTCCGCTAATTTCGACCCATCTTAAGATGGGGCTTATTTTTTTTATAATCCTGGTTGTAAACTCCCCTAACGTCGAGGGATTATTAGGCAATAAGATTATAAAGCTTATAGATAGGCTTTAGGAATAATATATTGCTACCAACTTTGATGAATATAAGTAAGCAAATAAATGGAATAGACAAAATAAGTCAATTAATTAAAATGTTAATAATTGGTGTAGTCGTGGTTCGTTTTTTTACAATAAATTGTTACATTATGTAAGTTTTAGTTTTTGAGTTCATTATTGGCTATAAATGCAAAATAATGCTATACAACATTATTTTGCATTTATCACGTTTGGTTGTTTATAATTATTATGAAAAATATTTTTAACATTGTTTCAAATGTAAAAATGTTGAGTATCCATAAGTTACTGCTTCATGGGTTTATTATCTCAAGTTGTTCTTATTTTTTATGTACTTTCAAACATATTGGCCTATAGTTGTTGTCAACAGAAACTTCTTGTCAATGTGAAATCCATAGCTAGAAAATCATAGCACACCAGAGCTTAGGTTATTTGTTGAAATTCGCTCTTTTTTTATAAATTTGTGGCTAATACGAAATCTGTACAGGCAGGTTCGAAACATCAGAGCTTTGGGGTCGCCCATAAAAATATCTACGCCTAGGGGGGGGAGGGTCACAAAATGTTTGCTGTATAACAATTTCTTTATTTTCAAACATATTGGTCTGTTGTTGTTTTGAGAAGCTTTCTTTGTTCTTATTAAAATTGTTTTATAATCAACAAATTATTGTTTTAAGAGCAAACAGTTCAATGCTACCCCCCTATAAGTGTGAATATTTGTGTTTTCTGTCATTTATTTCCAGGACGTTATAAAAATTTAAATAATAATTGCTAGCATTACAAAATCTTTCAACACTTTTTTATATAAACACGCTAAAGGAAGTTGATTTATTTATTGGAAAACCATGTTATTCGAAAATTAGAACACGGGAATCTCCCCCCCCCCTTCCAACCGTAGTTTTCGAATTACGCGATGTTCAAATAAGTAAATCAATTTCTTTTAGCGTTTTTACATAAAACAAATTTGAAAGATTTTGCAATGTTAGCAATTATTTAAATTTTTGCGACGTCCTGGAAATAAATGACATAAAACACAAATATTCACACTGTATAGGGGCGGTAGCACTGAACATTGCTCTTAACAAGAACTTCTTGTAAATATTAAATTCATATACAGATAAGTTTGGCACATCAGAGCTTAGGTTATTTGTTGAAATTCGCTCTAGTTTTTATACATTTGTGGTCATATACAATCTTTGGAACATCCGAGCTCAGGAGTTGCCTATAAAGGACATTTTATGCATACGGGGGGAGTCATAAAACGAAGATTTTCGTACGAAACTAGCTCGGAGGATTTGAAATACGTTTAACTTTGCAGAAAATGAAATTAAAATGATGAGAATGCAAGTTCATTTAAGCTCAAACAAATATCTATCGATAGACATCGATTATACAGCCCCCTCCCCAAGAATTTCGCGAATAACTGCGCGACTGTTGAGACTCAAACTATACTGAAACGTTTGACACCAATTTCAACCAAAATGTTCACTTAAAATTGAGGGTTATTGTACGGAACTTGCTCGGAGTACTCGAAATTTTAAATATTCGTAACTTTGCAGAAAATGAAAATAAAATTATGGAAATGGAAGCTCATTCAAGCTCTATCGATAGACATAGAGTTTTTCACACAATTATTTACCATACATGGATATTTAAATGGCCATTATGCACCTCTTGTTTTTGTATTTAAAACTTTAAATAAATTCAAATTTTTCCGTTTATTACATATTGTGTTTAATTTAGTTAAGCCCTTCTTAATTACCCTACTTATAATGAATTACATTCGGGGAGTTTACAACTAGGATTATTGGTGAAATCTTCAAAATTAGGGGAGTTCACCACTTTTTTTAAATTCTACCTGCTGGATTAGGGGAGATTACATATGCCCGCCTGTTGTGATTCACCCCATTTTACGGTATGTGAAATGTTTCCTAAAATTTAAATCTATACGTTAAAAAGGTTTTAAAAGGTCTTTATATTATTTAAACTATTAATTATAATGTCATGCATTCTAATGGTTTTTCACCAGAATGAGAGCAACCAATTAAATTTAAAAAATGGTTTGCTTTAAATACTTAAGGAACTTTCTACCATAAAATAGTAGACTATAATTAGTAGAATAGTGAATTATTTACATAATTAATATATGTTTATAACAATTAAATGAATTAAATAGGGTTATGTTGAAACAGTTGACACTTTCCTTGATGCGATCGTCGTGTTTGCAAATGTTCGTGTTATGTTCTTTTTCAAATGGGCGCAAACCACTTAGTCAATTCGCGTTAGACGGTTTGCCAATTTCTAGGCGTTGTGACGTCACACTAACGGACTCAATTGTTTATGGGGTGTTACCTCAAGACCGGTCTGTTGTGCCTATAAATCCGCTCTCTATAAATTAAAGTCACCATATTTGAAAAACGGCAATGACGGACAAAAGCCCACGTCAAAATTTTTTTGGGCAAAAAGGGTTTAGAATTGGAGTTTTAAGTCATGTGACTTAAGTCATAAAATCCGATGGCATCCGGTCTAGCTCAATCATGTGCGCTTTGATTTTTGTCGGCATTCTTCCGACGATTTGACAACTCATTGGAAAGTAACTGTATTTTATTTAAAAATTCACAATGCCGGACATCTTGACGGACAATTTGCTCTGACGGACAGCAAGTTTAAAAAACGGACGGTCCGTCGTAAGGACGGACGGATGGTCACTTTACTATAAATGACTGTTTACTTTAATTTCTGTGCAGCCCTGTGTTTTTTTATCAATTATCTCCAATTTATTGAAAAGTTGAAAAATTTCAAAAACTTGTATTCCTGAGGGCATCCTTTTTGCAATTCCGTAGATGGGGCGTGCTATGTTTTATGCTATGCATGCCGCAGCTATGCCGCAACTAATTAGTAACAAATTGGAATCTCGTTAATCCATTCATGTGCGCCACCACTTAAATGGCTGTAACTATCGAACGGTAAGAGCAACAAATTCGCGATTGCCGCAACTAATTAGCAACAAATTCCCATATACTTATTTTTTGATTTTAGTAAATTTTTGAGTGGTGGCGACGCTAGGTTGATATCAACCTAGCGCCGCCACCACTTAATTGGCTGTAATTCGCGAACGGTAAGAGCAACAAATTCTCAACATATTTTTTTTAGGTTTTAAGAAAGTGGCGGCGCTAGCTTGATGCGGGTACTTTGCTCCCGCAAAACTGGGCAAAAAAATTTAATGTTGTTAAAATATTTTGAAAGGTTCTGATAATATTAATTCTGTTGTAATAAACACAGAAAAAATAACGAAAAAATTCTAAGCCCTAAGATGTATTAGAATTGCAGTTATTTCGATTTCAGTGCAATTTTTGATTTAAATATTTTGATAAAATTTAATTTTGTTCAAATATTCTGAAAATATTAATTCTGTTGTAATAAACAGGAAAAATAACGAAAGAATTCGAAGCCCTAACATGGATTAGATTTTAATAAAAAATATATTTAAAACTTGTACTATAATATTATTATTATAAAATTAAATTATTAAATTTTGTTTTACTGAATCTACGATTTCAAAATGATTTGGATTTTTATAATTCAATTATATTATTGTAATGAGGCTCATCGGAAAGGTGCATCAAGGCCGTCATCCCAAGTGACGGCTCTCTTTTTTTTTCTCATTCTTTGAATTCATTAGGTACTCCTAGAAATGATCCCAAACAAAAGATTCATTTAGTAGCTTTCGCTGAAGCTTACTGCAAGCCGCTTCCCAATACCCGCTAATATTTAATTTAAAAATAAATAGCTGTCTCAGCATTAAATAAACCGATTTTAAAATTTCTTTATAAAGTAGGTTAATATATTAATCAATAGTTCAAGAATTTTGCGTTATGTGGGCCACGGTTACTACCTATATATTTTTGCTTAGCTTGTTATTTATTAATTTTTAATAAAAAAAATTCAATATACAAAATTAGTTTATAATTTCAACAGTAACAGTACAAATAAATTATTCAATATCATTCAGTATCATTACTTCCACTATAATTGTAATCCAGTTCATCGTAGGAATCCATTTCAAAATCTTCATCTGTTTCTTCGTCATCAGTAGTCATTGCATTGTCGCTTTCAATTTCATAGTTATCGGTATCATTCTGGTAATCAATATTGTTATCATTATTCCCATCAATATTCTCGTTCTCGTTTTCGTCCTCATTATTATTGCTATGAATGGAGTAAAAGTAGTGATCAGATAAAATGATTGCATTATAAAGTTCTTCATCTGACTCGGTGATAAGTGCGATTTCGCCTGTTGGAATCTGATGCAGTAACCAAAAGGCGTCATCGTCCAATCTAATGATATCCGTTGGGGGAATCCAGTACTTAACGTAACTTTCTATTTGGGAAAATTCAACAACATCATCGACAGAAATTTTCTTTCCTATAATCGGAATTACATCAAATTCTCCAGTAGTCATATATTTCGAGGAACTATTCACAACATCAGCAATACTCATTGCGTAGTCATTCTCAAACTCTTGTGGATATATCACAAGCAAATGCTGTGGTATCCACGATACAGGTAATTTTTCTTTGCTGAAAATATTCAACACTTAAAATTGTGTAAAACTTAGATATTAATTTTAAACTTGGTAAATCATAAGACAGAATTATATAGATACATCAAGACTCCCCTTTTTATTAAAATTTAAACTAATTATCGAAATCGATACGTGCAAATTTTAGCAAAAATCTTTTTTTTTTTTAATTTTCCCCCATGGAGATCATAATAAAGATATTACAATCCATTTAAGGCAAAATTTGTTTAAATTACAATAATTACTTACGGAGGATAATCCTTGGCTTGATTATTGTAAGAAGAAAAAGTATTTACAACATTACATGCCATAAAATATAAATTTAATTGTTAATTATGATCACTTCTCTAATGGCTGTCACAATAAATTGAAATTAATGAATAAAAACAAAAACAATTGAATTGCTTTTTTTTTTGCATGGCTACTATGATAAAATTAATTTTAAAAATAATTTAATCTTCCAATTTTAAAAATCGTTAATTTAACTTTTAAAATTTAAATTAGATCTAAAATTAAACTGAGAACAAAATCTTCACATGTTGGTTACGGAAAAACGAAGCCTTCCGATACTTATATGATCCAGGTGGTCTACCCTAACCGAACAAGATTTTTCTTCAGAAAAAGTCACCACCATACCCTAAGCAAACAAAAATGAAATATACTTTGATAAAACTTACAAAAATTATTATACCTATGTTTAATTTAATTCTGATAAAATTTGTTCCCGCATAGTCTTACTTTTTGAAATTGAAATGCTAGTAGAACAAATTGAACGTTTTCTTGATTTAGGACGTTTTGAACTGCTCCTTTTAGATGAGCCATACTTGGGTGGTGATCTGTGTCTGTATTCGGTCCTACGATTGGGTGAAAGACTAGGAAAATCACTTCGATGAGAATATTTAGGTTTGTAGTAGCTTGATTTAGCTTCCCGTTTTACTTGCACGTTTGGATAATACGGGGTATGATTTTACTCGTTAAGCTTGTAATTAGGAGGTGGATAAATTGTATGAATTGCATTTGAAATTAGGATAAGAATTGTTAGCTTAGTATGAGTTACGGGATAAGTACTACAGCAATAGTTAGCAGAATAATTATGGTGCACCAGAGCTGATGGCTGCGTAAAAGTTACACAACTTGGAGGTGGTACATGGATAATGTTAGAGGAAGGATAAGGAATAACTAAAGCAGGTTGAAACTGTTCCCAACCTGTGGAATTTGATGAATAATTGCTCCTATTGTATTGATTTTTTGGAGGTACAGAATTGCAATTCCAATAATTTTCCATTCTAAAAAATAGCAATGAAACAAACGTAACATGAATTTATATTACTCACTCCTAGAAATAATAATGAAAACTTGTGTTTTTGTGTTTAATTACGAAAAAAATTTTTCGAAAATTTTAAGGTTATGTAAATCACAATTTGAAATTTAATGCCATTAGTTCCAAATTGCATAATTACTAAAATCAATATAAATTCTAACGTGGCATGTCGTCAATAGGTGACGTGACAATACAAAAACTGATGAAAATGAGGAGGCTTGTGAGCCAAGTCAATATTTTACAATTCGTATGGTAATTTTATTAATGTTCGGGTTCTACAATGTGCAAAAATAAGGTGCATGTCGCTAGCCTCACCCCATTTCGAATTTTGGATTCAAAATGGTCTAAATCGTTTGTGAAAAAATTATTTTTGTTTGTATTACCCAAATAGTTTTTGAGATTTTCGAGAAAGAAATTGATGCGGATGATTAGTTGATTGGATTAGCGAGATTCTGGGAAACACTTACAGGATAATGTTTAAAATAGTCTCAATTGTTTGTACTTTGTTTGTACATATTTGTGCAAGTTTTATTTTCCTTTGCCCAAACAGTTTTCGAGAAATGCCAAATATTAGGGGGGTAGGGGGTGGAAACATACATTTTGTAATTTTGGATTTTAAATATTCTAGAACGTTTGTGTTTCGTTTGTGCTTCTTTATGTTAGTATTACTTCCGTGTGTAAAAGTTTGTGAGGTTTTCAAGAAAAACTTAAAAGAAATTGATGAGCATGATGGGATTAACGAGATTCTGAAGATGAAGTTCAATATAGTCTCCATCGTTTGTACTTTGTTGGTATTTATTTGTGCAAAAATTATTTTCATTTGTACCTAAATAGTTTTCGAGAAATCTCAAAATTTAGCAAGTGGGGGGGGGGGAACATGCTAGTCCCTCGCATTCAGGTTAAAGTTTCTCATTTTAATGATGTACGCAGGGTGAAGTATGAAATATCTAAAACACATACCTGAAAAATTATGGTAGGGTGATGCTGTATTAGTTTAAATTCGGAAGCTGTATTAATTATATTATTATATGGACTATAATACAGGAGACTGAAGTAACACATAACAAAAACAAATTTTGCAAATATATATATCTATACGGATTTCTACGGCTGGCGCCGCCTCTCCGTTCCCAGCTTCCAACTGTTTCTATCCTGACATAACTCTTCATCTATATTTCTGGAATTCATCGCAAATATTTTCTATAAATAAAATTTGTTAATGTTTATTTACATACAATTAATTTAAAAATTGAGGTGGTCGGAGCATAGTGGTCACGCGAGTTGACTATGAACGCCAAATATCCGGTTCGAATCCAGGTGAAGTAAGAACTTTATTCAGGCCGCTTCTCTGGTCCTCCAGGTTCGGGGTTCTGCGTCGGGCTTTCTCCTCGTCGTCGTCAAACTGGGGTTTGCGTTGCGGTGTCGACTGCTACCCAAATGGAAGAATGAACTTTTGCAACAGAAATTTAGGTACAGGTTAGGATATAAATTTTTCATTTAAAACAAAAACGACAAAATAGTTTTCAAAAATGAAACTTGAGCAATGGGAACAAACTCCAGGCCTAATACAAAAATTTCCACCACAAAAAAGTTTCTTAACCGTACAAATATAAAATTTTAACTGCTGCTATTGACCTTGAACGTCAAGATTGGGTTTAACATATGCAAGCTTAGAAATCACACGAGATGCGGAAGGTGCTGATCCAAATGACATACCCAACCGACTTGCAGGGACCTGGATAGGCAGGACCGCCGCTAGGAGTACTTCCGCCCTTGTGTAAAGTTTAATTTGGCCGCCCTTGTAGCCGATTTTTTTCGGTTTTTTAATACAATTTCCTAAATTTTTATTACTTATTTCCTGCCGTAAAGTAAATGACCTTTTCTTAACCCCTATTTTTTGGATTTTGGCCGCCCTTGTGTTTTGCACACTGTGAACAATAGGGCGCGGCGGCCCTGTGGATAGGTCAAAAATGTGCTGGCGGTGCTGTGTGAACGTCACTTCGCAGCAGTATGCACCGGTGAGTACCACTGCGCTGACTGCGGGGTGGATGGCCATAGCGCGAGCAACTGGCGTTACAAGTGGGCCAAAAGAAGAAGAAGAAACTACGTCAGATGGTCCTTGGCTGTCGTAACCGTCGCGGCAATAGGATAGGAGAGCCGAACTTATGGTTCTCCCAACATCAAGGAATTCGTATATAAAACAATAGTCCCGAAAGGGCAGGATTACCATCTTAACACCTTTTAGCTGTGAATGTAATGCCTTAGGGGCGGTTTCCTTGCAGCTAAGGGGGCTGCGGGGGAGGTTTTAGTCAGTGAAGTCTGACACTACCGTCACAGATTGTGGTGGTGTCTCAGACGAGATTTCCTCCTCCAGGCAGAATGCATACCTGTACTATTTATGCAATGTAAAAAAAAAAGTTAATCTGGCGAACATCCTTAGAATAGTAGCTTATCTCGACAGCATTAGGTAAGGACAGACAACTAGCGATCGAAAGCCGTTGGTAATAGCAGAGAAATTAGAAACCCGCAAACAACCTATAATTTGTCGACATTCAAGCAGCATTTTTAGCGAATGTAAACAGCACAGTTATGGATTACTTTATAAATTATGTAGCGTTATCTACATCTACATTTAGGGCCGGTTTTACAATAGAAGCTTAAGCTCAGCTCAAGTTTGAACCAGCCTTGAGCTTCAAATTTTACAAATTATGGGTTTTATAATGTGTGCTTAGTACTTGAGCCGAGCTCAACTTGAAGCTTTACATAGGTAAAGCATAGGTGCGGTTCAGCTGAGCTTCGGCTTAGTTGAGCCGATGCTAAACCTCCAATTGTAAAACCGGCCCTTAGTGATCATACATTTATAAAGTCAATCCCTGCTCCAAATATTTGGTTTCGTTAGCCAATTATTTTGGTCTGCTAATGATAGCAAAGTAAAGGATGACCTTCTTTGGTCCCCATCATCTATACGGCCTTAACCCTACTATATCATGCAGGCCCGGACTGGCTCCTTTGGGGGCCCTCGGATAGAGACTGATGAGGTCACATGATATCAATGAGATTACATGATATCAGGTCCGGACTGGCCAGGTCAGCTAGTCGGTGATCGCCGAGGGCCCCCGTCCCAAGGGGGCCCCGAATATTGATCCCTTATCAATAGGGGAGATTTTTGAAAATCACATTTTCTGTAAGACGGTCTGAGAGACGGTCATTGCCTTGCAGCTAACGCAGTTGGATGCGAATATGGGGCACCGGGTTCAAACCTGGGGAGAGTCAAACTTTCTTATGGCTAGTCTCCGTGCTTCGGAAGGCACGTTAAGCCGGCGGTCCCCTGGGTTAGTGAATTGCTACCATTAACATAAAAAACCAGGATACAGGCACATCTGAAGGCAAGTTTAGCAAGCTACCTGATGGATGTAAAATATTTATATGCTCAAAGTTTCTAACACGTGTTGGGAAATAACAGGCCTTAGCCTACTAGAAGAGAATTCTCTAGAGAATTACTTCTAGAAAGACGAAGAAGAAGACATTTTCTGCAATTTTGACACATGGAAGTTATTTAAGTAGTATTAAACCACTTTTTTAAGGCCCTTTCGGGGCTCCCTTGGGACGGGGGCCCTCGGCGATCACCGACTAGCTGACCTGGCCAGTCCGGACCTGATATCATGTAACATAGCTTGGTTTCCGGCCTCACACTTTTCTTCCTAAGATACATAATAAATATAAAGATGTCTTGCAAAATTTAATTTTAGATTTAAAACAAACACAAATAATTATTTAAAATAATATTAAAATAAATAATTTGTAGCAGTACAATTTTTTGTGCTTCGGCCTAGCTAGGGGCAAAAATTAATAGTTAGCAAAACGTTCTTACTGACTGATCCATTCATAAAAATCGGGATTGCTTCAATTGCAAGAAAATTGAAGGATTAAAATCATAAATGATTAGGGCGAGGCCGTAGGCTGAGCTATGTTATGTGACATAAGAAGTTCGAAGGCTACAGGTTGAGCAAAGATACTTATAAGCCTCAGAAGACTAAGTAATTTACTTTATTTTATTTATAATATTTTAATTGGGAATTTCAGACCCGTACTTGGCATTGAGCCTGATTTTAGAAGTGAAAATAAATTTGGGAGAAGGACAAAGGATGTGGGAAAAGGGAGGGAAGAAAACTAAACAATTTTTTGTGGCAACCGTTTGCTTTGTCAAACTTTGTGAAACTTTGGGTGGTCAGAGTTATTCGTTACCGCTTTAATTCAGCCGCAATTGAGAATTTTGTTCCCACTGAAGATGGCATGTGCTTCAAGAACTTTGATAAGTTTAACCAAGAACAGAGCCATGGAGCAGCGGTCCAAGCCGAAGCGCATTAAGCGAACTGAAGTGTCATTGGAGTTCCTTGTTAGTAGTTCGTTCTTGAAGGCATCAGGCGAAGTGTTGAGTAGAAGTTCCCGTAGTGCTCTAGGTGCTTTGGTTTGTTTGTTTCCTAGGTAGTAATGGGAGATGGAGGGGTTGACTGATTGGAGGCGGTTTCTAGTGGATAAATGCAGCAGTCGTATATGGTTTTTTCCTCTTGCATCGGAACATCTTGGGATGGCAAACCAGGGGTTGTGACGTTCGATTTGCTGGATTCATCAAGTTGATAGAGGTTTCATCATGAATCTTTTTGGAATAGAGACATCATTAGAAGTGGGAGAGCATTCCTTTTGGAGGATTTCTGACTTTGTCAGTTTTGGATTTGGAAGACATAGATCTTCTTTTTCATGATTCTTTTCCGTTCCTTTTCATTTCATATTCGTGGTGAAATTAGCTTCATTAGCGAAAAAATTTGAGAAAAAAAAGCGTACATGGGTACCTGTCGACGGGTGGTAGTCCTTGGGAGCTGGCATCACAGTTGCTTTTTGCCGGTTTGGAGGTACTTGAGAATTTTATTTCATAGGTGTCAGCACTCAGGTCTTTATATAAAGTTTATTGTTATTAGATTATTTACAAAACTATACTAATATTCTAATTTAATTAGTAGAGGAGAAGGTAGTAATATGGAACCGCCTATTGTTTTTTTCGATTAACTCTACAATTTAGTAAAAAAAAATGAAAAGTAATGATATATACTGAATCCTACACTAATAACCTATCACATTATGAAGATTGCAGAGTAATAAAACAGATATTTTCCTAAATAAAACGTTTAATTTAAAATGTGAAAATTGACAAGGTATTTTTTTATGCTTTTAATATGGGACACAGGTGTCTTTAATATGGACCGGGGGAAATATAATATAATATAAAAATAAATGAGTTCATAGATGTATCCAATCTTTGTGGTTGGATACAATGACTAACCCTAGCTGAAAAAAATATTCTAAATGTTCCAATTTTATGTGTTTTAATGCCTACAGTAGTTGGCCTTCACGCCTTGCCCTCGTAAAATGCTTATAAACTTTTTAACATAAAATTCAACATATTTTTCTTAAGAATTCAATTTATTTATTCATAATTCGATATATTTTAAAATTTCTTATTTATTTATTATCAAAAGTTAATTGCTATGGATAAATGCGGTTCCATAATAAAAGCACCAATGTGGACCATAATAAAAGCAATTTCATTTTTAATTATTTTCAAATTTACTTCAAAATTATTTAAAATCAACTGAGCTTACTATCACTGTAGTCTAAAACAATCTTTTATACTTCGATTTCATTCTTTCTTTAACTGAAAATGTTTATTTAACACAAATAAAACGATCACAACTTATACACGCACAAATCATTGAAACTGTGGGTAAACTAAAACTTGTTAGACGAGCCCTATAAACAAGTGTGGGTACACTGTTTCAGTTTACTTCACCTTTTTAGTATCGCTTAACATTTATTTTGTGATTTTTGGGCAGGGGGAATGAATAGGTTCGTTGTAATTAGGGTGGTCCATATTAAATGCTGGTTCCATATTACTACCTTCTCCTCTATTATTGTAAATATACCATTTTTACTGTATGTAGTCTGCTCATGTCTTCATCTTCGAGGTTAACTTCATTCGGCGACTCATCCTTTGTGGTGTTAAGCATACACAGACAGGCTAGGCAGCGGAAAACAGATTCTCATAAAAGAGATTTGCACATCTAGCAACGAACCGAATTTTATGCAAGAATGTCCAGTCAATTGAAAATAGTTCAGCATTAGTGAATTCGTAATTGCTATGTTTGTAATCATAGAAATCAACCCTTTTGCTGTTCCTAATCGGCTAGCATCGACACTCTCCAATGCAATTAGGAAAACAGGGTGATGAACGTTGTACGCCAGCATTCAATAAAAGCGTTATTGCTTTCATTTACAACCTACAGTACACAGTGATCTGAAAATACAAAATTCAATATCACACCATTCGTGTTTACAATTTCATTAAATTGCAATATATCGCATGTAAACAAGCCGTTGTACAATTGCTGGCTACACTTGGTATTACAATAAGAAACCAGCTTGATTTTCATAGCTGTTCAATGATCAAGCAATATCTTGTAATTTGAACTTGGCAATGTTAATATAAATATACATCGTTGTGACTGCATCCTCAGATCAAACAATGTGTGATTACAAAATCGAATTTTTCATTAAAATTAATGGTATCAAACGTTTGAGATTCATTAAGCCTCCATTTTCATCCTCAGGGCTTCAACCATCGCGGAGTTCAGCGCTGTGTCGTATAAATTGGCCGGCCGTGTTCAAAGGATAGATGATATCAATTTTAATTGATACATCATATATATGTATGTATGGTCATCTATATTTGATTATGAAATGAAATTAATTAACGTGCAACAAAAATATAAAATATCAATTAGAAAGCGAATAACAATCCCCAACTGAACAACACTTTTTGTAATAATATTTAATCGATATTATAATTTAAAAATAATATTTACGTTTTTTATTTTATTTTGTTATCGCGCGGTTTTCATGCCACTTGCATACACGTAGTTGAATATGAAAAGGTAACACAAAATTAAGACAGCTTGGTTGAATAAATTTTATCGAAATTTGATACGTAGTAGGCTTTAAATATAATATCACTTAGTTTTACATCAACATATTATATGTATTTGATGTTCACAGTTTAGCTTTTGAAATAAATAAATATTAGATATTTTTTAAACCATTGTTTAAATTATTAAAGTTTTTAGGGGAAATATGCCTTTCATAGCACCCTTAACGACTTGTCTCGTTAAATTTTTCATTATTTAATAAGTTTCAATTTTAAAAGCCTTAAAAATATAAAATAAAATTCGTTCTCTAACTAACAAGGGGACCACCAATACTCGTCATCACCGATTTTCACTATTTTTAACATTTTGGTTATAATTAGTTATACATAAGGTGAAAATTTAAGTTCCATTAATTCAGCCACTTTGAAGAAAATCGATTTTAAAGAACGAATTCGTATGATTACTATGTATTGCGATGTTAATGTCTTTACCTCTAACAACGCATACTCATCGTGGATTATTACAACTAAAATTTTATCGTTCACTTAATTTATTTTTAAATCTCCGACCACAATCAAACTATTGGCTTTTCCAATCTAAAGAAACCTCAAAAAGAACCACCAAGATTTTGTTCTTCTGGTTTATCGTAAACAAAAGTTCAGCGTTTGTACTGTTGTAACAATATTAATTTTCTTCTTCTTCTTCAGCTTGTTTTAGGCCTGAGGCCTGTTTAAATCTGGTTTTTCCTGGGATGCTGATGACCAGCTGTCCCTCCATCTTTTCGGAGGCCTTCCTGGTGGTCTGGTTCCATTTTAATTTTATTAATTTTATAATACAAAAATATTTACACAAATTCCTTCCAAAATAAACGTTCAATACATAAATAAATACAGGGTATCCCATGCGGTCACGTCTTTCTCAGGTCACAGTTTTCTTAACACCCACTTTTTACTTCGGGAGCCAAAATGTACCTTTCCCTTTTTTAGCCACAACGTAACTTTTTAATATTTGGGAGCCAAGCGATCACTCTCTCTTTATTTTATTTATTCTTGCTTCCTCCATTTTTTTGTTCCCCTAGCAAACTCGTGATTCTTTAATTAACCGCTTCCTATTTATTTTCGAAATTGCCTCGTTCCAACAACCGTCTCCAGGGATACCTTGGTTATGTTTGTCAACACATAAATAAATGATTATTTATTTATTATTATTTAATATTAAACATAAACACATTTTTTTTATTCTAGTTGTCTTTGACAATTTTGGTTTTTGACCTTCACTCACATCTGGTCATTCTTATTCTTATTTATTACCTAACAAAAATAACAAAAATTAACAAAAATTTAAAAAAATCTGATTTGTTATCTATCTTCCATTTCTCCATCTGAATTTTTATCCTTTATTTCTTTTAGCCTTCCTTCCATTTTTTGTAACAGATTTTCGACATCTTCTTCAGTGGACAAACTTAGCATTTCATCATAAGGTTCCAGTCGAAGCTAATCCTACTCTAGGCGGACATCCAAACATTGCTTCATGGGCATCTTACAATTCCAGAATGCAAAGCACGGTTTTTTTTAAACTGATAAATTTAATTCCGAGGGTTAATGTGAAGTATTATTTTCGTCCATTCACGCTCCCAACATATCCTCGATATCTGTATGAACTCGATTAATACCCTTCACTTTGGCTATGCCAAGTGGCATAGCCTGGATTGGATATGGCCTACGGATGCTATGGCTATGGATTGGCATAGCCATACCATGGATTGCTACTTTTCTTCTGACACTGGATGCAAAGCCGAAGGTATCCCATTATTGTTTCTTTGGTAATATTGCAGGAGTGTTTATTTATTTTGGTCACCATTCCATTTCTTCCGCCATGTCCGATTGCAAAGTGTGTATTATGGATAATATCAAAGAATTCTTCATTTGTTGTATAATACAAAACTTTTGATGGATTAGTTTTGGCAACAGGCTTGATTTGGCGCTCTTTTCCGTTTATGATAATTACATCATACTTACGCACCATCCTATAATGCTTCGTTGTTTTTAGACCCCTCTTGTAAGAGCAAAGTCTTCGCTTCCTTAACGTCACCAATTCGGTCGTGTGTTTCTAAATAAAATTTCTTGTATGTTGTTCTTTACTTACGGTTAAAATTCTAGTATTTTAACGTTTAGTTAAGTTATTGTTAAATTTACATTTCTGTTATGTTCAACTCGGTCGTTTTAATCGATTTTTATAAATAAATTATTTCTTTATTAATATTAAATTTATAGAGACATTCTTAGGTTGGTAATAATCCCTTAATAACTAGTACTAATTGCAAAGGCACACCTTCTTATGGAATAGAAAAAAATCTGCTATTTTTTGCTATACAACATTCCTCACCGTAAAATAGTAGTTTCATCATCGCCCACTCTGTATTGGGCAATGACGTCATTGCCCAGACAATGATGTAAAAACCACATATGAAATTTTAAATGTTAACATCGCCCAAAATGCATGGCCATTGACGTTATTAGCCGGGCGTTAACGTCAATATCCAGCGAAGCAGGTCATTGTCCGGCCATTGACGTTAATAGCCGAATTGTCATCGTTGACCGTAATATAAAGTAGTGTTCACAATTTCATTAAATTACTTTCCCTATTTGTTTTGAAATTAAATGTTAAAATGATTACATATGCGGCACGCACTACTTCGACTGGTATTTCATTCCATACTTTGGTTAAAACTTCTTTAAAGTCCTGCAAATTTATATTTTTTGGATTGCCCAATTTTGCTAAGCTTAAAAACATTCAACTTTTAGTGTTATTTTTATTTAGCAGACACGAAACCTCCCAGTACGATTTAGGCAACGAGTATTGTAAATCATACCTTTTGCAAGGTCCTATGAAATGGTAGAAATCATAAAGAATTTATGCATTAGCATTCGGACTTTTACTGGTATTATTAATAAATTTGTAATCATTCTTTTAAATTTTACTAATTAAATTAATTAGTGTTAGTTAAATAGTAATAAAAATACAAAAATTCGTTTGATGTTTTTATTAGAAATTTATTCTATGTTACATGAAATGTAATTTTTACGACATTTATACATTAAAAATTCAATTACAAACATTTGTTTTCAAAATATCAGAAAAACATTAAATAAGAAAAATTTATTATTCGCGCCATTGCAATAAATTTATACTTGGTATTACTGGACTGGAACAATGGACAAATTCATTCCTAAAAGATTATTTTTAGTGCACAAATTAAAACAAAAATTTCATTCCTACCCTGGAGTATTTGGCCTTCTGAATGCTTGAGGTGCTAAACGCGTTAGCAAAATTCCATCTTTGTTATCACAAATTATTCTTGATAATGTAACCTTACTCAATTCTTGCAACTGACCTATAAAGAACAAAGTGAATATCGATAAAAACTTAAAAATTAAGGATTACCTTGTGTGAAGAAACCAGGATTAATGGCAGGATCGTGTTCGAAGAAGTACTTATCGCCTCTCTTCAATCTTGAAAATTGTTCTGCAATTATATCCCTAAAAGTTAAGCCTAAAATTCCATCGCCATATCTTGGTTCCAGTAAACCACCCAACCACAAATCCAAATCATCAACAGATGCATACACAGTTCGCAACTTTGCTGCCAACTAAAACATTAAAATTTAGTTACCACTGCAAACAAATTTGGAAACATTTTACCTCTGGTTCAAATTCATTGAAACTTTTAATTCTTGGTTGACCCACCAACTGCCTGTAATCATTGTAAGGCCTCAATCCATGATCTCGACCTCTTTGTATATTAATTGAAGCTAAGTCGACTCCAAATGGATTCCCAGCACGAAACATGTAATGTGTTAACTATTAAAAAAATATAACTCAAATTCTTACTACTGCAAAACTTACAGAATCGGATACGGAATTATCGACTTCTTGTATCGGTTCAGTCGTTAAAGTGCTCAAAAGTTGATCATAAAACTCCCTTTTCCTCAACCTAGCGGGATGGAACATCACTTCTGGAATATCTATAATGGCTTCCATTTTCGATAAACCGTAAACTTTCAGTGCACCTTCAACCATGGAGTGTCCAAACCTAAACGCAGCAGAGGCGAACTCGTTCAGAACTGACGGTTCAATCCTTTGATCGTAATCATGAGAATATGAACCTCCTGCTTGCAAATTTAAACCAAAATCGTGCATAGCGGAAGGACCTGCAATTTAAAAATAAGCAAAAAATCTCCAAAATGAAAAGTAATCATACCGAGTAAAGTAGGAAGAAATTCTTTGTAAGTAATCACTTGCAATTCAGCGGTAACGATTCGACGGGCTTCCAAAAAAATGTGTTCGTCATTCCAATGTGGATTCAGCCGTTGAAGTTCCCCAGCAATTCGATTGTGTTCTCTTAAAAACAAAGTATGCAAGACAACTAAAGAGACCATTTGATTAGTCCTCGTGTCTCCTAAAATCGATCAAATTAATAATTTTGTTCGGAAAATACAAAAGTAAATAATATTACCGGAAGCGTAACAAGCAGATCCTTGTTCGGTGGTCAAACATGCATCCGGGTCGTGATTTAGAGGAGGGAAATCTCGACCAAAGTCTTCGAAAACCTGCAATCTTCCACCAGAAAATGACCTCAGTTTCTGCTGCTGTTCCATGGTTGAACCATAAATGGCAGATCCGTCAATGTAGTGGGTTACTTTGTTCATCTAAAAAAATAATGCAATATTTTTTCAACTTTCCCTTATATGAAATGAAATACCTGTTGGGCGTAACCCAAAGTACAATCGTGCCTTGGAGATAAAACAGATCTTACGAAATTCATACAACCTTGATTAAACTGAGAAAAAAATTTGTCCTCTCTTGGGATGAGAATTGGATAACAAGTAAAATGACGAAATTGTGGTGGAATTTCGTGACTTCCATCTTCAGTGCAGCAGGAAATTGCACTACCGTTGGCTAAAAGATAAATGATAAAATTTTTTAATCTAACAAAGGTTTTCTTACCATAACTGGTGTCAATTGATTGCGTGATATCATGTGAAAGAAATTGGCCAAATTGCATCAACATGAGTGTAAATTGCGGGTTTGGACGGTCGATATCGGGTAAAAGTGTGGTGCTGATTAGACGTGGCGAGTTTAGCGGTTGGCCTTTATCTTCTGATACTCGTGGTGCCCAAATTCCGTCGTGATAACTAGGAGGCAAAAGTCGTGAATATGGAGTTAAAAGGACACCCCACGATGGATTACGTAAATTGTTGCATGATCCGTCAACATTTCGGTGTCGTGGTGAAACTGGAGGACACGATGGTTGTTCTAAGCAAGCTGAACCGAGCACAGTTGGCCGTAAATCTTGTTGTATCATACCAAACTCTAACTGCTTGTTTGTGATTCCTTGCCTGAAAATATGTGATTTTAAATTTTGTTTTTAGAAAGTTTGCTATATTTACCTATCCTTAAATGCTTTAGTAGCCAGAGCGATTTCAAGTGCACGTCTTTCAAGTCCCATGACGTTGTTAATTTCGTGCATATTATACAGTTTGGAATTGCGAAAATGTCCATAACTGGGTGATCCAAATGGAACTACAGCTGCACGAGATTTACTCAAAAGTTCCATTTCTTTAAATCGAAGGTCAGCCATTTCAACTCGGCTGCGTCTCGTAATAGCACCTAATGTAGCTGGATCCACCCTAACGATATGGTGACCACGTTTCTTTTCATTGGGAAGGTCTATAAGTTTGAAAAATTTACAAAAGCAATTTTTGTAAGAAACTCCTTACCTGTGTGATTTTGTCCAGTGGTGCAACAAACTCCAGGTCGACTTCTAAACGTGGTGCATGGAGTTCCAGAATCTTCTTGAATGTGAGCTGGACATTGCACAGGTAAAACGCATTCCGCTTCTTCTGGACACCCGTCATCCTTCAATTTAGCAACCTTAGGGTCATCTGTGACTCCATGGTGATGATGATCGGATCCAAAAATATCATGGTGATGTCCAATTTGGGAAAGTGTGATATGTGCACAAAAGATGTAATCCGGTATAGTTAATAATTCTAAAATGACAAATAAAAACGACCAATTCATTTTAAAAAAGTTAAAAGCAATTGAAATCCGATTTTAAAAATTAAACGACTTGTACAACGAACACAATGCAAATGAATGTTAAAATTTAAAATATAAATTTATCAAAATTTGCAAGTGGTGATAAGCCAAATGTTTGAAAAATGTAAAATAATTCTCGGAATAAATTTTATGTAGTTAAATAAATTCAAAATATAAAATTCAGATTAACGTTTCATTATTTTACAATAAACTTTTATTCAAAGTAGATTTTTCAAAAACTTGAAAAGTGGAAGTGATGCTAATTTTTGATAATTCCATTTTTTTTCAACTGAGTCATATTATATAATTCTGTTAAAATATTTTTTATTTTAATCTGGATTTTTATTTCTGTCTTTTTGTCATTCCTTTCATCATTCTTAGATGTTTCCTTTCTCCTAGATTACATCTTTGTGTTTTTCCTGACCCAACTTTCCTTTCCATATGTTAATTATTATTATTGGAGTGTATATTGTTCCATTTTATTATTGTCTTTTATTGCTTTAAGGATATATAGATTACCTATAATTGCAGTTCTAAAATTATTTTTGATTCAAATGACGCGTATAAAATAATTAACGAGATTCCATCTGAAAATTGCTGTTTACCATTAATATGATTTCATAACTAGTTGTGAAAAATATTAAAAATATAAAATATTTTACGCATTGGAAAATTTATTAAAAAAATTACCTATTAAAAATTTGTTCAAATTGATCAAAATTTTGTTATTATAATATCCTTCTAAAATATTTAAGAACATCTCATTTTACGTGGTTTACAGTTCTTTAGCGTGTACTTACATAAAAGACTGCGTAGCACAAATTAATAAGGTAGATAAACGAGATCAAGTCAAGTGCAGATTTTCAACTTTTTAAAATTTCCCAACTTGAAACAATATTTTTACATTTTCTGATAAACAATGCTTTGATCAATTTTAAATTTATGTTGAAAGGCAACAAGTAAAAGTATTCCTTGTAAATTGTTTTACCTAAATTTTTTCTTTCAAGACTCAATTTAAGTTTTAATCAAAGTTTTAAGGTTGTAATTGAACTTAAACATAATTTATAAGTTTTCAAAGGTACAAGAGATTAAAAAGTGCTTCAAATTTTATTTAAACTTGACTTGTATATAAAATTTCAATTAAACAATTAAAAAATATTCTTTGTAGAAAAAAAACACTTTATCTTTAGTAAATTTTAAATATACATTTTTAAAAATATTATTTCGTGGCGAGCACGATAACTTCGCACTGGATTTTAAAAATTTTCTAATGAAATTATGGTAGGTGTGGGTGTAAATATAAAAATTTGCGGATCATTCGAAGTTCTATTTAACATTAACATTCCCAGTTAATAAATAAAAGTTACCCGGTCTAAATTCTTGTGTCGCACTTCCGTTCGACAAGGGTTCAAAATAATATGCTTTTGGAGGTTTTATTTTAAATTTAATATTGCCGGTAGGACAAGTAAATGTAGACTGCGGTAGCCCCGCCTTGCTGTAAAGATTTACGCCGAGCGCACGTACCAGCAACACAATGAAGAAACTGGGACTAATCAGAGGTAAATATCAAAACTTTCCAGTCGATTATTGCCTAAACTGTGGTCTTATTTCTTGTGAAATTAACGACACATCTCTAAATCTTGCTGCAAAAGTGAGCAGTCATGCAAAGATTCAATAGGCCTAAAGATTTTTAGGTCATCTGCAAACAGTCTGGAATAATGAATATCTAAAACAATTTGCAATGTCATTGATATAATTTACCTGTTGAAGACCCAGTGCCCCAAATTAGAATCCTGCGAAACACTAGAAGGCACATAAATGGTACGCGAGGGATAACCGCATCATAGTACACTCTGGGATTTATTCCTAAACTCTATACACCTCAACAGGCTATCATGAATGCCCAAATCTCGCAGTTTGAGAACCAACATACTAAGAATCATTCGATCAAAGGCTTTGCTAAAGTCGGTATAAACCACATCCAGCTTAACAAGCTTATTCATTTTTGAGCTCAGGAACTCAACTAACGGATTAAGTTGGTCTCCATCGTTTTTCCAGAACTGCTCAGGAATAAAAACTCCACTCAGAAAAAATTTTAACTTATCGACAATGATGATTTCAAAGACGATTTTAAATAGTTAGTCACCTCATCCCTTGCTCCTGACTTGCGAATAGGCTTCATAAGAGATTTTTTCCAGATATCAAGAAAGATGTCCAAACGAAGAGACTGATTAAATATAATACACAAATGTTTCGCCAAGTAATGAGCAACAAATCTCTTCAACCCAATCAATTTCTCAAGAACATCCTTTGATATAATTTCGACAGGGTGTAAATTAAGAACACCACCAAAGGGTGAACAGCTGGGTACAGAGGTACTACTGCCATCAGAACTATCACTAACATAAACATATTTAAAATACTTAGCAAACATATTACAAATATCCGTGCCATTGGAAGCCACCATACCCTCGTACTTAAAGACGTTAGGGTGTGCATTACTTTTCCTTAAGCTACTGACATAACGCCAAAATGGTTTGCACTCACTCGACCCCAAACGCATCTCTATACCATCCATATAACTTCTGTAATTCTCCTACATGGCAATGTTGACTTTAGAGCAATTTCGCTTCGTCTGAATAACACAAGGAGACAACCACCGAACTGCTGAGGTGTCCAGTTAATAATGGGTAGGACATCATTCTAATAATGATGCTCTTAGGTCTCCTCTCTACATGATTCACAGGAACAACACGGTGAACGGAATCAATATCGCCTATATCCACAAGAACACCAATTGAAGACTCTGATGCAAGAAGGGGATATGTGTAATACCAATTTGTAAATTCTTCAGAACTTCAAAAATAAATATCTCATTGTTGCAGCATCCTATGGGAGGAGAAGACATGTGATTTTCACTGGTAACTCCGTTTCTATTAACAATAAAAATTCCAGCTTTATACCAAGTGAATAAAGCTCATTTTAGAACCAAAACCTGCAATAACATAATTTTTAAATATTTTGCACTTATCCCCTTCTTGCATCAGGGTCTTCAATTTTCGTACCCAAAACCGAGATCACATTTAACAAATTTTCACCAGATTCTTCAGGAACTCCAACTACTTCGATGTTATTACATCTGGATCTCTGTTCAAGATCATCAAGGTCTCACACTCTGTGAAAAAATCATCCAATTTAGACATCTTGGAGGCATAACCCTGTAAAATCTTCTCAAAATCATCAATCTTTCCACTACCGTACTCGAAGGAATTTTCAAATCATTCAGCAAAGCAACCACCTGCACCATACTAGGAAACTCCGCAGCCTGATCAGTTGCACCCAGGCCAGGAGATTTTCTGCAGGTGGAACATATCCATGATAAAGAAGTATTTGATCCCAGTAGGTCTCTCTCAACGTCCAAAAGTGAGGCATTGCAGACAGGTGCACTTAACCTCAACACCAAAAAGTGTAATACAATCCCGACTGTATAACTTATGCAACAATAATATTTATTTTAATTAAGTAACTCAATTTAACTCTTAATTTGCGATTTGGAAGCAAAATGCAATCACAAAAACCTGAGCTCCAAGAATGAAATTATGGAAGTTATGGAACTTTTAATTGAATTGGAATTGGAAGTTGGAAGTAATCGAATTAACTTTTTCTGTCTCCGTTCCGTTCAATCATTCCTAACCCTGAAATCAATAGTTAAAATTCAAAATATTCGAAATGGTTAACGTAATCTATAATGTAAATTATGGAAACCAACCAACCTACATATCAACGAGTATTTTTTCTCATGATGAGGGTTGCAGAGAATATGAGCCTTTATACTAATAGATTGCTGACGATATTACTTGCTCGGGCACTAGAGGGAAATCAAATTTACCCTTTTAAGTTCTTGATCCAAAGTTTAAAATGTGGACTACATTCACCGAAATTTGAAACCAATTTTTAGGGTGGTGATTTTAAATAGTAGCTCATAATGAGTTGGGATCTTTTAGGATATTATTGATATTATTCAAGTATAGGTCATAATTAGAGTACGGACTTTTAAGCATAAAAAATCGTAAAAATATCGCTTAAAATAGGACAAAAAATTGCCATTATATGCATAAAAATATGCATTAAACTTAAATTTAATAACTAATGTAATAAGTAGAGCACGGATTTTAGGACGTAAAAAATGTTAAAAAAGGCACAATTTTAGGCTACAAAAATCATTGAAATAGGCACAATAATTAAGAATTTAGGGGTTTTTAGGCAATATAAATATATTTTTATTACAGAAACTTACAAACAAATATTTAAAAAAATTAGAAAAATTTTAAAGAGCTATAAGGATGGAAAATACTATACAAATTTTTATGCATGCCTTTTTCCCTCACAAATAGATGGTGTTATTAATTTTCTCCACTATTTGCAAATGGCGCTATTGATTTGGGGGTTACTATTTTTTTTAATAAACATATTTTAGGATTTTTTTGAAAAAAAATCGTGAGATTTTGGAAAATTCACCTTCTTTACCTCCCCCCCTCTTATTCGACCGGAAGAACCTCTGCCATTTACGGTTTCTTTAAGCCATAAAATTTCAGAATATATTAAATCCGTGGCTAAAGTAATTTCCACAGTTTTATTAATACGCGTGGGTACGAAGCGCTGACCCAACGGCCACTACCAGTTCGCTATCTATGCTGACATCTCCGAGATAAATAAATACAAGAACTCATAACAACTCAAATTAATTTGAGCAGTGGCGGATTTCCAAACGCCTAGGCCATCATAAATCAATCACTGGTATCAACGCTGCGCATAAAATGCACACTGTAGGGTGTAGGGGTAGTGAAAATATTTAGAAGAAGGCCTCAAAATCGAATTACGCTTGGGGCCTCTGAAGTGCTAAATCCTCCACTGACTGAGATACAAATATTTAAAAACATAAAAACAATTTTTTTTTTAACTTTTAGTAACATAAATGGGATAAATGATTGGTTTAGGCTTTTTAGGCATTAAAAATCTGTTTTAGGTCAGTAGCATCTAAAATAGGCATTTAGGCAAATTAAATTAGGGTTCAAAATTTTCAAAATCGTTTGAACGGAATTTCTGTATTTATAATTTTGAATTGCCTAAATAAAGGACAAAAAGGCAAATTGCCTAGAATCCGTGCTCTAGTAATAAGCATTAAAATAATTTTTTGAAATACAATTTATTTGAAAAGTAACACAATAAAATATGTACACAGGGACGTACCTACGAGGGGGGGAGCCCTCCCCCCAATAATTTAGGAAATTGGAAAAAAGTTGGCAAAATCATTCAAAATTTGGTCAAATCACTCAAAATTTGGTCAAGTTGGCAAAAGCCGCTAAACCTATAATAGGAAAATAGACAATTACAAAGAGTTGGCAATTTTGAATTAATTAAGTTGGCAAATTCCCCCCCCCCCCAAAAAAAAGTTGGCTGGGCACGTCCTTGAATGTACATAATTACTGTACAACGTTTTTACCACAATATTTTTCTAAAAAGTCTCTAAATGAACAGTTTTCTAAATTTTGATAATGGTAATTGCGTTTTACAATAACAAAACGCCACCACACGGAATTATTTCAAAGTCCATTCTGGACGTAATATAGTGATGAACTGGAACCTGCGATTGACTCAAATAAAGCTTGTTGTTTGCTTGCATCATTTTTAAATTTTTTCATACTTTCCAAATGAAATGAGTTTTAAGATGTTGCATTATGTTAAATTTCTTTTCGCTGTTTATCTCCTATTATAACAAATATCAAAACCTGTTGTCAACTAAATATTAAATTCAAAGTAAGAAAATTGTAAATTTTAGTGATTTTAGGTATTTTTTTTATGTATTTTTGCAATTTTTTTATTAATTTATCGAAAATGTGCTAAAATAAGCACTAAAAATGCTTAAAGATAAATCTAAGCATAAAACTGTTAAAATAAGCATATAATCATAAAAAAAATAGCGCCAAGTGACTTATTTTTTCCACATTCGTGGACATTTATAACAATTACGCTTCTGCTATCAATATTTATGTATAGCAAATTTACTAGAAATCCGTACTCTAGTCATAATGTACCTATTTGCCTCCAATAAAATAATATAATTTGATTATTATGAAATATTGCAGTAAAATATAAAATAACATATCAATTTTGAGGTTTTGTAGCTTTGCATACAGACAGTATTCTACATTTTTAACTTGATTATTAGAATGCCGGCTTTTATAAAACTATAATTTATTTAAGAATTCAGATATTGAAAAGTTTATGAATGCATCAATGCACTAATAAGATTTGAAAAAGCTTTTTATATTAATACTTTTTATTATGCGGATATATGTACTTCCACTTTGCGCATCGGGATTTTAGAACTTCAATATGATTTGATTATTAGAAAATATTGCAGTAAACTGACCACGTTGTGGAGTGATGTGATCGCTGGTTGAGTTACAGAGCGAAAATTCTGGGTTCAACTCGCGGACTTCGCAGAATTTCTTAGCTCGGCCTTCCGGTGGACATTCACACGCTGTGGTGAAAAGTTGTAGTAAAAAGAGTAGCAAAAGAGGATTAATCCACCTCGTGAAATGGATTGTAAAGACTTCAATAGCAGTGGCATTATTCCCACAGGAATGGAAATGGAATGGAAATGGAATGGACTTGTGTACCTCTTTGCCTCCAATAAAATAATATAATTTGTTCTCGTTGTAGAAATTAATGCCGACTCGTAGAGAGCAACATTTTTGATATTTTCATTACAATTCAACCAAATATTATTAAAATTTTGTTTTCTTGAAATTAAAAATTTAAATTAGATTAAATTGTTTTGTTAATTTTCTGCGCTTTTATATAAAAGAATTTTGATTTAATTTCAAAAATATTTACATTTTCTCTGCTAGATAATCACGTAGTGCCAAAGTAGTAATAAGTGCCTACATAATTTGAAATAATTTCAATAATTATCATATATTACAAGAAATGTAGGTGACTGATGTGGTGCCTGTAATTGTAGAGAAAATGTTTTTTCTTCAATATTCTAATTTTAACCCTTTTGATGCAGGAGTCGTCTCGCTTCATTACTTAATAAATTAACATATCTAATAAAATAAACATATTAATTATCCATATATTTACTATCTTATTCTTAACGATGTTAAAATGCAAATGTTGGATATAGCTTCGATGTTAGGTGGATTTTAATGAGTTTTACTACAAGAAGGTAAGCTAATTCAATTATTCAATTTGCCGAATATCATGGGCATAATAAATAAGAAAGGGTACATTTTACACCTTAAATTATTACTTAAAAAGCTTTAATAAGCAAATGAAAAAAATTTACAATTAATAAAACAGAATTATTTAACTTCTTTTTTTGAATCCTTTTGTCCCATTATCACATTTGAGTAGAAAATTGAAGTAATCAAATGGATATTTTTAACATCAGGTAATTTAGTTTCGTTTCCATTGACTTCAGGATCATTATTGCGTCCACTGCTAAATACGAGTCTCTCTTAGTTCTCTAATTTCTCTACTTTTCTCCACTTGCATCCAATTTCTAGTACCTCTTCTGAAGTCATCCGTTTATCTAGTACATTTCCCGACTTTTTTCATATTTAGTCTTCATTGCAGTGTTTATTTAGTTCATTTCCAGTTCTTCCAATTAGTCCAGTCCAGTTTCATTTTAACCATGTAATTCTCTCAATGACATCTTGTGTAATTCTAAATTTCTTTTAAACTAACCATTTTAAATTTAGACTTTCTTTTTTAATACAAATTACTCATTTCATACATGAAAGATTTATGCACTTAAATTTACATTTCTGCGGAAACACTTATCAAACGTTATGTAATTTTTATGAGAATCATAACTCAAGATCGCATAAAAAAATTTTAAAAATAAATATGTAAAAATTTCTGTAGGTAGGTATATACTTTTGTAATGAATTTCAATTAAGAGAAGCTTCACCCTTCTGCATATTTATATTAATCATTTTTGAGTTGTATTTCTACAAAAATTATACAAAATTCAGCAAACTTTGAATATTACAAAGGCATTTGTGTAAATTGAATTACAAGTTATTCTTAAAATTGTAATTAAAATTTTTTTTAAAACGTCCAGTGTTAATAATAATTTTTTTTTTTCGATTAAAATTAATCCTAGGGCGTTTTAAGTTATTTTGTTAATCTATTCTTTTTTATAATAATTGCGTATTAAAAGTTATTCGAGAATATTTTTTATTAAATTAGAAAAGTTACAAATTACTTTGAGAGCAGGCTATGGATCTTTGTTATTGTAAAGAGCGCCACAAAACGTTGGTCCATGAAATCTGCTTTTAGCGCAGAATCCCGATTTCCTTCTGATTCTGCGTTGGCCCCATATAAATGGAAAACTGTAAGGGAAACTTCAACAGTTGAAAGAAAATTTTGTGGCAGTCCTAACGATTCTGTCAATGCGTGCATACCAGCATCCTAACTGCGTGATACGGTAAGTCGAATATTTTTAATAATTCTGATAAAATTATTTCAAAATTGAACCGTAATAAACAAAAAGGCACGGTATTTTTTTATATTTCAGGATTTAATTGTTTTATTTAATTAAACCGAAAAGTTGTACACTTTTCACAGTTTTCAAAAGAAAATGTTTAATTTGACTAACAATAACAAAAAACCATGATGTTTTTAAAAGTTTGAATTCAGTACCAAATACAAACATGCAAAAATTATTAAAAAAGTTTACAAAACTATGAAGTACAATTTAATAATTATGATGTCATCTTATTGGCACAACTATTTTCAAATTTCTACTTTTGAATGAACAAATTTTTCCAATCCTCTTTGCAAATATAAAATTACTTTGTTAGTTCTTAGACTCGGATGGCTTTAACGAATATTTATAACTCTACGACTAATAAACAATATTTTAAAGGCTTTTTGAGACATAAATTCAAAAATCTTACAACTTAAAATATTTTTCGTTGTGTTTATATTTTTTTAGGAAAAATTGAGATGCAAAGTCCTTGAATTTTCTTATTTAAGGAATCGTGTCGGAATAGCTCAATTTTCTAGGGCATTTATCATATTAGGTCAATTAAAGTTTTGATATAAACATTGATTTGAAAATTAATTCGTAAATAAATTTGTTTTCCTTGAATTAGTACTCCAAATTTCAGCAAATTTTAGTTTCTCTAATTTGATTTAATAATCCATTCTATTATTTTCCATTTTTCTTTAAAAAGGAATTGCTTTTTAATTTGAATTTTTAAATCATATATCAAAATAAGCTTTTTATTTTTATTATAACATAATTTTGTTATAAAAAATAACTCGAGAATTTCAAAATTGTATATTAAGCAGTTTGTTTTATAATAGGACTATAAAAATATTTGAAAAAAGATACATAATTAAGCAAACATTCACACAATCGCAATTTCCTCATGGTTTTCCTCTTACTAAAATATTATAAAATTGTAATTGTAAACACAATGAACTTTTTTTGGATTTCTGAAATTTGAATTCTAAAAAATTAGGCTATCGGTCATGTGATCTATTTTCTAGATAGATATGATCTCAAACACAATCACACCCTTCCGGGTAGCCCTCAAACCGAAATTAATTGGAAGATAGCAGATAAAACACAAATTTAAATTAATCTTAATGCTTGACCGGGTTTGATATTATTAATGTAGTATTGTAGTATTCATGAACGATAAAATATTCCGTATTATTAATGTAATAAATGACAAGATGTCAATAATACGGAAACCGGTCACTTATTAAGGTTTATTGGAATTTATGTTCAATTACCATCTTTAATTTCTGATTTTGAGATTGTGTTTATAAGATAGATCGCATGACCGATAACCTAAACTATATTTTGTATTATATTAATAGAAGGCCAACAAAAAACATTTTAAAAACGTTGTATTTTTTAAATTCAAATTTTGAAACATTAACTTTATCAATTTCCGTGAGACAAAACTGCAAGTCCATGCTATAAAACTAAAAAAGAGCTCTTGCAAACTTCTTACATTTTATTATCACAAGGTTTTTTTGGAAAATTGGCGAGTAAAATTGTATTTTCATTAAACCATTACGATTCTGATGATATCAGTTTTACGAGTAGAATCGCGAATGAGATTGAAACATGTAATCCGGTAAGGTGTTTTTTAATTTTATAATGTTTCTTGCTAATTTTTTCAATTTACGCTACCTGTAGATTACTAAAAGACCTATTCTCAAACTATAATTTGTATTATAATTATATAATGTTCGATTTTTGTTAAAAATCCACTATGTGCAAATCCTTAAATTCTGGGACATTTATTTTTTAAAATGTTTGAAATATAATTTTGACCTGTTCAAATATAATACAGAAAAAGTTTTGATTAGTTCTTCCCTTTTACTATTCTACCATTAATGACTAATCACTGCTAATAAAGTTGATGAAACTATATTGCACACACTTCTGTTTATTGCTGTTTGTCAGAAGTTTTGAAGGGAATGTTGTGGTCGTGTTTTATTAATTTTTCACCTGTATATGTGGTTTCACCCTTACTCTGCGACAAAATGTTACACTTCACTGTAGAACAGTGTTATTTACGTCACAAAATTCGAAATAAATTTAAACAATAACAGAATAGGCATTAGATATCTCAATTTTTATTCAATAAATAATTTTTATAAATGAAGCTTAATCGAAGCCTCGTCGGTCGTATCTTCGGTTTTGTTTTACACAACTGCAATTAGCAAGCTTTAGCGTCGCGTGCTTTTTTTGCACGAAATATTGTTACTAAATAGCAGGTCGAATAGATCAGGATTGGTGCATTAAATGTACATACAATTACAAAATATTATTAGGCTACTTCTCTTTTATTAGTTTCAAAGTTATTGTATCATAAAAATATTTCATTTGAAGTTAGAGAAGTAGTAAAAGTGGAGAACCTTACGCCAGATGTCTCGACTTCTGTTATAGAAAATGCCACAAATGGAGGCTCAATTGTGCATCACAGTAGAGGCGGCTATTTGACCGACATTATCTTTAATTGATTAGGCTTAAAATTTAAAACGAACAGTTTACCTCGAATTCTTCTCCGTCGTATTGCTTCTTGACAGAAGCGTCGTGACCTTTAACAATGCTTGTTAAAGGCGTTCATGGCAGATTACACTCCGGTGGTTTGCCATTGCCTTCCGAGGGGAAAGACGATCAGAAATAAAGTTCTTACTTCACTCGGATTCGAACCGGGTGATTAGCGTTTATAGTCAACTCGCGTGACCGCTATGCTCCGACCGCCTCTCATACCTCTCGTACCTCGAATTAGGTACTCCATAATCATTTAAAAAATGTAATTAAAAAAGTGGCTATCAACAGAAATAGAATATATATAGAATACATAAATGTATTGTTTATGAAATGATAACTTGAAAGATTTCCGATAATAAAGTTGTTATATTTGGGGAAAACATATAATTGAAGTTTGAAAAAGTCAAAAGAAAACGGACGGTCACAAAAAGTACGTTTTCTTCTTCAAATTAATGAAACGTCCAGTTTATAGACGGCATTGGTCAACTATGTGTTATATATAGGTCTAAAATGTGGTCTTAAAAAAAAACGATTGAAATACATTTAGAAATATAATATCACATTTCTTGTTCAGTTCAAATGCATCTCCAAATCATGATACTACCACCTGCGATTTTATACTTACCAATAATGAATTTTTCTTCAGTTTAAGATATGCAGTATTTGCTAAAATGAAATTTAACCTCGTTATGGTGTTCTTAAAAACTGATTTTTATTCATTTTTCTTTCGAAAAACTGTAGATCTTTTTATTTTACACTGAATGATCCCGATTAATACATGAGAGCCTTAATTTATCTTTTTTTGGCTTGTAGAATAAACTTCATTGCCATTTTCAAGTAAAATAACTTCGATAGATTGAAAATTAATGATCATTAATATTTTTTTAAATAATTTAATGTATTAAAAAAATAACCATTAATGATCATTAATTTTGCAGTGTGAAACGAGCATTAAATTAACTGTATTCGTTTATATTCTAGCACTTTCATGAAAAAAGAATTTTCATTTTATTGCGTTAAATAATTATTGAGTTATTAACAGATAGTGTCCCTTAAGTTTTGTCTAGGGATGCACAAAAATTTAGGTTCTACGTAGAGATATAATAAAGAAAAGTTTTGATTAGTTCTGATCTTATAATATCTTATCATTAATGCTGCATTTTACTCAAACAATGTAATTTATATTTTGCTTGCCAGAACTTTTAAAGTTATCTCAAATATCTATTAGGAAAGCAAGCGGGGAGGGGGGCAGAAATTATTGCAGTTGTATTAGGTGACCGGGTTATTTTGCGACTCACTGTACATTAATTAACTTAAGCATCAGTTGCCTCTACCTCAATGATTATGCTTATTTAGTTAGAAATAGACCGTGCTCGCGGCCGACGCGACGGCTGTATCAATTTTTCTTAAATTAAAGTTGGTAAGACGAAGATGGCTCCTGGACCGATGACCCACTGGGAAATCTCCCGGTATGACAATTTATGGATGCCTCGCCAAAAACACTGGTCGTCCTTTGAAGAAAACTATTCAGATACACAATTTTCCACTTCCTCTGTTGTTTTGAAGTGTTGCTCTTTAAGTACGTGTTCCATTGATACAAGCAAATGTAAATCAAATGATACAGCGAGTGGGGCAACAAATGCTAGTTATGTGATTTCTGCTTATCCTGGACCGATTTTCCTTTGTGTGACGGTGCGTTGTCATGGAGCAAAATTACCTTGCCGTGTCTTCTAGCCCAATTTGGTCGTTTAAGCAATCAGCATTAACGGTTTGACTAGATTTTACGTGTATGCAAACTTTTTCGGTTGTTCTGATCGCTCTTTTTCTCTCACATCAAAATTACCATTTTACAGCGTTTAAATCAGTTTTCACAAGTTGTTTTCGATGGAGAATGTTCACCATAAGCTTCTTCATGGAATCGATGTGCTTCAGCAGCAGTTTCCTTCAAATGAAAACAATAAAGTAATGATATCCGAAATTTGGCTCGAAAATTCGACATTTTTAATGTGATAGAAAAATATGTTGTTTTTGAGACGCGTTCTTCTGTCAATTAAGTTTTATAGACCTTTGTTATCTAGATTTGCAGCTTATTATAAGTAAGTTAACCTCAAATTACTCAGTAGATAATTTAAATAACATTTTAAGAACGGTGTTGACCAGAATGACCATTATTATTTAGATCTTTATCTGTCTATTAATTATTTCCTTGTGGGTAAAGCAATTATGTATCATTTAATTTTGCTAACCTAAAAAGAAAAATGGCTATTAATTATGAGATTATAAGGGTTACTTCATAAAGGAGAATGATTTCAAATCAAGTAAAATATAATAATAATATTTTAAATTACTCTATGAGCGAAACTGTAATAGGTTCATTTTCTTCCAAACCTGTAACTAAATAAGACCATAATCACATTTATATGTAATCTAATTTAATTGCTATTTAATTTAACGAAATGTTGACTTTTTTCAAATAATAGCATAATATCGAAAAAGAGATTTATTTTGCTGACATTAAACCAACCTGATGCCTTAAAATAACACTATATAATATTATTAACAAGATAATTCAATTTTAAGAGTTATGCGGAAGGGTAATAGTTATTTCATTATAAAATTTTCAGACTAGTTAGTCCTAAACATTTTCATAAAATTGACTTTCCGTTTGTTTATGAATTATTATTAATGGGCTGACCAGGAAGAAGTAAAGTACTCCGGAACTATATACAAAGTGACACATGACTAATATAATAACAAATTAGAGATAAAATTACGAGGTTGGTTATAATAATAAATTAATAAAATGTACTCTTCTGGCATTCTAATATAACGTAATATTTTTCTGAAAAGCAATTAATTTCTTTTGGTAAGTTCTTAACTGGATATCTCGTTAATCCACTGCGCAGCAGAATCACGAATATCAAAATTTGAACAAGTAAAAATAAAAAGAATATGAACAGGTGTAAATAATTCGAACAATTTTTGATCGAAAATTTAAATTAGGGAGGGGGGAGGCTGTGTTTAATAAATTATGTAAAGGTAGTTGATGTTATTATTTGTTTCTATTTACTTAATTAATTTACTCGCCGAACGATGTCATAATTGAATGTCATTCAGGTAGTTAATATTTTGTAAAATTGAAGTTACTATTTCATTGAAGTAATTAAATTAAGTGCTTAAAATGTAACGACATTAAATTTAAATTCCTCTTTGAAACGTAACACTTGCATATATTTTCAGTTAAAATGGAAGTTTGAGATACACGTACAAACTTTTATAAGTTGAAAATCAAAGTGGTAATTAACTAGCGAGTTATTACGACACACTAGGTATGTATAATAAAGTTAATTAAAATTTAAACCTGTTTACTATGAATGGGTTGCCCTGTGAAAAAACCCCAAGTTGTTAATATGAAATTTGATAAATGGGAAAACGATATGGAAGACGTTTCGCTTCAGTAGCAATTTGATTATATTTTATGTTCCTGATTATGTTAAGAAATGAGAATTATTAATCTAATTTCTAATTTCATAAATACATTAGACTAATCTAATTTTAATATAAAGTATGATGTAGATGAAAATGTGGCACGACGTAAATTTGAGATAAGATAACGTGCATACATTGAGACAATATTTTCTTAAATAATTCTCTTTGGATGCTGCAGTGAATGACAAGGAAACGAAAATTGGAAGATGTAATCACTATCTCAATGGAATGACAAGTTGACGCAAATGTGCTTTAACTTGTTCAAAATGAAAAGGTCTAATAATTTTAGATAAAAATCAACGCATAATTGTTAAATGATTATCTCTTAGGAGTTTAACTTTCTACCAAACGTTTTTTAAGAACATCGACAAAACTTTTATTGAAAACTTTTCTAGTTTATAAAACATTAAGTTTTTTTTATCAAAGCTGGAACTCCTTATTAACTTTTCATTTAAAATTCCTCTAAGCTTTATCATATGATAAATAGGACGACATACAGTCGAACCATTTTAATTTCTTTGCCACGTTTCCAAAATTTTCTTTATTCGTGCCATATTTTTAATTTTCATATATTATGCATTCCATTTCAAACTTCCTCTTACAGCTGTGTATTTCACAAATTACTCTTCAAACTTCTTTTCTGAAATATAATGGAAAACTTACGTTCTTACATTATAGCAGCGGGGTATAATACTGGAACAGATTTTTCAAGTAGGAATCATATTATTTAGTAGTACAACAATGCAGTTATTGACTCAATTTTCTCATAAGAAATTTATGGAGCGGTTTTAAATAATTATTGTTTGTTACCGGTCTCAACAACCAAGACATTTAGACCTTGATGACCAAAGACGCTAGCGTTGGAGTAGTTAACGAAAATTAAATCAAGCTGTTCAATTAACACTCATGTTCAGTTAACCTGATTTTACCCTAATCTTTTTTACTATATAGTGCACTATATTTAAACAATTTACCTGTAATGAGATGACATAGATAATCTTTTGTTAATTGTAATAGTGCTTGTTTTTCTCTTTGTGGAGACAAAGTATATTTAGAACGTTTATTATTAGATTTGAACAATAAGTGTTTTTCTCAACCGAATAAATAAAAAAATCAAATAATTTATCAGTGGTAACAAATCAAGCGGAAAAGAATAATGTTTCAAATGACAGATTGTTTGGCATAAAGAGAGTTTGTAGAATCGGCAAAGTGAGTGATACATTAATTCCACCACCATGCATTTGCTTTACTTTTGGTATCTACAACAAATCAAAGAACGATAACTCTCATAGATACGGTATAAGTGACAAAATTTGAACTTAGTCATTCATTTATAATTTGTATTTTTCCTTACATAAATAAACTTCTTTTATTAACTGCATGATGAATTTTCAATACATGTGTGATTTATTTACTTCCATATTTGAATCTGCAAAGTAGAAACTTGAATTTATTTTTTGGTCTTTGAATTTTGTTACATTTTCTTACTTGGTTGATTTTATCGTATCAGATTAAATCATGCAGATATAAAGTAATATAGTCATTCAGTTCAAATGAAATGTTTAGAGATAATATTATATAGAAAAGCTTATTTTTTGGAAGGAAATATGAAACAATAATATTTAATATTTTCATGCTTAAGATTTCTTGAGTGGATGATATGAACATATTACAGGAAAATTGTTGTACTTTATTGGTTGGTCATCAATTTAAGGAAGACATAATATCAAATTCTTTTTTAATCAAAAACATTTTTTCGGTTTACTTATTACGGAAATTTAAATTCTACCTCAGACTTTCTTGTTTTTATTCATTTGCTTGCTTCGAATTCTTGCTCATTCAGCCACGTCGAGTTAGATATGTCTCAGTCGTTAAGCGAAATCAGACTTCTTGCAAAAAAATTTCCTACAATGATTCTGATGATAATTCGTTCAAGATTGTTTGGATAAGACAGAAAATCAATCAAATCAACCTGTCTTCAAATAAGATAATAAAATTAGATGGACCAAATATTCTTTTACGCTAAAAATATATTAAAATTATTTGACGGAGTTTCAAAGCTGTAATTTTAGTCTTCCATAGTCTACATAACAGGTAACTTTGCTAATGACTAAAATAATTTTTTGCGGAAGGAATATGGAAACAGATAGAAACTACTACTACTGGAACCGCAAAGTAATTTGGTAACACATGTAGTTCAAATTTTGCTTTTTGTTTGCAAAACTGATATGAAAATATATAATAAATTTTGAATTTGAATTTAAATTAAAATATCTGGAATGGTAGTATCGAACTACGGTGCTAAAAAGATTTATTGCACATAATTAAATTTGTATATAAAAACGTAAAGTAGGCATTTGATAAACGCTTCAAAATCGTCAAAGAATTTTAATTTTAAATAAAAGTAGGAAATTCTTCAGAACTACGCAAACCTAACGAGGATATTAAAACGAATCAATAATTATTAAAAATTTATAAATCAAGCAAATTATTGCTTCTTGTTTTATGTTTTTCTTCAAAAAGTGTTACGATTTGTTTGAAAATTTGCGACATTGAACAACAACCGAGGACAGACAACCCAACTCATTCGTTTGAACCACAGCTGCATTTTAGAATCACAAAAATTTGCTATAAGCATTTGCATTTTTGATGATTCTAAAATATAGATATGGTTAATATCAAGTTTTGTGAATAAGGAAAATGAAAAACCAGGAAAAAATGATATCATGGATCAAGAACTTGACAATTATCAAATGCATTATGCATATGCAGTTTGAAAGCTATCATTGGTAAGATAATAGGATTCGACAGTTGAAGAATATAGAAAAAGTGGTTTGACATTGAGTGAATAAAAGTTTGCAAAAATGCGTCGATGGTAAGTAATTCCTTTGGGGTTCTACAATAGCTTCCCTCAAAGTCCTTCAAACTTCCAGAAATCTATAAGATATTCTTTATTTTAGTATAAAATTTAACTAAAGTTACTAATTATGAAAAAAGAGTGATTTTATGTATAATATGTGATAATGTTTTTCAAACACGTGTTACATACAAAATTTTATCTATTGCCGTTCGCAAAAGTTCGAATGATAATAATTAAATAATAATTTAATGTTTTGCATGGAATCAGATAAACTTAATTTTGCTTATGTTAGTGTTAAATATCGATGTACATTTATATTATACAAATAAATTAAATACAATAGCATATTAATAATATAAATAGAGACGGTCGGAGCATAACGGTCAAGCGAGTTGACTGTGAATGCTAAATTCCCAGTTCGAAACCGGGTGAAGTAAATAGTACTTTTCACCACAAGGGCGTAAAACGTCATTTTACACCCGAGGGGGGGAGGAAAACGTTTTACCCCCGAGTTGTGTAAAGGGCTTTTGGTTGTTACGGAACTACGCCAGTTTGATTGCCGTTTCAAATTTCAATTTTGATTGGTGCATATTTAAATTTAAATTTAAAATTTAAAATTGGTAGTACTTGCGTACCAATCAATTTTGATTGGTGTAAACGGTTGGTATTAACGGATTGAGTTGTCACGTAGTACTACGTCTACGGTAATTTTTCATTTTTATTTGTAACGTGTACGAGTCAGTTGTGAGGAAAGTTTAGTGAAGATAATCGAGAGAAAAGATGAAAACCATCGAAGAAGGAACCAAAGAGGCCAAATTGCAATTATTGCCGCAAAAATCGAACCATCGATATATGAAGGAGTATCGAAAGTTTATGGACTACTTGAAAGTCCAAAATGTGGAGGTGAATGACGTCAACGAGGACATGATGTTGGCGTACATGGCTCACTTGGAAGAATAGTCTTTACACCCTGAGTGAAAAGACTCGCCAAAATCAGGGCGTAAAAAGGTACTTTTCGTACCTAAAAACGGGGAAAAAGGTTACTTTCGCTCAAGGAATAACGAAAAATTTTATTCTGGCCGTCTCTCTGGTCCTCCAGGTTGGGGGTTCTACGTCGGGCTTGCTCCTCGTCGTAGGTAAATAATATCAAATGCTAACAAACGACGGAGACGGGCCGTTTGACGTTTTAATATTTTCTAAAAATTAATTACTTGGAAACTATACCTTATTGATATATCTGAGTTCTTAAATAAATTATAGTTTCATAAAATCTGACATTCTAATAATAAAATTAAAAATTCAGAATACTGTCAGCATGCAAAGCTACAAAACCTCCAAATTGATAAGTTATTTTATATTTTACTGCAATATTTCATAATAATCAAATTATATGA
Source organism: Rhagonycha lutea (assembly GCA_958510855.1). Lineage (NCBI taxonomy): Eukaryota > Metazoa > Arthropoda > Insecta > Coleoptera > Cantharidae > Rhagonycha > Rhagonycha lutea. Next base: position 4,316,479 of record OY294042.1, read on the forward strand.
AGCACTAAAATCCCGGTGCGCAAAGTGGAAGTATATCAGAAAGCTTTTTCAAAACTATAATTAATGCATTGATGCATGCATAAATTTTTCAATATCTGAATCCTTAAACAAATTATGGTTTTATAAAAGCTAACATTCTAATAATTAAATTAAAAATTCAAAAAAATGTCAGTGCTATGTTTAAAAAACGGATCATTAAACCTGGACGGTATCACAATTATTAGTTTTTAACGCTCCGAGCAACACACGTCTAATTTTTAAAATTCACTTATTTAAATTATGAAGCTACACACCAGTGCATATTTTATTCTTCTCCACTTTTATCAAAAACTTGGAAGTTCTAAAATTAAGTAGGTTGTGTTTCAGAATCCTAACAGTAGGATCGATGAATCCCTCACCTCGTTTAGTACGGTTCGTTAAAAAAACGAAAGTTTTCAGTTTGTCCAGCGTAACCTTGACTTCTCGTCAATTTTTTAAACTTTTGTAAATAAATGAATTCATTTCGTACTTATAAATGGTCTCTTATTAGTGGTAGTGTTTAAGTGTTTCAATAGAATTGCTAAATAAACAAATAGATAACAGTTCAATTTAAATTTCTAATATTACTCGAGAAGCTCGCTCACATTCTCTACACCGACTTATATATTTGCGCTATATACACATCTTTTTATTCAATTTATTGTAATCGTTACCACGGCCAAAGTTGAGTGATTGGAGTAATTAGATAATAGGGAATACTGACAGGGGTTGATTGTGATAAAAGGAATGTAATTAAGATTATAGTATGAGACCCGATAAAGATAAGTAAGAGAGTTGACCTATAGTGAAAGTGTAATGACTAAGTATGAAAATAGTTAAATAAATATCCGTTTATAAAATTGTACTATATTCTACAAATAATTGATGATTAACTAGTAATATTGTTTGTATGATCAAATCGATCATGATATTACGTGAAGATCATAGTTTACTATCGTAAATCTTTAGCATAACATACGTTGAGCTTGAGTTTGTTGTGGTACTACAAGAATTTAAATGAATAGGTATCCCAATAAGCCCAATTGTATATGGAATTGAGTATCACACCGTAGGCCAAAAGTTGGATTCCCAGTTATTATCAAATTATTTTACCGTTGTTTGGATTCCACTGTAATCTGTAGATCCTTCTATACGCTTAGTCAGTACTAAAGTAAGTACCAAGTAAGCTATTTTTTTTGTCTTATAGAAAGCAAGTTTTATACCCAAATGAAAACCATTGTGGTAACCTGATATTGCAATTTTTAAATTAAATGTAAATATTTTATTTGTTTCGTACTGGAAACAAGAAAAGTAACTTCATGCGTGAATGTTCACAAGGCGTATGGCAGCATTTTGGAGAAGTCTATTGTTGGGGGTGGATCAAACCCGCATCACGGAATTCCATGCAAAAAATAGTGTTATTCCAATATTGTAATCGATATTTTTACCTGGATAAGCTATTTTTTCATAGTCTTGCTTTTTTGTTTTGTCGTTCTCACATGAAGTTTACATTGGATCTGATTCCTACTCCATGACATATTGTAGGGTAAGGTTTCCTCTTTGTGATGCACCCAGTGGTACTCCAACGCTGGTTCAACGGACCGAAGAGTAAAACAAGTAAAACTTAAGAGTAGTTAATCTCAACTTAATAAAACTCAGTATGGATGAGTTCTAATATTTTATGAACGGAAAATCAACCCAAAGATATCAAAATAATTTTATTACAAATATAAAGAATGTACAAAGAATTTAATGATTTCTCAATTAGGTTCTAATGGAAATATTAGCGGAAAATAAATAATAATATTACCAAAAAGGGTTAACTACTGAAGCAACTAATTTATCATCACCTATAAGCTTTGTATGTTATTTATTGCGCAGTGAGAAGCAAAATGATGTTAATTATAATTAAAAAAAAAAAAAATTAAAGTACACAAGATGGAAATTTTTTTTTTTAATGAAGAGTTTATGCGCTCAATTACAACTACAATTGTAAATTACAATTAACGATTTATAACTTTGCGGCTTATTAACAGTCTAACGAAATTTAATCAAATATGGTTTGCGAGATTATACAATTTCCTGGTTTGTTAATCCACTTTGAGGTCAATAAATCATTACTTGCAGTTTTAAATAAACTTCAATCCACTACAATAATATTATGGATTACTTACCACTATTTTCGACTCTTAACAATTACAAAAATAAAAAAAAACGGATTTAAAATATGCCTGTTTAATTTAGATTCCATGGAATTAAATATAAAAATTTACCGATAATTAAAACATTAATTTTTATGCAAACAAAAAATTTTGTCTTTGAAAGAACTAATTTTGTTAGAATAAATTTTTGGTATTTTATGAAGCAACAGAGACGACTAATTGATCAATTAAAATCAAATTACCTGTAATTCATTTTGAGATTTAAAAAAAAAATAAACAAAATTAATGAAAAAGGAAAATTAAATTTACACTGAAAACAACAAAATGTTCATATAATGCGAAAACTATGTAAGAAATAGTAGACCATCGATTTTAGCAAAAATACACCGGGTTTGAACTTAGATGATCAGATTCCGGTCACGTATTAAATAAAGACCTCTTGATGGTTCAAAATTTTAAAGATGTAAATAATCAGTTTAAATAATTAACTCTAAAAGTGGAGTAAATTAAGTCGATAGGCATGAACTACGACGTTAATTTATTCCATATCAATTTAATTTTTGTGTCAACATTTAAAATATGATTTGTCACGGGATATTTAAAATATGGAAATCCTACAGCCTAGCAGCGATTTAAAACTTCTTCAGCTTCAAAGTGTTTTCACATAATGTAAAGGATCTAGGATGTAACATGGAATCCAAACTATGGAATTTTACTTTTAAGAATAAAGCTCTCATTTCGTCTGGGTTCGAACCTGGTATCTCTAATTAACAGAAAAAATTTTTTTTCACCTGCCGGTTCCTCCTAAAGGACTTTTTTTATATTGTGCCCATCAATGTGCAAATCCGGTTGCTCATTAGTCTGAGATTCTTATTGCCTTTTCCACAACTTATAAGACAGACTGATATGGGACATGTGTCTTATTTTAATAGGTAATGGCTTAAACATCACAAAGTTTGCCATTGAAGGTTGGTAAGAAGAGATTTTTCTCTAAATATATCATTTGAAACCAACGTCAAATTGAAAATCCCGTTTTCTAACTTAGCGTTTGAGAAAAACAATATGATCCAATTAGGCACAGGCATTGAAGGTTTTCCTAAAAAATCGAATAAATGTACTTGAATCATACAAGTCAAAATTTAACAAGAAAAATTTTAACAAGTAATATGAGTAAGTTATTGTGAAGTAGGATATAAAAAAATATAAAGGATTTTTTTCCTATTTCCAGTATTTACAGTGGTGTTTGCTTATAAAGTAATATTCTATTGAAAAGATTTTCCATTCTAGAAGTAAGAGGAAACTGACATATTAAGATAGCTGTAATAGGAAATGCGAACGTGTGTTGATTACGTATAAGTATTGGATATATGATTTCATTTTTTATATAAGAATATTGTGTAGTAATTATTTCTCAAAAACATTTTCTTTTTCAGGTTGATTTCATCTGCCGGTACCGAAAAATGAATCTGAAATATTACTCCATAACGGTTTTCATTCTTATATTTAAGTGTACGTTTTTGAGTGGCAATCCGACAACTCAAAAATATGTAAACACAGATCACATAATTTCCACCACTACACCGATTCTTGAAAATGGCACTGTCACTCCTACTTTTAAAACCACCGTAGAAACTGTAACCGAGGTTCTAATCCCAGAGGTTACATCAGCTAATTACACTAATATTGCTGATCCGGTTGATATTCCAAATAAAAATAAGTCCGAGTTATTAACACACCGATTACCATCATTACTGGAAGAAAAGATTGAGAAATTATCATGTGATTTCGCATTATTACCACAGGATTCTCGCTTATGGAACGGAAATGAAACACACGAATTGTTACTTCCTATTAAGGTAAGGATTTTTATGTTATATTACTTTTCTTAGTTTCTTAGCTACTAGGCTAATTTTATTTCCCTCTCTATTTATCCGAAAAGTTTTCACAAAATAATCTGAAAAATTCGAGTTAGATGAGAGTTGCAAAAAAAACCTTCTAAATAAGTTTCGACAACTTTAATCGGTTTATACATGCATTTCTTACAGGATTTCTTACTACGTTTTCATTAGTCTTGTTAAGAATTACTTAAAGCTAAAATATAAAAAAGTATTAAATTAAAACTCTCTAAATCCAACATAAATGGTTTTATATCTTTGCAATACTAAAAATAAGTTTTTCTGAAAGATCTAATTTTTCTTATAACAATGCGGGATTAATAACTGTCTCAATTTATATTGGACGACATTATTATTGTATTAAAGATAACTTTCAATTTTCACAAATAAATTTAATTTATTGAAAGAAAACTTGCTTTAAATTCTCTACTGCCAGATTGCACCTCGGTGTTTTGCCGTTGCCTTTCGAGTGGAGACGTTCTATCGAAGTCCAATCGCTTCATTATTTATATTTAATACAACATTTTAACAAACAATTTACTGCAACTTCATACGTTACGAACAGATCTACGCATCTCATTTGTGTATGCTCTACTTCATTTAATTTTAATTTTCGTTTTATTGAGGCAGTTGACTGCGTTGCAATGTTGCTGATGATAACAAAGAATTTGTTATAATTAAACCGCCTTAGGTTAATAATCTTCAATAGCAGTTTAAAATTTAATTAAAATTCAATTTATTTTTAAAACTTTTTTCATTTTGAAAATTTTGAAAACAATTAACAAAGACTAGCCAAATTATGAAAAAATTATTACTTAACGGATATTAAAAAAGCTAAGAAAATTATTATTTTAATAATTCAAGCACGAATTGTAATTATTTTTAATTACAAATTTTTAGATAGAGCCTTTATTGGTGCGACTACACCGGAAACTTTATTATTTTTCAGTTGAAAAGTGAAAATATGCGTTCGGATTTAAACAAACGTTTCTTGTTTTTAATAACGAAAGGCGAGTTAAAATTATTATATTCTGTTGGAAAAGTTTATCCATTCCAAAACTTCAAATTAATCTATGACAGTTTGAGTTTGACATTCATGGCGCTATTATAATGCTATAAAACTGAAGTTGCCTTTTACAGACGTTAAGATAAACGGTTTTAATTACTTAGTTAAGAATTTAACTAAAGGTAATGTGGGTTACAAAGCAACATTAAAAATATTACACTTTTTCGTTTTTAAAGTAAAATTTATGTAATCGAATTTGAATAAAAATTTTGAGTGGTATTAAAAAAGTTTTCTAATTTTATTAGGTCCTACAAAAAAAGTTAATTAGTAATTAGTAGGTAATTTATACAGATATATTAAAGTAAATTATATCATCTTTTTATAATTTAACTTTTTTCAACTTTTTCATTCAAAATTTTAACATATAAATTATCAATTACTTATTACAGAAACCGTACTTTAATTATAAAGCGGTTTATAAGGTAAATATTTTAAAATTTATAACTCTTTTAATATCTTGATAACATTAATTATTATAACATACAAGCTAAAAATAAACAGGGTGTCAACGTGGTAATTTTAACACTTCGCAATTTATTATCTTTTAAAATGTTTTGATTTGAAAATATACAATTTTAAATCTTGAACCAAAATTTGCAACCCCCCACCCACCTTGTTTCAATTCCTTCTTTTCTCTACGATCCTAAATAGCCAAATTTAATTTTTCCAGTTTTTCATATTTGTTCTAAACATTAAAATTTTTAATTTTAATTAGCAAACTGTACAACAATTGAACAATCTTGCATGATGTGTTATCTGCACCCTGTTAATTATAAATTTAAAAGTTCCTAGCGGCAATCTGCACAATTAAATTAAACTAATTATAAATATTTCAATTTCTACAAAATAATAGAATATTGAAAACAACAACATAATTACTCTTTTTTGCTCTTACGACTTAATTATTTCGGTTGGCTGGACTAACAAATTCCTGCATTTCCATTTTAACTTTTCCTCTATTATTTACTATTAAATTGATGTTGCTATTGAAATAAAAACTACAGAAAACCGTAAACAAAATTAATGACATCATTATAAATTTTAACAAAAATTACTACGCATTTAATTCAAAAGTTAATACAATTTAAAATATAAATTGCATTATCTTGTTTAAAAAGTGAGAAAAGTTGCACAAGCTAGGCTTCAACTAGCTCAAGTCTAGATCCTTGTCTACAACGCCAACTCTCAACTGCAAAGCCAGAATTTATATGCGAATTACATCAGCTTAGCGATTTGAAGCATATATTTAAATGTTATTAATTTATCAAAATTAATTTTTTGCGAATAATTTTACTTATTTCAAAAATAAAATTCCAAAATTTACTTGTAACTTTTGTGATTGGTATTATCTAATAGAAAAATTTGAATATACAATAAATGAGGATCTACAGATTAACGTGGAATCCAAACCACGGCACAACTAATTTACTAATAGGAAGTGGAATTACTCTAATTACTTTAATTCGGGAAGCACTTGGGCGACAGCACATAGAAGTGGTAAGAGCAACAAAGAATTATTGAACCATTTTAGTACATGTACATACCCGTCAGGTGGCTATGAATCAAAAATTCTTATTAAATAATATTATGGTATATAGTTTCGCCAGCACAATACTTTTCACAATATTGAACTATTTATTGTAAAGTAAGGCATTATAAAAGCTTTTAGTGCCTTTTGTAACCTAAAAGTTAGAAGGCTAAAAATTGCTTTTTTGGAAACAGATTGATATAAAACACAAACTTTTTAAAAATCGATTCACACAAAACTTCATTTTATGACTTAGTGCTTTCTACTCGCTAACCCACGATATATTATATACCTATCCTAAAATTAAAGTGTTCCGTTTCCGAAATCTGGCCAGTAAAATTGAATTGTTGGAATTGCTTATGAATTTAGCTTTTTCAACGTTCAAAATATTTTTCGGTGCATTTACAACTGTATTGTTACATTTATTGTTCTTTTATGCAATGATAAATGAATTAACCATATTTTAACATATCAACTTTGTCTCATTAGTAATAATTACCATTAAATGCGGAGCTAGCGTGGGTTTTTCCCCAATTGTCGTACTAGGAGGGTTAGTGGCCAAACTGCTTATTTTTACTTTTTTGACTTAAATTTTTGTTGTTAAATTGGTAGAACTGCTACTCAAACGTATGATTTGCTTAAAATTGCGTATTGGCAATTGGCAAAAAACGATCCACAAAAGGCATAAGTGATGATGGACATCTAAGTCGATCATCTGAAGCAATTACTGAAGAAAACATTGAAAAAGTGCGGGATTTCGTGAATATTTCTAAGAAATCTTCAGTGAGATTCATGCAAATGGAGTTTGGAATATCAAAAACTCAGTTCGTCCTGAATATGGAGATTACTGCATGTTAATGCACCTTCACATCGTCCAACAATAATTATTATCACTGATTTTTTGAGTAAAAATCAAATTTTTTTGCTTCATCGTTCTCAAGATTTAGTACCCTGCTACTATTTTCTATTCTTTAAATTTCATTTGACACCGTTTTGCATCCGTTGAAGACATTCAAAAGGTAACGACCGCCATACTCAACAACATTCCACTTGTGCATTGTCTTGATGGAAGATGATTATTTTCTCTGACAAATGCCTACGTTTTTCTTTTACAGCATGGTTGAAACGGTCCAATAAGTTGACATAATACTCTCCATTAATCGTTTTTCCCTTTTCAAGGTAATCGACGTGAATTATGCCACATACATCCCAAAGGACTGTCCATGACTTTGTTTGACGATAAAAGTTGCCTCAGCTTTCTTTGGCTCAGATTCGCCTCGCAAGATTCACTGTTTAGACTGTTTTTTTGGTTTCTGGCGTACTGTGATGAATCCATGTTTCGTCAACAGTTATGAACCGACGCTAAAAATCATTTGGATTGCATTTTAACATCGCCAAACATTCATTTGAAGTCCACACACATGTGTGTTTTGTCAATTGCGAGTAATTGCGGCAGCCATCTTTCGGATAGCTTTTTCATATCCAAATGAGTTGTTAAAATATTCTGCCCCGGTTCAATTGAGATGCCCACAGTCTCAGCAATCTCACGCACTTTCACTCTCGAATCGTTTATCACGATATCGTGGATTTCTTCAATCATTTTTGAAATGATAACCTCATTTGGACGAGCTGGACGATCCTCATCAAGAATGCTTGTACCGCCATGTTTGAAATCAGTTGTCCAATGTTTTATGGTTTATATCGAAGGTGCAGAGTTCCCATAAACTTCGCTGAGCTCCGTTTGAATCTTATCATTTGTTTTCTTTTTCAAAAACATATATTTTATCACCGCTCGTTATTCAATTTTTTCTATTGTTGTAAAATTATACAAGTTCTTCTATTTAAATAGCTGGCATTCACAAACTAGACTACGCAACAACTTGACATTTTGGCAGTATTGCTATAAAAGGTTATGGTTACGAAAAATATTTTTTTTTAAATTTTAGTAGCGTCATTTCTTGCCTAGGCCAGGTACTTATCATATAGCCCTCGTAGTTATAGTCTGTTTTTTTAAGAATCGAGTAGAAAATTTCTATTCCACGTGTCCATTCTATGTCTATTCCAAAATAGAAATTTTCTACTCGTTTCTTAAAAAAAAAACAGACTATAGTACTCATTTTAAAAAATAGAAGAATCCAAGTTTCCCAATATCGACTTTAATGGCAGATTGCACCATAGTGGTTTGCCATTGCCTTCCGAGGGGAGACGGCAAGAATAAGATTCTTGCTTTGCCCGGAATCGAACCGGGTTCTTAGCATTAGTAGTCAGTGCACTTAATCGCACTGCTAATGACCGTCTCCTGATTATAATGATATAATAAAGTTGATTTCATTAATCACGAGAAATCCAAAATTTTCTCGAACGAGTGTGACTATTATACATATTCGAAATGAAAGTATTTATATGACAAAGATCTAAAATAGCAATATTTTCATATTTTATCAGTAATACGCCACAATTTTATTTGAATTGAACGAATGACATGTTAAAGCCAATATTTTATACAAATATGTTTGGTTGTATAAAAAATATATATCTGCAGTACTACGACATGGCATTTCAATTAACGATGCGAAAGTAAATAACCTAAAAATAAGATAAAATACATTAAAATTTATGAAGAAAGATGCAGAACGATTATACGGTGGAATTGGCCTAATGCTGATGGACTTATAATAAAAATGTCTATAGAATCTTGACAAGTCACGAATTATATTTACACTTTGCAATTACTGTGCTTCTTTTGCATTCATAATCTGAAAATATAAATTTAAATTTAAAATTACAATTTTTAAATTATTATTGTAAAGGTTATTTCGTTAAATTACAGCCAATTTTATAATATTTATTTCAAGCTTTAAAGTCGACTTAAATATTTAACTAATTCTTTTTCTTTCGTTTGTTTGAAGTAATTCATCATTAGAAGTTTACTTTAACTAAAGTAGTAACAAATAATGAAAATAAAGATTTTTCCTATTAATTTTCTAATTTACTTTTTGATTACATGCAACTGAAAATTCGCTATAACGATAAAATGGTGACATAACATTATTGGTTTTTAATTAAATTTTACATGAAAATTTCTATATTATGTAATTCTTATATAAAATTTTTGACTTTTCTTATTATTGTGTAATTGTATTATAATGGATTAAGTTTAGAATAACCACTAAATGAATTACAAATTTACATTTTGGTTTGTAATATCAGTTTAAATTCTAGTATTGAACTCTAGCACTCGTAATAAACTTTAATCTGTGATGAAAACCACAAATGCGACAGTAAGTCACTAGTCACACTAAGTGAATTTCCCTCAACTATGTTTGAAACCAAAATTACAAACAATGTTCGATTTCGCTGACAATTTATAATTTAGATACTGCGAAATTTAATAATATGGAAAAATTGGTTACAATGGATTTAAATGTAGCCAAATTTATGATTTTCTTCAAAATTTTGTTAAGAATTTCCTTTATTTTGCACCTGTAGCGCAAAATTGATGGTAAATAGGGGTTGATCAATATGTGCAAAAACAAGATTAAATTAATATTAGGTCATTTTTCGTGTTCTTGTTTATGTGGATACATCTTATTATATTTAATAATTCATAACGGATAAAGCGATAGCTTTTGGAGTGGTAAGCTTTCTGCTATCGGTCTAGGATGTTTGAACACGACCGTTTGAATACGAAGACATTTGAACGCAAGGACGTTTGAATCCTTGAAAAATGTGCCATATTATTAACGAAATAGTTTCTACTATTTTATTTAGAAACAATCTCTGTATAATATAATAAAATCTTTGTAAAATCAACCAATCAGAATTGGGTTAAGATCATGAACATCTCTCAAATCGTTTCTTTTGCGAAAATGAATTTTTCCAAAGATGAGACCCTGACAGATTGATTTGGAGACCCAAAAAACCCCCTGTCTGTGATTTTTATCGATATTGCTTAGGTCGTTTGTCAAGGCCACGTTCAAACGTTCCTGCGTTCAAACGTTTTTCTGCTGTGTATTGAAACGATGCTTATTTGTAAACGTACAAAGTAAGCAGTAAGTTCCCGATGTATTGTGAACAGGGACGAACTGGGAGAACAATGACGAATTCTCTAATTCTCCTTAAGTCAAGCCAATATATAAAATATATTAATTTCTCAATACTTCACTGATTTTTAGGAATGTAGTCTTTTCCATTTCACCTTCTATTTTCTTTAAATTCAGCAAAGACGCTGTTTTCCCCCTAAAGACCAAACCAGCATCTTGTTCATATATACTTGAAAGCAGAATAGGAATAGAATAACAGCTATTCTTGCTTAAGACTGAAGACTGCTTTCTGGCCCTTTCGTGTCCTGTAAAAGAAAAGATCATGAAAAGCACAAAAAGGTGTACCCCAAAATTACAAAGTGTGGTAACCTAATCATCAAATTCATGATAGGAAAGTGAAGCACTAATGAAGGAAGAGAAGACCTGAAAAAAGCCCTGATGGATTAATGTCCACCCCCACTAATGAGTTGTGTTTAGAGTCATTAGTCCTGATGGTGCAGTACCACTTAGCTTTCAGAATGAATCTACATCTTGAAAGAGGTGTAAGTCTCAGCAACAGCCATCTCATGTAAAGACTGCTTGACCCGGTGGCCTAGAAATGGGCGATAACTTTCTGTGTCTTCTAGGTGAAGATGGTCGCTGGAAGACACAGAAAGTGTTAGTTCCAGATTGAGAATTTAACCTATTTTATGGTGAAGTAATTCTAAGTCGTTAAAGGAACAATTGGAAACTAGAACATAAACTGCGTTTTAACGCCACCATCAAGAGTGCCTCTGTGTACAATTGAATTGTTCAAGGCTTAAACTTGGGACGGTAGTCCCTATGGATGTTTCTGTCCTGCCCACCATAGAGGTTTAACTCGTAGTGGCACATGGTTCCAGAATGTTAGGCAAAATTATCCTTTTTTCGAGATCCCTTCATCTAAGGCAATTATCTGAATTTGTAACTCAGAAATGTGAATAGTTAACTTGTAATGGGGACCCTCAGCGAGGTATCGTCGCATGCCGCTCTCCCGTGGGGGAGGATGCAGGATAATACTTAATTGAACATCTATCATCTATCATCTAGAACTAACAATCATTTACATGTATGTGAACAGGATGTTAATGAATATGTCTGAAAAACAGAAAGCTCTGCTGCTCTTGTGCGAAATTAAACAAACTGTTTAATTTTGATGTTTTTGATCCTGCAAATCGTGTAGTTGTGTACCCTTGTGATTCTGACTGCTGTTATGTTGTTATGATGGCGGGGGTATGCCACCATAGGAATATTTTAGGTGTGCCATCATAAAAAAAGATAAGTACATAAGAAAATCTCTCACATAATATAATTTTCAAATTAAATATATCGTAAAATATTTTAAGAAAAACAATGTAAAATTAACATTTGGTATTGATAAGTGATATTAAGGCAGTGCTATGTAGGTTAAAATATAATTGGATGCATTAGTAAGTATGTCCTTGTTTAATAAATCACAATATGCAATTACCACAGGATGGATTCTATTTAAGCGTTCCGAGTCCTAAGTGAAATAGGAGTTTATACTGTTCTAATTGTGCATTATGCACTCGCACTTAAGAGCAACAATGAGAGTCACTCCAAGAGTACAAGAGGAAAATTAACACTTTTGAAAATGAAAAATTTCTGTAAGTTGATATTAGGTTTTGTTTACTAAAGCTAAACCTTACAAATTATTTTATGGCAGTATCTGATATTTTGATCGGTAATTCTTGCATGTTCTTGTTGTGATTTCTCTAAACATAGACAGTTTAAGTAAACAGGAAAATTTATTAAAATTAACACCCATCCAATAAATAGAAAATTCCTGCATTTATGAACGCTTGACCAGATTTTACCCGGAAGTAGTCTTTGGACATAATTTTAAAATATCGATATGTTCCCAATCAAATCGCACTAACCAAACAAAGTTTAAATTAAAAGGAAGTTTTGTTATAATTTCCTATTCTGAGCAAAGTAATTAGGAATTAACAATGAGATGAAAAATGTGAAACACACAAATTAAGTAAATAAACTTTTTTTATTATATTTCTTCCTTGAGATATAAAATATTAATGTCTTGCATTCACCTTGAGTTTAATTTTCACACATCTTGTGTGAAATGTTAAATATAAAACACGTATTCAAGGAATAGTAAAAGAGAAAGCAATTTGAAAAGCTTTTTGTTTGTTATCTTACTTTCAAGTAAAGCTTTTTGATGTCGAACACTTAAATGTGATTGTGGTCACTTTGGTATCACAATTTTCTATAACCGTGGAGGTTTTTAACAATATTTTATGATTTGTGTAATCATTACCTACCTTACGTCAAATTTTGAAAATGATATAAAAAAAATTTTATAAGAAAAACTTACCCTAACAATGATCGATTGTCCTTACCAGGTTAATACTTACATTTTTGTTTTGAATTTAACTTCAAGTTTTTCCTTAAATTTGATCAGTTAAAATCAGGTATATTACTTTTCAAATAAAGTTATTAATGCCAGTCTGAAGTAAATGATTAAATTTAAAATTTCATTCCTTATAAATCTAAATTTATATTCTATATGAAAGAAAAACATATATAAAAATGTCACGCCTAATAACACGGAATTTTCTTTTAGGTTATTCTTAAAAATTTTAATAATGTCCTTACTAAATAAATTTAAATTAAATTCCTGCATTGTTACTCTTGTCATTAAATACGTTTGTACGAAAGAAAGTTTAATAAAGTGCTATTTAGGCATATTCAAAATTGCCTTTACATTTTTTAATAGAAATACCTTAACCCTCAAACGATCAAAGTGGGTTTGTTGCTTGATTATGTTTTATACGTATGCAAATATTAATATTTTAGTATAATAATATGTATTTTATCGTTATACATTTCTGGTTCAAAATACACAAAAATGTTGTTTCATTTTTTTTATGCTTTCTCATATTATTTCGAAAACACTAAAACAAGACCGCAAACTACCAAGGTGGGTTCAACGGACCTATTTACCCGTTTACTCAAATTTATGTGTAAAATTATCTTGATTCATTTTGATATTGATTATATTGGCTTATAATCTTATCATCTTCATGTAAATAAAATTTACGGTTGCTTTTTCATAATTTATTACTCCAATATAAAGACAAACAATACTCATTTTACATATTACCTTGGTTGGTTTAGTTACTAAATTGCTTTGCTCGTTGGAGGGTTAAACGTTGAACACGTTTAGTTGTGCAATTTAATATTTTCTTTTACAGGGTGTTCCGAAACATTATCATAAAAGAAATTATTTACAAAGAACATTTAAAACAAACGTTTCCAAATATTAAAACATTAACACCCTCTAACTCAAAAACTAACCCATTTAGGATTATTTCTGGAAATCATTTCCTTAAAATTTTCGCATAAGGTTAGGAACACCCTATATATTTATATCTTGACCATTTGCGTTACTTAAATTGGTCAATTCATGGTTATACAGGATGCTTAGAATTTTACAATTAAGACATCAAGAAAATAAAAAACATTTCCTCTAGAGATTTGTTCGCAAACGCTTCGTTTAAAGATATTGACTTTCGAAGTTACCAAGGGAAATGAATAAATTCCAATTGAATATTCACTATTTAAGTACAATATGCGGAAAGATCGCAGTGTACTTCCACAATCGAATTAAACAATAACAGTTATCTGATACTTCTTGTTTAAATGCTCGAGTACAAAAGAATTTTTGTATTGAAATTAATATTGAACAAAGTTTTGTTTACTCTAATTTCGATATTGTTCTAATCATCCATCAAAATAATGAAGTTTATGAAGTGCCGGTTAACAACTTTCAATTATTAAAGTAAAAGAAATGCAACATCGATACAGCACGTCGCTCACTCACTTTGTCATTGATAGGTGCAACTCTTATCTTGGGCTGATCGTTCCGAAATTATTAATTTCCATTTGCAATTCTAGAAGGCTATCGTTTAAATGAAGCATCTTTGAAGTTCAAAAATTCATATTTTTAGACTGACCATTTAAACTGGGAACAGCCTCTATAATAAATCGGGAGTAACGGTTCAGTCATTAGAAATGAATAAGTAACAGCATGTGATAAATTTAAAAGTCGAGAAAAGACAAGAAAAAGGAATTAATAGACAAGCAATCGGTGCGATTCTGATTTTGACATGGTTGTACAACAATATGGTTGCTATCCTAAATTATAACCATTTCCTTAACATTAGATCATTAAATCGCATTTAATGATCATCTAATAAACCAAAACTATTTAAATTTTACACAAATCTCAACAATGTCGCTCAAATCACAATCCAATGACTTCCCATATCCAGGAAAAACGCAACAAAACTCAATCTAATCTGTCCGAAATCAACCTTGACTCCAGAAACTCAAAATATTCGGAAAAACAATGCCAGACAAAATTATCAAGGAATCCCTTATCTTGATACCATCCTACTGACGTGGAAATTCAAAGTTTTTAAAGTGAAAAAACCAAATAAAATCATTTAAAAGAAAACTATAATTATATTTTCCGAAAGGCTAACCATCCAATTGCAATAAACGACAAATCTCGTTCTTATAGAATAAATAATCTGTTGGCAGAGTTCCCCAACATCAGAAACTCAACTTTACAACAAAATCAAGCATATAATTTTCAAAATTGTATTTTTTCAAAAATATTACAAAATAAAAATAACTGCAATTTTCAGTAGCCCCTGATACGTATTCGCTGCTCTTTACTACGCCAAAAAGCACATGACAATATAGTAATGGCATAACCAGCACTAAAATGTGGTTGCTATGATAGTAATGAATTACAACAATCATTGTTTAAATTGCATTAAGTTTAATGCACATTAACATTAAGAAAAATGGTTTATTTTTAAGCGTGGCAGGCAACGTGTTAAAATTTGAATACCAAATCCTCTCAAATAACCATATTGTTACAAAATAACCAAATTGTTATCATAACCAGGTTGTTGTGTCAAATCAGAATCGCATCGAATGTGTCTATTATTTTCGTTAATTTGATTATATTATGTTATCTTATTTTGATTATTATGTAATAACTACCTGATTAAGTTCGTTTTCTTTATCAACCAAAATTCGTTAAAACGAATCAAAAAGACATGTGCATAGTTATTATGAAAGTCATAGCTCTAATATAATAATTGGTAAAATTACAAATATCGGTAAAACAGCGATTCACAACTATTGCTGATTGTCACTTTGCTTCTATCTCTAATTGCCTTTCTTTTGGTAAAAGCGTTATCACTTATATTTCTTCTATAATAATATTATTATATACTTTACCGCTAAAATATGACAGTCACAGACAGGTAGGCCAAAAATTTTGGATCAGACACTTCGCTTTGGAAATTGCACCAAACAAGTCAAATCTTAATAAAATCTTAATAAAAATATTGACGACGAAAAACAATCCTGACTTAAAACAGTCCAAGCTGGAGAACTAGAGAGACGGCCAGAATGAAGTTCTTACTTCAGCCGGAGTCGAACCGGGCATTTCGAGTCAACAGTCAACGTACTTAACTGTTATGTCCGACCGCCTCTATTCCTATTCTAGAACTACCATTACTAACACGAAATTCAGATAGCATAATATTAGCAAAATTTCAAAATGTCAAAAACGGATTTGTACAATGTTTGGTCCACCTTACGCCTAGGATTAGCTATTGATCTCTTCTGCAATATGGGAATGCATTCCCTTGCAGTAAAAATGCAAAAATATAAGAGTTTCTCTTTTTGTTACTTAGAAGTTGAACGAGTTTTCCATTTGTTTTTCCGATAATGTAGTGAAATGCAAAAGTAAGGAAAACTCATAAATTGCTTTGGTATTTAGCATATAGGAGCGACGGGTAGAATTATAAAGACTAGAGTTGCTGAACATTCCAAAAGAAGCACAAAATTCAATTTTGGTATTCATCTACTGGAGATGGGATACGAGATGGATGGAGAACCGAAATGTTGCACAGCCACAAGAAGGGTATGAAGTTAACTTTGCTAGAAACTTGCGAAGTGGAGAAATACATAAATATGATAAGAGCGGCTTGATGTTATACGACTAACTTACATTAGGATTTAAGCTATTATTCAGTAATTTAATATAAATTTGTTCGTTTGCACATTTCACAACATTAACTGGTACTTGCAGTGTTTTCTAGTTTTTGGCTTTAATATGTTTTAATTTTAGTTTAATATCTGAGGATGACCTTACAAACCAAAACCGGTCAACACTGAACTCGTGAAAATTGTCAAGAAAATACATTTTCCCAAGTTCTAATTAATTTTCTTTCTCGATTTAGTTTAGGAAAATTTTAACCTTACTTTAACTTACATTAAAATTTATTTCATTTGACTAAAACGTTGTTGTCTTACTGCGTGTTTAGTTCCTAAAACGAATTTTTATTACTACCTACAAAAAGTTTATTTGATAAGTTTCGTATAAAACGGATTTTCCCTAAAACTTGGTGAATGCATCCTGCCTACTATTCCTATACTTTTTTAACTCGAAAAATTGAAGAATAAATCAAATAATATTATATTTTGTGGATACAACATGGTATACAGTAAAAATATTTTGCGTTTCGATTTATTATCCACTTTTAAAAGAAAATTTACTTCGCATATACATAAACATGCGCACATTTTAAATTACCAGGCTTGAATAAATATCATTCCGTATAATCAAATAGGACTATTTGTTTAAATTAAAATATTTGGAATTAAATACATCCAAGAAAATTAAAACTTGGTAACATAATACACATAGCATTTGGAGATGATCAAAGTAATAAATAAAAACGTATTATATTTCAGCTTTTCCGTAGCTAAGGTAGTAACTGGCAAATTTCCAAAGTATAAATTTTCTGAATCTTGAAAACCGCCATTGCTTTATTTGAAGCCGTAATTTTAGTAAAAACAATTTATATTTTCTAGCCTAGAACTTCGGTTCAAGTTTAATAAAAATGCCCCAATGCTTTTATCAATATTTGCTTGAAAATAAGGTAGCACTCGGAAATTATGATTTGGTCAAGAATCGGTTCTCTTTTTGAGGTTAGGTGTGTCACGTAATCTATTAATATTTTTAGGGTAACTTTTAGTATGATTATTGCGCGTTATCAACTATATAAATATAATAATTTTCACATAAGAACAATGCGCTATTTGCAAAAGAAAATTCAAACGAAATGTCTTAATTTTGTTTCGTTTTTTCTCTTCTTAATTTAGGACTGCTATTTTAGTATCAACTTTGCCAAGTGCAAATGCGATTTTATGAGTACTTGCGAATAATGCATTCTAGTAAGGTGCTAACCTTGCTAAATGTTTTTCCGCTCTCTGGCGTACCGGTGTATAGTCAACATTTCTTAATTATTTTTGTACAACTTTAGATTAGGATCAGATGCGTTTGAAAAGAATTCATTTTATAACATGCCAATATGATAAAAAATATAATCCTTTTAGTACATTGATCGGTCTTGTATATTTTTTAACTTATTTTTCTATAGCGATTTGTCTTGTGTATGTACGGTTGTCAAATTTCACCCAAGCTACTAAATGTATTTCAGATTTTTCTTTAATACTATTATTGGATTTATAAGAAACTCGTTTCAGATCAAGAGTCCTCGCTAAACAAAAATCAGCTTATATTGGAAGTAAATATTTGTCATTAAGAGATAACTTTTTTGAAATTTTGTTTTTATGCTTTAATTAATAAATAGGATTTGAAATCTTGATAAATAAACTGAACTGTAATATTGAATGGAAGGTAAACAGAAGGTTAATTTAAAGAAATTATTTCATTAATTGTAAAAATTACATTCATTTCATTTAATGAAACTAATAACTGTCTATGATCCATATACACGTGTTTAATGGTTTTTGCTAATCAACGGTATGTTTTTTTTTGTACCTTGACACCCCCTTACAAAATATTTTGAATTATCAAAAGAAAAATACTAAAAATATTGGAATAACTTGGACAATTATTGTAGGTTTATGTAATACATTTAATAAAGAATTTTATTATCCAGCAAATAGGCAGTATATTAGAAAATAGTGTTATATTTTCCACAATTGAGTGCTGTTTTATGAGTGACATTCTCATAATATAACATAATCGTAAGCGCAACTCATTTTTAGCTCTATGCCTATTTCATATATGGTTTATTAAAGAAGAGAAAATTGCTTACAAAAATTCCAAAAAGGTAATTTTCAAGTAAGGGTAGCAATATTGAAAGCACCTTTATATATCATAGCCGCAAGTACCCATTGTGTTTTTATGGGTGTAAAGTGTGACAGCTTCACTGTCTGCCGTCGGCGGTGTCGAGCTAACGCTTTTCAACAAGCGACGACCCGTGAAGCGCCCCACGTTAGCGGCTACTCAGTTGAGATAAGTGGTGATTGTGCCTATAAGCGATGCAGAAAGAAAACATTCCTTTAATCAATACTCTTACTCTGCATTTCTTGCTCATCGCTCTCTTTGGAGATTACTAAAATCAAAAGCTTTAAAGTTTTTATGGGCTTCCCATTTAAAAAAATTGATAACGCCCTCGCCTTTCTTCTAGTAGAAAATTAATTTTTAATCGCGATTACTTAACAATTAAATGAAAAACCAAACGCATTTGTGTATAAAATTATGGAGATACGAGTTTTTAAATTTTAAAGTGGTGAATGGTTTAATAAAAGCAAAATTTATTATGCACTGACATGAGTTACCTATTAATTTATGCGAACCATAAGGCTGCCTATCAACACAGCTACATACCTACTTACGGTCTATTGCATTTGACTGCTCATTTCAAAACACAAATCAATAACTACATGATTTTTTTTTGTTATACGTCACCTACCCCAATTCAAAGTACTTGATCAATCGAAAATAGATGAATTAACCGCATATTCATTTATAATGTGGGCATATTAAATTGTTAACTGTACAATATTTATCATACAATTTATTGGGTTACCCAATAAAGGCTTCATGATATGTGCGTGAAATTGGTCCAGACATTTTTTAAAATATTTTGCATTGTTCTACATTTGTTTGAAACTAATAAAAAAAACCATTATTGTTTTGAAGATTTTGCCTAAATTACCTTTTCACTTTGAGGAATTGTTGTCACTGTCTATGAGGTCACCATGTCAATAATATGCTATCGCAGCAATAATGTTAAAGCTTTTTTTATAAAGTTTTACTAATTCAAAATTGTAGCCCTTTAAATTTCCTATCCTGAAAGGGGCGTCAATTTTTTCGTAAATCGTTTTTAAAACATATTTAAAATCTTAAACGTTAAAATAATAAGTCACACTCTTAATTGAGCGACTTGGTCACTCTGCTAGTCGATCGCGAGAGAGCTTATCAAATTTATTCGACCCCCTATCTTTTCTATACAGGGGCATCGCATACAATTTTTAAACTTTACAATAAATTTTTAAATTTTCTCAAAAATTTTAACTATTTAACAAAAACTTCGCCATTCCAATGAACTATGACATGAGACTCTTAATCTCAGGGTCGTGGATTCGAGCCCCATGTTGTTCGCCAAAAAATGTACCCTACCGGAACATTATTAAAACTTTTATAATAATATTTAATATTGTCGGTGAAGTTTCGAACTAAAAGAACTACCGGCAAAGACAATCGAGTGCTCCGGCTAGCAATGATTCTTAATATGCTCTTCGGGTTCAGCGAATACACCGAAGGACGCCTTATAAAATTCAATACAAAAAAAAGCTTGAGTTCAATGAACAAAATTTTAATTTACATGCACGATAGGACTATTTTGAATCAAAAATGTACAACAAAAATAAATTTTCTCACAAAAATAAATTGTTTATGGTACCTGAGTAAAACTCGCGATGTTACGCCTATGTCCCATACTTCTTCTTATTCTTCTTCGGCTTTTCATTCCCAGTGGAATATCGCCACATTTTTCAATGTTTTCTAATTCAATTTTTTTGGGGAGTGGGGACTAGACCCCTTTTTCCACAACCTTCCTCCTCATCCTCCTGTTTTTCATCTCAGTTCCCCAATCTCTCACATCCATCCTTAACAGATCGTAAATAGCGTCGCCTCTCCATCTCCATCTCCATCTTGGTCTTCTCCTTGGTCTGCTCATATCAGGAATCTACATCATTATTCGTGAGATGACTCTTCCTTCCTGCGCCTTTGTCACGTGACCCATCCACCTCAATCAGCTTCCTGTAGTTCTTTTTCTATCTCTCCATTCATTAATTTTCTAAACTGTTTTTTATTCATTTTAACAGGGCCCAATATCTTTCTCATAACCTTTCCTTCAAACACCCTGAGCTTTTCTTCCTCTGCTAACATGCCATTATAAACATGTCCCATACACTTGCAGAAATATTGATACTCTGTTTTATTTCACATCTTTGTACTCGTTCGAACGAAATCATCCAATGATTTACGAGTTGAAAGCAATAACCATTCAACGAAATAATGATTCGTGGTCATCCGCACCCATCCAAAACATCAAAATTGTCGCAATTCGATAAAATCTGACTATGAGGTTATACTACCAAATTACCTCTTTTTGATAAATAGAGGACTTTATATTTGTATAATTTAAAAAATTCGCTAAATAGAATTTCAAAATTACCTGGCCTAGCATAAATAACAATTTTTTATTTTTTCTTTTCCCATTATTATTTTGTAAAATTAAGTAAAAAAACAATTTTTAAAAAAAGGTGAGCTAACTTTATCCAGATCTTCGGGATGCTTTCTTGAAAAAAAAAATGTAATACATTATAGATGATAGTTGTGAAATATACCCATCAAAAAGTTTGACATTTAGCAAACATAACCTAAAAATATTCTAAAAGTGCTATTGGAAAACCCTTTATATGTAAATTTAGCGCTCCAATATTTTATATAGTACAGCCTAAGTTTTGCATCGACCTGCTATTTATTAGCAATCCTTCATGCAAGAAAGAAACCCGGGTTAATTACTTTGGCGCTGCTTTAGCCTGATATCAAAACGTGATCCAATGCGAATTTCCGCACCATTTCCTACTGAAAAGTACAAATTATTGTAACGTGATAAATAATACAGTGAAATATAGACAATCCGGACGCTAGAAAAGCCTGACATTTTTTTGTGGTCCCGAATTATTACATAATATAAAAGTAACTCCTTTAAGTCGGAAAGTCTCTAATGCGAACACGGAAGAAGTGTTTTAACTTCCATGGATCAACATCGGGCTGCATTAGCTGAAAACGTGATGGATTTGAAACAAAATTTATTTATTATAATAACTTCACAGTATTGTATGTAACTTTACTCATAAAATGTTCTGCTGCCTTGATGATCCACTGGTGTTTGTAGATAGACTACTTAGAATACTCTTTCGTACAGTATAAAAATTGGGTTGCATTATAGATGGTTCCTAGATTCATTCTACGTTGCGACTTAGGCGATTGTGGCAGCTAACTAAAAAAAAGTATTTATATTTGATTAATTAATTAACTTGTACTTTGTACACATTATAAATCGAGAAGTAGTCATTAATCCACAGCTTTTAAACGCCGAAAGAACTGACACAAAGAATGGGCCTTTGTTGAATAAAATGCTTTAAGTAAAGTGACAGTTGAAAAAGGTAACTAGTTAAACAGTACCAACTTAATTTTTCGTAAAATGAACTATAGCAAATAAATAATTTAATTGAAGTCTATGCTTGAATGATTAATTGCTTTTCCATTTTTGAAAACAAATTTAGTACACAGTAAAGTGGCATTTGCTTAAATTATGCTAAAGAGAATGAAGCAGAACTAACAAATAATATTGCAATTAAAATGAAAATCAAATCATACGAATGAAATAATTAATTAACACAATTTTCAACTTCTTACATTGCAATTTCTCAACTGTCATGTCTTTAGTATGATATAATAAGTTTTAATCAGAGAGAAACTTTATTTAATATTGAATATCTTAAGAAAATAAATTTGTTAATTAAAATACAATTGTCACCAAAAATTTGCTGAACAATTAATAATAAAGTAAAAAGCTGCGTATTGGTTCTCTTTTACACTTTTAATTATTATAAATTGGAAAAATTAACCGTTCAGTCGATCGATGATATCTTTATAGCCGCGTCGTTATATTTTCGATAATAAAACAAATTATTTTCTAAATCCATGACAAAGAATTGTATTAATACAAGCAAAGTGTACACTTTGCTGTTGCAAATATTATTTTTATCTTATGACGATGTTGCCAAGCAAATTGATTGATACCAGTTAAAAACAACTTCTACAAACTTTCGAGAAATTTTATGTTGAATATTACTTTAATTGAATTTAAAACTTTTTAGATATTAATCTAAAAGAACTAAGTAATAATATATAAAACACGAACTGGTCAAGTCAAAAGTAGGTATAACAACGAGCACTCGAATATGACCTCCAGTTTTTCTCTAATAACTCGAAAATGGTGAAGATATAAAAATTGTTTAAAACCAATACAATCATCTTTTTACGGTTTTCTTTTTAACATTTTTGATATTACTCACCATTTTTGAGTTATTGGAGATACACCGAGTTTGTCGTAATTGAGCTCTCCGGTAATGACTACACCGATGGAATAAATAAATTAGAATTATTTATTTAAGAAATTGGATAGTCGTTCACCTGAATTTTAAATTTATATAAAAGCGGTTATTCCGAACTTATCGGTACACCAGAAAGCAATTTTCTAAATTTTTTAGGTTTGTATCGATTTATCAAAAAAGTGTTTGTAATTTGACATTAATTCGAAATTTATAGAAAAATTTATGTGGGTATTAAAGTTTCCTCAATTTAACATATAATTTAGTAGGTCAGTTACGTTGCCACTGGGTTGCCAATATACCATTGGACTAAATAGTTTTATCTTCAAAGGAATCTCTTATTAATAATCTAACAATTTTAATTATAACTTAAAGCTGCTTCAATTACAAAGGAAAAATTTTAATTAGTATAATCGTTACAATTTCCATTGCACTTACGACAAACGAGAGATTCGAACTCGCAACTGTTTGTTTTTCTGATGTTGCCACTAAATAATGTCAGTCTATTGGGCCTTAAGAGTTTAAAAATTATTAATTTTAAAAAGTAATATTTGATGTTGGGTAATAGCTTTCCTGCCATGCTGATGCTCGAGTGCTTTAACATCGTTCGGATGAAAATATCGAAGTAACTTTCGGTAGAAGAAAATTTATCCGAGATGCGATTTTACGAAATTTGTAAAATTATCATTACCTCTTTAAATAAAGTGCAATTTCACCTTAAGAATAGAGTTTTTGATAAACGTTTCACTAAAGCTGTTGTTTTCTTTGCTTATAATGGAAAATTCTGTTCAAAATGTTTAATTAATATTAATTTAGTGACTGTGGTTTGTTGTTACCGCTGGTTAAGTATAAAGTGGAAATTTTGGGTTCAAATATCGGAGTTCTAATCTGATAAAGTTTCTTACCTTCCAGGGTGGACATGAACGATTTGGGGTTGCAATACTGCATTTATATTTTAAAACACAGATCTAGCAAGGATTTTCGGTATATAAAATAATAATTTCTTAATATATGATAAATATTTAAATCACGGCTTTTCAATTTTGGTTATAAATATCCTCGTAAAATCTGAAGTACTTTAACGGATTTAGACGTAGCATAAAACGTGAAAACTTATGAACATCCAGTGGCGGCTCAATAGTTTTGTTGTCACGAGCCAAATGAAAATTATATACTCTCTCGGAAAAACTTACAGAATAACTTATTAGTTTAATTGATAAGGAAGCAATTAATAACACTTAAACAACTTTAAACTGCATTGTGAAAGTTAAGTGTTACTTACTGCACGTTTATGAAATTTGACATCAGGTTATCACCCACCTGCATAGGACAATCACAAGTATAGTAATATTTAATAATTTTGATTGGAAATGATTCTAGAAATTTGTACACAAAAAGAAAACTTTATGCTGATTAGCCAGTAAATTTTATATCATTTTTGGATGATTTTGGTGTTCAGTTTGAGAATAAAGATAATTTATAATAGTGTGGTCGATGTAGTGCAACTTGATAGTAATCATAACTTTTAGACAAACTAAGAATGTGCTTATACACTTTCAGAACTAAAATATGAAGTTATCACAACGTAAAATATCCGGAAAATATAATTTCACCAATGTTTTCGTTATGCAAGAACATCGTCTGGTGACTAAACACTGACTGTTATTGTATAACGGAAAGGTTTGTGAATAAATCCCTTTAATAAAAACTTTATATTTTAATTCTAAAATTGTTCAACCAATTTTATTTAGTGTAAAAATTATGATATGTTTATGTTTATGTTAATATTGATTCGTTTTTCGACCAATGACATAAATAGCTCCCAGTCTCTCCAATTGATGGTGAAACGTAAATTATCCCTCTCAATGAAGCGTTGCAATCCGGAGAGGATAGCTCTAAAATTTGTTTCGCCATGATGTTAGTATATCTAGCACTTGATGGTAGATATCCAAAAGTTGGGTAAGTAAATTCTTGCTTCTCCAATAAAACTCGGATTAAGTAACAGAAAAGTACATAATAAAAAAAGTACCTGAGAGTTTTCTCCCAATTCTAGACGACGTACGGCTTCAAAGGATGAACAACTATCGATGAGCTCTCCGTAGATAACCAGTAACACCTGACTTGTATCTTGCGTCTGAAAGCAAGATAGAAATAGTCGTCGAAGTTGTAATTTTAAATATCTAAAATTATACCCAGACAAAATGGACCGAATCGGATTTGGATTCGAATTTTCCAATAAGGTTGAAGTCTTCGCTTTCCAAATAAACGGCGAATAAATTTCCTTGAACTCAATAGGATAAATAAATGGAGCATTTAACAAAAACTACACTTTGAAATCGCAACCGCTAATGAGAGGGTTAATTCGCACAGAGACCAGAGTCCGTCACAATCCGGAGATGATCTCTCCAGTTTGTTTACCACGATGTTAATAGACCAGCTCCTTATTCATGTGAAAGCGTGGGTCGTGGATTTCTAAAAAAAAGACTGGTAGCTTGGGGAAACTCAAGCAAACGCAAATAGAAAACAAATGCTTTAATTGACACACAAAAATTGAGAGATGCGATCAGAGTTCTAATAATTGCAATGTGTATGGTTGTGCAAATACCAAAGCACCCAAATTTAAACACAAAAACATGAAATACAGAAGCCCAGAAAGACGTCGGTTTTTACGAATTGGATAAGTTAAAATTGCTTACCTCGAGCTTGGATAAACTTACAATAGAATGATGACAGGTGTTTCGATTAAATCGCTGTACAACGTACGGCTTAAAAGATGAAAATCTGTAACTTGTTGTATGTAAATACATAGAAAAACACTTGATTAACATCTCCTCGACCCAACGATTTCATGGTTGTTCAATTCAAGCAAGGTGGAATAGATGCAGAGCCTCATCGAGGAACATTGATGAAAAAAAAAAGAACAACAAAAAATGCAATTAATTTGGTCCAAGAACATCGGAATTTGTTTACTTACCAAACACCAAACTAGGAGGACTATCAAATCTCTGTTCTACCAAATGATGACCTGATGGAATGACTTCTATCACGCAAAAATTAATAACGTCAAGGATACAAAAATATTTAATAATTAAAAAATTCATTTGTAAATTTTTGGCATCACGAGTTCGTGCATTCCTGGTTCACTTATTGAGCCGGTTCTGTAAATATTCCATTAATTTTAATGAGTGAATGAAAATCTGAAAAAAAATTTTACAATTTCCGTTTATGCAAGTTCAAATTTGATTTTTTATGATTACTAAAGCTAGGTAATTCGTGCAATACAAGACGCACAATGTAGAAACGCCTAAAATGATGTCACAAACTACAAAATTTTTTACTGGGTGATAATATCCAAAAGTACGTGACATTGCAAACAGTCACCTTTCTGTCATAAATAAAGACTTAACCAATATTTTCATAATCGGAAACTCATAAAAGAGGTAATTGAAATACTGCACATCGCAATTTTGCTTTTCGTTTGGCCTCTTTTAACTTTTACCTAAACAAAATTTGAATTCACTTGAACTGATGAACATAACATTTTTTACCCTTATTGATGGTATTTCGCAATACACAGGACGACTCGTGTATTTATTAGGTGTGTTTTGTGTTTATTTTGTCATGTTTTATTTGTTATGTGACCACAGCAGTTGCTTGATGTTACCGCTGGTTCTGTATAAAACGGAAACTCTGGATTCGAATGTTGAACTTTTTGTTGAGTTTATAAACTCAGTCCTGTAGTGGACAGCAATTCTATGTGGTTGCAATAACGAAAATTAAACGAATAGATGTAATTTTTGGTAGAAACATATAAACTTTCCTTGGCATACAATCGCATACAATTAACCACAGCAGTGGCTTGGTGTGATTGGCGATTGAATCACAATAGCAATTTTTTTTTAATAGCGAATTTAATGATATTTTCTAGTTCAGTCCTAATGTTAAATGTTCTAAATTTCCCAAGTTTTTTGCATTGTATCAAACAGTAAGATCAATAATATTAAAGGTTATGTTATTATAACCTCAAAATTTACATATCTGTGGTTTTATATTTAAGGTTTTCTTTTAATTGGATCATGATTGTTGTTGAACAGTAATCTTCTGGGAAAACTATCTAATCTCTTTACAAAATCGAATAGCGTAATTTGTAGTTGTGCAACGATGAGCACTTTAAAATCGTTTTAAACGTTTTTTAAATATTGATTGAAAAAAATCTCGACATTCTACCAAATTTAAAAGGAAGCTTAGATATGTCCTAATAAATAATCCTTCATATTTCAGCGCTACTTAAACTTCTTATAGCAAAGAAGAAGAAGTAAAACTTGGATCTATATTTAGATCATTAATGACCGCATTCTCAACTATAATTTTTCTTATTATTCTAATAGCAAATTTAAAATTTTGAATCTTTTTACGATGTTTGATATAGTGGATCTTTTTTTACAAACACACCAATTATTTTACCAAAAATACTTAAAATGATTAGAAATGGCGAGATTCAAGTAATTGTAGGAGGAGTTGTAGTAGCGGTTCGTAGTTTTTGTAATAGTAGCAGCTTTCCGACTAAAATATTCGACTTATTTTTGATAACAGAAAATAAATAAATTTTTGATTCCAAATAAAGCATACAGGGTGGTGCAAAATAAGCTAGAAATCATATTGTTACAAAAGTTGAGATGCTGATCAATACATTTATATGCTATCCCTTCCAGTACCTATTCCTTATTTGTTAGTAAACTTGAAGTATATCGGAGAATAAAAGAAGTTTATTAAATCAGTTCGTAGCTTTAGAAGAAATATTAGGAAAAATATATATTTAAAAAATCAGTAAATATTTAAATAAACTACTACAAGATACAAAAAAGTTTAAATAAGAAACTTGGAAAACTCGACAAAATAAACAAAAACTCCGAGATATTTGAACTAACGATGTTAGTTTTGTATAATAACTATACCTTACTTAGTTGAAAATGAACAAAAAATTACCTTTGTACAACTTCGAACTACAAAAGATAACAAAATTATTTTGATATTTTTAGAATTTCTATATACTAAAATATTTCTAGTATTGCCTGTCACGTTTTATATTTCAAGTGAAGTTATTGTGTACAATCCTCTTAGTTTTTAATTATTTATGAATTTGAATTTAAAATATTAAACATGAAACAAAAAAATATATCGAGAAATATTCATACAATATTTATCAGATTTTTTTAGCTATTAGAAATGATTGTTAAAATAAATGGAAATATTTAAAAAGAATATTCATTAAAATAATTTAAAATAAAAATTCTGTTAATTTGATTAAATATGTATTACAATTTTTGGTTGAATTTAAAAATGCTACTTGACAGAATATGCTTAGATATAATTTTATACAACCGTAAAGGAGAAAATTTAATGCAAATTACTCGAAATTTTAAATTTCAAATAAATTTTGTTATTTACGTTAATTTCTTTTGGTGTTGGGAATTGTAAATTAGCCGAGTTCATAGAAGCAATGTAATGTGGTGGTGCGATGCAATGAATTGTAATGCAAACTCCATTTCAAAACCGAGAGATGTGACGTATGCAATAATAAATTATGCAATAATTTCATTTGCTCTCTTTATTGATCAGACTTGGGAGCACTAAATTTCAAACTTGAAATTGTTGGAAAAATTAAAATTACTTCGAGATGTTCTTATACATGGATTTCGTCGAGGTCTCTTCTATGGTTGTGTTCAATTTGTTTTAAATAAATGGTTTTCTAGTTCAAGCATAGTTTTAGCCCACACTAATGTTGAGCAGAAATAGAAACTTAAGCAGAAGTTCGGCGGCATTGTCATTGAGATCTTTGACGGTTCGCTGAGGAACGCTATTTTGCGGAGTGGTAATCGATTTTTGAGGCGTTTCATGAATTTTGCCAGAATATAAATATCTACAATCTATGCGACGCTTTGTGTCGGTTAGTCACTATGCTTTTATTTTTCTCACATTTTTGTTTTTATTTTTAAATCAAAACCCCTTTGAGAAAAATTTAGACTTATCAAATTTGTTTGTGGTCAATGCATTATAATTAGCTTTTCCTTCATTTCTTTTAATCTTTACAGATTTATTCACATTTTTTTGCGATTTACAAAAGTTCAACACAATGAATTATTATTCGTGTACGTTCACACACCAAAACGCAGATGAAAACAAAACAAAATTAAATTAAACCATTGATTAGATTACAACAATCACACAAGTTATGAATTAACTGCCAATAGATTTAATACCGACTACAAAAATCAATAACTGTGATAATTAACAAAAAGTAACCTAAATGCATAAATTTTATTATTTTTTAAATTATTAGTATAATTAACGGATAAAGATATTATTTTTTGTTAATTTAAATCGGATTAAGTCATTGAAAAAGATGAAAAGTCGTCCCAATTGATTTAAAAAACAATCTTTGTATATTGGTTTGGTAATTAAGCAATGTACAGCATGGTGGATCCCCTTGGATGGGTACCCTAAAAGGAATTATCTACCCTAATCGGTATATCTTTTTTATTATTCAGAGAAGGCAACTTTAAACGAATTTCACTCCTAAATGAGTTATCGTATCTAAATAATATTATATATTACGTAATAATATAAATAATTATATCATATGCAATGGTTCTCTGTAGTAAAAACTACACAATTATTCCAATAAAAAGGCAAATCTTTCTACAAACAGAAAATTATTCTTTTAAATCTTAAAAACTACATCTCCTGGGGATTACAATGGTGGCAGCGGTGGGATTTCAGGATAGCTAAAAGCCAGATTGGAAAACTAATTTATTACGACTACGTATTCAAAATCAATCTATGATATACGTTACGAGTAAAGGTAAAGCAAGAGGGGAAGTCATCCACACAATTAAAAAATAATAAATTGGTTAAATAATAAATGGTGGCAGCGGTGGGATTTCAGCATAACTAAGAGCTAGATTGCAAAACTAATTTACTACGACTACATATTGAAAATTAGTTAATGATATACATTACGAGTAAAGGTAAAATAAGAGTGGGAGTGTTTCACATAATTAAAAAATAATAAATGATGGCAGCGGTGGGATTTCAAAATAACTAAGATCTAGATTGGAAAACTAATTTACTACGACTACGTATTGAAAATTAGTCAATGATATACGTTACAAGTAAAGGTAAAATAAGAGGGGGAGTGATTCACATAATTAAAAAGTAATAAATTGGTTTTGACCAATTGACAAGTAAAGGTAAAAAAATCAGTATTAAGTCACAACATAGTAGGTAGTTTATTTTATTTAAAAATTACCTGCGGGTTTCATAAAATTGATTATTATCTTCTACTAAGTTTTAAAATATATTAAAGACGTTAAGCTTTTAAGTCCTGTAATGAATCATAGTTATCAAAATGTACACCTAGTTAAGAACATTGTGTTGTCAAGTATTCCTTTTAAACAAATTGGGTGATTCCAAGTTTTAGTCACGAAATAAGCCGGAAAAACGAACTTGATGTTAACAAAACATTATAGGTAATTTATTAAGGAAATGCTTTTTATTTTAAATTAAAAATATAAAGTAAAGCTAAACTAATCCTTACAAATGAGAAACAATGGGCATGAATAACGTTAAAAATGCAAGTCTAACCATGATCTACTTTAATTTATAGTCATTTGTATATTTTTTTATAAGCTAATAAATGATGGTTTCAAAAAAATAAAAATCTGAAAGGATGTTACATTTTAAATGAAAGAGAAGTAAGAGATCAAAGTGTCATTGAGTGATGCAAATGAACACTTTAAGAAATATAAGAAGCAAACATTGCGATTAAAAGATTTACCATAACTCAAAAAAGAATCACAAAATTAACTTTGCTAAATGAGAAGTAATTTAATCAAAAATATAAAAAATGTTATTAATATTAATAAATACATGGAAAATAAAGAATAATTACTTTGAAATTTGATTAAGTATAGATTCCACAAGTAGTCAATTAAAATTAATTGTCATCATTTATATACAAGCACAACCACGTTTTTAAATTTTTAATGATAGATTTTGTTTTTTTTTTTATAAAAATGAACTTTGTTATTTTAGCTGACCGATATTAAAAACCGTCTATTTATTAACGATGATTAAGTTAAGCAATAATTTGAATTTTAGATGGGTGACTGTTTGGATACAATGCAGTCGTAATTATTTTTGTGCTCTAATTTTCTTTATTTGGTTAAACAGGAATTTTTTTATTACTAATAGAGATTAATTTCCTCATTATTTTTAATGACAGTAAGGTCAGGTGGCTTAGAACAAATGAAATCAAGTTTGTAGCAGAAAAGTTTTACTGTAGTTGAACATTATTGTTTTGTTGACGTTGTAACTGTACTCTCAACTGTTTGTACTATGTTGAAATATCAACTTTCAACAATTAATGCAAGTGAAAAATAAATAAGCACTGCAAGCCAGGACCGGCTAGAGGAGCAGTGCAGAGGATACGAAGGCATAACATCCTAAAATTCTTATAAAAGGATATGGATTTGTAGTGTATTATACTCTGTTTACCTAACATATTCACCTAGGCTCCTCCCTAAAATGTATTTGAGCCAATTGTAAACCGGAATTTCAAAATTCGAGCAATACAAAAGTTCTATTCTATTTTTTGGGCGGAGCTTAGGTGCATATTATGTTCGGTAAACAAAGTATAGTAAGAACGCTGACTGCTACGATGCTCGAACCTTGGCGGAGCAACGATTCTAGGTAGCCTACGGCAACGTGGTTGTCGGGAATTGAAAAAGCAATATATTACAATTATAAATAAGTAGTATTAGAAAGCTGTTAATTAAATAATAAATCGATACTTTATTGTAGGTTAAATTATTATAACGCTAAATGAAACTTTTGTAACTCAACGTAATTTATAAAAGCAAGCAGAAACGAAATCTTTCATAATACATCAAGATTATCATTGCGGTTAAAATTAATTTAGCAGATTTTGTATAAGAACATTATAATCTTAATCTTGAAGGTAAATTCAAAACGTTCACCTCATTCTTATATTTTTTTTATTAAAACAGGATCATTGGGATCTTTTACAGTTAGCAGTTTAATTTCGCATTGTTGCCAGTAGCGTACTGGGGAGCATTTAGGGCTCGGGAAATTTAAACCTTTTTTTCTATATTCTTCATAAAACTGCTATTGTTTGTTCCTTATTTCTAAGTCGATAACTTTTTATGTTGCCCCTTTCATAATTTTATGGAAGGTCCACCAGGAAACTCCCGTTAGTGAGGTAGGCCAGAAAGAGCCTATTTGTTGAGGGAACAAATTGAAACCTAGTAACTCGAGTTACTAGAAGAAAACTTGATTGCATTTTCGTTAAACTTATCAAACTTTGCATGCTTTTTTTTTATATAGATGAATTATAATTTAATGCATGCATCCAAATGCAGTATAGCGACAATATCAATTTTTAGTAACTCAATCTTCTAGGTTTCTTGATTGTACTCAAAAATGTTCTCCGTTGAGTTCATCAGTCAAGTTAACATAAAGGCGGAGCTAATGTGGAGTAACTAAAGTTCGTACAGACGTATTTATGTTGTTGTTAATTGGTGGAATTGGGTGTCACGCGGTCTCTACTGCGCCGAACCTTGGCTACGCCTTTCTTTCTTTCAATACCGTAACTCTAAAACGAGTACACTTTTGGTACTCTATCTTGGCTGTTTTAAAAGTTATGGCCATCTTCTTTTATAAATAATTTCGCAGAAAATAGTTTGATCTGACCATTGATTGAGTTAAGCTAGGTTTAAGTCGATTTAAAACGTTTTGATGCGGTCGTTTTAATACCGGATATATTTTGACACCGGATAGTTTTATATTATTTTGAGGTATAATTTTGAAAATGATGATAATATTCGAATAGTAATTTTTACAATTTTAGTATTTTCTTAACTGATATGATATAAAATTAATTTATATTTCACTGGATACTATAAAATGTTGAAGTGAAATATCGAACATGACGTCATTTTATTTTAAAGAGCGCTGATCGTAATTGGAACCATTTTTCTTCAGGCACTGGCATTCCATTTATTATAAAATACAGTTCAGTGGATCCGATCGGAATATACAACCTACCTTTTTTTAATTTAACGTAGTCTTCTGGATACATCTAAAGCTGCGTTCACAATCATTGATAACGTCAGGTATAACTATAACCACAATATTATTTTTTATCCTAGACCAAACCAACGTATTATTTTATCCAAGATATATACTCTAGTTTAGTTGGGCGTCCTCTTTAAGGTTATCTACCTTTAACATTTAAGTTTATGCATAAACTCGCAAAAACGCCGATAACTTATTCTATGAAGGGAAATTAAATACGGAAACAGGAAAAACTTACATAAAATGGACTGGATTGGAAAAACTTTAGAAATTATTAGAGCGTCTAAAAGTGGAACACCTCGGTGACGTTATACGAAATGAAAAATATTGTCTGCTATAGTTGACACTGTAGAGAAGGATAAATTAAGAAAGATCCCGAAGGAGGATAATTTGAAATGCCGGTTGGCAGGTAGTACGAGATACTTACCATTTTGTAGACTTCATTAAAAGTCAAGATAATCATAATGATTGACATCCTTCGATGGTAGATGAAAATTCAAAGAAAAGTTTTCTTTTGTCATCTTAATTATTTTATTTCTCTCGTATATTTTTGTATAATAAGCACAATCTAAAAGAAGTTTAATATTTTCTCCAACATTGAAAAGTAACAGATTTATGTTTTTCATAACTTGTAAATAAAATTTTTCGATTTTAGAATTACAAATAGTTGAACTTGGAAATACAAAATGCAAAAATTTCATTTTAAAGATTTATAAACTTTATCGTTTGCAAATAACAATTTTTATGATGTACATCTTCAAACAAAACTTCTTTATAGCTTCAAGCTACATTTATTACGAAAAGGTCAAACTTTTCAAGTATCTTCTTACCAATTTAAAATTCTTTTAAAATTTCAAATCCATTTTCAGTAAATTCAAATTTTTTAATATAAACAAAATATTTTCCCAGTTCGGATTTAAAACGGAAATCACGTTTCACTTGAAGTCAAATTAAAAAGAAGTTCAATTGTGTTTAATTTAAATTAGTAAAGATGAAATTAAAGAAAGAAAGAAAGGATATAAATAAAAATTAATACCACACCTACTTCCAAGGAGTAAGATTCGAAACCAAGTTCACCGCTTAGGAAATTTGCATTCTTTACACACGACTACCCTGTGCGACCAACCCTCATTTATACTGTTTTGATCTTTGAATTCTTCATCTGAGATTTTTAATATTTCACGCCAGATTAATTTTCCGACCAGTTTCGACAATTCTTGTCACTTTCAAGGATTTTTATTATAAGTCAAATTAATTTTTCACGGGTAAATTTTTAATTAAATTTACTAACAAAACTTAATAAAAATTCGGCTTATACTAATATTTGAATTAATTAATCCCAACATAAGAATATTCAAATTACAATTTTGTTAAACCGTAATGTTGCTTTCCTGGATTAATTTTATTTATTCATTTTTAAATAAGTGGAAATAAAGTGAAATTGCTTTCATTATCTGTTGTTTTTTAAATCCCTTCTACTTGAAAATATAAATTAAACATATTTTTAACTTGGAATAATTATTGTTAAGGGGTAGAGAATCCTAACGACCCTATATTTTTCTAACTCTATCGGCTCATTGAAATTGATTCATTTTTATATTATTGAATGTCCCCAATGTTATACTTAGTTAATCTTAGTTTAAGGGTTTTAGCTACGTACAGAGTACACGCTGGTTGCTAAAACCGGCTTAACTGCTTGAATGTTTTCATTGAAATACCAGCTTCGATTGGTCTTCGGTTACATTAATTAATTAATATAATATAATAAATTAGGTAATAAAATTAATATTGTATTTAAAGCTTCCAAATGCGGATGCATTCATCATCAGAAATTACATAATAATAGGTAAACATGGAAACATTATAATGTATTGGCATTTGAACGGTAACTGAGTACTATATACAGTTAATTGCTTGTATAACTCCTTTTAAGTGTTGGAGTTAGGTTTTCCTTTTTTTGGGTGAAACACAATCCAGGTTTTTCCTAACTCGCGGTTATTGGATTGGATCCAATTACCGTTCAAATGACAATACATTGTATATGTTGCCATGTTTACCTATTATTATGTAATTTCTGATGATGAATGCATCCGCATTTGAAAGCTTATAAATACAATATTAATTTTATTACCTTAATTCGTAAATTATTAAAATATATTGCTAATTTATTTTCATAAATTAATAATTAACCAATTTTAATTATATAATAATTATAATAAACAATTTTCGATGTAGTTTTCAAAAAAATACATAGCTAATAAAAATATTTGGCGAATGCAACCAGAATGCTATTCGACAACAACGGAAATGGAAATAAATGTTGTAATGTTATTCACCATTCGCTATTTATGTATACCATTCTGGAATTGTATACTTGGAATATATTATGTACTTTGATAGTAGATCCTATATTCAAATATACTAGTAAGTTATTGTTATATTTTATTAGCTTGAAAATGAACCAATTAAATTTGAAAGTTTTTATATTTAAAATAGTCAAGGTTAACTATCCTATTACATATTTTATACATTTGTACTTACCACAAATGAATTCAGTTTAAAAATCATAAATATAAAAGGGGAAAATAATTCTTTTATATTGAATTTAAATAGCCCTTATCCAAGATACAAGTATCTTTAAGAGTAGTATATGGTAATTGATATTTCTACAAGAGTAATGCGTTTCAAGTTTAGGGTTAATATGATTTCGTTTGAGAGGCCCTTCGTAAGAAAGTAAAACATTGAAATTTCTCGCTATATCTTTTGCTTTGAAAAAAAAAACATTACGGAGGAAGTTTTTTTTTAGAACAATTTATTAAACTGGCACTTATGCCTTTTGATTAAATGTAAAAACATTAAATTGAAATATACTTGACTGAACAGTTCGAGAATTTAATTTTAATGAAAACTGCAATAAAAATTATTTTGATAAATTAACAAGTGCCAATAGTTGGTATAGAGAACAGGGAAGTGGGGTTCGTATCCTAGGATCATAGGATCGATCCTTCGTTTCTGTAAAACTATTTCAGTTTTCATATGGATTAATTTTTCTTAAAAAAAAACTGTTCTTGATCGATTCAAGATATCGATGATTTACTATTGATAAACTTCTACGGCAGGAAAAAAAGATTTTGTTTTACTTTGGAATCTAAAAGTTTCAAATTGAGAAAATTTTATAATGAACTAGGCAAATATCGAAATATTTGGACGTTTACTACACCGATTGGATATTTTTCCCATTCCTCAAAATGCGAAATTTCCACGTTAAGTTCCATGAGAGTTGAGCTGGGACAACTTTAGGATTTTCTTTTTTTTCCTTCTCTGGTTAGAGTTAGATAAATAACACTTTTACTTACCCTTGGGGAATAACTTATAAACTAGCTGCGGGAAAATTCAAGAGGAAAAGCATTTTAACCTCTTTCATTGATGACAAGGGTGTTGAAACAATGACGCCTACCCAGAATTTCTTTTGGACAAACTTCTCCCGGACGATGGCAAGAAATCCGATGCAACGATGGATCACCAAATCATGAGGTCGGATTTCGAGTCATTAGGGGGAGGGGAGAATATGGGAAACGTAAGACCTGTGGAAGTGGCTGAGCTAGACACTCTTGTTCAAAACACTCAAGCTAGGAAAGCTCCTGGTCCTGATAACATACAGGGATCCTTCCTTAAGAAGGTCTATCTTGTTATCAGACCTATACTCTTGAATATTCTTAATTCCTGTTTGAAAGTAAGTTATTTCCCGGTTTTCTGGCAAACTGGAGAACTTAGGATTATCACTAAAAATCCTAAGGAAGACCCTGGAATCATTAATAATTATAGACCCATTACTCTTCTTCCTGTAATGGGTAAAATTCTTGAAAAAATTATTAAATCCAGATTAATTGAAGATTGTCCTAATTTTCATTCCTCAAGGCAATTTGGATTTGTGGAAGGGAAGTCAACCAGTTCGGCTTTGAGTGAATATTTCACCACGGTTAAATCTTCGAAAAGCAAGTTTTTGGCATCTATATTCTTTGATATAGATGGTGCCTTCAATAATCTTTGGTGGCCGGCTGTCTTCCGTATATTTGACAAGAAAAAGATTAAGCTTCGTTTGCGACTTATTCTTAAATCTTACCTGATGGATAGAAAAGTTTCCCTGAAAAATGATCTAACTGAAGTTTCCAAAACTGTCTCCAAGGGCTGCCCGCATGGTTCGGTTCTGGGACCTCTCTTTTGGAACTCCTGTCTCGATGATTTCTTTGAAGGTCCACTTAAGGACATCGAGGAATCACTCAGATAGGATACGCTGATGACGTTGCCATTATTGTAGGAGCGGGATCCGGGATGGAACTATGTAGAAAACTCCAGTCTGTAATTGATTCTCTCCATAGTTGGTGTATGTCCATGAAACTGAGCCTGTCGGAACGAAAGACGAAGATAATGGTGCATAGGCCAATTTGGAAGAATTATTACAAATGGAATATCAAATTGATCAATAAGAAAGTAGTGGTACTAGACAAATTTAAATATTTAGGCCTTCTTATAGATAACAAAATGAATATGCAGGAACACGTTAATTACGTCTGTAGAAAAGCCGTAGCTTTGGTCTCCTCCCTCAGGAGAAAGGCCAAAGCGTCTTGGGACGTAAATCTTTTCCACTCTATGGAAAGAATCTATAAGGGGGCGGTTGTACCCATAGTTGGCTATGCCAGCGAATTCTGGTTAGACAAAATAGATAAAATTTCGGTTCAAAAAAGACTCTTGTCTTGTTATGGAATGTGCTGTCGAACAATGTCCAAGGGCTATGCTTCCGTATCCTCTATGGGTGCGGGTGTCATTGCTGGGATTCATCCCTTAAATTTGGAGATTGTTCGTCTGAACGCCTGGAAATCTTTGAAGAAGGGTAGAACGGTCTTACTATGTGGAAAAACTTATAATCCTCAGGATTATAAGTATAGAACACATATGAGGGAGGCTTTAATCACTGACATAAATAAAATTTGGCAAAAGAGTTGGGATGAGTATGAATTTGGTAGGGTCACCTATCAATTCTTACCTGAAGTTTCGCTGAGACTCACAAACCCGACCTTCAAAATCACTCAGCTTCTAACAGGGCACGGGGAATTCAGAAAGTTTCTTCATCGTTTGGGGAAGCTGGAGGATGGTTCGTGTTCTGCGTGTTTGAATCGTTTCGATCTTACACAACCCGTTCTTGATGATCCTATCCATAGACTATTGGAGTGTGGTTTGTTTAATGATGAGAGAGCTGCGATTGAATGTTCCTACGGTGGAAAACCTCCAGCAAACTTATATGATTTAATCAACCAAACTCCAACTGATCTATTGGATCCCTTCGCCGAACCTAAAATAGTAGAAGTTGATGGCAACGTCAATAATACACAATCAGACAATCTCACCGATGACGATGACGTCTTTGGTTAAATACCAACGATACGCTGTTCTCTTGATAACTGAATATGGAAAGTTTCTTTTCTTCACCCTGTATATAATATGGCTTTGTTGACTTGAATTTTCTTGTTGTGACCTAAAAAGATATAATACATGAACAAATAGACCTTTAAAATTAACGGAAATCACTTACCTAACACTGCCCTTCACTTTGCACATTTATGCTACGGCACCCACCTCTTAGGAACCAACCATTTATGGTATTCCTTCTCCCGGCTTACGCTGGTTTTTTTTCTTTACCCTGTACTTCCGGAAACAAAAAAATTTTAAATTTATTAATTGGTATATAAAAATTATTATTTTGTACTGGATTAACAGACCAACCAATTAGTTGGTCTTACCAATAACTTGTATTTTGTTAAGTTTTATTACTAAATAAATATACTTTATCATTTCCACATCTTAGTAACATACACAAATCAATTAATGCTGTGATTAGTAACTTCTAACCAAATAATTCCAGTTTCTCGTAATTCCACTTTTTGAGCATACTATTTTGTTAATCCAGCAGTTAACTCTAACAAACACGTTTTGTAAACTGCAAAATATGAGCAAAAACATGTTTATCTTAGTTGCATATTATACAATAACGTTCATCTCACTAACACCTGGATAATTATGCTCCAGTTAAACTGGAGGCTATTTCCGAAATTGCTTACTGAAGTTCAAAGCAATAATAACCAATTTAATTTCCAACAGGCGAATTACTATCTTTCTTTAGGCAATTGTTCACAAATACTAACCTGAATTCCTAATCACAGTACAAGTAATTTTGGAACTCTTTAGAATTATAAATGTACGGGTGATTTGTTTTTGGTAAATTAATTATCATATCTTAAGAACTATTAAAGTTTTGTTGACGACTTCCACTAAATCTAAGGCTTTTATTTCTTAGCGAACGTAACTGCTGCAATTTGTCTTTCTCTAATTCTGCTGCATGTAGGCATCTAGGCTTTGTAATATAGTGAAAAGGATATCGTTTGTTTGGATTTAAGGTACTTTAACGAGGGTTTAAACATTTTCTTTTCGATTTTGCTAATTTTATATTTGTTAAAAAAATTTAAAATTGGTTTATTATTAATTCGTGAAAATAAATTTGTTTAATTATTAATAAATTACGAATTAAGGAATAATTATAATGTTATATTTGAGCTTTCGATCTTGCATTAAGATCTTCGTCAGAAAATTACAAATAATAAAGTACAAATAATACTTATTTAAGATCTTTTTAGATCTTTTAGATTAAGATCTTCGTCAGAAAATTACAAATAATAAAGTACAAATAATACTTATTATTTGTAATTTTCTGACGAAGATCTTAATGCAAGATCGAAAGCTCAAATATAACATTATAATTATTCCTTAATTCGTAATTTATTAATAATTAAACAAATTTGTTAAAAAAATATTGCGTCAGGTATGAATGGTCTACCCACAGTTTAAAAAAGTGGGGTTATATGTTTATGAAACTATTAAACCTAATACCTTTGTATTTTAACCTACTATATTAAATATTTTACAAAAGCTGACTTTGAAAGGAAAAAAATTTTAATGAAAAATTAAAAGGACTAGCGCTACAAGTTTAATTTTATTATATTTTCCGGAACTATGTGTGCTTTAGACATATTATCCTTTTTAGTTATTTTTGTAAATAGTGAGCAGAAAATAAATCAATTTTATAATTACTTTTAGTATAGCACAAACAAAATTTTCAAAGTAAAAGTTGTATTTGAAATAAACTTTTATAAAAACCGCGCTTTTAAGCTATTGTAACTTTGTAAGCTCGAATGCTCTAGAAAACAACGGCGTCTGCCTGTCTGACTACCAACTGAACGAATAACTTGAGTTGATGATATTTTCCAAAAAAGTAAACAGATGAATGTATGAATTGAGAGAATGTCTTTAGAATTTGAGTCAGCGAGGGATAGGTATGTATGTATTTAGGATTACATAAATGTACTTACGGATTTTGATATGATGAGTTATTTCATACTTGGTTCATAATTTTGAACGTATTGTTATTCGAAGCCAAAATTACATCCATTGCGATGTATTTTAATTGTTAATTTTTACTTGAATTGTGGAAATGTTTATTATTGAAAGGTTTAAATAGTGCAAATTGCGCCTATTAAATTAAATGGCATGCTACTATACTATAATTATGCTTAAACTAAATCTGTTTATTTATCAAAGGATGTATTGATATTTGTTTACCTTTGATGATGTTAATAATTTACCGCCTCTCCTCTAATAAATCTAACTTGTCTAACTTTGAATTATATAATAAAAAAATCGTATAATAAAAAATATTAAAACTTTCTGAAGCGACTTCTTCAAATTAGTTTTTTTGCTAACTTTGATAACCCATTTTAAATTTGAGGTTTTTAAACTTTACCTACTCACATTTTATAAAAATTCCAATTTCAAAAAAGAATTTGTTAAATTGCTCTAATTACAATTACGTTTTTAAAATATCATTTTCATTAACTATCGGGATATTCTCAAAATAAGAAGTAATTAGTGAAATAAATTAAGCTGTTGCAATCTATTCTATTTGATCAAGAAAATTAATTAACGACGAGTAACTTCTAATTGTTTTTGCTTTGTTTCAGATTTTCTTTAATGGCACGGAAAATAAGACATCTGATTTTGGATCTGCTAATCTTAACGCAAATATTACTCCACCTGAA
This sequence comes from Rhagonycha lutea, assembly GCA_958510855.1. Lineage (NCBI taxonomy): Eukaryota > Metazoa > Arthropoda > Insecta > Coleoptera > Cantharidae > Rhagonycha > Rhagonycha lutea. Next base: position 4,358,081 of record OY294042.1, read on the forward strand.
AATTGGAGCTTTGAAGGAAAAACTGAAATTCAAAGTGGGGATGTTCTTCTGGTCAGAATTGATGATTCGCAACTCGTCCAGCAGGAAACAATTATTAACCATACAGACATTCGTGAGCAGATTATTGAGCGGTGAGTTTTCATCTGAAAATGTTATTCTACTGACCCTCCCTTTATGATCTAACTAAAATAAATGTTGTTTCGAATACTAGAAAGTTTCCAGGCACAAATAATATAACTTTAAAAAATTAATTATACATTTAGCTTTTAAAATTACACCCTATACCCCAGGACGTAATATTCAATTATAACTTTATTAAAACATTTTTTTCATCAAACAGTATTATTTCTATTTACATAATATGTAAAGCATACATACAAAATTAATACATTTCGAAATTTGTAAACAACAAAACAAAAACTAGCTGGTAATTCTTGCTCGGCCTAAAGGCCTCACTAGCAGATGTAGGCGAATCAGTTAAGAATAGGGATAGCTCTACATAAATCCAGTTTCAAGAGTGCAGGCCGCTTGTAATCTTTTGTTAGTGTTTAAAAAACAACTCAAGCAATTACTCAGCAATTAATTAACCAAAGGAAAATTAAAAATGATCAGAAAAGTTTCCCAGTGACTTTGCAATCTACTTTCTTCGTAAATTTTTGTATCTATCTGCTGTTCCCGGCTTGTCTATTTCTTCTATATATTTTATGTCTTCTTTCCGATTGATTCATTTTTAACTCTATCCAATCTCTTCAATCCATGGAATCTCCTCAAAAATTCTTATTTTTGCTTGCTCAATAAGTATATCATATCAAAGCAGGCTTCTTGTTTCTGGTTGCAAGCGCCGAAAATCTCCACATATTAATATGTATAACGGCACAGAAAGGAAGCAAGTAATCGGAAAGATTACTAGTACGGCGACTATATGCTGGAGAACTGTGTTTATAAAAATATTACATAATGTAAAATATTAAATTTTTTTCTAGGTTACTGCACGAACCACCCACTGCAGTTTATCAAGTGACGCGTACGGGACATGAACATTGTGACGTAACAGAAGGAATTCTTCTTGATATTAACCCTCTCAAGATAGACAACCGGAAAGTCGTTACTTTGTACGATAAGGATTTAACAGAAGGGATTAATCTTTTAATTGGTGAGTTAATTGTTTTAAATTAATTTCGAATATTAAATTATCCAAAGTGGGCTGATGAAAATAAATAACCGTATTTCGGACTAGCGCTTATCAGGTGGTACAAAATAAACTACACAGAAAAAAAATTGTGCTAAACATAAGTAAAATTGTGCATACTCCAGGTAAAATTTGGGTTGAAATAGGTTACAAGTAAAACATTGTGTTCCAAGCAGGTAAACTTTTAAACCCAAATTATGCCTTCTTATGGTAAAACCTTTTTACTAGTCCACAACACAATTTTGTGTTTTGTATAAGAAAATTTATTAAAATAAAATTTTTAATTTATAAATAAATTATTATTAGAAATATCTGTATTCACAGATCTTAATTTATTATTATACTTTTATTTTTAAATTGCGATAAATTTTAATTGCAGTAGGGAACACACTCGACAAATTTTACTTACCTTTTTTTTTTTTTGATTTTGAAGATTTGAACTTGTAACCTCTGGATCTATAGGCGTACGCTGTACTCACTGGTCTACGAAGGGAATTATAATCATAAGCTTAAGTTATACTTATGTTTTGAGAATTAATTTTAAATTTAATAAATAAAATATATCGAGTTAACAAAAATGAAATAATTCAAAAATAATAAAATTTAACCAATGTTATTCTCACTGATAGTTAAAATTCTAATATTTTTGCGCTTACTCAAGTTTTTCTATATTTATAATTTTACAATATCAGATTATCACACTTCTTTAGATTTCTGTTTTATAACATTTAATTCTTTACATTAAAATTGTTTTAATTTTAAAATTTTAATATAAAGTTAACAAAACGATAAGCAAACGTTAAAATATTACATTACGTAAACGATTAAAATAAAATTTAAATATTTACCGTAATAATTACCCTAACTTATAGTTTTAAACACGTGGGTTATAATTTTATTTTAAAAATTTAAACTTATTAATTATTAATTAATAATTCTGTTTGCTGAAAGTTCAAAATTTAAGATTAAAGAATTTTTCTGTAATTAGAATTAAATGTTAAAAGAACAATCTAAAGAAGTGTGATAATCGTATTATTTTATTTTAAAATTATTAACTTATAAAAAACTTAAGTAAAATTTAAAAACATTAAAATTTTAACCCTAATTAAAGAACAACATGCAAGTCATTTTATTTAGAAACAGTTTTAAGAGCGCGCTGCAAATTTTGATGCAAAAACATGTTTCGACAGATGGCGTGCTCTAAAATATTAATCTTTTATAGTTATCTTTTCACCAAAACAGAATTCTAATAATTTATCAAAGTCATATGAATAAACGATAACTAAGCTAGGCAATAAGGAAGTTTGAACTTTCAAAGATAAATATTTTTAAATATATTCAATATTTTCACATGTGCATATTATTTGGAATATACTTGTAAATATTCAACATTGGAAGCTCAAAATTCCTTATTGCCTAGCTTAGTTATCGTTTATTCATATGACTTTTATAAATTATTAGAATTCTATTTTGGTGAAAAGATAACTATAAAAGATTAATATTTTAGGGTACGCCATCTGTTGAAACATGTTTTTGCATCAAAATTTGCAGCGCGCTCTTAACCTTTTATCACAAGAAAACCAGAAAATATGAAATAATGTCAAATACGGGGGGGGGGGGGGTCTAACAACGTGGTGTTTTTTAAAAAAGTTGAAAAATATAGTGAAATTATTGTAGAATTTAGAAAATAAATACGATACAACGAAAAGTAATAAGAAAACAACACGTTATTTGACCCCCCCTACGTTTTTAGAATTTTCATATTTTCCAATATTTTCTTGTTCTATCTTGTGATAAAAGGTTCTAAATAAAATTTCTTGTATGTTGTCTTTACTTACGGTTACAATTTTAATGTTTTAACGTATACTTAAGTTTTTGTTGACTTTATAATTTTACTGTAAATTAATACGATTATCACACTTCTTTAGATTACATTTTTAACATTTAATTCTAATTGCAGTAAAATCTTTAATCTTAAAAAGTTCGTTAATTTTAAGCAAAGAGAATTATTAATAATTATTAAGTTTAAATTTTTAAAATAAAATTATTATCCACGTGTTAAAACTATAAATAACGGTAAATATTTAAATTATATTTTAATCGTTTGCATAATTACGAATTAAATGTATATAATCTAAAAATGAAAATTTTTTTCAAATTTTACTGCTTTAATAATAATTATTCAAGTAAAATTTTACGTTTACAATTCGCACAATCTTAAGAACACAATTATTGGGTCTAACTTCCACAACAATAGTTTCCATATACAATACAATTTTCCAGGTACAAAAATTTGAATATTTCTAACAACCCAAGTACCTATCAAGAACTCAATTTGGGTTTAACAAGAACACAATTTCAAGAACACAATATTGTGCGAATTTAACATGAAGGATTTTTTCTGTGTACCAATAAGATTGCTAAAATTGCGGTTATGTTATTCGTTATCTTTAGGGTTGATCTGATTTATCTGTGAATATCGTACAAAAAAGTTTTAGTCATCTGTTATTACCCTGCAAAAATTAAGTCGATATTTGTAATATTTTTGAAGAAATGAACAAAAATGCATAAACTGCCCTTCTTTTTTTAGTCGGGGTTTTAAATAGAATAATAGCGAAATAGTTTTTTGGTGTTGTATTTTGTAAAATAAGTAAGGATATATTAATAAAAAGACGATGACATGATTGATCCGAGACATGTCGCGTAAAAAATTTATTAAACTATGGAATTAGCAAGTTGAGCTGTAATTTGTCGTTGTAAAATTGATTTACGGTTAGCAACAACTTTTTTTTCCAAGTTTCGCAAGATTTTATTACTAAATTTTATTATCTTGGTAATGTAAAAAATTATGGTTTCTAGCGCTGATGGAAAGCACACTTTGCCTATTATACTCAAACAAATACTTTTAAAAATACGGTTTTATTCTAATTTCAGCAATATGCAATAGTCGTAAAAATGTGTAAAATTTTGCACATATTATTAACTTAGCTTTAACCATAAATTTTATTATTTTGGGTTTCTATTTTATTATATTCAGTTGGATATGATTGCTGACATATTTTAAATTTTAATTATTTGTATGTTTTTGATACAAAATTGCTAATTAACAAAATTAAAATGCTAATTCGTTATCATAACCAATTAAAAATAACAAGAACGAATTGTTTTTTTTTCATTGGTTTAGATTAGCGAAAGAATGTCTTTCCAGAAATTGGAATTAAATTACAAAACCTGAAATTGTTGAAAAATAAGTTCATTTCTAGAACTCCCCAAAGGGAAAAAATGACAATAACAGTAAATATTTCTATTTATAAATATAATTACAAATTTTTAGGGTTAGTAGTATAAAAAATAATGTAATATCGCTGGAAAAGACAGATGTCAAAAGTTTTCATATCAGTATATCAATTTAATTTTAAAAATATAGATTTATTCAATAGTGCTTTTAAAATACACTATTCAATTGTTTTTCAATTTGAGCCATTATTTTTTATTTCAGTTTAAAAATTGAATTTAAAAATATAGAGTGCATACAATATTATTTAATAGGATTTATTAAAAGTCATATCGTATTCTGTGCTAGTACACTATTTTTGTATTTAAATGGATTTTACTATTTGATTATCTAAATTGCTATTATATTATTCTTCCTGAATATTTTGGATTTGTACAACAAACACTCATAATATGTGCGAATATTCAAAATCATCATCAGGTTCAATATCGAGGGACCCAGCACCAAACCTAGTGTATGGAGATAACCAAGGTTTTGACAATGACTTTAGTATGCAGTCATCCAGATATATTTCCTGAACTTGACCAACCATTTCAAAATTTCATTTCAAAACTTGATTTCTGACACTTGATTTTTCCCATGAATAACGCTTAGGTCCATAACGACAAGCAAGCGATAGTCAAAAAAGTAAAGGATTTGAGAAGAACATGAGATAAGATCAAAAAATAGATGGATCATTGCGACAATTTTAATTTTGGAAGATAGCACGGTAACAGGGTCCACGAATTTAAACATTTCTGAGGTGAAGGATAATGCAAAGGGGTCCAAAAAACCATTTAAAAGAAAAATTTTATGGATTATTAAAAATAGGGCCTAGATTTTGCAAGCAACTGAAAAATTACTTGAACAAGCATTTAATGATATTGAATTGGTTCCAGTTATAAAGCTAGCCCTACCCACTCCCCAATTTTTCAGACCCTCGCAGAAGTTTATAAATATTATCTTGAATTAATTCACGGAACTAATTAAGCGGGATCACTGAGACAGACACAAAAATATACCACAGTGCCAACAAATAACATAAATATGGATATTAGAATTACGCGGCATTACGTACACCAAACCACTATTGCAAGTTTCGCAACCACGAGAATCGCTTCCGTCCCAGGCCCCGTTTTCCCTCAATCTTGCCTTCCATTATCAGTTGTAGGAGGGCATACCTCCCGCTTCTGAATATATGTCCAAAATATGTCTCATTCCTCTATTTAATCGTGGTTAACAGTTGACGGTCCTTGTTCATGCGGCGAAGTACTTCTTCGTTGAAGACCCTATCCATCCTTGAGATTCGAAGCATCCTACCGTATAACCACATCTCAAATGCCTCGAGCTTGTTAGCTATAAGGAGACTTCCAGCGTCCACGACTCTACGCGATATAACAAAACCGGAATTATGTAATAATTCACGGCACGGCAACGCGTTTCTAGTGAGAGATCGCGACTACACAGGAGCTGCTTCATTTTTTGGAAAGCACCTTTTGCCAAATCAATCCTTGTTCGTATTTATTTGTTCGTATCCATTAGTAAAACATCCCAGGTATTTAAAACTTGTCACCTTTTCCACTTGACTGCCATTAACAATAATTGGATTATCACGAGTTTCAGTTTTACCGATGACCATCATCTTTGCTTTATTTATATTCATGTTGAGGCCAAAGTCGTTACTCGTGTTAATCTTGTCTAGAAGGTACTGGTTGTCAGCTATAATGATATCTTTATCTTTTCTCACACTATCTTCTTCTTATTGTAGTACTGTGATGTGTTCTTGTACTGTCTTCTGTCTTCCATCAGTGCTAATATTTCATCGGTCATCTAATCCTTCTTTTTTACATCTGTTATAGAAACCCAGGTGTTCTTCGATAGTGTTTTTGAGTTTGGTCCAAATTTATTCTTCTGTTTAATTAATGCATGTAATTCTTCTTATGTCATTGTTAATTCTATTACCGCATGCTATCTTGGTATACAGGGTGAATGAGAGCACCCGTATCAGTCATTTTTTTTTTCAAAAACGGCTAGTTGTAGAGAGTCAGGTTAAAAATATTTATTATAAAAGCCATAATAAAGAATCGAATGGTGATATTATTATTTCTTGGAAAGGTCGGCGTCCCGAGTAGTTTGCTCCAGAAACTCCAGAACTCCATAATTTTAAATGGCACCATAGGTCGAAAATGGTATCGTTAAAAAGATCTTGCAAAAATAAGCAAGTTTTGTAGGAAAAATTATTTTATTACTCCCACCTTTTTTAAGTAATATTCCATTGAATATTATGGGTGAATGCGACCACCCGTATCAGTCATTTTTTGCAAAAACGGTAAGTCGTAGAGAGTTGGGTCAAAAAAAATTATTATAAATGCCATAATAAAGAATCGAAAGGTGATATTATTATTTCTCGGAAAGGTCGGCATCCCGAGTAGTTTGCTCCAGAAACTCCAGAACTCCAGAATTTTAAATGGCACCATAGGTCGAAAATGGTATCGTTAAAAAGATCTTTAAGAAATAAGCAAGTTTTGTAGGAAAAATTATTTTATTACTCCCTCCCCTTTTCAGTAATATTCGATTGCATATGGGTGAATGAGGCCAACCGTATTAGTCTTTTTTTTCAAAAACGGTAGGTCGTAGAGAGTTGGGTCAAAAAAATTTATTATAAAAGCCGAAATAAAGAATCGAATAATGATATTATTATTTCTGAGAAAGGTCGTCATCCAGAGTAGTTTGTTCCAGAAACTCCAGAACTCCAGAATTTAAAATTTTATATGTCGAAAGTGGTATTGTTGAAAATATCTTTAAGAAATAAGCAAGTTTTGTGGGAAAAATTATTTTATTACTCCCACCCCTTTTAAGTAATGGTAGTCTCATTCACCAACTCTCTACGACTTACCGTTTTTGAAAAAAATGACTCATACGGGTGGTCGCATTCACCCATAATATTCAATGGAATATTACTTAAAAAGGGTGGGAGTAATAAAATAATTTTTCCTACAAAACTTGCTTATTTTTTTCAAGATCTTTTTAACGATACCATTTTCGACCTATGGTGCCATTTAAAATTATGAAGTTCTGGAGTTTCTGGAGCAAACTACTCGGGACGCCGACCTTTCCAAGAAATAATAACATCACCATTCGATTCTTTATTATGGCTTTTATAATAAATATTTTTAACCCGACTCTCTACGACTAGCCGTTTTTGAAAAAAATGACTGATACGGGTGCTCTCATTCACCCTGTATATTTTCATCTTTCAGCTCATTAGCATCAGTTTTTCTTGATTCCCTATGTTACGTAAATTTGTTTAGGTGTAGTCGGATTTTGGCGAATAGAGGGTTGTGAGCTGAGTTTATGATATTATACCAGAATAATACATTGTTACATCTTTGCGATCACATTTTCCTTTCCCTGGTCATCTTATACTTCACTCATACCGAGGATATCAATTTTTCAGTCTTTTCATCTCTTTTGAGGCACTTGTCAGCTTTTCGGCCTGATAAAAATATTCCAGGTCGCAACCCTTAACGGTGCCGTGTCTGTATTGTTTTTGTTGTTGGCCAGCCACCTATTATCCACCCGTCCACCACTCAGTCCACTCATAAGAAATTTCCCTGAAGCCCGACAAACACAACAATATTTGAGACAGTCCAACTCATTAAAAATCGGCAAACGCAACGAAGTGGATGAGTGTTGTTAGCCACAAGGCATGAACAACCATGGAATGAAATTGAATACAAGTAGTGGCAGATGTTGGTCACCCCAAAAATTGCAACATCGGATGCATCCGACAAGAGAGGTAAAGGCGACGCATAGGCACCAAGAGGGCTAAAGCAGATAGTATACTGCGAAAAAATTACTTCCACAATACATAATCCTGTGCATCTTCTTGATGAGAACTTGGCCCACGATGAGGCATTATAAACACCTCTGGTTTGCTACGCCCTGACACTACACTCAGATTGCTATCAGAATGCTTCAATAAGGTCAAAATTTGATTACTTTGAAATTGAATTTTGGCGGAACTAATCGATATGTGACATTCTTCCATATCAAACACGGTTCATTTTAATGCTAACTATCAAATTCCGTTGAGTTTTCATTAATTAATATAAAATTTTTCTGTGCACGGTTAGCGCGCAATCACCTTAATTTTGTGATCGATTGTCACTCAGACGTTAGAAAAATAATATTTTTAATGATGTTTTCATTCGGAGGGGTAGTCATGGTTTCTTTTTAAAATTTTCAAGGTAACAAAAAGTCTAAATGAATAGAATTTCGAGATAAAAAGTATTTTCTGGAAAAGATTTGTATCGTTAACTAATTTTCTTTTGAGATACATAATATTTAATTTTAGTGCGAGAGGTGGGGGGACGTGTCCTACGTATCCAAATCTGGCTATTATCCTGACATTCAAAATACACACCTGAGAACAATAGGACTAATAAGAGAGTTCCATATAGAACAACAATACCTTGCCGATTATCGATTGACATAGGAAGAAAAAAAAGATTGCGTCTATGTTGGCTGTAGCATACTAATTTGTATTTGATTGAATTTTCAAAGTATATCCAACATATTTGTTAATTTGACCTTTAGTTGTGGCAATCCTGACATAGAATCAGATACAAATTCTGTACGGCACATATTTAATTAAAAGTTTCGAGATTAAAGTATTGGAAAATGTAAAAGTCAAAATAAAATTTTATTTTGTAGCTGAAAATATAGAACACGCTTTGAAGTAGGATACAATATATCATTTCACCCAAGTCTATGAATACGTTACGGATTACTGCGTAGTTTTTACAAATTGAAAATAACTATTGAAAAGTTCAAATAGGTATATAAATAGAAAATTAGTTATAGAAAGGAAAGTTATAATTTTTTGTGTTTTTTGAAATATAATAAATAATTTTTGTAACGACAAATTATTATTTTCAGTTGTATCAGAACTTTGGGGAAGCCGATGCGTACGCCTTAAGGTTACAGTGAAATCTGATAACTGTGGAGATAATGAAGATTGTGCTGGAAAAGGTCTTTGCTATTCGAATAATTCGATGGTAAGTAATTAAGTCCATAGGCGTATAATTGTGGAATTTCTAGCTTATATTAATAAAAACTTTATAAATTAAATCAAAAAGTAGTTATGAGCTTTCAAAACTTTGTATGAAGAAAGCATTTTCATTTGACGGAATGATTAAAAAATTGCTTTTAACGCTTGGCTCGACGAGATTTTTATAACAATTTAATTATAAACAACCGGTGCTAAAAATACAATACCTTGAGGTAATTAAATTAATTGTTATTAAAAGTTTTCAAGTCATTGCTACCTTGTTATTATTAATTTGAAAGTAGTGAATTTATTGAAAAATTTTGGGGTTTACTATTCAAAGTTCTATTCTTTAAGTTTGTGATAGAAGTGATTAATTTCTAAGACTAAAAAACGTTACAGTTTTGGTTCAATCGAGTAACAATATAAGCATTCTTTCAAATAACAACAGGTTTTTGAGGAGGGTATGATATCAATAGACGCATTATGATTGAGTTTAACTTTGTCGTTTAACGTCGAAAGGGGACAACTGCCTAGTAGTTTCAGAGCATGCAAAAATATGGATAAAATTTTTTTAAATAAAATTTAGCTCAAAATACGCTAAAAATAATCTTGTTACGTTATAGCAACACTGTAATTTTTCTATTTTGATGAGAATTTAATTCAAATCAGTTTAACCATTTGTAATATTTTCACTCGTTGGGTTGCAAAATAGTTAAACGGTTCAGAAGACTTACATAGAAAACTGATACTTAATTAATACTGAAGTGTAAGTGTACAATGTTAACCATTTCAACAATGTTAACGAATTTGTAATACGTATTAGCTTTAAACTTGATTGGATTTTGAAATACAGTTTGGTTTAAAATTTTTGTGAATTGTTTACGGACCTCCTAAATTTATTTTAGATTGTTTGTAAAACAAGATTATAAAAAAATTTTTGAAAAATCTACTCATATTGCTAATAGATATCCTTTTTATTTATCCTATCCTATCCTAATTTAGATATCCTGAGTTATCTTGCTGAAGTTCAACCCAAACTGTTCACTGCCTCGATGACTCATCTAACAACCTTCATGGCCTTCATGCGTTTTGTGGTACCAGTTTATATCTTGCACAGAAAAAAAATTGTGCTAAACATAAGTAAAATTGTGCATACTCCAGGTAAAATTTGGGTTGAAATAGGTTACAAGTAAAACATTGTGTTCCAAGCAGGTAAACTTTTGGGTAAACCTATCTATACCTGCATACAACCCAAATTATGCCTTCTTATGGTAAAACCTTTTTACTAGTCCACAACACAATTTTGTGTTTTGTATAAGAAAATTTATTAAAATAAAATTTTTAATTTATAAACAAATTATTATTAGAAATATTTGTATTCACAGATCTTAATTTATTAATATACTTTTATTTTTAAATTGCGATAAATTTTAATTGCAGTAGGGAACACACTTGATAAATTTTACTTACCTTTTTTTTTATTTTGAAGATTTGAACCTGTAAGATTTTGACCAGTACTCACTGGTCTACGAAGGGAATTATAATCATAAGCTTAAGTTATACTACTTATGTTTTGAGAATTAATTTTAAATTTAATAAATAAAATATATCGAGTTAACAAAAATGAAATAATTCAAAAATAATAAAATTTAATCAATGTTATTCTCACTGATAGTTAAATTCTAATATTTTTGCGCTTACTCAAGTTTTTCTATATTTATAATTTTACAATATCAGATTATCATACTTCTTTAGATTTCTGTTTTATAACATTTAATTCTTTACATTAAAATTGTTTTAATTTTAAAATTTTAAAATTTTAATATAAAGTTAACAAAACGTTAAGAAAACGTTAAAATATTACATTACGTAAACGATTAAAATAAAATTTAAATATTTACCGTAACAATTACCCTAACTTATAGTTTTAAACACGTGGGTTATAATTTTATTTTAAAAATTTAAACTTATTAATTATTAATAATTCTGTTTGCTGAAAGTTCAAAATTTAAGATTAAAGAATTTCTCTGTAATTAGAATTAAATGTTAAAAGAACAATCTAAAGAAGTGTGATAATCGTATTAATTTATTTTAAAATTATTAACTTATAAAAAACTTAAGTAAAATTTAAAAACATTAAAATTTTAACCCTAATTAAAGAACAACATGCAAGTCATTTTATTTAGAAACAGTTTTAACCTTTTATCACAAGAAAACCAGAAAATATGAAATAATGTCAAATACGGGGGGGGGGGGGTCTAACAACGTGGTGTTTTTTAAAAAAGTTGAAAAATATAGTGAAATTACTGTAGAATTTAGAAAATAAATACGATACAACGAAAAGTAATAAGATAATTTTGTTAATTATTCAATAATTTTACTATATTTTTCACCTTTTTTAAAAAACAACACGTTATTTGACCCCCCCCCCCTACGTTTTTGGAATTTTCATATTTTCCAATATTTTCTTGTTCTATCTTGTGATAAAAAGTTCTAAATAAAATTTCTTGTATGTTGTCTTTACTTACGGTTACAATTTTAATGTTTTAACGTATACTTAAGTTTTTGTTGAATTTATAATTTTACAGTAAATTAATACGATTATCACACTTCTTTAGATTAAATTTTTAACATTTAATTCTAATTGCAGTAAATTCTTTAATCTTAAAATGTTCGTTAATTTTAAGCAAAGAGAATTATTAATAATTATTAAGTTTAAATTTTTAAAATAAAATTATTATCCACGTGTTAAAACTATAAATAACGGTAAATATTTAAATTATATTTTAATCGTTTGCATAATTACGGATTAAATGTATATAATCTAAAGATGAAAATTTTTTTCAAATTTTACTGCTTTAATAATAATTATTCAAGTAAAATTTTACGTTTACAATTCGAACAATCTTAAGAACACAATTATTGGGTGGAACTTAAACAACAATAGTTACCATATACAAATATACAATACAATTTTCCAGGTACAAAAATTTGAATATTTCTAACAAGCCCAGTACCTATCGAGAACTCATTTTGGGTTTAACAAGAACACAATTTCAAGAACACAATATTGTGCGAATTTAACATTGAGGATTTTTTTCTGTGTGATATTAAATAATTAAAATACTTACCTTCGTCATTCATCCGATGCAAGGGAAGAAGGTCACAAGGGTGACCAACTGCAAATTTAAACTATTTCACTATTTTTATCACAATTACGAGCATAAATGAGAATAAAATGAAAATCAGTTCACTATTAAACACTAAAGTCATATACAATTTACCGATATTGCACTACTAAAGTAAATTTGTAGATTGAAACAGGAAATTTAAAAACCTTTTTCTTTTGCTACGCAATTGCAACGTATGCATGAGTAATCGTTTTGATAAAGAACGGTCTCGAAAATTGTATTATTTTGATTCAATTGCAGGTATAAATAACTAATTTATTTATTTATTTATTTATATCAACGGATACACCAATTTACATAATATCAATTATATACAGTGGCGGCTCGTGACATTATGAAGCAGGTGTGCTGCAATAGGGAACTTCCAAAAGGGTGGGGGGTTGGCAATTGTTTTTAGTAATTATTTAAATGATTTTATCGGAAAACATACGGAAAACTGTACTTTCCGAACCTCTTCCTGAGGTCGGAAACGTATTCTTATATATTAGAAACTATAGTAGAAATTTACCAACCACAAAATAATTGGCAGTTCTGCAGCACATAGGGAATAACCGCCACTGATTATATACAAGACAATGTCAAAACAAAACAAAATATAATACACACATAAAAAATTATTCATAAAAAATATATAAGACATAGCTGTTGCCCGCGACTTCGTCCGCGTGGAATTCACTTTTTTGCGCGCAAACCTTTTTCCTTCCGTCTCTATATTCTATTCTATACTCAATCGGTCTCTCTCTCCTGGTATGTTGTCCACAATTTCTCCATGCAGTCCTGTCCTGCACGCTCTCTTTCCACTCATCCACCTCTACAGCTCCCAAATCGTACCTCGCTTGTTACTCCTTTGCTTCAACATTACTCTGGCACTCCATCTTCCAACTCCCATCACTTCCCATTTCCGGCTACCTCCACCTCTCGTACTCTTTATATCTTCCTCATTTTCCCTTCTTCTTTCCATTCCGTTTGACGTTTCATATCTCTCTCTATACTCGCGCTAGAAACGACAACCCAAATCAACTTTTCGGAGGTTCTCGTTCTATCCTAACCTATCTCACACTTTTATTTTTTAATTTCTAAAAGTTTATTATTTTCCTTTCTAAAGAAAATTCCATGCTTTTGGACAGTAGACCCACCGGTTTAGGCTGTGCTTTGGAAACTTGAAAGACGTCGACAGTGGGAATCTCGTTAATCCATTCTCGCTCGTCACCACTGATTAGATATTAGGTGATAAATCCCTTTAGGATAGGATCTTCATAAAATCCTTTCTTAGTGCTCGCCTACGTGATAACAGGAACCTCTGTACAAAAGTTCATCGCTAAGGACCCAGTAGTTTGGGCTGTGCGTTGATATATCAGTCAGTCAGTCAGTCAGTTTATTATTTTATATTATAGATTAGGTCATTACATCCATGTTCCACATGATGTTATTCTTGAAGCAAGTAAATGACCGCTGCTGCAGATCAAACCGTTCACGTCCATTAAGTCTGTTGACTAACCTGATTATCCTGGATATAGGACTATGAAGGTCATAATTTGTTGAATGCATATCGGTGACGAAGGCGTTCTTGTGCCTAGTATCATGTGAAGATGCATATGGTACAAAATAATTCAGCAGGCGTTGGCAGTTTAATTTACCATTAATCAGTCGAAAGGTAAAACATAAGTCTGCAATTTTGCGTCTATATTCTAACGACTTGGTGTTACAGGCAATGAGGCAACTTGAACTATTACCACAAATCTTCGCAATATGACTCTTGTATGTTAAGCCAGTATCCAGCCGAATACCCAAATCATCAATCTCAATGACACGACCGAGTACATTTCCATTGATGTTATAACCAAATGCGTCAAAACTATGTTTTGAGTATGAGATTACTGAGCACTTGTCGAAATTTAAATATAGTTTGTTATGCTGGCACCACCGATGAAGATTATCAAGATCTTCCTGTAACAACCAGCAGTCTTGAATAGAACTGATTGATTAATAAATTTTAAGATCATCTGCAAACAATAGATACGAACAGTGTCTGATAAATTTACCAATATCATTGATAAATAGCAGAAACAAAATTGGACCACAATGCGAACCTTGAGGAACACCGGACGATACAGAAATGTCTATCGAGTGAAAGTTCTTAATCCGTACCTTTTGCTTCCTACCAACTTTTTTTTTTTTTTGCGGAGGAAGGTGGAAAATCTTTCAAAGACACCAGGAGGACCGCGCTCACTGGTAGTGTGGGATTTCCACCCACTAAAAACCACCTCCCTGCTTAGATGTTCACCGCATATCTCGACTGGTGCGTGGTAAATCAAATATCTTCGCCGTGCCAGCCGATATGGCAATTTCCATTGCACTCCTTTTTGAGGTGGAGACGGAAGCCGGAGTTAAGTAGTTTCACCCTTTCGGGACTTTTCTCTTCTTAGTTGTTGTGTCTATCGTCGGCTCCCCTCGCCTTCATGATCGTCTTGATTCTTTCTGCCAGCCTCTCCCAGCTCCTCTCGTCGGCCAGCATTGTGGGTAAGATGTTCTCTGGGGACATATTGGCAAGCTCTCCCCTGATGTCTACCCACCTTCTGCACCTAAGCAAAGTGTGCTCGGGGTCCTCAACGACCTCTTTCTCCGTGCAATATGGGCAGTACGGCGTGGGGATCTTCTTTATCCTGTTTAGGTACTTGCTGAATGAGTACCGGTGAAGGCTTGGGTGAGGTGATAATCTAGTTCGCCATGTTTCCTGGTTGTCCAGCTCGATAGGTCGTGGATGAGCCTTCTGGTCCACTCCCCCTCCGTGGTTCGAGACCACCTGGTCTGCCACTCCCTGCTGAGATTTTCTCTGTTTACTTGCTTGATAGTTTTGCATTTTTGTCCGTAGTTCGCGGTCCTCTCAAGGATCAAAAGTTCTATGGGAGGAATTCCGGCCAGTACAAAGATTGCCGCGTCAGACACCGTGCGGTATCCACAACATATTCTTAGCGCCATCTTCCGTAGCACACGGCTCATCAAGTAATTGTAAGTCTCGAATCTTGTAACAGTGGACCATACAGGGGCCGCATATAGTAGGATTGATTGGGCGACCGCCGCGAGTACTCTGCGCTTGGAGGTAGATGGGCCCTCCATGTTGGGCATTAATCTGGCGAGTGCCGAGGTGCTTGTTTCTGCTTTCTTAGTTGTAAGTTTGACGTGTGCGGTGAAAGACAGACTCTTGTTAAAAGTGACTCCCAGGATTTTTATTTTATTCTTGGGGGTGATAGTGTCCTCACCCATGGTGAACATAATTTCCTCTAGTTGCCTCTTGCCAGTGGCCAGCATAGCCTCCGTTTTCGTTGGAACCAGCGTAAGTCCCTTAACTGCTATCCAGTCAGAAATCATCTTGATGGCTTGGTTTCCGAGAGACACGACAGCGCTCTCCGTCCGCGCGACGACCAGCATTGTTAGGTCGTCTGCGAAGCCGATCAGTTCAACACCCTGGGGCAGCACGAGTCGCAGGACGCCATCGTACATGATATTCCACAGTGTAGGCCCCAGGACTGAGCCCTGAGGAACGCCGCTCGACACCTCGAGCTCCTCTCTCCAGAGACTTTCGTCAACTATGATACTCCTGTTTTTAAAATAGTCCATTATTAGGTTTATGACTCCTGGATGGACGCGTCTTCGCTGAAGTTCTTGGATGATGTATTTCCAGCCCGCTGAGTTGAAAGCGTTCTTAACGTCTTGAAAAGCTACTTGTCTTGGAATTGACGACTCTCCCTGGGGCCTTGAAAAAAGTTAAAGCGGCGGATCTTTATACCTTTTGGCCAGGATTCTGGTTTAAGTAACTCTTCATAAAGAGATAAACTTGTACCTATTTTAAAGGAAGATATATCATCGTAGGTACCTAACTTTTTGCATGAAAATACATTTTGTGGAAATTTAGTCTTCATATACTTTACTAATGCTTCTTCGGTAGTATTAGCCGACACACGACTAACATGGAGCCAACATTTGTTTTCAACGCCACTAAAATTAGTAGCATCCGATCCAGAACCAACAACATATTTCAACGATTTGTAATTAACATCTGAGGAATTAAGCACATTAACACCTTTATCGATACCACCAATGTTACCTATGCTTGAATTCCCCTTTCTTCTTCGTTGACTTCGTTTATGTGCAAAAAGTTTATGAGCAAGGTAAAACTTGCAAAAAAATATAAATATAGCGAAATATTATCAATATAATTTTATAGTAAAACTTAGGGCCGATTAGATTTTAGTTGTCTTTGGTTCATGAAAATTTGGCAGTAGGGCTGATGTATATGAAAAGTTTAACGAGAATCGATTGATTTTAAAACTAGTAAAAATTTTAATGGTTTTATTAAAAGTTGCACTCGCGGCTAAACTTTCGAAGATAAATATGTATAATATGCTTTTACGGACTTTTTTGTACAAATTATTTAGTATTATTATTGTTTCACAGCATTTCTAACAGCTACAGCCACTCAGGTACCCAATTACAAAAATAAATAATGCTAATTTTTTATTAAAAATTCGAAAGTAAGCAATGCATCTGTGGCTCATAATAAATTTTCCCAAGGTCATCCAAACTAGAATATCGATAGTAAACTATAGTTTCAGAATATAAAAACAAACAAGTAATCGGATTGCTACAGCGTAGTGGATTTACATGCGTATTTTTATTAAAATTTGTATACGAAAGGCTATTCCAAAAAATTTGTTAGGTAAACCAAAAATTTATTACATTTGAAAAAGTTTACATTAGATTTTTCAAAACATTTAGTAAAATGAAGTGTTTTAAAAGTCGATATTCAAATTTTTAGTGTCCTTTCATCTTATAGGATCTACGATTGTCATGATAAAATATTACTTTTTATGCACGACTTGACAGTTAAGATTTTCTAATAAATTGTTATCAAATAGACGCTGTTGCATTAACAGTTTTTTTGTACCTAGGATTTTGAAAATATTACATATTATTTATTTCACTTACAAATTCAAAAAATAATATGAAAAGTCAAACATGACGACGCTATCGAGTCGAGTTTCGAGAGAAAATAATTATTGGGAAGTGAAGAAGAAATAGAGCGATTATTTTACTACTTGATTAAATTAATGAGGTAGTTTCTCATGCTTCAGGTCCTTCAGGTCCTTCAGGTCTACCTTGAATGATCGTTTAAATGCGACTAAAAATAGAAAATAAAAATAAGCTACAGCAAACAGTTTTAACGATAAAACTAATTAATTATTAATTAACTAATTAATTATTAATTAGTTTTAATTCCAATTTGTTATTACTCGTAGCTCTCCAAATATATATTTAAATCAAATTATTTTGTTACTGTTGTTTTAATTTGATTTTCTTAACTGATAAAGGATAAAGCATTTCCTTATTTAAGGATGCTTTTCATTATGATAACTTGAGCCAATCTGGCACGAACAAACTATTTTAATCGCAACTTAATTTGATTTAGGGTTGATTGTACTAATGCTAGTTAAGTATTTGACAAGTAGTTAAACTAATTGAGTATTAAAAATGGCCCATTAAAATAAAAATAGTTTATAAATCTCCGATTATCAGGACACTTCTATGTTAATACTGTAAAATCAATTGAAACAATACCAATAAATTATTAATCAAATTGGGGTCATATATTTGAAATAACTTCTTTAGTTAATTAAATTGGTTCTTTGATTGGTTAGTTAGTACTACAAAAAACAAACGAAAGAAAATAGCCAAGTTTACTTAAGTTTTCATTACCTAATTGAATATTCCTATTTGATTGACAAAGTTTTATGCAATAATATTTAATTTATATTGATATTAGATTAATTTTTGTTTGGATATTATGATAGTTAATTCCAATATTAAAAAATTAATAAATTGGGTGTTATTTAATCTAAAAATGCATGGAACCAGCCTGACCTCCCAACCCCCCAAGTTGCAGGTGAATCATGTTCTTATGATATCCCTTTATTTTTTTTAACCTTGATCGAATCATTTTTGTGTATGTAGGCTTCTCCATCTTGTTTTAATTCATATTTTCCGCTGTTTTTCTTCACATTATCCCAGATTGTTTATTTGCAATTTCCTGTTGAGACTCTTTCTGTCGTGCGTTAGTGCATTATTTCTCTATCCAGGTTTCATTCAACATCAGCAGTAGTGGAGTTATAGACGTAAAGGTCATTGATTCGAATCCCGATCGTTCCCAAATTTATCTGTGCTGTAAAAAGGAAATTTTCGTTAATAAATAAAATTGATGAGCAAATTCTTTTGATATGATTCCTATTAAATCTTTAAATTACATTAATGCAATTGACCCTAATGTAGTTGTAGAAATAAGTAGTTCAGCAATAAAGCTCAGTTTAATTATGCAATAATTTTATTATCCGACTGTCCGTTGTTTAAAATTTCATTTTTCACTCATAAAATATTTGTGTTATTTATCGAGTGACTTTTAGGGTCTTAATTAAAACACTGCGAAATTTGACACAAACATTCAAATTAAATTTTAATTTTTATAAAAACAAGTCCTAACACCCAGGTTAGGTTATTGAAATGCTTTATTCAAAATAATACAAGAATATAATTACGTTAATTTTAATCTAAAACAAGCTAATTTAATTGTTGGTAAATATTCAAATTTATTTCAACTTGATGAAAATTATAATAATGCAATTAAAATAAAGTTAATCGATTAAAATTGTAGGTGCAATGTAAAAGCGATGGTTATGTAATTAGAACAATTAACTTCGTCAAGAGAATTTCCGGATTTTCAATCTCGTACTACCTCAATTTGGATCTATTAATATTTCACACTTCAATAACTTTCGATTTACCATATCTTGTAAACGTTAGTTTACGGTTCGCGGACGTTAAATTTTAAATTATATTTTCTATTACTGAAGCTTGGTTAACTTTTTAATTTATTTTTGAGTTGATAATATTTACGGTTGATTGTAATATTAATTTGCTTTTACCTATATCGTTAATTGAACGAAATGTTTTTTGTTTGCTTATCCAGTCGCGCAATTTTAAATTGCCTAGCTCAAATTTATAAATGGAACACCTCATACTTTAAAATTTAAAAATATACCTACATAAAGGGATTTTTCCCTTAGCGCGGCTAACCTCCATATTACAGTTTGAGAGCAGGGGTTTTGTATGCTCTCGTACTCTGCTGATTGGCTAACAATCGATGTAAACTGTCGGCCAAACAACAAACTATATTGAGACTTCCATTCTTGACCGAATGTAACCACTTCTCTTTTGAAACCTTTACAATCCATTTCATGAGGTTCATCCAGTTCATGAGTTAGCTGTCATTGTCAATCGGCAAAACAAAAAAAGAATAGTAAACTACAGCTAATTGCTGTATCACCCTGTATATTCATTTGGAATATTTTCTTAGTTGAGTTTGTTTAACTTCCGGAATTAATTATTAATTAGATACTGAAATGAAATTCATTAACTTATATAGAGTATGTTTATTATCATTAGAAAATTGTTGATATGAAAGTAAAACTACGAAATCGCATATACAGCATAGTTAACTCCGCATTCATTGGAGCTACAAAAGCAGTTAATTAAATTAACCATCTAGTAAAATTTTTCGTGCTGATTACGATGATTTATAATATAGAACAATAATTGACTAACGCGTTCTCAAAACATTGACCAAAATAGCATCATAATATATTTTAAGTAGAATACCAATTAAACATTTTAGAATAACAATGAACAAAACAAAAAATTTCTTGTCGGTTAGTTAGAAAAGGACAATTCAAATTGTTTTAAGTATTTCAAATAATTAGGCCAGGAACAACCTGGTGCCAAGGAGTCCGAACAGCTATGGAAGATAAAGGTCTGACAATGGAGGATACCCTGAATAGGGATGAATAGCGTATGAGGATCGGGAAACATCGCCAGATGTAGACGACCCGGATTATATATAATAATTAACAGAATTTATAACACATAGTAGTTTCACAAAAATTCTTACCCTTGCTCATCACATTTTTATTCACATTTCCCAACGCATACAATATTTTAAATATCCCCGAAGCAAAAAATCAATGCTTGCATACAAAGCAAATGTTATAGGTATCTCGTTATTATTTGCAACTTCATCGGGCAAGCAAAATTAAAATAATAAATTTAGAATCACTTACATTTGTACTAAAGACACTTTTAAACTTTCCTTTAAGGCAGTGTTCTGGTTTGGAATGAAAAAAAATCAAGGTTTTGTTTTATTGCATATTCTTAAAGTTTAGACCTTTAAGAATATATTCTCAAGAGAAAATTTTAAAATTCCAATAGTTTACCACGGTTTAGCTACTTTAGTGACGCGGCAACTGAACCTAGCAGTGAATAACTTACCGAAGGTCGTAATAATTACGTATTTTATGACATTTTAACATTTTTCAACATGGTTGACATAATATCTCAAGTTCTATTTGACCGATTTACTTCAAATTTTGTACAAATCTTCAATATATAACTGTCTATCGCCCCTGCCACTTTTGTATCAAAATTATTTGGTTTACTGGTTGAAACTTTTGATCAAAATTTTAATTGAATATTTCTCACAACTACATTTTTCAACATGATTGACATGATATCTCAAGTTCTATGTAACCGATTTGCTTCAAATTTTGTACCAACCTTCACTATATAACTGTCTATCATCCCTACCACTTTTGTATAAAAATTATTTGGTTTACTATTTTAAAAAATTAAAAATTGTGAAAAAAACAGTCAAAAAATGAATTTTTTTCTTCAGACAGCCGCCATTTTGCGAAATTTTTTGTTTCCGTTTTCTCCTTGGTAGGGACGATAACGACATTCTTACTAATTAAGAATCTTTTTTGAAATCTTGTCTCCGATTACCAGAATGGTTGCAATCGTGTCAACCAGCACACCCTCTATTTTTTTACCCCCAACTTTACCAGTTTACAGCTTGTTTAATTTTCATTATTTTTTTTCAAAATTTTTTCTGTATATTCTCAAAATATCGGCAAATATGTTGTAACAATCTGAATGGTAAAAATATTTTTTGTTTCATTTTTATTGAGCTCGAAAAATCGCCCATAATTTATGCTGTTAAACCAGAACACGGCCTTAATATAAATCTTCGAAGTTACGTCAACGCACGCACCCAACAAACATAACCTTAATGATTTGTTAGGTTAGAATGACGTATCATTCAAGTTCAAAGATTTATACTCTAATAAAATACGTTTTACTATGCTATCATCGGCTGATGACTAATATTGACAACATAGACAACTTATTTACGGTAGTATATTTTATTATTATTTATTTTAACACGTAATTAATTAGAGATTAACAATATTTAAAATAATTTAAATTAGCTACTATATTTTTGACTTTAGGAAAATCTTGATATTAATTAAGCTGTAATGTCTGGAGCATAATTACTTTCCCAAAAATATTAAATAGTAAACTGAGTGTTTACCCCATTTAAAAAAATTGATGTTTAATCAATAACTCGAGTGCGCCTTGTTTCATTGTTTTAATCTTCACTTTATGATCGTATTCGGCATGAAACATGCTACTATTTTGTTAATTTAACCGTTTCTATAGAATCATCAACAACAATTTGGATCAGTGGTTACCAAATGGTAGGTAGGTATAAAAGAACGCCAACGAAGTCACAATTTTGCAACTAACTTTGTACACGCAGCATTTAAGTTACAGCTGAAAGAGGCTTTGTGAATTAAAAAAATAAAAAACTTTTTTCACATTTTATAACTTCCCAAGTTAAATATTTAAATTAAAGAGAGGGTAATTCATAATTCTATTTTAAATTGTCATTTGTATACAAGAATTCGTTCCAATTGTAAAATTTTACAGTTAATCGTTGAATTAACATATTATACCATCGGTGTCTAAAGGTCGACTAGCTTTAGTTTCCAGTTCTAAGAGCCCGGATCTGCTCACATAATTTTGTAAGGTTAGGACTGCAGTCACTTTTAATTAAATCGTATATAATTTGATAAAAATAACCTAAAAATATGTCGCTTTTTGAATATTACCTAGTAATTTAATAACACTAATTTGAATTCGAGAGGAATTTTCTCGATTCGAATTTTTTGTTATATTATAATTAAATTTAATTTTTGAAACAAAAGCACCTTTCTAGCGAGTTATTAGATTTCAAAAATTTGTTTCATTACAAGGACTTCATATAACATTCCTTACACTATTAAAACAATATTTGCATTTACACTATGGAATATTTTTCTTGCCTTTTATAAAATTCAAGTAAAATTTGTTCTAGAAAAATTTTATATTTGAAAAATGTGCAATTTATATTTTTTGTTATTGGTTTCCATAGCAAATATGCTTACAGAAACTGTAGTTAACAATATTGAATTCTTTTAGTAGATATATTAGCATATATCATACCAGCTACCTGCTACCGTCTATATTTAGTCAAAATATTTAGAAAATATTATTTTACAAGAAATGTAAACTAACTCAAAATTAAAACTGAGAAATTATAATAAAAAAAAGGATTAAAAAACTATTTGAAAAGTAGAGTCGAACTTTAAAGTTTTAATCTATTAATTTTTCAAAAAAAAAATTAATTAAATACTAAATGAAAATATAATTTTGTATTATTCACGATTAATTTATACATCAATTTATTTTTAAAGCAGTTCAAGTACTCATAATTAAATTTTAATTAAGAAATGGTTGTAGTAGCATCTACAAGAGATTTTATTTTAAAATTTGAAAATAATTTATAAAATTGATCAAGGATAATTAAGGCAGATTTATTAAAATTTAAACAAAGGGCATGTTTTTGTTTTAAAATTTTTCGATCGAATGTAATTAAAGTACGAGTTTAGAAATTCGGATACAAACTTACAGTAATTTTGTATTGTTTGATTTTAACTTGACAAATAAGCCGATCGGAGGAAAAGTAAACTAATTCTCATTGGAGTTTATTATTAATCAACAAATTAATTAATTTTCGTATTACAATAAATTTTCCGGGTTCGCCAAGTTATAAATGTCACTTAATTTTTTTATGAAGAAGTTAATATACAATGTTTATTATGTAGGAAGGATACGAATGTCAATGTTGCCCTGGATTCGTTGGACCTCACTGTGAAGAACAGGATGCTTGTTATCCAAGTCCTTGTAAGAATAATGGGATCTGTGTAGATATATCTCAGGGGCATGAAGGATCAACTTTCCAATGCTTATGTCCTTACGGTAAGTCAAAAAGCTATTTTCTTTACTATATTGTTCATTATGTTCACATTTTAAATTAATATTTTGAATTTGTTATAAAATCACCTCAAGCAATCAAAATGATTTATAAAACTTTTAAATATGTTTTACCACATTAATTTTTACACTTTCGTATTGTTATATAAATATAAACAAATTGGACTCAACAATATCAAATTTTAACGTTTCCATCGCTGAAGGCAATACAAGTTTTGTAAAAGCGATGAAGTTTTGCTATGCAGTCAAAAACTTTGTTTAACTTTTTCGTATTCCAAGTTTTCGTTTAGATAACTTAAAATTTAAATTTAATTTTTCCTCAATTTAATATAATTGCAATTTTTCCACATACCAAAATTTATTTTATACAAAAAAAATAGTAAACCATTACAACACGACGTAAAATAAACAAAACGTCCTTGTAATTTACTTCAAATTGTTTTAATTTCAATTCAACGCAAAACAATTATTACAATTTTTATTTTATCCAAAAAATAATCATCAATATAAAATATTACTTAAAGAAATCTGACTTTTAGGCGTTTCCCATTTTTATTTTCCAGAAGTTTGTTGTTCAAGTCATCTTGCGGTCTGATAAAAGTCCTTAATATCGTAATAAAATAAGAAGTCACAATAAACCACAATTTTGTATCCTAAAATAATTAAAAGTTCTGAATTACTCTTGAACATAGACGAATTTTTGAAAGTTCTGAAATACTCAATTTTCGGCCTGTAATCTAATTTTTCTTTGCTCCTCACGACTTAACAAATAATTCAATCTTTGTTCCAAATATAGAAATATACACAAGATGAAGCAAAAGTTCAGAAGTTCAAAATATATTGATAACTTTTTGATTTTAAACTTATTTGAGCCTTGGTTTTTGTTTACCTAATTTAGATTTGAAGTTGGAAAATTGCTTTTAATTGAAACAGAATTGCATTTATGATGGTATTATAATCTAAGAAAATTATTTTTTAATAATCCAGCACACAACGTCGTATGTGTGTCAAATAAATTCAAACGAAGTTCACAATATCTCCACCGATACCAGAGACGAATTAAAAGCAATAGACACAGATTTCCTGTGTAAGGTTTTAAGTGCAAATTTTTATTGCAATGTTATTTTTTCTTTTTTAGATTTCTTTTAACAATTGTTTAAATTACTACAAAATATTTCAACAAACGTTTAAATCATTATAATTAAATCAATTGTTATTTAAACGCTACACAGTCTAAATTTTGGAATAAAAAGTAAAACGAAGGCTAAAATAAGTAAAGTTATGGTAATAATTACAACAGGGATGGAAGCTAAATTTGTTTGTATAATTAAATGTTGCAAAAAAGAAACCATAAGGAACTGTAGCGTTTTCTGAAGTGCTTTCAAAGAACTCATTACTTCTGCGACTGGCAATAAAACGATCGGTTGCCTTTCAAGTTGTAACTTGCACATCTTAAACACTAAAAAATGATTACCCACTGTTTGTAAATATTAAAAATAGACAACATAGAGAAATTATCTTAAAGAAATCTGTGGTTAGGATTTCACGTTAAAGTGAAAGTAAGTAATAACTCCCGATTTGGTATGGCAAATTTATTTAAAATGTAATGGATGGTTTACCACACATTTGAAAAAATTATGTATAGGGTGCGTCAAAGGTATTAATTTACTAAATATTGGTAGAGTTGTAATTGGAACTTCTGATGTATTACTACAGGGCTTAAAATGTCGTTCTTGAAATTTGTATGTCATTTTTGATTTTTTAAATGCTTATGTAACGGAAACGTAAGAATCGCACGACCACCCTAAATACATTGAAGTCACACTACACTTTCAATTATAATACCCATTCTTAGTTGTCTAAAATGTTATTACATTGTAATATAAATCTTTGCTATTTGTCAAAGGGTAACTGACAGTGTCATTAATAGTAAATTTGATTTATGTCTTTTACGACCTGTTTTAGAAGATTTACGAAAATACAAGAGCAACGACTTCATGTAAAGCCAAATTATACATTACCGATACCCAAAATCAGGTTTTAGTTTATACAGATTTTGAATAGCTTAATTTGAATTATTTAAGGATTCAATCATCAATATCAAGCCAAGGTATTAAACTGAAATGAAAATTCAAATTTTTAGAAATTAATATTGCGTTTATAGCAACTATGGTCATTAGGCTCACCCTACAGCGGGATATGGATTTTGAAACCTCGACCACATATTGATAGATTTAATATTTTTTATAATTTTTGTCATGGTAGAAAATAACTCGCAAACAAATGGATCACTGTTAATTATTTTTGTGGATTCATTTTATAAGCCAAGATTTTGAAGGTCTGAAAAAGAAATTGAATTATTGCCCATCTTTATTATAGTTTTCCAAATGTCAAGGGTGCTCATTTTTCAAGTGAACACACTGTATTATTTCTTACACGTACACCTTGTTAGTTATATTAATTGTTTGTAAATATTGTGCGTCGTAAGAAATGATTAATAGATAAGATATTTCACGTTATTCCATTACAGTCAGCTAATGAAACTTCCGAAAAAAATGATATAATTAGAGAAAAATAATAGCACATAATTTGGATTAGAAATGAAAGCAAACATAATTTACAATAAAAAAATGTCACACGTTTCCAGTTTTTGTGCAATATTTTTTTAAAAGCTATTTAGCAATTTCAATTGACCAAATCGGGTTTTCACGGTAAGCACTTATTTTTAAAAATTTTCTATAAATCTGAATACTTTTATATAGTGGGAAATGCAAATAATATCTAATCTTCCATTTACTAAAGTTTTCTATCAATATTTGTAAGTATTCAGCGAAAACTTTTAGTTTACATAAATAAAATTGAAATACACTTCAAATACTACAGTTGAAGATATTGATTAAAAGATTTGCTACAATATACAGTCCATTTTATAAAAATAGTCATAGACCTATCATAATACAGAATTTTATACCGGGTGACCGGCCTCCGATGTGAACATAAGAAATTAACATGGGAAATTGATTTTTCTTTAATTCCTGCTTCTCATCAGAACGGAAAAGAATGAAAAGGGTATCAGTTTGAAGAGATTTTTATTCCGATTCTAAAGATACCTAACACTTGATATTTTGTTCTTTAATTACTGTTAAAAACTCACTAATGAAATGTAAAAATGCGCATTAAAAAAAATTATAGCTGTCTTGTTTGAATTTTATTGCAATAGTTTTTGCTTGTAAACTAATAATTTCCAACAAGTTAAGAATAACTTGTGTTTGCGTTCATTGTTAACAAAGTTTATTGTAATAATATGTCAAAGTAACTTGTTGGAAATTATTTCGTTTTCAAACAATTGCAATAAAATTCAAACAAGGCAACTAAAAATTTTTTAAATCGTCACCAATAATTTAACAAAATTATGACCAATTAATTAAATAATAAAATTTAAAACTACGCACATGAAAAAATTAAATTAATAATTAAAGAACTTTAGTAATGGTTAAAATAATAGTGATGAACAAACATTTTGCAATCGAAGCAAACTAACAATTTGAAAATTTTTAAATTAATTAAAATAAATAGGTTTTTTTGATAACAAAACTAAAATGTGGACAAATTAGCACAATTTGAAAATAGAAAATTGAAAATTGAATCGTACGAGCAGGAAATTTGAAATTATTTGAAAATAAATTGCAGTTTAATAAGGATTTGTCATTGTGAAAATTGAAATTGAAGAATTATTAAAAAAATTAAAATGGTATTGAGCAGGAGATTTGGAAATATTTGAAAATAAATTGCAGTTTAACAAGGATTTGTCATTTTGAAAATTGAAATTGAAGAATTATTAAGAAAATTAAAATGAATTATTGAATTGAAATGAAGTTTGATAGAAGTAATGATTTTGCTACCGTTTTAAAAATAAAATAAAATAAAATATAGCCTTAAGATGAATAGAAAATTGGAAATGGGTTGGGTGGCGCATTTTGCGGCCGAAAAATGCCGAAAAATTTATTAAGTGGATTTGGTATGAAATTTATTTACTTTGGAGTTGTGAAAAATTTGATTTTTGAAAAGACTAAGGGATGCTTCACATGGAGAATTTGTTCTTCAATCCAAAATCCATGACGTGGATTGTCTTTCGCAAGTCCCATTTGGATGTAGCAAAAGCCAGGGAGGATTGATGTCGTGGTATTTTTCGGATGAAGAAGATTGATATAGTTTAAGTTGAATTGTAAACCTAAAAAATTTCATGATTTTAAAAATTGCATACACTACAAGTGCAGGCTTGGCCAACGGGGCAGAAGATAGGGGTGATTGGCGTGCAGCCTACGGTGCCGCTAGCGTGTGTAAAAATTTTACGATTTTGATTAAAGAAGGATAAATAAAGTTTGAGTTTAGTGGATGTATTTTTTATTTGAGGTACCAGAGTGTTGGTGAAGTGAAGAAATTCCAAAAGGTAATTTTGAATAATTTTACATAGTGACAAAAGGTAAAATTTTACGAGGGCTGAGCAGCTGTGGTGAATAAGTTTCTGACCGACCGACGATATAAATGTGGTTGGATAGCAGCGATAGTTGGAAAATGTTATTGCAATTTTGAATATAAAAATTCCTGGGGTCGGTTTAGAATACTACAATATATTGTTTTCATAATCACCTACATATCTAGATAGAAAAATGGAAATATAGCTGTTTACTATTGTACATACATTTACTATTGTACATATAAGCATTACTAATGTACAGAATTCATAATACAATTTAATTCATAGTTTATTGAATTCAAATATGACTGCTAATTGATGATTAAATTGCACAATGGTTGTAAAACCACATTTGTATGTATTTTAGAATTAAATACAAATGCTTGCTCTATGGGATTTATTGAATATTGCTTTTAAATATGAGCGAATTTACCGACTGAATTGCTGACGGTTCCTGCTGCTAATTGATAGGTTGATTGAGTAAGCTTCGAAGGCCCAAAATTGATCAGCAATAAAAGACTACTTCTAGGTACTATTTTGGAATAGGGAAGTGCTGTTTTTCACTAACTTTGGATGCTGAAAAGTTTGTTCTTAGGTCTCCAAGACGTTAGCCTTGAAATATTTCAAATTACGCCAGTAGGGAAAACTTGCCTTATTTCGTAGTGTTTCTATTTTCACTGCGAAGTAAGGAACAGTTAGAAATACTGCGAAATAAGGCAAGTCTGACCTATTTGACGTACATTATTTTAGATATAGAAGATAAATTCGGATAAATTCACTTGGATGTTATAGCTTGTGGACAATACAATGGTAACCACCACGTACTATTTTGTCTATAGGTTTTTGAATTTTAAATGATCATCATATAATTATTACTATATGAATATTTGAAGAGGTCCATTAATCTGCGAATGATCAATCAAATCTTCGAGCGAATGCATTTGCAGTGCAAAACCATCATTAGAATATTCATAAAACGTCGAAGGCTATGTCCTTCCTACTAATGTAAAAAAATTATTAGGATGCTTTTACAGAATTTAAGAAACAATCCTTACATCATATTGAAAATGAAAGCTATCACATCAAATTACATTTTTGTAATCTACTCGAGTAAGACAATATTGCGTTGTTGATTAATTTTGTTGTATAACGTTATTTTTCAACTTGATGAAATTGAAAACCATTTTCGTTTACTTATTTGTCGAATACCACTGAATTGTATGTAAATAAAATTTGCCTCAGTATACCTAAAAATAGAACTTGAAAAATTGTTTCTAATGGGATGGAGGCTTTAAACGCAGAAGTATCAATTGGATTTTAAGTTGAAAATTATCACGGTTTTAAAATTATTTTTATTTCGCTATAAAATCTGTTAATGTCTGTCTCACTTACGAAAATAAAGTTTTTTCTACGATGGACGAAAAACTGCAGTATTTAACTAACTAATGATCAAAGTTCATTAGATCGTCACTCAAAGCAGATCGAGCAAAATTGTTTTATAAAAATTTATAGCGTACATTGTCTCATTTAAAAAAATATATAGTTTGTTGCTAGTAAATTAAAAAATAAAGAAGTTATGGTAATTATAAAGAAGTTCTCATGTGAGTATTGATAATTTTCTTTTTTAATTTTTAAAATTAAGCAATTTTTGAAAATAATAGAATAATAATAATAATTAGATCTTCTATCGGTTTCAAAATGCAAATTTTGTTCATACGCATATATGTATGTATGCACTAGTATAATATAATCTATGTACGTTTATGGACCTGCATAATCAATAAAATCTAATAATACAGTACTGCGTTCAACTACTGCATTGCTAATATAACTTGAGCGTATTGTAACACAATTGTAAATATTTTGAAATATTAATTTATTTAAAATTAATTTTTGGATGTTTTAAGTAATCGTATTTGGTTAAGTTTGTTTAGGGTAGGTCTCAGAAACGTTATCTTTAATTAATTGGGTTGCGCTACAACAAAGGTTAAGAGCGGTAGAATGTAGTCAATAATATGATACAGTAAACTTTAATTATATTATTACAGCGGGCCCACTTCAGCGCTTTGCGGTTGAATTAAGAGTGCACAAGGTTATACCGTTTTATTGTCTGTTACGTCCGAATTCATAGTCGCAGCTCCGCTATCTTAAAGCATTCGAGGGTCGAATTTATATCTTCTAGTAGCTTAATCCATTCTGTTAGAGAACAGCCGACCTGCTGGCAAATATTAGAATAAAAAAAAGTAAATAATATTACTCAAGCAACCCTTAACTGAGTTTTCTCAAAGTTATGCCAAAAAGTATTATGTGGGAAGCCATACTCTTATATTTAAAGAGGCGTATAAGTAAAGGTCCTTTAAACAAATACAGACGAATATTTGTTTTAATTAATTGAAAATTTAAGTGTATTTACCATACAATAAAATTTATTATAAAGAGAAAATATAAATGTTACGAAAATTGCAAAATGTTATTTAGAAATAAAACGTTTTGTGGAATAATAACCAGAAAATGTGATAACTATGGTAATTTTCCGCAACTACTAGTAAGCTGAAGTTTTATTTTCAATACTGTAATTCACCGCTAAACGGACACCGCCTTGCAAAGTAAACTAAGCTACAATTTGTGAACTACGTTAAGCTTTTCCTCAGGCGACATTAAAAATGTTGGTTATAAAATAATAATATAATAAAGAATTTTCCGAATTCCAAATATATTTACCAATCTAGCAAATTCAAGTACTAGAACTATTTAAAAATTTTGTTTTATCTCTTTCACGGAAATAAGATCTACATTAAAAAACTTTCGCTCTCGCTAAAGCAAATATTTCTTTCTGTAATTTAATTTAAAAAAATCTTGTAATTTTAAAAATAAAAAGCTCTTGTTTCATTTTTATATAACTTGAAAACGTTTGAAAATTTATTTGCTGTAACCAAGGGTTCGTTATAACTGACTTCACTAAAACCGAATTATTATATAACTAAAAATATAGGATAGAGTTCGCTCTATCCGAGTTTTACTGTAACTTTACGATTATTGATTATAATAAAAGATAAATAAATTTACGAACAATTAATGTTTGTTTTACAGGGCGCGCAAAAAATTTCAGCACTTACATTTTCGATTTTCCAATTAAATTAAGTTTTATGAAGCTAAATTTGTACGAATTTTACATTTTAAATAAAAGAAACTGAATTTTTGTTTTCGCTATGCCTACATTTTTTAAAATCCAATTACTTGTTTTTCCGACATGAAAAATATAAAATTTTAAATTTCATGATTGATATCTTTATTTTATTTATTTGAATGGTAATGCAATTAAATTTTAATTAATAGGTAAATAGAGTAATTTTTTAATTAACTCATACTTACTTTGTTGTTGTTTATTAAATTGGTAAATTTTGTATAAAGTGGATTTAAATAATGAAAATTAAATTAAATTAAATAAAACCCCGATAAGTCTGCTGAATATCAAGTGGTGGCTTTATGTGATCGCTGGTTGAGTTCAGAGCGAAAATTCTGTCATCGTGTTGTACAGCCTTGCGGAGTCGATACAACCGGGTAGGCCGAGGACTTGGGTAGACCTCTACTACATCTTTGGGTGGCGGGGAACGTAGGTGGATATAAACCTTCGAGCCCGTGTCCGACTCGGGAGGTGGGCGACATTCAACGGGAGGCAACGCGAACCGAACATAACAGAAGAGGACATTTACACTGTTGGTGACCTCCACCTCAGAATCCATCTAACATCTCAGCATGGACGGGGTACAATAAGCTAGCTTGTTTCAGTTCAGATGAATTGAACGAGCCACACCCGTGGAGACAATAAGAAGAAGTCTGCTGTGGTAGCCTTAACAAAACACAAGAATATGTGCGATGTGAAAGTGTTGAGCTTATGGGATAAAAAACCACAGGTAGTAGGGGAGGTCAAATACCTAGTTCTAACCTTGGACAGTAGGATAACCTTAAAAAACATATAGAAAATACAACAATCAAGGCGACTAGGGCCCTGTGGGCCTGTAAGAGAACGATCGGAAAGACGTGGGAACTAAAACAAAAAAATGGTTCTTTGGCTTTAAACCAAAGTTGTGATACCCATAGTAACATATCCATTTCATATCTAGTGGCATAAAGCCAGAAAAATGATAGTATTACAAAATTGGGTATATCGTTTGGGAATAACGTAGGCAATGTCAACGACACCTACTGCAGCCATGGAGGCGCTTTTGGGACTGCACCCACTACATTTAGTGGTGGAAATGGCGGCCTACAGGATATCTATAAATGATCAGGGGGTAATAACTCCAAGGGAGAGACATCATACCAAAATCTTCTAACATGCTAAGAATGCAAGCAGACAGAACCAGCACTTTTAGGACCTTCCAAAAACCTTTTACAGTTGTAATACCTGAGAGGGGAGAGGTGGGCACTTCCACCATTAATTTTTACAAAAATTGATATAAATTCATTAATTGGATATGCCATTTATAGTTTTCTGCAACTTTAAAATACGAGAGAGGTTTTTAAAGCAATTATATTCATTAAAATACTACAAAATAGTTTTTTTTGTTTGACAAAGTTTGAACATTTTAATGACCTTTTATCCACAACAAAATCATGTTTTAGGAAGGCAAATTTCTAGCACTCTCATACTAAACTCAAAAAGCTTTTAAAACTACCTAATAGTTTTAGTGTTAATGCTCGAGTGTATAATTGCGATATTCTGTTTATAGTTATCTATTTAAAATGTACAGCCGAAGTTTTTGAGCAATTTTGCCATAAGGACTTCGGCGTTAAAGTATACACTATTTCCTCCCATTAAAATTATAATTGGGGTAAACCAAATTTTTGGGTTTTCTAAATTCAATATTAACCATTTGGACAGGTTCTATAAAATTCCGTTTATTTTTGTTCTTACTATAAAAAAAATAATATTGCCAGGTTTTATTTTAATAAATAACGAATGGATGGAGATAGACATTGTCTGGAAGGCAAAGCGACAAAAGCCGAAAACCGCATGTAAAGCTTCAAACTTAAAAGTTGAAAATCTCATTAATCTATTTTGCGCGTCAAATGTGAAAATTGAAAACGAGATCTTATTTGCATTCACATAAACGATTGGTTGGTCAAATATGTAAAAGCACAATGTTTGTTTAGATTTTCTGGATTCTAAAGACGAAAATTTGAAACGAGCTTTATTTCTATTGCTATTTTTGTTGGTGGCAGATTCGCAAGAACCGCTAATCCAGTGAAGACTGTAACCTACAAAGCCTAGAAACTTTGAGTGTTCTTGAAAATTTTGTACATATCTATTTTCCGTATTTTTTAATTATTATTAAACGTTTTGTGTCAAAATTTATCGGAAAAAAATTTATATCCGCCACAACAGTATTAGTGAAAAGTGCTAAAAATTTCACATATTAAATTGTTTGATTTTAAAATGTCCTGCACATTTTTTGTTCTACATTAAGAATTAGTGGTACAAATTTTTATATAGTCAATTTTAGGGACGAGATAACGAAATTCGCTCTCATAATATTATAAGAAACATTTAATAATTTATTTTTTCCATTATTTGTGTGATTAACTCTAAAAACACGAATCTCAGATTCGAATCTGAAGCGAACTTCCACTCCGTTAATTGCAAAAAAAACTGTAAAGGGTCCAGTTTATTGGGGGTGTTAAGGGACGAAACCACCACTTTTCAAGGGTAATTCTACAGATATTTGATTCTAAAGTATCCTTTTCAATTATGACTTTATTATTTATTTCACATGAAAAGTTGGTATATTTTGACTGCATTAATATAATACGATGAAATATTTTCAGATATAACCTCACTTGATTTTGTTACTCAAGAGAAGTACTGAATATCGATCAGTGGGAAAACGGTTATGCATTTGTATTTAACTGCGTTATAAAATATTTAAGCAAGAAAATTTTAAAAATTAAAAATTTAAATGCAACATAATTTTAGTACCTAGTGAAAATTAATTATATACATCAGTCACTTATTGTTGACATCATCTTAAAAAAGGCTTTGCGATCAAATTCTTTGTCATATGTTGGCACCATGCCGATATCGATTGAGACCACTTGACTAGCCGAAGTTTTACTGAATTACTGACGTTACAGTGTCGGTATTGGACCAGGATTTGATGAAGGAGCACAGCATTGCGCTACATTCAACATTGCAACCAGGACAAATAATGTCCACTTCGCTATTCCATCTTCTCTATATATTGAGGATTTTGTGCTTCTGTATTTGCTTTTATTTAGAAGCTCGCTTTTCTTAAAATACATAAAACGTCTTCGTGCCTATTGAACCAGACACGTTCATAAATAAACAATCACTAATGCTATTTTCGATAAAAAAATCTATTCAGGAAGCGAAAAATTAATACTTGAATTGAGTAAAATTTTTGAATATTTACACTTCCTGACTTCATCATAATCACCGTTCTATCATTTATCTTTCTCGGTAAATTTTTTGATCGTCGATCAAAACGGGATGGTCCTTTATTTTAAAATAACTTTTTTGTTTGACAAGTTCTTCCTTTAAACTTAATTAAAAATACATTAATGTATATTATTTCAAAAGCAATTAATATTATTACCAAATACCACATACATAAGCATCAGAACTCTCATTTATAACGAGCTGAAATATTTATTTGTAACTTGGAAAAATTTATGTTCATTGTTGTTGGCAAATTAAATTATTCCACTACTTTTTTAAATTACAGCAAAAAAATCCAATTAAACTATTTTTATGCTGATGCTAGTTAGGTATTCGCTCGAGCTTTTATGAATTTTGAATCGAGGCGCAAATTGACAAAGCTTGTTAATAATATTGATTTATTATTTATTAGTGCACAATAACTTAGTTTATCTTGATAGAAATATCGATCGGATATAAGCGTAGTTTATAATAAAAAAATTTTAATTTTAATACAAACTGGCGGTTTTAATCATCGGTGTATGAACCGGTAATTCTATTAAAAATTTAACAAAAAGGAAAGAAAAGGAGCTTCTCAGCCACGAGAGCTTGGAGGTTATTTCTACGTTGCTAAAGCAAACGATGGTTCGACAGCTAAAGGAATCCTATTTGGGTACCAGAAAGATTCGAAGAAGAGTTGGCTTTATTCTTCAAGCAACAGTCAAAAATAAGAGGTGGTGGTGTTAAAAATGTTGTTATCCAAAATCAGGTATAAGACACACAGCAACCAAGGAAATAAAATCCAGACTAATATGAGGAAGCATTCTAAATCAATTTAATCCAAAATATGTGCAAGAACTGTAAATTTAAATTATTCTACACTTTTATAACCATATAACTGATCTATGTACCTCCTGGAGATGTCAAGGTTCGGCAGGTTCAAGCTTCAACTGCGTCGAAAGAAAAGAAAAGTGTTGATGGATGAAATCCATAAAACCAAGATTTTGAAAAGCAACAGATAACATAACTGATTGGCTGATGAATAATATTCAGGTAAATTTAATTTCCTTTTAAATAAATGTTAACAAAGCCCTTAAATATACGTGGGAAAAAATAAGGTCACTTAGCACAGTTTGTCGCACAAACTTCCAATGTAATCAAACCCATTTAGGTAAACGAATTACTGCAAACCATCAGAACGTTAAAATTCTTATCGAATGACATTTGTTGAAAATTAAAGCGACATTTAGAAAGAAAATTATGAGCATATAAAAATTTGAACATCAAGTAATTCGTGCGAGAACCTACCTGTCACAATAATTCAAAGAGAAATAAATCCAAATAATCGTTTCACTGAATTAAATGGTGACAATTCACTTGAATTACAAACATAACTACACATTTATTTGACCACGATAGATATCTTGTCAAATACGGTCCGACAGATAACAATTTTGTTTTATGTTTTGAGGTTATGTACTTGCCTGTGAGTTAAAACACATCCATCTCGATGACATGTCCATTCGAGCGGATTGAAATTCATCAATTGCTCTAATTGAACGGCCCTAATATAACTAACTAGAAAATCTACATGCGAATTGCAGCTTGATGATCCTTGGATTCTGGAACTAGTATGTACCGGATGTATAGGCGAAAGAGTTTTTAAAACTGCGAACTTGTAATTGATAATTGTTGATTTATCCTTAAATAAAAAGGTTTATAATCACACAATACTTTACTAGGGGTCCAATAATTCAACAGAAAATAGCAGCTTTATTTGACTTTCAGTAAACAAAGTAATTACATAATTAGTAATGCAAAATCAACAAAAGCTATCCGGTTCAGAATTGAGTTCTTTAAGGGTTAAACAAAAGCTAACTGCTTTATTTCAATTCAATGCAATGGTTAAATTTTTAAAATAAGATCATTATTTTTATAAGGTTTCACTATATACAAAGGGACACAATGTCACTTTTTTATTCTTTTGTAATTTTACATTTTCAATGCAAAAGATGTGGCACAAACAAAAGCATTTCAAAATAAGATTTTTTTGTACTGAATTTTACCCATTAGTCAATTTTAAATTTAAAATCGCTAAACTGTGCCAAGAGGATAAAACGTTTTATCTCATTTTCGATTCTTCTTTGACTCCCTACTACAGCCGCAAGCTAAAATCGGCATGTTATTTATTATTTAAACTTTCACTTCTTCTAAAACTAAATTACTTTTAAAAACTCAAGAAAAACAACTTTTTAAATTAAGTTATTAAAAAAATTAATAAAAGTAACTTTTTTCTAAAGCAAAATTTTAATAATTTTGACGAAACTTGTTTGTCAAATTTCAATCTGTGTGATTTATTAAAGAATTCTAAAATATAATATTGTTGACGTGGAGTGTATAACGAAATTTACAAAATTATTCACTTTTTTGCACAACTAACCCGAACATCTAAGGGAATACCGGGTAAATTATGTTCAACATTTTTTTCTTACGAAAAATTTTAAACAATCAATATACCATACACCACAAATTTTAAACGTGCGTAGTACTGCATAAAAGGAATGTGAAATATTAAATATTTAATTGGCAAGCGTTTCATAATTTTTAATTACTTTTTTAAATTGGTAAGAAAATTTCTTTTTCTTAAATATTGTTACTGAAATTTTTGAGTATACCTAGTGATACCAATATTTTCAAATCTTTTAGCTTATCTACATGCGGTGGTGTACCTACTGTGAATGTTTTATCAAAAGTCTTCCAGTTTTTCCCCATTTTAAAAATTATTAATTGTAACTTATTATTATTTACAAGCTTATTAAATATAAATATTTAAAAACCATACTCCCGGTGCCGCTGGTTACAATGGTGGCAGCGGTGGGATATTCCTCTGTATCTTAACGTAGTACATAAATATTAATAAATACTTGAAATTCACTTGACTTTATGTGAGCCTGATACAATAAACCACTGTCTAAATGCAGATAAATTTTACTGGACGTTACAGCAGTGTCGTCAGCGTTATAACTGCTTCCTTCTTTATTGGCATGACCGAACTAATAATAGAGACGGCTACATTTAAAACAACGTATTGCAGTCTTACAAGGGGACCTTGTCGACGACTTTTCCACGATTTGCACAATTTTTAACATACCTTTTAGGCAATAATCTGTTAAACTTCAGGTTAAAATTGCAGGACCCGGATTTGAATAAATTTTGATTAAATCGATTTTAAAAATCGAATAAATTGGTATTATAAATTAGGTCTAATGAGAAGTAAAATACGAAGGCCTCCGATTCATTTGACACTTTGACATAACCTCGCATTTCGTAACAACGACATATTAAAAATTAATTAATTTAAAGAAATTTTAACCAGATACAAACAATCAATTAAACTACGATGAGCAAAAAAACCAAATTGCATAAAGATCAGGTTAGTCTTGACTTGAAAAGACGAATTTTGTAACAATAACCCACAAAAAATACGTTCATGTACATGGTTGAAATTTTCTGTAATTACACGGTAAGTTAATAATTAATATTATAATATACTTAGATTCATTTAGATAATTTTTATATAGGTTGCATTGACGTGTTAACAACTGTCCATTGCACTTGTTTCCGAACATCAATAATTATCGAATTCTCAACAATATTTTTATAGTAATTGATTATAATATAATTTAATAAATAATTAATAGTAGATATAGTAATTTATTACAATTCTCTGTTCTAGTTGTACATCATAAATACATATTAAAAAAAAAATTATTATAATAATTCCTTTGTCGACACCAACGAACAGTAAGTACTAGGTAGCCCTAGTTGTACGTAGACTTTAGTTTGCATTCTTCTTCAAGTGCCTATCCGATTTCGGATGTTGGCGATCCTCCTGGCTAAGCCAAGAAGACTTTATTAGGGAAATGTTAATGGGGTGGTTTCCCGTTGCCTTCCTCATAGTCCACAGTTCGATTTTGGACTTTTTAGATCACAGCACATATCCGACGCAATCAGGATTAGAACCGCGGCTTCTCGCTCTGTAGTCTATTCGTGTTTGATTTACGCCAGACTGCTGGTAGTTAGCATTATGAAGATACAATTTAAGTGTGTCGTTTAACACATTGCATGCCACGTCCTGCACATGAATGACAATTGTACTGAAGTATTTATTGCCATGTCCTGTTCAATGAGAGCATTGTCATCTGCACATACTGTTGGGCCTTTCCTATTTGCTGGGAGGTCGTTGATGTAAACCACACCGATTTCTAATGCTCTACTAATGTAACATTGTAAATCGTTTCTAACGAAGAGAAGCAAATAGCTGAGCGTTAACATTCTGAACTTCTTTCAAGATTCCCTGTGTATTAAAATGTTTTTACTGTTTTAAATTAACTATATTAATTATTATCTTACCATGTAATTACAGAAAATTTCAACCATGTACATGAACGTATTTTTTGTGGGTTGTTGTTACAAAATTCGTCTTTTCAAGTCAAGACTAACCTGATATTTATGCAATTTGGTTTTTTTGCTCATCGTAGTTTAATTGATTGTTTGTATCTGGTTAAAATTTCTTTAAACTAATTAATTTTTAATATGTCGTTGTTACGAAATGCGAGGTTATGTCAAAGTGTCAAATGAATCGGAGGCCTTCGTATTTTACTTCTCATTAGACCTAATTTATAATACCAATTTATTCGATTTTTAAAATCGATTTAATCAAAATTTATTCAAATCCGGGTCCTGCAATTTTAACCTGAAGTATAACAGATTATTGCCTAAAAGGTATGTTAAAAATTGTGCAAATCGTGGAAAAGTCGTCGACAAGGTCCCCTTGTTAGTGCATACACACCGCATAGCATAGTTAATTGTTTTCTCTTTCCAGGCGTATGAAAGAAATTTTATTGTTTGTTTTAAGACTTACATTTCTTGCATGAAACCTTTTGTTCTTTTGTACTCCATGAAATCTTTTACGCAATTTTGTTCGTTTGTCTTGACTTTAATCTATCTCATAATCGTTTTTTGTCACTTGACATAATTTCTCTTAACACTTGAACTCAGCGACCATCCTCTTCCATCCTGATATTTTTATCTTAACGTCTAAAATTGATCGGTGCAGATAATCTTTCATTTACATATTTTCATCCAATAAAAATAACAAGTCGCACCGAAACTAATCATAGTAAGACAAACAAAAGATCTTGAAGTAACATGTAGCGCCACGTGCACGGTTTCGTAACAGAATGTTTGAATTTCTGGATGCGTGCTTTGTATAAAATATTAGAAGGTATATGCGGAAGTTTAATTGACTTGAATAAAATTGTAGACATTATTCCATCAAATAATCTGGAGAGATTAATTAAAATTAAATTTTACAATAAACTAAGCTGAAGTGAATTAATAATAATTGAAATAATAAGTATACACAAATAAAATATTAAAATTGATAGAATTAAAACAAAAATTGTAAAACAGGACGTAATGTCCTTAGAACACGTCAGTTAAACTTAATTAGGTTAAAGTTGACAAACAGGAGGTAATTTTACAGGCAAGAATTAAAAATAAAAGTGCAGCAGTAGTAAGCAATAAAAGAAACTCACAATAAAGCAATCGATAGACATAACAAATAAAAATATAAATTTCTTATCATAAAAAATAATGAAGTTGGGAACTGCCG
The DNA here is from genome assembly GCA_958510855.1 of Rhagonycha lutea. Classification (NCBI taxonomy): domain Eukaryota; kingdom Metazoa; phylum Arthropoda; class Insecta; order Coleoptera; family Cantharidae; genus Rhagonycha; species Rhagonycha lutea. The sequence continues at coordinate 4,398,637 of OY294042.1, forward strand.
GTAAAATTCCTAAAAAGTTCTGATAGCACTGATAGCGATAGCATAATTTTAGTGCATTAGCTTAAATTGAGTAAATATAAATTTAAAATCTCGATTAAAATATCTCTCTCGAAAAACAGAAATCAATCATTTTTAATTATTTTGATTTCGAGTTCTTCTCAAGCGAAGACGTTTCTTTTCAAAAATAAAAAGATCGAATGCTTTTGCTTAGCTAATAATGGCACTAGTGCTCTTCAACTTGTAATTCTAGTTTCTTTTATTGGCGGTTGTTGGAAGCTTGGTTTTATGATGTTTTTTTTTTTACTGTTTGTATGCCTGTCGTCTTTTCGTGCAGATGTAAAATACTTCAAAATGCTTCTCATTATCACCTGGATAGGTTTGTCTTTCTAAAGTGAAAGAATGTGGAGGTAGCTTCTGTCTATTTTGTGGATGAGTGGATGAAAATTCTTACGGCTAGTGTTTTAAGTTTTTGATTGCTTGAAATATTAAACCAAAAAGTTAAAAATTGGCACGATTGCCAATTCTGTGTGAATCGATGATGCCATTTTTAAGCAATTAATTATTCAAATGTTTTCTTTATGTCTACCAAAAAAGTTATATATTTTTATACTTTTTATGTGATAAACAGTTTTCATTGTAAATCAACTACGTGTCTTACCTTACAGACAAAATCAATATTATAATATAAGTTTTTGTGCGATCAAAGTATATTAATAGAAAACAATATCGGAGTTTTGATGTTATTTATAACCCAAAGGTACAACCTTTGTAGGCATCAAGAATTTTAATAACTTCATGCACAGGGTGGTTCTTTTTAGGTTATCTATGGAAAACACACAACCCCGATTAACAAAGAAGGGAAAATTGATTTAGTAATATTCTGTTAATTTTTTAAAACAATTCGAATTGCAGAAACCGAAATTTGCTCGTATAGAGAAATTCTAACCTCAAATTTTTCGTACGATATCTTAACCAAAAGTCTAAATTAGTGTAATTTATGTTTCAGACCTCCTGTTTAATTATTACCCGTAATTTGAGAGTCTAACTCTGCCTATGACCAGTGATCAGACTGTTCATTGGGTTTTTTCCTACGGATTCCAAAAATTGGATTTATTTATTCAAAAAAGAATATTTGGTCAATAAATTGTGAGATTACCACTTTTAATAGATTTAATAAAAATTCTAATACAGAAATGCTTAATTTATCTGATAAATAAACGAGCTGTTGTATTAGCATGTCGTATTTGTAATTTCGGTTTGGTTTTCATGCGATTGATATATCAACAACTCTCCAAATTTGATAAAATCCGTTGGGACTATAAATTAGACAAGCCCTGTTATATATTGTGGGTAATGTATAAGAGAATTTTATTATCTATCTTTTGGTTGTTGTTTATTGCGTTGCAATATTAACTAAGAGCAGAGCCGTAGTACGTGTGAGAAATGCAAGAATGGTGCTTTTGCACAGGACCTTGTTTTTTTTTAAATAATATTGCATTAAAATGCAAATCACGCATAAAATTTACTTTATAAAACTAAATCTTTGATTTGCATTTGATGATTTTGTAATTTAAATGAATGTGACTAAATTATTTTTTTCGAAAGATTTCCTAAAATATTTACCAAAATAATTCATAGGAATGAAGTTTATAGACGTTGTCGAAATTTAATAACAATGATCCATTCATAATGATTCTAATTATAACCGCCAGGCAAAGCTACAAAAAAAATTAACTACACACAGATCTGGTCAATTATTTACATATTACTCAAATAACTAGATCATATTGATTGGAACTACATTCATATTTCAAGTGTAAAGTTTCCCGAGTTACGGTGAGGGGGAAGCCAGTTTTCTGTTTAAGTTTTCCTGGTGGATTAGAGGATTTAATAAGTACCTAGAATATCATTTTTAAGTAGCTTTTCTGTTACTTTACTTGTAAATTTAGAATAGAACAATGTTAAAACGGTTTGTTAATAAATTAGTATAAGAACATTAAAAATGAATAATGTAAAATTTTAAAAAGGATTTGCAAGAATCGGAAGCAAAGTTACTTCCGAAAACTCCTTGATACACTATTTTTATTTTCAAAGTTTTCGATGATAATGACAGAAAAAGAGTTTAAAAATTTGAGAAAATATCAAGATTTTAACTTCAACTTTAAAACTTTGGAACTTTTAAAAGGAAAGCTTAGATGTAGCTAAATTCGCTTAAATCGACTCAGTTTGACCTATGAAACATCCTGTCAATCGTTATAAAAGCAATTTGGGGATACAAATTCACATTACAAAATTATGCCAAAAATTATAATAATATGATTTTTTATTGTTTCACAAAAAACACATCTATCGGGGATGAAATCAGATTTAATATCAAATGGAAGGTAGCAGCTAAAATATAAATTCAAATTAACCTTAATGGGTGATCGGATAAATAAGAAAACTTAAATCTACTCACCCTCTCAAAACAATTCGAAATACTTTTGGACATAACCTTAAATATGTTATGATGGTACGATGAAGGTGGTAATTGTAATTAATAAATCGAATCAAAGATATGAACAAATATTGAAAACATTTAATTTATTTGGTGGAATTATTAAGGGTAACTTAAAAGCTTAAACTACGGCTCTGACCGTAAGTTTTTAACAAAAGCGACTATCAAGTACCGCGCATTTTTATAAATTAGGTAATAACAATAACTTTTTGGACAAAAACAAAAATAATGATAGGTATTGTCCAATGCGACAGATATCTTAATGATGATCCTCCAGGACACGTTCAAAATATAATTACCAAAGCAGAAAGGAGCTGTCAAGGACGACGATTTATTTAGCTTTATTTGAATACAAACCGAATTTAGTTACGCTATAAAGCTTATCGTTTTGGTTTTGTTTAATTCTCTTTTGTTTAAAATTTTGAGAGCTTATTAAATTTTTTATAGCAAATTCGAAATTTATTAAAATTTTTTTCATAATTTATTATTTCTTTCAGGATTTACTGGAAAAACTTGCGAAGAAGAGACCGATCCTTGTACATCTATGCCATGCCTAAACGGCGCAACATGTTCTGGAAATTCATCCCAGTTTAAATGTAAATGCCCTCGAGGATTTGGAGGAAAATATTGCCAACACAACTTAAACGAATGTGAATCATCTCCATGTGTGCATGGAATCTGTGTTGACCAAGAAGACGGTTATAACTGTTTTTGCCAACCAGGTAAGCCCATTATACGTTCTTGATTATTAACAGCATTTGTATCTACAATGAGCTTTAAAGCACATACGAAGCTTTGAACAGTTTATGTTGTAAAGCTTAAATTACATCTTTGTGAATAGGTAAATTATAAAATAATTTAATTCATCATTACGGTGCTGCTACAGAATAAATGCAATTTCGCGTCACAGACAAAATAATTACAAGATTTTCCAACTATTATGTAAAGTTTTGACTGAGAAAAAACAAATGTCTTCTAAAATTAACTCAGTATGGAAACTAATTTTGGAAAACTTAAAAGGTTTAAAGTTTTTTAAAATGCTCGATGCTTTAAGATTTTTTTTATTTTGAAAATTTATTTCTTTACTTTATTTTGACTTAAGATCATATTTTGTAGACTTTATTTTTCTCCAAGTTATTTATGTTTAAAAACAGCCAAGTCCATCTGGTGATCTCTGAGTTATGGCACTATTAAATTTTTGAAGTTTTAATAATCGATAAACAGAAAAATAAAAATTTCGAAAGTTGGGTGTTTCGAATTACTATTACAATATTTTATAACTTTGGCACATTTTAAGATTTTGATTAAATAATTAATTTGTTTATAATTAGCTTGCGAGAAAATGTCTAATAAATTAATTTCTTAAATTTAATATTTTATGTGTAAGGTTTGAAGAGGTGTCAGGATGAAAGGCTGAGATTTCGAGATTTTAGAACCGTCAGCTCTTTAATAATCTAAAATTATTAGGTACTTTACCGTATCGAGATTAATTACTACCACTACTGTGTTTGTTAGGTACTTATTATTTTAACCTTCATTTTAACTAACCCAAACCTATTACCGTATTTATAATCCCCTTCAAGTACGCCAGTATTCGATTTAACAGAAAACAAAGGTAATGCATAGGACCCTCATAGCATACTTGCGGTATTCTCGGGTTAATATAACTTCAAAATTATAATGAATTGTTATTATTTATTATTACATTAAATTAAGTAATTTAAAACAATACAGATATGCTTGTTCAACATTTTAAAAACCTGCTGCTAAATAGATGTTCTAATGGATTGCTTGGAAAAGGAAATTTATAACACTTTTATTGAAACAACGGGAGATTTACTGGACCTATTACTATCAGTTTAAATGTTAACATAGACGAAGTGGTTAAATTTTAAACCGTGCAAACATTTTTCACGTTCAATACACATGCTAGTTCAAAACAAAAGTTTATTCTTTTTTATTATAGCCAATAGACATATCGTCAACCAGAACAACTACATAATTCAAGTTCATTGTTTCTAAATTGCTTGAAATTTGAACTACTGCTCCGATGCTTCACAAATGTAGTGGTCAATAGGCTAACTAAGCTTTGTTCATGAACGTGACTCATAGGATTGTCTGGTAACTAATTAAGGAAACATTTTCTGCTCGCAAGTAAAAAGAAAATACGAAGTTAAATAGGAGATAATTTTATTTGTCAAACAAGAGTAGAGAAAACAATGGATTGACATATTTAACTTTAACAAAAACAAATTAACTGCTTTCCACTGTGAAACTCCAACATAATAAAACAGATGCAAATGTTATCATTAATTAAATTCATTAATTCCACGTAATTAATGTAAGTCAAGGAAGGTCTTAACACAACTTCGCTAACCGGAACCTTAACCTGAGATTTCGAACATGGTAGAAAACTTTTCACAGATGGTGAAAAATCTTACGTGGAATGACAAGTTACTCGTCTTAAATGTGAAGCAGATGTCGAATATCATTTCATGAGCTTCTTAAACACTACAACCACAAAAGCGATAATATTTAATAACTACAATTCAAGCATAAAAGATGTTAAATAAGTGAAATTTAAGTACATTATAACGTAACCGCAGCGGTGACTTCGTGTGTTTGCTGGTTGAGTTACGAAGTGGAAATTCCATGATTGAATCGAGCTCGTATATAAGCTTACAATATCATGGTGACAGGTGTTCGTCTCTAATCGCATTAGAACGTGAGGCTTCAAACGTTGAAAATATATAGAGCTGATGCTGGACCATCCAAATAATAAAATGCATTCCCAATCGTCATCCAAAACAACAACAATAAGACGTAACCTTAAGAAATCCAAAGTGGTTGCACAACTTGTGCACCAAAAACTTCGTAGTAGGTTACGCATTAAGAGCCTCTCTTATCACTTTTGCTCGAACAGATGTTATACGGAAGCTCAGGAACACTACACGATCGCTGAACTACTAGTTTCAAACTACTGGACATTGGACCAAAAAACTATTTATCCAGGCAACTATCAGAACTTATCAGAACGTCGTAGCTATTGGAGACTCCAGGTATTCATATGCCAAAGTTCAAATTAAAAAGTAACCCTTCTCTACTGGGAGCATATAAAATAAGGTATTATACCACAGAACTAAAGTATATTAATCCTAAGCGTGATCACGTAACATAAACAAAGTTGGTGAATTTTTGGATCTGCTACCTTCGGTTTAACGCAGACCGCGTTATCCTTTATATCTTAATAAAACTTATTGCTGCGATTATTTGTATTATGGTTTCGATTACACTTTAAACTGCAGATTCTATTAGTCTGTAAGTAAAACTGTAGACTTGCAATTCTTAAGCATAAGTTTATTTCTAGAAAGCGAGTTGATTATGAACGCGAAATAACCGGTTCAACTCCGAGTGAACTAAGAACTTTATTGTGGTCGTCTTTCGGATTCTCCAGGTTGGAGATTTTATGTAATATGTTTTTACTCTATCTTGTAATTTCTTCCACTGCTGCACATTGGTAGTTATTTTTATTTCAATTACTTCTACATAGGCTGTTTCAACTTGTAGATGATTAAATTTGACCGATTTGTGTCGATGCCCACTGGCTATTGTTCGGGGTTTGTTCATGCCATGTCAGTATATCTGCCTTTATAAATTAACCAATAACCACCCGAGGTGCGAATAATGTTTAGGAAATCAGTATGATGCATTTTCCTTAATTTCTCCTTCGTCTTACAATTTAAATATTTAATATTCGAGGAAGTAATTCTTTAGAATTTTATGTGTTTCGCGTTTTATCTTTACGACAACGGAGAACTTTAAAACACGTCCTACACGTTTCGTATAGAAGTCGTGAATTAAAACAAAACGTAAAAATCAAAGATTACTTTGTAACCGTTGTAGATGAATATTTCCGCTACCATAACCTCACAATTTAATAAATGTTTTATAAAACCGCGTAATCCTGCCAGATTAAATAAAACCTGCTTCGAAGGCAGAAATCTTTACAAAACTAATTATTTGGTATGTGACATGAACTTATCAAGTTCCTTTACTGTGAAAGTTTCTTACTTAAAGACATGTTAAATATGCGCATCATTGATTTTAACAACTTGAAGTAAACGCGCACGGAAGTTTTACACCGCTCTACTTAAAACGTCAATAAGGATATTTTCTGTGCCAGTTGGCATTGTGTCAGATGTTTGATATTAAAGAACGAAAAAATTTATTTACTAAAAATTACCTCCAACTTATCTGAACGATACGTTGCAATTATTCGAACCGAATAATTCAAAACAAGTTATAATTAGATACAAAAATATTACTTGCTAGCTAGTCGCGAGGATTTAATTTTAATCCCTAATACTACGACCGAAACAGCAAAATTCAAATCCAGCAATAACGAGCAATCAAAAAAATTATAAAATACTTCAAAACTTTTATTATTTCGGTTCACAATTTAATTAACTCAAATTAAAATAGTTAGTAAAATTTAATTTAAATGTGTAATCCCCAAAACATAAAACTATGGGTATTAAAACTCCATCAATAAATTTGTTGTTTGCATAAAAATTAATCCATTAATTGAATAATTGTTATTGGTTCCACATATTTTCATTTATCAAATATTTTAATAAAATACTTGTTTTTAATATTTGGGATTAAACGTGAACATAAATCAGGTATGTTTATTGCAAATTATCACTTATATAATAATCCGTAGAGTATTTGCATGCCAATTTCTCTCTGTATATAATTCCAACAATGGTAGCAGCTATATCTTTTCTAATTATGCGATCTTGAATAAATTTAATCATATTTTAATAGTATCATAATATAAAATATTTAATCATTAGAAGCTCTTTGATTTTTAATATTATTTGTTTAAATTTTCCCGATTGTTTTGGCAGGTACCATATTGATTTCATAATTTTCCAGTTTCACCCGTGGCCCCTTTAATTTCTCAAATTGAAGGGAATTTTATTTAATACAACAGCCACGCAAATATACGATTACAAAATATTTATGTGCGCTTTTCCACTTGAATGCGATGGTAAATCAATCAGGCTCAAGCGTAATACATCTGCAGGGAGTGAAAGACCGAGAGGTACACATGGGTCATAGTAAGTAAGCAATAAGTAGTATAAAAATTCTTCTAAGAAAATTTACAAACGTAACAATATGGGTATGGAATTCTTGAATAAAATTATTAAGATGAGAAGCACCAAATTTAAAATAACTGCTATTTTGTAATAAATAATACACTAAATTTTCTATTTGGGAGTTTTTTTATCGGTAAAGTAATTTTTCCCCTTTGCAATTTTAGACATTTTATTGGTTGCCTTGACGTTATTAGTTTTCCCTAAGTTTCCCACTATCAATGATAATGTAAAAGTTTATGCTCTGCTATCTACTGTTCCTGAAAACCATTCAAAAAAGACGAAGATTCCGGAAATTACAAGAAAATCGGTTTTAAGTATTATAAAAAGAAATGGTTAATATTATTTTACAATTTTTGCTAGGCAAAAAAATTTTCAAAAATATTTCAAGTAACTCAAATGTTAATATAATTTAATTTCAAAATTTTAGGTATATCAACCTTAATTTTTATTTTTTGGGATGTTTCGAGTTAATTCTTTGGTTAAAAAATTTGAATGCAAAATATAAATGAGTAATTAATGATGTGATTAATTAAGAGATTAAACAATAATGTAACAATAATATTTATTTACACTCATAACACATAAGCACATTATTTACAACCGTTACATAAACCTTATATGGAGACAGCTTCATCCAATATAATATGATTTAACTCGCGTCCCCTGTCCTGTATGCTTATTCTATTTAGCGTCCTCGTACGTTAACCGGACACCTTCTACGGTCGACGACGCTACCTCACCCTTCATACTCGCAAGACCAATAACTACTTCAGTTCGTTCCTGCTTGCAAGTAAGCAAACCCTCTTCAGTTGCTTCCAAATACCACCCTTACCCTTAACATGTATGTGTCTCTTTTCACCCCGTACTATTTCGAATTTACTTACTTTAATTTACTTATCACTAATATTTTATGATATATGGGATAGAAAAGCTATTCAATTTTATTCCAATCACTATTAGATTTGGAAATGATTGTATGCTATAGCTATAACTGTTGGTGGTATAATACATATGGGATTATAATAGAGTTTTTCACATAAATTTATAATCCAAACATGTATTGCACTTAATTGCGTATGCAAAATTTTCATCATTAGGTCAATTGAATGCTATCAATTAGGAAACTAATTATTTGATGATGCAACTATTGTTAATTTTCCTTAAACATTGGCGAATTAGTAGTATTGTACCTAATCGAGTATATTGTTATAAGATATTCCTAAATATAATGAACTTTTTTTTATTAATATCATGAAATTTTCATCAACACGAAGTGTTTGTTTATTGGTTGAAATACATTGACTTTATGAAAATTTTCACTATATTATATTATACTAACTGGCATCGGTGGCTACGCGACCATAGATTTATGGTTGATCGGTCTTCGGCCTCTCTCCGAAGATTACAACTATATAAAAACAATTTATTTTGGTAATACCTGTCACAGTACTTTAAACTAATTCCGATTGGGTGATTGAAGGAGATGGGTCCTGTTGTGAAACTGGATGTAGCCTGAGGCCCATTCTAACAAATAATTATAGATACAATGTAGTGCAATGTACTATTACTGGTTGTTTGGATCCTGCCTCAGGTTAGCTGCATGCAGATGGATCCAAGGTTACGCACTGGTACTAACTGGAACGAACATCTGGTGATCGATTAACAGGAAGAATGAGAAGCGTGGGAGATGAAATCTAGTGAGGGCAATAGATATCCACCACTTCGACCTCCTCATATCCACCCGGGACCTAAAAGGCAAAAATCTGAGCTATTGATTTGTCAGGATATAAATGGTGCGCCTGGAATGGAACCAAAACCAGAAGCCTAAAGGGAACGGAACTTCACCTGCAATCCACACCCCAACAAGGGAATGTCCAAGTGCACACCCGTACACATGACTATAACCTGAAGGAACCTGGAGAGCAAAAGAAGCGAAAGCTTCTTGTGACTGATGATGGTCTCCTGAATACAAAACCTACGGGAACTAGGAAGCAAAGCCAGTCTTGAAGAGAATTGTCTGGAAATCTGAGCTTGCTCAGGGGACCTTAGATGGACGGCCTTAACTCATACCTGTACGACATGAAAGGTCGGAATCCTTGTGGACTCCAAAGCAATAGCTTAAACTTGAGATGGCAGTCTATGGGTGTTTACGAATCATCTTTGAACATTTGGACCTATGGAGGTTGTGCTTTCAAAACAAAAACTACTACGAGAGTGGGTGCCTCGGGACTAGACTTGCTTGGTCTTGCCCACCTTGAGGTTGGACTCGTAGTGGAACGTGGTTTTTGCAGAGTTTTGATTTGCCAAGGACCCCCAAGAGGGATACCTAGCAATATGCAGTCTTGTGGCGGAGTCTCTTACATACCAGACCACAGTGTGTGAGGGCTTCACTGCTGGGTTACATGCTGTTATAGAAGAATCGCAGCCTTTCTCCCGTGAGGGAGGATGCAGGATGATAATTAAAACTCTAGCACCTAAAACTAAAAATCATTTTCGTGAGTGATTGAAAGAGGACTCTTTGCTTTACCCGTATTGATGACGATATTTTTTGGTACCAGTATTATACTACGAAAATTAAATTTCACAACAAATTTGAAAATTACGTTTGAATATCGCCGATTCAATAACGTATAGATAGAATACAAATTCTAATTGCAACCCCTATGAACTTGGTATAATTAGCTGATTAGAAGACCCGATAAAACTTTATACTTCCGCACATTGTCACTTATCGTGATCTTACTTATCTCCGTTGTAAAAATTACCAACATAAATTCTCAATTTTGTTTATGAATAATTTATAATAAAACGAAAACAATATTTCGTATTTCAAACTCGTAACGTTATATTACCTATTTAAGGTTAAAATCAGAGTGTAGACAGGTAAAATACGACCTCCGAATTCGACTTACGTTTTCTGCATTTACATTATAATAATTTTGTAATAGTTATTTTTGAAAAATGTGATAAAATATTACGTGTTATTTTCACACTACGCCCTTTTTCCCTCGACCACGTAATAAAGGTTATGACACTTAAGGAAAGCACTCAACTAACTCAGTGGTTTTCGGCGTAGATTCTTTAACTATTAAAATTACGGGAAAAAGTGTTATGGCATAGTGTCGCTGGTTACTATTTACAATGCTCGACTGATAACCCCGGTTTTTATGGGGTTACTAAAGGCGCCACTCTGTTAAGTTTAATTCCGGCCCGCCCCTGATCTTAATTGCTTGGATCGGTAAACGATGTAACAGAGAACACGGTTTATCCCCTTTATCCACGCACGGCTGTTGGTATGGAATTAATAGTTTTTATATGTAATGAATAAAAATTGTTTAGTGAAAAGATTAGATGCAACTTATCAAGGGACGATGAAATATCGTAAATCTATCGAGTCTTACAATATGGAATATCCTGTAAAAGAAATATCGTAACACAGTTACGCAATAAAAACAAATGAAAACGATAAAACAAATATATAATAATAAGATAACTTCAAAATACAAACTTACTTACATTCAATGCCAAAAGCACTGATCAATACTAATAATAAAACCTATCAAAATTATTCGAGCTCGATGCAAAGCTAGATTTCCTTAATGCTAATAAAATAATGATTTTTAATGATTTGAGTAACTGACTGATTAATCTTTATATCAAAGTAAAATTCCCTTAATTTCAATAAAAATCCCCAAATTTACCATAGACAAAATTAGAATTATTAATTAAATTTATGACGATTTGAATTACAACCCTATTCTTTAATTTCTGAACTTAAAACCCAGATTTTGTCAGCTACTCGCATCCATATATTTCTAATGAAATATATGTAATGAAATTAGTACAAAACTTGAATAAAATTAGGCAAACTTTAAATAACCTAACAACAATTAAATAAACTTCACACCGATTCTTGAAAATTATGTGTTTTTAAAAATACCAAATTATCACTTACTATGGCTGAATACAGGTGTCTTACACAATGATTCACTCGTTGTGGATATTCCTTGACTGCAATAGATTTGATAGTGTCGATCCTTGATTTGATTGATGAAATGGCTCCTTGGCCCCAAAAGATGTTAAATACGGTGTTTGAACTTTAGGATGGTTTCACACGAATTATTAATTTAAATGTGTATAATATGAATGAACTCCCAACTTAATAATTTTTATCAGATAAAATAATGTTCATTCGCTTTGGATAAGTTTTACTTGACCAAATTAATCACTATGGTGATTTTTACGTCGTCGAAATTATAATATTACGCACGTAATTTTGTGGATTCCTTATGAACTTTAGGTCAGAATCTTAATAAATCGAAGGACTTAAAAGAATTTGAAATCAAAGATCGCTTTACTTGCACCCCTGGGCCACGACGATGTTTCAAACATAAACATTTAATTCACCTTAAACCGTATAATCCCGCTAATTCGCGTTAAAATTGCATCGAGAATTAATTTTCTAATTATTCTGGATGACTAAAACTTAATAACTTCGATTCTTCCAGACGCTAAATGTTCTTAATAAATATAATTAACGATCGGCTTTATACACTCTTAAAATAAAACGTGACAAGTTCATTCGTTTATTAACGAATTTCACTACTTTAACACTTGAAATAATGTCTTTATTCCCTAATAATTTCTATTATTACTTTCGATTCGACTACCGCTTTAGGTGTTCTTGGTGTATCCAATACTTATAAAATAATTTTTATAAGTACTGACCGTCGAAACTTTAACTATTTTTGACCCGAAAACTTAGATGTTAAACGTTTTACAAAATGATCTCACAAGTTAGGTGGATTTACAAGACTTCACGTCTTACTTGAGCAGAATCACTTTGTCGAGTGCTTTAACTGTGTTTGACCCGAAAACTTAGATGTTAAACGTTTTACAAAATGATCTCCCAAGTTAGGTACGTCTTACTTGAGCAGAACCACTTTGCCGAGTCCTTTAACTGTTTTTGACCCGAAAACTTAGATGTTAAACGTTTTACAAAATGATCTCACAAGTTAGGTGACTTACTTGATCAGAACCACTTTGTCGAGTGAGTCGATCTGCCTGTTCCCTTCTACTCGTTAACATAAATTTCCTAATTTTTTAGGAAGGGTCCCATCCAATAAGAGATCTCATTTTGGGTTTCCCTCTTCCTTTTTTTCTAATCACTCCCCCAATTTTTATGATTTCTTAAAACCTATTAATGAGTTTGTGAATAATAGATATACGTGCTTTTTGGTAATTTTAAACGCGACATTATGGCGCGCGGTACTTTTTGGTAAACCGTTCACAAACACTCGTGCCCGTCCCAATGACTTAACTCACAGTCGCTTCTTTGTTCCCTTCTCTGAAAAAGCCATAAAACTCGAGACCGGCTTAACTAAATAATATTAGTTTTCCCAAAACTAGGCCTATAATTGCTTTTTGGATCTCGTTTTATTATTTGCAGCTGTACTTGACTAAAAATATCATTTTACTTTTGACCATGATGTTGACATTTAATTTAGTAATCCCATAAAATCTAGTATTTATTATTTAACGGAAAAATACTCATGTCTCGATGAATAACCACTCTATTTGATAAATACGAGGTACAGCTACGAAATTTTTGTACAAACCCGATTTAAAAACATATTATTCTAGATAAAATTGCCTTTAGTCGGCGTATGTAAAAATCACGTCACAAAAATTAAATAAATCTACGTTAATTCACACACCATTCACAAATTTTCACAAATCTCTAAAATTAAAGATTCTAAAAGTAAGCTGTCGAATAAATTCATAGTAATATCTATAGAAAAGATTGTGAAAGATTTTAAGGTAACTTAATTAAAAATGAAAATTAACAATATTAAAACTGAGCTCAAACGAAAACTGATTTAAAAGTTATAAATCTTGTCAAGGTGATTTTGCAATTCTAAAATATTTTGCACAATGAAAACGAAAGGTATTCTTATCGTTATTTGAAAATTTCATCAATATGTTAGCTTTTTCCATAATTTTACTTTAGCGTCTGTTATGGTTTTACATACAGTTGTTCTGTGAACTCCCACATCTAAAGCAACGCAAATTTAAAACCCAGGATCACTTAAAAAACGAAGAAATATTTGTATTCTTTGTGTAGAACTTAAAGCACAACCTTTGGCTTTTTGTGAATCATCTAAAAAGCTTTACCTTTAACCATTCAACATTTTCCTTTGTGAATCTATTTATGTTGTGATAGTCTTTGCACCGATAATCGTATGTTTTTGATAATATTTTGTATTATGATAGAACAAAAATTCTGTCGCATTTCATTTTAATATCTTTTTCGAGGTGGACTACTAATATTAGATTCAAAATATTTTTAATTTTGGATTTGTTGTTCTTAAATTCCTAATAATAAATCTCGTAGGTAATTTAAACTCAAACATCCTGCTTTTATTTAAGCAACCTTACGAGAAATTAGATCTTATTTAATTACCGACGATCATGTTATTATATTTAAATTTAGGAATAATAAAAATTATGTCATTTTAAATAATTGCTTCATATTTATGGAAAACGTGATTATGCCAAATTTGAGAAAATACTACTAAACTTTAAAACTCGTATGTGCATTTATATCGGATTCGCACTAATTATTGCAATATCTTGAAGACTATAACACCCATTCTCTAATTGAGATACCACAACAATGATGGTAGGTTGACTGGATTGAAATATAACGGGACTGATGATGTCAGTATGACGAATGGATGTATTGGCAAATTACTTAATATGCACTTAAAAATTATATACGGTCATCCATCTATGCGAAAAATGAGCGGTATTAATACTATGAAGTCCGGTGACATCAACGTGTGTTGTCCAATGTGTTAAATATTGATTTTTATATAAAAGAACAATTTTCCTTTTTTGTTACCACGGTAACGTCTGTACAACAATTTGTCACGTTACTACATAAAAGGTAATGAAAGTTTTCTTCATAAATTTCTTATGTAACCAATAAACTTTAAAAATGAAAAATTTAATTTTAAAAGTTGACGTGTCAGAAGTTTTTGTATACATGTACAATGTACAAACAGTTTTTCGAAATTTAGAAACAAATTTTTATTTTTATTTGATGTGGTGTAAAAACATGTAAAATTAGAATTTGTGATGCTTCATATCGCGCATATAGCGCGAATCACAGAAAACGCCTTTGTGTGTATAAAGCGAAAAAACTGGAAATTTATAATTCGACAGTTCAATCGATTAAAAATAATATGTTCTTTTAACTAGATTGGACCTCACAATCATTTTTAGTGGTTATCGTGAAATATGAACAATAATAATATCTATTGTCGTATTTCAGAATCGTGGCTAGCTTCGGGTCCGTGACTAAATTGACAAACTCGGCCATCCATATATCTAATCATTGAAAAGGAAATTAAAATCTGTTGATGAAGAATTCTATTACAGTACAATAGTCGATAAATTTAAAGAAAAGTTAATAAATCCATTTCTTATGTTGTGTGTGAAATCAGATCGTTCTTCAATATCATTAAAAGAAATTGCTAGCAATTTAGATTATCTTCTGAAGGGAAAGTATAAATGTATCACATTAACCACTGAGAGATAGTAGCTTTCCTTAGATACACTTATCGAATCTTGGAAAATATCTATTTTCAAATGAATTTTCTCTTTAATTATAAGAAACTATTTCATTAAAACAATTTTTGGTTTTTAAAAAGATAAATTAAGAATATCGGTTATGTTGATTTAAAAATTAACTTCATAATGACATTTTTATTCCAGGATTTACTGGAGTTCATTGCCAATACGAATTCAACGAATGCGAATCCGTGCCCTGCATTAATGGAGGAATATGTACCGATGACATTGATAACTATATTTGTTCATGTCGAAGAGGATTTACTGGAAGAAGATGCGAAATAAAAGTAAGTTTAATTATAAATCCGCTTCTCATGGCTCGAAACAACGTTAAAGTTTGTTAATTTAACTTAATTAGTTTAATTCTCTCCACTTAAAAATGAACGAAATAAATAATGTTGTTTAGTCACCTTCATGCGAATTATTTTTTCACAAAAGGGGCGAGTAAATTGAGATTAGTAATTTAAGCTCTGTAGTCAAATAGGAGATCCTAAATAAACACCAGATTATGGCGTATGGAATACTCATATAGGCAAGTTAAATTACTAAACATGAATCTTTGTTTAGGTGGACTTGTGTGAACCAAATCCATGTCCAGATCGTCACTACTGCATAGATCAAGGCAACAACTACACCTGTGATTGCCCTAAAGGATTTTCCGGTATCGACTGCTCCATTCCACTACGGACGGTATGCATTATTAAACTTAATCTATTGTTTAATATTAATTATTATATCCTAAACTACTAATCCTCCCTCACTAATTGTCTATTGTCAGGCTCCATATAATTTGTTTTATTAATTAAACGTTAAATAATGGTTATTCTTCAAGTCATTTACAATTTCCCATTTTTAATTTTCAACTAAATAATTAAATTTTACAGTTAAAATTATCGCTATCTCCACTCTTTTTGAAATTACAATTTTGAAACTTGAAATTGTGCCAAAATTGTAGTAGCGTCCAACCAATTTACCACCTAAAATGCAGTTTACATACAGATTAAACATTACATTGTTAAATAGATGGTTATACAGATTAGCAATTATTCTGTTTGTTACAAATAAAATTAAGTGTATTACACTCGAAGCCAATATTAAACAGTAGGTCCCCTATATATACGTGATAACACTTTTTGCAGTGCATAGAAGAGTTTTACAAAGTTTGTTAAGGTTAATTATAATTAACAATTGTAAAGAGATAAAACTATTTGATATCATAAAATTAGTTTGCCCTCACTGGCTGCTGGAGAACATTTTCGCCTGGCGCCCAACATCCCAACCGTAGCTTGGCAGATTCTTCAATAATTATCATACTCTTGGTTACTTGCACGCATCAATAATATGTTTAATTCTAGTATAAAATTTACAACAACAAATTTGGAAACATATGCCAACAATGTGATTGTTGCAAATTTGTTTATTTAATTGAAAGGTTTAATTTAACTTTCATTAATCGTATTTTAGGTTATGTTTACTTTATTTAGTTTAATTTGTAACTTTATTATGTAGAATTAAACAAATGGTTATAATTACGCAGCGTTAAGCTTGGAAACAGCCGTCAAAAAAATGCAAGTGTTATTAAAATTAAGTAAATTTTAAGCAAGTTATTTGTGGGGAAAGCAAAAATTTTTCAATTTAACGACGAGTTATCTGTTGTTTAATGGTGTTGTCTCAGCACGCTTTATTCATTTGGTGAGTTTGGGAGCTTTGTGGCTAAATTTAAACTCCTGCAACCAACTTTCTCGAGCAAAATGCAAACCGGTTAAAATCTAAACGTTCATTCTTTAATTCAAAGTTTGCGGTTTAATTTAATATTTGAATTGAATGACTAGAAGAAGCTTGGCGCTTAGAAAAAGCACTGAACGCATCCATGGAAGGGTTGATGAAACAAAATAATTTATATAATTACTTATAATTAGTTTTTTAATATTTATGAAAGTGAGGTTAGAAATGTGCCACACCATTAAACTGGGTACCAATTTAAATTTATTCAAACTCAAATCCATCAAATAGCTTTTACTAATTTCATATTGAATATGGATCGATTTGATCTGTCTGCAGCGACAATTTAATTTAAATTTTCCCAAAGAAGTTATCTTCTAGTATCTTTAATGCACGGCAGATGTTTGAATAAAATTTTCCAAAATTGTTTTTAAAATAATAATCTGAAAAGTAACATTTTTATATGAAAAACGCAAAAGTTACGTTATATAAGTTAATACTTTATAGATATTGCTCGTATGGGCTCTACTAAGTATTAAATAATATATGAAGCTAATAAACTCTTCATTTTATTTTCAGTCGATGCGAGGTTGCAAAACTTCTAAGAGCAACTTTATTGGAATCGTTAAACTTAAAAATAAGAAAGGAATATCCTGAGAATAATAGTTAAACCAAGACAAAACTCTTTTAGTATTGGTTGTTTTCAACTTCCGGAAATTACATTTTATGTCGGAGAAAATTAAACTTTTATGATAATTACATATTTTTATATGTATTACAATATTTTATTGCACACTTCTATTTCTTAATTAACATAATTATTGCTTTTAATTGCTGTATTTTATAGCGCTAATTTGTCAATTAAAATATGAGGGGTGAAATGTATTAATTAAATATTTTTAATTTAAATGCCTATTTCGTTTTAAATTAAAAGGGTTATACCCTCTTCACTTTAGATTTATCTTCCTGCTATACGACGACGATTTTACTCTCCTAAAGTAAAAATTATATAAGTTTTGCTGAAAATATTTCAATTTTAATTTCATCTTTATGGGTTGCTCTCGACGTTCCTTTTTACTTTATCGCAATAATTAAATTAAAATTGATTAAATAATATAAATATCAATAGTTGATACAATACTATTTAAAAATTTATAAGGTTAAGTTCTGATCTGATAAGTTCCCCATGTCTATCAAATACATTTAAAGGGTCTCTGTAGAGAAAACTTGCACGGAAGGGGATTTTAGAAGATGGTCATTCCTCTTTTATATAGTACTTATTACCGTTTTACTTTCACTCCAAATACGCAAACCCACGTAATCGGGAATCACTTACCACAAGCAAATGCTTTCTGGTTCAGGAGTGGGGGGTTTGGTATTTGCTTTACTTATTCGTGAATAAAATTAATACAAAATAAATTAATACGACATTGCATTCTAGTCGAATCTTTTTTGAAATCATCTTTGTTTTGCTTCCAGTGATCTCAGGATCACATTAATCCTAATTCCCTAAAATAGGAACGAAGTCAGAAGTGGACATTGAATCACTATCGAAGCAAATCCCGAAAGTCGGACGTCATAAGTGGCTTTAAAAAATAAACCATCGCATACCTAAATGACTTCACAACGCGTAAATAAAATTAAAAAGATAATAAAATCCACCGGGTATGAAAATAATACTTCCTGGAGCTAGATTAGTCATGCAGGTTATCCCTACGATCTATTAATCGTAATGTAATTACGTTACAATTTTACTCTAAATAACTCAGGAAACAGAAATGGTTTCAGTTTTCTTAAATAAAGTTCAAATAAAATCCTTGTAACATACAAATGCATGAGTTGATAATATAAAGCAATCCATCTTAAATATTTTCGTAAGCAAGGAAGATATTAATATCAGTCACAGCAAGTCAACCGATTAAGAGAGAGTGAAATAAGACTGCATATATGCAGAGCTGCAGCGAAAATAAGATGAGTACATTTTTGGAACTTTTTAGAAATAAAATTTTAAATTCGCGTAAGTGCTTCAAATTATGTCAATGTAAAAGGAATCTATCAATGTCACATTATAAAATACGTCATTTCAAATATATCGCATTTATTGATTAGTATTTCTAAAATTTTGATAAAATTTCATTTTTTATTTCCCCCTCCTAACTTTATGATGATAACATTTCATTTGCTTTTGTATTAAATTTTGTATTAAAGATTTTTAATTTCCTCAATTTTGTTTTTTATTTCTAAAATTATAACTAATTGTATGTATAATCGGTGAGCAATTATAAGATTATGTAAATAATATAAACGTTGATTACGAGAAAATGAGAGAAACGATTATTACAGTACCAAGTCCTAAATTACGAAGAAGAAAACTCATTAACACAATAAGTAATTAAGTAAAATTAAGACTATTTTTTATTTTTAGTGCAACATTTTCAATATTGTAAGGTTAGTTTATAGTTTATCTTGTCCGATTGTTAAGAGTATTTTTTAATCTATGAACTACTAAGAATTTAGTTAGGAAATCATTATTTAAATATAACCACAACGGAAATGGAGCGGAAATGCTGGATTAAAATTGCGGACTTCATAGAATTTCTTAGCTCGAGCCTCCGGTTGTAACGAATTTTTGCACTTCATTACGTGGTACTACTTTCACATTGAATTTCAATATTTCTAAGTACGGCCCATGCATTTTATTTAAATGTAATCGGTGAATTTAAGAGGAACCTAATAGAGATAGCATGAAACCATATTGCACTCTCTTACACTCGTGGGGCAAGATGGGCAAACAACCTTTGCTGGTGGCGAAGATTTTTCCTAAATCATAAACAAATTTCAGATTTTCTTTTGTTTTTTGGAATCTACATATAGCTACCATTTGGCGGTAAAGAAAATTCACGCTATTTCGTTGAATACTTAAAAAGATATAGTGATATAGAAATGACCCATAATTACAATGATTTGTGCACAGAAATTGTTAATAACATTGTTGATGATGCGTTAGACATCGCATGTAAAGATGAATATAATTTTCCATCCCTTATAACGCCCGAAGAGTACGAATCGATCACTACGCATAAACTATGCATTGAAAAAGAGAAACAAAATGAAGTAATAGCCGGTTACAGGATTGCAATCATTGCACAACCGATTTTGCACCGCAGGGATGCTGATTTTCCTTTCCAAAAAAACTAAGAGTCTGCAAAGCAGTTTTGCTTTCAAATGCAATACTTGTGACCGTGAAGAATCAGTTACATCGGAAGATCCTAAAATCGATGTAGTAAACAAAGCAGCTGTTTGGGCCACGCTTTCCACAGGAAGTAAGTCACTCACCTATCAGAATTGTTATCAATTTTAAGTATTCCTACTATATCAGGAACTTTATATTATGATATTCAAAGAGATTTAGGGAGTCATTATAAGAATAGTTTGTGGGATGAAATGGATGTAGCAGGAAAAGATGAACATCAACTAGCCATTGATAACCAAAATGTAGATTCAGATGGTGTGCCTTACATAACGGTTGATGGACGATGGTCCAAGCGAAGCTATGGACATATTTTTTATAAGGCTACTTCCGGAGTTGCAATTATTATTGGAAGACGCACTGGTAAAATATTATTTCTAGGCGTACGAAATAAATATTGCGCTGTATGTGCACGTGCTGAAAATCGGGAAGAAGTTGCACATGCACAATGTTTTAAAAATTATTCGGGTTCGTCATCATCCATGGAATTAGATATTGTTGTGGATGGCTTTAATTTAAGTATGTCCATCCATGGTCTTCGATATAAAACTTTTATTGCTGATGGTGATTCTACCGTTATGACGAGAGGATTAGACAGCATGTAACTTATGCGGTATAATCTAGGGCATTCTTGGCTTCGTACACCCTGGAAAAATTACTTTAATAAAAGTCCAGGAAAAGTATTTGAAAAATACGTAACACAACAAGAGCAGCACCACGAGCAGAAAAGGCTTCTAAAACAAGCTCACCCTATGACTCCTGCCAAAAAACTATAATTGAAATCGATTACGGTCCAAATATTGCGGAAATAAATCTATTTCCGGAGGAAATAAAGGAAGAAAGTGATAAACCTGCAGCGTCTTACAGTTACGGCCAATCATCAAAAGGAGATTGCCAACGCAACAATTGACCCAATTTGAAAATAGTCGGTTTATTTCAGAAAGGAAATTTCGTCTAAATTCAATATTAAAATCCAAATCTTCCATTTGTACGCTTGCAATGGATTATGGAAAGAGAAATGAAATAGTGGTCATAAGAAAATTTTCGAGTGAGCGTGGGAAGAATGTATGAGCGGCAGGTTTATTCGTTGACATTCAGAATGGTTTTTTAGGCGCATCACCAGAATTTGATGGACTTATAAGTGAAAGGGAAATAATAGAGGTTATGTACAAAGTGGCTCAAATGGGGGTGTCCCTTGAAAAAGCTGAACAAAATAAAAAAGTGGCTTGTTTGGAAATGCAAAATGGAAAACCAAGACTTAAAACAACTCACAATTATTTCTACCAAATACAGGGTCAACTAGCTATTGCTAAGGCTAAAGTTTGATATTTTGTGGTGTACAGTGGAGATAACAATAAATTATTTATTGAAGACATTCATTTTGATTACAAAATTAAAAACATTTTATCTGGAGTGTATTGCTCCCAATATAATCGAAAATAGACCCGAACGTGGGCTTAAATGTAGAGTACCATTGGAAATTATTGAAGCTCAACAGGAAAAAAAATGAAATAATTGGGTAAGTTGCCAATTTTCGCTAGATTTTCTTACGTCACGGATATTCTGTTCTCCGTCGGTGCGCTCTGAGTTATCTAACACTTACAAATTTATACGCGTCGGTTATGATTGGAAACGCGAACGCTTCCGTCATAACTACGCAAAACCCAACAAAATCAAGCTACCTAACAATTTGATCTCGAATTAAAAAGACGGTTTACCACTTTTTAATTTTAACTCAATGGAATCGTTGAAATTCCTCTGCCCGCTGCCAACTTACCTCATAAGTTGCCAGCACTTAAAAGCAAGCGCTTTTGCTTTTAAGATTTAAACCTATGTGACGATGAACCTTGTGTGTGAATGTCGGGTACGAAGTTAACGTAACTCACATGTTAACTTCATTAAGCTAAAATCTTGAACTTCACTCACGGTTTTAATGACCAAAAATGCCTCACATTTTTGGAAGGTGATCACAGTTGAGGGGTTTACTCAAAGTCTCGACACCGACCTAGATCAGTTCCCAGTGGGAAGATCGTTTGGGTTGGGGAGCAGCAACATTGGTTCTGCGAATCAACTTGGCACCAAGACGAAATGAATTTTTGCTCCACCCCGAAGGCTGTTCAATGTCACTCTCGTTACTTCAGCAGAACTTCGAGCGCGTTGAGGCTAAATATTTAGCTCGCTAGTATTTTATACTATAAACCATAATCATCCCTGTGATGTTCCATGATGTTGAAAGAGGTGAATGAGGCTCCGCTTGCACGAAACTCTGTATACTAAAAGATGCGAAATTGAATTTAGATGAACATTGTGGCGTAGGAATATTTAGTTACCCGAGGACCTAATAGCAGAGCGGACCTGTTGTGCTACAACAATTTTCTGAGAACCGATTTGGAGTGTGTTTTTGGTTTAACGACTTCTGTTATCGTGCCAGTTTCATTTGTAGCAAGTTTTTCCGGCTCTGGTTAACGTTTTGGGGCCACTGAAAATATTTGGCTGATATTCGGTAACTCAATATGGCAATCTACTACGTAGTTCTGAGTTTCTACGGTTAAGAGCGACTTTCCTAACCTACCTACTTTGTTTTCCGTGGGAAAATGGATCACTTTGGGAATTCTTTCGTCATATGGATGGTCCAGCGTTGCGTAACATCTCCAACACCATCTTTCACTGGTCCAGTTCCAGCTACAGATCTACAAGCAGTGTTCTTGTTTTCGCGATTGTCGATCAAGTGTTTTTCTGTGTAAACTAACAAGTTACAGATTTTCATCTTTTAAGCCGCAAGTTTGACAGCGATTGGATATGGAACACCTGTCACCATAATATTGTAAACTTACAAAAGCGCTGGAGTAAGTGAATTTTATCTTTTCCAATTCGTTTGAGCCGACGTGTTTCTGGACCTTTGTGTTCAATTTTGAGTAACCGTTAAAGGTTACTGGTTTTATTGAGTACTTGTTTATATTTGGACTGAGTGCACTGTTTTGCACATCCATACACATTGCAATTATTGGAACTGTAATAACATCTCTCAAGTTCTGTTTGTCAATTAAAGCATTTGATTACTATTTGCGTTTTTCAAATCATTAAAATTTAATATTTATTATGTGAAATTAACGTGGAATGCGAACCACGACAGATCTAATTGGACCTTTAACCTTCAAAAGTAGTAATGTCATTTTCTTTTCAAATTTTAGGGTGTGGTAGTTTAGTCCCGTCGGGATTATCGTCCTGCCGAGATCTTTGCCGGATTTTGATAGTTCTGGCGAGACTCTCGGGAATTTTGTCTTGCCCTTGATGAGATATTCACCGCCGAATTTCTATCATATTAAAATACGTAATTAATCAAACCGAGAATAATAAAACTTTTTGTAGTAATACTGATTTGTCTAAAAACCGATAATTTAGACAAATTATAACAATTTCAAAATTTAATTTCTAATTGTGGGTCGAATTGACCCTTACAAAGTGTAAAAATAACTCAAAGTTTTGGTTTGGAAAACCAGGCCGAATTAATTAGTATAGTATAAATGATGATAATAAATAGCTGAAAAACTGAATTTTTTTGTCAAAAGTTCAACCACGAGCTAAAATTTATCAATGACCCTGATCACTTCTCACCCCTGACGTGGTCTACAATCAAATTAAGCAAAACGTAGCGTCACCGTCAGTCATTGTACATGTATCAGTTGCTTTTATGGGTTTTATTGTCCAATAATGCCAAAATTCCGAAAGGAGCTATAAAATGTTCGATGTTTCCAGGAGGAAGTATATATAGTGAAAGTTTTAAAACATTCCCTTGCGTCACGACCGCTTTTTAATTGATATTGTAACAGCTAGGTTAAACTATATTTAAAACATAATACATAAATTTTTCAAAATTATTTTTAAGACTACAAAATTATCATTTAGTATTTTAGTTTAAATAAATTTTTTTTTTTCTTGAATAGGTTGTTATAAATGACTTCTACTACAATATAAATGAAAAAGAAAAGCAAGACAAACTTTGAGCTATTCTACATCGTTTATGTAGGTAGATATATTCTGAGCTCGTTTTTAGAATCTAAAGGTTTAATATTATTTAGAGCTACGTTATATTTAAATTGTCTACAATAAAATACGGACTTATTTTACATTCTCCATAGGAAACCATTAGGTTGAGCTTCTTTGCACTTACAAATCCTAGATCTGTTTGTTTTATAAAATAATTGAATACAATAGAATTTACAGTTTTTTTAAGAAAAAAACTTTTACTATTTAAAATAATAAAGGGAAAATATTTAGTACTTTAAGTATTTAAAGCTTCGTTTGGAATATTCCTTTTAATGCAAAGGTTTATACATATTCAATACGCAATTAGCAAGTACAGCTTAACAGATTTGTACTGGATTTAAACTATGTTTAAGCATGCAAATGAACAAGATAGACAATATCATTTAAAAGCACTGCAATATTATATTTCAATACTTCGTTAATTAAGTAGCTATAGCTATTTTAATTCTTGATTTCTGCATTTCATTCAATTACCGGTTAAAAGCAACTTACTAGGAATTTTTCAGGTGCCGCAGCGCAAGCCAGGCGAAAGAATTAAGCCGCAAGTGTAAGAGTTTTCAAATTTGCAATAAATATTTTATAACAATAAATTACAGGTAGTGTGAATGAAAAACTGAACGATTTTAAATTGAAATGTCACCAATAACAGTTATTATTTAAACAAAATTTATAGTATGCCAAAGAGTGGGTGATATCAACTTACCTATGTCAATTATGTTTTTTTTTCTAATGTTAGTTACAATCATGGTGTTAACTAAAGAGCAACAGATCACAATTTTTAAGCTTTTAGAAAAACAGTGCAGTTTTACTGAAATATAGAAAAGGTATAAAGATAAGAAATTTTGTGTTTCGAAAGGTATACTCTCTAGTTACAAGAAAAATGGTATCCAGAACATAAACTCAAAATTCGGAAGAAAGGCAGCGGCAAAAAGCCAACTCTGACAAATCGACAATTATCGAATTTGAAGAAAATGTCATTAAAAACAAATCCCCGACACTACAATATATGGCAAAACATTTCAAAACATCTAAGTATATCATTCGGTATAATTTAGATAAAATATTAAACCTGAAATTAATGAAGAAGCCGAAAAGACATCACATTTCTGCAGAAACGATAATAAAAAGACACCAGCGTTCACTAGGGTTATATCGCTTATTAAATTGTAATAAATGGAAAAAATATATCGCTGTCGATGAAGCATGGTTCCATCTAACAAATGCTGATGGTCAACGAAAATTTCAATACTTGAGCCGCGAGCAGTCGGCAAGAGAATTGGACGTATTCACAAAACAGTCTCATGCAAAGGGAGTTATGGTGTTCATGGGAATATCGAATTATGGAACCACAACGCCAATTTTTATTGAGCCTGGTGCTAAAATTAACTCGGAATATTATATTAAGAATTGTTTGAAACCACTTTTGACTGATGCAAAAAGGTTATATCCTATTGGTGATTGGATATTTCACCAAGACTCTGCACCAGCGCACGCTTCTAAGAAGACTTTGAATTTTCTTAAAGAGAACGGCATATCTGTTATTCATCCGAATATATGGACGCCATCATCACCGGACCTTTCACCCTGAGATTATTTTTTGTGGGGATATTTAAAATCTCAGTTAAATAATTCAAAAGTTGAAACCATAGATCAGCTTAAAAAACTAATAAAACGTGAGATATCAAACATTCCTCTGGAGATGATACAAAAATCGCTACAATCTTGGCCAAAACGTTGTCTTCAAGTATATAAGAATCAAGGACAACATATTAAATAAAATTATTTAAAAAAAAATAGAAACAATTGTGACTTATTACATTTCAAAATCGTTCAGTTTTTCATTCACACTACCTGTATACATTAAGAAACTTTCGCATCTGCGACTTAATTATTCGAAAACCTGTTTTAACCATATTGAGTATGATAAGTTTACGTGAAGAGGTAGTCGTTGTTCATGTTTCGGCCTTAAAGTACGAATATGCTTGTTTCTGGTTGGTTAATGTAAGCCACTTTTTTTTATAATATTATACATATTATAAATTACAAAAGTTAATAACTTAATAAAAAATTTGTTTAATTATTAATAAATTACGAATTAAGGAATAATTATAATGTTATATTTGAGCTTTAATTAATAATTAAACAAATTTATTTTCACGAATTAATAATAAACCAATTTTAAATACTTAATAAAAAAGTTGAAAATAACAGTAGCATTACCCTTTCAAAAATTTTTGGTTATTTTCAAACGTTCAGCATTGCGGTTTTTAAATTTAAAGATTCCAGCATACAAAATCAGTAATATACTTCACCCTCATAATTTAATTAAAAGCAACGTTAACGACCACTTGGTAAAACTTTACAAGAAATGCGTGCTCTTTAGGTGAACTTCGGATTACCGTCCTATCTAAAAACCAAAATTTTTTGTAAAATGCTTTTAATTTTCTTACTCTTTTATAATTTAAAATATGGAAATCATAAAATTGATCCTTTTAAGTTCATTTATTTCTGTGGCTTCCACTTTTAGTTATCTAATTAATCTCATTTAAATTATAAACCACGGTAAAAATTAAATTCGGCTTCGACGGGATTCGAACGCTGGATCCTTTGATGCAACGTTCATCACTACATTCTATTATTCAAACATAAAAAAAGAAAATATTTTATCCACTATCACTTTAATAATCGAAGGTGTTCAACTGTTCAACCGTAATCAATTAATTTTAATTATACAGGCAGGGCTAAACCAATCATATTGTAGTAACCAAGAGAACTCGAGTGCAACTAATAAATTAATGCTAAGTGAATTAACGTACAATATAATTTGGTAGTAATACTCGAGCTCTCGTGGTTAGAATTATATTTGCGTTTTACAAAGTTGACAACTTTGAGTCATAAGAACATAACAAATGGCGTAAACAGAATTATAACAAAGTTCAGGGTTAGCTAATTTCTCTCTAATTTGGATAATAACCTGCTGCAAAAAATTCTAGAACATCTTCACGTAACAAGGTAATAATTGGGTCACAGTTAATATAGTCATAGTCATGAACATAACATTGGAAAATAACTATGAGTTTTAGTAGAAAAATCAAAAAAGGTTTGTAAAAATATTTCCATTTTTGAAAGTTACATTGAAAATGTACGAAATCTGACCACATTTAATCTGGCAAACTGATCTACAAATTAACTGAACGCAGGAAAGCACAGGTGGATTTATCCTCTTAATGAAACTGGAACAATCAAAATTTCAGATTGGTCTTAAATATTCGCAATTATTAAAACAATTTACTCTTCGAAATTATCAAATCTTAACCATTTGTTAATGTGAATATTTCTTGTAACTTTTGTATAATATGAAAAATTTTTCTTGACTAATTTCCATTAATTTTTTAAACTGGTTACGGTGTAGTGATGAATATAAAAAATTACTAAAACAAGATAATATGGATTTGGGGATGAGTCCAGCCATGCCAGCTCGCAAGACAACATAGAAAATTTGAATGTTGTTATTTTGTAATAATTTGTACCAGGAAAAAAATGTAGCATCCTATGCCAATTAAGAGAAATTAATAGATCCTTCATTTTAAAGGTGACTTGCCTTTATTCTCAGTATTAAGAGGCTGGGAATTGTGTGAAAATAACTGGGCCCCAGATAACTCAATAAAACAGCAAGAAGTTGTCTTATAAAGAAGGAAGTAAATAAGAAATCAAATAAGCAATACTGCCTTGAAGATACAAAACATAATCCAATTAAATCTTTGCGTATCTGAATGACTAGACCCTCTTATCTTATAGTTATTGTTTAAAAAATCAATTGCACTGACGTGCAAGATGGATTTACGAGATTTTTGGCTATTACACTTGAATAAAATTGATTTTTAATATTGAGCTAAAAAATTGCTAAAACGACAAGATGCTAAAAAATCGTTATAAAAAATACTGTAAATTGAATATAAATTTTTTAGGTTCCTCTTCAGACATTTACAAAAAATAATAAAGCCAGAGGTTAAAAACTCACAATCAAAATTGTAATTATTGCACTGATGAATAATCATCAGTTAAACAGTATCAGATCAATGAGAGAACAACAGGTGAAGCCGTTCCTTGTAATTTAAAAGTACATCTAGAATAATTAATATAATACAAAGCGTAAAATTTTCAATCAACATGATTACAAAGTGTAATCGATTATTTTACTGAAATAAAGACGACAACTTCTGTTTCTAATAAATGTCTTATAATAGTATTAAAAATAAACTGTCGGCCTGTCACGCTGAATGACTGCCAATCACTATAGGCTACAGATGTTCAGTATCTCAGAATGCATTTCGACGGAGGATTCACCTGGCGTAAGCACATATTTACTAAACGCAAACAGGTTGGATTAAAATTCACCCAAAGATATTGAATGATTGAACGATAATCCCTACTTTCCATCGAAAACAAATCCGTAATTAAGCCCATCTGGACTTACGATATTTAGCTACGAGGCTCGGATGCTGAATCCCTGAATCCAGTTTGAAGGCATTTGGGCGATTTTAAAATAAAGTTCTATGTCGATTCGTCGATACATTGTGATAGATGAGCAACGTTGTTGAATTACGCTATTCCTATTACTTCTAAGTTGCTTTCTAATTGGTTATTAGTGCTCGTGTATTCAGATTGATAGCTACTATACTTTGGGAGTTAAATTAGCAAAAGATAGCGATAATAGTTGATTGCAAATATAGGAACATAAAATTACAAATAGTTCAACGTAATTGTGAGTAGTGACATGGAAAATGTACAAATAGTCTGGAAGCAATCAAGATTTAAAATTGCTATATGGAGTAGTATTCGATCTAGTGCAACTGCATTAAACTACGAACAATTTAATTTAAACCAATGGATGCACTATGTAAACACTATAAACTTTTAACTTATAAAGTTACTTAATATGTTAGTGTTAATGCATCGTTGGCTAAACCAACACTTTTTTTAAAGTTAGTATTCTGCAATTTACAAAGCAATTAAATTGAAATGTATGAGTTATTGGATAACTCATAGTTATTATTATAATCATAGTTATTGGACGCTTTCAATGTGATGTTTATGCTAGCTTCAATTGCACTGTTATGAATACACGTGAAGTTTAAAAAAGTAAAAAGTGTTTGGTTTGCACGGTCGTCATCTGCAGGAAGTAATTTACTGAATGTCACAACAATTCTCCCAATGGGTGAATAATATATCCAAAACGTTGAACAAATTCAATAATATTCTCCTTGACCATTTTCTCCACTAACATACTACACATGGCAAAAAATCGATTTCCGGTAAAATTTAGAATTTGACTATCTTTGGTAGGTATATAAAAGCATTTGAAGCGAAATTATTTAAAATTTCAATACAAAACTTTTTCCCGTTTATATTCTTGATCTATAATGTGAATAGGTTTTGTTCTCCCCCTATAAAATAAACGACGACTCACTTTATATCAAGTAACGCGATTCACTCAACAAATGTGTTTTTTTAATATTTGAATATAAAATGAAATCAAGTTCGATGATTGAAAAACTTACTTTTATAATAAAAAATTTTCAAAAAAAACATTGTTAGAAATATGTAAGGCATAAAAATATTGGTTTAAATTATACTGAATTTTGAGCAAGATTTAAAAAATTGTTTTTGCAATTTAAATTACACTATGAATTTTTACTTTATTTTAAAGTCGACAGGGAATGATTAAGTCAAATTTTGTAAACGTTACGCTAAAAAATCCTAATATTCTTAATTTATTCTTAGACATGCAGTACAAATCCTTGCACTAATGGAGGAACTTGTTGGAGTAGCCAGAATTCATTCTACTGTGCTTGCCGACCAGGATTTACCGGAAAGATATGTGAAGGTAATAACTTTATATTTTTACATTAATTAAGCTATTTAATATTATTATTATTTTTAAAAACATTTTCTCGGTATATTTGGTTGTTTAATTTGTTATTTTGAATGTTATCTTATTCGACTATTACATTTCAAATTTTTTTTATTCCTAACCTCAAACTGCGTTTTCGTTTCGTAATTTGGTGTTTTTTCACGGATTACATTGTTTGTTTTCTCTCTCCATTTATCGACAAATTTTGTTCATATGCAGTATATTTTTCTAGTCTTATGCTATCCGCTCCTATATCCACCGTCCAGGTGGTTTGGTGTAGTGGTTAGGGAGTGGAGCTTCTAGATCTAAAGGTCATAAGTTCGAATCCCGATCGTTCCCAAATTTATCTGTACCGTAAAAAGGATATTTCCATAAATAAATAAATAAATAAGATTGTAGCATGTACTTTTGTTCTCCTTACTAAGATTGAGAATGGGGATCCTACTGCTTAACCTAAAATGACTAATTTTTTATAGAAAAGCAACTGTGAGTTCTTAGGGTAGTAGCAACAAGCGGGGTTCGTAAATCACTCACCTATCCAATTGCTAGCCGCTGGCAACCATTTTTGACTTCCGTAATCTGATGAGAACGGATATTACATTGCTCTATGTCAGTATTTCTTAAACAACGTATTAAATCTTTCAATTTATCAATCTTGACGCAGTCCCGCGGAGTTGTCAAGTCAACTGCTTTAGAAGCTTGATTTGCTTCTTCTTTATTCCTGTTTACTATCACAATATCATAAGCAAACTGAAGCTGACTCAAGGAATAACCCGATTACATTTACACATTTGTATTCCTATGACAGTGCATCAAGCTTTAATTATCGAACATCAACTGCTAGAATACACCAAATCCATCCATTGGTGGATACCACAATGCCTTGTGGTAGCCTATATTCTGGAAGTCCTTATTGAGAGGAAGAAGACTGTCAGTGAAGTCTTAGGGCCGGTTCCACCATCTCTGATTAAATTGTTGGTTAACTAATCTCGGTTAGAAATATTTAACCGTGATTAACTTCAAAACATTCCGCCATATATTTTGCATCTATGATTAGTTGATTGCTTTAACTTCGAAAATACTCGTTAAAAGCTTCCGAGAGTTAGCCGTGATTAAGTTCGACTAAGCGGTAAACATCGACCGATTAGTTTGAGGGCTGATTAACTTTGCTTTCATCATGGTTAAAAGGTGGGACAGTATTTTCTATTTAACCGTGATTAAACTACTTAACCAGAGTTGGTGGAACCGGCCCTTAAACTTCGGAGTGATGGGCTGATAACGTTAATTCCCAATCGTATGTTTCGCGATAGAAGTCTAGTATCCATTTTTAGAGACTTTTTTGGCAGATTTCACATCAGTGGTTTGTCACATCAGCGCTTAATACCGATACTCGATAATCGATACTATTGGGAAATAAATGAAGAGAGAGAGAAAACGGACTACACGAAATTGAAAATATGGACTACCGGCATAGGAATTAACCACCAAGCTATTGACCGTCTCAAAAATATAATATTGAGTGCTAGCTGTCTCAATAAAGCAAACAAATAAAGAATGAAAGTCGCTTTATTAATTCGCAAACAATAGAGAGAAAGGAAATAGACACGTGTTAATTCTAAAAGCAAACTATGTATAACTAATAGTAAGTTGAAATTAAATAAGAGCTTATTTCAACTACAAGGATAATAAGTCATTGAAAATTATAACAAAGTTTGAACCTGCGGTTTCCATAACAAAGTGTAAGGTGTAAGTGTCAACGTGAAAGATTGTCAATGACTTCGGAAAACTAATATTTCACTTCAAATTCATACAAAAAGATAATGTGATTTGATAACTTCATTTGATAGCGCGGTAAAACAATATCCTGCGGGGTTTAACTCGAATAGAAATTGCTACCTGACTAGAGCACTAAAAAACGCTGCGATTATTTAGTATCGGAATTAATTCGATTGCATTTAGTTAACTTTTTGAACTTTTCTTCCTCATACAAATTTTTTACCATTCTTAACGTTTTATATGATCGAGCGCTTTATCAAGTTGTCATGCATTGTTGGAAATCAAATGTAGAATTCGATTTGATGATTATCAGGAGACAATGCCAAATCTTTTGTTTTTTGTTATGCTTGTGAATGATTTTCGTTTGAACGCCGCTGCCGATTGAACGCAAGATCGTTTTGCATTATTTTTTGGAAAATAAACGAAAATCGAATACCTTAAATAGACGGTGGACCAATTCGAGTAGGAGTAAGGCGACTTGTTTAATCGTCATCTTTGATACTCTACTATGTCGCAGGACTACATTTGAAATTGTTAAAGGTGATAAACTCCATTTATATCTGCAGACCTCTATTTAGAGAGTACGGTTGTATGGATGCAGTTGAACCATGTTTGAAAGGGAGTCGACAAAAGACTATGGACATATTCCCTTCTGATGCTCAACCTCTTTCTGTTTCTTCATCAGCCTTTTTCCGCCCACTGCTGGACATAAGCCTCTCCATATTATGGAGGATCAGGCCATAACTCACCACGCTGGCCAAACGGGTTGGTGAGTAGTCCGCAGATCGATTTTGAACTATAGTTGTTTTACATCCAGTAGCAGCTTGCTAGCCTAGCCTGTAGCCCTGTTTTTTGTTAACGGTGGCAATTCGTCAACTCAGGGGGACAGCCAGCTTAACGTGCCCTCCGAAGCACGGAGACTTGGTCATAAGAAAGTTTGACTCTCCCCGGGTTTGAACCCGGTACCCCGCGTTCGCATCCAATTACGTTAGCTGCAAGGCAATGACCGTCTCCTTTCTGTTTAAGAGAGAGGATTTAGATTATACTTTTCGCGCTGGCTCAGTGCGGGTAATTAGGCAGCTGTGACATGCGGTGTTCCTAAATTATGCACAGAGCCACTAGGAATCTTGCTTGACTCCCATGATCTCAAGAGGAAAATCGAGCATTTTTTACTGTAATAAATATATTTCCTTGTTGATTATTTGTTAGTAATATTGATGTTTGTTTTATACAACTTTTATTGTTGTATTTATGACGTGATCTGGTCCTATAAAAAGCATTTAGCCGACACTACCTTGTATCATCCAATTTTTTCTTTTAATGAAGGAAAAACAATAAAATTAAGTTGATTTCTTTTTTAAATCTAAATCTAAATTATTATTATTATAAATAAACTAAGTAATTCAAAAACATTTCAGATGAATTTGTTGTGGAAACAATAACGGACACGGATTCTATTATGAACGACGATGAGTTAGATCTACAAATGCCTATTTCGATTCATCTCGACCATTTGCATAATGTCTACATTGCTGCAGGCACTCTGGCTTGCGCTATTATGTTAGTGGCCCTGATTGTGAGTATCATAAATTATAATAAAAAGTTTAATGTAATCCAGATATCGATAAGAAAATATTTTTGACATATCAATCGTTTCGCCTCTCTCAATATTTTTTTGCGTAAAATTAACAAAAATTCTCTTTTCCCAGCATTATTATTTAACCAAATTTTTAAAATTAAATTTAGTGTTAGCATTCAAAATTTATTTGTCCGAAAGTGTGTAAATACGCGCTCTTTGTTTATTTAAACCTATTTAAAATTTATACAGCGTGTCTGAAAAATAATGCTGTTTGGAAAAGTATTGTATTTCACTACTCCATTACAATATTACCTGCTATACATATTTCAAGGCGCACCTTAAAGTATTTTTATTTTTCCAGGTTTGTTGTGACAACAAAGTTTTTCTTTTTAAATGGCAACTTATATGTTTTGACATTTTTAAAATAAGTTTTTCTCTTTACGACACCATAACTTTTTATGGAGTTATATTAGAAAATTTCTGAGAAAAATTGCTTTAAATTATTAAACATTGTGAGGTTGATAATATAATTTTTACGATTTATGAGAGAAAATTTTATTTTGTTTATTCTGTACTTAAGAAATAAAATGTAACTATAAAATGTTCTTAGGTTGTTTGTAATTCACTTTATCACCGCTTGTGATTATTATCGTTATTTTAGCGTCACGCGCACCTTTATAATGCGGATCCTGCAGCACTATGCCCATAAGAAAATCTGTATCAATTTCCGAATTATTTTAATTAAAGTTTAATTGACATTTTAATTGAAATTTTTAATTAAATATTTCTATCTCAATTATTCAAACTTTTATATTGAGATTTTGATTTTTCCTTAATCCAATCATGCGCGCTATTATTAAACTTTAAATACTTTAATTAGATGATTAGTATTAGACCGCCTATTATATAATTGCAATGTATCTAATATCACTGGCATCAATAATTGGTAATAATTATATAGAATGAGCCGTCATTGTTAGGGAAGACGGTTGATTGCTTAAAATGCTACTTTTGTGTGATATCGAAACTGTGAATAAAACAGACGTTTCTGAATGGCTAATAAATTGAAAAACATTAAATGTGAAATCAACAAGTTAATTAATAATTTGATAATAGCGCACTTGAATGGATTAAGGAGCAATGAAAACTGCGATTAAATAGTTCAGTTATAATTTCTATTAAAATTTCAATTAAAATAATCCGCTGAATAACGAGCAATTATAATTTCGATTACGTCATCAAATTTATGAGTAAAGTGGGGCAGTATGCGATTTGTTTTACTACTAATATTAATTTAATTTATTTATTCAACACATTTGTCGATGCCATAATAGAGTAATAACAAAAAATTAATTAGTTTTAGAAATCCAATAAATGCAATCAATCATGCTTAATTATCTTTGTCAATACAGGTGATGGTTTGTCATTGCAGAGTGAATCAAACATACAAACGTATTATGTTACGAGTGTATCCACTACGGTTAACTAGATGCAGACGACAACCGGAAGTACCTGGACCTACCCTTGCCAATAGGTAAGTTTAAATGAATATTTTATATTATAAGTGATTTGAAAATCATTTTCCACAATCTTCCATTACGAAAGAAAAGAATTTTCAATTTAATAAAGTTGTTTAAAACTTAAAAAAAACAGTTTTTATAATGAAAGCTTTTTAAATTTATATTTATGACTTTTTTAAATCATAACAAAAATAATGGTTAAAGTAACCCCAACTCAGCAGTAAAATGGGTCACTCGAGAAAGGTTTCTTTGTTTATTTGACTACAATTACTTGCTTATTCAGCTACATAGAGGTAAATACAAGTTGAAATTATTGCAACCACAGAACATCCCTGTCGACTAGGGCTGAATTAAGAACCTCCATCAAGTCCGTAATGCGAACTCGGAATTTACGTTCTGTACTGAACCGACGATACAGAAAAGTGTAATTTTTTATGCTCAGTTTAAAACTGAAATCAAAGATGGAATAAAAATTAAAGTTAAAAATTTTAAAAGAAATAGTAAATATCGTAAAAGTAATAATTTCTCTTTCATTACTTTTATAACTTTCACTAAATTTTTTAAAAGGAAATGAAAAATTCAATAAGGGTAAGGCTTCTAGATATATTTTGGCGCTCTGTTTTCAATCGTGAGAGACATACAGATAGGCTTCTATAAAATGCGAAAGTACGCCATCTAGTTAAAGCTAGGTACGTTTAATGTAACTCTGCATCTGCTTTTATTACTTTCATTATCCTTATTCCACAATTTTGTTAATGAAAAACAATTTTTTTGAGAAGCGAAACAAAGTACAAGTAAATATTTTCTGCTATCTGTATACAGTGCAACTTCAATAACCCTAACTCCCAAATAAACCAAATTTTCTTTTTAAGCTGAATTTGAAAGCTTAAAATTGACGCTCGGATTGCAAAATCGCGTATCTGAATTTTAAATTATTTTACACAAAAAATAGATTTTGTGATAAATGCAAGATGCAAATTGATATCTTTTTCGTCAAATAAATCGACTCAAATGTGAGGTTATGTTCTAGGCAGTAACATATCAGGTTATGAACCAGGTGAATTTCTCACATTAAACTTCTATTTCATTTTCGAGGTTTTGCACGTACTGCTATATGAAATACCAATAATTCAACCAGCCAAAAACCTAAATTTCAGAAAAAATGACGAAAAGATGAGTCCTCGAATTTCCTCGTTATTAATTAAATTTTAAGTTATTGTGGTGATTTAGTTTTTCATTTTATACAATAAATTTTTCTTCTTTTTCTGATAAGATGTTAATTTGAAAATTCAGTAAACCAAACAGTCCTTGAGGTTGCACTGTACTTAATACATATTTTAAATCTTGATTTAGTTGTCAGTAATAGCTGACATTTAATTATTTTCATCAAAGGTTGTATAAAATCTAAAATGTAATATTCTACTAAATTTGAAGCACCACGGGAGTCCAAATAATAACAAACAAACTTAAAACTATTTAGTAACAATCTATAATTATACGGATAAAGGAGACAATATAGAATGGGCACAATATCACTCAAATTTATTAAACATAAACAAAGAATTCTCATCTAAAGAGAAATGTTTTATGTTGTCCCTTCAATAGTAAAATTATTCAAATCCAGATTGCTTGCTTTATAATGAATAGAATACGAAATTATACATGCATAAAAATATAAAAGGGTGTCCCAAAATTAACGCAAGATTTGAATTTTGCGCCATTTATGTGGTAAAGTGTTGCAATACTTAAATAAAATGAAGGTTTGGTAGCTACAGTTCGCAATTTTCGTTCAAAGTATGGATATGGATGTGGACGACATGTGGTTTCAACCAGAGGGTGCCACATGCCATACAGACCGAAAAACAATTTAATTACTCCAACGGTGTTAAATCACATGATCAAGGCGGCCAATTCTGATCATCAAACTAGGAAATGACTCATGCAGTAATCGAATTTATTGTTTCTAAGGCTGTCTGGCATGTGGCACTGTCTTGTTGAAGCCACATATCATATATATCCATATTTAGCTGCCAAATTAATTAAAATAGCTTAAGATAAATGCAAGGATTTTTGAAGATACCATTTTGAAAAAACGTTTAGGAATAAAAATTTCCAAAATATATAGAATTGAAGTTTTACAAAACAATTTAATACTAATTGAGATATGGAAGCAAAACTTGGACGCAAACAAAAGCAAATTAAAAGAACTTATAAAGTATAGAGGGACAGTTCCCGAGGGGAATCACAGGATGCAATAGAATCCACAGGGAGCGTAACACCGATATCTGAAATGGACCGATCATCTTCAGCCTAAATGACCGCATTAGGAACTATAGAAACAATTGAAAAGAGCAACTAGAAGAAATGATAAATAAACGGATACTTAAAGAAGTATAATATATAATATTTATAAGTTTTCAGCTTGTTAAAATGATAATAATATAAAATTATCAAATCAACCAACATAGAATAAAATTAAAAATATAATCATTAGCTTTTAGCTAACGTAGCTAAATATTCAGGAGAATTTAATTAATTTTAATTGCCGTTAAATAACTTGATAATTTTTAAATTTTATATTGTGACTAAACTAATATATAACTATTAGCTAAAAGGCAGGATAAATGTAGGTAAAGAGGGAGACTAAAGACAAAGAAGAAAAAGTGACGCAACGGGCGTCAAGTCTAAATGTAATCTATATAATGAACACTAGTCTGCGACCTGGTTTACCCGCTTCGATCTTTTCATGGAAATAACTGTCCGGTTGCCAGCTTTGCATGTCATCGGTTACATTAATTAACATTAGAGGGAGACGAGCTGGTAAGCCGGCGCCGGTAAACCTGCTTTCACTCTGGCAGTAGCTTAATACATGAAGATAATGAAGATGAATATAGTTAAATGGAGGAAAATAAAAGACTTTCGTGATGGTACAATATAAATATTTAAATGTAAAACTATTGATTTAATAGTTTAAACTTTATCACCCTAACATTACACCAAAGTACACAAAAGTAAATTAATTACATTGCAATAATACTAAATTGTGATATCCAGCTTACCTCTTTTTGCACTAATTTTTTAAAGAAAAAAATATTTACCAACTACTGCAATATAAACAGTTAAATTAGTTCTAAACAAAATTGATCAAGATCATCTCAGAGGAATCGAAGGGAGAAGTAATGAGGCAAGAATGGGCTATTAACAAATTCCAAAGATAAAAATTCATAACCATAACAAACATCTGGTTGTATAATTTACGTCTTTCAAAAGAGAAAACAAACGCTGTAAGTCGAAATCGGTGGTTAAAATTAATCGAGAAAGAAAATTAATTACTTTGGCTAAATTGGTTTCTCAAAGCTAAACTTTGATACCATAAAGTACAAGAAGTTCTTAGCTTAAATTGGAGAAATATAAAAAAAGAAAATATACGCAAACCAAAATTAAACCAAGTTTAAAAAGATAATCGATTTTCTTAAGTAATTAAGCAAACTATAAATTAACTTAATTTCAACTATTAATTACGTTATCGTAACTAATAAGATTATACGGTTTTGCTTGATAAACCCAATTTATGTTATATTTTCTATATTACCAACAAGTATACCAGCAAGTTTATAGAAACTTTTGCTAAAATTTGAAGTTAT
This sequence comes from Rhagonycha lutea, assembly GCA_958510855.1. Classification (NCBI taxonomy): domain Eukaryota; kingdom Metazoa; phylum Arthropoda; class Insecta; order Coleoptera; family Cantharidae; genus Rhagonycha; species Rhagonycha lutea. Next base: position 4,437,383 of record OY294042.1, read on the forward strand.
AAACAATTATAATTAACTGAACAAATATTGCACCTCTGTTATCATTGCTTCCTCTATGTTTTCCACATACATTTTATAGTTTAACTATATGGCGCTACTTCCTATGCTTTTCATAATATTTGTTACACTAATAGTTGAACCCGTTCTCTTTATACAGTCAGTTAATGTAAATAAACCTACAATATCATGGTTATTTGAAATTTAAATTAACTTGTGCATACAATTTTGCTTAGCAAATTTTGTAAATTAAAAAACAGATGATTGAACAAATTTGTGAAATTGTTAGCTTAATCTTTGATTATATAATATCAGATACGCAAACCTTATGGAAGGTTAGGAAAAACCTCGTGTAACTTAACAGAATATCAACAGATGGCGCTTTCAAATTACAATTATTTTTTAATACATTTTTAAAAAGAAAATACTTTTATTAGTATTGAAAAGGAAATTTTATTGTTAAAAATTGATAAAGCATACATAAGAAAGGCATTAATAGGACTTATACGAAAACACAAATTAAAAGATGAAGAGAATAAATTAAATCCCCCCCTAAATAAAATATATACAAATTTGGATAATATTTGGCAATTATCACAGTAAATACGGATATATAACAAATTGTGTTGACTGTGACACTTATCAGGAATCGTGTTGTTAAAGCACCGTTTTCGAGTTTCGGGTGCAAACAAATTTTATTCGGGGAGCTACAAGTGCTTTCGCGTTATAGTATACATTGCTTGCTAGTGATATGAAAAGTTAGGGATCTTCACACAACGACATAGTATGCAGGGTGTGTATTGAATTATTTGAATGTCCTTGCTTTCAAGTGGCGCAGTCAATATCATTGTATACCACCCTCTTTCTTTTATTTGCTTTAGGCTATCAAATTATTTTTATTTTGTTATCTTCTTTTTTGAATATGTTTCAATTTCATTTTTATTATTATTATGTTTTATATTCAGAGTTCTATTTCATTTATTTTTGTTATTTATATATATGTTTTTAAATAATTTCTCATTTTCTCTGTTTTTAAATTTTTTTTTTTTTAAGAAAAAAATTTAAATTATTATATAAAGTAATAACAAAATTGTATTTTACAAGGCGTGGTTGCAACAACTTTAATATCGGGTTTTGAAATATATGAAAACGTTGTAATTATTTTTTAATGAAGTATATGCGGTGTAACTTACGACTTTATCATTTTCAGTATATTATTTACCTACCAACTTTTTCATTATTTACAATGTATCAAGGTTGGAAATAACTAGACACAGCATACCGAATAAATATTTAGTTTTATGTATCCTTATTGGCTATTTTTTAGATTTTCGTTCTATTTAATAATTTTTTGAATGTATCAGTATTGTAAATTTGATTTTATTCGTAATTGTCACTTTGGAAGACGGCATCAATGTCTAATATCTAATTATTGTTAAAAATGCAAAAGTAAAATAAGTAGTATTTTTTAAAAAATATCATTTGCCTTGAAAAACAACTGTCTTCAAGTTGAAAACAACAAAAAGAAATTATATCTAATATTAATACATTTGAGAAACAGTGTAATGCAGTGCTATAATTTTTACCCTACCCATATCTCAGGATTATTTTAATTAATTAATTAAAATATTGCAAATGACTTAATCTAAATTTTATTTGGGTTAATCCAATGAAGTTCATATAGTTGACGAAATAGTATATTAGAGGTTTTTATCACGACTCGCTAAATAAAACCACAAAGCGCAGTAGTTCGTCGTTTTTTTATCAAGTTTGTAGTGAGTTGACAAAAATAAATTAATTCGAATAAATGGAAGCAGTTTTAATGGAATAGTTAAAGTAACTTTAAATAAAAAGTAAATAAAGTGTTTAATAATGTTAAAATTTAAAGCAATAGTAGAAACGTACTAAATACTTTGATCTGATATTAAAAAGATGTCCAAACATGTAAAATGGGTAAAATGTCTACCGCAAGCCAATCGCCAAAAAACGGATCAAAATAATGCACTTCTCTTTTAAGTAGTTACGCATATGGGTCTTTTTTTGACGAGAGATGAAAAAGGAATACTCACAATCATTGCAAGTAAAGCTAACCCAAGGAATCGTGGCCGGGCGGAGCCAAAATCTTGATACCCAATTCCACCAATTGACACGAACATAAAGTCGAACGGACTAATTTTCGTTTCTGCATATTAGCTCCGCCCGGCCATGATTCCTTGGGTTAGCTTTAGCTTTACAGTCTTGTGTGTGTAGGGTGAAACACCTCCGAGATTATTTAAGCTGGAATAGTCTCTCCATCAATCTGTTCAATTTTTACATATTTCAAAAACAGGCGTGTGTCAATGTATTGAAATTCTGTTAATTTTAATTAAATTTGGTGTAGTGTAAACTTCCATACACAACATCTGGTTTGAGTAGCTTCTTGGGCTTGGTGTATCGTCTTGAGGTTGATGTGGCGTTGATAGCACTTGAAACTCGACTGGTTTAATCTGATAATTCTTAGGGTTTATATATGAATTGACACATATAACTTCTTCCCTTTATCACATAGTTCACTTAATTCAGTTTTCGTTCTTGATTTCCTCATAGGAAATCCGATATTTATTTGCTTGAGTGAGTCATTCTTTTGCTTGGTGAACTCTTTTGTATGAATCATAACTTTTATGTTTGTATTCCATATTATTTTTAATTATATTATTATATTAGCATCACATTCTACAAAAGAATATAGCTGTCCTTTACGGACTTACAAAATTCATTTATTGAGGTGGATTAATCCTCATTTTTACATGTCATTACATCCCTATATATTTCATTCATATGCCTTTACATTACTTCCAGTACCATTACTTCCTTATATCCTTTCCCGGAATTCACAAGCACGAAGCCACCTCCTCGTATTTCACCTTCATTCTCCATCCGGTTTCCTGTAGTGCATCCAACTCCATAACATTCATACCCTGACATCTCCTTTACAACCACTTTCATCTCTCCGGGTCCCAACAAAGCTCATACATTCCACGTTGCCACTTTAGCTGATTTATTTCCTTTACCATGTTCTTTCATTTACTTCTTGCGTTTTTGTTTTTTCACTTGTTCCATATCGATTATTCCTGTTTCATACCTTTTCCTTATATCTTCCCCAGCCTTCCTTACTGGAGCATCTGTCTGGGATGGTCCAGATACTCCACCCACTAACTGCATCAGGTCTTTGTAGTTTGGTCTGGATCATTTTTCAATTTCAGAGCATTATCGTTCTTGTCCCATACATATACTTTATTATTTTTAATAATCTTTTGATAACCGACTCTAATTCTCTCTCCCTTTCCCATTTCAACCTCAGCTAAAGACCATATTTGGTTTTGTATCTCATTTTCCTTGTTGGTCAAGTCATTTTCAATGTAAGTTTTAGTACCTCTAAGTTTATTTTTATTTTCCATAATTAATCTCTTTTGCGTGTGGTTTTTCAATTTTGCTACGATTATCTGTTTTTCGGTAATTCTTCCCACTTTAAAGGCATCCACAACTTCAACATGTACCTGTATCTTATTGTTCAAGAAATCCTCAACTTTTTCAGGGGTTAAATTTCCATCAATTTCTAGATGTTTTATGATTATGTTATCTCTTCTTTTTTTTTTTTTCATGTTTTTCCAATTGTTCCTCAAGAAGGGCCATTCTTTCATTTTGTAATCCTGTTTTAGTAGCCAGACTCTCAATCACCTGCTCCATTTCATATATTTTAGCATTCCAGTTTGTTTCTATCGTATTAAATTTTTCTTTTATTTCCATATTTACTTTATTACCATCGATTACCATTTTTGTTAATCCTGCCATCATCTCCTTCAATTCGTCCATGGTTTCACCCTTTGTTACTTTCTCCACTGCTCTATTTGGTGATTTAGGTGTTTTCTTGCTTCTTCGGAATGCCTCCTCATCCTCTTTGCTCGAATTTAAATCTTCCCTTCCCCGTTTAAGGTATTCCTTTTTCGATGGTACACTATTTGCTCTTTCTCTGCTGTGTTTTCTATTCTTCATTTGCCTATGTTGGTTGTACGTAGGCAACCCAATTTGCTTACAATAATTTATTATTTCCAATATTGTTAGGAATGACTTTATATCCTTTACAACATGTATATACCTTCAGCGTCAGTGCAAGAGTCCAGGTCAACCCTTCAAAATCCTTCTCAACACCAATTCGCACCCCCCAATATAAAACTTTTTTTTTAGTATTTTAACCTCAAATATTCGTAGTTTTCTCTTTACCTGTTTCCTCACTCTTGTTATTGATGTATTATAATACTTCTTCAGTTTTATATATCACCCTCTTCGCACACCACAACTTGTCTCCAAATTAATCTCTTTATATTCTCCAATTTTCCAAAAATATCCAACTCAAAACCAATACACTTCATGCAGGACCGTACTCATACCCCTCGATGATGATAATTAACAAAGTTAAATTATTTTGGTTGATTGTTGAGATTTTAGTTGTGGCATATTAACGGTTTACCATGCATATGAGCACAAATGATAATGGACAATAATTGGGTATGCAATATGACGGCGACGTTGAACATGATAATAGCTAGTACAAGATTTGAGTATAAGCCCTTACATAAGATAACATGAGTGAATCGAGATTTCAATAGCAAATACGGAAATCAAATCGACCATATTTTGACATAAAAAAAAAATATGTAACTTCCATAGATGATATCAGATCCTACAGATGAGCGAACGCAGACTCGGATCATTATATGATGGAAGGAGCAATGTAACAGAAGCTTTATAACATCAAAATACATGTAAAAAATATTACATCAATAAAGGGAAAGGTTCTATGACAATTATTATTGTAAATTATCAGTTTATTTAATAGCAGTGTGTGGCACACCCAGGAATAGAACCGCGGAATTCCGCTCTCTAGCCTGCCAGTATATACTTAACGGCATATTGCTGGTTGATATAATATATAAACTGAAAGATAAAAATAAATCATGGAATTAAGTAAAGCAAATACAGGAGACCACAAAAATACGATATTAATAAAAACTGGAATAGGAGTAAGTCTGAAGCTTCTGAGAAAATAATTGGGTATACAGAGAAAAGACCACCAAAAAAAGTAGTTTGACCAACAATGCACAACAGAACTGGAAAATAACAGAAGAGATAGAGAAAAATTGTTAAGATCGACAAAAAAAAGACAATTTGGATCAGAACATAAGAGCAAGAAGGATTGTATATAGACTATGTAAAGATAAAAAGAATAAATGGATTGAAGGGCTGATAGAAGACTATGAAAAGACAGCAAAACGAATAAATCTAGAAAATTATACAGGAAGATTGGAAGCCAAAAGAAGAAAAATAAAATAATGGGATGAATTAAATATGATCATGGATGCCAAGAAGACATCTAGGAACGAGTAGGAGAAGTATGAAGAAGGCATTTTTAAAGACTACCGAACAGTGAGGATGCTGTCCCACAGGCACAACAAATAACTATATGCAAATAACAGGTGATTAACGAACCGACTAATGCAGAAATTAGAAACAAGATCAAGGAAATAAAAATGAGAAAATCAGCATGATGCGATAACATATATGGAGAAAAATCTAAGCGCTGATAAAGAAACTGTGGAAAAATGAGGAAATGCCTAGATTGAAAAGGAGGATAGATATCCAATCAATCCACAAACCACCAAAAATATAGAAAATAGAGCAAAAACTGCAGACTTTCGCAGAGCACATAATAAGAGGTTGGCATCAGTATGGATTCAGAACAAGAAGATCAACGATATTATATCATTTGGTGTCTATAGACACCATAAATATTATAAAATCATCAGAGATTGAAAAATTCCAAGAACATGAAACAAATTTTCACATTCTTTCCATGGACTTTCATCGAAAGAAGCTATTTTAAATCATGAATGAAGTGAACATGACAATGACAAATTCGAAAGCAGTAGTGAAAATATTAGACGAAGACACACAAACTTTTGGTGTTAACGCAGGTTAGAAAAAAAAAATGATGGAAATCGCCCTAAAAGCATGGAGAGCCAAGCAAGAGAATTTGTTTGAAAATAAGCGCCAATAAGACAAAATGAATTAGGTTTGAAAGAAATGTGACAAGTAATCAAACGTACAGGGTGGCGCGTGGCAGACGCATGGATTTGAAGAGGGCATTGCTCCCTTTCTAACGGTTCTAGACGGTTGAAAGTGGGGCGGTTTGAAAGAGGGGGAAGGGAAGTATATTTTGAACAATGTTTTCCTTGCGTGCAGACGTGTCGAAGTAGATGTGTCAACTCAGTGGATGTGTCAATAAACAGAATATGTTGTATTGGAGTGATACGAATCCCAGAGAGCTCCACCAGAGACCCTTGCACTCTGACAGGGTGACAGTATGGTGTGCAATTTGAAGAATATGGATCATCGGCTCTTACTTCTTTGAACAAAACGATCGAGCGGTTACAGTCACTTCTGCACGTTACCTGACCATGATCCAGGATTATTTCTTGCCTTAGTTGGAAGGGATGGAGCTGGAAGACGTCTGGTTTCAGCAGGACGGGGCGTTTGCATGGACTTTTGGGAGACAAATTCCCCGGGCGTGTCATCTCCCTAAGAGGCGATTTGAACTGGCCATCAGTGCGCTCTCCTGATTTGGCCCCTTGAGATTTTTTTCATGAATTTCGTCATTTTGTAACAGTCTCCTTTTGATTTCATTTTCAAATCCATATATCTGCCGCGCACCACCAATGGATATTTATAAATTTCACAAGGTGTCATGTTTTTAATTGTTGCTAGTTTTATAATTTACTTATTTTTTGCTTAGTAATCTTATTTGACGAAAAAAATGAAATTAAGGCTCGACCTAGAATACGAAGAAATTTAATAAAATTAATAAATTGACAACATCGTAATATGAGAAAAAAGTGGGTTTCAATATGAGTTCCTTCAAAAATGAAACTCTATCTGAGCTTGTAAACGTTCGTCTCGTGTTTTTAATAAAATTTAAGTTTTAGAATGAACTCACAGGTATCAGCTATCACCAAATTTGAAATCTATTATTTGTGTTTATTTAAAATATATCTAGGTATCTATATTTTGATTGATATTTTCTAAAATATTATCATTAATTCCAGTGAATGGTTTAGTGGAAAGGACAAGGCTCCAACTGCAACTCCTAGTCGTAATCTACCATCACTGGACACCACCGATATGTACTACACGCTAGACTTCAGTGATAACCAGAGCTCACCTTTGATCCAGTAAATTCAAATTATTTTTCTTATATTTCAAACATAACTATCTGAAAGTTTTTAATCCCTTAATTATGCCGACATAGATATTCCACATTTACTATATGTAAGTAATAATGTTACGTACTTTAGACATCGTGCCATTTGTTAAAATTCAGGGTTCGAGACGTAAATTCATCAAGAAGGTAATTTTGTAGAGTAAAATTTATTCTTAGTATCTGGGAGGAAACAAAAACCGGCGCAGTAAATGTGCAGAAGGAGCTTAACCAGTGCCGTAGTAAATTTCATTTACTTCTGACAGATTAATATATTTCAATTTTATTGTAACGTCTAGATGTAAAACTAATAACATAACATAACCTTTAGGAACATAGAAATAGTAGGGTTATGAACGCTAAAATTTAACACTCCCTGCTTGCAAACATGAACTCGTCCTGGCGAATATTCGTTTCTGCACATTAGCCACTCCCTACCACTAAATAAAAACAAGCTTTAACTGTTATTGCAAAAAACTAGGTTATGCGAATAATTCTGCACATACTGGAATTTTAACAAATGGCAAAATGTCTACTTTATAATGTTGTTTTCTCGATATATTTGTGTTTTATGTATGTAGTCCGTTTATAAGTGTTGAAAGTATAATTGTTGTTATATTACGGTAAACTTAAAATTAATGTTAAAATGGTTAAGTATTACCTACATGTAGTATCTACGTATAAATAATAAGCAGGGCCTTTCAGAGATAAGGATTTAGTTATTAATCTGCTTTGCTGCAATTAGGGGACAACTGATGTGTACCAAAGACCTGTAACAAAAAATTTAATTAGCTGTCGTAAGGGTTATATCAGAATAATAGTATGGCTATAAATGACGCTTAGGGTCTTGAATCCGATGTTTGTTTATATAATGCTAAAAATACAATCTCATTTTCCCAAAAAAATCACAAGATCCAGGTTTTTCATTAAAAAGGAAAATACGAATGGCTATTTCTATCATTACGAGTAGTAAGAGTTCCGGGAAACATCCTCCGTATCAAATGGTTTCGAAAAATAAAAATATGTTACTCCTAGCAAAGCGTAATAACTACGCTTAGTGGAAAGCAGCTAATAAAACCTGAGCTCTTATGGTTTTCCTCAAAATTAATTTGCGAACACTAACATAATTTTTAACAAGCACCATTATAACTATGTCAACATAGCAATATAGTGATAAGTTTTAGCAAAACTTGATTGTTATAAATTTGAATTCGTTTGTTGACATCTGTCATGTTGCGGCGCGGTTCTCATTGCTGTAAATGTGATGACGGAATTACTCATCGTTAATAAATATACCGATTTTTAACCTCTCATGTTTTAAAGTTTATATTCATCCCTTACACTTTTTACATACTTATGTTATATTGAAATATTCATTTGTAAATACAATATTTATTCAAACAGAATTTTTTAACAGGGTGGACCTTAGTATGCATTTGCAAATACATATACATTTACAAAAGTAAAAGTATACTGAAATATTAAAATACATTGATTTCCATTCTAAGTTTAAATGCATGCAAATTTATGTTATATCACAATTATTAGAGAAAATAAAAGAAAATATAAATCAAAAAGTGAGGGGGGTGCTTTTGAAATTAAAATTCGAAAACAATCTTATTCGCATCTAATCAAAACAGCATAATTCACTAACTGGAACAATAATGTGTAGAAATATTGGAAGAACTTTTATTTTTCAAATTTTCTTTCATTTTAATTCAGTTTTTCCCCTTCACTTAGAATTAAATTTACATTTTTCTGAAATATCTTGAATTGTATCGTAATTTAACTAGGCAAATGAATTTTAAAAAAAAATTTATTTCGCAAAATATAAGCAACATAATAAATTTAACGTTCTACATTCCAGTAGTATAAATCTATCTAAATTTTTTCGTGTACGAGTCGACTTACGCAGTATCAAATTGATTTGTCTGTGCCAGTACACTTTTGTAAAATAAATTTTTTAAATATTATCCAGCAGCATAATTTTCATTAAAACATACATAAAATTAAAAAATAAAAATACTAAATTTTATCACAATCAAACCAAATTTTGAAAATCGTATTATAACAAATTTAAGTAATACTAAAAAAAGTTTCTTTTATTCTTTAATTTTTTGATTTTTTATCATTTTAAAAAATATTACAGGGTAAGTGTGCCGAATATTAAATGTCACGTTTTGCGAGCAAAAATGTGTACAGGTAGTTTGGTGTAGCGGTTGGGGAGTGAAGCTATAGCTCTAGAGGTCATAGGTTCAAATCCCGATCGCTCCAAATTTATCTGTGCCGTAAAAAGGATATTTCCGTTACTTTGAAAAGATAAACATTCTATTACTCATTTCCTCCTTTTTTCCCACTATGGATTGCTTCAGAGCTAACCCCATTGTTAAAATAATAATATAATCTGTGGTTTTACTAACTCAGCTGTCCATCTTTTTTGGTTCCAAATCAATGCAACTAAATTCCTATCACTTCCAATATTTGCTTTATATATTTAAAGCCGACTGGGGTTCTTGAATGTTTTTCTTCTATTTTTCCTCAATGACCTTTAGCGACTGTCCTTCCTGTCTTCTCTTTATATGTTTCAATAATCTTCATTAATCCGTCATTCGTATTAAAACTTCCACATTCGTTGTTTTTTCCACCCAACTAATCTTTGGAGGTCTTCTCTTCAATATTTCCATCTTCTCTTCAGAGCGTAGCCGAAAGAATAACTATTCCCTTTTATAATTGCAGATTATTTCTATTACCCGTTTTTTTTCCTTCTTTTGACAACAAAGCCTTCGGATAGAAACCGTGTATTAAATCTCACGTTGCTGTATACAAATTTAGGAATGAAAATTACGCGTGCATGCCCAAAAGAGAATGCACTATTTGGTTTGAATGTATATTTGCTTCATCAGGAAAAGGATTATGCTGAGTAGGTTCGAATTATGTTCTGAAAATCATCATGCACCGCCATTAATTAAATTATCACCACTAAGTTCATAGAACTAGCGCCCAAAAACCAAGTTGGAATACTATAACATCGTATCAACGATATCAGGTACAAACATCTGGAAATACAAAAATATTCTGAAGAGTCTGCATTCTTAACAAGCTCGGTTACAATTCCTTCCAGAAGTTTTTAAAATTTCGTACCTCATACTTTTAATTTTTTCGGTCATCTGAAGTTAAGAAGTAGTTGAATAGTCATGGAATAAGGAAAATATCTGAACGATGGACAATTAACACACAAATGTATCAAGTACATGACAAATATTTGTTTTTGGGCTTCGGACTTTCGAGTCATAGAGTACATTCCCACTAATTAGCAAATTATCCTTGGTATGTTTTGGATTTCAATAGTAACAACTAACTGTAAAAATGAACACTTTTCAGCCTTTCAAACGTTAAATACTGTCAAGTACCTATTCGCAGCGCCATTTTTTAGTCATTGAGTTGCGTTCCCTTTAGTATGGTGCTATAATTCGCTCGTTTAACATTCGGTACACTTACAATAACAGTTAAAAATTTGAATCCTATTAATTTCGGTATTAGCAGAAGAGAATTCACTTTATTGTTGTAATGCAATAATCAATTAATGTTCACCATCTTGTACAAAATTGTACCGTTCTTGCAATGTCAATGACGTACAATTCATTTATAATTGCAGTCTTATCTCTGTATAAGACGTGTGCATACTGGAGCGCGATAAAATACAAATTAACTCGTCATAAATTACATGGTGATTAATGAAGAATAACTTTGTTTATTGTATACGTATTTCTATGTTTATTACTAATGTTTTTAATCTGAATGTATTACACGGTAAATTAGTAACTTTTAATGTTTCAAATTCTAAGTCGTTTAGTGTATCGTCGTTAATGTTAAAATAACAACCTATAATTTAATGTTGAAATTTGCTGTTAATATTATTGTATTGTTGTTATAATTATTTAATAGTCATTTATATCCATTATGGGGTATAAACTTTCTTTAATGCCGTCCACTTGCTACCATCATTCTGGCTGTTATATTAAACAAGAAAGTTCTGTGTTTCGTGTATAATTACACTTTCTATATTTGATTGTATTTATATCGGATCTTTGATTCTCATTTTGGCTAATCTTTTGCTGACTTTCTTTGTGACGCGCGACATCTCAAAACTATACAATTAATTGTGATTTAATTTCGCTTCTTCTTCCATCTGTTTGATGTTATTAAATCCACTATTCATCTTAGGTGTCTCTCCTCAATAATTTTAGGAATTTGTTATATTATATTATAGGAGTAGTATAGTATGAGTAACATATCTTCTTTCGTTAGTCTACGAAACACTGATACATATAAAAAAATCTCTGATTAAAAGTAGCACAATTTTGGTCTAGATTATCGGTGAATCCAAATCATATTAAAATTATGTACAATTGTGTTAAAAAATAGTACAATAATTGTGCTAGAAAAGAGTACAACTGTAGATATTGTTAACATAATTTGAATTGGTAGACAATCGATACCCAAATTGTGCTACTTTTAAGTAGCGTAATTAACCACAGTATTGGTTAACTTATTGTTTCGTATTCGACATACTGGTTTGTTTACTGTATGCACAATTTAACATAAATTTATGGTTACAATGCTTTAATGGGTGTTTTAAATACTTATCTATTAAGTGTAATTGAAACTAGGAGCATCTGCTTCTTCTATAAATTCAAAAATGGGTGCACATAGTTTTAGTTTTTCTCGATATATCAAAATAGTATATTATTGTGTACTTATTGAAATATCTAAATTAATTTCCGTCAAGTAAGCAGAAAATTAATTTCCAGTGAATTTTTAAATAATTGGAAATCTATATGGTATTTTGTAGGTAATGGTGTTTTGAATAATTTGTCGATTTCGTATTTAACTTAGTAATGCCATATATTAATTATTTTTAGAATAACCAAAAACTCATCATAATAAAATAATTTTGAAACTTAAACTAAATTTTCAAATAGTTAAATTTTAACTATTCTTGCTACAATTACCTAATATCGAGCATACTACAATAACTATATTATATATTGTCCTCTACTACCGCTATTGTAAAAATTAAAAATAAACGGGGAAAATTTAGTATCCAGTAGCAGATTAACAACTTGTAATGCCACGGCTAGCTCAGAAAAATTCGTAATTATTAAGTTTCTCCAAACTTCAAACGACGTGACCGCACATTGGTTTTTAAATTTGAAAATCTTGAACCATCCAACTCAATTTGGATTGGAATAACAAATTTGGCTTGTAATAATAATAAAACGACGCTATTTATACGTTATAATGGAACGCCAACAAACCAATTTACCAGTTTCCAGAAAATATTCAAAATTCTTCCCCCACTTGGATAACTCTTGAGAAAATAACTCACTGCAAGGAAAACGCAAAGTTGTAAAAGACAATTACAGGAAATTACAAGAGGATCACATGCCGAACCGGGCATATCTGTCAGCGACTTACACTATTGCGCCACTACCATCACAATTTAACAATATGAAACTTTCGTTTCTAACAGGGCTGTTGGCTATTTAAATATTTTAAAGGCACAAGGGTCTTATTAAAGAACGGAGGTGTTGCTGTAACCTCTTCACAACAGAAAACAAAATACACAAAATTGTAAATATTTATCCTCAAACTCCATCCAAAAACAAAATTTCAAAATTTTAGGAAAATCACTCTTAGACTTTATTAAGGACCTAAACCCCAACATGACAATATTTATGTACATATAAATGTTTTATAGTATAGCATACAGCTTTTTTAGCTGCTTTCGATTTTATTCCTTTCACGTTCTACTTTTCAACTTCTTCTTTGATGTCCAATCCAAAACTTAGTGTTTGCCACTCAACGCACAATTCTTGTGTTTGTTATCTTCTTTTGGCGAGATGTCAACAAAACCTTTAGTTGACTTCTGTTAAGAAGGTTATATTCAACATGCACATAGATAACATTTTACTCTCATTCAAAATTTGTAAATTGATCTCTATTAGATTTAATATTACTTAATGTTAGTGTAATATCGATGGAATCTTCCTTCATTGTACAGAAACCTTCAACCCAAAATAATACCTCTTTACTGGAAAATCTTCAGAAGAATTTTACGGAACTAAAGATACACTAAATATCCCAGATTTAATATTTTATATTCGTCACCGTAGCAGGACTTTTTTGAAATTTTTGGCCGATCGTAGGAATCGTTTGAAGGTTATGTTTGTACAAATTGTTAAATAATTTAGTTGAAGATCACATTGTGTTGCACTAGGCGACTTTAATGTTGCGGCCTTGAATTCCACAGGTAGACCTTTTTGATTTTAATATACAAATTTGTTTAGCTCCATTAAATTAGATAATTAGATAGTTTGGGTCGCCTAAAAAATCCTGAACGGTGATGCTACCGATACAATGTATTTGTCTTATTTGTTAGTAAGTGCACTTGCAAATTTGTTGTTTGTTAGAATTTATTATATTGGTTAGCAATTCTTCATAATAATATGTTATCGCTTTTGAAATTCTTGGTTTGTTCAAATTTACTTTATTAAATTTGAAAACAATCCAAATTTGATATAGATACTAACATAATAGGACACGCACACAATACCTTAAAATACAAAATTTTAAAAAAGGATAATGGGAATTTAAGACCAGATAATTTAGGGAACTTCAGAAACGTTTAATTAACCTAAAGAAGATAATATTATAGATTCACTTTACTGTGTAAACAAAAAAAATAAGAAGTAGAGACAATAACATTAAAATCTTAAAAAACTGGTTATGATATCTGCAGAATGGAATGAGAAAAGCAATAACTGATAGCCAATTTAAAACTAAATAAAACAAATAACGATTAACTTGCAGTTTGAAGAGTGGGGGAAATGGAATCAGAAACTTCACAGTCGTAAAGGAAATAATTTAGACTCCTGTAATTTCATGTTGATCTCACACTTCTTTAGTACAAAAAAACACCATAAAAATGTATTCTCTTCCGAAATCTGATCTGATTGGAACTTGGTTTGGTTAATTGAAAGTTAACTAGCGTAGGCTCAGCAAATCCGAATTTCCGACTGGAAGAAGAATCACAAAAATAAGAAAATTTAACCTTTTTTATGTTGAGCTTCTCATTCGTTGAATTGTAATGGTAGGAACCATAGATTATATTACCTTAGATAGGACATAAACCCCTTTGTTGTGAAGCAAACAATAAAACAACAAAGTTTGTTTTCCTTTTATAGTACCCAATAGGATACTACCCTTAAGGATGAACAAGACCTTTCAATCATAGGGATTGGATTTAGCAAGAGGAAAACAAACTACTCAGGTATATGCAGTAGCGTAGCTAATCGAGGGGCGAACCGCCCCGGGCGGCACATTTTTTAGGGTTAAAAAAGGTAATTCAAAAATTTTTAAGGGCGGCATTAAGGGCGGCAACAGAATTTTTTTTTTGATATTTCATCATTTAGGAAATATGATTAATAAAAGGTCATTCAATAACATTTTCCGCCCCGGGCGGCAAAAGTTCTAGCTACGCCACTGGGTATATGGCTATGTCCGATCTTATGTAATATAAGATCTATGGCAGGAACCAAGTGAAAGAATCCAACAACGAGATAGTAGAATAAATTGAACGGAAGATTTTAAAAATATGATAATCACCAATTCGAAAAGAAAAGAAGTGGTTCTAATGTGACTGGAAAACAGAATGTAAGATGATGAAATCGAATGAGGGAAGATGCTAGAATGAAATGAAAAATGAAGTATTTGTATTGCTGGAAATTTTACAATATTCAATAATCTTTCAAACATGAAATTTTATACACTAATCCAATATTAAAAAAAATACACCACATTTATGATTATTATTGAAAACTAAAGTAGATGACCGAATATATAATCCACTTGCTCGTTTTTTTGCTCCGAGTAAAACTAAACGGTGATTTGTGTTTATAGAGTTTTTTGTCGTTAAAAATCAGGTAAAAAGCTTGCCCCGATTAGTGAGATCAAAGATAATAAAGGTGGGCGAACACCAAACTCTATAAACTATGTTACCAATGATCTGTTTTCTAAAATATAAACGATTTTAATTTTTCACAATTCAGATTTTAGAAAGAAAACCGTTTACAAAACAATATACCACATTGGAGCTTGGTGTATACCATGTTAGATGTACAGTAAAATTTTTAGCAATAGGGATGAGCTCAACAACTGTTGCTTTATATTTATATTGATTTTATTTTCACAGGCGGATTTATTTAAAAATAGCAGAGCTTAACTTACAAATCGTACATTCTAAAATATGTTTTTGTTTTTCTATCAGAAACGCTTCAACAATTAAGTATTATTTGGTTTAACACGGTACACGGAAGTAGTAACTGGAAGAAATACTTTTCTGGTGCTGCAAGAAGTTTTGTTGTGACAACAAAACACTTTGTTGGGACTACATTAACTAAAATATTTGTTGCTATGACAATTTGTGTTGGTGTCACCTGAAAGGAACTTTATAACTGGTGTTCTCTTAGCTTAATAATTCGAGATTGTTTTTAATACCTGCACATTAATATATTTTTATATCGACTTCTTTCAAAAAGTAAGAATAATTGTTTTGTTTTATCATATTATTATAATACACATAGTCAACGCTAATGAACAGTACAGGAAATGACCACCGCTAGCGTGCTTGTCGAGGAGACTACGACCATGACCACGTCCGTGGTCTCCCCGACCGCGGTGGTCATCTCCTGTACGACATGAATCCCGTCTCCATTTGTGTTTTCATTAGCGTTGGTTATTTGTATGATAATAGCATCTATTTTTTGAATCACTCAAACATTGATTTTTATTTTAGATGTACGAATAAGTTAGCAATGGTCAACTGTGAAACTAATTTATAGTTTTCTTTTGGTTATGTTTCCAATTTACTCAATATTACATCTTGGGATTGTGTACTTTTTTGTACTCGCTATAGAAGCAATTGCAATTTATTTTAATCCTTTTGAAGTTGTAGGATACTAAATTGCAGTATTAAATACGTGATTGGATTAGTAAACAACCAATTAAATAAATGCACTCATTCTGATATTAGTGCCATAATCTGGCCGTGGATTTTTATTTGCTACAAATATGATATAGATTAATGATGATACAATTTTTGGTTATTCTAGAAAATCTGATTATTGAAAAAAAAAAAGTAATAATATTTGAGTGTCAGCAAACGTATTAATAAATGTCTTTATATTTTTAATTTATCAAAAATTATTTCACACTTTTAAATATAATACAATTGTATTTTAAGGTGTATTGATTAATAAGGTGCAATACTACTGTGAATGTATAAAAAATATCATATTGAAGAATATCAAAACTCAAAATAATATTGATATCCAGTAGAAATATATTATTCGGTGAAATCCAATTTCTAATTAATGAATATTTGTAAAAGCTTTAAAAGTATGTAGGTGTAATTTAATAAAATTTTGCTTCGTGGTGCTTGTACATTATTTCAAATTCTATATTAAATAACTATAATTAATAATTATTATAATACGGTACGGTACGGTACGTAATTGATAAAAGTTTAACGTAGATAGTAAGTAAAAAAAAAATTCATTACATTACCTTCAATTTTAAACTACAGTCGGACTTGAATAATACGAGGTTTCCAATCAGATCTCGCAATAGCCGCAATTGCTACATCAAAGTTCAGCTGTCACATAGTTTTATGCAAAATTAATTACTTGACGAAAATTTCTCAAAATTTACGTGTTATACATAAGAAATATTTTAAAATAAGCTTTATGTCATCTTTATTTTCTGAGTAAAAACTAAAAACGTCTAACAAATACAAATAACGCTTTCCAAATTTTTCAAATTTACCTAATATTATTTTTGAAGATTTAAATCAGACGAAATTTTTAAATTGTTTAGCATTTTTATTTAACAATAAATTATGGTACTACGCTCACCCACCGGGCAAATACGGAATTAGAATCTACGACTATTTAGTTTTTAGTCGTTTACGTTTTTATCACTTGATTGTGGTTTAGACAAGTTTTGTTTGTGTTTGATAGAAAAAAAAAATTATAGTGTAAGTAGAGTAGTAAAACAATTTATTTAAAATTATTGTAAATACATTTTGATGCTAATGAAGAGTTCTGGTAAATCGTACGTTACTTTTACGTAGTTGCGACGTTATATCTACGTACGATATACAAAAACTGTTCTATTAACGTACGAAGAGAATTAAAGCAGGCCTAATATTTTAAGATACAAGGTTTATAAAAACTTTGCATTGTTTCATTGTTACTTGCATTTATAAGATTTGCTTTTGAATGTCGCAGTAATCTTAAATTTAATCGTATTTTTTATATGTTAATCAAATTAACAAAATACAGGGTGTTTAAACATTTATTATAATATCTTGCAAAGTACATAACTCGAACTATTGTATAAATTTTAAACAAATGTTTAAAATACAGTTCAAAAACCATTTTACTTATTTAATAGTTGTAATATTAGTAGTACCATTAATTGCTACCAGTTTACATCGATTTAAAAAATTTCTTATTTGCTTGATTATCGCAAGAAAAATTTTTTAAATTGATGGAATTCGTAATTCATGGGAATAAGCGCACAAATTTATAACTTATTTACCTTTAGTTCAAAAATTGCTGTGTTTAGTATGCTAACAAATTTCATAGCAATTTTTATTAATTAATGGGACACGCACAAAAATTTATTTCTCGTAAAGGAAGGTGTAAAATTACTTGATCGACCTAATTTATAAACATGAATGTTGAGTTGTCAATTCCCGAAATACCAAAATTGAAAGCCGGTTGAAAATAAAATCGATCTGACCTGATTCAACTTTGCATCGATTGAGTGTTAGAACGCACAAAAATTTTAATGATTTACAATTTTTCCCTAATTTAACTTGTTCTTTTAATTTTTTAAAGTAGACAGTTTCATAATTTAATGAAACTAGGGCTCACGCTACTTTGTATAAAATTAAGAGCAATTGAATTACTTTGAATATTGAACTGTATTTAGTAACATTTCTAGCTTATGATAGCTTAATGCTTTTTGTATATTAACAAGAAGTTCTACAAAAGAACTTCCTTTTATAAAGTTCGCTAAACTTGTACTAAATGTAAGCGAACACGGAATACCTTACCAGCTGTAAGGTGTTCGCTCAGCTTTATTGACTAAATTTCATTAAATAAGAGTGCAGTACATAAACCTCATCAAAGTCAGTTATTTTTTTAATATTCAAAAATCGGCGACAATTATATTAGGTTGAATTTTAAGGACAATTCGAATTGCCCTAAAATTCAATCCTGCACCTTTTAAAATTTAAATATTTTAATTTAACCTTCAAGTGCAACAAAAACATTATGCATGTTGCTTCTTCGACAATATCACGCTATATTTCTTCCTTAGTAGATAAAAAATATTTATATAGTAACACATAATTTATGATGTTTTTATTGTTAATTAATTTATATTAATGGAGGCCATGAAATTTCTCTTTGTTCTTCATGCAACATAAAAGTTGTACTTCACCAAAATTTCAAATGGCATTTAAAATAAGGTTATGTAAGAATTATTGTCATTTCTAGCTGTTAGTTGTAGTGTTATAATATTGCTCTTATTAGAAATATTACTAAAGAGCTTTGTAAACTTTCGTTAGGTGTAAATTATAATTGTTAAATGGTAAAATTATAAAATTACCAAATAATTCGTGTAACTACCTTGCATAGTTGCCAAATACACCATTCCATCCAAATTTTTGTTATTTATCAACAATTATTATAAGTTTTTTGGCCACTTTATGTAAGAAGCAATGTAATTAGATAATGCTATCTTTAAACCAACCAATAAACGCAATGCAAATATTGTACTTACTGCAGTTCTTCTCTTAATTCCTTTCCTTCTCCACACAAAAATATGGAAACTCCAGAATAGTGTAGACGTATACCGACATAGTTCAACAGCCTCCAACATTTTGCTTTTTAGAAGTTGTATTAGGTGTTCAATCTCACAATAACTACCCCATCCTAATTGCTCTGATGAAACTGGGAGGTTCAGGTAAGTTTAGGTACAATAATGAAGACAAATGTATAGTGTTATATGATATGATTTCCACTTCTTGTTAAATTTCTTAAGCTACTTCCAGAGTGCAGGTAGGTTTACTGGCGCCGGCTAACCAACTCATCTCCCTCCAAAATTAATTACTATAACTGAGGACAAACTAAGTTGGGAACCGGGCAGATATTGCAATACAATGCGAAGCGGGTAAACCAAATCGGAAACCAGCGTTTACTATGTGAATATCTTTAGTCATTTTTTGTCAGACGTCATCAGAAAATATAGCAAAATTTTCATGACACTACCACGAAAGTGCAGCGATGCGCGACGTGTAGAAATTGCTAGCAGACCCAGAAAGACACAAAAAAGGAGAGATCCATCACCTTCCCAGTGACACACTTTGACGAGTAGGGCCAGTCTAGGGGATATCTTTAGTTAGTACAACGTTTTTCTGCGATTTTGACAACGAAACCACGGCATATCTCGGATCCATCATCATCATACTGAGAGATATTTAAAGTTGAATTCGTCTCAGACATCAAAAGCAGTTGCATGTTTGTGCGCAGATCGCATAAGAGATAGCAAAATTGACTGCCTAACATGAACTGCCATCCTTGAACCTCCAGGATGTTTTTTTCTGAATATCACCGGTTTTCCTAAGCATCCACCCATAAGGGAATCGATTTCCGATCAGG
Organism: Rhagonycha lutea; assembly: GCA_958510855.1. Taxonomy (NCBI): domain Eukaryota; kingdom Metazoa; phylum Arthropoda; class Insecta; order Coleoptera; family Cantharidae; genus Rhagonycha; species Rhagonycha lutea. Next base: position 4,457,462 of record OY294042.1, read on the forward strand.
AACACGGCCCGCTGGTGCGATATTAAAGTAATTCCTGACTGCAAGTTATGTGGCAATGATTGAACTGTAGCTTGAAAAGTATGTCTCTATGGTGAACGCGCGCTGCTCCTTCGTTCACTGCATGATCGTTACTAAACCTACATGACAGAAAACTTTAAGTTTCGCTCTTTCGAATGAGCGCCACCCCACCCTCCTTGGAATAACTATCGCTTCAGGACACGCATTTCAAATAAGGAAGTTTCCCTGCTACACCTTGTACTATTAGGGTGTGTCTGGAGTGGGGCTTACTAACTAGCGATAGCCAATCAAATTTCTATCAAAAAATAAGTTTTTGCGTCTTTCTGTGTTTGAGTCTTTTTGGGTCTACGTCTATATGGTCTGCGACCTTTTGGGTCTGCTTCCTATTGAACTTGAACGATACCTGGTTCAATATGACGGCACTACATACCACAATTACAATTACAATTGAAAAAGAGTTGAAAAGCGCTATCGCACCATTGATTGAAACCGAAATGCATTAAAAAGTTTGTGTTCTATTTCGATTTAAAGTAGTGGAATTTCATTTGGATAATCCTTTGCATACCAAGAAAAAGTAAGCAAACACAATCGTGCATCAAAATATAATATTGGCAACCGTTTTAAGTTAACAATGCTACCGTCAGAAATATCCAAATCACCACGTATACGGCTGACTGGATTTGCCAAATGAAACATTCTAAAGATTGCTGAATGGTATCCAAATGAAGGCCCATGATCTGAAACGTTGGCAAACGATACAGAAATAATCCAAGCAAAATTAAAAATTGTTCAAGGATTTGGTGTCTTCAACTGAAAGTCAGTATATTATATCGGTTTTGCTCTTGCCAGAAGAACCTGTCCTAGTGTAAAAAGAAAGTAATCCAGGATTAATTCAGAGGAGAGCATTAGGTCTTTTACATTACATTAGGAAAGTTTAAGTAAAACGAAGCTGCATATTTGACGAGAGAAATCAAAACAAAGTATTACAATAATAATTGTGGTTGTGATAGTCTCGCACTTAAATAAAGTACGGAAAATAAAATAGATATTTTCAAAAAAATTTCTAATAAATACATTTTTATTGTTCACAAATACATAGGATAAGTACTTTGTACTATTGGTAAAAGCACAATTAAGTAGGTAGGTACATATAAATATTTAGAAAACCTAAATGTATGTCATATATTTAGTCACAACATAAACAAAAACAAAATATAAACTATATTTTCGCAAAACATATTATCAAAACTTTTTATCCTATTCATTATTGTTAGGTTAGGTATCACACCTATATTTATTTAAAAATGATATTGAGCGAATTGATCAATAATAATAATTATTATCACAGTCTAAATTTCAAAGCATATTTTTCAAAATGTATTTCAAAAATAATTTAAAATAACCTAAAAGTTAGTATACCTAATCTGACAACTACATACTTCAAATAATACGAATAAGTTAACATTTCAAATGTGCAATTAACTAATAATAATTAAATTATAGAAATACAATTTACTCTGTCTAAAAAAAATTATTGCTAGGAAATTTTTGGTTACTTCAAACAACTATGGAATCCAAACGTTTAAGAATTTGAAAACTTTTTGGTGGCAGCTATTTTCATTTGTTCGTACGTTACCCACATTACTAAATTCCAACTTAATAATCGGCAGAACGATGGTACGAAACTGAAACAAAATAAATTGTAGTAAACAACTGATAACCTACTAAAAATATTTGTGATTGGTATACCTGATTCATTAGAAAGCAACTTTCTAACCTCAAAAGAATGTTTGTTCCAGCCAGCCGAGAAACTGTACAATGTACAGTCCCGCTCATGCGCAATAAATCATTTTATCTATTGTGCACGAGGGTAACCGTACATTGTACGGTTTCTCGGCTGGTTGGAACAAACTTAGAGTTAGAAAGATGTTTTCTATTTTAAAATCACAAAATATATCATACCCTTTATAGAATGCCTTGAAACCTTCTTGAACAAACATACGAGCAGCACAGTCAATCGCTCCTTTGTAGTGACCTTTAGAAGAATTCATATAACGTGTTTTGACGACGTCCACTGGAGAAGCCACTATTGTTGTACATAGGCCTAAAATAGATCATTGTAACTGATTGCTACATATTTCCATTTAAGCTACCATACCTGCTACTGCAGCTGAAGATACGTGAAGTGGAATACCTTCATTTAATAAATTATAATTCAAGAATGTGTCCTTGATAATATCATAACAAACAATTTCAGATACATTTACAATAGCGTTGCGACTAACATTGGGAAATGTACCTAAATCAAAAAATTGTTTTTAATTCTGCCACAGAGAATAGGTACTGACCTACGCACCTTTCCATAACCCCCTAACTCCTTCCAATTTAGCTATTGATCTGTAGGCCTGGAACGTTGATTTATATCGTTTAGCTGATGAACCAGCATTTACTGCAGCTTGAAAGCGAACTTTAACAACATCAGTCGGCTGTGCAAAAAATACAGCCATAGCACCAGTTGTTATTCCAGCACCAACACGTGATGCAATATTCAAGCTACCTGACCGATTGTTACCTAAAGAATAAAATTAATTCAGATTTTTAGGTTAAATTTTCCTGACACAATAAAATCAGAATTTTTCATTTTTTTGTAATACCCAGATATGCTATCACGGATTTACTCATTCTAAAACAACTTTTTTTTTTAATTCTAAGTAATTTTTTATTGGGAAATAGCTTCGTCTAATTGGCAACTAAGGGCGTGGGGTTGATCAATAAGAATTAATGAATTCGACTCCTGCTGTCTGAATGATCTCTAATTAATGACTTGGCACCAATTATTTTTTTGTATACTTATAATTGGTTGGTAAAATTCATTCAAACTTTTTGTTCCACCCTGTATCTTATTAATTGAAATGTCAGATTAAAGAGGTTTCCTTTTATGTTAATAAATCAGTTTTTGGATTATGCGTGATAGCATTTATAAAATATTGACCGCTTTTTGAAAGAAGTATAGAGATAGAATTTAGAATAATGAAAGTATTATAGAAATGAAAAGTTAGAGTTTTGTAAATGACCGTAATGTTATCTAATTCTATTATGACTTTTATAGATAATCAACGATCGATTACCAGCAGCAAAGCTGCCAGTAAGCGTACCGTCTATGAGTTGCTGGTAGTAAGCCTTGCAGGTGTCGTAGAATCCTATTCTTATAGAGGCAAAACACATCTGTCGTTGAAGACCGGCTGAGAGACCATTGTAAAGACTCCTGTAATTAAATCGCATCATACCATTGTTCATCCCAAACCCAATAATAACCACTTTAGATGTACTTTTACATTACTTTCAGTATTTCATAATCACAAATTCAGTATCATTGCACAATCTTTTTTAAAATGAATTATTACTAAAAGCATGCAAAACTTAAAAACAAATAAAGTTTCTTTGTTAAATAAAATTAATCCAAAAAATATACCTTGGCCCTTCTTGTCGTACCATATTCGCCATAGTTTCATAGAGTCCCCGTTGAACGTCTGCACGCAATAAGGATACCGTTCCATTTTGAATAACTGCTCGCGTTTCTCCTTGAATCTAAAATTTATTATTACATGTAGCTGTAGAAATGGATTATCTTTGAAGAAAAATTTGGGCAACTACTATAAGAATGGAGGAGAACAGATGGGCAAAAAAATATAAATCCAAAATTTACCTGTAAACGAACTTTAGCTGTGTCCAAAGGAAAAGTAGCAAAATCTGCAATGCAAGCAGATAAGCCAGCGGTTGCCATTTTGGTGCCTATTGGTAAATTGTCAAATGAAGCCATCGTTGTAAATAAGAGTAAAGGTGTTAAATTAAAGTAATAATAAAAATAAAATAATTTTATTAAGATTCTCTAAAATCTTCATCAAAATAAAATGTGGCCTGATGTTTTCTACGTGCTAAAAGACGCTGCAGAGTGATACTTGTGGATAAAACTCTTACGGATCTATTGTACATAATATTCTGGAACAAAACGTAAGAATTAGAATGAATAAATTTTGTGTGTATAATTGCGGAGGGCAAGATAAACTGGCACGCGCTAAGGAGTCTAAATTGCCAATAAAAAGATTACCTTCGCAAACTAGTTACATAATATATGTACATCCGATTTTCCAGCAGTGTACACGTATGTGGCGCGACTAGGAATAGAGCCGCGGAATTCCGCTCTCTAGCTTGCTAGTATATGCTTAGCGCAGAGGCGTAGCTACGGGGGCAGGGGGTACATATGTGGCGCCACAGCTTAGGGGGCGCCAAAATGAAAAAATTAGTTAAATAAACTCCGGCCCCAGTGAGTCTCTAGACTCTCGATACGAGAAGGGGCGCAGATTTTGTGTCTTGTCCTCGGTCGCAAATTACCCTAGCTACGCCACTGGCTTAGCGTCACACTGCTGGTTATTGAAAATTCTTTTTGTTTTCAGTATTATTTTGTGTGGATTATGGTGCAAAAGTTATCTTATCCTAACTAAAGATAATTTTTAAAAAGTATTAACGGAGAAGATTCCAATTTAATTCAAAATAAACTATGCTCAGTCGTCTTGATGTAGACTCTTTAATAAAATTAAATGACACGAACTGATAATAAATTGTATATAATTGTAATAAAAGTTTGTGACGATTAAAACAGATAATTGTACTTGTGTTATTTGTGATATTACATAAATCTGACACCTTTAAGTAATTTGTTTTATTGAACAATAGGATCACAGATCCAATCGAATAAATCCTGATAATTGCACAGATGCACATTTTCTTTTTCGGAATAATATCTTTGCCCCTAACTTTGTGCCGTAACACCCTTATAAATTTAAAACCCGTTTTGCGTATTGGTCATGTTAAAAGTTTTCGTGATCAAGTGCACTGCGTGAAGTAATTGTATCAAATTAATTTAAAATAAGTTCATGAATATTACAATTATTTGACATAAATTTGTTTACAAGTAGAAATGATCTAACATGAGAGCCTAACACAAAAGCTTATAAATCAAGAGATAAATAAATTTTTTCTAAATTCGGGGTTAAATCGTAAAATAACAAAATAAAAAAACCTAAAAAACTCACCCCAGTTTATAACATTTTTAGAAATAAACAGAAGTCAAAATTGATAAAAATGCAGATTAACACCGATGAAGTAAAGAAGCAATTATTTAATGACAAATCATTGAAATACTTATATACTAGGTATGTATAAGTCTACACTTTTAAGATAACACCAACGTGTAATTCTCTAGATAAGGCAATAATTTAACTGACTCAAATTTTCCTGATTAAAAAAAGTAACGCGAATATTAAAATAATTACTAACCTCTATTAATTAATTATAAATATTTCACTACTAGGTAAATAATTTCAACATTCTTCTATGTATTTTAGAAGATAGAACTTCAAGTTTCAGTACAATACTGTTGGTGATTGGCTACAAGTATTTTCAAGTTTTGATTTACCCTCTCCTATTTACGACCACTCAATAATAAACAAATTAACAAGTAAAATTTTGTTTATTGTTATTAGTAAGTAAATTAACAACTAAAATTTATTTTGTTATACAATACCAAAACTTGGAAAAACAAAATCATATCAAATTTTCCCCTTTCTTCACCAAGAGGATCTTTGATAACTTTTGCTTCCAATAATAACTAAACGAATTCAATATTATGACGAAATTCTTTTAATTTATTTAATTAAATATGAGAAAACAAAGTCAACAAAAATATTTTTAAATTGTCATATTTAATTTATTCAATTTATTCCGCTTTCTAACTTTAATTTGAGATCAAAGTACATCAATTGAATTGATACAAAAATAATTGACACATTCAAAAAGTTTCGGGCTAATCATATTGGGCGTATAAAGAGCGGAATTTATTCATCTAGAAATTAATTATCGCAAAAATATAAATATAATATGTAATTTTATAACGTAAGAAAGTAAAAAAAAGTCTAGGGTATAGAATTGGGTTTTGGACTTAGGTCTAGGTTCGATTCCCAGTTGTTCCCAAATTATTTGTACTGTGGTTTTCTATATTGTGTCTTTAAATATTTTATGTATTATATCCAATAACATAGATTCGCTAAATGGTTATAACAAAAATTTAAATAAATAAGAAAACAACAACAAATCACTTAATATTTTTTGTCGAAATTATGTAAATTAAATTATTGTGTAAGCAAAACCTGAAAATTAATTAGTTTTTTAAACCATCTAAACAAGACAATTATACCATGTATTATCAATAAAACAAACAAACATATGAGGAGAAAATATGTTAACTTATTGATTATTTTCATAAATAACCAGTTAATTGCAAAATCTATATTACTTGGTATTCACACGTTCCACATTTAAAACGTAAAATGAAAATCATATGTTTATTTGAGGTACAAAACATTTTTATATTGATTTATTATACTTTTAGTAATTCGATATTTAATCTATACAAGTGGTTAATTTCTCGAAATTTTTAAAAACAGAATTACTTTCTTTTGGAAACGACATCAATGAAAACAAATTTTAATTTTCTAGAAATTGGTCTATTTTATCAAACTAATTCAAAAAATGCCTAATTTATTTTTTAAAGCGACTTCTAATAAGTCACCCCTATTGATCAGGTCGAAACATATCTTTTTTTCTTCAATGGTAAGAGTAAAACAGTTTCAATTTTTTAATATGATAAATTAAATTAATCTAATCGTTGTTTGGTATAATCAAATTCAAATGATTAAAATTTACTAATCACGCGCAACTTATTCGGAGCTAACAACAATTAAAAATACACGTGAATACAAAATTTATATTATTTTACGCTCTAACCGAGCTATCTTAAATGGTATCGTTATCTCAAATATTCAAAATAGGAGGATTTTTGCCATGGAAATTTTGCCAATAACTCCGCGACGGTTGGCGCTCATTTTTTTTTTCTCAGAAACAAGAGAAAAGCGATTGAATTATTACATTTATTAAGATTTAATATTAGCATTTTTGAGTTTAGTAGAAATCTCGACAAATTTGACAAGCAATCGAACGGTTCCAAGTTGAAAAAATAAGTCCTTAATTTATAAGTGATACTTAAATATTAACAAGTAGTTATTGACAAGTAGTAAGTGTAATACATCATGTAAATATTACGACATTGAATTATTGCGCATTTCACCAGTCCCTTAAAGTTCATACAAAAATTTAAATTATCGCATAAGGAACAAAACAAAAACATTTTGAGAATCCAAAAAAATTGGCCCCCATACGCGCGTGTACGTTACTATATCGTGTAGATTAGACATATTTCGAAATAAAAATTAAAAATTCTGCAATTTTCGAAATGAAACTGGACAGATATGTTAATGTTATGAAATGTAAATAAATAAAATAAATAAATTCGTACTTATAGAAAAAAGAATAAAAACAATTTTAATCAAGTATTTCAAGTTTATTTTTAAATTATAAAATTGTTTTTATTAAGTTTACAGCGCCATTTCAATGCGGGGTACCGGGTTCAAACCCGGGGAGAGTCAAACTTTCTTATGACCAAGTCTCCGTGCTTCGGAGCGCACGCTAAGCCGGCGGTCCCTCTGAGTTCACGAAGTTCCCGAGGTGATTTTTAACATTTATTTCAAACGTTTTTGGTATTAGGAGCGAGGGAATTGCACCATTAATCTCAGCGAATTTTTTGTGCCGTTTTGGATTCCACGTTCAGCTGTAGCCATATTAATCTTTTTCTTTATGAGTCTATTAAGGATCAGTTTTCGTCCATTACATGTAACTTTGTATTATATTGGATCGTAGTATGTGTCATTAAATGTGTATTTACTTCAACGTTTCGCTCTGCTTTATTGATAGCTTCATCAGAAAATTATTTAATAAGTAAGTCACAGATTGCAACCAGCAGTGTGGTATTAAGCATATACTGGCAGGCTAGGAAACGGATAACCGCGGTTCTATTCCTAGTCGCGCCACATACACTGCTGGGAAATCGGAGGTAGTACAATAGGCCCGATATAAAGATTTCGAGACTTTTCACTCAAACTTTTTTCGTAACATAATTGCAACCTATTAAAACTTTTAGTCCAAAATATTTATGTTTGGTATGTTTTTGGCTAAAGTTATTGGACCACGAATGAAAATTATACAAATGAGATAAGATTAAATATTACCAAATACTTAATGTGCAATATTTATAATTAATTATGTTTACTTCCCATTTTTATTCATAACAATAAATGAAATAAAAATATTTTGTGGTTGTGTTTAACAAAGAAAAATATTGAACATTTGGTTAGTCGATATCAGTAACAGAATTACAAATCAACTTTACGTAAAAAAAAAGAAAGAGAAAATTGAATATGTTTTCTTTGTTTACCTCCCACGGAACCGAGCGATTATCAGCACATTATCTGCATGTAGGGTTCGTTTCCATGTTTGTCTGCTGTTTTATAATATTTTTGGCTCTTTAACCTCATCACTTCAAAAAAAATCATTCATTCTTATTTATTCTCCAGCTATGGAAAAGGGGAGTTCCGTCACCAAACAATGGACTGTAATTTCTGCTTGACGTTGATGGTGAAGAAGTCTTGGTTTTTTCCTTTCTGTGTATCTTCACATTTTTCCATCTGTCTGTTAGTAACGTATTACGAAAATTGATGAGCTTTAACGTTATAATACAAGATAAATTTTGAATCTTTAAAATTGGGCCTAAATTTAACAAAAAATAATATGTGAGTTTGGTATTGGCTAATAAGTGTAGATCCGCTCACACCCAGTTTATTCAACCGCTAAATGTTTATAAATATGCAAATTACGTTCAGTAATGTCTAAGAAAATGTGAATTTCTGAGATAGTTTTATTAAAAATATTCCTATAGCCCATTGATTGAATGAAATTGACGTGAATTACGAGTAAATGTACACCAAACCAAAAGTAATTTTTCCAGGACAATTCAATCCCAGTCCCCCACTCTAACAACGATCTTCGAGAGACTGATCTAGGACGGTGCCGAGATATTGAATAAATACATCAGCTGTATCCCTTACTCCTTTTTGCCTCCAAGCCTTTTTGCATAGTTACCTTGAGAACATGAACCATCAACAGAATAGAAGAAGTGCAATCCAATTGACTATTGGCTAAACTAATCAGTATTTGATATTCTCTAAATAACTATAATATCTTCGATGTCGATTTCTCGTACTAAAACCGTGGAAAACTTGCTGGAGGAAATTAAAATTCCTTATTGAGGGAAAGACGTATAGAAAATTGGAAGGAATTGCAAATTAAAATTATTTCCTGATTGAACTAGAAAGAGATAAAATTAAGAACCGCTTGCACATTTAACGTTAAAATACAGTGTAACTAATGAGAATTCATAAAAAGAGTTCTTTATAATTTTTGTGGAAAATTTAATTACCTTCTTTTTTATATGAGGAATGATCTTGATAGGCTAAATGGTTACCAAACTATTAGCAAAAAACTGAATCCGCGCCATTAACATTGCATAGTCTGCACCCAAACATAAATTGGACACTGGGATTTATGATTTGTTTTGATACACATTTTCTATACCTGTGCTACTAGCTGACGTCACGAGGTAAAGTTCCTTATTTTCAGAATTTTCCGTATATTTTATTCAAATGTAGGTCACAAAATGCTATAGTTATCTCTCTGCCAAGTTATCTGGTTTTACCAGTTATTTCCGCTATTCGTGAAAATTGGGTTTAATTTAACTAGACTAATAAATACACCTGATGCTAATGTTGGTTCAAACCATAAAATATTATCATTTCAGCCTGACAATGAAAATTTCTAGATAGTAAATTACTGGCCATTATAAAAGAGGTTTCTAAGTTACAGGAAAAACAAAGATAACTGGAATTCAATTAATTTGTGACTTGGTGAACTTAACTTTTTGCATTTCATAGAAAATATTGTTTAAAACAAATAATTTTTGGAAAAGTTATGCTTCATTTAGTATCTAATGTGTTTAATTATAGAACAAGCAATTACAATTTTTGAAGGACACTTTCAACAAAGTATTAAATTACGATTTAAAAATTTAGTGACTTATTTTTTATAATCAATCAATTTAAATGGTGGAAATAGAAGTTCAAAAGCGATTTATTAAAAAACCTAGAACAAAGTCCACAAACTAGCAATTAGGAAATGATCGCAATGATTTGATCATTTAGTTAAAAATGTGCAAAAAATTGTCTTTTAATATGTCTATACATTCTCTTAATAGTACAAAGGTTGCGCGTAATTTTAAATTGCTTTGTTTACAAATTTAAATTTATAACCTATTCAAAAGAAAATATTTTCGATTTCAATTTAAAATGAAAAAAATAAATTATACAGAAATCGTAATGAGGTATTTAATTATAGCGATCCTTGTATATGCCAATAATTAATGTAGCAATGAACTAATTATATATTTATAAATAAAAAAAAAATTCACCCTATTTTTGCTGTAGGTACTTAACCATGAAATTAAAATATTTTATCTCAAAATCAAAATTTTAGATTACGTAGATAACGGTTCAATTTTAACTCATTGTTACCTAATTTAAAAATTGTGATATTTAAAAATATAAACTTGAACTTTGCATCAGTTATTTATAAACAAACCACAAAACATGATTATATTTTTTTATAACTTATAAGGAACGACTTTAGGTTAATTAGAAAATTTTCAAAAATTTTTAGTAAAATAATCAGGTAAGACAAAGTAAACCTACCCTACTACAATACCTACAGGTATCGATTTATGTAATGTTTATATGTCAGAATTTTATAATACTATTAAAAATAAACAATTAGATGCACTTACCTGTCTCAAATAGAACAAACAATAAAAACTGATCACAATATTTATTAACGTTGAAATACTGTAATTAATATCACAAACGCGATCCCAACATGCGCTCTCAAAAATATAGACCAAATTTCAACAGTAACATAAGTTATCGACCCAAAGTACAAATTTCAATACCCACCACCGACGCACTCACTTTTCTTTACTTTGAAATTACCCCACCATTAAGCAAACGATAACCTTCCAATTAATTTTTTCCTACATATTACATATTAATTAAAATTGAATGCAATTTTATTGTAAACATTAATACACTTACTTATTATCGCGACTTTTGTACCTAAAAGGGTTGTCATCGATTAATTAAAATTCTTATCATTTCGCTAAACGAAACAATAAAAATTTTTAATTTTTTAAATTAAATTTCAAGAACTTATGTAAGTGCTTTTTGTACTTTGGTATTACGTGGTGTGACAATTTAAAGTTTGTTAATTATTCCAATTTTTAATAAGATTATAAATAAATGTGACAATTTTTGGAACTCGTATGATAAATTACTGTAATTTTGTTGTTGATGTTATTTTTTAATTACATAAATTTCAAATGCGTTTAGCCTTTCTATCCTGGACCAATGGAGAGGTGCCTAATCTATGAAATTATATCAATTAGGAAATTTCCGTTCCGCAGCTCAACCAATAAGCATTGCAGGCTATTGATATGGGCATTTCATAGTTTACGGATTATGTAGAAGAATATTTAAAAATGAAAGGACTTTTTTGCAATTAAACTTAATACCCTATGAGAGATTCTAAACTACGGCAACCTTGCGGAAGTCTACAGTTTAGCTGTATAACCAACCTTCCGGTTTCCGATTCCGGTAAAGCATTACAGTTGTACTTCCTGTACACATTTAATAAAGTCTCAAGAAACCTTGATTTTCAATACTATGTACAGGTTGCGAAAATTTAATTACTAAGGCAGGAGCGTAACTACGGAAGTAGAGGTCGCCCTGCAGAATAAATTACAAGATAATCAACCCCATCTTTTATTTCTCTACTTTTGTTTGTCAAATAAAGCCATATATTATTAATTTCAGTGTTTTATTTAATGAGCTGGCGCCCTGTAATATTTTTCCTTTTTTTACTGTTAGACAAACACCTCTAAGAGGTGAATTCATAAGATCCTTGCTCTTGATTTCAGAATTAAAGGTTAACCTCCAGGTTACGGTTAACTATTTAGTTACGGTTAATAATTTAAAAAATTTTGGACCAATAGAATGGTAACAAATCGTAAAATTTTAACTAACTAACCTAAGCTCAATCGGGGGATCTTTCTTTTAATAATCCCTTCATTTACAAATAAAATCGGGTGCTGCTATAGTGTGCGGTCTGCTATAAAATTTAAATAGCTGAAGCAAAATTTTCCCAAAAAGATCCATCCCCTTCCCAGTAGCACCCTTTGCCGAGTATTCATTATTGTTAAATCAATAAGTACAGAGCTTATATTTTTGAGAACATTTTGCTTTAGTTATTGAAATTTTGGAGACGGTCGGAGCATAGTGGTCACGCAAGTTGACTATGGACGCTAAATACCTGGTTCGAATCCGAGTAAAGTAAGAACTTCATCCTGACTGTTTTCCCCTCGGAAAGCAATGGCAACCTACCGAGAGTAATTGCCAAGAGCATCCTTAAATGTTAATGATCTAAAGGGTCCAAAAGTTGATCTGTAGACTATGGGGAAGCGTACTAACCACCCCACCAACATTTAAGGATCACGACGCTTCAAGAAGCATAACGACTTATGATGAATTGGAGTTACCGAGGACCAAATAGCAGAGCGGACCTGTTGTGTTGCAACTATTTTCTGAGTGCCAATTTAAACACCACGGTGTGGAGTGATGTGATCGCTGGTTGTGTTATGGAGCGGAAATTCTGGGTTGAAGTCGCGGACTTCGCAGAATTTCTTAGCCCGGCCTTCCGGTGGACATCCACACGCAGTGGTGAAAAAGTTGTAGTAAAATGAGTAGCAATTAGCAAAAGAGGATTAATCCACCTCTTGAAATGGATTGTAAAAAGACTTCAATAAAAGTGGCAATATTCCGACAGGAATGGAAACGCCCTTGATTGATTGATTGATATATTGTCATGTAATAAAATAGCCCCCGACTTTTTCTATTATAACAATTTTCTAAATATTAACCAAGTCGAGCATATTAACCAAATCACACACGCCATGGCTTGCTCGTCGAAACTTTTTACCAAATTCCAATTTTTCTGTAAATTTATTGTAAACGAAAACCTTCTTCTCCTCGAAACAATGGTCTTTAAATAAAACGCACCACTTTTTAATCAATCTTATTTATTTTTTTCTTCAAAATTAAATCCAAAAATTATATATCTTTCGAATATCTTAAACCAAAATTGGATGATGCTGAATGAAAAACTAGATCCTGACCTGGAAATAAAAATAAGAATAGAGATTGCTAGAGCGGGTTTCAGATGAAGACATTGTTGTGCAATAAAGATCTAATTTTTTACCTGCCGTACAGATTTATGAAATGCTAGGCCCCTGCTGCTGTATGGTATGGAGGGGTGGACACTTAAGGTGGCAACCATGAACAAGATCGAGGCATTTGAGATGTGGACTCAGAGAAGAACGTTTCGGATACCGTGGACTGACCGCGTGATAAACGAGGAGGTGCTGGGTCGAGCGGGTAGAGACAGAGAGTTGTTACTTGGGATAAAGAGACAGAAGACATCATATCTTGGACATATATTTAGACACGAGCGATATCATGTGCTCCGCCTCATCATGGAGGGAAATATGGAGGGGCGGCGAGGTCTGGGAAGGAAGAAGATGTCATGGCTCCGAAACATCAGGAAATGGACGGAAATGAATTTTGAAACGTTATTGATTACAACGGCCAAAGATCGGGATGCTTTTGTTGAAGTTGTCGCCAACCTCCGATAGGAGAAAGGCACCAGAAGAAGAAAGTGGCAAATCAAAGTGCGAGTCCTCTATCAAGAACCACCTTCCTACGCCGCAATCCTGGCTCCGCAGCGACCTCGCACCACTGCGAAATTCAAATTCCAAAACTTTCAAAATACAGAAAGAAAAATTCTTTTCAAAAATCTACTTAATTGGTTCCTTATCTGAAATTAACACATCAAAATTTTTTTTATGTGTGACCACGCATAAATTTTTACACAGTAGACCGATTTTGATGATTCTTTTTTATTGGATAGATTAGATATATCTCGAAATTGGTCTAATTTAAATTTATTAAAAAGTGCCCACCCCTAGAGTAGAAAAATAGGGTTAAAGTAAGGTATAGATAGATAAAGTAAGTATTTTAAAAATCAAAAATTAAGTAGGTAATAATTAGGTAGCTATTAGCCACAAAAAATTACAAAATAAAAAAACTTATTCACAAAAACTTCTACCGACAAAGAAAAGTGAAAAGCAAAAAATAAAAAATATACCCGTTTAGTCTGAATAACTAAGGTCCTAAACTAATATAAAAATATAAGTAACTAATTTTGAGTAGGCGCCAAACAAACAATCGACGAGGATCATTAGACACCCTGCATATAGTATAAACATATTTGGGTTAGTAGTTTTTGTTACGAACTTGCTCGATACTACCAATTATTTTCTTCAAAATTGAAAAAATTTGTCAGCTGTTTTTTGCGCAAATTATACAGATATTTTTTACTTTATCAATTACAAAACTTATTAATATTATTGTATTTTATAAATAAAAATATTACTAATTTTAGAATTACAGTTGGAATAGGTCATTGTAATCTACAAAGTTTCAAAAACATCAGCACTCAGTGCCGTCCTCAGCAATAAAGTCAAAATTTTAACCCATTTTATCAATTTACTTGAGGAAACCATTAAGTTTAGAATAGAGAAAAAAAATAAGAAAGAAATGCGGAGCTAATGTGCAGTAACGAAAACTCGTACAGCTGTATTTATGTTGGTGTTAATTGGTGGAATTAGGTGTCATGCGGTCTCTACTGAGCAGGATTTTGGCTACTCCTTCCTTCTTCCAATATCGCTCCTAAAATTGCAGCAAATTTGAAAAATATACTTTGATTTTGTATAAATTAACCTTCAGATATAAATAATACATTTATTTACTCCCCCCCCCCCCCCCAACAACTTTAACTGAATCAGTCCGTGAAACCAGAGCTTTGAAGTGAAGCCCGAAGCTAAATCAATAAAGCCAATCAAAAATTTCAAAAAAAAAAAAAGAAAAAAAAAGAGAGACGGTCATTGCCTTGCAGCTAACGCAGTTGGATGCGAATATGGGGCACCGGGTTCAAACCTGGGGAGAGTCAAACTTTCTTATGACTAGTCTCCGTGCTTCGGAAGGCACGTTAAGCCGGTGGTCCCCTGTGTTAGTGAATTGCTACCATTAACATAATAAACCAGGATACAGGCACATCTGAAGGCAAGTCTAGCAAGCTACCTGATGGATGTAAAATATTTATATGCTCAAAGTTTCTAACACTGCCATGGAAACGACGCATGTGTTGGGAAATAACAGGCCTTGGCCTACTAGAAGAGAATTCTCTAGAGAATTACTTCTAGAAAGAAGGAGAAGAAGAAGAAGAAGAAAAAACATATTTTTAATATTAAAGGCGTTTTCTAGTGATTAATTACTATTTACATCCAAATTGGGTATTTACTACTGCCGGTCCTGGCCGGTATACACTCTGATAAGATTAATTCGAAAATATATTCAAAAAATGACTTCAAATTACTTCGTAGTCGTATCAGCCTTACTGGCTATTTTGATACATTTTAATCCTATAAAATTATTTTTGATAATCCTGTTATTCTGCCAAGTAAGGGATTTTACCAAACTTTTTTAATATAAATTTTAATCCGAATTAAAAATTTTACCTGGGGCACGGAACCGAACAATTCAAAAATTACGATTGCAAGAACAATATCTTCATTTTTGAGTAATTTTATTATAGGTTCCAAAATACATAAAATTTTCAAAGAGTTTCAAAACAACACCAAACTAGATATAGAAAGGCCTTCGATCCCATCTGGAATGAAGGCCTTATTCATAAACTTATTGAAATTACATTTCCGCTATACTTAATTATATATAATATAATTAAAACAATAAATAGTTTCCTATTTAATTACTATGTAAATGATATTCCTAAACATGAAAAAATTCGCAATCAATTGGCTGAGTCATTGAATATAGATATAAGATGAGTGTTCATAGGAGCATCAATCTTTTAAAATTGTATTACCATGGATGAAAAATAAAAATTCTTATCTTTTTCTCATAAAAACAGACTTGCCAAAATATTCACATAACGGAAGTAATGGCAAAAACTTCATGCAATATTTGCAGTTCTAGCCAGGTTGTGCTTTTAAACCTAATCTTTACAGCAAACCTTTTTGTTTATTTTGCATATCAAAATACCCAAATTTAATTTATGTTTGTCAAAAAGCTGAAGCAATTATGTTCGCCACATCTAGGATGGATATTTATTGGCATTTTTTTGGCCAACTTCACAAATAAATCAAGTACGTTTGCCTTCTTAGTAGATTTTGATTCCGGTTGGATAAAGATCCCGATTCTGTCAGAGTTATGGTACGACATGACTCTCCACTACCTTAAATAATGTCTGCCAAAAGAACATGGGTTTTGTTTATCCATGTCCTTACTTCTTCCACATTTTTTAGGATTCAAGTTGGCCTGCCAAATAAATGAATATAAAAATAAAATCGATTGAATACTGGACCAATTTTTTGGCCGGTTGTTAAAGTGCGATGTGCATCAAGGCTATACAGTAATCCATGAGCATTTCTGTAGTAAATCAATTCCACACAAAACCACGTGCAACGATGCAAAATCTCACATGAAAATAGGTACCTACTAGTAATAAGTATTGTAACAGCAATTATCATAGTTCAAAATATTTTTTCCATCTTAGGTCAAACTTCGTTACCAAATAGATCATGAAGGTCGTATAACTGGTTTAATAGATAAATAAAGTTAAATACGCATACATAGCCAATTGTAATCTAAATTTTTCTCTTCTTGATTCATCAGCAAGGTATTCGACTGCATCGAATTTGTGAATAATATCAAAAACTAAGTTTTTGATAATATGCAAAAATTATCATTTAAGACAATAAATTTTATAATTTATTGAATTTTAATATTTATCTAATCTGACCTAAAAAATAAAAAAATCATTTTAAAAATATAACCAAAATAATTTATGTGAATAAAAATAAACGGGATGCGAAATAAAACAATGCACCAAATTCGCAATTATAAAGGTCAATAACTTCACTTACGATGGATTAAAATTTTGAAAAACCAGTAGTAATTATTATTATTATTGTTATTAAAAATTACAATAGTTACGGCGATTAAGTCAGTTTCTTGTAAAATATACTAAATTAACGTAATTTTTTTAATGTTTACAATGCTTTAACCTTCTAGGGTCAATTATACATAACTTGATAATAATTTATCCAAAAATATTAATAAAATTCTTACAATTCTTGCACTTCTATTCTGTAGTTTCTCAATCAAGAACTTTTTGAACCCATAATGATGAAAATTTAAGTAGATGTATCCTTTTCCGGGCTTCTCAGTTTTTAAATTAAGGATCTCATCAGGATATTAAAATCGATTTTACTTTCTGCGCAACTTGATAACTTTTTGGGTGACTTGGCGACGTTTCTGCCAGTTCCAGATGTGTTTTTCGTACTCAACATATTGCCGTATCTTAGCTAGATCAGGACAGACGGGTCGCTCTGAAGATTAGTGTTGAGCACATAGGTTTTGCCCATATTAAGCACTGATCTGACACCCCGCTAGGTTTAAAGCTTTAAAGGTTTAAAGCAAAAGATCCGAAGTTCGCTACCCTTACTTAGCCCTTTAGGACCATGACTTCCTAACTGGCGTGGAGTGTGAATTCCGGTTTTGCCCATTTCCCTCTGCACCATGAGGGGTTGCCCATGCGTTATGGTCGTGCCGCTATTTTGGCCATTGACTGCGTATTTCATCCCCGTTCCTGACAAGTCAGGTTATAATATTATATATCTAAGCAGTTTTGCATTGAAATATCAATAGGGTTTTTACCTCCTTGTTAACTTAGAGTCATTTTTTCTATTAACTGCTTCTTGTATGTTCAGTTTTTCTGCGACAGTGACAAGTCATTCTAGTAAATTGTGTCTCTGTAAGAGCCATTACATATTGAAGCTTTGTCTGAGCTAAAAGGGGAGGAACTTATCCACCCACTGATATAGTTTTGAGACTCTTATTTTGTCATGTCCTTTCTCTTTAGTATTGATCTCAGTACTAACTGTATTTGCAAAGCAGAGCAGTGTTGTTAAAGCTCTCATCTGCTACTAGTCCTGGTGTGCCTTTTATATCACTCGGCCTAAAACATCACCTGTGCACAGTTAGTGACAGGATACCAACACCTCTGTCTGGGGACAGCACGATAAACAAGGCCCAGAAGATATTAAATTTCATGTTTTATGCATTTGGTCAATCTGGAATTCCTGTAAAAATATGTTTCTTTTATTAAATAAATGACAAAAACTAATTCTAACCTAAGCTCGAAATCAGGATTCTTGAAAGAAAAGTGGTAAATCAATTTAATAATAACATTTTTATTTGATGTTGTCTGAACTTCGACTTATGTAACCCCTCAATTTTCCATGCCTCGCAGCTAAGAGTAGTCTAAATTGCACACCGACACGACAAAGAGCTGATAATTCCAGTACTCAAAAGTACTTATTATTTATTTAAATAGCACTACATTCTATTAAAATTTGGCTCTCAGTAGACTTTCAAATTCCATTTTGCTGAGGTGGATTAATTCTCTTTGTTTACATGTTTGTTCTAATACATTTTACTACAAGTCTCAGTGTTGTTAATCACGCTTCTCCATGCTGTACGGTCCATCATCAACTGTCTCCATCCCTTCCCTCCCATCCTTTCCAGGTCACTCATCACCCCATCCCACCTTTGGTCTGCCCATTGCACGCTCTTCAGTCGGTTTCCACATCACTATCGCATTTATCATGTCTTCCTTCCAGGCTCTCATGACATGTCCCAACCATCTTAGTCCCTGGGCCTTAATGTACTTCACTATATCTTCTCCTCCCAACTCTTCACGAAGTTCTGTATTTGGTTTCGTTCTATATTCGCCGTTGTTTAGTAGGGTAAGGCCTACTATCATTTTGAGTACTTTCCTTTCGGAGACCCTCAATTCTTCTTCCTCTCTTTTAGTGATGCAGAGCACTTCAGAAGTATTATTGTTAACATCGGCCCAATTAACGATTTGTATCACTTTACCATAGTTCTCTTATGTATTATTTGCTTATCCATCAGAATTCTTTTGCTTGCATGATAATCTCTGTTACCCGCTTGAATTTTTTGTCTTATTTCTGTTTGTCTTTTATTTCTTTTATTAATTATGATTCCGAGGTAGTTAAAATTCTCCACTTGTTCAAACTAATTGTCATCAACAGCTAATTCGCTATTATTATCGTCAGTCTTCTCCTGCATCTCATGTAATATTTCGTCTTGTTGTCGTTGATAGCTGGTCCCATTTCATAAGCCACTCTTTTAATTGCTCCCAGTATCTCCGTCATACGTCTCATTTTTGTCGATACTATCACATCATCCGCGTATGTTAGGATTTGGCTTTCTCTAGTTATTGTTCCTACGTAGTTTATACTTCGAATTATCTTTCCAGGACGATGTTGAACAATGTCGCTGACAGGGCGTCGCGTCGTCCTGTCTAACTCTATTGTTTACCTCGAATCTATTGGTTCCTCCTTAAGGTGTCTTTATCGTGGCAGTTTCCCCGTCTAAAGACACCCAAGCACTTGATGGTTTGTTCTTTGATCATTGTTAAAAACTCAAAATAAAATGACAAAGTAGCACTTTTAAATAGATATTAGATGCCTTGTTTAATTCATTGCAATTGTTTTTGTTTGAATACTAATTTTAAACGTGAGTTTTGACAGTTCAACCATTCAAAGCAGGTCTGATTTTTAGAAAATCGCTTATTTTAATTCTACATTTTTAACATTATTAAAGATCAAAACATCAAGTGTTGGGTGTCTTTAGACGCGGAAAATAAAACTCTTTAAATTGATATCTTTTTCATTCTTATCCGTTCTGATGGGAAGCAGGAATTAAAGAAAAATTAATTTCCTATGTTACATGCCACATTCAGGAGTGTTATTCCTCGGTAGTTGTTGCATTCTTCTACCTTTCCTTTCTTTTTTACTGTCACAATTACTCCTTCTTTCCATTTTTGTGGCATATCTTCACCAGATTTCTTATATCAATTCACAGATTTCATTGTGTATCTATCTTATTTTCTCCTCCATTCTTTATCAGTG
The DNA here is from genome assembly GCA_958510855.1 of Rhagonycha lutea. Classification (NCBI taxonomy): domain Eukaryota; kingdom Metazoa; phylum Arthropoda; class Insecta; order Coleoptera; family Cantharidae; genus Rhagonycha; species Rhagonycha lutea. The sequence continues at coordinate 4,477,725 of OY294042.1, forward strand.
ATTATATCGTCATTGCATGGGGATTTTCCGTTCTTTACCTTGTTTCTCTTCATTTTTTATCAACGATAGATTATTTGGCTTTCTTCTGATTCTCAGCCAGAACAATCTTACATTTATTGGTTTAAAATACAATGTGTAATTGATCCGCCTCTAAATGACAATAAATCCTGTACCGTTTCTTCCTTGTTTAGATTCCCCAGAGTACCAAAACTTAAACCCATCTCCATCAATTTCTCCCTCTCCACTCTATATCTAATCTCCTGCAGAGCGGTTACCTCTACTTTATATCTCTATAGTTCTCTCGCAACCTCTCTCATCTTTCCCGACCTCAGCAACGTTCTTACATTCCATGACCCAGCTTACTATTATATTCGGTCTAACACCTGATCATAATATAGTTTTCCTCTGTTACCCCACTTATTTTCCTCATCCAATGTCCTTTTACTTTGCATTTCCATTATATTTGGCTCATCCATCAAGTGTAGTGCCGCCGTTCTTCTTGCTATTTCATTGTCTGGTCTTAGTTAGCCGTCATTTTCATCCCAAATAAATGCTTTTCCATCCATATGAAGTTTATGGTAACCAACTTTCACCCTTTTCCCATTTTTCATTTCATTTACTAATCCATGGATTGGTTAAACAAACCAACATTGGTTTGTTTTTTATGAATTTTAATAGGTATCTTCCATTTTCTAAAAACTTCTTGTACAATAATTATTGAATACTTAAATTACAATAACTATTGGACACCTGTCCAATATCTGGTAAAGTTTAGTGTAGTTATTGGACGGACGTCGAATAGAATTGTAGGAATATTTTTAAAACTCATTTAGACATTTGTTTTTAGGTTGGAATTTTTAATTTAATTTAATTAAAAAAACAAACTGCTGTATTACCCGAGTGCATCCTAAGAGTATCCATTCATTTTGTCAATACAGATCTTAACAATTCAATTCCCAAAATACTAAGAAAGTTTGAAGTTACCAATATACAGGCAGAATGGTTCAAATATATAAACTTTGAATTAATTTTAAAAAATCTGTGTTCAAAATCTAATTCTAGGGTCTCCAAACCTACACCTCATAGTTTCAAAGCCTTCGACATTGAATACAATTTGCAAATGGAAAAAATATGCAATAAAATCGCCAAATAACAAAATAAAATTATTATTGTGTTCATCTGTTTCTTTATTTTCAGCATTTATATCTATATAATCACAAAAAAATAATTTAAGCTTTAACAATTTCATTAAATTACTTTAAAATACTATGCAAATTTTAGGGTGCAAAATTTTTCAACACCCTATAAATTATGATGAGAATGCATTTTCAACAACTTTAAAATAAATTTTTACTAATAATATAAGCTAATTAGTTTTAAAATACAATACAAAATTACAGGTCAAGTTGAGAGTGTCATAATTACAAAGTTAATTTTATGTAACAAATCTGGATACAAAAGTATTTACACAAAATCGTTATTAACATTAGTTAAAATAGGATCTATTTAAAATGGCAAAATCAATATTAACATGCTCACTTGTGCATCAGCAGTGATACACACAAAACCCATGCATATCTCTGGTGATCCACACAAAATCACATAATGTGTGCATTACTAAAAAAATTTTGAAAACAAAATAACAAAATTTGTAAATATTATAAATATGTTTTTAGAAAGATTCAATTTTTGTTTTAAGATCAATACAAGCTTCAAGCTGTTCCATAGTTTGTCTAACCAAACTGATTTTTTTAATTTCTAGTATTTGATTTTCCCTATGTAACAAATCCATAATTTCATCTAATTTAACAGAACTTGTGTTACACAGAGGCACTAAATTACAAGGTTTAACTCCAAGCTGATGTTTTAACAACGTAATTTCGGCTCTTTCGTCTTCAATTTTTGAGATAAAAGAATTTTTTAAATCATTTAATAGACCATTTTGAAATTTAAGAAGAGAAATCTTCTTTTCGACATCCTCATCTTCCTTTTTTACATTTATTGATTCAATATCAGATTTTTCAATTTCGCTTACATTTTTCTCAAATGAAGTTATACTGGAAGTGTTCGATTTGTTTGATTCATCTGCAGATCCGACAACAGGTTCGTTGGTGAAAGTAACAGAATCATCTTCTGCGGGTTCAATTACTTCTAAACTCTTGCTTGGTTTCAATTCTTCCGTTAATTTTTCACAAGTTTCAAATTCCATCGATACACCAGGACTAAAAGTTTCGTTTTCAGTTGAATCTTCATTTTGTTTATCGGGTAGTGACTTATCCACTACCGGCTCTTTATCTTTATTGGCAGTTTTTAATTTTCTCTGCAACAAAAATTAAATATATTAAATTTACAGTTTCAAAATTTTAAAAATAAAATTTTTTCTATTTTCCCCATTAAACACGACCCCCATTTTCGTTTAGAATGACAGTGTTCGCAAATTTAATACTAATATAATATTTATCAAGTTTCAAATTTTTAACAAATTTTTTAGTGCTGACTCCACCTCAAAAATTACCCCTTTGTGTTTAGAATTTTTTCACTATTTTTGCGGTATTCGTAGATTTAACATTAATAAATTTACAGTTTTAAAAATTTCAGACAAAATGTTACAATTTAACCCCCTTAAAAACTATCTCATTTCCCCTTAGAATTTTTCCACTACTTTTGTAGTATTCGCAAGTTTAACAGTAAATACATTTACCAAGTTTCAAAAATTTTAAACAAAACTTTGCAGTTTTACATCCCTTAAAAATCACCACTTAGCGCAATGATTTCCAAATCTTATGCTACTACATCCCCCTTAGAACAAAATATAATCTTGGCAAGTCCCCCCATTATTTCATAAAATAATATTCACATTTTAAACAATAAAAAAAAATTAGTAAAATTAAAACTTTTATTCCAAGAACAAAATTTTGCACCTCCCTCCTATCCTCAACGCTTTTATATTGATGTTTTCAAGAGCTGTTATTGTTTTTTAAAACAAAATTAAATGTTTTTTGTAAAAGATAGCATTAGATTGATTAGATTTTGGTTGAAATCGATCCACGGAAACTTGAGAGTGGAGAATGGCAATGGCGCGCATGGGTGGATTAACGAGATTCCATTGTTTTTTGAAAATTATTTAAAGGGAGTATAATGAATTCATAAATCACTTAGTAGCGCCTACTGGTCAAAATCTTATGCATAATTTGTTACTGATCGTTCTTAACCAGTTAATGCACAGTTCCATGAGTCAAATGAATTATTAAACTATTTAGTTTTTTTTTCAAAATAAATTTCATTATTTTTGTTTGAAAATATATTTAGTTTCGCTTCAAATAGTTTTGATTTAAAATCACTATTCCATACCCCCCAGTCATAATACCACTACATTTTGATATATGCATTTGGACTGACATACTAAAATCAATTATAAACAGAGTTACGGGGTTTGGCTTTGTAAGGGCCAGTTGTATAAAAGAGGGTTAACTCGGGGATCAGCTGATCCTGGTTCAAGAGCTGACCCAGGATCGCCGCAAGGTAGATAGATTACAAATAAACCTATCAAGTAAATTTTTTTTATAAAATAAACCTATCAAGTAAATTTATCTACCTTACGTTGATCCTGGGTCAGCTCTTGAACCAGGATCAGCTGATCCCCGAGTTAACCCTCTTTTATACAACTGGCCCTTAAGGACGCATAAAATCTGAATTAGTACCCCCACTTGCTAATTGACAAATATAGATTTTATATTCAAATATATTTTTTATTGCCAAATTAGCTTCCCCAAAATTTTACTTCAACATTCAAATCCAATATAATAATTTGCTAGAAAGCTCCTCCGCCTCCGTTTCATTTATAGACGCGTCTATAATTTGGTTCATTCATTTATTAGTCTTTAACAAATTTTGTTTAACAGATATCCAATGAAATCCTGCCTGTGGGCTATTAGAACCCCCAGCCATGATAATATGGCCACTTCCTTGCACAAAGTCCAGTTACAAGGAAAAAATATAAAATAAACCTAAAAAATGAGATTTTTGTGACTGCTTGTGCAATACACTTTGTTAATTTAGGCTTTGGTTGTGTCCATGGTTTCCTATAGATGTGCAAATTTAAGGAAAATCGGTGATCCAAACGTGTAAGCCCTAACCTTGTTAGTATGCAAACTTATAACTGAATGTTATAATACCAAAATATTAAATTATGGTAAAGTCACGTGGATGGTTACATCAGATTCTTTTTACTTTACATAGCTAGTTAATTATAACATCCAAAAATTATCTGATCATAATAAAAACTATCAGTCTCTTCAAAAACATTTTGTTAAATGATAAAGTCAAAAATATACTGATGAACCTGTAATGAGGTAAAATAACACAATTGATGCTTTCTGAATTAAAATTGACTAAACTGAACACAATTGACGCTTTCTAAAATGCAGATTCAATACAAAACTTACTTTCAACTGAGTTATTATTCTTTGCACTTCCCATAGCAACTCTTCCCTCTTTTTCAAAACAATTCCAGTATTCATTTCTTCATGGATTTGTGAAAGTAACGATTCCTGCTTAGTAAGTTCCTGTTCCATTAAAACTGGATCATCTGGTAACTGTGAACCTGATGTGAGAGGTGGTACGTATGGTTGTAATACGGTGTCAGGAAACAAAGCAGGGCAATGGCACAATAAAGCTGTTAATAACCGATGTGATGTCTGTAAGGTTGAACTCAAACATACGGCAATGCTTTGAGCGTTCATTTTATTGTATTTTTCCTAAAAATTAAATTTTTCAAAATTATATCACAAAAATAAACTTTCACTTACGTTTAAAGTTACATTGTACAGATGAACTATAATCCAGGATAACGCAAGTCTGTTGTATTCAGGTAAATTACTCACTAATATTTTCAAATGCTTTTCTCTCATAGCGACATTTAATATCGCTCCAGCTTCTTCAAAACGAACCAAAAATTCGCTTGTAAATATCGGCTCTCCCAGGTCTCGTAAAAACATTTTGAAGAGTCCGGTAACTGTTGGCACATCATATTCGCAAAGGTCCACAATTTCTCTTTGATTAAACAACTTTTTAACTAAAGAAACCTTCGATTTAGGAGCATTAATCTTGTAAACTCCTTCGAACGTTAAACCATATTTTTCAACAAAATCGAGACATGCTCTTAAGGGCAAAGGAAGATTTACACCATCGTGACAATGCCCCCGTTCGATAGCCAATTTAAGAGAAACACCAAAAATCGGAAATACTTCCGCTATATCGGCACATTCATCAAACTTTAACTTTTTATCCTTCTTGTCAATTTTACTTTTATCCTTCTCCACTTTCTTGTCGACCTTCTTCTCTTTATCTTTCCTCTTTTCGGTTACTTCTTTCTCCTTATCCCGCGATTTTTCCCGTCTTTCTTTCGATTTTGTCGGAAACTTGAACGATTTTGACTTTTTAGACTTTGAAGGACTCCTTCAAAACCCACCACATACAAAATAACTCTAAACAGGTCAAGTAAACTTACCGTACTTCATCTTCTGCTGAACTTTCCCCTTCAAGTGCAGCATATCCCCGATCCTTATCCTTCTTGTCCTTTTTATCTTTCTTCTTAGCAATTAACGCATCTTTCTTAGCTACCTTATCCACATCATCACTAACTACAATTTTGATCTATATATATCACAATTCATTAACAGGTTAGAAAATACCTACACTCGTTATCTGTACACTTAGCTTTATGTAAATCAGAACTAAACAAACCTGGAAAATCCTTCATTACATCCGGACTTTCAAAATCCATTGTGTTGTTAATGTTTAATTAAACCATTTATACAAAAAATTAAATAAATTAAATCCAGTCAAATTTTGACATTATTTGCAGGTTATGTTGTCTTGTCATAAATCAGTGCCTACCAAACGGTTCTCTTTCATTTGATTTGAACGATTCGAACAACATTTTTGTTTCGTTAAAATAATGATCAAAAAAGAATTTAAATTTTAAAATGTTTCCAATAATTTTTTATTAAATAAAATCGTAATCGTAAAATTTAAATTGTAAATTTTAAGTGTTTTATGACGAGAAACGAGGAAAAGATAACAAAATGCAGTTTAAACCAGTAAATGAAGAATGAGATGCATAAGAATAAGAAGAAAATCCATGAATATGACAATAATCGGTGCATATGAAATACTCTACGAAGAATTGGAGGAACTATGTGAGAAGGTAGATAAAGAAGATGTATTAGTTATTTTGATTTCAGTGCAATTTTTGATTTAAATTTTTTGATAAAAATTAAATTTTGTTCAAATATTTTGAAACTTTATGAAAATATTACCTATGTTGTAATAAACACAGGAAAAATAACTAAAAAATTTTAAGCCCTAAGATGCCTTGGATTTGGAGATATTTTGATTTCGGTAGAATTTTTGATTTACATTTTTGACAAAAATTGAATTATGTTCAAATATTTTGAAACCTTATGAAAATATTAACGCTATTGTAATAAACACAGGAAAAATACCGAAAGAATTCTAAGCCCTAAGACGTCTTGGATTTGTAGGTATTTTGATTACAGTGCAATTTTTGATTTAAATTTTTTGATAAAAATTAAATTTTGTTCAAATATTCTGAAATTTTACGAAAACATTAATTCTGTAGTAATAAACGCAGCAAAAATAACGAAAAAATTCTAAGCCTTAAGATACCTTAGTTTTGCAGTTATTTTGATTTCAGTGCAATTTTTGATTTTTTTTTTGTTAAAAATTTAATTTTGTTCAATTATTCTGAAACTTCATTAAACAATTAATTCTGTAGTAGTAAACACAGGAAAAATAACGAAAAAATTCTAAGCTCTAGGATGTCTTAGATTTGCAGATATTTTGATTTCTGTGCAATATTTTTTATTTTTTTTTTGATAAAAATTTAATTTTGTTCAAATATTCTGAAACTTTATGAAAGTATTAACTCTTTTGTAGTTAACACAGGAAAAATAGCGAAAAAATTCTAAGGCCTAAGAAACCTTAGATTTGTAGTTATTTTGATTTTCAATGCAATTTTTGATTTAAATGTTTTGATAAAATTTTAATTTTATTCAAATATTCTGAAACTTTAAAAATGTATTAACTCTGTTGTAATTAATACAGGAAAAATAGCGAAAAAATTCTAAGGCCTAAGATGCCTTAGATTTGCAGTTATTTTGATTTCAGTGCATATTTTGGTAAAAAAAAAGTATAAAAAAATAAATCGTCTGCGGTGCTGGTAAATGGGCCCCCTTGCACCAGGGGTTCAAGTCAATTGCTTTAGGGAGTGTAGGATTAGTGAAAACACTTTAGAGGATGGTCTCAAAATTGAATTGCGCCTTGGGCCTCATAAATTCTAAAACCGCCACTGATATTTGTAGTAGTACCAGATGTGGGTGAAATATTTGAAGCTACAGAAGAAGAATGCAATACAGTAATTAGCGAAGAACAACAAATAGAAGAACCAACAGCGTTTTGAGCCGCAAGTGGAGAAACAGAAGATTTCTTGATAAATTGTGGAGTGAGATTGGGTGATGCTATTTCGGCAACCCTGTTTAATATATTGTTAGAAATAATCATGAGAAAGATAATGATGAACACAATAATAAAGAAAGAAATACAGGTGGTGGCATATGCGGATGATGTGTATATTCTGACGAGATCAAGAAGTATATTAATAAGTAAAATTCAAGAAATGAGAGAAGTAGCAAAACAGATGGGTTTAGAAATAAACGAGAGGAAGACGAAGTATATGAAGTGTCAGCGAGAAGAGATACATGACCAGGTTGAACTGAAAATAGGAGAACAAAAATTTATAAATGACTTCATATGCATGGGAACGCATATAAACAATGGGAACAAAAGAAAAGGAGCAGATGAGAATTTATGAAAGGAAAATAATGCGTAAAATATTGGGGCCAATAAAAATTGATAAGCAAGTAAGCAGACCCAGGATGAATCATGAGATATTGAGAGAGTTATGAATGGAAGATATAGTTAAAATAATCAAGTCGCTAAGATTGAGATGGTTTGGTCATATCATGAGGAAAAATAAGAACGAGGTGATAAAGCGAATTACTGAATGGATACCAATGGAGGATCGTGGGAGAGGAAAACTAGACTTAAGATGGTTACGACCAGGTGATGGAGGATTTGAGAAGCATGGGGATCGTGATTGGTCGAATTTAAATGATTCAAATACTATTAGAGATTGGCATTTAAAACACTGGAAACAAGTTTAATTATTCTTGATTTAATACAAAAGTTATAGATTTTAAATTTATTTGAGTTAATGATGGTTATTTTGTCCGAAGTTTTTCTTAAGGTTTTTGCCCTGTTTTCCATTAATTCTTTGATGTAGAATAATTGGGTTTGCTTGATCTAGATTAGAACAAGTTTTGTACTTAATACAAGAAATTTAAAGAGGGAGTGGTTGTTACATAAACCCTTAAATATTCCGGAATTGCAAAGTTAACCTAATTTTATGTATAGAGAAAAAAATTCTACGTCAAAATATTAAGAGAAAAATTTGTAACATTAATAATTTTGGAAATACAGGTTCAAATCCTAATTGCGCCGGATATGATGTGTGATCTAAAAAGGCCAAAAATCGATCTGTGGATTACACTTGCCAACTCGCCTGGCGAATTATGGCTAATAATGCACCATAAATATGGAGGACGCTAAATATCAGAGAATGATTGTAATAGCTGTTGGTGATTGATGATAATTTATGGAATATAGTTTTGATGTTTTCTTTGAGGTTTATATTCTATTGAGTACCCAAAAACCGAAGCTATTCTTTTCTTCTCCGGATGTCACACCAACTCCTGTGTAAATATCGACCCTTTCAATTTTAAATAACATTGGTTAGTTGTGAATACAAAATTTTCTAAAATTTTGAAAACTTTTTAAGTTTTTTTTTTTAATAAATATTCAAAATATAACAATTTACGCCGAACAACAATGCACGAATCGCTATTTTTGTAAAAATGTTTTACACAAAGTGCACTCTGCTCACTCGTAAAGAGCTCCATTGTAACCGAATTTCCTTGAACCAAGCTACTAATCCACACCACCCGCGCTCCGCTCCGACATACCATTCGGTCGCAATGACGTTTTAAAATAGTAAATTCTTTATGGCACACTGTATTATCCATGAAACTCAAAATTTGAAAAAAATGGTGTAATATTAATACGTATCTGCTTTTATACCGCTACGCGGTTTACCAGTTTGCAAACGCTAGCCGCGGCTGGCGTTTGTTTTTTTTTAGCTTTTAAATATGTTTTTACCTATACCGAGTAGTTAGCCCGACGAAGAACCCACACTTTGTGGGTAGAGATGGCCATAATATTTCACCCGGAATCGAACCGGGCATTCAGAGTTCATAGCAGGCCCGGACTGGCTCCTTTGGAAGCCCTCGGCTAGAGACTGATTAGGGGCCCCCTTATCAATAGGGGAGATTTTCAAAAATCACATTTTCCGCTATTTTGACACTTGTAAGTTATTTGAGTAATAGAAACTACCTTTTTGAGGCCCTTTCGGGCTCCCTTAAGTCGGGGGCCCTCGGCGATCGCCGACTAGCCGACCTAGCCAGTCCGGGCCTGGTTCATAGTCAACTTGCGTGACTACTATGCTCTGACCGCCTCCTCCAAAATTGTGTTCTTACTCATAATTATTCAGCTTGCGAATAATGCAATGCAAAATATTTCTTTGCAAAACTTTGATTAGTCTGTTACCATTTTTTATCTATATAAATAATAAGTATTCAATACATTTTAATTGATAATTTTATTATAAACTGAAAATTGCTTCCTTATAAACATTAGATTTTATAAACAATCTAATTGGTTAATTGTTTATATTATATTGTCACCTGTTTGTAAACACTCAACAATATCAAAGTGACTAAAATTCTTAATAACTATGATAAATTAAATTAAATTAAAAATTAATAATAGATTATATTATAGTTTAAAGCATTTTTTTGTTTTTTCAAAGAAACAAATATATAATCGAATATAAAATATTCCGAGGGGTAAGTCATTCTGAAATGTACACTAAAATTCCAAAAGTTCTAGAAAAATGATTAAAATTTGTAAGGAAATCCATAGAAAGGCTAAAAATTCTAATATAAATTCATAGCAAAAACTCTAAATTCCAGATAACCTCCATAAAAATTCTACAATGACTTATCCCTCAAAATATCTATGCTTGTGATAAAACTAGGGATGATTATATGATAAAACCTTAAATTACTGACAAAACGAAAAACAAATTTTAGTTCAAATTATTTGGGAAAACTTATGGGGTTAGGTAATTTTGTGTCTTCTTACTTCTTAGACCATTTGCTCTTATACCATTGATTTCTTAACATAAACTCATCGTAAGTATATTTGACGGTAGTAATTTCAAGCTTGTATAACAAATTTTCAACACTTTCAATGCCGTTGGACGATTCTTCAGCTTCAGTTGTATTTGGGCTTTCAATTTTTTCGGTAAAGTCACAATTGTGGTAACAATCTCCATTATCCGTTACTCTTGCACTAGAAATTATAACACCCGTAATTTTAAGAATATCGACTATAGTTTGGACAAAATCGGTTAGTTGGTCAAAAATATCTGGTTGATATTGAAGATACAAATTCTTATGCTTAGGTACAAACTTTTCGTAACTTCGGTTACAGATCATAACGATATAATTTAGAGAAAAATATTCGAAAGGAAGAATCTCAAGATGTTTGTCAATGCACTCTATACCAGCCCGAATTAGCAAATCTTCAATGCAGCAATTCTTTTCTGGTAAGATGATTAATCTTGGAATATCATCTTCTTGCAGGACCAGCATAATTTTTTCAGACAACTTATTTGAAATAACAGATTTTGAATCTGCTTTTTTCATAACATCTTTCAACAAAATTTTAGTTGTGAATACCCCAAAGATTATTGGGTTAATATAAGAGAGAGTTGATCGTATAATATCAAATACATGGTGTTTTGTTTTCATTAACAAATTTTGATCTTTAACTATCTTGCTTATCTTCGCTCTCTTAAATTCAGCTGGAAATAGAAAACCCAGTAAATTCATAAATTCGCGGAGAATTAAAATCAACTTAATTGTCAAGCGCTTTTCTTTCGAGGAACTGGATTCCATGTTTAGTAGCAATTTCAAATTTCCAAGTTTTCAAAACCTAGGAAAGAATATAATTGATTTAAAATGATTAAATTGCTTGAAGCTGATAATTTAGAGGGGGGGGGGGAAGGGCTGAAACTTTTATTTAAGGGCACAAGAAACGGCATAGTTCGTTGAATTTAGGCAACCTGTTTTAAAAGTACCCAAAATTGTTAATCGCGAAGGAAACTAAAATAATTAGAACCATCACAGAAAAGTTTTTTTCTATGCTAAAAGATTTTAGGTAGAAATTCGAAAAAGTTTTTTGTCCTAGTGAAAATAGGAAAATTTTGATTTTTATATAATAATTATTATCCAAGGAACAAATTTTGGAACTATGAAGTCTTTTCTGGACATTTTTAAGTTTTTTCCCAATTTAAAATAAATGTAAAAACCACTTACCTCAAGGTAGCGCTGAACAAAACGATTATGTTACTACGAAATTAGGGCTTTGATTGACAATATTTTAATCCTTTCAGTAAGTTCCAGCGTTTACAGTCGATTTAAGTTTCGTGCAAAATCGAGTATTAAAAAAGTTTGAAAAATGTTGAACGTCTTTTGCGTAGTATGTGATTATGCCTATTTATATTATTTGATATAAGTGATAGTGTTTTAATTTTGTCATGTAATTTGATTCCTTTAGTATAAATAAATAGCAAATGTATAATTTTGTCGGATCATTGCAATTAATCAGAAGGCAAGTGATTACAATAAAAGAAACAAATAAATATTATAAATTATATTTTTAATATTTTTTTATAACTTTCTCTACAATATTAAAATTTCATGATTGAAATGAATTTTTTTAGAAACTCACTGATTTCTATAATAATCTGGTTATTTTTGCGTTGCCGTTGCGTTGCTTTGCGGTTACAAGCTCATTAGATCGCTATAAGAATGAAATTAGTATTTTCTTTTGTAAATTGCAATATTTGTATTTTAAACCAAAAGGAAGCTGTATTTTGTAGAAAAATTGGAAGCTTTGCGTTATCTTAGGACCTTGAACAATAAATTATACACATAGCTAATTTGAATAATGTATCTGTTAATTTATAAAATTGTAATAATTCAAAATAGTACAAGTGCAAAATTTGACCCAATAGAGATAGAGGTTATTATTAATTATTACTTTTTAAAATTTTCCCACGTCGAAGGTACTAGAAAATGTGTTATCATAACATAGTTTAAAAATCGCACACGCTGTGTTTTATTCTAGGAAAGATATCAGAGCTGATAAAATTAAAATTCGTTACCACTGCAAGAAACTGCAAGAACATAATAAATTTTATCTAAATATTGAAGTTAAATTTGAATAACCACTATCTCTAAGTTGAGTTTCCGTCATTATCAAACTCCAAGTTTTTTTATTATTTATATTTACGTACTTACTATAGATTAATACCGCCTTCTTTTCTTTTCTTGCAAGGTGTCAGAGCTGATAAAATTTAAAATCGTTACTGTTTTTTTTTAAAGTTTCTGAAATAATGAGAAAAGTATATAACCAATACGGAACTACGTATACAAAGTGACAAGGGAGGTCTCTCAGAGAGGCAGTTGTCCTGGGTTTCAAAAATATCGGTACATACTTTATTGTACTCTACCGGATGCCTCTAAAAAAATAGTAATAATAAATTTAAAATTGTCGGAGAAGTTTGGAAATAATTGAATTACCGGCAAAGACAATCCAGTGCTCCGGCTAGCAACGAATCTTAATGCTCTGTAAACACTTCAGCGAATACGCAGAAGGATGCCTTATAAAATTCAAAATAAAACTCCAGACTGAGAATAAATACAACTTTAAGTGTTCGGAAAAGATAATTTTTCTGTAGTTATTATAATCCCAAACCAGTGAGTGCAAAGTCGCATTTTATGAATTTAATATCCATTCTACACTTTAAATGCACGAGAGGATTGTTTGAATTAAACTTGTACCATAAAAATTAAATTTTATAGCGAAAAATAAATTGTTTTTTCAAATAACCAGCAGCAGTCGGACATGTGACCAGTGCTTCTTCAGTTTCTCTGATATTTCATCCATAAAAAGTAAATCTGTATGTTCGGATCCCTCTTATTGTATTCCAGAACTGATTAAATACCCAAAATAATTCCTTATGCAGTGAGACACAATGTAATCGTTCGATAATGCGATCTTAACCTCACATTTTTTTACCCGCATCAAACTGACACTTTCGCAAAACCTAAAACAATATATGGAAAATTTGTGGCTAATTAGTTGTCGAAACGGTCGAAACGGTAGAGACGGTCGTTAGCATAGCGATTAAACGCATAGACTGCTAACACCGAGAACCCGGTTCGACTCCGGGCGAAGTAAGAATCATATTGTGGCCGTCTCCCCTCGGCAGGCAATGGCAAACCACCGGGGTGTAATCTGGCATGAAAAGCCTTTATTAAAAGGCTCACCACACCCTGCAGAAGGGTTTATGGACTGAGGTGGAGTTGTCGAAATCGCGAATTTGTTGCTCTTACCGTTCGCGAATTACAGCCACTTCAGTGGTAGCGCTCAATGACGCCCATGAATTGATTAACGAGATTCCATTAGTTTCGCAACGCAAAGGTGCTTGAGAATCTCAAACAGGTGTTTCCCAGTGTATCAATGAAAACAAAGCATGCCCGCATCTATGGAATGGTAAGAATGATGCCCTCAGGAATGTAACTTTTAAAGCTAACATCCCTGAGAAATTTATGAATAATGATTATGATTATTACCTCAGGGGGGTGGTACATTTCCAAGCATCATTGTATTTAGCAGAAAACCAGAAGACAACATTTTTATAGGTCATTATTACCATTTCTTGTAGAACTGACATTTCCTGAATAAAATTGGATGATTGCCGTTCCAATTCAGAAAAGATAGACGTGAAAACAAAAATTAATCCATTAATTATATTATATTCTTTATAATACTATTGTTTTGCATATTTTATTGTTATTAATTATTATAATATCGTGTAATATAAATTATAAATAATTTATTTAATAAAATTAAATTTTAGTTTATCAAGATTTTAATTTGAGTATCAGCTCTGGCTTGAAATCAAGCTAGCGCCGCCACTACTCAAATGGCAGTAATTAGCGAATTAGCCACAAATTCTCCATATATTTTTACTTTACCATACATAGTATGAGTATACGTAGTATACCATACATAATGGTAAAGTATTGTAATCGAAAAAAAAAAAAATTTCAGATTTCGACGGATTTATGGTCCTTGAGGTCCAACGAGTTGTTTGAGACCAAACATCAAGAAATGTGTGTGTGTGTGTATGTCACGTAAATTTTATGTGCGCTCTAGCGCCCAAACTAACAAGAATTTCTCAACCAAATTTCATATTTAGTACTTTTATATTGAGACTTAGAGCTGATTAGATTTTGGGTGAAATTGGTTCAGGGAAACTTGGTGGTGGGGTGACGCGAGGGAATGAATTAACGAGATTCCACTGTTTTTATATAATTATGTATTTATAACTCATACGACATAATGAGATGCTATAATACCATATCATTAATGTATGTTAAAGTCATGGGATGGCCACATCAGAATCCCAGTGAGGCCGTAGGCCGAACAACCACATCCGACATTTTTTAGGGTTTGTGAAAGTGGCAGCGCTAGCTTGATGCGGGTAAATCTTTTTCTAACAATTTTTTCAGTATCGTCCGACAATTCACAAATCAAATTTATGACCATCCAACAAAATAACAATATCAGATAATTTACCAATGCAAAAATATGAACATTGTTGCAATTCGACCAAATCCGCAACCAAGAAGTCACTATCAAAATCTCCAAATTATCGCCTTTTAATCAGAGCACTTCCCGTATCCAGGAAAAATGCAAAATCAATCATTAAAGTACTTCCGGAATCAACTTTGACTCCAAAAACTCAAAAATTCGCAAATTAACAACGATCGAAAATAAGCCAGTCCGCGTTTCCAAGACGATCACCGGAAAGGAACCTCTTATCTTGGTGCCATTCGTTGAAAATCAACTTTTCTAATTTTTATCGATTAAAATTTGATTTACTATGATCTTCAATTTTTATCAACTTTTCTTTTCTGATACTTAGAGAAGACTGCCCATTTTTATTTTTCATCTATTTAAGTGGGCTTTTCTTTCAACACACTCATATTTCTATGGATTTTCTATACTTATCTATGTTGCCAACTCAAAAATAATTATTTTGACATATTATTTCAAATTAATTTTCCGAAATTTGGTTGAACAATGACTCCGATCGACTGATTGTTAAACCTACAATTTTACAACTAAATATTACTACATTTTACACTTCTTATTTTAACATGTTTTTTTACTAAATTTATTTTCGACCACAAGGTCTAAACGCCTGTTTCATCCCTTCTTTTATTTAATGATATTTGATGGAACCAGGTAACCTTTGCAATGGATCCTTAGATGTCCTTGAGTGTACTCATTTCAAAATGACATACCACCATGTAGGCTTTACCATGAAAATATAAAATTTAACCTTCCTTTTCCAAAAACTACCAAAGGTAATTTACTTATGGATATTCCCTAATTACTAAAAAAAATATAAAGGCCTTATGTGATTGCCGTTAACTTCTCTGTGTATCTTAGGACCAATCGGAATGGTCACCGTTTGCTTATTGATATTTCATTGTGGTCGCAGACTTCTTTGTGGTCAAAAAACAGCAATATTTATTATATTTTTAATAATAAATAATATTTCGTCATATCCGAGGAATCTACTAAAATTATACTAAATATTAATGATATAGTTGTATATTAATTGTTAATTTTGGGGAAGTACTTCGAAAAGGTAATAATTATAGTGGAATTCTGAAGGATGCATTTTCTTCTCATCCTTTGAAATTCGGAGAGAAGTATATTTTTCGGGCTATTTTCAACCTCCATCAAATTATTTTCGTTTATAATAGCCAAGCTCTATCAAATTTTTTCACATCTTTTTTCTACAAAATCAGAGTTGACAATGAAAATGACAACTCCGAATAAATAAACCCGATTCTGTCAGGGGGGTAGGGTCGCAACGTTTAAAAGTTTGGGAACCCCTGATTATATAGTTTGTATTTGAAAATTGAATTGTTTAATTTAACTTATTGAAATTTTTTTAAAGGGTCACAGAATTTTTTTATTGTCTGGATAAGATTAATTCAAATTAAATTAGTAAAAAGAAAAACAATATTTTCGTTAGTAATTATTTATAATAATAGAAAACAATATTAAGTAACAACAGGGCGACAAACATTTTTACAAAAATTATATACTTTTGAATATATACTATACATAAATTACAAATTAAAATTATTTTAATCGCATTCCATATTATCACTCGATTCGGTAGAAGATTCTGAAAGACCTGTTAAATATTAATAATAATAATTAGTATTGAATTTTGTAATTTCAATTTTTAATTATTCACTCTTGAAATAACAAATTAGTTAATTTTTCAAAAAAACATTTTGTATAACAATTTAAGTTTAAATTACTCACGACTAGAACGACATTTTGCTTTTTTTGGTTTTTTGGAATACACCTTCGATTTAGTTTCAACACCTAAAATGGAAAAATGTATAAAATAAGTAAGAAAATATGATTGTTAATTACTTTTAATGATTAATTATTTGCTAATTAGTGATAATAAATTAATTGTTATATATTAATAATTTTACGAATTATTTGAATTAAATTAATATATATTTATGAGCTTTCAAGTGCTTATGCACCCTTCATCAGAATAATACATAATATTAAATAAACATGGAAACGTATACATTGTATTGTCATTTGAACGGTAACTGGATCTAATCCAATAACCGTGAGTTAGGAAAAACCTGAGCAGTGTTCCGACAAAAAAGGAAAACCTAACTCCAATAGCATAGCATAGTGGTAGCATATGCTACCGTTTGACGGTTCATGGTATATTTTGTTTTCGTAAAATTAAAAATGGATAAAATGGAAAGAGGAACAATAGGAAAAGCAGAACGAAAAATTTAATTAAAATTACTTACGCTTTCTCTTTTGGGAAGTGCTAGGTTGTGCTGAAAATTACTTAGTTTTAGTTCGGATATTACAAAAACGGTGAAAAAGAAAACTTTTGATTTATCTCTACGGCCAATTTTGTTAACAATTAATTCAAAACAGATTTCGTTAAAAAGTAAGAAAAAATTTCAAGTTACCCTGAAGTTCTGGTTCAAAATCACTGTCCTGCTCTTTAAAATTTTCAAGATTTTCAAGATGTGATTCTTCCTCTAAAATCAATTAGTAAAAATTTGTACAAAATTAAGCAAGTTGAAAGATTTTGATTCCTTATAAGGGATATACCTGGTGTTACGTCCTTTGGAGACGTGGAAGTTGTACCTACAATCACAAAAATAATTTAAATTAAGAAAACACACGAAAGATAAGTTACTTGATTCACTCTTGCTACGCAGTGCCCGTTCCGCTGGAATAATAGAAATTTAAGTTTGTTTATTATTAATAATAATAATAATAAATTTTACTACTTACGGTTACTCTCTTCACTCAAAACTGACTCTTCAGAAGAAGTACAAGATTGTTTTGGCCTTAGCGATGTGGATGGTTCAGGGTTTTCCTAAAAGGTAATTTACTGCATAAATTTTCCTGATTTTTGTAATCGCATGGAATTCTTCTCTACGTTTTATAAATAAAATATGAACTTGCCTTATGCCTTTTCATAATTTACCTTAACTTTAAGGTTAAAATTGTATAATGACGATGAGGATACAAAATAAAAATTAACACAAACTAAATGTATTTGAAGGCTTGGATTATAGATAAAATTTATTCACTATCGCGTAGTTTTAAATTTTGCATATAAGTTTTTCAGATTTATTTACCTTTATTATATTATTTGGTACTATTTTTTTCATCGCGATATTCGCTTATGCTTGCCTGATGAGATCAAATTGACATACATTTCAGTAATCTTTTAGACATTTTGGAATTTTTGATTCTAAAAATATTGTGTACCGACATCTTGATTGATCCAATGTATCAACGGCAGCTTTATTAGGTTCTGCTTATAAAATTATCTGACGCGCACGAATAGATTTTACTCAACACAAGGAATAATTCTTTCTATTTTCTGTTTGGCCCATGATTTCTTGAAATTTAGCGATGCAATATCAAAAATTTGTGTTACTTACTTCAGAGTACTGCTTCCAATTTAAACTATTTCATTGTGATTTAATTAATTAATCTGTATATGAAACGAAATAAAGATTTATTCAAAGTTGTAAAAAATATATTAAGACCAGATTCGCACACGTACAGAATAAAGTTATAATATCTAACAAAATGTACTTGAATGTAAATATTACTTTTTAACAATATTGTAATCTATCAATAAAACAAACTTCACAAGGAACAAACTAATGAATAAAATATTTTTAAATATACAAGTTACACCTACAAACTGTCCTTTTCTCCATATTTTTCTTTTTATCAAATTAGAAATGGAGACCTGAAGAATCTGAAGATTTTGTAGATTGTGAACTCACATCACCTAAAATTTAATATTTTTACAACTTTGTACATTAAGTTACACATCATGGTAATCATACTGCTATCCGAGGATCGCTCGCCCTCAACTTCGAACATTGTTCCTTTACCGTCACCCTAAAATGTGAAAAATTAATATCAACATAAATTATGCAAATTTTACTTAGAAGTTACTCACCATTACAACTGGCTCATTTCCAGTACGCACATCTATTTTTAAATTAGAAAGAAAATATGAAAATAACTAATTAACTTTATTCAAAATTATATACCTCTCGCATTAACATATCCCAATGAGTACTCTAAAATAAAACGAAAATTAGAATGTTAAATAACCATTCCTATTTTAATTTTGGTGTTACTGATAGACAGACAGACAGAGCTAGGATTTTCTATAATAGCAGTTTTTATTCCTGTTTTAATGTTATTTACTTACCTGACATTTTGTATGGTTTTGAATGACGACGACCACTTTTACTGCCTTTGGTTTCGGATTTGCTGCCTTCAGAACTTTGTGATTCTCCACCCTTACTGGTACTAGGTTTATTACTTGACGAATCCTGGTCCGTCATTGCTTCTAACTTTTCCTCAGGCTTATCTTTCTCATCTTCTTGTTCCAATTTTTCTAAAATATAAAAGTACAGATTAAAAAGAAATAATTTACAAAAAATGTTTTATTCGCGAATATAAGAAAACGTACCTTTATCTTCAGCTGCAGGTAAAGGATCCTTAGGGGTTGGCTCTTCGGATGATGATGGTTTGACTTTCGGATCTTCATCAGTTTTAACTGTCATTAGAAAATAATACAAATGTTATTATTTATTTTTGATGCGGAAGAAATTTAACTAACCCTCGGGTAAATCAGTAGGGGTCGCCACCTTTTCCAATACTTCTGATGTGCTGGATGGTTCACCAGATTCATCTGTTATTAAAAATTAAAATCATAAAACTTTTAAAAAAGTTCATCTGCACCCAAAAACAAAATTTGGAACTTACCTTTTGTTTCAACTGAACGAGAACCAGAAGCCTCTTCATTGGAATCACTGCTTTCTTCCGGTTTTGGAGAGACTTCATCTGGGGAAGAACCTTTAAATCTAACTTGTTTAGGGGCATTTTCGAACTCATTGGCTAAAAATATTTCAAAATTAATAAAATGGTAACCCAAAAAATTTACTTACTTAAGGTTTCCTGTTTCGAAGACGAATCAGGTTTTTCGTCTGTTGCTTTAAAATCAGCTTGGCCAACGCTTCTTTTTAAATTTGATTTCTTCGTTGGTGAAGGCTGAAATAGGATAATCAATGTAATCCAGGAATAGATTTTTTTTATACTATTAGAGCCTTACCTTTTCTGCCTCCTTGTCTGGTGATTTTTCAAAATCCATGGTTAACTAATTTAAACTCACAATTTTCCAATAAGACTAATACAAATAAAAAATTTGACTAATACAATTGACACGTAATATACGGTTATTACAAAATTAAAAGAACAAATAATGGTATAAGCAAACGTACAACGAAATGAAAAGACGAAAATTTTGTCGATAACAAGAAAGTTTGATCAAAAATGTGAAATACTTTTAAAATAATCTAATCACGTTGCTATTTTTAAAATTAAATTCGTATTTTGTTAGAAAATATTGGCTTTTAAAATGTGCAGGATAATATCGATAAATTAATTTCTATAGCAACGTTTTGATTTTTGATTTTATTTCCTTATTACTGTATAAAAAAAATTTTTATATTATTAGTTGAAAACAATTTTTAAATTTGATTACGAAATGAAACATTAATATTATTATCAAGAAAGGGGTAGATTTTTCTAAAATTCAATTATTTTTTTCTAAAAATTTCATGTCACTCTTATGAAAATATTTTATATGAGATAAAAGATTCATCTTCAGCAGATGATGTTAAAGGTTGCTCTTAGGATGTGCACTT
Source organism: Rhagonycha lutea (assembly GCA_958510855.1). NCBI lineage: Eukaryota > Metazoa > Arthropoda > Insecta > Coleoptera > Cantharidae > Rhagonycha > Rhagonycha lutea. The sequence goes on from OY294042.1 coordinate 4,498,379, forward strand.
GGAAGATATGGAATACCAGGCGAGGATTTTGGAGGAATGTTCCAATAGAATACTTCCGTTACATCTGGAATCTGGCAGAATCCACCCTAAATATATCTTTGACAGGAAGTACAACGATGCGAAATGCAAACGAAACACCCATCTTTGACATATATGTCTAAAGTTGGATGGCTCCAAAAATAATGCTGGATCAGGTGTAGGAATATATTCTGCAGAAATTGACCTAAGCATAAGTATACCGCTGGGTACAATTAACTGCATGCAATCATGGAAGAGTTACAATACGTAGAGATATGCGAAATTCTATATGAAGCTATCCAAAGCCAATCTGCGGACAATTGCAGGGTTTTTAACTGTACCCTGCAGATTAAAAAAAACACCATCACACGATGAGGTATCCAGGTGACGCCATATGCTGTGGATGCAATGTCCATTTAAAGTAAGCACAACCATGGACTATAAGTGGATATACTTAAAAATTACATTTGCAGACGTTTTTGGGACGTCAAGAATTGGACGTTCTTTATATTGCGGTAATAATTGACCAACCGGGGGATCTGCGACCACAGTCAAAACATAGGTCATTCTGTGCATATCTGCAATGGCCGAGAGAGGAGACGCCAATCACATAGAGGGTTCATAATTATTTGTGATTTAGAAAAGCTAAAACAAAAATAGAAGAAGCCTTTATGTGAGGAGGAGGTGTTCTTTTGAAAAGGGTTCGTCATCGAGGACATGCATTTCATATCACGAATAGCATGTTTCCAGAAATCAAAGAATGACAAGATGTGAGTGAAGGTTGCCAAAGACAACTTGGATAAAAAAAAAACTGTTTATGTTTAATTTAGTTGTATATAAAATTTGTTATTTGTTTATTTAATTATTTTACCACGGTTAAAATTAGTTGCTGGTTAAATTTACCACAACTACTACTCTCAGGGAGATGGCACTGCCTCTTCTAGGTAGCTCCAGCAAAGAGACTCTAAAATTGGTCACCGAGTTTCTTCCATGTGAAAATTTACTGGTGGAGTAGATTAAAATTTAAACTGCTCAATGGTGCGGTCTTGGGTGTAAGTAATTTCTACACGCTTTCTAACTTGTAGTTTACCCAATTGTCCCACAAAGACTCCCGGAGCAGGACATTTGAACGCGGCCGTTTGAACGCGACCGGTTGTACTCGGCCGTTTGAACGCAGAGACGATTGAACGCAGGGACGTTCGAACGCGAGGACGTTTGAACGCAGGGATGTTTGAACGCGAGGACGTTTCAACGCAGGGACGTTTGAACGCAGGACGTTTGAACGCAGGGACGTTTCAACGCGAGAAATTTCACCTTCCCTCGACTTATTAACGACGCACTTTAATATGACCAAATTAAGGCAAAAAGTAGATCCACCGGTCGAGGCTAGGTTAGTGTTAGGAATCGACTTTTATTTAAAGAGAGGATCGTTATTAAAAGGTAGATCCCGGTTGAGGCTAGGTTAGTGTTAGGAAACGACTTTTTTTAAAGAGGTCATTAAAAGGTAGATCCACCGGTCGAGGCTAGGTTAGTGTTAGGAATCCACTTTTATTTAAAGAGAGGATCGTTATTAAAAGGTAGATCCCGGTTGAGGCTAGGTTATAGTGTTAGGAAACGACTTTTTTTAAAGAGATCATTAAAAGGTAGATCCACCGGTCGAGGCTAGGTTAGTGTGAGGAATCGACTTTTATTTAAAGAGAGGATCGTTATTAAAAGGTAGATCCCGGTTGAGGCTAGGTTAGTGTTAGGAAACGACATTTTTTAAAGAGATCATTAAATGTAGATCCACCGGTCGAGGCTAGGTTAGTGTTAGGAAACGACTGTTTTTAAGAGAAGGTCATTAAAAGGTCGGTACTTAGTCCAAGTATGTAATTAAGTACCTATCTAATTGCTCGCGTTCAATCGTCCCTGCGTTCAAACGTCCTACGTTCAAACGTCCTCGCGTTCAAACGTCCCTGCGTTCAAATGTCCTCGCGTTCAAACGTCCCTGCGTTCAATCGTCTCTGCGTTCAAACGGCCGCGTTCAACCGGTCGCGTTCAAACGGCTGCGTTCAAATGTCCTAGACCGAAAGACTCCGCACGAAGACCCAAAAAATAATACCTTTGTAGTATATGAAACAACAATGAGACTAAAATCCTCACCGCAAGGATGTCAGGGAGGAGCAAGAAGTAGACAAAGATGATGGAGTTCTAATTATTTTGGATGTCCTGAAAATTTGGATGTTAGGTAAAATTTATAGCATATTCTGCTGAAATAATGTCCAAATTGGGCTGGTAATCACATGTAAAACCAAAATATCATTACAATTTATAGTACAATTTTATTTTTACTAAATTTAAATTTAATTTAAAACTTTTATGAAGCAATTATAAAATTAATATTGTTATCCAATCACTTCTCGTCATTATTCACAAATGCTGAACTTTTGTTTACACTGGATCAGAAGGACAAAATCTTGGTGTTTCTTCTTCAGGCTTCTGCAGATTGGAGAAGTCCAAGAAGAGAAGAGATTTAAAAAGAGAATAAGTGAAGGGTATAATTTAAGTTGTGATAATTCACGGTAAGTATGCGATGTTAGTGATGAAAGACATTAACATCGCAATATATACAAGGTCATCCCTTTTCAGGACGTACATCAATGGACTACAAATTGACATACGCAAAACTTGCAGTAACGGATGTATTGGGACGTCAAGAATTGGACGTTCTTTATTATTTGTACAGGTTAATTCGTCCCACTTTTTCCTATTAGCCAACCTTAAAACTTTTTTCGCTTTTCTAAAGCATCTCATCTGTGTTGCATCAGTTCATTTGGGTCATCTTTTACACTTCTATTCCTTTGACTATAATAAAATAGTGACCCTCTTATAAAGAGGATCTTATTATTTATAAAATTACGCTCACGATCGTGAGTTTATTGGAGAAATGTCGCTCATGAATGGATTAACGAGCTCACCGATCTATTAATTCAGCGGATTAGTAATAAATTAACAAAACTCCCAGTAGATTAGTAGACCAGTAGGTTAATCTTGTTAATCCATTCGTGCGAGTCGTTTGATTTTCTTGAAGTTGGCTCAACAGTGAGTTTTAAAATTTTAGATGGAGGTCTTAATTATGATCTACACGTACATATAGAGATGATAGATAATGGATAAGGATATGATCAAATCGGTGATTCAAATGTGGAACTTGCCGCTTGTGAGTCTGATGGTTACAAAGGGGGGGGGAGATATAGTTTATTCAGCCCTATACAATGTCGATTTCCCACTTTCCAATATTATGCAACTAAAATACGTAAAGAAAAGCTTCCAATATAAAGTGCATTTCTACAAAATTTAGTATTAAAACTTAAACACTGTAAAATTTTAAAAATTTTATACAATTTTGAATGCCGCATTTGGCGGTTTTTGATTAGATTATGCTATTATCATAAAATTTAACTCAACCGGCGTTCGTCAGTTTAATCCCAGTGTTGTTATTAAAGTTTCATTGTGTTAAAAATTTATTAAAGTAAGTTTCATTTTAAATTAAATTGAATCCATGTAACCCTAATTAATTTTTTGCTCTAATTTATCTTAATTTCCTATAGATTAGATTTTTCTTACATTTCTTTCAGATAAATTAACAAGTTTTTCTAAATATTTTTTTTGTGTGCAGAAAAATAACTTTCAAAATTGTGGTTCATCTATAATTTTTCACATGTAAAATACATTTTAGAACAAATTATTCAAAAAATAACTTTTGTTCTCAAAATAACCCAAAAATATCTTTTCTGTGCTTTAATAATTTTTTTTTCTTTAGCTAAAATGCATAATATTACACTCTATTACACTCCTGGAAGTGCTCCATGTCGTTGCGTGCTGCTTATGGGGGCCGCTCTAAATATTGATTTCGATTTAAAAGAGATTAAGTTAACTATTAGATCGCAATTATCCGATGAATTAGAAAAGGTAAAATATTAACCCAAATTTTCAAATACATTTTTGCTCTCTCAATGGATTCCATTAATGTGACTTTAAAACGCCTAGAATATTATAGGCGTTTTGACATCATGATTAATGGAATCAATTTATAATCAATATTCACCAAAAAGGAACTAAAAAGAATTTTAACAATTTAATTAATTATGACCTTGTTTTATTAGATCAATCCAACAAATCTGGTTCCCACTATAATGGATGGTGAATTTTCTTTGTGGGAAAGTCGGGCCATTTCAACATATTTGGCAGAAAAATATGATAAGAGAGTGGAGTTCAATTTATATCCTAATGTTCCTGAAATCCGTGGAGTAATTAATCGGATATTATATTATGATGTGGAAAAATTAAATACTTTGCTTGCTAATTATTACGTAAGTTGACCATCAGCGATGAAATATAATAAGTAGTACCTATATAAATTTGATCATTTTCAGTATCCAGTCATTTTTAAAAAAGAAAATTTCGACCCAACCAAATGCACGCAAATACAAGATGCTTTTAGGATTTTGAATATGATTCTAGAGTCGCGGGATAAATTGGGCGAAAAAAATTTGTATGTAGCTGCAGATTGGCTAACAATCGCTGATCTATCTTTAGCAGCATCAGTTTCGACCTTTATTGCTTGTGGTTTCCACATGGAAGCATACCCATTTATCGGAAAATGGTTCAACACTGTACAAAAAATGCCCAACTTTGAGGAAGCCAACAGTATTCCACTTCTTCAGTTTAAATATCTTTTTGAAAAGGCAGTTCAAACTAAGGACCATGTTAAAGAGTAAAGTCTGTCAATCAATATTTATTAATTTTTATTCCCTTATTTTTTGTAATCTATACGTAAATTTATTAATAGATGTAGGTTTGTATTTTGCACAAAAATAAATAAAGTTTACTAAAATAAATAGAATTTATTAACTCTTCAGTTATCTCACGATGGTAAGCAGAACAATCCAAAAAGTTACAAGATCTATTGCTTTACTAATCTGGTAAAGAGCTTTTTGTTTATAAATATTAACACAATTTTTACAATATTAAATAATAATATTAGTTTTATTTATTTATCTCCAATCAAGATTGAAAGATTTAATTCCTACTACGGGTATAATTATTCATCAGTATGAGAGATTTCGTATAATCATAGTTTGAAATTGTAAACGCATTATTATTGTGTAGTCAAAATCGATGACCGTTCAAGTCTCCAACCAGTCCTTTCGTCAAATTTCCAAAATCTCCTTCGGTTCTCATTTACGTCATAATATTTTACCTGAATACAACTACAGCAAGGATATTTGGTGACCAGCAGCAATGCCTTGATTATGCCATTTTGTTCCAGTAAAAATCAGAAGAAAATTGAGAATATCGGACGATGTTGGACATTTTGTTTTTGAAAACCATCGACAACTGTGGTTCCAACAGGATGGAGCCACAGCGCATATTGCAAAGGACACAAAGGCTCTGCTACGGAAAATCTTCAGAAAAAGCATTATTTTGCCCAGAAGAAATTTGAATTGGCAGCCATGTTTACCGGAAGCACAAGAGTACTACGTCAGTTTATCCCTCAAATGAAAACCAATATTTGTATTAAAATCTATCCTATAATATCTAAAATGTTGTGAAAAGTCATGGATAATGTGTTGGAAAGAGCACTTCAGTGCGAAGTAGAAAATGGTCACTCAGTGGCGGATTTCCTAACCGGCGCAAGAGGCGCGCGCTTAATAAAAAAAGGCTCAAAATAAGGAAAGTTTAATTATTATTAATTACATTTATGTTGTAATAAACACAACAATAAGCCCTAAGATGCCTTAGATTTGAAGTTATTTTGATTAGAGTGCAATTTTTGATTTAAATTTTTTGATAAAAATTTAAATTTGTTCAAATATTCTGAAACTTTATGAAAATATTAACTCTATTGTAATAAACAAAGGAAACCTAACGAAAAAATTCTAAGCCCTAACATGCTTTAGTTTTTCAGTTATTTTGATTTCAGTGCAATTTTTGATTTAAATTTTTTAATAAAAATTTGATTTTGTTCAAATATTCTTAAATTTTATGAAAATATCAACTCTGTTCTTAGTAATAAACACAGGAAAAATAACGAAAAAATTCTACGCCCTAAGATGCCCTAGATTTGCAGTTATTTTCATTTCGAAGCAAATTTTGGATTAAATTTTTTGATAAAAATTTTTGATAAAAATTTAATTGTGTACAAATATTCTGAAATTCTATGAAAATATTAATTCCGTTGTAATAAACACAGGAAAAATAACGAAAAAATTCTAATCCCAAAGATGCCTTAGATTTGCAGTTATTTTGATTTCGATGCAATTTTTGATTTAAATTTTTTGATAAAAATTTGATTTTCAAATTTTCGGAAACTTTATGAAAATATTAATTCTGTCGTAATAAACACAGGAAAAATAACGAAAAAATTCTAAGCCTAACATGCTTTAGTTTTTCAGTTATTTTGATTTCAGTGCAATTTTTGATTTAAATTTTTTAATAAAAATTTGATTTTGTTCAAATATTCTTAAATTTTATGAAAATATCAACTCTGTTCTTAGTAATAAACACAGGAAAAATAACGAAAAAATTCTACGCCCTAAGATGCCCTAGATTTGCAGTTATTTTCATTTCGAAGCAAATTTTGGATTAAATTTTTTGATAAAAATTTTTGATAAAAATTTAATTGTGTACAAATATTCTGAAATTCTATGAAAATATTAATTCCGTTGTAATAAACACAGGAAAAATAACGAAAAAATTCTAATCCCAAAGATGCCTTAGATTTGCAGTTATTTTGATTTCGATGCAATTTTTGATTTAAATTTTTTGATAAAAATTTGATTTTCAAATTTTCGGAAACTTTATGAAAATATTAATTCTGTCGTAATAAACACAGGAAAAATAACGAAAAAATTCTAAGCCCTAACATGCTTTAGTTTTTCAGTTATTTTGATTTCAGTGCAATTTTTGATTTAAATTTTTTAATAAAAATTTGATTTTGTTCAAATATTCATAAATTTTATGAAAATATCAACTTTGTTCTTAGTAATAAACACAGGAAAAATAACGAAAAAATTCTACGCCCTAAGATGCCCTAGATTTGCAGTTATTTTCATTTCGAAGCAAATTTTGGATTAAATTTTTTGATAAAAATTTTTGATAAAAATTTAATTGTGTACAAATATTCTGAAATTCTATGAAAATATTAATTCCGTTGTAATAAACACAGGAAAAATAACGAAAAAATTCTAATCCCAAAGATGCCTTAGATTTGCAGTTATTTTGATTTCGATGCAATTTTTGATTTAAATTTTTTGATAAAAATTTGATTTTCAAATTTTCGGAAACTTTATGAAAATATTAATTCTGTCGTAATAAACACAGGAAAAATAACGAAAAAATTCTAAGCCCTAACATGCTTTAGTTTTTCAGTTATTTTGATTTCAGTGCAATTTTTGATTTAAATTTTTTAATAAAAATATGATTTTGTTCAAATTTTTCGGAAACTTTATGAAAATATTAATTCTGTCGTAATAAACACAGGAAAAAAACGAAAAAATTCTAAGCCCTATGTTGCCTGAGTTTTTCAGTTATTTTGATTTCTGTGCAATTTTTGATTTAACTTTTTTGATAAAAATTTAATTTTGTTCAAATATTCTGAAATTTAATAAGAATATTAATACTGTCGTAATAATCATAGGAAAAATAACGAAAAAATTCTAAACCTTAAGATGCCTTAGATTTGCTGTTATTTTGAGTACTGTGCAATTTTTGATTAAATTTTTTGATAAAAATTTGGTGTCCCAGTAACACCGCCTATTTTGACATTTGAAAAAAACGTCGTGTTTAATTGAAAAGTTCAAATTTTTTTATTGTAATAAAGAGTGTAGACATGGAGGTTATGTATGGAACACGCAATATCTGATAAATGGTCGCCTCATGTCTGAGGCACTCGTCAGTTTTTTTGGTGAAATTTTCGATGATATTTTGGCATAGTTCCGGCTCAATTTCATCAATGGCGCGTCGAATCTTGTCTTTCAGTTCAGAAATTGTTCTTGGATTATTGGCATACACCTTTCCTTTCAAAAAAAACCCAAAGAAATAAATCCAAGGGCGTCAAATTCACATCGCCGCGGCGCGAGATAACTCTCCTTTCAAATTTCATCGTTTCGTTCGCTGTGTGCCAAGTTGCGCCATCTTGCTGAAACCACATATCTTCGAGATCCATTGAAGCAATTTTAGGCCAGAAAAAGTTATGCTTATCATCTCACGTCTCAATTGTTGCTGAGGACGATGGCAAATTGAGGCGGAAGGATTCTGGTCAAAACTCTCACTAATTGTTGCAATAATTTCATTACAACGAGCTGCACGAACACGGACAGGTTTCTTTTGGGTTTGAATTGACCCAACTGCTTCAAATTTCTCTATTAATCGGACCACTGTACGGCAAGAGGGTGCGTTATGGTGACCGAAAAATCAACATCATTTTCGAATCGTCTCTGCAAAAATTTCACTATTTCTGTAGTGGATTTTCACAATTTCTATGCATTGTGCATCCGTATAATTTTCCATAACTAAACCTCAATGTTCACACATAACACCTATCAAAAAACAGCACTCTAAGACTGACACCTAAAAAATGGCGCTAAATTCAAAATAGGCGGTGTTACTGGGACACCCTATATTAGGAAACTTTATGAAAATATTAACTCTGTTGTAATAAACACAGGAAAAGTAACTAAAAAATTCTAAGCCCTAATATGCCTTAGATTTGCAGTTATTTTGATTTCAGTACAATTTTTGATTTAAATTTTTTGATAAAAATTTAATTTTGTTCAAATATTCTGAAATTTTATGAAATTATCAATTCTGTAGTAGTAAACAGTAAACACAGGAAAAATAACAAAAAATTCTAAGCTAAGATGCCTTGGATTTGCAGTTATTTTGATTTCAATGTAATTTTTAGTAAAAAAAGGTATTAAAAAATAAATCGTCTGCTGTGCTGGTGGATGGGGTCCCGGTCACAAGGGGTTCAAATGAATTGCTTTAGGGAGTGTAGGATTAGTGAAAATACTTAGAGGGGGGCCTCAAAATAGAATTGCGCCTGGGGCCTCATAAGTTCCACAACCGCCACTGTGGTCACCACTTGCAAAACGTAATTTTTCACGTCGCAATCAAAAGTAATATTATTCCACATTTTATATACTACTACTATATTTAATAAAAAAACTTTAAATGATTTAATTCTGATAGAATAAGAGTGCTTAAATTTTGGGAGTCCATGAATTTGTGAAATCTTGAAATCTTTTAAAATTCGAATTTAATAGTAGCAGTTGAAATTTAAATTTAAACCATACAGGCCAGCAAAAATTTGTTAAGGAAGGGGCAACACCCCATCTGAGATGCAGATGCGGATGAAGGTGATCATGTTTTGTAAACTGCATATTCAAAGTTATAAAAAATATATTTTACATAAGATTGTTGATGCAACAATTTATGTGATTTCTGACAAAATTTATTTGATTAGTACCTACATTTTTAATAATAATTATTGTATTGATATGACAAGATACATTAACATAATGGTAACATAGAATAATGGAATAAAAAATTTTAAACATAAAAGTTACACCACAAATCTCCTCCTCACTTTGTATATTAATTATTGCCTGATAATTAACATTTGTATTAACCTGTAAAAGAAGTAAAAATTTAAATATGTATACTGAGAGATGATGACGTCAATTGGGACGGTATTTATTCGGTGTATGAGTAATTACCTATATACTACTACGTGTTAGAGGTAATTTTTTCCTTAGCGGTTGGCACGTGACTTGGGATGCGCGGCAAATGTGGAGGGAGAACCCGTGACATCCAATTATTCCACCAATTGACACAAACATAGAACCGAAATGACGAATATTCGTTTCTGCACATTAGCCACTCCCAACCACTAAGGAAAAATACTACTAAACTCACTATTTTGCATTTCTTGATGATCACTTCCTTCACCCGGAGACGAAATACCATCACTATTGGGGGAATTCGGAAGTAGCTTCAGCAGACTCGACTATTTAACATAAAAAATACTCTATCAATAAAAAATATTAAATTGCTCTCAATAACTTACCATCACCTTGGTGTCCTTCACTCTCATCACTTCCTCTAGCCGACTCGACTATTTAACAAAAAAGAACTCTCGCAATAAATAATAATAGTTTTGCTTTAAGTAACTTACCATTTCCTCGATTTCCTTCACTTCCATCATTTCCACTACTCTGAGTCGTAACCTCATCACTAATTTGGGAGAGTTCGGAAGTAACTGTAGACGACACTACTATTTAACATAAGAAATACGAATACTCTCTAAATAAATGACAACAGTTTTGCTCTCAATAACTTACCATCACCTTGACCTGAAAATTAACATAATTATTAGTTTGCACAGGAAGTTAAAAATTTAAACATATCACCTGACGATGAAGACGATACAGCAGACCCTGATGGAATTAATTTTATTTCAACACTACTTTCACCTGGAGGCTAAAAAAAAATTACAAATTTTTTACAAAAAATTCAGGACGTTTTTTGGTGCATTCCACCGTGGCGTGGTCCCTTGGTTCTTTGATTGGACTAAAGATCAAACGCCGTTATTTTATTCGACTGACGATTGACTGTGGTCGTCGTCGGCTTTAAGTGGAACGCACCCTTTATGAAACTTGCTGTACGAATTATATAAAATTAAATAAACTTCTCATTCCAATAGAACTGAGAAAGAGATGGGAACCATTGCAACAGAAAATGAGAAAGAACTAAATCTAATTTGCAAGTTACTCACCTTTCGAGCATACTTCGGATCATCAGAAGGTACTAAATCGAATGCTAAATTGAAAAACTAATTAGAAAATATCAAATTAATTTTGATATAGTTACATGTATTCAGTTGCTTAAGACGGTCTCTAATATTAGCACTTGTAGAAGCGCTGTGTGGGCTTGCCGACTTTTTGCCTTCAGATTCTAAAATACCTATTTTGCTATTTGGAAAATTTTATAAAAACATAACATACCTGAATCAGGAGGATAAAGATATATGACACCTTGATTTGCAATCAGGTCCTTCAAAGAAGGTTTATTGCCACGTTGCTGTTTAGGTACACCGGGTACCCTAAATACAGTGGGAGATTGTGATCCTTGTTCGACATTTGGCTTTCCAAGGCTGAGCCTAATAATGAAATTACTATCGCGAAGTTTCGTGTCATCTACTAAATATACACCGGATCGTTGTGGATGGTGTTGCAAATTTTCATTCACGATGGGAGGATTATCAACATTTGGTTGGCCATGTATACGGTTAGCTACACTTTGATCGGCTAAAACTAAAATTAATATAAATGTATTAGGTATTTATTTTATTTTGAAAATCCAAATAGAGAGAGCAGAAGAAGAAGAAATTTAGCCCTTTGTATATTAAGGTGATTGGTAAAAAAAATATATGCATTATAATATGCATACGTTTATTTTCACTGAATGATTTTCTATCAGGTTCAGGCTCAGAATCAATAGATTGTTCTCCAATGAAAGATTCATCTTCAATGTCTAAAAAAATTCTTATTTGTTAAGAAATATTTTGTATAATATAATTTTAACAGACCTGCATCCTCATTTGCAGGTTCAGTTTTAAGTTCTTCAGGTGGCTTGCTTGAGTCTTCATCAGGTTCTAAAAGAGCAGTTTTGTGTTAGAAAATATTTTGCACATTTTTTTAGCATACCCTTATCATCTTCAGTAGCGTCACTTTTAAGTTGCTTAGGTGGCTTGCTTTGGTAATTATCAGAATCTACACAAGAAAAATTTTTGTTTAAAATTAAAATTTTGTTGAAAACTTTAGCCTACCTAATTTATGCTTCTGAGGTTGCTTGCTTGGCCGAGAGCATTTTTTATCCAAAGCCGATACACGCTTCAGAGCTTCAACACTTTCTTTATATTCATCACTTTCAACTAACTTAGAACTGTAATCTTTGTCTACATCTTCACCTACAAATATTTTAAAATTAGTACTAACTGTAATTTTAGTTCCTTTTTTATTTATTTGCTATTTCGAGCTTTTCACTATACTTACATCTGATATTTTGTGATGAAGAAGATTCACCTGGACTACTGCTTGGGGATAACGTCTTTTCTCCCGAAGGCTTAATTATAAAAATCAATTTTAGCAAGAATTATTTTTTTAAATATCACGTCTTACCTTTTGACTTCCGTTAGCTGGTCCTGTGTCAGCTTCCTTCTCCATTTCCTTGGATTCTACCTTTTCTGACGAAATAACTGTTATAATTTTATTTAGTAGAAGTCCAAAACTAAAATTTTTGAATAATAACACTTAAAGAACAATACACAATTTAAAAACATAAATTTGTAAATTAAAATATTGAACGGGTTTCTAAATAAATTTACGACAAAGTAAATTTTAAGCAAAAGTACCTATACCTGATAAGCAGAAACTTTGGTTGAACATGTGAAATATTTTAAAAATAATCTAATCATGTTTTCATTTTCAAATTAATTTTCTATTTTATTAGAAAATATGAACTTTTAATATTTATCGAACAAATCGATTAATTAATAAAATAGTTTTTAACCTAGTTTTATTTTAATAACGACAAAGTCTGTAAAAATTTATAGAAAAAATCCTAAAATCTCAAAAAAATGAAATAGCCGTAAAATTTGAATAATATTTTCGAAATACTCAGTTTCCAAGAGCAATCTAATAATCCTGACTTGCATCATTTTGAAAATACTCTATGAGTTTGCATTTGGGGTTCTAAGGGGCAGAGAATATCCATATAGCTCCGCAAAGCCTCTCTTATTCAATTCCGACTCTCACCTCCACGTGGTGAACTCCAGTAACCTAAACAACCCTGCTGAAGACCGGGTAACCAACCCCGATTAAAGGCAGGGTCAGGACTAACGAGAGCGGAAGAAATGGCCCACCGAAAAGAGGGTTGCACGGAGGGTTGCTAGCCCACCCCTGTAAAATTTAATTGATACTCGAAGACGAAATAGTTGCCTTGGAACCAGGACTGACTTTAATGGAAATAAGACCTATACTATAAATAAGGATAAATGAATGGGAATTGCGGATGAATTGATTGATGCTGCATGGAACGTTAGAGGAATTGGTGGCAAGGACGAAGAATTGATCATGAGGCTTAAGGAAAGAAAAATTAAGATAGCGGTCATATATATTATATGCTGGTGTAAACGTAGGTCAACGAGCGAGCAAGGGGAAGAAGCAGGAATAGGAAGAGTTTTATGAACAGCTACAAGAAATTGTTACTAGATATGGGACTAAAGAAGTGATTATAATGGGCGATTTGAATGTTAGAATTGGAAGGTATCCTATAACCTACGTGGTTGGAACATTTAGAGAAGATGCTCTAAATTGCAATGGCGAACGACTCAGATCAAAAACGTAAGAACAACTGGGGCCAAGCCCATTCAGGGTGGATTTGTTACAAGACTGGATCATACAAAACCTATATCAGAATAGATTACAAACTATCGGACAAGAATACACCACAAGTGATGACATGGAGACCGAATGGAATAATATAAAAAAACATTGGAGGTCATTGGCACAAAAAAGCACATACAACGAAAATACGACAGTATGAAAGTGAAAAATGAAGAAATTGCAGAAGCCGTAAGAGATAAAAATAAGAGATACAAGATTGTCTCAAGTCGGTTTTCTTTGTCGGTACTTTAAATTGGGATCTTAATCTTCGTCGAGGGCACGGTTTGCTTATTTGGGATTTGATGCTGTTTAATAAAGAAAACCACTCTATGGTAACAAATAATATAATTAATTAACAATATTTACACAAATTATACAATTACTAAACTAAAACATTTGGGCTTAATTAATTACGTTGGTCCCACACGCTATGTTAATATTATTAAACATAATTGTATTTATCATAAACGGGGATATATTTACCAAACCTAAGTGTAGCGGAGCATTTTGATAATTCTTAATTTTTTATACTTTGGCGACCACCTCGCCAAAGCATCGCTTCCTGGTGATTTCTCCTAGCTCGGCTGGCAGCGATCCGTCTTGGCCTGCGACTGAATGATGACTTCCCAACCGTTGTTCGGTTGCTCTATTTATACTAAATCTCTGATGACGTCAAGCTGTGACGCGTTATGATCATTTCTTGCATCATTTCTTCCATATAAAATGTATTGCATTATAAATGTGTCGACTCATTTGGCGGCCATTGCAGTCAGCGCCATGTTGGATTTTTAGTGTTTTTTCGATATTGTGACCTTATTAATTGTTCTAGCTACTTCTAGTTTACGACAATATTTTATTAACAATATTAGCTTTATGTTAAACTAATTTTGAGGTGTGCAGGTAATGTTTCTTGTACGTATTATTTATAATTTAGTTATGGGCGTATCACGCCTTTATAATTAATAATTTATTTGATCGAATGTTGAAACCGATATTAATTTTAATAATTTAGTAACTGTTCCTACGATTATACATATTCCGGTCTAAATTAATTTTGAAGTGCGAATTATAGAATTTTAGGTCTCAAATTATTTTCCAAATTATTAGCTTCGTGGCAAGATAATGCTCTCTAATCCAACAGAACAAAATAAGGCGAAATATTTACGACCAGAAACCAAGCTAAAGATTTATGCAGAGAAGCACATCAGAAATCATGGAACAATTTTGTCAGTAAGATCGAAAATGATTAACATGGAAGAAATGAATTCGAATAATAAAGTTATGAAAATGCTAAATAAAGGCAAGCGAGATAATGCAAAACTTAGCTGCATAGATTTCTTTTTTTAATTAGAACTCTTGTGCTACAAGCAATCTATCCAGGGATAATAAGCTTATTTGTTGACAATTTGATTATAACATGCAGAGTATTGTTCCATTAAACAATCTCTTTATAAGTATTTTGAAATATTTATATCAATTCACAATTCACTTGCGTCTTTTAACTAATTCACTGTCTGTTCGCTAAATCAGCTGGCTGGTATCTTTTTAACCTTCGCACCTCACTAACTCGGTCCAACAATTGGGCAGCAAACACGTTTGGATGATTCGAAAGTCTTTCTCTATAATTGGGGCTGTGTTTTCTTATCTCTTCCATGATCGATGGTAATGGAATATCTCTCTGTATTACAGTATTTGGTATATAGTACGGCGCATCTACAATAGATCGAATGACCTTATTCTGAATTCGCTGTAGAATATCGATGTTCGAGTTGGCAGCTGTACCCCAGAGTTGGACTCCATACGTCCATATTGGTTTTAAAATTGCCCTGTACAGCAGCACCTTGTTCTCAACAGAGAGTTGGGAATCTCTTCCTATGAGCCAATACATCTGCCTCAATTTGTGTCCCAGTTGCAATCTCTTTGTGATGATGTGCTTCTTCCAAGTCAATCGCCGGTCCAAATGCATTCCAAGGTACTTCATGTTCTCACTCTGTGGTAGTTGGCATCCATTAAGTATTACAGGTGGGCAGGTGCCTCTCTTCATAGTGAAGGTCACATGTATAGACTAGGTCTCGTTGGCTTTTATTTTCCATTTTTGCATCCAGTCTTGTATCTTGTTGAGACAATTTTGCAGGTTACGAGATGCCGTTATTGCATTTTCGTGTGAGGCCAGAATAGCTGTATCATCAGCAAAGGTCCCAAGTGTGACCAATTCTGTTGAAGGTAGGTCATATGTATACAACAGATAAAGGAGGGGATCGAGTGCACTTCCTTGGGGAACTCCAGAATTAATTTGGTACAGGTCGGTGTAATCATTATTTATCTTCACAAGGAAATGTCTGCTAGCAAGGTAAGATTTAAGGACTAGATAATAATGATAGGGAAGTTTGGCTTTAATTTTGTACAATAGACCCTCGTGCCAGACCTTGTCGAAGGACTGATTGATGTCCAAAAAGGCAGCCGAACAGTAACGTTTGTTGTTGAAGTCACTGTTTATTTTCTTAACTATTCGATGTACTTGTTCTATCGTACCATGATGTTGACGGAAGCCAAATTGGTGGTTTGGTATGATTTTTCTATTTTCCAATATGGGTTTCAGTCTTCCAATTAAAGCTTTCTCAAATACCTTGGATAATGTCGGCAACAAGCTAATTGGTTATATGACTTTACGTTGTCACTGTTTTTCCGGGGTTCTGGATCATTACGATCTGTGCCACTTTCCACTGGTTTGGAAAATGGTTAAGGGATATTATTGCATTGAATATTTGTGTTATGGCCCTATATCCTTTCTCTGACAGTTCTTGTAATACTTTCCCGGTGATCAGATCGAAGCCAGGAGCTTTTTTAGGGCTGATTGTATTTTTAATAATTTTCTTGATTTCCTCAATCTTAAATTTTGCAATCGGGAGGTCCATCTGGAAAGGTGCTTTCAGGTATTCATGAATTTTATTTTCTTCCTCCAATGCAGATAGTGATGGATTAGGTAGAAAAGTTTTTGATAAGTGTTTTGCAAAAACATCAGCTTTCTGTTTGTCATTTCTAGTCCACTTATTATTGAAATCCTTGATTGGAGGATTTGTTTGCTGCGGTGTTTTAAGCTTTCTTGTGGCTTTCCAAATGGAGTAATCGGAAGCTTCAGTCCCGCTTAGGTTTTCAAGATAGTTTTGAATTCCTTGGTTTCTGATCTCCGACAGTTTTTGTTTCAACTCACTGGTAGCCTTGTTGAGTTTGGTTTTGTCCCCTGGAATTTTTGTTAGCTGCCATCTTCTTCGTAATTCACGTTTTTCTTTTCTTTTTTGTTGGATTATGTATGGCGCAACTTCTTTGATTTCCTTATCATTGATATTAGGTGTAGATCTCTATGCAGCTTGCTGAATGTTAGTTGTTAATTCATTAACTGCAGTTTCTAGTTCATCTTCTGATTTCAATGGTATTTTCAAAGAAATGAGATCGTTCAATTCATCTCTAAAGGTGTTCCAATCAGTTTTACTGCTGCTGAGGGTTGGTTGTTTTTTTTTTCCTTACTATTTGAGAATGAATGGAGAGAATTACCGGGGAGTGATCAGAAGAAAGATCTAAGCTAGTTTGTATTTTGATCTTCTTTATATCAATGCCTTTTGCGATAAAGAAGTCGATTACATCAGGGGCTCTTGTGTCGTCTATGGCCAGTGAGTTGGGTCGCTCGTGGATATGGTTTTCAGAGTTTTGGTTTTTATTGTTTTGAAAAGTTCTCTTCCTCTGGTGGTTGTTAATCTGGAGCCCCAAGAAGTGTGATTGGCATTGTAGTCGCCTCCAGCAATGAACTTTTTGCCCAGTGTGTCAAATGTGGCTGCATAGATAAAGAAGAGTGGATTGAACACCACCAGAGACCTTGGCAGAATTCAAATGTACAAAAGAAAGAAGAAATGTTTCCATACAATGACAAGGTAGATTCGCATATGTATGGACAATATCTCCATACTCCAACAAATTATTGAAAAACACCTCGAATAGAACAGAGAGACCCATAATGGCCTTTGTTGACTTTATGAATGCCTTCGATAAAGTGATTAAAGAAAAGCTTTGGGACATTATGACATAGAGAATGTACCCACAACATCTTATAAACAACATTAAAGCCTTATGCAATCATCATCATTGGAACATCAATATCACTTAAACTTGAGGAGGGACTTACTGGAAAAATACCCACCAATCAAGGCCTTAGACAGAAATGCGGTCTCTCACGCTCAAAAACTCACCACCATGCTTTATGGTGATAACCAAGTGGTGTTCCAAGAAACGGAAAATGATTTCAAAATAGCGGTTTACAACCTACATCTATGTTTGGATTAGAATTTTAAAATATCAACAGAAAAACAAAAACGATGGCTTTCGCCAACAAGATATTAAAAAAATTATTCAAAGTTATAAAAAATATATTTTACATAACAATTTATATGATTACTGACAAAATTTATTTGATTAGTAGTTACATTTTTAATAAATGTTGTATTGATATGACAACATAAATTCACATAGATTAACATTGAATAATGGAATAAAAAATTTTAAACATGAAAGGTACACACCACAAATCTTCTCGTCACTTTGTATTTTATTGCCTGAAAATTAATATTTTTATTAGAATGTAAAAATAAGTTAAAATTTAAATATGTATACTGACCGATGATGAAGTCATTGGGAAGGAAGGTGAATATTATGTTACTTATTGTTTTGCCTTTCTTGATGATTACTTCCTTTATCCGGAGACGAAATTCCATCACTATTTAGAGATTTAGGAACTAGCTTCAGTAGACTCGACTATTTAACACAAAAATACTCTCTCAATAAATAATAATAATTTTTCTCTCAATAACTTACCATCAGTTTGATGACTTTCACTCTCATCATCTTCTCCAGACGACTCAACTATTTAACACAAAAAATACTCCCTCAATTAATAATAATAGTATTGCTTCCAATAACTTACCATTACCTCGACTTCCTTCACCTCCATAATGTCCACTACTTACAGTCGAAACATAACCACTAATTTGGGAGAAATCAGAAGTACTACTTCTAGGCGACTCGACTATTTAACATACAAAATATGAGTACTCCCTCAATAAATTACAAGTTTTGCTCTCAATAACTTACAATTACCACCTAGATATCCTGAAAGTTAATATAATTATTAGTTATTTGCACAAGAAGTTAAAAATTTAAGCATATCACCCGACGTTGAAGACGTTGAAGACGATGCAGCAGGCTCTGTTTGTACCAATGATATTTCAATAAAGCATTCACCTGGAGGCTGAAATATTAAAAATAAAATTTACAAATTAATTGACGTTCAGGACCTCTGCATGAAACTTGCTATAAGAATTATTTAATAATTAAATAAACTTCTCTTTCCACAAGAACTGAGAAAGAGTTGGGAACCATAGGGATCTAACTGAAAATGAGAAAAAACCGGGAAAAACGAAATCTAACGTTAACGGTACGTTACTCACCTCATGGTAACACTGTTGACCTGGTTGTATTGTCTGGATTGCTAAATTGAAGAGTTAATTAGAAAATATCAAATTGATTTTGCTCTAAAGTTATATTATAGTCCTCTGTCCCAAAAACAATGCGAATGGCTTTATAATATATAGAACCCGTAGCGCCCTCTGTTAGCTATTAATTGATTTTGTTGTGCATCGGCCGAAAAATGTATAGAAAAACTGTTACATTTTTGAATTAAAATTAAATATTAAATTAAAATAATTGTTTTGTAAAAGTTTTTAGATGGCAAAATCGATTCACAGAAGGAATAAGTGATCGACCATCTGAAGCAGTTATGGAAGAAAAGATCGAAAAAGTGCATGATTTCGCGAAACAATTTTCAGTGAGATTATTGGAAATTTTGAAAATTGAGCTTCTTTCTGAATATCGAGACCAGGCAGTTGGAAATTGCTGCATGTTAATGCACCTTCACATAGTTCAACAATTATCACTAATTTTTTGAGTAAAATTAAATATTTTTTGCTTTATCATTCACCGTATTCACCGTATTCACCTAACTTAGCTCCCTAATATTCTTCTATTCTATAAATTTCATTTGACTACAAAAGGAAACAGTTTTTTATCAAAATTAATTAATGATTTGTGGATCTTTTTGATCTATTCTCATTACTTTTGGGGCAGAAGTGTACATACTTGTATTCAGCACGTTAAGATGTTTTTTAATAGTAGCATTGGGTGATGTACCTAAATTAAAATTAGTACATAACATGAAAGTGAAAATTTATAATTAATTAGTTTTTACTTACTTTTATCGATGGATCCACTACCACTACTCTCCGATTTTTTTCCTTCAGATTTTAAAATACCTTTATTGCTATTTGGAAAATTTTCGTTATCACCTCTACCCCTGCTAATAATAATTGTTATACTGCTATTTGCACCCGTATCACAAGTCGTTTCTAATTTTTTATCTGCTTCATTTTTCTTCGGTTCTTGTCCTGATTTTTAGAAAACAAACATTACGGAAAATTTTGTAAAAATAACATACTGTTACTTATAATCGGATTCGATTCGGAGGCTGGCACCCCAATTACATTCGGCGCTGGTATTTCTTCTTGTACAGCAGCTGCACTTGCAACATTAGGATGATTGACATTTTGCTGATCAGGCCTCTTCTTCACCTTGGAAGAAGACTTTAATGCTAAAATTAAAATTCAGGCATTATTTATTTTATAATAAAAATACAAACAGAGAGAGAAGAAAAAGATAATAAGAAAAATTAGTAAATGTATACTAAAAAATAACATACCTCCATGTAAAATCGCCGAATCTGGATTATTAACATTTGGTTTGCTATGTTTAGGTTCAGGTTTCATTTTTTTCTCTAATTCTAAAATTAATATAAAGGTATTATTTCCTTTCTTTTGAAAATACAAACAGAGAGAGATCAGGAAGAATAAATTTAGCATTTGTGTAGTACGATGATGGGTAAAGAGCTCGGTAAGTACATCATAGGAAATATAAATTTAACAAACAAAGACGTGAAGTAAAATAGATAAATGTGTACTAGAAGAAGCGTACGGAAAATTTTATAAAAATAACCTACCTCCAGTTAACATCGGATACTTTAGCTTTAGGGAGAGTGACACCCCAGTTCCAATGAGTGGTTGTAATGCTTCTTGTAAAGCAGATGCACTTACAGCATTAGGATGATTGACATTTTGCTGCTCAACTCTGATGCTCACATCGCAAGGAGCAGTTAATTCTAAAATTAAAATAAAGGCATTATTTACTTTTTGTTAAATACAAGCAGAGAGAGAAAATCAAGAAGAATAAATTTAGCACTTGTATATTACGATGATTGGTAAAGAGCTCGGTAAGTACATCATAGGAAATTTTTTTTTTTTTTATTTATCTACCTAGTATATTTACAATCTGTCTACAAAAACAATAAGTACATTTTATATCAGTATTTCACAAAGATAATATCATATTAATTCATTGAATTATTTATGTATGTCTGAATTTATTAATTAAGTCTGGAGGTTTGAATCTTTTTAGTTTTCGTATATCAGGTTGATCATTCATCAAGTTAATTATTATCAGTTGGTTTGGGTGTGCACTAATCCTGTCTTTGTACGTACTTGGCACTAAACGTACTAATTTCCTCTTTAACCGTTGGGATGGCAAGAGGTCCTTTCGGATAATTTCGTTTGGAACAAACCATGGCGCGTTCACCATATTTCTGAGCAACTTTGATTGAAATCTCTCCAGAATGGCAATATTAGAGTTGGATGCAGAACCCCACAGTTGTATCCTATATGTCCATACAGGTTTGATTATTATTTTATAGATTAGTAGTTTGTTTTCTAATGACAGATTAGATCCTTTACCTATCAGCCAGTACATTTTCTGATGTTGCAGGTTGAGTTGCTTCCTTTTAGTCCATGCAACGGTACGCTTTTTGCGACCGTAATTTTTTGTATAAATTTCAGGAAAAATTTCTTTAATACGTCCCTGTCAATTGATTTGTCATGAGATTTTAAATTACATTAATTTTTGAATAAAAATTAATCATTTTTAAGAGAGTTTTAAATCAGACCACCCTGTATTTACGTTAAATTTTGTAACTATTCAAAAATGATGTAATAAATGAAATCATCTTAAAATTCTTAGGAAAAATAAGTTTTTGGCGACTGAAATCTGTGTAGATTTTTGCCTTATGTAATGTTCCGTTAGATCACCAAATTTAATTGTTTTCCTAGGAATTTTACGTGAAAATCAATTGGAAGGAGAGTATTTTTGAAGGATTGGGGATAAGATTTTGTAAGAAAGGGAATTCATATAAAAATCAAAAAAGGAGGAAGGGACCTCAGTTATCTGTAAGCAAGATCCTTAATCTTTGACCAGAAGATGTAACTCCGGGGTGTTCGCGTTTGGGCGGAATCTCGTTAAAGTTATCGATAGTTTTTGACTGTAATAATCAGAAATCAACTATAGTTAATTCATACCTTCAGTGTATCTTTTACCTTATCTTAAACAAAGTTTGTGTTTTATCTAAAATAATTTATCGTTTTCAAGTTGTATCTGTGAAAAATTAAATGTTAAGAATAATACCGAACAATTAAAATTAATACCTAGTGATATAGACAAAATTTATAATATAAAATAAAATACCTGAAATATCGTTTTGGATTTGAAGAAATTATCGAATTATAATCTACCGTGTGCAATTTTAAGTAATGAGATTTATTATAAACATTATTTTAAAACAATTAAAGTTTTACGAGTTTTGTGACCGACAAAATTTGAACTTGAAATACTGATCTTGGTTAACAAATTTATAGACTTATTCTGATGTTGAGTGTGTAAAAATAAAAATATTAATTTTTAAAACAGTTACTGTTATGAAAGACATATCTATGTAAACTGATTATTGAATATTTCGTGAATTCTTTAAAGAACATTATATCTGAAAACTACCGAAAATTTAAAATTAAAAAGAAAAACTATCACAATTATATCAATTAACTGTGTAATATTGGTGAAAAAGGAAGATTTAGAAAATTCAAGTTTCAAAACCTCATCTCTATCTTTTAGTACCTCAAATGATTAAATTCGACAATTATTTTACATGTGAGTAAAGTTTAAATGATAAAGGAATTTCCCTATTTTTGTGAATTTAATTTTATCTAATTATCTATTAATTTTCAAAATTTATGTACTCTGATCAAGTACTTATTTTATTTTAGTATCTTTTCATTTAAATATATATTAATAATTATAATTTTATTAACTTCCCTTTATTTTATTAATTTAAGTATTTTTGTATCAATTGTTATTTTAGATTTAAAGTGTAATTTTTATAGATTTGTGTATATTTTTTATTATGATTTTATTATATTTAATTATTCAGTTATATGAGTTTTATTTAATATCAGTGGTTAATTCAGTGTATAAGCCAATCTGTCCGTCAAAATAAATGTAACTTACTCTCCCCTGAAAGATCTCAAGAGCTAGCTGGCATTGGGCATCCATTCTCGCAAGGTAAAGGTAGGTTTCTTTGGTTACCATAAGCGGTGTGCCGAAGAACTAACCCTTATATTCCTTTACGGCGGAAGGGGCGTTACATCCATATATGGGTTTTCCAAGTTAGTCTGCGATCCAAGTGGATGCCAAGATATCTCACGGTCTCTGTTTGTGGTACCTATCTGTTATTTAGGGTTATTGGGGGACATGTTCCATTTCGTAGTGTAAATGTCACATGCGCTGACTTTGACTCGTTTGCCTTTATTCTCCTTGTCTTTAGCCAATATTCGATTTTTGTCAGGCTTATTTGTAATAATTCAGAGGCCATTTTAGGATTTGTATGTGATGTCAAGATACCAGTGTCATCCGCAAGAGTGGCTGTGGTTATTTGATCCATTGTTGGCAGATCCGAAGTGTACAGGAGATATAGGATTGGCCCCAAGACACTACCCTTGTGTACTCTTCTTGAACTTTGACGAGAAAGTGTCTATTTTTAATGTAGGATTTGATTAATTGGTATAGGTCATAGGGAAGCATCTTTTTCATTTTGTACAGCAAATCCGGATGCCAGACCTTAATCGAATGCCTGCGATATGTCCATGAAAACTGTAGAACAATATTTTTTCTCTTCAAAAGCTTGATTAATATTTTTGACTATTTTATGGACCTGCTCTATGGTCGAGTGTTATCTCTAAACCCAAATTGATAGTCCGGTATTAGTTCTTTTGTTTGGATAATTTCCTTCAGCCGCTTCACTATTAGTTTTTCGAACACTTTAGACATTACCGGAAGCAAGCTTATTGGTCTGTAAGACGTAACTTCATCTGGATTTTTCCTGGCTTTGGTATCATGAGAACTTGTGCCATTTTCCATTGGAGTGGAAAGCAGCTAAGTCTTAAGCATAGCATTAAATAAAATTTTAATTAGCTTTACTGTTTCCATAGGTAGTTCTTGCATAATTTTACCGGTTATCAAGTAATTGGCTCGGTGCTTTTTTAGGATTAATTTCTTTCATTATAACCTTCAATACTTCCTTTGTTTTAAATTTTTTCATAGGGAGGTCCATTTGATGAGGTGCTTCTAAGGACTTGATAATTTTATTTTCCTCATCGTTAGTTATTTCTGATGGAAATGGTTTAAATACTTTTTCAAGATGTTCCGCAAAGATTTTTGCCTTTTCACTATCTGTTTTGTCCCATTTTCCCTGTTCTATTCTGATTGGGGGAATGTGAGTTTGTGGTCTGCTAATTCTTCGCGTTCCCATCCATAATGAATACTCTGTAGCCTTTGTTGCAGTTAGACTCTCCAAGTGTTCTTGAATAGCTGCATTTTTTCATCTTTCAATAGGTCTTTTATTTTATTGTTTTATAGCTTTGTTGAACTTCTCTTTGTCGTGTGGTGATGTTGTTATTTGCCAGATTTTTCGTAATTTAAGTTTTTCTGCAATTTTAGTTCTGACAGTTAACGAGCAGGTCTGTATTTTTGGTATTGTTTCACAATTTGGAGTAGCTTCCCAGGCTGCTTCTTGTATCGCTATGTTAATTTTTTCTATTGCTGTTTCAACTTCTTCTTCTGTTTTTAGAGACACATTACAGTTAATTTGGTCGTTGAGTATGTTTCTGAATTCCTTCCAGTTGATTTTGTTATTACAGAGTGATGGGGATTTTTATTTTTCTAATATATTACGTGAGCTAAGTGTCACCAATATATGAGAGTGGTCAGATGACAGATCAAGACATGATTCGGCTTTTATATTGTTTAGAAGTATTTCTTTGGTTACGCAGAAGTCTATCAAATCAGGAATTTTTTTACGATCTGCGGGCCAGTAGGTGGGCTCTCCTGTTGACACCGTTTGGAGATTATCTTTTTTCAGGGCTAGATATAGTTGTCTCCCCATTGGTGATGGATTATGTGATCTAAAGCCCCACCAATGGTGTTTAGCATTATAATCTCCTCCCGCGATGAATCTATTGCCGAATGTTTTAAAGAATTGGTTAAATTGCTCCTGGTTGATTGGGTATCTTGGTGGGCAGTAGACAGCTGTTAGTGTGATTGTCCCAATCCAATCTTCTACGCAGACGCTGGTCGCTTGTAGATATTCTTGTTTAAATTGCTCTTTTTCATTATATTTAATTGATGATTTTATTACGATTGCAGTGCCCCCGTATGCCGCTCCGTCCGGGCGTTGTGTGCTATAAATGTTGTAGCCTGGTATTTTCATATATCTCTTTTTCGTAAAATGTGTTTCCGAAATCATCATAACGTCTATGTTTTGATTGGTTAGAAAAGTCTTAAGTTCTGGTCCTCTTTGAACCAGACCATTGGCATTCCAGACTGCGATTTTGAGCTTGGAGGTCATTATGGTATTTTTGATATGAAGGCTGATGTGAGGAGGTTTAATATGGTGTCCATTTTATTCATTAACTGTATCAGCTTATTTTCCAGATCGTTATTAGATTGTTTCATTGGTACTGTCGGTTGTTGTTGGGATTGCGTATTTTGAGCTTCTTGTTGTTGGGCATTTCCTTGTAGTTAGTTTCCTCTTGTTTGTTGCGCATATGAGTTTCTCATTGGAAGGTTTGAGAGGTTACTCTGTTGGTTATTTATTAATTGTTTATTTCTAAGAGGTGGGAACATTGTTTGTATCAGTTGTTTACGTACTACACAACCTCTGTAGTCAGCATGGTGCCCCCCCCCGCCACAGTTACAGCATTTCACTTCTGGATCTCTTTCCTTCCTCGGGCAATCTTTTTTAAAATGTTTTTGTAAACATAGGAAATATAAATTTAACAAAGAAAGACGTGAAGAAAAATAGGTAAATGTGTACTAGAAGATGTGTACGGAAAATATTATGACAATAACATACCTCTAATTAAAGTCGGATCCAAATGGGAGAGTGACATCCTAATTACATTGGACGCTTGTGATATTTCTTGTCCAGTAGCTGCATTTGCAGCATTAGGATGATTGAAATTTTGCTGATCAGGCCTCTTCTTCACCTTGGAAGGAAAAGTTAATTCTAAAATTAAAATACAGGCATTATTTATTTTATAATGAAAATACAAACAGAGCGAGAAGAACAAGAGCAATAAATCTAGCTCTTTTATAATAAGATGATGAGTAAAGAGCTCGGTAAGTACATCATAGGAAATATAAATTTAACAAAGACGTGAAGTAAAATAGATAAATGTCTACGGACAATATTATGACAATAACATACCTCTAGCTAAATTCGGATACAAATCGGAGTGTGACACCCCAGTTTCAATGGGCGCTGGTGATTCTTCTTGTACAGCAGCAATCGGATGCAAATCGGAGAGTGACACTCCAGTTCCAATGGGCGCTGGTGATTCTTCTTGTACAGCAGCAATCGGATGCAAATCGGAGAGTGACACTCCAGTTCCAATGGGCGCTGGTGATTCTTCTTGTACAGCAGCAATCGGATGCAAATCGGAGACTGACACCCCAGTTCCAATGGGCGCTGGTGATTCTTCTTGTACAGCAGCAATCGGATGCAAATCGGAGACTGACACCCCAGTTCCAATGGGCGCTGGTGATTCTTCTTGTACAGCAGATGCACTTGCAGCATTACGATGATTAACATTTAGCAGCTGAACAACCCCGATCAACACATTTAAAAAAACCTCACACGAATTTGGATTGCGTACTATATGTTCAGATATATTTCTATCTACAGGCGCTAAAATTAATGTAAGGGTATTACTTAGTTTATTCTGAAAATACTAACAGAGAGCGAAGAACAAGAGAAAGAAATGTAACTCTTGTACAATAAGATGATGAACATATTATCATAATTATTTAGACAGACTAAAATTGTATTAAACATTTTTAGACTGTTGATGGTGTAGTGGTAAATGTAAGAAATAAAGTAATTGGATATAGGACTGGTGAAAAGAGGAAGAAATGGTATGATGAGGAATGCCAGGTGTTGGTTGGAGAATTGGTTGGCTGCAATCCGAGAGACAGGAGGACTACAAACTGTATAGAGACTTGAGAAGAGAGGTAAATAAGATCTGCAAAAGAAAGAAAAGAAAATGTATTGAAGAGTTGATCCAAGAGATCGCAACTAATAGCAGAAACAATAACGCAAAAAGATTCTATAGACTAACAAAACAACAAAGAACAAAAGTGTAGCTAAAGCGCGAGGCCTCAATAATGAAGATGGAAGAATCATATATGACGACGAGAAAATAAAAGACATATAGAGTGACTATTTCTGTAAATTCCTGGGAGGAGAGATTAAAGTTAATAATGAAACATAATATGGCAAAGAACACCAGGATGATAACGAAATAGAGGAGCCAAACAATTACAGAAATACTACGTATAATAAAAATGATAAAAAATGGTAAAGCGTCGGGATGCGATAGTGTCATGGGGGAGATGTTGAAAAATGTTGAATTTATTACAACCTCATAGTGAAAATATGGAATAAGGAGGAAATGCCAGAGGAGTGGGGTAGAGGAGTGATTGTACCCATACATAAGAGCGGCAACAAGACAGATACTGGAATTTATGGATACCTTCCTCAATGTTAATTATAAGATAATGTCGATACTAATATATCAAAGACTGGAAGCATATGCCGGAAAAGATATAGGAGAATACCAAAATGGATTTAGGGCTAGAAGATCGACGAAAGAATGCCTTACACACAATGAACGAAATCTTGGAGAAGAGATACGAGTTTGATATGTATATACATGCACACACTATTCGTGGACTTGGAGCAGGTTTACGACACGGTGATAAGGGGGAAGACGTATGAGGGGTTGAAAAATTTGAGAATACCAGAGAAGCTGATCAGATTGGTAGCAATGACACTTGAAAACACATGCGCGACGGTACAGACCCAAGTGTTTCGATATAAAAAGAGGAGTACGACAAGGTGACGCCCTGTCAGGTGTACTATTTAATCTAGTCCTGGAAATAGAGAAAGGATCAGGAAGAATAAATTTAGCATTTATGTATAAGATGATGCGTAAAGAGCTCGGCAAGTACATCATAGGAAATATAAATTTAACAAACAAGGACGTGAAGTAAAATAGATAAATGTGTCCTAGAAGAAATGCACATAAAATATTATGACAATAACATACCTCTAGTGAAAATCTGACGCAAATCAGAGAGTGACACCCCAGTTCCACTGGGCACTGGTGATTCTTCTTGTACAGCAGCTGCAGTTGCAGCATTATGACGATTAACATTTTGCTGCTGAAGAACCTTGACCAACACATTTACAAAAGCCGCAGACATGCGTTGTGCTAAAATTAATGTAAAAGTATTACTTACTTAGTTTATTTTGAAAAAACCAACAGAGAGCGAAGAACAAAAGAGATAAATGTAGCTCTTGTATAATAAGATGATGAACATATCATTATTTTTTAGACAGACCAAAAATGTATTAAACGCTTTTAGAACTAAAAATATAAAGTTGGCACAGATGTAAATATACTGAAAGTTTAATTATTCCCAATCGATTTCATTACACAGGAACATCGTCAGGTGACTAAGCAGAAAGTGACAAGAGAATTTTGGTTAAACATAAACACAGAAAAGGGGCGTGGAAGGATTAAATTTTGGGGATTTCTTTATTTGAATTTTTGAAGTTAGGGGATTATTTGGAAAAATATTTAAATATTATAAAATTGTTTAAAGAATGTAATTTCCAGAGTTATAGCTATTTTAGTATAACGTACCATTCTATGACTTATACCGCTTCTGAATCTTTAAACGCGTTTTTCTCAAAACTATATTTTGTAACATTGTTGACCTGATATCTCATGTTCTATTTAACAGATTTACTTCAAATTTTGTACCAACTTTCAATATATTATAACTGTATATCGTCCCTACCACTTTTGAATAAAATTATTTTATCTACTATTTTAAAAAATATAACGACATTCTGACTAATTAAGAATCTTTTTTTCAGAAGGGTTGCAATCGTGTGAACCAGTACACCCCTTCTTTGTGTTTACCCCGAACTTTACTACACTCTGAAAAATGTTTTTGCCCAGCTAACAAATACAGATTAGTTGATTAAATATTATTTGGTATAACATAAAATTAGTTGTTTCAACAAATATTTTTTTGGCATTTGTTGTCGTAATGAAAATGAAAATGTTGAAGTAAATAATACAATTTTGTTATCTGAAATAAAATATTTTGTTCTACTAGGATATATTTTTGTTGTCCGAAATCTAAATTTGTTAATCACAATTCAACAAATATAAATTTGTTACGTTATAAATTCGTTAAACCGAACATTAACGAGTATGCGTGGATAGTCATTTCTCATTATTAAAAGTCGTTACTCGTTAATCATCAGTTAGTTGTATGCTGTGTAATAACAACGAAAATATTAATATTATAGTAATAATATACAAAATGAGTGTAGCCGAAATTTTAGAAAAGTGGCAGTTACCTGAACTCTGCGCAGTTTTTGAAGGTAAGTAAAATAATTAGATTACAACAAAAGATTTTATTTAACTGATGCGTATGGTTCATAGTCAGGAGGAACAAAAATTTCATTTTAATTTCATAACTAACCATTAATATTCAAAGTTGATGTCTCTAAAATAAATTATTTTATAATTATTAGCAGTATAATATTTAATACGGAATAATTGTAATATGTGTGCTTCCCCGATATTGCTTACTTCGCATATTTGATAACCCCGTGCCGGCAGGCCGGCGCGGCGCCGGCGTAACGGGCGTAACCTTGATGCAGGAATGTACATACGATACTTACTTAGTATTAACTCGTGACTCTTTTGTATGATCATCTCACTGCTTTAAAAATACGTCATAAGATTATTTAATACTACAAAATAGGTTCGTGTAGGTTTGAATATATAAAAAAAAATATTACCCATGCAAGTATAAATTTTAATGCAAAAGAAATTTTTGTCAGCAAGTAGTACCTACTATCTATACTACCTATTAATTTTGTTAAATTAAAAAAAATAACATTTTATTTTTACTCTTTTAGTAGCAAATACAGTAATTATTAGAGACATTCAGTGAATATAAAATTGAATTTGTGAAGATTTGAATATTTGAGCGGTGTCGAGGACAAGTGAAGTAAGTCCAAAAACAAAGTATTGAGATAAAATGAACCTTTATTAGAACTCGGACACTTCACTTACACTTTGAACATAAAATCTCAACAACAAAAATGGACTTACTTCACTTTCTTGTCCTCGACACCCCTCATTTAAAACGGGAACGTTTTTGAGCGGTTTTTTTCAAAATATTTTTGTATCGAGTTTTAAATTGAGTAAAAATTTGCATTCATTAAAATGCTTCTAAATATCCTGTTTCATCTAATTTTTCAATTAATTTTATTTTTAATGTCATAACAACGTATGCAAGAACAATAAATTTGATCTAATTTTAGAAAACGCAATCAATATGGAGGCTTTTCAATGTCTCACTATTGATGTCATTAAGGAAATAATTCCCAAAATAGGACCGAGAGTTTTGTTCATTAAACGATATAAGGAATATTTAGCCGAATCAGGTTTTGATAGTAGTAATACTTGGAGTATTAGTGGTGGTTCTACTACAACAACTGATAATAGTAGCGTACCATCTCCAGCATCTTCTATTGAGATTTCAGACGAATTATCTCCTTGTAGGCGAGATGGTATATATAAGCAATTTTTTTTTATATTACCCATATTATAAATATGTAATGTAATTTAGACTTTTTGACCGATGCCATTGTTGGTTTAACGGAGGAAGAAATTGAAAATAGTCCTGCACAAAAACACAGAAGAAAAATTCAAAAAGAAGCGGAAAGAAACGTGGGGTTACATACACTTTTTTTACATTGCCACACTGGTAAAAGTATTTTAAGCGAGTACAAAAAATCGAACACGTTGACTGATCATATGAGAGACAAAATAGTGGAAATAGTATTACAAGAAGAACTTCATAAAAACACTGATCAGAGGTATTTGAAACACCG
Organism: Rhagonycha lutea; assembly: GCA_958510855.1. Classification (NCBI taxonomy): domain Eukaryota; kingdom Metazoa; phylum Arthropoda; class Insecta; order Coleoptera; family Cantharidae; genus Rhagonycha; species Rhagonycha lutea. Next base: position 4,529,402 of record OY294042.1, read on the forward strand.
ATTTTCTCTTATAAGTATAGTAATTTTTCTTTTTTTTCTTCAGAATTTCGACTGAGAGGTTTATATTATTGTCAAATGCAATTGTTGGACTATTTCCTTCAGAAATAAAAGCAAGTTTTAATGATTTTTAAATCATTAAATGTTTTGTTATAAGTATTTATTTTATTTACAGGAAGTTTACTTCTCTGTGGGATATAAAAAGAAAATTAGCGGCGGCTTTTACAAAGTAGGATATGGAAAGCTGTACCGGAAATTTTATAATCTTAGACGCCAGATGCGACACTCGGGTTTATTAACTGGAAAATCGCCTACGGCTAGTACTACTGTAGTAGATACAAATTCAGGTAATACTACAGTAGATACAGATGATGATGACGTACAGTGGCTAAAAAATTCAATTGAACCGTGGACAGAAGTGATCAAAAAATGGGATGTAACTTTTGACAAAAGGAATTTGTGGAGAAATAGATCAATAAATGACTATATGGATACATTTCCTGCTCTGAAATTAAAGTTAGGATATGTTTTAGTAAGTTTTATTATTTTTAAAAACTAGTCACGAAGATAATGCATTATACATATTATTTTTAGTTGCAAACTGATTTTCACCGAATGCAACCCCAATTAAAAAACCAATTTTTTGTGAATTTTAAGGGTTTTGCAGAAAGAATTTTAAAATATGCTAGAAAATTGCAAAACAAACCTGTAGTTGACTACATGAAAACTTTTCGAGAAGAATTAAATGAAGGTAGTATAGGTTATTATTCAATAAATGACACAACTAATTAATTAATTTCTATTTATCATTAGATGCATATGCTTGTTATGTTTTATTTCTCCTGCCTATGTTGTTAAAACCAGTGGTAATAAAGAAAGGAAAGGACAATAAAGTGTGGAAACCATCAACTACAGAAAGTAGAGAAGGGTTTATTATCCACGTTAAGGTAGTTTTCACTTTTTTGGTTTAGTTCTCGCTAATTTTTTTTGTCTTTTCTTTAGATTTTTGGTGAGGTTAAGCCAACTTTAGAAAGAAAAAGGAATAAATTGGCGGAATTTGGCTTGACGCTCCAACCAACGCCAATTTTTGTTGGGCCAAGTTTCGACAATATTACAAATTGCTTTGTATCAATTAATAACATCCTATATGAAGTACCTACACCTTTGAATGCTATAGATGCAACATTTAGCGTCATTCATGCTCTCGATGCGGATTATCCACAAGAAGCTGAGCAAGTGTGGTACTTATTACAAAAAGGTGTATATGAGTATGAAACAAAGCAAGACAAAAAGTACACCGCTGTTGAAATACTTTTAGGATCGATCTAAGGTTTAGTTTTAGTTTTTTTTTTTACATAATAATTCTAATCATAATGCCACGTTGCTTTGTGTGTATGAATAATTTTTCATCGGTATTTTCGTTGGTTCTCCACTTTAAAATTGTACATAAGCTAGAAAGTAATGATACGTACAGGTGTCGTGAAAATAATTGTATGAGAGATTTTACAAACTTGAAATCATTTAGAAATCATTTAAAAACGAAACACTTTTTAAAAAAAGAGAAACCTGATAATGAAAATATTGCCGAATGTGTCCAGCCAGCAGAAAAAAACATTTTTTCTTTTACTCCTATTACGCTCTCGTCTTCTGTTCCCTCTTCATCTTCAATTCCTTCTGCTAGCTCTTCTACTACTTCCTCAGCAATGTCTTCATTATCATTGGATAATTTCAAAAAAATTCTGAACGATGAATGTATGTTATTTTTATCAAAGCTATATAATTCATCCTTGTTGCCAAGGAAATATATCCAAGAAATGATTGATTTTGTTACCGAATTTTTAAGTGGAGGTTTGATTACTATGTTGAAAAATTTCGTGATCGGCATATTGAAAATGTATGTAACTGAAGATAAGCTTATTATTGATGTTGACAATATGTTTCAAATGTTACTTAATCCCTTTTCGGACTACAAAAGTGAGTATCTCAGAATGAAAATATTTGAAAATAGTACATTTTTCATTAAACCTATTGAATACAAGATTGGGGAACGTCAAAAACCATCATGTAGTTCAGATGAAGTTGTAACAAATTTTGTTGATGTCACTGGCCAATTTGTACCCCTTCATAAAGTATTTACTAAAATTTTTGAAATTCCCAATGTTTACAATGACCTTCAGTTATATATTCAACAATTGCAAGAAGAGAAATTAATAAGCAATATTTATCAATCTCCACATTTTCAAAAAATTATTCAAAAATTTAATAACAAATATTTGGTTCTACCCCTGTTGATGTATTTCGATGACTATGAATGTGGCAATTCTTTGGGTTCCCATTCTGGAATCCATAAATTAGGAGCAGTGTATGTCAGTATACCTACATTTCCCCCAAAATTTTCTTCATTATTGGAAAATATTTTTTTAGCTTTATTGTTTCACAGTAACGATAGGAAACAATTTGGAAATACAGCAGTTTTTAAAATTTTATTGGACGAGTTTATGTTCTTAGAAAACACAGGAATTAAATGTTTTACAGAGGAACATGGATTTGTAGAAATTCATTTCGTTTTAACAGTTATTATAGGTGACAATTTAGGACTACATACATTATTAGGTTTTACTGAAAGTTTCAATGCTAAATTTAATTGTAGATTTTGTAAGATTGATAAAATGTCTTCTCGAATTAAAATCACAGAAAACAAAGCTTTACTTCGTACTGTTAATAGTTATGAATATGATCTTTCTTTAAATGATATATCTTTAACCGGAATTAAGGAACCCTGTATTTTTAACAAATTAACTTCCATTCACGCTGTTCAAAATTATTATGCTGATATTATGCATGATCTCTATGAAGGCGTATGCCATTATGACATGCTACACATTATACAATATATTTTATATAAAACTGAATACTTGTCATTGGAAACATTAAATAATAGAATAGAATCATTTAGTTTTCCATCGAAATATTTAAATAGACCTCCGAAATTGTCAAAAGATTTTCATTTAAAAAATAAAATTTCGATGTCTGCCTCAGAGATGCTTAATTTTGTACGACATTTTGGTTTAATTATAGGGGATCTTATTCCCCAAGACGATGATGTATGGTCATTTTATAAAATATTACGAGAACTTTTAGACTTTGTTAATACTGAATATGTGGATGATGCGTTTCATTCTAAATTACAGTTTTGTATAGAAAGGCATAATTTTTTATATCAGAAATTATTTCAAGACACACTAAAACCAAAACATCATCATCTGGTTCATTATGTACATATTATGTCAAATATAGGACCCCTAAGATATCTTTCTTGTATGAGGTATGAAGCGAAGCATAGGCAATCAAAAATGGCTGCAGATGTAAGCTGTTCACGAGTGAATATTGTTAAAACATTGGCCGTTAAACATCAACTTCAAATTTGTCATCGTTTAATAAATAAAATTGGTTTTAATAATAATCTGGTCATCGGACCAGAAATGGTTGGTAATAAAACAGATATTCTTTCTGACTACAATAAATATATACCGCCAACATTTTTAAACAGCTTTGTTGCAAATTGGATATCCATTTCTAATGTAAAATACAAATGTAAATTTGTATTACTTGTTGATGCGAAAGAAAATGATTTACCTATTTTTGGTCAAATTAAGTTAATTTTCGTAAACAAAAATAAAGAAATTGGGTTTCTATATGAAGAAATTAAAGTACATGATTATAATAATCATGTTTGTGCGTATGAAGTAGAACAAACAAGTGACCCTTGTATCAATTTTGTTAATTATAAAGTTTTATATGCCGATCACGAAGCATTTTTACATAGAATGGCCGATGGAAAATTATTCATAACTACTAAAATTTTATTTTAATAAGTAGTAGGATGTAGACTCGTGTCTACAGACAGTATTTTTTGTTTTTGATCCTGAATCCCTACGCATGCGCATTTGCTTCTGTTTTGTACTTAAAAATATCAAATGTAATTTTGACAGCTGTCAAATTTCGTCAAAGTACGTTTATTATTTAAATTATTTCCTTCTATAATAATAGACCGCCGTAAACGGTAATACTACTAATTTATTGTTTAGTAGTTTCAGTGTGAAATTTGTGATTACAAATGTGCACATAAAAGGACAATTAAAAAATCACTGTAAAACTCATACAGGCGAAAAACCGTTTTTAAGTATATAATTTGTGACAATAAATGTGCACATTAGGGAAGTTTAAAAATTCATATATAATAATTATCATAACAGTTTTACTTATTTTACTTTATATCGTTTATTAGTAATTAAAATTGAGCAATTTCATTTATAGGTTATATTATATTAAATAATTATTTTTTTAATTTCTTCTTTTATTGACATTACGTTACGTCACCCTTGATCAGTCCATCTTTTTTAATTTTTTTAATTTAAAAATTAAATTAAAGATAATTATTAATACTGAATGTGTTATTATTTTTACTTTTTAATTTCTTCTTCTTCTGCACGTTTTAGGTTTTTATTGACTCGTTACGTCACCCTTGCATCTTTTTTAATTTTTTTAATTTAAAAATTAAATTAAAGATAACGATTAATATTGAATGTGTTTTTATTCATTATTTATTTTTGACGGCTTTTCAAAAAATCAACTAATATACCTTCAAAGTAAAATAAGTAAAACTGTTATAATTATTTATAACAAAAACCGAGATTTTTTATCCTAATATGTTATAATTATTATGTATGAATTTTTAAACTTCCCTAATGTGCACATTTATTGTCACAAATTATATACTTAAAAACGGTTTTTCGCCTGTATGAGTTTTACAGTGATTTTTTTTAATTGTCCCTTTATGTGCACATTTGTAATCACAAATTTCACACTGAAACTACTAAACAATTAGTAGTATTACCGTTTACGGCGGTCTATTATTATAGAAGGAAATAATTTAAATAATAAACGTACTTTGACGAAATTTGACAGCTGTCAAAATTACATTTGATATTTTTAAGTACAAAACAGAAACAAATGCGCATGCGTAGGGATTCAGGATCAAAAACAAAAAATACTGTCTGTAGACACGAGTGTAGATGTAGTAGAAATTTTAGTTTGTTACATTTATATTTATTCTGTAGTAATTTTAGGTTTTCTTACTTTTAGCTGATATGTTTTATTTTAGTGTTATATTTCGTCGAAATAAAATTTTATGAAATACGATGAAATATTTTTATTAAAATTTTATTTTAATAAGTAGTAGATGTAGTAGAAATTTTAGTTTGTTACATTTATATTTATTTTGTAGTAATTTTAGGTTTTCTTACTTTTACCTGATATGTTTTATTTTAGTGTTATATTTCAATTTTATGAAATACGATGAAATATTTTTATTAAAATTTTATTTTAATAAGTAGTAGAAATTTTACTTTGTTACATTTATATTTATTTTGTAGTAATTTTAGGTTTTCTTACTTTTAGCTTATAGGTTTCATTTTAGTGTTATATTTCGTCGAAATAAAATGTTATGAAATACGATGAAATATTTTTATTTTGAAATTCATTATCCTATAAGCACTAAAATCAATTGGCTGGTACTACAAATATATTATTTCATACAACATTATATTTATTAGTTTGCACAGCAAGAATTTTACTCGGTACAACTAAATGAGGTTTGTTTGCATCAAGTACTGTATTACTTGTAATAACAAAGTTTAATTTTTTTATAATAACAAATCTTTTATTTGAAGATACATAGCTTTACTTGCTACTATAACAAATATTTTACTTGAAACAACAAAGTTTTATTTCTTATTACAACAAACCTTTTAGTTGAGGCAATGAAGTCATATTTGTTATAATAAAAAATTTCTTAGTTGAAACAACAAAAGTTTTATTTTTTATAAAAACTAATTGTTTTAGTTGGGACAACAAACAAATGTTCAACAAAAATCACTTTGTTGTAGTAGCAAATTTTTAGTTGAGGCTATAGTGACTAATATTATTTGTTGGTACAGTTAAATTTTTGTCACAGCGGCAAATTTTTTTTCAGAGTGTAGCTTATAACATAACTTATTGAATTTTCATTTTTTCTTTTCAAAAATGGTCTTGTATATTTTCAAAATATTAATAAAAATATTTTTTGGTTTTATTGAGCTTAACAAAAAATTTTATAAAAATAACATACCTTCACATAAAGTCGGATGCCTTCGGAAGTCATCAACAGGACTTTTTGTCTCCAAAGGCAAGAGCTGCACATCGGAAGGACCAATGAGATCTTGACCAGTAGGTACACCGAGTTGTTGTTCGTCTTGTGAAACTATTGCATCGTTTCCCGAATGATTTGATTCATCTGTAGCTGGAGGTATAATTTTAGAGGTTAAGGTGGCGGTTTAGCGAGTGGGCGTATCAATGTTAATTATATGAGACAGATCGCTCATTTGTATTTACTAGTAGTGCTTCAATTTTCACTTTTAGGGAATTATTTTGTTATCATTTTAAAGATAAAACTTGGCTCTTGGATGTGATCTAATTTTTATTAAAATCGGATAATTATACAGAAATATTGAAAATTTTGCTGCAAAGTTACTTTACATTTACTCGATTTTTCGAGTAACTTTGCAGCAAAATTTTCAATATTTCTAATTATCCGATTTTAATAAAAATTAGATCACGTCCAAGAGCCAAGTTTTATCTTTAAAATGATAACAAAATAATTCCATAAAAGTGAAATTTGAAGCACTTCTAGTAAATACAAATGAGTGATCTGTCTCATATAATTAACATTGATACGCCCACTCGCTAAGCGGCCACCTTAACGCTATAATTAATATAAAGGTATTATTTATATTATTTTGAAAATACCAACAGAGCGAGAAGAAGAAATTCAGCTCAAAGAACTCGGTTGTAGATCACAAGCAATTTTAACAAACAAAGACGTGAAGAAGATTGGTAAATATTAATTTTATCAGATCTCTACCCTCTTTTAAAGGTTCAGTTTTAGAAAATATTTTTCAATGTTTTTTAGCATACCCGTATCATCATCAGTATCGCCAGTTTTAAGTTGCTTAGGTGACTTGCTTTGGCAATCAGGATCTATATAAGAAAAATTTATGTTTAAAAATAAAATTTTATTGTAAACTTTAGTCTACCTAATTTACGCTTTTGAGATTGCTTCTCTTTCTGAGAGTCTTCCTCGGTATCTAAAAAAGTTTTCTTTGATTAAAAGAAAAATTACTAAAACTTCATCATACCTTCAACTAATTCTTGAGATTCTTCAACTCTAGCTTGCTCAGGAGGTATTTCAGCTTCAACTACAAACAAAGTTTCAGAAATCACCACCGTGTGGACTGTGGAGCTCCCAGTTACCTGATTTGCCACATTTGTTATTGATATATTCACCAAATTTTCGCGTCATAGTTTGACATTTGTAAAAGTTACGCCATCTTGAGTAAATCTACCTCATGTATTGTTACAATTTTGGTTTTGGCTCATTTCGTATACGTCATTCACTCGACTGATATCTGGATTGCGTGTCATACTCATAAACCCAGTAATGATGCGTTTGATGAACGTTGGATCGATTCACCCTCGCAAATCATGTCTTCGCGACTTCAATGCAAAACTTTTTTGCATGAAATTCAGCTCTTTCGGCAACAGCTTTTCAGCGATAAGTATGAAGGCCAAATCATTAATAAAATGCATTGAAAGGATCCAAAAGCTATGTTCGACTTCTCTCCTAGCTCTCCAATAATCAGTTTGTGGTTTCTTTTATTTTATCAATTTTTTTGTCGGTTTTTGATGTCAACATGCGTTCATGCCATTTGTGCCAAACATAAACGTTTGTATTCGATAGAGTTAACATTTCCAAGGTTTTCGCACCATTTTTAACAAACTCGTTGATGCAAAGTTGATTATTCCGTTTCTAAAGTCGAATAAAAAATCGTAAACATCCATGAGGTACATGCAACTCTAACGGCGTAACTTTTACAATAATTTCCAACCCGTGACGCTGAAATTTGGTGGAAAAAGCCTAACAAAATTTTAAAAAATCAATCAGGTTACTGAGAACGCAACACAGTGGTTATTTCGGAAACTTTTTGATCCAGATAGTATTTCAAAATCTTTTAATTTTAAATTTTTTAAATTTTCTTGTCATACCTGTACCATCTTCATTAGACTCAATTTTACTTTGTTTGGGTGGCTTGCTTTGGCAATCATCAGAACCTACATAAGTAAAATTTTTGTTAAAAATAAAATTTTGTTGAAAACTATAGCCTACCCATTGTATGGCTGCGAGATTGTTTCCTTTTCCGAGAGGCTCTACCCGTAGCTAAAAAAATTTTTTTGTTTAAAACAAAAATTACTAAAAACTTCTGTATACCTCCAACTGTTTCTTGAGATTCCTTATCTTTAGCTTGCTTAGGAGGTTCATCTTCAGCTATAAATATTTTAAAATTAGTCGATATTTATTTGCCTTTTCGAGCTTTTCACTATTATGCTTACGTTTGGTATTTTGTGACGAAGAAGCTTCACCTGGACTATTACTTGGGGATAACGTCCTTTTTTCCGAATCCTTAATTATAAAAATAAATATAAACAAGAATTAATTTTTTAAATAGCATCGTCTTACAGTTGCACTTCCGTTGGATGATCCTGTGTCACCTTTCTTCTCCATTTCCTTGGATTCCAACTTATGTGACGAAATAACTAATACAATTTTATTTACATAAGTCGAAAACTAAAACTATTTAATTTTAACACTTAAACAACAATACACACTTTAAAAACAAAAATTTGTGACAAAATCTTTATTTAAAAGTATCAGGACCGTTTTTGTAAATTAAAATATTCAACGGGTTCCTAATAAAATTTACAACAAATTAAATTTCTAAGCACAAGTATGCCCGATGAACAGAAACTTTTGTTGAACATGTGAAATATTTTAAGACTAATCTAATCATGTTTTCATTTTCAAAAATATGAACTTTTAATATTTATCGAATAATATGGATTTTGTTTAACAACAAAATGATTAAACTGTAAAACTGTAAAGGTAGCTGTAAAATTTGTATAATATTTTTGAGATATTCAGCTTCCGAGATCAAAAATCTAATAATCCTGATGTTATTTGAATGTACTCTATGAGCTTGCCTTTTTATACACAGATATTTCCGTTTTAACCATTTACAAAGTGACTACAAAAAAGTCCACTAGTGTAAGTCTCCCGCGGAAGGCAATGGCAAACCACCGAAAGTAACATGCCAAGAAGAATCCTTAAAATGTTAATGATCTAAATAAGTCCAAAATTGATTTGTGGACTAAGGGGAAGGCAAACCACCACCCCCATTAACATTAACATTTCCCTTGTACAGCCTTCTTGATGGCTAAGTCGGGGGGATCGCCGAACATCCGAAATCGGATAGGCACCTAAAGAAGAAGAAAAAGTGTAGTCAACATTAGAAATTTCTAGCGTTTTTAAGCGTATAGTTTTAGGCGTAAATACGTGGAACCGAATCCATCGAGGAAGCGTTTGTTATCCATCTTCGACTTTTTGGCTTCGCTTTTGTAAAATCCGCTAAAATTTTCCATGTGCTTTTATCTTTGTATATGACGTATTTGGATGTGTAGTATCCGAAAAATTGGGTTTTAGCTGGCGGAAACGCTGTAATTTTGGTCAAAATCGAGTCGAAGCGACGGCGACGGCGTCAAAACTTTCTCGTCAAAATAACCGGCTCCCAAGTATTAGCGATATTTTTTATGCAATTGGAAGTTTGCCCGATAGTTTTCGTTCAGGACCTGATGGTATTGCCCCTTCTTTATAAAATAAGTCAATATTCCCTATCATTCCATTGCTTAATTCTGTAAAATGTGGAGAAGAGTTTCATAACTCCTATTTTTTCGAAAGGCAATCGTTCTGATCGAACGATCGAACTATAATTATTAATAACTATAGAGCACGGCTGGCCAATCCCAGGCCCGCGGGCCACGAAGTGGCCCGCCAAGACATTTGAATTTTTCCGCCCGAACTTCGGTCGGCCAGCTAGACGGCGCGCGATGGCAATTCTTCGGGCCGGGCCTATATAAAACCGGCCCAACGCCGCCGCAGTCTATGAAATTTTGCCCACCCGGAAAATCTATTGGCCAGCCTTGCTATAGAGGTACTTCTATGCAGTCTTCTATTCCCAAATTGTTAAACAAATTAGTCGCAACTCAACTGCTTACTGTTAGTAAATGCTTCTGATTTTTGCAAAGGATCGTGTTCCCCAACCTATTCTCCTATCGAAACTTGCTTCGTTCGGATTTGGATCATTGGAATTCAAGTGGCTGTATTAGTTATCTGTTGGATAGAAAGCAGGTGGGACGCATCAAGAATTTCCTTTCGATGGTTATCTCAGTGGTTATCTCATTTGGAGTTCCGCAGGGATCATATCGTCGTCCAATTTTGGTTCTACTGTTTACTAATGATATTTGTCAATACATCAAACACTGTCGGCATCTACTGTTTTAAGATTTACAAAGCGATTAAATTTTTGAGTGACTGACTGTAATTTATTGCAAGAGGATCTCTATAACCTTAATCGATTGTGCCAATTTAATGATTTGAGTTTAAATTTCGTGAAGTGTTCTGGGATGTCCTACTCTAAACACAACTTCAATGTATTCGATTACCAAATCAATTGCAATTGCAGGGGTGTTATTCGTGTCACTGAGATTGATGATTAAGTGTGAGTTTGGAGTTTTGATTGACCTACAAAAATCGCATAGCGAAAATTTGTAACAATGCACTCCGCATGTTAGGTTTTATTCGCAGGCAGAGCAATCATTTTTCTGCCAACACAATTAAAATCCTTTATTTTGCGCTTGTTAGATCCCAGTTGGAATCCGCCTCTAGTGTTTGGTCCCCTTTCTACCAAACTCATATCGGCAGATTGGAAGCAGTGGAACGAAAGTTTGTTCATTTTATAAGGGGGTCTCACTCCGGATGAATTCTCCAGCACGAACATCCTCCTGGTCTGTAATACGAGGTCTCTGGAATATAGACGTTTGGTTGCCGAGTTATGTTTTGGAACTTGCCAGTATGTGACCAATTAAGGCCTCCATGCATAGTCCTATCAATTATGGCCTCTATCAGAGACGGTCATTGCCTTGCAGCAAACGCAGTTGGATGCGAACGCGGGGTACCTTCTTATGACCAAGTCTCCGTGCTTCGGAGGGCACGTTAAGCCGGCGGTCTCCCTGAGTTGACGAATTGCCACCATTAACAAAAAACAGGGCTACAGGCACATCTGAATGCTAGCCTAGCAAGCTGCTACCGGATATAAAACAACTATAGTCCAAAATCGATCTGCGGACTACTCACCAACCCGTCTGGCCAGTGTGGTGAGTTATGGCCAGATCCTCCATAATATGGAGAGGCTTATGTCCAGCAATGGGCGGAAAAAGGCTGATGAAGAAGAAGAAGAAGTCCTATCAATAGATTGATTCATCTCGTAAACAGGGTTAATAGAAAAATTAACACTTTGATTTGATATAGATAATCATTTATTAGTTTCAAATCCTATATTTTTTCTTTCTGTATAGCATAGTGGTTTATCTATTATAATTTATTATAAATTTTGTCCATATTTAAAATGGTATATCCGTTGAAATAAATAAATAATATACAATGATAAAATGGCCATGGAAAGTTTAATCGGATTTTCCAAAAACAATGCTTTTAAGGTTGCATATATAGAAGATCGCCAAATACATAATAGATGGTCTGGAACCCATGCTTGTCAATTATAGCATTCTTAAATAAATAATGTTAATTTTCAAAGTAATTTAAAATTTTTTAAAAGTACGCATTGTAATGTACCCAAGTATGATGGAAATGTCCTTAAATTAATGCCTATTGAAAATTAAAAAAAAAATTTGCTTTAATATGTCACCGCATTATTGATAAATTCATGTTAGATGTTTATCTCGAAAAAGGATTTTTGAACATGTTGCACTTTGAAAATAAGCTCCTCATGTGATGTTCATTTCCGATGTTTTTGATGCTTCAGAAGTTATGAGAAATCAAGCAAAACATAGATGTATTGTGTGTTAGCTAATGCAAATTTAGTCTTGGAGCTTTATATTATTTTCGACTTGTGCCGTAAAAAGATAGATCCATAAATAAATAAATCATTAAATATGAATTTAAAATTATTTACAATTTTTTTTCTTTATTAAAAAATATCAACCATATTATTTAAATGTAAAATAAGAAAGGTATAAACGAACAAATTATTTTCAATAACCTAAAATTTCGTTAGTAAAAACTAATTTGTGAAATATTTTGTACTATCAACTTTAGAATTTGTTTCAAAAATTTCAAAATATATTTACTAAACCCCCTAGAGGTAGTAAATCTTTATTCAAGCTAATGTAGCAGGCATAAGTTTCCAGACTTTATGTTAATTAAAATATCATAATGTTGCACGAAAGCCAAAAGACTCAAAATCTTAAATAATATTCTAACCTTAGAAATAATGAACTTATTTGAAAAAATATTTCAGCAATTTGGATACCAATTTGCCTAAATCCTTGATATTATAATAAAGCATAATTAAATATTTTATTTTGAAAATTCGATGAAGACAAAAATTGTCTAAATAATTTTTGAAACTTTTATTTTGCTTTGTACAAATTAAGTTTTCGAGTTATTTCAAAAATTCATTAGAGAAGTTGGAGATTATTAAAATTTTGAACGATGTATTGCACAAAATTACCTTACAATATTGTTTTGTTAAGATGTTGAGTTGATAATATAATTTTGAATTATAATTTTCATTGTTTAATAAATAATTACTTATTTAATTAAATGATTACAAACCATGAAATATTAGAACAAAACAAAACACGAAAAAAACTCTAAAAACAATTATATAAAGAATAATAAATTATTCAAAAATCCATACAAGCATGCAATAATAATCATATAGGATAAAATTTTATTATGGGATCTATTGGACAAAGCAAGCAATATCACACTGGGTTAAGATAATGAGAATACTGGTTTGGCAAGTTGTGATTGATAAAGTTTATTAAAGCAAATAATTTTAAATTTCGAATGTTTTTGTGTCAAAATAACGAACGTTTTATATGCTTGGTTGTTGTTTTTATGTTACATCTCGGAAATATTTGGAAGCCCAAATAAACATCGTTTAGATTTCCTTAGAATTAGAATTTTCTTCCAAACATACTTTTAAAGTAATGGTTAGGTACATTTTGAGCAACCGAAATGTTTAAGTTGCAAAGTACCAAAAAAGAAATTTTGGACACCTTAATTTTGAATTTTAGTTAGTGTCGCATTCGTGAGATATTGATGATGGGTAATAATTCATTTTAGTTAGCATTAGCAGGTGTTAATTTTCTATACATTGGAATGTATTTTAAATCTGGTTTTTTAAATTGATAAAGTGATACTAATCATGAGTCAGAGGGCATTGAACTAAAATCGATTTTTTGAACAGGAAATGTTTGAAGCAAAACTAACGGACCATACTGAGTTTCGAAGTGGTTGATATTTTAGCATATCGATGTTAAAATAACGTTTGAACATAAAAATAAAGAAATTAGATGATCTAAGAAGTGCGACGAGTGCTAAAGTTCATCATGGGAAACACAATGGAGTGGTTAATAAAATTTTCCATTATCTTTGCTTACCTACCTATGGTATTTATGGTAACAAAATGCTGTTTCTTTTATGAGTAATAAAGTTCGAGATCCATGTAAAGGTTTCTATAAATCATTTATACCAAGTTGTATATTAAAACGAGAACGATAATTAAATAGTCTGGGATTGTTTGAAAATAACGACCTAGAAGCAACGTATATTCCATATATAAAGGTATGGACGGCCGGCGTTTCGATTCTTATAGACATAAAAAACGCAACAAGCTTTATAATAAAATAGCTTTACTTGACCTTAAGCGCCAATCTTTTATCTTTTTTTATTATTGTTTTTGGATTAGAACACTTTTGTTTTCTGTGACAGCTCATCATGCTTCTCAGGTCGACTTCAGGCTAAAATACTAATTTACAAGTTCAAGGTAGCTTTAAGATTTTATGATTATCATTCCATCATCCTTTTTGAGATGGGTTTTTATCCCACAATAATAATTAATTTTATTTTGTTTTCTCAGAAAATATTTCCATTATTGACTACGATTACTTTACGACTACGAAAAAAAAAAATTCCTTCCAAGCGAATATTTAAGTCAAGGATAAACAGAATACTTATAAATACAAGTAACACAATAAAAGTAAAGAAGAACTATCCGGTTTAAATTATACACCTTACCACTTTGTGTTAAAGCTATTTACGTTACTAACGTATATTTCTTTATGTCTGCTTGCTATTTACAATATTCTGAAAAAATTCCAACTTTAAATAACTTACCTTTTTTTAATCTTCCACTTCACCGCAAATTTACATAGGAATTTTTAAAATAATTTTTAACAATACGGATTTACCTCAGGAGATTTTAATCAAATTCTTTAGGAATGTCTTGATTGAAAAAATATGGGGCGGTTTATTTTACCAAGCAACATAATTTAAATAACTGAAGTAGGTTATTACTATTTTTCTTCATGCCTGTTGATTCCAGATTTTTTCTTTGGTAATAAACGCTTTTCTTACTCTTCAATACATTTCATCGTCTTTAAAATGCATCCTTCCATCTTCCACTTATCTTCCTTTATTCTTCTCTTCCATGTACCATGCACCACAATCTATTACATATTATATAATATAGTAGTAAAATATACAATATGTATGGTATCGATATGCTATCTATATTATCTATTTACAAAACCCAAATACATACCAGATGCGATGTAATCCACCCCCAAACGTTGAGATCAAAAGGTTAGCTTTTCATTATACTTCTAAATTTTATTTTATATTATTTATAAATTATCTGTCTAATTATTATCAATTATTTATCTATATGTTTATGTATTACTTACCTATTCACCAATTTATCTAATGTTTACATACAGATCGTGACAGATTCGACATATACATCTATGAGATGTAACAAACAAAGATTTAGAACAGAAATAGTAACCCTACTGATTTTTTTTTATTTCAGTAGCAAAAAATACTTTTCCTGAATTTTTGGAGATGTCCAAAAGGAAGATAAAAGGGTTTCAGATTATAAGAGCACCACAATCAAAATATAGGTTATAATTAAACATGTAATTTAGCAAAGTTCAAAATAGAGATAAAAAATCCTTTATATGATCTATTTATCTATCGTGTAGCACTACAACCCTGATGGGTCTTGGCTGACCATTTATAATATTAACTTTTAATATTAAATGGCATTCACAGCATTGCATTTTTTTTACCTACGACGGGGAGCTAGCCCGACGAAGAACCCCCAACCTGGAGGACCAGAGAGACGGCCAGAATAAAGTTCTTACTTCACTCGGATTCGAACCGGGTATTTAGCGTTCATAGTCAACTCACATGACCACTATGTTCCGACCGTCTCTTGTCCTCATGTGATGATGTGTGACATGTGAATAGCATGTTTCCATATGGCATGAGGCCATATTGTCAAGTTTTAATAGAATCACAGGACTCTATGGCGATGATGGGGTTGCTAAGAAAAAAGTTAACGTCAAGAAGTAAATAAATGAGCGGAATTAGTCAAAATTTACCTTTTCAAGGGAAAAGTAGTTAGATGTCAGATGACCGTCAGATGACCGGGTTACCTTCTCAACTTTTAACATTATGGATTTATGTGATTGATAGCTCGTTTGCATTGTACCGCAAAACCAGGGTGCATCTGATGAGACTATGCCGTTTGGCTCAAGTCGAAATCACCTGATAATGCAATGAGGTTTTTGTTGTTGAGGTCTGGTTTATCTTGACTAATTACACTTTGTCAATCGTGTGTGTTGGTCCATTGTGATGATGGTTGTGTCTCTAAAAAGATCTTCTTCCTGAAAAGTAGTTAGTTTCGTTTTAGCCTTTCGCGGGAAAGGAAAGTTACATTTTATCACTTCAAGGAAAAGGTTAGTCACATTTTACCGTTTCTAGGCAAAAGCAGATCCGTTAGATCCTTTTAAGGGAAAGGCAAGTTAGTCAAAATTTACCTTTTTAAAGGGAAAGTTAGTTCCATTTTACCTTTTCAACGAAGACGCAGTAACGTTTGATCCTTCCACCGTGAAGGTGCGTGCAAAGTCAGTTATTGATGATCCTTTCGAGAGAAAGGGAGTGAGTAGAATTTCTCTTTTCAAGGAAAAGGAATTTCGAATTATAGTGCCAGCATAAAAGTGGTGTTCCGTTAGTTGCAATTTGTGTATTTGGTGAAAATAAAAATTTTGATAACAAGGAAAAATTTGAAATCGAAAATAAAATTTAAATTAGAAAGTGTTGGCGAAGCAAGCTAGATCAGTGGTTGCGAAAAAGCGTTGCTGGAGGAAGACTGGACCGACTCTGGGATACCAGGCTAAATTATTTTTATTTCTATGGGTTATAATTTAGAAATTGTTGTGTTGAACGATTATTTGGGGAAAATTTTGTATAGTGTATTGCCAATTGAGCGGATAAAATTCAATTTCAATCAATAAGTTAGAAATTATTTTTGCATTGGATCAGGAGGACACAATCTTGGTGTTTATTCTTGAGATCCTTTTAGAACGGAGAAGGCGATTTATTTGATTGTGGTCGGAGATCATAGAAAATAGAAAACATGGTGAGTATGTGATATATAAACACCATAACATCGCAATAGGTATTTTACAAAGGATTTTCATGGCAGATTACCTCTAGGGTTTGCCATTGCCTTCCGAGGAGAAATGTTCAGAATGGGGTTCTTACTGTATCCAGAATCAAAATTGAAACTTCGGCATTCACAGTCAACGCACTAAGAGTTAATCTGTAACAATGTCCATTTAAATACCGATAATCTACTGATTCTGTAACATGTAAATCTTGAAAACGATATAATTCAGCTTCTACTTTATATTTAATTGCAAACAGTAAAGAGCAAGCTCTAAAAAGCGTAGAGTAACATTCTCCGATTTCCAATTAATTGAAATGACTCCATTTTATATTATTGTTACAATTTATATTATAAAGTTGCATAATTGTAAAAAGGACCAGCAATAGAATTGATTGCAAGATTAATAAACTTGGAGACCACATACGACTTTGAAGCTCCATCTTTGCAGATGGTTTTTCGGGATTTATTTATTATTGGGTATTAACCAGGGGGATTTAGTTCAAGATCGGTTGTTAGAAGAAAACAAAAATTGAACACCAATAGCTCCAGCAAAGTCAGCATCCAACCAAAAGAAGTTATCTTTTATGATAGTGAAACAAGAAACAGAGGTTTTCGTGCGAACAACCCAACCAGGAAACGGCGACTCTAATTATGGTTATGGGCGCATGTCAAGTTTGGCTTGCTAGAAAATATGCATTTATAAAATGCTGCGTAATGCCGAGTCAAATGCATGTTACAGCAATGATACCATTATCTTCAATTGTCTAACCGCCTCAACGCAAACCCAGGGTAATGTGACTTTGTTATAGCAGATAGATAAAAATGAGAGAACCCCAGCTTAGGAAGGAAATCTCGACAGAAAAACATGGGAAGAAGGTGTCGAAAAACCAATAATATGAATTCTTTCAATTCAAAATATTCCGTTGTAAAAACTTCCTCGATTGGATCTCCCGGGAGGAACAGTTTTGAGTGGAGTCCTGCGTAAGAGGATGATATGCGAGGCAGGAAAATTGGCCAAATCGATGCTAGAAACGAATAGACAAAATATTGATATAATTACTCTGGTAAACTGTGTCAAATGGAAAATGTGTCATCTATTTTGACCATACTCTGACAGAATTATGTTTTTGACAATCAATGCTAAACCGGTTTACCCTAACATTCAAATGTATCAACAATCAAGAAATTGGGGAACGTAGTTAACGTTACCAAAGGTATCCCGAATTGTTTAGGTGAACTTAAAAAAAAACAAAGAAAAAATAGAAAAACTTACCGATTCGGGTGTCGCAGGTTTTATAATTTTAAGTATTTATTTGTGTGTTTTTGAATTTTGTGTGTAATTTTAACTTTTGGGTAAAATGTGTGTACATCGATAAATTGACTGTTATAAATAAATTATTGATTTAAACATATTTAAAATAGTATTCAATCACGTTTCGTCATCCACAAAATTAGAAAATTTGTTTCCATTGGATCAGGAGGACAAGATCTTGGTATTTCTTCTCGAGGTCGTTGTCTAACGTGGGGACGCAATTTTGATTGTGATCGGAAGTAAATGAAATTTTAAGTTGAATTCGCATATAAGTTACGACAAATAATGTAAGTATGGGTTGTTGATTGACGACAGACCATTGACATCACAAAATATAATATTCTGGTTAGCAAATACTGTGGATCTTCTGTCACGTAAGAGTGTACCTCAGTACAAATAATGTTATATCTGATTATTATACACTACTACTACTGGAAACCATCAAAATCAAAATTATAAAACATGAAAAACTAGATTTCCAACCAATAGGATTACATTACAAGGTATAAAACAGAAATGATGGAAAAACGAGTCCATTAATTAATTTATTTAAGAGAATATTCTTTTTACGGCACAGATAAATTTGGGAGCGATCAGTTTTAGTTTATAAAATCAGGATTAGGATTCGAACCAGTGACATTTAGATCCATAGCTCCACTCCTCTAACCACTACACCAAACTACCTGTACGTTAATAAAGATATAAATGATTACAGATATAAAAGGAAGAATACAGTGAGGAGAAAAGTATTTAGAAGATCTCTTCTCACATGATAGAGTGGAGAGAAGGGTTGGATGGCGGTGGTGAATTGACGGGACATGGGATTACTAAGGATGAAATTGATAGAGCAACAAGGCAGTTGGTTTATTTGAAGTACCATCAGAACTTTCGAAACTTTTAGTTGAAAATCTGTAGAGGAGTCCAAAAGGAATGTTTACCGCGAAAACATTTTACGAAAAGCAATAGAAGACTTGTAAAAGGGCAAAAAGGTTAATGGGATATATGATTAAGAGGACATGCTGCTGATAGCTGAGAATATGAACGATTTTCAACAACTTCTCATCATAGTAAAAACATGGGCTTAAGCAAAATTCATGATTATCACCCGAATTCCAGATTCATTTAGAGATTCTGCATTAATGTTTAGAAAAAAGTCGATAGAGCAAATAAAAAAGTTAGAATATAGCTCAATGAGGACTCGTGAATTCCGAATAGAGATAGCCCAAAGATATTTACGAAACTCCGTAATTTAATAATTTCAAGGAAAAAGATGTCATGATTTCGAAACATAAGACAATGGACCGGCTTGAGAACCGTTAGTTATGAACAGGCAAGGAAGGAATAATAATGGTCACGAAAATCCACTGTTTTTTGTGTTGATCATTTTCCCCCCTTTTCAACACCTAATTTAATTAGTTAAACGGAAAATGTAATTAATAGAAAATAACGCATATTTTGAGAATATTTGAAAATTTTAGATAAAATTAATCCCTTAGGAAGTCTACGGTTCAACCGACCTACCAGGTTGATTTTTTCAGTGTAATCGTGCATTTCTTAGTTTCATTATTCGCTAATTTCAGTTCAATGATTAAAATTACTACTTCCGACATAATCTGACGACAAGTTAAATCAAGTTGTGTCTAAATGAAAACGAACAGCCTATAATTACAAAAAGCGAGAGTTTACAAAAGCTTGTTTACCAAAACGTAAAATAACGCTCGCCTGCTACTTGCTGGAATATTTGTTTATAATCAACCAGTAACTAACCTCGTGTAATTCTACCTAAGGTGACTACGATTGAAGAGCGTTGAACTTAATGGCTACTTACTTGTGATTTTACTCACTCAAGAGCAAAACGAGTAATTTGTAGCTTAAACGTGCTGGTAAATTAACGTTCAAACCGATTAAAAACTGAAATTTTGACGTGTTTATATTTACATTAAGATTTCGGCCAAGCTTGACGAAAAATATTTCGTAGGTACTGTTTAGAAACAGCTAAATTACATTTTTTCCCAAAGACTTCCTTTCCTTGAATTTTTCACACCCACCAAGATACATCCTCAACTAGGTACCTTTTGAGTGAAGACAGAGTAGGCTTTATTTTAAAATTAAAAAAAAAGAAGATCAACCTATGTGCTGTATGTTTTTAATTAGGCAGATAGCGTCGATGATGTTTACCGGAGATTCGCGGTTCGAACCCGGAATTTCCTTCCTGCAATTCAACCAGCGATTACACCAAGCAAACCGCCACCCATAGCCGTGGTTCTTATTGAACGTTAAAATTATGATTGTATACGAGAACAATATTGTGCTTCCGGTTTCAACTATTCTTGGTTTTAAAAAGCTTTTCAGAAGTATTTCAAAATTTATTTCTTATATTATTTGTAAATTTAACCTTGAGATACTGATACTTATAGTAATGGCTTCACTTGTAATTAACTTAAATATTAGTACGCAATTTTAAGGTAATTAAATTAATTCAAACTGAAGTAACCTTTGTTTATAGGTGGTATATTTTTCATATCGGGTTTTTTTCTTTTCTTCTTCAAGAAGCAGTAATTTATGTGACGGGTCTTTTTACAAAAATGTAAATTTTGACTTTTGTCGTATATTTTCGAGTTTTTTGGTGGTACGGTACCTTTTAAAACTGTGAATTAGCTATTCATACTGAGCTGTAATTTCATGCTTTTGAAAAAAAATTTGGTGTTTTGAAGATAAACGTTATATTTTTATCTGTTAAGAAATAATCTTCAAGTTAAAAATAATTATTGGTTTGTATAACATTTTAAATTTTATTCTTAAGACTACCATCATCTTAATGGAAGGCTTGAGTGTTTAGGAGGGGTGTATCCGGTGCCTATAGAACAAAATGACCATGGGCCTGTAGCCGCTGTTAGTTTGTGCGCGTCTTTGTATTTGTAGCTTAAGACTCGAAAAAACTTAAGATGCACTTAGCCGGTACTTTATCAAGTATTATTTTAGCACTTTTTACAATTTCATCTTCAAACAGTAAGTTAAATTTATTGTTTTATTAATTTATTAACTTTTTATATAAATAACTTGTTAGTGTAACTTAATAATTGAAGTAATAATCGGACATACGATAACAAGATCTAAGGTCAATGAAATAAAATTAGTTACATTTGTTTGTTGATTGTAGTTTTTATAGTACACCAACATTAAAAACATTTCATTGTTGCTTATACGTCTGAAAATAGCGGAAACTACTATAGACGGAAAAACTTAATATTCCACTCGCATCTTACCGGTTAACTATATCCTATTGTATTTTCAATAGATTTCATAAAAAATTATGACTAAATCTTTCATGCAAAATTTAAATATTTATTTTGTTGCACTACCACATTTTTTACCATCAAAAACCAAATTTAAATTTTTTTAACTACTTAGCTAAGTAGACTCGAATTTAATCATATGGATCGTATCAAATCTTAGCTTAAATTTAAGTAAATTTCAAATTTCAAAAAATAACAAAATACGACAATATTAATAAATCAAAGTGTTCATACAACTATTGCAGTGCTTTGGTGTGATCCTAGGTTGACTTACAGCCTAACCGAAATTTAAATTTCAAATCGCGAAATTTATTTAAGAATATTTACGACAGTTAATTCGGATTTTTAATCTAAATTTTAGAATCTTAATGCCCTAAAGGTTTATAAAACTCATTTTTTACACTACTGCTCAAAATGGTTTAAGCCTAAGATCAAGATGAATTTTTAAATTGTAAGTGGGATTCGAATCACAGAGACAACGGTACATATTCTCTGCAGGGTCACCCATCCAAGTATTAAATACAGCGGCACATTGTTCGACTGCGGTGTTCTGATGGGAACCGGTATTTCAAATGTAAATTATTTCCTTTTTAAAATAGAATTAAATGATATTATTTTAAATAGAATCACTATTTTTATTTAAATTTAAAAATTATCAAATAATCGCAATAAAATTCGATTATGTACTCCCGACTTATTTTTTTATTGTGTTTCTTTGACTTCATACCTTTTAATTTTATATTATATCAAATATAATAATTTAAATTTTAAAAACAAAGTAAAACTCTAAAAAGTACGGCGGCGTAATAACAAAAACTATAAAAAATGCAAAAAATGTAAAATAGACGATTAAATTTCTTACAGGAAAGTCTCTGACAGCATATTATCTTCAAAGGATTAAGACGGCGTTCACATAGAGATTATAGCGTTTTATTTTGATTGCTTCTGTGTTAGAAGCTGGAAAGATCAATCAGATTGAAGACTTTTCTACTATCCTTTTCTATGGTTAAAAAAATATTCAAATATGATCGTTTCTTGCCAGCTTCTACCTAAGCAACGTCAGGCTACGTACAGAGTGGATGCTGGTCGCCGAAATCTGCTTATCGGCTTGAATGTTTTGTTTGAAATACCAACTTCGTTGGTTCTCGATTATGTTAATTAATATAATATAATAAGCAATCTATTAATGGTATTTCCATGAAAACATCCAAGCCGGTAAGCAGGTTTCGGCGACCAGCTTCCACTCTGTACGTAGAATAAGCGCCAGTTCTACAAAGCAAGTATAAATTACGAATAATATACTGAGAATAATACGCAAGCGTAGAACGCAATTTAGAGAGAGAAAAGAGAGACTTATTCTCAGTATAGCTTATTCTTAGTTTATACTTGCTTTGTAGAACTGGCACTAAGACGCCAATCTCTATGGAAACGCCGCTTAAACTTGGGAGGCATACAAATTAACAGAATTTGACTTTTTAGTTGGTATCTACGACTTTAATTGCGTATAACGTGTAAACTATAAAAGTGCTGTTCGTGACTTTTTCGTAGGAAATTTACTTCCAAAATGATTGTGTGTTTTTCGTATTTATTCTTGTTTTTATAGGGTTTTGAGTGACATATGATTTATTCTTCTTCAAAATGCACTTATTGATTCCTTTGATATACGCCTTGTATGTTTATATTGTCATGGTCAATATTGATAATTTTAAAATCATTAATTTGAACATACAATTTCAGTTAGACTTTGTGTATTTTGATATAAAAAATGCTTTTACATGATCTAATTCGTTAAAAACTACATAAGAACGCTAAAAGGTGATACGGCTCGATTTTATACTCAAAATGTTGCGAAAAACATAAGAAAAAGTTTTATATTCAAACAATTTTGAAGGGAATTAAAGCACGGTCATATTGGACCAAGTACATCAAAATTTTCACGACTTTATCTTTATCTTTAAGGTAACAAAAGAATAAATCTGACAAAATTTAAAACTTTATTTTATTACAAGAAAGTCTAAGACAGCATATATTTATTTTCAAAGGTTTAGATGGGGGTGACATTCAAATTCTCAGTAAACGATAGCTGGTTTCCGTTGACCCCCTCCGCTCTATTCTGTGATAAATGTTCGATGTTTACTCTAAAATATTTTCCTAACAGATGTTTTTTTTAGGTCAAAGGATAACAACAATTCAATTAGATGGGGTTCAATATTTTATCAGTCGGATGAATCCATATTCACCGGAACTAAATTTCTTTTTGGCCTACCAATACTGTAGATCTCTAGGATTACAATTAGTCTCATTTGAAACAAAGGAAAAAGCAGAATCAATTACCCAATATTTGATTAATGCTGGTTATCAAAAGTTTGATTTTTGGACATCAGGAAATAAATTGGGAACACAAATGTTGTTATGGATGAACACCGGTTCCCAATTTAATGCAACATTTAATAACATGATGAAAAAAGAGAATGAAACAGCAACTTTTGAACTTCCGACTGGAAACACAAGCCCACAACGAACAGCACGGGAAAAGTAAAATTAAAGTTCCATTTTGTTTTTCTTTACTTAGTTTTCTTTTTTATAGTGGAGATAATGACTTAACCAACAGCTGTGTAGCTATGAAAGCGCCATCTTTAGAATGGGATGTGGATGACTGTACGTCAATCAAAGATTTTATCTGTGAACAAACCCGTTGTTATTACTACAACTACGGTTCCATACCGGTGTCCTCTGCACAGGGGTAAGAAGGTGAGCCCGTTCAACACCACACCTAGAGTTTTAAACTAAAACTGTCTATTTCTGTTCAGAGCTGTGATAATACTTCTAATTACAATCTATACATTTATTGCTACTTCAAAATTATTTTTGGATTATTTAAGCTAAAATTAATTAAAAAATTTTTTTTGACGGTCGTGGTTTGAATTTCACGTTAAACTATAAGTTCTATTTACTTAATTATTCTAAAATTACGGTTATAATGTGTAATTAGGAAAAAAAATAAAAATAGCGTGAAAATATATCTTAATGACTTATAGATCTGGTTAAGAATAAAATTACATCGGAAATATCAGCACTTACGGATAATTAACCTACAATTTAAGCCACAAGTTACTGAAATCAATTTTAATTTACCTAAAATTATGATTTATACCTATTTGTTTTCTAATTTTATATAAACATTGTGTAATTTGTAAATGTTGCTTAATAGTTTTAATATAGATAATTTCCAGATTTAAAAATAACCTTGCTTAACTAATAGCAGTAAATTCTACCTTCTTTAAACTACAGATCAAAATTAATTTGATTTTCAAGGCTTAATTTTTAATTTATTAGTTAAATTTACAATATAAATTATTGTACCTATATCCCAATTTACAGTTCTCTTATAATTTATAGGTTATGTAGTATACAATGACTGATTAATATTCTGTTTAGTTCTTGTCCAAATGTTGAAGGATCAACTCCCAATAATTATTATTCATTTGAACTAAAGTTTTTGGACCTGCTTATAATGTAACTGCACTGCCCGCCTGTACATTTTCACAGCTCTGTAACTCTTACTTGCGGTATATCTTAATTTATTATTAAAAAATGAAATGTAACCTAGGTGAAAGGTTGCATGGTGGATGGGCTTAAGCTTAGGCTGTACTAAATTTCTTACTAAAATTGCTGGTTAGATATTGTTAGCTTTATTTTAATTATACCTTAATATTGTTTTTTTAAATATATTGTAGAAAAGTAAGCACAACCACCACACAATCACCATACACGTCATCATCATCTTCAATTTCTGCACAAACTCAAAAATATGTTCCTATGGGTATCAACGATTTAGTAAGTAATTTGCGGTCAACTGCATCTCCAAAACCAGAAGACCTGGAACCTAGTACAACCTCCTCCTCAAAAAATCAAGATGAGGAAGTAGAATTAGGAACAAATGGACCTTACGATAATTTTCATTCAAACGTTGAAATGAATGATGATCCTTCTGCATTGGTGGACTATCACGTAGCTGAAGAAAATTATGCGTCCACAGTTGAACCCGATACCGTAACTACTTATGAACGTTCTTCTCGTTACTCTTTATAAACATCTCATTCCATAATGTATTTAATTGGTATAAACGATTATACTATATCAAGTGTTTTTTATATATTAATTAAAGTTTACCGAATAAAAATAAACAAAAGTTTAAAAGTAAATGTTGATTTATTTAATGTTTTCTGCATATTATATAATTTCTTTTAGCATTGTCTTCGCTGGACTTAGTGATAATTTCGTCGCATCTTCGTCTTGAAGTTGACTCAAAAGGAAGCTGTGTATATGTTGGTACTGCAGCCAATTCATTTTAGAAATCATCGACTCTAAAAACAATTGTGCTTAAAAGTGGCAAAATATTTGGGTCTAGGTTTCCGTCAAAGCCCAATTACGATGAAACCGACTGCGCCAGTTGATTTTTCTCATCGAAATATAACATACAAATTCGTCGAATAAGTCATTATTTTCCAAAATTCATATTTTGTGATCAAAAAATTCACAGGGTACATTGTTTTTGATATCAGATCATAAAGGGGTGATTAAATTTATCTTCTTTCTTATGCACAATCAGGATGAGAAACTATGAAGAACAAGTTGAGAAATTTAGCTGTACATATAATAAGCAAGAAGTGGGAGAATTTGAACTGAGTAAAAGTCTGAATGTTATAATTATATTTATTTTTGGCATTTTACGGTAATTACAAAAACAGTTGAGTATACTAACTATTTACATGAGTTACAATAGATTCAGTACGTAGATTTCTTGGCAGTATGATTATGTAGTAGGGGAATGATTATAATCTAGAGCACTGAAACAAGTCAAAATGTTATAATTTATATTGTTATTATTATAAAGCTGTTCCAGGATTTTCAAAGCTTAGAAGGGGAGGATTAGATTAGAGGATAGAATATTCATGTGGTGCAGAAGTTTAAATTAGGATTTTTCGTATTATTTGTAGAATTTTGAATTGTTGAATGTTTCGCGGCCGCTGTGGGTCCCTGCGAGACCGGCAGGGGACTGGAAGAAGAAGAAAGGTTCGCGCGCCGACCACCAAGTAGGTGTGATGAAAAGAAAGTAATAAAAAGAATATTTTTCTGAATAAATAAAGTTGATTAAGGATCTTAGTTCGTGTTTATTTACTTTTTTAGAAGTAGAAAGGAAGATTTGGATTAGTAAATTGGAATAAATAAATTGAGTTTAAAAGGAAAATTCTAGAACGTCGAGCAATTAGCCACCCGAAGATAAGAAAAGCAAATTTGGACTGAGCAGCTGGGGGCTAGATTGTTAGCTCGGACTTGAGGATGTTTTTCTGGTTATTTTCCCAGAAATTTATTGGTCTGGATCAATTTACGTCAATACATTGCATTTGTTTCCTTGTTTGATCGATTTCACCAAAGCGTGGGATGTCCACTGGAAGCTCGAGTTAAGAAACTCTGTGAAGTCCACGATTCAAACCCAGAACTGAACCAGTGATTCATCACTCCACTGCCGTCGCTGATAATTATTTATACATATGGGAATTTTAAATACTAATCAAGCAATAAAATAAATAGGGGTATTCACACTCCCTCTTATATTTCGTGATATACTTACACTCTCTTATTTATAAACAACTTTACTAGAGTTTATTTGGCTTAGCCAATCAGAACATCAGAACAACTTAAATGTACCTGGAGAATACCCTTGTATGTTTAAGTACCCTTCGCCCTAGTTTTTTTAGTTGCGTATTTCGAATCATTTGTGACTTCGTAAAATAAGGGTAGTGGGATAAAACAGGTACCCTAAAAAGTATCAAATTACATCAAGAAAACCAAATACACCAGCTTATATACCTGGGTGTGTTCACAGCTGTGATATTTAGTGTTGTAAATATAATAAAGTAATGAATTTACAAAGGAGTGTGAATACCCTTAATGGATGTCGTTTGCCATTTGGACTCTCAATAATGTGGAGATAAAACAAGGAGCTAAACTAGGATGTATTTTGACTTCAATTATTTTTATATCATTTTTCTTGTTCTGCTCGCTAAAAATCTAAGGGATTTGCAGACTATAATCACATATTGGTCAACTGGACGAATCGTCAAAGAGGACTACAGATATATTTTGGAAGGATTAATTTGATGTTAGCTGACAAGATTAATGTTGATGTAATCATTGAGAGAGCTAATAATTGAAAAATTGAATGAATGGTTAAATGGAATCCAATGAAGAGATGATCAGAGTTCAAATGGACTTGCTGAATTACACCAGAGAATTAAACAAAGATTAATGTGAGAATGTTGAAGAAAATAGAATCATTTGAGATATTGTGTAACTTTTATTAGAAATGAAAAGAGGATAATATAAAAACGTAAATTTAACGGAATATGACAACATCCAAAAACAAATTAGAACCAAAAAATGGTTAGGAGAAAGATGTCAAGAGATAGAAACTCTATAAGACAAGCATGACGTGTTTGATATGCATAAAAAGATAAAAAGAAAAGCTGTTGGACTGTACAAAAGCCACACATCAGGACGACTGAATGATAACAAAGGAACAGTCATAGTTGATAAAGAGAAACACATGGGAAAACTATATAAAAGATCTCTTCGATGATGGCAGATCACCACATGCTCCTACATATGACCCGGAATCGGCCCCATACATAACCAAGGATGAAATCTGAAATGCAATTATAAACAGGAAGGATGGAAAAGCTCCCGGCCCTGACGATTTCCACTCAGAATTTCTAAAACTTCTCGATGAGGATGACTTGAGTGGGCCGAAGAGAATCTTCAACGAAATTTACGAATATGGAAAAATACTCAAGACCATTCTTAAGAATCATAGTGCTAAAAAATGTCCCGAAAAAGAACTCAGTTTGGTTTCAGGAATGCACTAGAAACGAGAGAAGAATTGTTTTGCGTGTAATATTTATGCTTGCTTCAAAGATTACCACAAAGCATTCGATAGAGTCCAACATGAAAAACTCGAGAAAATTCTCAGAAAGGTGGGAATAGACGATGAAGATCTAAGAATCATCGTGAACCTGTACTGGAACCAGACGTTCTTGCAAATGCTAGAGTTTATTGTTAGAGTGTTGGGAACAAGAGGTCCAGGTAGACGCAGAATATCTTCACTTAAGAACTTAAGAACATGGTTTGGCACGTCAACCATGGGTTTGTTTAGGACGGCAGCTGACAAAGTGAGAATGGCCTTGATGATCGCCAACATTCTAAGGAATAGGCACCAGAAGAAGAAGTAACTTTTAGGCTAGAAACATCATTTCATTTATTATTTCGATCAATGGAAGAACTATTTAGGGATTCAGACGCCAAAAAATTTGCAGGAAATTGGATTTCACGACGAAAATATGAACTATAAACACTTCCAGAACTAACTCCATATTGAGATAAACACCCAATATATTTTCAGTCACACCCATACTTACAAGCTCGGTAATGTACTTTTAGACTCGAACACTTTATGAGCAATTACGCTTAATGCTATTATGAGACTGGAACCAATATCCGATAACAGTTTTGTATTAATCGCCTAAAAATTGTATATCACAGTAAAAAAAATATTGTAAAATTTTATAAAACTTACCAAATTATTATCACCCGAACAGTATGAACATTCCAACGTATATGACTGTTGTATTCCAAACTCTCTCCACATAACTACACGCCCAGTCCCTTCCTTATTTTTTTGTATTTTATATTTGCAATAGTTAATCCTGAAATGAGGATTTAACGTTTGCAAAGTTTGTGGTAAAATCTGAAACAAATCAATAAGTGAGTAGGTACTCATTTTGGAAACCCAAATCCAATAAAATTTTGCTCTGTTTTCCCTTACCTTCAGAGCATCTTTGTAATCTTCAATTTCAGCATCTTCTTTATGCCAACTTAATTTAGGGTTGCAACCATAAAAGAAGAAATACTTTTTTCTACTGTGGCCGTGTATGTCAATATAAGTAGAAATAGGTTGATTGCATTCCAATTTAGCATACGCAAGAAGTTTCTAAAAGCAGAACGTTACAAATTTATTCCGATATCTTAATAATAATCCTTCGTACTTTACAATAAAAAATTTCGGGATTTGTCGTTTGGTTCGGTTTTGACCAACTTCTGTTTAAATCTGCTCCAGTTAATCCGCAACGGGTACTAAAATAAAATATTGGATAAGCGACTCGTTGCCCAAATTTTTATTTCAAATTAACAGTTACTTTCCATAAATCACTCCTTCGGGATTTAGCATAGGAATTATTTTAAAAATGTAATGCTCTCGAGCTTGATTAGCTCTCTCATCAGTACTGTTTAAAAGAAATTTTATAATTCCCTCCACTATCCAAGAAGAATTTGTTTCTCCCGGATGAACCCTTGCAGTAATGAATACTAATGGACGTTTCTGTATAACATAAAATGTCTTGTATTGTATATGCAACTCATGGATTGGTATAAGCTAGTGTGTACTCTGGTGGTAAAAATCCAATTTAGGGTTCATGGCTCCCAACATACCAATTTAGTTTCCTTTTAAAGCCAAAACTTGAAATAGTTTTACTTACATGCAATGGTATTCCTAAAGACTTGCAATGTTTTGGTGCTGCTGTAATTGTTACTAAAGGAACTTCATTTTTGGAATTGAGTGAATAACACAGTCGATCCATTCGCACATAAATTTCTGAGGTATTTTGTAAACGAATGGGCAATAGCATTTTCTGAAATAAAAATTAAAATTAGATGAAATGAAATCAATGCGACGCAAATCGAATCATATATTTTCACAAGATCACATAGTAATTTGGTCACGTAAAAACAAAAAAATGTTTTATAATATGAAAATTATGCTAACCATTAGTCGAGTGTATGTATAAGGATAATGATAGGCCAGGTAAACATAGTCATTTCCGAAAGGAAATTTGAAAGAAAATGATAGCGTTCGGTATTGTTTACTTCCACTTTCGTCGGTGTAATTATTTCCATAATAAATTATATTTTCTCCAATTCGTCTCCAACCTACAAAAAGTTTGTTATTAATTTTTAATAATAACATTTTAAATTAAATTACCAGATTTATTTAAAATGTAATCGGTAACCGAAAACAAAACTGGTTGCATACCATAATTGTATTGACTATTAACTTTAATATAATTGATTATATTGAAGGTATATATAGCATCAGATAATATGTTACTTATTTGAAAGTAAAACCACTGATGTCCACTTTCGCTTTGGGTATCAGGGCTTAAGAGAAGTTCATATTCAAATTTATCAATCTGGAACCAATCGTTGAAAGCAAAACAAAATTGTTATTGAAAATTTTAGGGTCTAAATTCTATGAAGCAGCCTGTATTTCATGGAATTTACACCTTTAAAACTAAAATAAAAAATACCTGTTTAGCTTGTCGTAAATTTCCACACTCGAACCTGGATTCAAATACGAGACTGTTATTCTCCTCGTTTGTGATTTGTAGCTGTTCCAAGGTAAAAAAATTTGGACTGAAATAAAAAAATTACTATTCCATGTTGATCTGATTTTGTTAGCTTACTTGGGAATTACTTGAGAATTATCATTGGTTTTGAAGAGTTCGTCCAAATCATAAATGATTTTGGATTTGTACTCATTTTTGATAATTCCTCTATCACACTGGATTTTCTTCACCAAATTTTCTCTAAAAGAAAATAGTTTAAAAGGAACACCCGCTATATTCAGATCTTGATATTCTTACATAGAAAAATAATTAGTAGTTTCATTCAGGAAATGTTGATCTGTATCAGTTTCTAACATGAGAACATCTGGAAATGCTTGTCTATTTATGTTTTTAAATCTATTTACCCGTTGCTCGACAATTTCAAAACTTTTCTTCATATTCAAGTTATCTAAATCATCAAATATTTCTAGAGTTTCAGATTGAATTTGATCGGAAAACAATTCCTTAAAATATTTTTTTGTTCTAGAAAATAATTTTTGAGTTTTTTTATTTTTATCAACTTTTTTTTACTTACTCGGAAAAGTCCGTAATCTTTGGGTTTGACAGAATCTCATCAATCTTTATTGTTTCATCTATGGATATATCGTGATCCATTTCGTCTTCATCATCACTTTCCTCACTATCATTTTCTGCATCACTGTTATCCGAAGTGATACTATCACCTAAAATTATTTGAGAAAAAATATTAGTTTCTTATTTTATTGTAATTCTTTCTTGCATGTTTATTGGAGAGCCAAGCTAAGAAATTCTGTGAAGCCTGACTCTCTATAACTTCAAAAGTCACTGCCGTGTTATTTTCATTGTTTTCATTGTTCAATATTACATCAAAAATTATTAAAAATATCTCTATGTAAACATAGTTTCCTATACTCACCACATCCTAATATATTTTCATGAAAATTCAAATCAAAATTTAATTGGCTGGATGGAAGAGGCACTTTCGTGAGAGATCTGTTTAAAATTGTGTACGCTTTAATTGTTGCAATTCTATTTTGAGAAATTTCAAATTTTTCATTTCTAATGAAATAATAAAGTAATTTGTTGAAGTTATCAATATCTGATAGATATTTGGAACCATAAACTATAAAATACCATAATTTATTTAGCAATAGAAAAATTTAGTAATGTAATACACCTAGATTACCTGTTTTAGATATTCTATACAAGGTGGTCATTAACGATCTTTTATTGATAATTTTTTTCCCATTATACATACATAAATCCAAAATAAGATTAAATATTTTTTCATTTTGGCTCATACAATTGAGAGATATATCTAAAATTAACATTCAATTGATGGAATAATAGTAAATGTATATGATACTATATTATATTGTACAATACATTTAATATAGTATAATAATACAATAAATTATAATATACTACAATATCATTATTAATTTATTATATAATACATACAATATATAATATAATATAGTATATTATATAATATTAATGAAGCCTCGTCTAATTCCCGACGTAATATACATACAATACAATTAGTTCATTATAAGCGGGAGTTTATTCTATAGCTTTGTCCTTTATAGACGAGTTTCCATTATAACCAAACACATTTTAAATTTACCAGTTTTGAATGATAGGCAAATAAAGAAACAATGGAGTAAGCAAATTAAATAAAATAAAACTTACTACTTCTTGACATAAACTTCAAAATTAAAGAAATTGAATAAAGCTTTTGGCTAAATTTGCAAAAGTAACATAGTCCATGATAAAATTGTTTGGAAGCCAACAAATCGTTGTAATTTCCTAAAACCATGGGCATGAATTAACTCAACAACAACAAACTAATATTGTACTTACTGTTAAAACAAATCAATTTCAAAATTATTATTATGTTTGAGACCAAATTTTTGTGCTTAGGCTGCATGTTCACTAATTGTCCGATAAAACATACGACATCATCACTAATACTGACATAGCTTCGGCCTGAAATATTAAAATGTATAAAATGTAGTTCATCGAAATAAACAGTTCTCTTTTACATTTTTTTACGTCACATGTCGAAGTAATTATTTGCAAAATTTTATTATGGATATCGAAGAAAACTTCTTTGTATTCTTGGAGATCACCAAACTTGAGGTGAATTTTATACATACTCTCAAGCAAAATATTCAAATAGTGAGGATAATTCATAATTTCTTTGATTGTAGTTTTATCTCCTTCTGTGTTCTTTGTTATCAAATTGTATAATATGTCAATTGTGTACAAGCATGTTTTACAGTCTTCAGTTTCCTATTTAAAAATTCAAATGTTTGACATTAATATTTACAAGATGCTTGGATGAATTTGTCCAACTGCAAAAACTTAACCTCAAACTTTGTGATTATAAAAAAGAAGTGAGCGATTAAGTAGCGCTAAGCTGAAATTAATTTTATTAATATGTACTTAATCAATCATAGCTTAGCATCCGGTGTCCGTTCACAAGTTCAAAGCTTAACAAATTCCTTTCAAGCACTTTATAATTTATAATTAAAACTGTTAATACTTCAAAAAGCTATCAATATTTTATTATTTTTATTATTTCATAAAGAAATTTGGCAAAGTGTTTTCTGAATTTTGTGAACTATGTGGATAATAAGATGTTCATCCTTGATGCAAATATCACATCAAGGGGTCCCAAAAACTTGGAAATTGATTAATTTGAAGTGGGCTGATGTAAGATTATCGCATGGTTTATTAAAAACACGTGGAAAATTTGGAAACCGTCCAATTTATTCAAACAGTGGTTGCAACTGTTTTTTGCACGATTGAATAGCTATAATTAATTTTTAAATTCTTGAGCACTGACCTACACCTTGAAAGGTTACAATTTGCACGAGAAAATGACACTCATCACGGGATTTGGAAAAGCTTTTTTTATCTTAAATGTTTTTGATTGCATCGTAGGTATGTTTAAAAAATGTTGTCGATTTAATAGTTTCAAGGTATATGACAGATCTAACAAAACAAATATTATTCTTTTGCCAAAAATTATGTGCCAAACTGTAAGTTTATTATAAACAACAGGTGATTGTTTTGAATGGTATGATTTATGGCTATAATACATTTCAATGCAAAATTTAATGAGCATTATATATAACAGTTAAGTTCAAGTGTCATAAAAAACCTAATTATGTTAGGTTAGATTATATTTAAACC
This sequence comes from Rhagonycha lutea, assembly GCA_958510855.1. Lineage (NCBI taxonomy): Eukaryota > Metazoa > Arthropoda > Insecta > Coleoptera > Cantharidae > Rhagonycha > Rhagonycha lutea. Next base: position 4,563,438 of record OY294042.1, read on the forward strand.
AAGTTAAGGGGGTTAATTACTGTGATTTCTTTCAAGCTGACTTTTAGGAATTAAATTTGAGAAAACTGTTACAGCAATTGAACTGAACTTTTGGATTCTTATTTACTCATTTTGAAAAATATTTAAGTAACAGATCGACGCGTAACTCATGTTTCGAAATTACTGTCCAGTCGGGTGCAATGTTCCTAACCTAAGTTGTTATCTGAAATAAGCGAATTATTTTATATATTGTTCTCTAAGAATGTGGCTATCGCTTGACCTATGAAATTCAATTTTGAAACAGTGCACACGATTTGAGAAATGTATAGTTAGGCTAATTGCAGGTAATCCGCTATAACTCTGGTAGTTTGATAACTTTCACTTTGATATTTTTTGGACACATTTTCAAGACTCCAAACTATAAGAATATGTAGAAATAAATCGAAAAATTGTATCGATTACAGTAGTTAACTCCCTTAAGTCACACTTAAATTACATTTTGAACGTCCACCAATGAGAGTAATTCAGTTCTAAATTTTAATAAAATGATATCTTTTATTGAGCATTTTATAAGTTCAAAAACTAAGCTTTAGGATTGGTTAATGCTTAGTAGAAAAACCATGTCAGATAAATCCAAAAAATTTATGTAAGCTTAGCTGCTTGGGAAATTAAATCAGACAGATTACAATATTTGTTCTTATTTTAATTTTATCATAACCTAACTTTTAATAACTGACTTACCGCTATAATTTGCACTAATTGGTGTAATAAATCTTTGCTATTACAAATATAATTTACTGCATACTCGTTTTCAGGATTTTCTAAAAAAGTAAACAAGTTATTGATAAATTTTTAGAAAAAGCAAATCTCACCTATAGATTCAGTACTATCAGAAAATAACAACACAATCAAATTACACAAAATATTTGAGTTATCTAATCTAGTGTTTTGATCTGAATATTTTCGTTTATTATAAACCTTTTCTATTTCATGGCATTGTAAATGTAATAGCTGTTTCTCTAAATATAATACAGAGTGAGGCCATTAAAACTACAGAAATTATTTATACTTAAATCATAAACTGCATAAAAAGATTTTAATGCTTTTAAAATTATGTTTATATGAATTTATTGTATGAGGAAGTGATAAAGACCCCCCTCGCAGAAAATGAAAAAAATTCTCGTTCTCTCTCTGATAGCTTGTGATGATTGTACACTGATATGCCTATGTATAGTGTTGGTTGGAGTATGGGTAAAGGCTAGGGTTTCCGAAAATGTTTGCACTTAGGCCCCCAAATGTAGTGAACCGGCCCCATAGAATGCATATTTGGGGACTCTCCACACCATTTTATCTGCGGGGACCTTACACCGCCAAAAATTAATGCATTAAATGGTGTTTATTGAAAGGTAGGAAGTGAAAAATTAATCGGAAGATTAAAGAGCAATTTAGATGGAATGCCATTGGAAGCAGTTAAAATAAATTAGGATGAAACCATTTGCGGCAGAACAAAAATCAATGACGCAAAACGGAACATGTTAGTGTGAATTTCATCCTTAGTGACTGGAGTATTGCGCAGTAAATGTAGAATTAGATCCCGTGATATCCAATTCTACCAATTCTACCAATTCACACCAATATAGAACTGAAATGAAGAATATTCGTTTGTGGAAAAAAAAACAAGCTCTACCACATATTCCAAATAGATGGGCTAGAGAGTTCTATCTTGATAACCGAAAGTATCTAAATGACCCACCATGCGTTGATAGTCCATCCAATAGAAGATTTAAGATACTTAGTTTTAGGTTATATTTACAGAATATTAAACATTTCTTTAGGTTATAGTTTACAGCTGTCATCCGTAATTCATCATATTTTTAGTCGTGAAGTTGTGGAGAATGCAACTGTGGGGCTAATGAAAACTAAGCCGTCTCCAAAACCAAGAGCCAAAACTCTAAAGATTTTTGTTTAGTTAAAAAATTAGTTTGAATTAAATGCTAACTGATTAACCCAAATAATTAAGAGACCGCGGGGTACCAAAATGGGTCATTTTTGACTTACTCGATAATTGCATCGTTTTTTTTTAAATTTTATTGACATTCGCTGATAGATACCATAAGAATAGCATAATGTAGAAGCACAACGAAGTCACAATCTGATCAGAAAAAAAAATCAAAACCCGTGTCAATTTTGACCCGGTTTTGGGGTTACGAGGGTTAAGCTTGATAATTTTAACATTTTAATTAAGCTATTTTTATTTTCAAATTGTGCATCCTAAATACGGCTCTGTGTTACAAAAACCTTCTTATAAACACATTTTTGAATTAAAAAATCAAATCTAAAATTCTTGTTAAATTGGGAAGTTTATAATAATAATTAATATCAATCATTTTGCAACAAGCCCTGGTAGTATTTGGCCATTTTTAGTTTTTATATTGTTTACTATGAAAGTTATTTTTTTTTTTGGTGTATGTTTTCTTTATTATTATACAAATACACAAAATTTTAAATAGTCCAAGCAACTTATTAGAGTAACTTAGTGATAAACCTAGGCAACTACCAACAAACGGTTATTGGGTTTGAATCCTTGATCCACCTATTGGTGAAATGTTGTTGAAAAAAAATATATACTAAATACAGGATGCAATACAATTTTTTAAAATACTACATACGACAATGAAGCACATGCGAATTGCAAAATCTTTAAAAATAAGGGTACGTTACTGTGATCGCTGGTAAATTGAATAATAGACATGATGATCTTCCGAGAGAAAACTCTGTTACTTTCAACAAGTGTTTCGATTTTACTAAATCAAATATTCGAAACTTAGAGTAGCAGAAATTTATTTGGCAGCAGTTCTAGTGACTTCAGATTAAAATAGTAATTACGTTTATTCCGCCATCTGGCGAATTTTGTTTTATGAAAAGCGTAGGAGATGCTATTTGAAATAAAAAACAAACATTTAGTAGGTACAATATACCATTCATTTTTAACTTTCCGAAAATCATAAATCTAAAAATACTTGGCAATGATTTATGTTTAACTAATGCGGAGAGTCAAAATTTCTAGTTTTGCAGCATTTACACGTATTAAAATTAATTAAATTTTTCAATTTTAAAAAACGTATTTTTTTTAAACAGGTATTTTAATTTAAAGGTCATATTACTTTTTTATTTATTTGGGTATGTTTAATGAATTATTATTATTAAGGACAAATAAAATATATTGCGAAATTTTAATTAACTTTTGAAGATTTAATTTGAAAAACGTTGCCCCCTATTGAGACAGAGGTGCTTGCACTATAAATATGTATATAGCAAACCTGAACTGACCGTAGTCGTTTAAGGGTTAAAAGTTCAATGTGCTAATTCTCAGGTGTTAGGTATAAAGGGGTTAAGTCAGAAAATGGAAATTTTTTTTATTGCTGGAATGAAATCTATTTTGAATGCTCTTTCGACTGATATAAATTTTTTAGTAAATTTTATTTTATTAGCGCAGTAATGGTCTGAAAATAAAAATATTAAATCAAAAATAATTGTATGCCGTTCCGTATAAAGGGCGTTAGTTGACTTATGCTTCTGAGAACACTATATATTCCGTATTCCGCTACATATTCCATTCGGTATAAAAGGCGTAAGTTGACTTATGACTTATTAATTACCCGATTTACAATTTGCATTACAAATTTCTTTCTTCATTATCTCAAAACTACGTTTTATGACTTAACCCCTTTATACCTAACACCTGAGAATTAAGAACTTAATTATTTTGAAACAAAACATTAAATCTTGAAATATTAGCGTGAATACTACTAAACTCAATTCAACCAGCAATGTGGAAGCATTTACTGGCAGGCTATGAAGCGAAGAACCGCGGTTCTATTCCTAGTCGCGTCGCCACATTCGTTGCTACGATATCAAAAAATAGTTGAATGTTTTGCTCTCAATACATTCCAGTCAGTGTTTATTATTTCTCATACAAAAATCCAGTGGTCAACAACTTTCCAACCCTTACGGGCTGCAGGCCGACCTATAAGTGTTTTTCCTTTCATTTTGATTCAAGATAAAAATAGAATCAATGCCAAAAAACCCTTAACAACCAAAGGTTTAAAAATTAACCACAATAAACTCAGTACGTCCGTAATAAAAATGGATTAGATCTGTTTCATCTTACATACTGCAAGTCAGTAGGCCTTACTCACTGACTAAACGTGAACAGCGACATACAACTTGACGTGGAATCCAAACCACGGTACAAATAATTTTGCAGACATCTAGGTTGGAAGACCAATATTTTATGAAACAGCTAAAGAATCTGTTCTGAAACGGATTTTCGGTACGGAACTTTTTCCTGAATTACAAGTGTGCTGTAAGAATCAAAATAACAAAAGCATTATTAAAATTTTATTGTAGACAAATAAAACTGCTAGAATAATACAATTTTTTTAAATACTGATTTTTATTTAATCGTATGCCTAGTAATTATTGTATCCAATCAAAGTTTGCTTATTAAATAGAAGAACAATATAATTGCGCAATTTTCTACTTATATTATTACTATTTACATAATAAGATTTGACATTCAACTGTAATCAAACTCACTGTTATATACACCTAGTTACCTAACTAATTAGTCCGTTCTTAACATATATTTAGGAATAGAACTTGCCTGATTTACATTTAAGTTTTGTAATTAAGGAAAATGTTTTAGAATAGCGTAGTATTTACAAGTTAGGGACGATTTATCAATGCAGGGTTAAATAAATAAATTGGAGGTTATCCCTAATGGGAGATTAGTTAACTACATGCATTTATAATTCGGCTTATAAACAGCAATATAGATACAGTTAAACAAAATGAAGAATAGCGGGAAAAAGTTGTAACTGAAATACTTACAGGTTTCTTTAATTTTCCAGTTACCGATTATTGTTTACACATACTTACAAATTCTTATATTAAAGCGATATATAAACATTCACACGTCTATATAATATTTAGGTACCATAGTTTGTTGTTCAACATGGTAATATCAAATTTCGAACAGTAGTTTTAGACCAGATATGATAATCTGATTAAGGATGGCAAGCTTTGCTGTTTGGTGCATCAAAAAGGATACAAAATTATATAATGTTTTGACATCTTTAACTTGGCTTATGTAATCCAATTACGATGAGGCTAAAAACACTGTTAGATAACGCATTTAGTATATACAGGGATTAAAAGTTTTAAATTGGGAAAACACTTGTTAAACTGCTTCTGAAACTTAACTACACTTAAACTAACTACACTTAATTTAATATTTACAATATAGTTTTCTATTCTAAATTAGCAACTAAGTTAAAATGGAAAAGTGTAGGAATACACATTCAGTCTTACAGTTATATTTTTACTGTAATTAATTTAAATTTCATTATCATGGCAAAACTGGAGTTTGTTAGAATCTGCGTGTCTTAAAAGATTTAAGGGTCGGGTATTAACTATGATATATTTTATACATCCTTCGTATCCTTTGTAGTAAGCCGAGGGTAAACCCGGAGGTGGTGAAGCTGTGCCACCTATAAGTACATCGTCAAATATTACAACTTTAAAAGTTAGGTTATGTTCATCTTACCTATCCACAATTTTGAATTTGTGCTTAACAATATCGCACCGTTGTTGGAAATTCCTTTCACAGGAAGTTCTCCATCAACTGAAATAAAACCCATCTTTTTCCTTCTTTTCACTTCTATCGTATGCCACTCTCCATCATTAATTTTTGTTTGGGATCTAAATAATCGCGGTTAATAATGGTCAAAATTACTTTTGTATAATTTTACCTAATAGCCCAATAAACTTGTTGTTTACCAAGATTATAACTTATTTCGGGATAACCATCAACTATTGCTATAGCAAAATAATCTTCCGTTAAACTACGACTTCTACTTCTCCACAATAAAAGCCCATCGGCCATTGAAGTTCTTAATCTAAATTCGTATCTATTCTTACGTTCACCCTTTCGTCTAAAATTGATTGAATTAGTATTTTTGAAATTATAATTTTTAGGTGTTGTTAGTAGCACGCATACCCCAAAAAATCATAAAAGTTATTATCATCTAATTCGTAATCTTCATCATCTTCGTTATCATACTCAGCATATAAACTTTCTAAATTCAACTCCTCTTCTGGTAAAACATCATCGTCTTGATCATCTACTATATAGTTGGAGTTGATGGTGTAGTTAGTTATGTTATCGCTAAATTAGTAAGAATTGTTAGTTACCTACACCAAATAGTATTAAAATTTGAATTAAGTAAATAAGAATCTTATTAAACAATTTTTCCAGTTTTTACATCCTACGTAGAAGTCGAATGTACTTATATGGTATACCCCCTTAGAAAATTTATTGATTTAATCACCAATTCTTATAAAACGAAATTTATAGGTTATGTCACTGAGTAGAGCTCCCACAATGTAACGTGACAAGGTTTGGCCATTTCTTGCGCAGTAGAGGTGGAGAGAGAACGTTCTGGTGCTGTCGTGTAAACGGATGGAACCAATTTTTGTTTCTGCGCAGTGGCCACACCCTGTCATGATTGACTGCAGGAGCTCTACCTATATAATGTACTTCAATTTAAAAATAAGTTGACGTTGACGATGAATTATTGATTAATTCATATATTTATTAATTACTATTAAAATTAATTGGAACGACTACGCAATTCGGCAAAAGTTTCAATTATTTAAATTCACCACAAACTTTATTGTGTTGTTTTTTAATATTTAAAACATTTTAAATATTGCTATAATTATTTATAGTTTTCGTGTGAATTTGTGATTTAACTGCAATGGTCGATAAAGTTTGTGGAATCCTTTCCAAATTTGAATGATAAAAAAAATTTGTTATTACGAAATAATATTTAAAAATAAGCTTTCAATAAAGTATATAACTTTTTCGCAATTTTTGCTACCATGCACCTGTTTATCCTAACAAATGAAAAATACTGCCAATTCCAGAAAATCTTATTATATTTAGTATTCATACTCCGATTAAAATAATTGAATTTAATATATTTTTGTTTGGCATTCCAAGGCAAATATATTGAAAGAGTGTTGCAAAAAGCAGCAGCAGGTACTAGCGATACGCAGGACAAAATTGAAATTGTATTTCAAATCAATTTATTTTGCGATGAAAAGTGCAACAAACATAGTAGCTAAAAAGAAGAAGGGAATATGTAACCGTACACCTACTCGACTAAACTTGACTTGATTAACCTGTTGGGAAATTTTAGTCGCTGCACAGTGTGACCAATTTGCAAAGAGCTGGCCAAAATTTCAAATGACCGAAAAATAGTAGACACGCCTTCGAGATATGGTGCTAGCCTTTTGATAATCTACGAAAGATCTCTGTAGCAGATTAGTCATACTGCATAAGTCTACGTACAGAGTGCACGCTGGTCGCCATAACCTGCTTACCGGCTTGGATATTTTCATTGAAATATCAGCTTTGTTTGTCCGCCCGTTTGTAAACGTTCAACTAAAACTTTGCCGAATGCGCAAGCGCAGTTTTGTAACATCTTTAAATGAGTGAAGTTCTTTCCAAGTTGAGAGTCAATGTCAGCGTCAACGTCAATGAGTAAATTATAAATCCAATTCAACAGATTTCCCACGAACATAAAGATTCTTATGACTTAGATTAAAATAATTTAAAAGTATTAGTGGAAGCTAAAAATACTTCAAACCTATTAATACCTTTTATGTCCACGATTTTTATATTGTAAGAAAGTCTTCCCATTAAATTTAATTGATGAATTCTCATCTTTCACTAAAATTAGAGAAAAGGTTAAAAATTAATTCAAATTACAAGTAATTTAGCACTTACGTATTTCGCAGTGTTTTCCTTCGTAACTGGAATGGCATTGGCAAATATAATTATTTAAGTCTGGTATGCAAAGTCCATTATTTAAGCATGGGTTTTTGGAAGTAGAACAAGGAAGTCCAGAAAAAGTTCCAATATTATAAGCACATCTCTTGTTTGCACCTTTTCCGTACAAACAATCGTCAAGTTTTGTAGATAATGGAATGTGTTCTCCGTTCACAATTAGTTTTTGAATTGCACCTTTAAATCCTTTGGAGACTCCAGATAATCGATGAGTTTCTTGCCATGACCTACAAACATAAATATTACATTTTTTAGTACACATAAACCGACAATAATATTTACTGAACGCATCCAATATAAAACGGCAATTCCAAATTAAGTTCTGTTAGAGGTGGTCCCGAATATCCACGAACAACCGTTGAATTATCTAATTGCAACAATCCTTCGCGATCTTTACGATAAATTCGTATCCAATGCCATTTCTCCAATGTAACGTTTTCTTTAGATCTAGTAAAATTCTCTAATTAAATTATAATGAAAATTAAATGTTTCAACTTACGTAATATTTGCAATTCCGCTACCGAGATTAAATCTAAATTGAACATGACCATTAACAAGATTTAAAGATATGAAATCTCCCCTTCCATTTTTCATTTGTCCATTATAAAATAATAATCCATTTAATGACTTACTTAAAAACGTAATTTCTATAGAAAATGTTTTGCTAACTTTTTCAAGTCGCGGAAATTCTATGTAACTTGAACCTTTAAATTCGGGAATGCTCAAATCTACGTCCGTATTTACTAAAATATAATTATGTGCTTTTACTTGTATTACCGGGTTTTATTTTTATATAATGATAAAATAAAAACTTAAATGCGACTTACCAATATCGCAGGTATTACCAGTACGACCTGGCGGGCATTTACAGAAGAATCCTCCAGTGTTCAATGAACTACATGATGATCCTGCTTTACAGGGGTTTGATAGACACGAATCGATTAAAGTTTCGCAAAAACTTCCTGCGAATAAAGAGGAACATTCGCATCGATATAATTCCGAATCAATGGGATAACAAACTCCACCGTTTTGACATGGAACGCTCGAACAAGGATTTTCACCGCATTCATGAACGCCGTCTACAGCTACAACTAATTCGTCTCTATTTTCGTGCAATTCGACAGTACGTCTTCCAATTTTTAATTTTCTAATACAGCCTTGGAAACCCTGATCTGTTCCAATGTTTTCGTAAACCCTGCAGAAAATTTTAGATGAACATGACATCCATTACCATGAAAAATGTTACCTTGTATAGTTAGTTGGTATGAATCCAATGAATGCATCTTCCAGAAGGTCAAGGGCACGTAAAGAACCTTTAGATTGACCCGCGATATCTTCATTATCATCAAATCTCAACATTCCATCTCTATGATATCTTTTAATTACTACTTTATGGAATTTTTTAATTTCAACTTTATCTGATCCTGATATAATCACAGCCCCATTTCCTAAGTTATATCTAAATTGAACATATCCATTTACAATAGCTAGCGATACAAAATCTCCTAATCCGTCATTTTTTTGTTGATTGTATAATATGATTCCATTGTTAGAGTACGTTTTAAATTCTATTTCTAAGCTAAGTTTGTGATATGCTTTTAAAGGCTTTAACCGAACGTAAGATCTACCGTCAAAAGCCGGTATCTCATATTGCTTGACTATTATCTCAGTTTCACAAAGAAGTCCGGTTGTATTTTCATTACAGACGCATGCAAATGTTGACGATGGAAGATCAATACAAGTGCTACTGTGATAACAAGGTGAGGAACTGCATGCACTAAATTCTTCCGTTACACTAGAATCTGCTATAATAATAATATAGAATATTAATAGATCGATAATTGGCCTCCAAAAATCTTACCTATACACTCTTGTCGGTCTGGGGACTCGGAATAATCATCTAGACACGTGCATGCACCTTCCACACAGCTACTAAATTTGATTACACAATCAGAATCGTCGGAGCAAAGATCTCCAAGTAACGCCGTTACTACTCGTACAGTTGCTGGAGTTGGCCTATATGCAGCGGCGTAGTTTCTACCTAAATACATGAAAAACCCCCTTATTTTTTGTACTTTTTTATTATTATCACATAAATTACAATTCATTCATTTCGTGATTTGCAAACAATGATTATTTGAGTAAATAGCTAAACCTCACCGCGTGTATTATAAAAGTTATCGACTCCTGAAACAGATAGTTCGTTTTCAATAGATTTGCTGTCCAAATCAGATCCTGACGAATAGGGCGGTCCTTTAACCGGTCTCAGAGGATATTTGTTTCTTTCGTAATAATATCGAAAGTCGGGCACTAAAAGATGGCGAGTAGATTTAGAAAGCGGAGAATTCGATTCATCTGGTTGAGTAAACTGCAGGGGTGTGTATCGACGAACAGGCCAATCCGTTCCGGGAAATATGTCATCTGTAAACATACAATATGTTATTACCAAGTTTCAACCAAACAAACAACCCTTACCATTACAAGTTCCAAACGCCTGCACTACAATATCTTTTTGCAAGCGACATGCAACTAAACGGAGTTGACAATCTGACGCATACGTTTGACCATCACTACCGCAAACAATCTGCAAAAATTTGAGTAAAAAAAAGAAAACTAATATTTGAAAAATTACTTGAGAATCGCTTTCATCCGTACACTCAGTATGGCATTCGCAAATAGCCAATCCACCTCGTTCCAAACAAGTCGCTCCAAAATGACAGGTCAAATCTCTACACGTTGTCGAAGGTAAGGTGGTCAGATCAACTGCAAACAAAACCTCAAAACCTATACACCCTAAATAATTTAAATTATATTACCTGATACACATCCGTTCGGCCCTAAAATCTTATTATGACTTGTACAAACGGTACATTTTTGACCTTGTATTCCCGGTTTACATACACACCTTCCGGTCATTTGTTCACAGTCTTCTCGAACCGATCCAAATGATGAACACCCACAAGCTGTTAAATACATTTTTAAACCCATTTACTAGATTTTTACCAAAATACATACGGATGCAACCCATATGACCTGAAGATATTTTTGGGAGGCCCCAATAACCGGGTAAACAACGATCGCATTTTTCTCCTCCAACTCCTGGTCTGCAACGACATTGGTGTGTTTCTGGATCGCAAGTGTCTGAATAGGATCCTAATTTATTGCAGCCGCAGAGAGACGGACACCCTGCAAATTCGGCACCTTGAGCTGGAGTTTTTCCGTCGGGGCAACATCCAAACCAACTGTCCTCGCAACTCTTTTGTTGAAAAATACTTTGATCTGTTCGATTATTTAGTGATAAATTAGTTTTATTATTAGGTTATTGAATTTTCTACCTTTGTTGCAGCATCTGGAAAATCTTGTTGTTTGGTGACAGTAGGTACCTGACGGGCAATCTTTTCGTTGCTGGCCGTTTCCACAGTCTAATTCTTTACCGCTGATAGGATCTACTATTGGTTTTTCGCCATTGCATGGTTTTACTTCCATACCTGTTGGGGGAATTAGGTAAATTAAATGTATAGAGTAAAAATGATGAATGAAGTGAGATTATAGAATTAGTAAGGATTACAATCACACCTTGGCACAAATCAAGTGGTCGTAGTCTTAATTCTTCCTGCCTTTGACAAGCTTCCGTCTTCATAGCGCAGAGTGATGAATAGAGCCGGAGGTCGGAGGCGCAGACAGGTTTCGATGACGCCAGGACAGCTGCACTGCTACAATCGAACTGGCAGGTGCATCGTGGGAAGTTGTCGGGACCCAATTCGCAAGTAGCCTCGAAGTCGCAGTGGATATCACGGCAGGCTTCTCGTTCTGCTGCAGTGATCTCGGCTTCCGTCAGGATGGTCGACTTGTCGTGGGTAGCTGCGGTGACGTCTGCTTCTGTGTCGCTGTTTATCAGCACAGCGGATGAGGATAGAGTTGCTGGAGAGGATGTTAGTGCGTTGTTAATTTGATTCATTAGTCGGTTGCTTAGCAAAGGGAGTGGGTATTAGACGTACAAAACAAGAACAAAACTAAAAATGGACTTACTAAGAGCTCCTGTCACTGGAAATCTCTCGCTGCAGTTTCCATAAAATAATACAGTAATAGCGGTTTGCCCACAGGACACTTTTTGCATTTCACATTCATTCACAAAAGTTGACATATTAGAAGCACAAACGGTTTCTTCCTTTGATCCTTGACAATCTGTCGGACAAACGCATTCTCCTGCTTCGCAATGAGCTCCATATTTGCACTCTACTCCTTGACATAAATCTAGTAAAAATAATTTTGATCAGGTGAATCGGAATAACGAAGTAAGGTTTATTTACCGCAGTCTCCCTTGTACGATACCAGCACATATTGCTTCGCTTTACACGATGAAATTCGCAACTCGCATTCGTTCTTGTAAGTAATGCCGTCTGTTCCACAAACTGCACCATTTTTAAGCTATCAAAAGAAATAACATCATTGAAGCCAATAAGGAATTCCAATAGTAAAAAAATAGTTGCACTATTAATCAATTTTATGAAAACAAATTGTTTAAAACTAAGCTTCATTTCAAAAACAGTTCCGTGTTCAACTCAATTACTAAACATCCAGTTTTGTCTTTGATCGTATCAAGTAAGTGAAGTTAATCGATAAGGCAGCTGAAGTTGAATTTCATCTTATTGAATTGGAATTGGTTAGTTTGTAATGTAAGGTTTGTGTATGACGTTAATGTCGTCTTTCAGAATAAATTTCTAAATTTGATTTAGAGGTAGTTTTAGACATCAAAAGCAAAAATTTTAAAAATAGATAAAAATTTTAAATTCGTTTTATTATTGCAAACTTTATTACTTACCGCAGCATCTTCACATGAATGGGGACAAACGCAACGACCTTCCGCAGCACCATTACTCTCGCAAGTAGCATAAAATTCACATTTTTTATTTTCGCATCCGTCTGAAATTAGTATTTGTAAAAAAAGTATTATAAAAATGTATTCTGATTATTACTGCACGATCCGTCGTATAAAACTCTAATTTCACGGTGATGCTTGCAGGCTTCTAATCGGAGTTTACATTCATTTCCATAAGAAATCCCATCTGAACCACAAACAGGTTCAAATTCAGCTGGACACGATGGACATTCGCAGGAAGGGACGCCAGCTCGTTCGACACATGTGGCACCATATTTACATTCGTGATTGCTGCAAGGGCCCATTTCACCACAAACCCCAGCGTAAGCCACTTCGATTGTAGTACGAGCTATGCATGCTGATCTTTTTAATTCGCATTCTGAAGAATAAGTTCGGCCATCTTTGGAACAAACTGGCCTCATAACGGGCTCACATTTGGGTGCACATTCGCACCTCGCTATTCCAAACTTATTTATAGAGCATTCTTCTCCCAAGGTACATCGAACACTTACGCACGGATTAACTCCTGTACGGAAGGTAATTGAAAGATTTAAAATAATCTGAGATCAATTTTTAAATTAAAAGTTAATCGTGCATACCTGAACTGCATTTTCCACGATATATGATATGGATATTTTTACGTGATCTGCAAGTTTCTTGCCTTAATGTGCATTCGTTGGAATACGTTTTCCCGTCAGAACCACACACCGGAATAAATTCAAGTGGACAAGTATCACCGCATCGACATACTGGATTGCGGTTTTCATCAAGTTGACATATTTCAGGTTCTGGACATTCTACGCCAGCACATGGGTCTATAATTAATTATATTTTGCTTTAACATTTATAACCTTTTGTTTAGTTTTATTTGTAAACATACCGCATTTTCCTTGAAACTTAATTGTGATGTTTGAATTACTCGTGCAAGCGGACTTATTAAGCTCGCAATGATCAATGTAATCGATGCCATCAGAACCACAAACGGGACGCGAAGTTGAATGATCGCCATAGCTTGGACATTTTTCTAAACATTGACAAGAGGCATCGCGTCCATCCGGGGAAGGTACACATCGAGCTCCAAATCCACATTGTTTATCACGACAAGGATCGCTCAATTCTATATACATATCAAACATACACATTTTTTTCCTTTGCATTTTTTTTTGTATAAAAATATTTTATTTAATAGGATATGCTTACAATACATAGCACTAAATAATTTTCTATACAAGTCAGTGGCGTACCATCGTAACTTTAATATGAATTTAAATGATTTCTAATTTTTTGGGCATGGGGTTATAGCTTTTTCCAGATAAATACTCGCGCCGCACTATGTCGCACGGCGGTTACGATAGGAAAGGTTTTGTTTTATTTTATTTTAGGTGTCATAAATTTGGGGACGGGTTCTACACATTAAAACATACAGTATTGAGGAGGCTTCGAAGGCGTTCAGTAATCTATGTATGAGAAGAAAATTTTCTTTTGTTTTGAAGATTTGATGTTGTGTAAATGTAGATGAAGTTAGGTAAAAGTCGTGGTACTATTGATCGTGTGGAAGATTTTAGATGATTTTATTGCATAATGTGGTAGTCGTAACTCAGTGACATTGATTAATAAGTTGTTGTTGCCGTTTTCACCTTTTGGTGTTAGGTAATTTTAGCAAACTTTTCGCACATCTGTGTTATTTGATTTATTAATATTTTGTTGATTATCTTGAATTTGAAGTAATTTGTTATAAGGAATATATTAATAGATGGCAATTATTATTATCATCATGAAAATTTTAGTATAATTAATTTGGTAATGGGCGACATTGTATAATTGATAATTATTTTAATTAATGTATTTTGGTAGTATTGCTATAGAAATTAATGCAGTCTATAAGTAATTCCTCTGGAGCTATCCATATAGTGGAAACATTTCCTTTCTAAATAAATATGTAGTATGTTACCACGGTGTAACCCTACTCACCCTTGGGAAACACGTAACAACTTAGAGTAGGTTTATGCCCAACAATAACGCACACAAATAGTATTATAAAATTACATATAAAATGCATTTTAGTTGTTTATATATTTACCACTTGATTGTATCAAAATTGCTCTTGTTTGAATAAAAAGTAAGTGAGCAATATAATTCTAGAAAATTTGTTCTGAAATTAAAATGAGAAACCATCAAAGACAGGTAAAGGAGTCTCCTACAAATATTTAACTTAGGTTTTAGTCTACATAAATTTGAGTAAACCCAAGTTAGATATAGCGTTTAATAACAAACAGTAGATAAAGCAGAGACGGAAAACGGACGGCTCGACGCGAGCGTAGACAAGTTATTACTCCCATTATAAACTAATTAAGATTAGGGTCTTATCGACGTTATTTAGGAGAAATAGATGGAGTAAGACCAAATTAGTAATAAGGCATGATGAGAGGTGAAGTTCTTGAGAGGTCTTTCAAACTACAATCGTACTCCCTCAACTTGACAAAACTCATTATATAACCATACTTAAAGTATATTGACATTAACTCAATCCATGTAACCAAAAAGAAAACCAATTTAGAAAATTTTTTATTACAGTAAAACTTATTACCAACTTTTATAGGAAAAACTTTTAAGTTCACTCCAATGCCTTATTTGATGGCAATAAAAATTATTAAGATATTAAAATTATTTAATGAAGTTTTCGTTGATTAAATCTCTAAGGTAAGAAAGAATTTAAAGTGAGTGAAAAAATAAATTTTCGGAAAAAAAGGGATAATTGAAAAGTTACTAGAACAACTCGTGTCAAGCTTCACTTATGAAAAGGTTTTCCGCTTTTCTTTTTCACGAAATGATACGATCGATTACGAGATACTGCGAACGCACGAACCGTACACGGGTTGGATAGCCACTGAGGTAACCACTTGATTTTTCGTTCTAAAGCCACCGGCATTCTATACTCCAGGTATCAAGCAGAGCAAGCGCCATATTGATTTTAAGTTCACGACAGATTCATCTACACTCTACAGTATGTAATAGCGTAGGTGCTTCTACAACACCTATTCTTACCTTGGACTGATAAATTGGTATAATTTGCTGCAGACCACCACTTTAAGTACATCATATATCTTTCTTTTTTAGTTCACCACACTTTACTATCGTCACTTGTTTTTGATGATCAACTTAACCGCGAATTATCAATTTTAACAAATAAAACCACCATACTTTCCAGACATTCGACCAAATAAAATTCAATTTCTTCTTGACTAAAAGGTATTAGCCCCAAGGTACGATGATTTCCTTCCGGAATACCCCTAATGAAAAAATATGGCTAATTGAAATGTTAAAGTACATAAACCTTATTTTCCTCCCTTAAAATACCTGTTCCCATTAATTAATCTGCAATAATCGGCCAATTTTCAAACATCTCGGCAAATTTACAATTTTTATGTTTCAAACAAGAATAATAGCTTTTGTTACAAAAACTTTTATAATCAAAATAATAGATTCAACTTGGTGTCATTGCAATCTGGGCTGGTTTTGTTGCCAGTCCGCTGCTATACCAGACCATATGTCATGTAAACAACAATCTTCGAGATGAAAATAGAACACTGGAACTAAAAGTAGTATGTTCTTCAATCGAACATATTAAAAGGTAATATATTTACGCATAATTTTACTTAAACGGTGGTCATCAAATGACTGATGTCAGTTAAACCTAATGAAACTAACACGGAGTAACTAATCAACTTAATGTGGTAATTAAATTTTTATTGATAATAAGAATTTTACGACACGACTAATAAAATAAGTACTTCTTCCTAATGCTAATTTAGTAAACTTTTAATACTTTTTATAACAAAAAAATTACTTTAGACACAATTTTAACCTACAATTCAGTTACCTCTTTCTGGAATACGAATGCGCCATTCACCTTACAAATTAGAGTCACCCCATTTACTCTACTGGCTCGCCGAAAGTATTACTTTTAAAAATTTGTGTGATTGCTATAATAATACCATCTAATTCTTAAAAAGCTCCGTGAGATATTTGTTTTACAAAATTACATTCTCCCAACAATGACAGTAACAGTGTCACCATCCTAGCGTGACGTTGAAGTATATTTCTAAAAACTTTTCACCTGGAAAGTGCTACGTCACATGACTATTCTTCACAATAAATAGTTTTCACGACTGAAGAGTTGCAGCGCCCTTAGTTAATTCTATCATTTTTGGCTGGTTATTATATTTCACATAAGATTGACAGGGTCACATACTCGACAAACTATCAGAAGTTGGAAACTTTTCCGTACCTGTACTTTGCCAAGGTAATTAAAATTATAAGTTTCTCACTTCCGACTCGCGACAATTTCACAACTTTTTGTTTTTGTTTGCAGGAATATCGCAAGTATGACCTTTCGACCTCATCGCCATCTCATAATCATGTAAAATTTACTGTTTCTACCAAACTACTTGTCACCAACAAGATTCTAAAATAATTTTACCGTCAGGAGTTTTCAATACATTCTCTTTATCTTGTATTTCATTTTAATTACCTTTGATTACTTTGTCGAACTAACTTCGATTATTTTCTATACAAGGTCCAATGACTTATATTTAGAAAGAAAAATACAAAAATTTATCATAATTCGTTCGAATCAACGTGATAATAATGTCACATTGACGTACTACAAAAAATTCACGTTATTTTAACGTATTTATACTGTAGTAAAATTAAAATAGCAAATTAATTTTGGTTTAACCAAAATCTATCTCAATTGAACCTTGTAGTGATCCTTTCGTGACGCTTGCATATTAGAACTAACTATTTTCCAGAAAAAAACCAGTTTATATAAGTTTTGAACAAAACTTCCCCCCTATTCGTCGTCCTAACCACCAATGATAATTATCGCCTTGCCCAACATAATCTTTTCTCAAGATTGTGCCAAAATATATCCCGCCGAAACTGTTTTTCTTCCTCCTAGAACCCTATTTTAAATTTTACTCCAGAAAAAAACTAAATCAATCTGTTTTATAAAGCAAATCTCATTAATAAAATAACATGATACATGACAATATATTGTGGTGAAATAGAAATGGGATTCAGCTTCGTATTTAATAATTTATCACAGATTAAGGGATGTTTTTATCCATAACAACATGGTCGAGCACGGTTTTGTAATCAAAGGTCGATTTATGTTACCGCTGACACAAACACACGATTATGATTGAATGTTAGTGAAATCCAGTATTTATAAAGTTTACGGCGATTTAAACCTAAAAAGGAACAAATTTAATTATTTTCATTCAAATTTTAACCGCGAAAGATTTACCTATTTTAACTGCAAAGTGGCTCAAAATTTCGTTTTGTGTAGTGGCAGGTTGAATTTTCTCAACATAGAAGGTAGACAAAGTTGGCGAGGAGGTTGGCGTGCGACTGTAGAGCCAGCAAGGCGTGTTTTTGGTGAGGTCCACCATAAGTGACCAATTTTCGATTTTTCTTGGAAGATCAAGTATTTTTCAAGCAGAGAAGTAGTGCGAAGTGTCGTCTAAAGTAGACGAGTGTTTTTAGATTAATTTGCAAGTAGAATCTTCAAGTTGCAGTGTTTTTTGAAAACGCACATTTTGGAAAGTTTTGTATCACACAGATGTGTGAAAATTGATTGAATGATTTTTGTAATCACAACAATTACGTGCCTACAATTAAATGTTTAGAAGAAGGAATTCAAATTCGTTGAAATTTGAATTCAATAATTTTACTTGCCTGGATTTGACGTTAGTTATACAATTTCATGAGATTGGTTCAAATCGGTTACGTTTTGCCAACAAACTTTATTATACGATTGCCGATCGTCCTTATTTGGATATTTATGGAATAATTGTGGAGATTTGGAGTCACAGTTCAATTTTTATGAAGAACGCAGCTGTACAAGGAATCAACAGATTGCCGAACGACAGGTGTCTAGCGCAGGAAAACAGCGGTTCCAAAACGTCGACAACAAGTGCCGCATCATTGGTAAATAATAAACTTTATAATTTGTTACACCATTTTTATGATTGTAAATTTATTTGTGTCTCACGATTACACATAAATAGAAACCTGGAGTATTTTGAGTTCGATTTGCAAGTAAATGCAAATACGAAGGGTTTTCTATTACACAATTTTACACTCTGCGACCAAAACGAATCTGTTCGTAAACAGCTCATGCTCGACCTGTTTATGTTTATTTTAAAATTGAATTTTATTTATGAGGATTAAATTAGTCATTTTCTACGAGGCTGAGTTTAATTTATTTTTCATGCAACGAACTACACCCGAATTTAGTTTTTTGGTATTGTCAATAACGACAATAAATTTCATTGAAGCAATTTATGCAGTTTTGTCCCTGAGAAGGAAATTTCTTGTGAGCAAGATTAGTGCGGCATCAAGGCCGTACATTTTTATTTTATTTGGCGACCCGAAAAGGAGAGAAGGCGAACCCAGCCCTGTGATTTGTCTCCGTACAGAAATCGTATGTGAACCGACGCATAGCTGTCACGGTACTTTAGTGTTGAGATATTATCCTAGAAAAATTAATAAGTTAAGGGTCGTAGGAAATATCTCTACAATATCATTGTCGTCTTATAAACTCCCGTTATATAAATTGTAAAATATAAGAAAAGAAAATTGATATTTTACACCTAATTGTGTTTACAAAAGTATTAATTTGGAGATGTTCAAAATATTACGGAGATTCTCAGAAATACTCAGTCGGTAATGAACGAAGCATTTCTTAAATTTTATGGGTATTATTTCTACTCTGTGTAGATAATAATAAAACAAAAGAATCAAAATTTCATTTTAAAAACAAATAATAATTAATTGTATCTACCGTTGTTAAAATATTACGAACTTAAAATTCGTGGTTGAAAATTTTAAGGATGACAATGTACAGGTAGTTTGGTGTAATGGTAAGAGAGAGAAGCTATAGATCTGAAGGTCATAGGTTCAAATCCCGATCGTTCCCAAATTTATCTGTGCCGTAAAAAATTAATTCATCATCGAAGTGAAATTTCATATTTTTGCAATTGTTGACTTACTGATGTTAAAATTCAAGCTTGCTAACTTTTGTAAAATCGCACAGTTTAAGGGGACTAGGCAACGGTTAATGATTGAATTCGGCGCTCTTGTTTATCTTAATTTTAACATAGAAAGGAAACAGATACACTTCTGTAATTTTAATCAATGTTTATTGATATATAAATGATAAAAAAAATTGCGCTATGGAGGTCATATAAGCTTACAAAAAGGCGGCACAGTCTGCGGCGTATTTACACGTTTTTCTTCCATTTTTACCGACTATCGTACTTAAAAATAATTTTTTTTCGGTTCTGTAACTGGTCTTTCTTTTCGTAAGATACGTAATTTCCCGCGAAACCTCCGAAACAATCCATAAAAATTCTAGATTTTCCAGAAAAAATTAAAAAGTCACGATTTTTTTGTCCAGTTACAAAAGAATCGTATTTTTATCTAAAAAATCGAGGTTTTTCGTCTACGAGTTCAATACTTCCGGTTCAATCGTTCTGATTTTAGGTTTCGCGGGAAATTATGTATCTTACGAAAAGAAAGACCAGTTACAGAACCGAAAAAAAATTATTTTTAAGTACGATAGTCGGTAAAAATGGAAGAAAAACGTGTAAATACGCCGCAGACTGTGCCGCCTTTTTGTAAGCTTATATGACCTCCATAGCGCAAATTTTTTTATCATTTATATATCAATAAACATTGGTTAAAATTACAGAAGTGTATACAGATACACTTCTATGTTTCTATGTTAAAATTAAGATAAACAAGAGAATCATTAACCGTTGCCTAGTCCCCTTAAAAATCAATGTAGTCATACAAATCAAAATTATATATTATATAATTTATACGTCACCATACTTTGATTATGTCGGTAGATGAGCCGTTCATGTGTTAACATTTTAAAGTTCAACCCGACCGGACGTAGAAATAGTGGTTAATTTTAATTTTATAAAAAGGCTTTAATTATTGTGAATTTTCGCTGATAATAATGAAATCCGTTGTTGACAAGTTTACAAATAATATTGTAATAATTGTGGAAGCGAATAAAACTTAAATAAACTATAGACGATTTTCATTTCCATTTCATTTTGTTCATAATTTATTATGATATTCAGTTTCAGTTTTGGATGCAATTTTAATACAGCGCAAATAGTTTTCAATTTCGGAAAATCGCAAAACTAACATTTAAAACTGCAGAAAAGTACTTTATTGCTGTTGTGTATAAACAGCTCCATCATTCGTTGATCCAAAAAATACCGCACTAAGTTAACTTTTTGCCCTAAAGAAGTTTCCAGGAGGATCCCTATAATTGATATGGCCGGTTTTGTTAATCAATGACACCAAAAAGCATAGTATAATAACTCCGGTTGAAACTGGACGTAAATCAACTTAAATAATTTATTAGTTTTTTTATATTTTAATAAATTACGAATTAAAGAAATACAATTAATAAAGTAATAATAGGTAATAATTTGTTTGGGGTAGACAAATTTGCAAGGTAGTCAAAAACTAAAGAACTATAGGCAAATTATTCTTAAATTCTTTTGATTCTTAAATGTAATTGCTCTGTAACTACTGAACCGATTTCAACCAATTAACAAACCAATTAAATGTATGCTTTATAAGAATGGTCAGGTCAAGTTTCATAAAGATTAATTAAGAAAAACGACCCATGCATCTGAATCAAAAGTGACTACTTCAACCAATGAGAAGCCTCCGTTCGCTTTCAACTCCTTCCGACTAATTACCTCAACTGTATCCTTTGTAAATTACTACCCGATTTACTACATCAAAAAGAGTAAAAATTAATTTTATGTAGATTATTTCCATGTGACATAAAATAACTTGTATACAAGTGCAATGATACAAATTTACAATGATAAACGTGACATCAGAAATTTGAATTGATAATGTAGTTTGCACGTTAGATTTGCATGGCTAAAAGCACAATAGAAGTGAGTATTGCTTATACAAATTCCAAGTTAAGATTTATTATTATCTTGAGAAAAAGAGAAATTACCAACTTTTGCTGCAATTACGAGCTACGACTACGAATTGCAAATTACGACTACTCGTACAAATGATTAGTTACTGCTGTCGATTTACGTAAGCAAAATTAAAAATGGTAATAACTTATGTCTTGAGAAAACATTAACACAAATATTTCTATCCAATGGAATAATAAATTTATGATATAGTTATTAATTAGTTGACCTTTCATTTTTGTAGTATAATTATAATTAGCTGCGCAACCTGGTAAATAAAGACATAAACATAACAATTTTCAACGCCTCGTGTATTTATTATTAACTCTACTGCTATTGTTTTTGTTTATTATTACCATCAGTTAATTATAATACCAGGGTTGGCCAAAGTGCCGGCCATGTTCGACCATAAAGTCGCTCGCAGTTCTTAATGATAGAAAATGTTAATTAAGAAGTTATTGAAAAAATCATGTAGATATTTGAATTTTAATTGGTTTAAATCAGGGGTGTCCAACATAGCGCCCGCAAAGATTCCTTATCCGGTCCGCGAGTCAAGTTTAATAATTATGTTGGGCACCCCTGGTTTAAATGGTCAACCGATGCCATTAATTTACTCAAAAGTTTGGCCATCCCTGATATAGATTATAAAGCCTCACACTGAGGATTTTGAGTAGACTAAAAGAAATATTTTTTGAGGTTAAGAATTTTGAAAATTTCCTAATTGAATTATTTTCATAAAGACCTGTATTGTAAAGCACAGCCCTACAATATAAATTCATAATATCCACATTTGATTTTAGAAAATCTAATTAAGCTTAACAGAATCAAGTGCAACAGAAATGTAGCGTTAAGGAAACACTTTAGAACCTTTTGTATTGTAAGTAAGCATTAACTTTTTATATTAATACATAATAGTAAGAAAAGAAACGCAAATTTAATTTTCTGCAAACTAAACCGCATTAGAATACAACAATCGAGTAAATAAAAAACAAAAATTTAATTATAACCTAAAAAATAATCACCAAATCATGCAATTTAAGATTCATCATATTTTTAATAAGTACACCAAATTTAGGTACATTTTGATACTGCAACCAACTATTAAAGGAAAAGTGGAAAGTGAAAATTAGCGCCGTGAAAACCCTTTAAGTTAAGGTTTAATTAGAATACAAGCGTGGAAGATAAAATGCAAGCGCTTATCTTACAAGTCTAAATTAAAATAAATATTTATTGATTTTAAACTCATTTACATTAGAAAGAATAACTAGCTAATTGGCAAATTTAAAATATTTTAAATATCCCTAGGCAATTACTTTGTTTGCATGTCTTTTAATTTAGCTCCTTAATTTAATAATTTTTGAGTGTTTCATCTTAATTTGTGTATTTAAAGATAATTTAATATTTTCAAATGTTTTTAGATGATAAAATTGTTAAAACGTTTAATTTGGAAAAAAATTAAATTAAATGTAGTTTCAAAAAATATTAACTAAATTTTTTGTAAACCTTCACCTTTATATCGATTATTTCTTATCTCTCTGTATTTGTTTAGGTTGTAGTTCAACATATTTCAAGATTACATCTAAGTGTAATAAATGTTTGCATACAAATTTTCTACGTTAGTTCAAAAGAGTATTTTTCTAAAATGTAATGAATTCAAATGTAATTAATAATTAAACTAATATAAAGTAAATGAAAGCTTACAATTTTGTATTAAATTTGAATTTAGCTAGCAATAATTAATTTGTAGCTAACTAGTTGTAATATTATACTTATAAAGTTATTCTTTGATTAATTTACCGGTACAGGTAATTTTGTAAATTTGGATGAAAAATATGATGTGCCAAAATAGACTTTCCGAGCAGTGCAATCAGTGCTATTTCCAATACTGGATTCAAAATACTTTACTTTACTACAAAATAGAAAATCGAAAGCTTTTTTTGATTTGGGATCAAAATTGACAGCCTAAGGCTACGTACAGAGTAAACGCTGGTTTCCGAATCCGGCTTACCTGGTTCGATATTTGCATTGGAATGTCTGTTGTTACCAGCTTTGTTTGTCCTCGGTTATATTAATTAACATTTAACATTAACAAAGTTGGTAACAACAGATATTTCAATGATATTTCAATCGGTGTCGTGATTTACTAAAATCTCCGATTTTAATATATTTCTTTAGAAGGAAAGATATCCATATCAAAATATCCAACATTTTTGACTGTTGAATTAAGTTCATTGTAATTGGTGAAGTTTCCAGATTACTTTTGTAGTTAGTGCTTAATTTTAAGTTATAGTTCATTAAATGAATATAAATCAACGTTAGCCAGAAAATAATTTTGAAAAGGGAGGAATCAGTTTTAAAGTGTTACCTCTGTGCTTTATTTATCTAGACTTATTTTACAAGTTAATTTTCAATAAAATATTAAAATTTTTAAACAAGTGTCAATCTTGGAAAGTTTTACAAATACAGTCCATTATTTATGCAACGCCTAAACAATTTTAATTTTTCAGACACATTGTGTAATTTTATTTTGCTCCTTTGCTTGCGTTGCCACGTAGGTGAAAAAATGCTTTTGTTAGTATGTGCCTGGACTAGCATTGAAAATTCACATTTATGTTGCTCTGTAACTATGAAACAATTTGCATTTTAGGTAGTCGCAGGATTTAATTGAGTTTTAAATTTTAATTTTAATAATTAATACTATTTCAAATTTAATATGGTATTTGATTTTCGATAAATTAAAATTAATTAAGAGCTTTAATCGCCACTATAGCCATCATTAAATTCTCAAGCCAAAAATTTGAATCAATTGATTCAGGTTTGTCGTTTAAAGGAGAATTTATTCGCAATTTAAACGTCAAAGAAACTTATCCGATTTGAGGGGCCTGTTGAATTGATCAAACCGAGAAGAATTGCTCCAAATAATAATTTATTCCTCTCCTTTGATTGAGCAAGAATAGGTGAAAATCGTAGAAAATCAAATAGCAATTAAGTGTGAAAATTCTAATAAGAAAAACATTTAACCAATCTGTCACATTTTAACATGACCGTTTGATTGCATCCGAGGTTGTAGAATTAACTTCATTTTTAAATTTGATATTACAAAATTGCGAAATTAATAAAATTGTTAGGATCTCTATCTGGGTAATTTATCCGTTTGGATTACTACGCATTAATGTATTCAACCCGTCATTTAATTTTTTTGCAATTTATGAAGCATTACAAAATGTCATAATTGTGTCAAACCACCTGTATCATAGCAGGATCTTGTAATACCTACTTTAAGAAGGATTAAAATATGGATTAAATCCGCCATGAGTGAAAGCCGATAGGATGGTGATTGCATGATGAATATTCATAGAGAATTTAGAATGGAAAATTTATAAAGAAATTTTTAAATTTTATGTCCTTTTGATCCCTGACATCCAGGAGTGCTTATTTTTTTAAGAAGTTAAAGATTTCATTACTTTTTGGCGAGAGCAGTGAAATTGTAATATTTAATAAATCAAATTCTTATTGAAATTTCCAGTGTAATTTTGTTCTAACACTTTTAACAACCACATTTTAAAACGGCTCAAATTTGTAATGCTTAGCAAAGAGATTTATTTATAGGTAAATTTTTGAGATAAATCTAATATTCCAAAAATTTTTACAATCTGAGTTTATAAACTCGAACAACATAATACCATTTCAGAGTAGAAGATTTATGGTCGCCATTAAAAGCTTTTCAAAAGGGGGTTTTATTTATTTCAATCATCCCCTTTCTAATGAAGGATCTACAGTCCTCCCTTTTGTAGGTATCAATTGTTTGTTTTCTTTTAAAGGATTAAAAGTTAAAAATATAAAGCAAAACAACTAATAAAAAGTATGCTCGAACTAATATCGAATTATATTTTCTTGGCAATGTAATTTACTTGAAGCGATTTTTATCAGCATTATTTACGGAACGCTTTGCATCTGCTCATTTTGGAACTATCATTTCAACTAACTTTTTAATTTAAAATTAAGGCGAGTTCTTGTAAGAGTATATTTTCAGAATAATGCAATATGTACGCCAGGCGACAGCTAATTAACGCGATATTGTTCTCTTTTCGCTTTACATCTCAAATGGATGTTGAAGTAATCAATAATCTTTCAAACACTTCCTCTTACATTAATAAGGCTGCATTACATTTCTGTCATTTCGTAACATTTCATGCAATTGATTTTATGCTAACTCTAAAGCAAAAGTGACCAGTGCATTAAATCTAAACATGCAACCCCGGTTTACCTCAAAAGCTTTAGTTTTCTCATTCAAGTTCTGGAAATAAATTTATTAAGAGCAGAAGCACAAACAAATTTCAATATTCTGCCAGGTTTTCAATAAACTTTCTTGGAGAACTTTAAAAATAATTATAAAAATGTTACTCAAATCAAATCTTCAAGTTTGGTAAATTCCAAAGCAATAATTGTGGCCATGATAAAATAGTAAAGTTGCAAACTTTTTCAATTTTCTCTCATTTACAAGTTTAAGTCATTAATTACATCTGGATATTTATTGGTTGAAACAGTTAATAGAAATTTTTTCGACGTAATAAGCAAAAAATAAAGACAATTACCATAAATTATTCAATTTTTATTGCAGAAACTGTAGTTTAACTTTTTATACAACGCACAGTTTTCGAGTTATAGCTTGACTTGTTATAACCATTGTTTGGTATGCAATAACTCGTAATCTGCAGGCAGTAGAAAGAAACATTTTTATAGCATTTTTTCTCTGGTAGTGAAATGAAAATTCATAATAAAGGTTATTGAAATTACAGCAGTGGCAGCGAACTACCAATGTCGAGAAGGCGGATAACTCTGTACCAGATTGTCCAATTAAGATCGTTTTAATGTTTTTCTTTTCTATGGTGCCGACACTAATTAGAAAAAATAGGGATTCAACTCGGTTCTATTTTTTGAAAGAGTGATTAATGTATTTAGATTTACGGGTTCGATTTTTGTGGCGTACCATATTTCACTCACCAAATGTCTACCTGTTAGCACCAGGCATAATAATGGTCTATAATATACTGTAGAGATATTTCCTACGACCCTACAACTATAAAAAAATTTTTCTTTATTGCCAGGACAATATCTCTACCCTAAAGTGCGATCGACAGCTATACGTTGGTTCGCATATATATATTTCGAGACAAATCTCAGGGCTGGATTCAACTTCTCTCTCTTTTGGGTCGCTAAATAAAATAAATTGTTCGGCTTTAATACCGCACTTAATTTTCTCAGTCGAAAATTTCCTCTTAAGGACAAAGCTGCATGAAATGCCTTAATCAAAACTATTGTCTTCATAGACAATATCAAAAAACTAAATTCGGGTATGGTTGGCTGTATGAGAAATAAATTAAAATCAGCTTCGCAAAAAATGAATAATTTAATCTTCATCAATAAACTTAAATTTAATGAGCATAAACATAAACAGGTCGAGCATAGGATATTCACGAACAAGTTCGTTTTGGTCGCAAAGTGTAAAATGTAGAATAGAAAACCCTTCGTATTCACATTTATTTGTAAATCGAAATCTCAAAATATTCCAGGTCTCTATTATGTGTGTAATCGTGTGACACAAATAAATTTACAACAATAAAATAATGGTGTACAAAATTATAAAGTTTATTTACCAATACGGTGGCACTTATTGTCGACTTTTTGGGAACCGCTGATTTCTTGCATTCGAATTCTCCGCTTGACAGCTGTTGTCCTGTCATATGGGTGGCAATTTACACGTTTCCAGCTTCTGTAAAATTTGTGGTGATTTTCCATATAAGTGAAGTTTCTTCTTCACACACAAATCCAATATCCAAATTAATCGATTGACGAACGTAATATAAAGGTTTGTTGGCAATTTTCAACCAATTTAAATAAATCGTGTACTTAACCTTCAATTTTGGTTAGTAAAATAATTCGATGCAAATTTTAACAAATTTGAATTCTTTCTTCTAAACATTTAATTTGTAGGCACGTAATTTTCGTGATTACAAAAATCATTCGATTATTCCTCAATGGCTGACTGACAAAATTTTCACCTACATGTGCAATATCAAACTTTCCAAATGTGCGTTTCCAAAAACGCTGCAACTTGAAGATTTTACTTCCAAATCAATCTAAAAACACTCGTCTATTTTAGACGTCACTAAGCACTAATTATCAGCTTGAAAAAAACCTTGGTTTTCCAAGAAAAACTCGAAAATTGGTCGTTTATGGTGGACCTCCACCGAAATACGCCTGGCTGGCTTCACAGTCAACGGCCAAGTCTCTTCTCCTACGCCAACCTTGGCTAGTTTGCATGTTGAAAAACTTCAAAATACCACTACATAAAACGAAATTTTGTGCCACTCCGGACATCAAAATCGGTAAGATTTTTGCGCACCA
Source organism: Rhagonycha lutea (assembly GCA_958510855.1). Lineage (NCBI taxonomy): Eukaryota > Metazoa > Arthropoda > Insecta > Coleoptera > Cantharidae > Rhagonycha > Rhagonycha lutea. The sequence continues at coordinate 4,591,645 of OY294042.1, forward strand.
AATTCAAATTCAAATAATTAACTTTGTTTCTTTTTAGATTAAATTCGCCGTAAACTTCACAAATCACTGGATTTCACCAACATTCAACAATAATAGTATGTTTTTGTGTCAGCGGTAACATAAATCGACCCTTGCTTATAACACTGTGCTCGACCTTGTCTCTATGGGTAAATCATCCCTTAATTTGAAATAAATTATTAACTACGAAACTGGATTTCATATTTAAATCACGACAATACTTTTACCTTCACTTTGGAAGTTAAGTATCTCATATAACGGAAAGTTGTTATATAAACTAATTTGTAGATTTTTTGACGACGATGTTTCTATTTTGAATATTGTATTAATTAAAGTATAATATATTTTACTATCCACTTCTTCTTCTTCCACTTTCTAGAAGCAAATCTAAGAGAATCCTCTTCTAGTAGGCTAAAGCCTGTTATTTTCCCAACAACTGCGTCGTTTCTTCTGCCATGTTAGAAACCTTCAATTTTTACATCATCAGGTAACTTGCTAGACTTGCCTTCAGATGTGCATGGTATCCTGGTTTTTATGTTAATGGTGGCAATTCACTAACCCAGGGGACCACCGGCTTAACGTGCCTTCCGAACCACGGAGACTAGTCGCAAGAAGTCTATTACTATTATTTTTTTCCTAATATACGAAGGTGTGTTACTTGGGATTATGTGAGGCTTTTAATCCATGAAAATATGTAACAATATCCGAAGCATTCAAATTTTCTTCCTTAAAAGTACTGTCCCAAAAACGTCCGTAACTGTAAGTTTTATGTAGGTCCATTTATAGTCCATGGACGTAAGTACCTAAAATGGAACTCTAAGCTTTGTGCCCACTTAGACGACGCGACGCGACACCACACTACAGGAGGCGATATGGAGAGACACGCTTAGAGAAGTTTACATAGAATCAAATGGAAGTTCACACATTAAGGCGACGACGACGCGACGCGACACTACGGTACGCGACGAGACATCGCTTAAATCGTGCTAGGGGCATTCAAGCGAAGTTTGTAGCTTAGGTGGGCGATCCGGAGCTGTCTGTATTGATCGGAGCACGTACATCCACGTTTTTTTAACAAATTTATTTTTATTTGATAAGTAAATATAAAAGATATTATATTTTATTCAATATAAACATTTAAAATATGAATAAAAATATAAAATGTTTAAAATATACCAATTAATAACATTTTTACGTACTATCCAAAATTTGTTTTTTAAACAGATATAAATAAATACCCCATAAAATAATCTTTTTTACACAACAATATATTGTGTAGGATTAAGTAATAAGCATTTTCTTTTCTTTTTACTTTCTGCTGTTCTTCTATTAAGGTACCAAAAAAATGCGTCTTCATCTGACGAGCTCGACATTTTGAAAACAAATAGAAGTTACGCGAGAGGTAAATACAGAAACGTCGCCTACGTGGGCGGACTTGACAAAAGTGTAGCGTCGCGTCGTGTGGTATCTCGTCGCCTGAGTGGGCGCAAAGCTTTAGCAAACGTCCATATGGCGTTGTGTGCTACTAGGGTTATATTTTACGTCAGTTGCATACATACAACATATACAAAGTTTTTTATAACGTAGTTGTTTGTATTTAACCAGTAAATAACAACTTAACGTTCATTCGAAAATAGTAGAGGAGAGGGCGGAGAGTTGATCTCTAGGGAGACTTGATCCCTATTCAAAATTGGCGTTCTGTTGAGTTTTTAGTTGCTATGTTGACGTCACTGTAAAGTATGATGCCACGACTAGCAACCATAGTGATATCTGCCGCCTAAACGCATGGGCGTCACAGCTAGAAAGTGCTTATTGTTTTGCTGACTTTTTTTTTGGTATGTATTTTTACTCATAAATGTCTTTGCATTGCATACAATGTTGGTATTCTAGATGCTTCTATTATTAATAGTTAAATCGTAAAAAGTGAAACACAACAATTATGCGCTTATTTTGCTCAGCATGTCGTAAAGGGAGATTTGATCCCGACATCACCGTGGTTTTGTGATCCCTGATATCAGCGAAGTTGACCAGCGAGACGCAAAAATGTTACCGAAGCCTACAACCAAAGGAACAGCTCGAACAGCAGGGATTATTACATTTAAATACAAATTTGATAGCTCTATCTTCTAAATTTCAATAAAACCAGTACCGTTGTTCACTTAATTTCTTATTCCTTTCATGTGATTCCTTCCTAATCAAAAAAGAAACTAATATGGAGAGACTGTAATTTTACAAGAATCTTAAGTAAGTTAGTGGTCTTCTAGGGAAACGTGATCCCCGGAATCAAGTCTGCTACGCTCAGAGATCAAGTCTCCTACCAAGTGAAGGGAGACTTGATCCTTGTAAGGTCTTAAAAGAATCGGTCTGCTGAAATTTATCTAGCAATAGGAGGAAGTAGAAACTGCTAAGAGGTAAATAAAGGTTCACCTATACTACATTCCATGTTTGAGATCATCTAAGGGTAATCTTGGAGCTAAGGGAGGAAAACTAAAAGTGGTATCAACTCTCCCCTACGATAACCAGGCCAAAGATTTAAAAATTTTCTATTGAAATTATAGTAGTTGAGGTTGTAAATTACAAATAATATAAACTAAAATTTTTCAATGATTAAAAGATTTAGACGAAATAGGACCAAATCCTATTGACCAAAGACCAAAGCCCTACCCTTTATGATAAGTTTGCTGTAAGTATTTAGGTCAAATGCAGGAACCGTCAGCATATAAACATTCCTTACCCTCCTCGACACCAGGGTCTCTGCGCAGGCGCCTAAACATGTTGTGATTGGCTGACAAGTTTGGCGTCATTTGACATTTCATTTGTCACCTAACCTAACCTCATTTTTTCATAGTCGTTGTTTGTTCTATTCTTATTAGACTATTTAAAGTTAATAAGATAGATAGATAACATTAAAATGAAGCGAACTTGATACGGAGGAATGTCGTATATCGATTAGTTTGGCTAATAATCGATTTTAAAATTTCCAATTTTCGCTCGATTTTCGACCTTATATTGGACATTCTGTTCTCAGTCCGTGTTAATTTGTTAGTTCTTGAGTTGCGGAGAGTGGAAATCGACGCAGCACTGCTAGTTGTACCTACACCATCCTACAGTTAACATCGAGCAAATTTCACTTTTTAGATATTATTAGCTGGTATAATGTTGTTAAAACGGCTCTGGAGCGTCCAGAGTGGAGCGGCGCGGAAGAGTCAGTTTTGACAAGACAACCATCCTCCACTCGGATTCAACGTCGTTAAATTAATTAAAAACCGTTTCCTAGTATTTTTGGTCCTAATAAAAATGCCAAGTTCTGACAAGTACCTACAGCGCCGGCGCAATTTTCAGCCAACCGAAACATGTTTTTTGGCGCCTGCGCAGATACCCTGGTGTCGAGGAGGGTAAGGAATGTTAAATGCGAACCGTCAACAGAATGAGGTGCACTTCCAACAACTGGGCGGTTATTACTAAAATATAGAAATTTTAGACTTGATCATCTAAATTAATCGATATTTGACATTCATCCGTACTTTAATATTTTAATGATATCTATCAGATATCTATTTATCGTCTCTTGCCCGTCCACTCCTGTAATTTGGTTCGTCAGGTTTGTTCTCCTTAGTAATTAAATATGATTTTCAGGATAAAGCGCAATATGGAACTTTTCAACAACTTCTTCAAGCATCCGAGGCTGTATATCGGCATGTTGCGCCGTCTTGTTAAAACCACCGCTCTTTTACATTAATACCATTCAATTGAGAAAAGAAAAAGTTAGTAGCGGTCTTCATTGACTGTAACGTTCTGGATGGCATAATTTTTGAAGATATGTGCACCAATGATTCCACCACCCCATAAAGCACACCAAACAGTGACATTTTGTGGATGTAACAGCGCCAGCGTCTCAATAATGGTTTGTTGTTGTGTAGATTCAAATGAACACAAAGCATTGAATGACTTAAGTAGGTTAAAATCCCTTTTAGGAGATTAGATGTCATCGCTAGTACACTCAGAAAGCTGAAAATAAAGGTTGGTTGCCCTTAACATCAACGTCATTTAGATTATAGCATCGTATGGGATTAAGCCCCGTTGCTATAATTTTATGTTTTGTTCTTTCCTTTAACTTTGCAATAGCTATTACGGTTTTATTTTTATTAAGAATGCTTATTTGAAGCCACCTACATCGTAAAATGTGCATAATAAACATCTCATTTTTGAGAAGACGCCGGCTGGCGTTATTTATGAACACACGTGATAAATGTAGTTAAAATAACAATAATATTCGCATTCAACATCAAATAGAAAAATTTTAAAAATCGCCTTTTTTGTGCGAAATCATGTCAAATTTCACATTAAAATGTTATTGCCAGTCCGCCCCTGAATTATAGTAGAATTTTACGGAAAAGTATATAATTTGTATCAGCTTTATAATCTATGAACAAAAAGAGGGAAAAGAGGTCAAGAAAAAATTTGCTGCAGATTTATTATAAGTTGTCTCTTTGAGTATTAATTGCGCGAGTAGGGTAAAGTATACGCGGAGGGATATAATGGGAAAAAGTAAAACATAAACGCCGGAGACACATACGACAATTTTCATTATAATGCGATCCCCATATTTCACGCGTCATGTTTATGTGTCGCCGTTGTCCAGTAAATAAATGATGGATTAGATCCGTACCGCAAAGAAAATTTTTTTTAAGATTACTTTTTTCGGTTATCGATTCTCGGGAAAAAAAGTGATTGAATTAATTCGAATAGAAGTCATATTTTTCAGTTCAGTTAAACTCGTAATTGAGTTGGTATAGAAAAATCAGTCAGATTTTCTTTTATAAAAATTAATATTTTGTGTATACAATATTTTCATAATTCGATTATTTTTATTGCTGGAATTGAATTTAACTAAAATGGGATTTCCACAAAAAGAAGGTCGTGAAAACTGCTTATAACCATCCAACCCCATTATTATCCTTTCGCTTGTATCGCGTCTACGAAAACATAACTTTTCTGCGTCACCTACGGTGTTTCTAATTTTGTACCCCCCACATCAACCCAGCTAACACCGAAATTCCTTTTAAAATACGCGTAATATCGGGAAAACGATTTTTTGTGTTATTGCCTTGGTTGCCGTTTTTATTTTCAGTTCTTTCATTACACGTTCTACCACTTTGTTCTTATCTGAGTTTTTAATGTATTTTTCAGCACCAATCTATGTTCTTCTAAATTTTCCAGCGATATGTCACTTACCCTCCGCCTCTCAATTTTATTTCGACGGGCATGATTGATGATAGGTACTAAACCATGAAAAACTAAAATTAAAAGATAACAATTTACACACCCTCGGCTCACTTTTTAAACTTGCTTAGTTAAAAGTTTTATAACATCCCTGCTTTGAGAATAAAACCTGTCTCTTATTCTTAATGGATAAAAAACAAGTTGTAACTTTCCCAAGTATACATTAAAAATTTCTTTTTAATTACATTTTTATATTTCTTTCCATTTCGTATTTACACAAACATTTATACAAATTTATTGTTAATTAAAAAATGTATAATTAGGTTGATTTTTTAAAGATTTCCGATTAGTTTTCTTGCTACTTTTCTGAACAGGCAAGTAAAACAAATGTGCGATTTTACTGTGAACACCGCAGTCCTTTCCAAAGCTTTCCTTATAGGATATTACCTATATGATTCTATACATCTAAACTTGAATGTATGTTTGGATGTTTTAGTCCACTTCCAGATGAGTTACGTATCTGAACTTGGCATCCCAGTAAATAATGCGCTCCGAACAAAAATGCGAACCAAAAAAATTAAACATTCTTAAAATTTTAAGCACGGATTTCAAAAGCTTAGATAAGTTCACGTAATGCGTGTAAGTCACTTGCAGAGATAAAATTTGTTATTAGATGATACTTTTGAACCGAGTAATAGAAAAAATTTTCACGTTTTTTTATCATACGCGTGACTTTATATCTACGATAATTGCTCAAATGTTGTTTTTGAGGTATTTTTAGAACTTTCCCTTAAAGTAGATTCAAAACGAAAAGGTTTAATGGGATAAAGCTGTAAGATATTGTCGGTCAATCGAATCAGCTCTTTTTGAGTAAATTTATAGCTAACAGCAGTCAGTTTTTCATCAGAAGTGTGGCAGGTTGCACCGTCCTGCTGAAACCACTTGTCATCCAAATCTTCCGTGTGTTCGAAAGAGTTTTACAAAAACGTACAGTAATACAAATCATTGTTTTTACCAACAGTCACGTTCGTTTTCAAAAATTATGGCCCGAGTACTCCTCCTTTTTTCCTGCACATCTTATAGTCATTAAGTTTCAACAAATACTTTGTGATCTCCTTTTCTGAATGTAACTCTTACGTTTGATTATCTCCTAAATTATAAAGTACTGACAAGGGTTAATGAAGTTCTAGATTTAGGAGTATTGATTGGCTGTAAATTTATATTTAATAGGAACATCCAAATTATTTGAAATAAGCCATTGGAATTAGTGCAGCTCATGTTTCTGAAATATTACCTACTGTTTTAAATTAATGGGCGTTATAACGATTTTTTGCAATGAACTTTTGTTCAGTTCCAGGTGGGTTATTTACTCGATGAAGTATTTTTTTATTTTACAAATTCAGAGCATCACTTTTTGTGACAAAAAGCAACTATTGGCAGAAGACAAACTCTTTCAGCCGATTCACTAACAAAGTAGCACCTGATATCACGACGGCGCCGGCGAGGAAATGAAACTTTAACTTTATGTGCATAGTAACGAAATTATATGTTTTACTGCCGGGAAAATCGTTATTTTCAAAATGCAAAAACATTTTTCCCATAGAACAGCGAAGACAACCTTTAATTCGGGAAGATAGTTAGCAAAAAAAAGGATCACCAAACCCTCTTTAGGGTAAAGGGACCGAGAAAGAACGACTTAAATTTAAAGTAATAGTACTTTTCATCACAAGGCTATAAAACGCCGTTTCCCGTCCGCGGGAGCGATAGTAGGAGCCGAGGGCGTAGCGTAAGCGGAGCCGAGGCTTCGACCGCTCCCGAGGATGTAGCGGCGTTTTACCAGCCGAGTTAAGGAAATGCACTTTTCATCAGTTTCTCGTCCGGAGGGATGAAAAGATATTTTGTATTTAATAAAACTTGTATAATAAAAATTTACTGTTGTTAAATTTTATATTGAATTTTATTTTGTGAAAACAAAATTAAAATAAAATAATTAAAATTCCGAATTCAACGGCTCTAATCTCCAATTTATAAAGACTTCATTAAATTTATCTAATTATTTTTAAAATATAAGCGATAAAATACTGCATTAATATTAACGAAAAATAAATTAGAAAATCAAAGCATTCCTTTGATTCTGTCCAAAAAGAAGTGAAAATACTCAACGGTGATTTAAATCTATGGAAAAGTTTTTTATGTTTGATTATTATTAGCTGGGTATGTAGTAATTTTTATTTCTGCCATTTTGTAGATAAAATTAGTTCAACGAATCAGTGGACTGTATCTGGATAATTTTATTGCGTGAAAAATAGAACTACATACACATATTGGTTTTTGTAACACTTATTCCATGAAAATTTGAAATTCAAATACAGATAAATAAGAAACAAGAGAACTAACTTCTAAAATATACAGATTTGCCTAAAAAAAAACCTGGTGAAATGAATTATGCATGAGCGGTTAACTATTAACAAATCAAAATTCAAAAATATAATTATTTATGTTTTTTTAACTCTTGTGTGCGAAGTTTTGCCGCATTGTTACTTTATCTACTGCAAATATGTAACAGTTGGGTTCTTAACCGTTTACTACGTTTCCTGGAGAACTTTTGCTATCAAATGCATTCCATATGCAACCAAACTGTGCTAAAACTACTAACTGGATATTTCTTCTGTCGATACCATATTTCACATTTATGACGTTTTTCGAACATTTGCTTTCAAGTAATTCATAGAATTTATTTTTACTTTCCCTGTACACATACAAATGCAATACAAATACAGTGAAACTTCGATTTACCAAATTTGGTTGCTATTTTAGCATAGCGTGCGAATGTAATTACGAAGTTATTTCATAATAATCAAAACAAGATAAAGAAAATCGTGTAAAATGAAGATTTTATACAAAAAGACTTTTCCGTTCTATTTCTTGATCAAAATAACTTCGAAATCAAAAATTTATATTGCAGCGATGGCGATTATTGATTACAAAAGTTTAAGTCGACGCTGGGAATCCCAGATAACATAAGAGACGGTGTAAGTGAATATTCATGTGACAATTTCAATTTTGATCCAGTAGTTAATTAACCATCTTTAGACTAAACTTAACTAACTTTCATTTAGTAGATGGAGCTGAAGTTTTCTTTAGGAAACTTCCTCTTCTATTATTTAGGTAATGTAATTACTCACATTACCATCACAGATCTTGCAATTGCAGAGTTTACAAGTTGGCTTGTAATAGGATGTAATGATGTGATCACGTATGTATTTGAATGGAATTTCAAAGGATTTTAAATACACACTGCAAAAAGTGCTAAAATTATCAATAGCAAATAAAAGGACTTTGCACAATTATTCAGCTTTAGAGTCAAAAAGATTATTCGTATTGGATGACTTTTGGGCGGACATGACCAACACCAGTGATATACTGCCTTCCAAGATTCTAAAGTTTGATTTAAATTTGGGATCCCAGCAGTAGTAGGAGAAGCGGTGGGGAAGTACTGAAACTCAATGATGTTGTGGTCGTGTTTTCTAAGACAGTTAATTTGTCTATCAGACCTCTTTTAGTTATTCTAAGATATTGATATGACTAAATCAGGTGTAGCATTTCAAATGCTATTATTATATTTTGGCGGAAATCTATGCATCACCCTGTGTGCGTTTCAAACACGCGCAAGCGTTTTGAATTTCGAAAATTTGTCAAAAATGTCATTCTTTCGCTTATCTTTATGAAAGGTGCAAGTTTCATTTTCGTTTGTGCAATTTTATGTTTTAAAAGCCACAAATTGTTCGTTTATTGAAATGATCATTTATTTTACCTTCTGCGTTTCATTTATGGGTAAGATTGCATTATTTTCCACCTTGAGCGGAAGTTTGACTTTAATAAATTATAACTTTTACGTATTACCTCGTCAAATTTTTCTGTGACGTCGATTTTTGGTTTCCAATTTTAATTATAGTTTTTGAAGTGGTGCATAGGTGTGCGGTAGCCGCTTGTCCATCTGGCTGTTTTATCCACCATTGTATGGTTATTTATATGGATATGGGCCAGCAGTTTGGTTATCTTGTTTCCACCTGTGATGACCTTCATTCCTGCGTCGAACCATCTGTGTCAGCCATTTTTAACGATGTTGGAATTTAGTTTTTGGGTACACCATTCCCGTATGAGATCAATGGAGAGGGCAGGACTGATCAACATTCATTTATCCCCAGCTTCACCGCAGTTTTGCGTTTTTGATTAAGAAGTGGTGTGATAGGTTTGTCACTTTGGCCGTCTCCCTTGACGATTTATCCGTACTTTTTGGGAAGACGTGCGAGCTCCATTCCAACATCGAGGGATTTCTTGTCGCAGCGGTAGCGTGAGCCTATACCACTATTCCATCTCTAGTGTTTAGGACAGCACCAACGGCGTAGGATGGCTGGAGAACCATTAATTAGTTTTTTTGTGGAAGAGCATTTAGGAGATTTGCTTGTCTTAATTATTTACATCGTCATAGAGATGCTATACCGTTCGCAGGTGAATTGATTCTTGTTTAATTGTGCAGTTTTTGTTATTTTTAGCTTTATACCTGAAACTCAGTTTAAACGATGAACCATTAATATTCCAGAGGTTCCAAAAGAATTGAGATGTTGAATCGGACGGATTAAGGTGGAAGGGTAAGTTAGAATGCAATTGGTGTATTTAATTTTACTTGATGATATCTCTTGCAAATGTGTTAATTGCAGTCAATTTTACCAACGTTTTTATGTCTGCGTTGGGCAATCTCCTGGATGCGCGAATTATTTTTGTGAGTTGTTTTCAGATAGCAACTCATTTTATTTGATGTCACAGCGTATCCCCTCAGGGTATCCTGGATTTTACTTGATTTGTTATATGTTTTGTGTCTCATATTGGAGTTTTGGAATCAAATATTGTCAACCCCATCTTTATCTCAACTTTGTTTTTTAAATAAAACCAACTCTTCTTTACTTCGTGTTTTATTTAGAGGACTGGCGCCCGGAAGGTTTTTTTCTTAGTCAGTTGCCAATTGATCGCCTGAGCCACAACGGCGCGACCCATGCTCTGGCACTGGACGGGGGTGTAATCCCTTAGCTGGCCTGTCTACCATTCCATTCGTAGATCAGCGGGGCAAGTGGCCCAAATTAGAGCAATTTGCGTTACACAGGTTATACTAACAAAATCAATTAATTTTTCGACATTATAAGTAATTAATTATTGTATAGTAAATAATCACGGTGGCATTTAACGATTACTTTAGTTGTTCTCTGTATAATGTAATATTATGTATGTTGTGTGAGTTGATACTTTGCAAAATTATAAACTTTCTCGATAAACTTTGGTGTTATCCTAACTTCTAAAAATACAATTTTATAACGTTAAGCGATCTTTAGCTTCACAATTGGATTACAAATTCAAACCATTATAATATATCGTTATTGAAGTAACGAAATGAATATTTTGAAATTGCTTTTGAATTTTTCTTTTATTCAACCGTCTTATACAAACGAATACACATAATTAACTTACAGAAGATATCTACATAAATAAATAGATTAAATTTATTTTTAAATATTTTCTAAAGGTATTTTGTAAAAATGTTCATAAAAAGATTGAGTATATTAAGTGTAAGAGCTATCAGCATAAAGTGATTAAATTTAAAATGAAAGTATAATGCAAAATTACAGCTTGTTATGGGGAGCAGAAGGCACGGAATTAGTGGCACTTGCGGATAAAGGACACTCAGAGAAAATAAATTAATAGAGCAGCGATTGAATTTAAAATGCTATATAAAGAGGGGGTTTATTTGTCGTGAAATACATGCAGAAAGCCATGAAATTGAAAAATGCCTCTGAGGTTTAAGTGATTCGGTTAACTTGTGCAATTATTTCTAGAAAATGGAACTTTCTCAATAATGACGCGTGAGTATTTTTGCAATCACTTCTGGCGATTGACTTTAAAGTAAAGGCGACTTCAAGTGCCTGGCTATAAGCTTTAAGCTATATGTCTAACAAAAGTATATTGAAAAGGACAAAAGCTAAGCATTTTTCAATTTTATACAAACGCGATTCAGGAACAACAATGCCATATTCTTAATATTCAGTAAAAAATTCAATCGAACAAAACGAAAAATTGTTCTACGTTAATTTTTAAATTCTTCACGTAACAGATTTGACTAAAAAAGTTACCCCTATGTTGTGATTAAAAATTAAGTCTAACAGAAGTCTTTAAAAGTAGTTAAAGAATTTACGCTACGGTAAGAATTCGACATTGTCGACTCACATGATGAAAAACATTTTGACACTCATCCCAAGAGTTTTCTAGAGATAACGCCTTCAAAATTTGTGGGTTTCTCATTTCCCTTGAGACACAACAGACCCGATTTCCAGACTCGCACATCTTTAACGGGATAGTTACTGCTTAGGATGATCCTATAAAAATATTATCTCGTTATAAGACATAAAATAAAGAATGTGTTCCAGATAACCTAAATCTCCTGTATTTTTTCTAATAAGCCTTCTATATTGACTTTTATTAATGAACAAAAGGTAAATGCGATTATTCGATAATGTTTCCGTTTCGTGTGCTAGAAGAATAATAAATGACTGTATCTTATTAAATAATAAAATCCACAGACTAATTAGTATTCTACGAGGGATATTTTTTAATTTAAATGAAAGATATTGTGGTTTTCCTTCAAATATCAACATTTTCAAAGTCAGTTACCCCCTTCCATTCAGGTAATATGTTAAGATAAATCTTCATAATTGCTATGTGTTTTGCTGATTGTCGTTATACCTATGATTTTTAATACTTCACAAATATTACTCATAAATAAATCAGTCTAAATCCGGTTTCGTTATCGATTTCCTAACTTGTTTCGTATAGTTGAGTGATCAATTACGTGGTAACTTTGATTTCTGTTTATTACAAAAACGTAAAAGTCATCAACGGACATAATGCCAAAAGCAATTAGTCACTTTTACTTGTAGCCCATCAACATAATTATGATAATAGTGTAAGTCAAGGGATGAAATAGAGGATTTGGTAACATTCTCAAGGTCACTCTAATACTATTTTGTCACCGAAAATAAGTTTAATCACGAAGTTATCTCATAGGTACTAATCAAAATAGTGGATAATAATTCAAAGTCAGACATTAGTTGGGATTCCTTATTCTGGATTATATTTAAAAACGACGACTTCTGGTTCAAAATGTCCGAAATACATAATTTTGTAAAGTTAACCCTACTTACGCACATCATGAACCATTAAATATAGTTCAGCTGTAAAATGGTATCAAGAAAATGACGTTTTTGTGGGTATCTCTAACTACCCCAGTGGGACTGAAGACCGAACAACTACGGCTCGTACGCATTAAAAGATTATTAAGGCCGTACGGTAGCATGACCTGCTATTTTACTACTAAAACAGTAACTTCGAGTAAATATTATTGTAATTCGAACTTTTGTGTATGTACTCGATGTTTTTGTTTAATTAAAGCTTAATCGATTTTTAATTAAGGTTTATTCTATTTAGTCTCAGTAAATAACCATCTTTTGTAAATAATAAAGTAAGCTTTGACATTTAACGAAAACGAACATAATATTAAGTTTGAAAACTAATTATAACTTGATTTAAATCAATAATAGTAAATTGAATTGGACTACCGAATACTATAGAAACTTGTTTAAGTTAATGACCTTTTTCTAATAGCGAAATTAGTTGTTGATTCGCAGCAATTTTGAAAGTTTTTACAAAAACAAACTTATTTTTCACTATTTTTACTTTTTTCAGTTAAGAACTGATGTACAAAGTTTAAGTATTCATTTCTAGTATATAAATCAGTAGCACGAAATGGGTTAGGAAACCTAAGGGATTTAAAACTTTTATGTCTTTATGGGTAAGTTTCTACTTATTACAATCGGCAACCTAAACTTTCTAACTTCGTAAATATACATTTAATGTTTATAAAGCAATATTTTTCTAATTATTATGTGTAGCTTTACTAACTTTGTAATTATATTTGAATTTTAATTGAAAAATATAGACTTAGAAAGTAAAACTCAGAGCAAAGTTTCCTTAATCTCGATTTTCACTATTTTCTTTTATTAGTATAGAATAATAATTATAAACACTAACTTTGTTATTCGAACCGGTTTAGAATATATTTTGAACTAAAGTGAATAGTTTAACGTTAAACTTTATCAATATTTTTGCGCCTGTAGACTTTCAAATAGTTCGACAGCAACGTTTCGCAAACTTAATTTTCTTAAGTAATTTGATTATAAATTTAATTGTTTAATATTCAAAATTTTTCACTTGTTAAAATTAAATTTGACTATATTACTATTTCCCAGAAAACATTTATGGTATGACTAAATAATTTTACTGATTGTACCTTTTCCCATTTCTTTCTTTTAACCATTTCTTTTCCCTCTTTCATATACAGGGTGAATGAGACCACCCGTATCAGTCATTTTTTTCAAAAACGGTAAATCGTAGATAGTTTTGGGTCAAAAAAATTCATTTTAAAAGCCGCAATAAAGACTCGATTGTGGTATTATTATTTTTCGGAAATGTCGGCATCCCGAGTAGTTTGCTCCAGAAACTCCATAATTTCATAATTTTAAATAGCACAACTTCAATCGAATACTACTTAAAATAGGTGGCAGTTATAAGGTTATAACATAACTTTTCCTATAAAACTTGCTTATTTTTGCAAGATCTATCTGTCATTATAAAATACAAGTATTTGAATGTCAATTTGGTTATGATGAGCGGAAAAAGTTAAACCAAATTTACATACTGGAAAACCGCAACTGATTCAAATCGGAAGATTGAATTTAGAGAGTTATTTTTATTAAATAGGCGAGTAATAAAAATCCACATTTCGAAACTAGAATTTTCATCAAGTAACTGAACAACCGGTAACACCAAGCAATCGCTCTACACCTTTTGCAGTTGTAATTCAGAAAATATCAACTGATATTCAGAAATCGTCAATTGTAATTCAGATTTGTCAAATGATATGTCAATTGTAATTCAGATTTGTCAAATGATATGCAGAAATCGTCAACTGTAATTCAGAAAACGTTAAATGATATTCCGAAATCGTCAATTGTAATTCAGATTTGTCAAATGATATTCAAAAAAAGTCAAATGGAAATCAGAAAACGTTAAATGAAAATCGGATAACTTAATCAGTGACTTATGTTTTATATCTCTTAATCCGTTCAGATATACCTTATATAAGAAAACTATTAAGTTGGTTGTACATAATAAAAAAGACACTACCGTAACCAACGACATATAATTCAAAAAAAGTAAATAAATAAATTTTAAAACCATTAAAATATTGTTTTTTTAGTTTTTATGGAGCCCTTTTATTTAAAAAATTAAAGTTCATTTAACGGTTTCTGAATTGCAATTGACGATTTCTGAATTACAATTAACGATTTCTGAATATCATTTGTCAAATCTGAATTACAATTGACGATTTCTGAATATCATTTGACAAATCTGAATTACAATTGACGATTTTTGAATATCATTTGACAAATCTGAATTACAATTGACGATTTCTGAATATCAGTTGACAAATCTGAATTACAATTGACGATTTCTGAATTACTGGTGGAAAAGGTGTAGATGTTATAGAAAGGATAATTCAAATATTAGTTTATTTAAAAACATGAATTTGTTAACTATTACTTTAATTAGATCATTAAAATTATCCCCCGCCCGCTCATTGTGATATATTTTATATGAAAATCAAAATCTTAGAAATTGGAAGCCGAAAACTTCTGAAATGTATTACGCTATGGACAGTAACCAGTGAAGGATCAAATACGAATGTTAGGTTCAGATTATTTGCTGCCGCTCGTGGTGTAGGTACATTATGCCAGATGATAACTGCATGGATGGATTGCAGCGGTTTTCTAGAAATTGAATGTCTGAAACAGGTTAGAGAAAAGGAAACAGATGAGCAAGAGAAGACTAGCTTCGACAACAAAAACTTCAGAAATACGTTAGGGAAACAAGAAGGGGAACAAAGAAGGATCATACTTGAAAACGAAAGCAAACGTAGGAAACAGGTTAGAGAAAATGCGACAGATGAGCAAAGAATCACTTGAAAACAAACCAGGAACGATCATTTTGGAAATGACACACCTGAGCAAGTTTCTGCAAGATTTGCTGGCATTTCTCCACTCCCCAAACTTGTTTCTTAAATAATTCGCGAACGGTGATTGCACAAACGAAAACAATGTTTACACAAACTTACACAAACGAATGACACAAATTTTTTCCAAAAATTGAAATTGGGGGGGGGGGAATGAACGTGGTAGCCCATAGCGGTTACTGTAATCTTTCATTGCTACAGTGTGCATTGTCTACTACAGTAAAATACATTGCAATTATTGGAACTATGATAGCATCTCTCAAGTTTTGTGTGTCAATTAAAGCATTATTTGATTTCTATTTGCGTTTTATAAGTTTTCCCAAGCTACCGGTTTATTTTTCAGAAACCCATGATCCTTCCTTCACATGAATCAAGAGCTAGTCTATTAACATCGTGGCCAAATAAACTGAAGAGGTCGTCCTCTCTGAATTGTTACCCTCTCATTAGGGGTTGCGATTCAGAGAGGAGTTTTTGTTACAAAACGTAATCTATAAGCATTGTCAGTCACTCAGCTTTGTGGAAGAGAAAACCGCATCGAAAGAGATTAAATTTACACGATGCTATCAAAAACGGTAATTAAAGTTTGATAAATTACAACCTTACCGTGAGTATTTGAAAGAACTTATGAGCTTATGACGTTTAAATTACAGAGAGCAAAAGCTTTATGACATAATTTCCAGCCTATAATAAATAGTTCACATTCCTTTGCATCTGCTGGGGTAAATATTAGACCACCAGTTTGGAATAGTCCATTTTGTCTCCGTGTATGTGGAACGATTTTATCCACTATTCAATATGTATAATACAAATACTGTATTACATATAATAGTCTAAGAGCTACTGACGGTTTTCATCCTGGATCCAGGAGTCCTGGAAATATTATGGCTTGTAGATATAGATACACCCTAAATACAAAACCAAAAATGCCAGAGGTTTTGCTGGTCGGATTTTTAAAATCGTAAGAATTTGTAGATCCACGCGAGGACCAAAGGATGATCAAAAGGTATCATTAAGGGTACAAACGCTACAACCGAAAGATTCCACCAGATGTATATGCCCTTGTCTGACAAGAGGAGCAATTTTGTTTAAAATAAATAAAAACAAAATTTCCGCTCATGTCAGGCAAGGGCATGTACCTGTGGTGGTTAATCCTTCGATTAGTACTATGGATTATATTAGTTTCCCTCATACTATGTATAATAAGGTTATGATTGATGTAGACAATTAGTATATACGTGACATTTAATGTTGGCTTCCATTATCAATTCCTTTTAGTTAACAAACTATCCAAAATATAGGATCTACATTGCAACAGGCTCAAAATTAATTTATTTTAATTACGTTTCGATTTTATTTATTTGCTCATATTAAAAGTAAGTGATCCAAATATTTGCTTTACATTCCAAATCAAGAAGCTATTAACATATTTAATGAATCGATGTATTTGTTTTTAATTCAACAATACATTATGTAAATAAAGAAATTTCATTGTAATTTTTGCAATTTTCCCAAGGATCCATTAGAAAATCTCCTCTTTGTTGTCATAATATAATATTTCCATATTAATTACTTATCATCGTTGTAAAGACAGATTGTTTGATTATTCGAATCAATAAAAAAATATCAATCTTTGAATAAATTATCAATCACTATTGTCCGTTTAAGTAAGTACACTAAAATTAATTTTAAAAACTTGCAAAGTAAAAGTTCTTTTATGATGCTGATTTTAAAATCTCATCCGCAGTAGAGATAATTTTTGCTTTTATGGAATTGATTCGTTGGATTCGTTGCGATTATTTGCCCTAATAAGTACCTAGGTAACTCGATATATGAGTTCTCATCAGTGCATTTGCGCTTGAACTCAGTCAATATTCTATCTCATTGACATTTCATTAAAATTACTTCGATGCGAGGAACTGATGTTCCGTAGATGATTTGATTCTTGTTAATAATCTATGTACACCAATTATTGTATTGATCGCAAACATGATGAGAAATTGTGAATAATTCCGAAAGGACCTAGATGGCTTGAATCGGTGACTGTCTTATTTTGTTTTAAAAATGTATCGATATGATGTTATAACTGATTGATTTATTTCAAAAAGGTTTTATCAGTATATAAATGTATTATTATGAATACTAATGCCAGAATGATGAGGATCTTAGGGATTTCGGTGAACGAAGGGACGAAATATCAAGGGTATATTCTAATAATAGTCGTTGCTACGATGTGGCATTACTTTGTGGAGCAGCTGTGTGAATATTAACAATATTTTTGTAGCTCCATCAGATTACATTTCGAGTGGTGCATTTAAAATAGCCTAATTTCGAATACAATTTTTTGAATTCTGAATAGTAAACGAGGTATCGAAGGAATTTGCGCTAAAAGTTCACCCTGTATAATTTACACATGAAGAATTATTTAAAAAAGCTTAAATTGATCATTAGTAAACCTTTTAACATTGAATAGTTAAAAACTTGGAAAATAAATATTCTTATTCAGTGGACTTGAACTTCAGCTTATTAAATTTTATTAAAAATATTAAATTAAATTAAAAAAAAAATGCGCAACAAAAATTATTTAAGGTTATTAAATGAAAATCAAATTAAAATTTTTATATTTTTGTTTTAAAAGCTCTTGAAGCTTTTGATTAAATATTAAGATTACCACTTCAAGTGATAAAGTTAATTATGATTTGATTCACAATTCAACAAATTTTAGCAAACGAGTCTACATTTTCAAGTTTAAATCAGACGGATTATACCTAAAAAATAATTAATTGACCCATTAATTAAGAAATACTATTGTTCCCTTTAAATTTTACGAAACTTCTATTGGTAATTTAGTGTATAGATGGCGCCACTTATTGTATACAAATTAATCTTTACCACCCAATTTTATATCAACAATTTCAGCTTATACAATAAAGTTAATAATTAAATTTTTAGTACTCACCACACGAACCATGATGTTTAATTGCGGTATTTTGACGAGCTTTACAGGATGTAACCCGTAACAGACAAGGATTAAGATACGTTTTACCATCTGTGCCACACACTGGATCCGTAATGGGTTTACAATGAATTGGACATTGACATAAAGCTTTTCCATCTGAGTTTGTTATGCAATGTGCACCCCATGCACAAAACATTTTTTCACAGGGTTCTGCAAATAAAAACAAAAATGTACAAAAATCATTGTGACTTTGATAAATAAACGCAAATAATGAGCGTTAATTAAAAGCTGCAAAAATTTCATGTATTATTTAAAACATACAGGCAAACATTTTTTACTAAAGCTTATAGATTTTCACCTTTAATTATTAGATATTAAAGTTATGAAACCATTTCATAAATTATAACGATGTATTAAAATTATAATTAATTGTTTAGCTTCATTAAAAAAATATATAATTAATCAGTAAACACCAAACTGGCTAAAAACTGAAACGATTGTGCTGATCTTTATTTACTTAGTTCATACATTAAAAAATTTAGATTGTAGAATATGAAGGAATAAAAAATAATATACAACATAATATCTTATCAACTTTCCAATATCAGCATACTATTATTTGATTTCTACATTAACCCTTTGGTACGCGGCGGGAAGATGAATTCCCACCAACAAAAGTGGTCAAAAAGGAATCCATGGGTTTGATTGTAGACAAAAATTTTATCTTAGAACCTAAGTAACCTGTATTGGTAAAGTTTTCAAATAGTCCTGGTGTAATTTTCCCCAGTTTTGAAAATTATCCCCAATAATCCTTAGTTTCACCGTTGCACTTATTCATATCAGAAGCCCAAACTGTAGAAATTCGGGGAGTATTCTGTTTGTACAACTGTAGCAAAGATATGAAAGCCACATTTCTAAGAGTAGATCGCTCTTTAAAAGTTTGACGTTAACTTCGCTGTTGAATAGCGGAGTAATCTTGGCAACTCTCATTTTATCTTGGATTGTATGTCATGCAGATATTAAGCAGATATTTGATGAATTTCTTTTGCAACCTTGCTGACCGGTTAAGGTTATGCTTCGCATTTTTGAATTTAAAACTTTTAAAAGCCATAGCGTAAATTATTTCATTTTACTGTTGTTGCTCAGTAGACCTTAAACTAAGTTTTCGGGACTTTTTCATTATATAGAGTGGCGAAATATATCAAAAAATGTTGCAAGCTAAACATTCAGAACTACAGGTTCTGATACGATGAAGCGATGTAAGCAGCTTGATGAACGATCAAAAAAGGAAAAACAAAAGATGAAAGTAAACGACAGATTTTTACATCAAACAGTACAATTGGATCTTGAAGTAATTCCATATAAGCTTCAAAGAGATCAATTGTTACCAGCAAAAACGTACGAATGGTATAAAGTATTGTACTATATTCTGCTTATTTGTTGATATTCTATGTAAAAACAGATTCGCGTATCAGCGTGGAGCGTTTCGGAACAGACTTGCACTGTTTAGGTACAAAACCGATTTGTGCATAGACAATTGAACGTAAAGCTTTCTACCACGAGAAATTACCGCCAAATATATTTGAGGCGTTCACAACAATAATGAATCAAATCCATCTGAAATTTACACGAAATTGTAATTTTTAAAGTTGAATTGTTTGTGCAAAATGTTTGTATACGATTGTTTAGTATTATCGACATGATGTCAAGTTTAAAACTGAACCTCATTCATTCATTTACTAAACAGATACGAGTAGTAGTTTAAGCTATCTGCAAGCTAATGAAAATCACGAATAGGGAATATTTAAACTTGATTTATTATTATTGTGAACGCCTCATCCAATGTGAGCTGGATAATTGAATTCAACCCAGGTATACTGCAGGGATGAAGTAGTTAAACTGTGGCGACACTCGACATTCTAATAATTTATTCCGTGGTTAGGATTCCACGTGAACTGTAGGTTATACATATGGATTATATTATGTAATACGAAGAAAATGCAGTTAAATTAATAAACCAAATCTTGAAATACTGTAGAAGTAAGAGAAACTTATGGCCAGACAATTATCAATTATTGAAGGAATCAATAAATTAGTGAATTTCATACGGGTAGCAATTATAAAAATGGTCCTAGCAAGAAGGTTTTCTGATCCTACAATTATTATGTTAGGATAAGTTAGTATTTACCTAGTACTGGGGTTGATTTAACGTTGTTAAATATTTAACCTTACTTCGGTATTATCATACCGAAAATACGTATCAATATCATAATCCATTAAGTTCACCCCAAGAAAATAAATTGTTAGCAGTAGGTACGTTTTCTTTCATTACACATACCAGGTATACATGCAGTCGTTAGTTCGAGCTTAACGTTAGAGCGATCTAAGCAATCTCGGTTTGAAATTTACCTTACGGGTGTATATTTGCAATTAGTTTTATTTAGAAGGGTGCATGATATACTTTTATAAGATGGAAAGCTTAAACTTAAATGAAAACAATGGATTGCACATGAAAATATGGAACCTTTTTAGCAAAAACCTTCGGAAGGGGGTATTAATTAGCCCCTTTCTCCGTTTAACTATTAAACATTTTCCTTAACGTAACGTAAAGGTGGGAAGTAGGATCTCCGAGGAATTCGAAATATCACATCGCCTGCTCCAAGGATGCTGCTTGGCTATATTAATGAGGCAATGAAGGAATGAAAAAAAATTAAATAAAAAATTAAAAATTTTTAAAAAAAACCTTTTATTTAAAATTAAAAAGGTGCACTAAAAAATAAAAAAATAATTTTAATAAGAATAAACAAAACTTCTTGAAAACATCAATATAAAAGCGTGGGGCTAGCAATTGCTTACTTACCTCGCTTACCTCTAAATAAATAGCCCCACGCTTTTATATTGATGTTTTCAAGAAGTTTTGTTTATTCTTATTAAAATTATTTTTTTATTTTTTAGTGCACCTTTTTAATTTTAAATAAAAGGTTTTTTTTAAAAATTTTTAATTTTTTATTTAATTTTTTATTTTTAATTTTTTAGTCATGTTTGACTAAGTGGGAGGCGGTCGCAGCATAGTGCTAACGCGAGTTGACTATGAACGCTAAATACCCGGTTCGAATCCGAGTGAAGTAAGAACTTTATTCTGACCGTCTCCCCTCGGAAGGCAATGGCAAGCCACCGAGAGTAATATGCCAATAAGAATCCTTAAAATGTTAATGATCTAATTAAGTCCAAAATTGATCTGTGGATACGCAAACCGCCACCCCATTAACATTAACATTTCCCTGGTACAGCCTTCTTGGTTAAGTCGGGGGGATCGCCGTACATCCGAAATCGGATAGGCACCTAAAGAAGAAAAGTCATGTTTTTTACAGCTCCTGCTTCATCCTATCAGAATTCCTCTGGTATGTGTTTGATGTTTGATGCTTCACCCTGTATACATCATTACAACAAAATATTTCACCCTGAATGCGGCCCTTAAAAATGCGAATGCGATTTAGTAATGTAACTTTTCACCCTGTATGGTAAAACTGTACAATGCGCAGCGACGCATGCGCTTTATTATTTTCAGTTTTTTCCCGATTTTTCGCTTACTTCGCGGAATTTTGGGACACAAAATTAATATATGAAAATTCGCTGCAAGAGAAAGCTATGTTCCAAATTTCAGCTCTCTAGGACTTCGGGAAGTTGGTTAAAAACAGCCTCGAAAAAGTCCAAGGGACGGACGACGGACGACGGACGATGGACGACGGACGACGGACGACGGACGACGGACGACGGACAACGGTCACACCAAGTTAAATAAAAGCTTTTAATAAAAAGGAAATGCCATAGAATGGAAGGGAACTCAACCCTCTATACTTTACTGTTTGCCGATGATCAAGTAATCGTTGCAGAAGACAAACAGGACGCCAATTACATGGTAAGAAAACTAAGGGAAGAGTATGAAAAGTGGGGCTTTGCAATAAATTTTATAAAAACTGATCAGCTGGGCAGGATCTGATATTGGGACCAGAAGAGATTCGGGGATGTGAAAGTTTCAGGTACCTGGGGATAACTCTATCTAACACCGGAAGTAGCGAAGCAGATATTAATAACAAAATTATCCAAGGATAACGAACTATACGCCAGCTAAACTCAGTCCTGTGGAATAAACACGTCAGGAGAAGAACCAAAACCATGCTCTATTTTGAAAAACTTCTGTTTTGGTAAACTTTGTCACGATGTCACGATCGAAATTTATTTTATTCTTTTTTTGTAGATCAACTCATTTTAGTTTCAAAATCACAATATTGTTGCATAATAATCAAAATTATGCAATGCAATGGAAACAATGGGGTGACTTTTCAAAATAACAACTATGCAAATTTGATTCGTGAAAGGTCGTCTTGTTAACTGCTTACAGTTAAGGGGTAATTCAAACTGTGAGGTATTGAATTAATTAATATATTAATTAATATATATATAATTAATTAATTTGAAACCGGTGGGGCTGGGGGGTATGGAATACCCCCCAGTTTTAAAGAGTAATGGTATGATTTTTCAAAATTGATAACGACACAAATTTAATTCTTATTTAATACTTGAAGCTGGGGGTATTGCATACCCCCAGGCCTCCAGTTTTTGGAATTTTTTTTATATAAATAAGTAACCGTAATAAAAAGAAAAATATCATAAATAGTCTTTCTGTTCGTCACCATCTCTCTTGAGTGGTTGTTTATTTATTATATACTCAAAAAAGTTTCCACACTTTTGATTGATAGCAAATCATTCGAGCTGCATCTCCCATAATAAAAAAGAATAATAATAAGAAATATGATCTTAAGAAGAAATTTAGTTTTCGATTATTTCTTAGCAAGAGGGGGTGGTAATAGATTTATCACAGTAACGAGTAAAAAATTTATAAAATGGGAAGCTAAAAGTTAAAAAGAAAAAATTGAACTGCAGAAAAAAATTAGGAATTTTTTATCAGGAACCTTTGGGAGGGGCATTTATTACGCCCCCTCTCCGTTGAATTATAGCTCATTTATATTACCTTTAGGAAATGTGAATATCAACGATCGCTCAGGTTCACCAGCTTCTGGAAAGAATATTTCATACAAGAAAGAAGTATGCTGTTAGAAAATCTGCCTGTATGTCGGTCTCTCTGTCAGTAACGCTCTCTGGCACTTCTGATTGTTTGTTAATTTATTACCGACTAAAAAATATTACCAATAAAAAAAAACAGTGTTCCCAAACAATCAGTTAATCTGATTGGTCGAACCAAGATCAAAGTGAGCGTAGTTTAATTTTAATTTTAAGATCGCCCTATCCTAGCCCACGGTTTTAGCGCGGTCTAACTTGGGTCGATCTATACCGTTAGGTCGGTTTACCCTTGGCATGAAAGGACTAACATGCTAGAGCTGAGTTAGGGAGACCTAACGACTGCATGTATATGAGGTAACAGTTGTTATGATGTTGTGGTATTCGGTTTTATTCCGGACGAAGTTAGAAATTTACTCTGGTCTTCTCCTCTCGGAATGATGATTTCAATTTCAAAGCACAAAGGTTTAGCAAACTCTATCAAAATGGGAGTGCAACACGTATTTTGTACACATCCAAGATCGACATAAGGAATAGGTCACAAATGTCAATGAAATCTGCTAAATACAGCACGGTTGTCATTCGGCCAGATTGTACGGCTAGAGCTTTTTACCAGGCCATCGACTTAATTATTATTTTATTCTTGTATTTCATCTAAATAATAACATCAAACATATTTATGTCTTCACTTTACGTAGCTATAAAACTTGCAAGTGCATAGTTAAAATTGATTATTCAGAATATTATTTTTTAATGGTTAGTTTAAAGAGAAAGAAAGAGAACACAATTTATTAAGTATTACCATTATAATTATTATTTTAGAACGTATAACAATAAAATTTAAAATTTAACTATGAGCGAGAAGTTGAGGGAACCTGCCTAACGCGTAACTCTCTTTAACTAGGTAATTCGTGGCGAAACATTTAAATAAATTAATAATTAGTAAGAAATTGTATTGATAGTTTTTTTAACTATTATTCAAACAAAAACTACACTCTGAATCGCAACCCCTAATGAGAGGGTTAACGCAAACAAACCGCACCAGACCAGAGTCCGTCACAATCCGGAGATGAAAAAAAAACGTAAATAGTAATTAAATGCTTTAATTAACCCACATATCCTGAGAGTGGCTAATAATTCCATGAATGATCTAATCAACAAGTGTTGCCTTATGTAAGTTTACAATATCATGGTGACAGGTGTTTGTTTCCAATCGCTGTCTAACATGCGGCTTAAAAGATGAAAATCTGTAACTTGTCAATTTACACAGGAAAGCACTTGATCTGTGTTCGCGACACTAAAATACTGCTTGCAGATCTGTAGCTGGAACTGGACCAGTGAGAGAGATGGTGTTGGAGATGTTACACAACGCTGGACCATCCAGATGACGAAAGAATTTCCTAAGTAAGATCATCCAAAACAACCACAATAGGACATTGCCAAATATAAGATATCCAAAATGGTTCCACCACTTCCGCACCGAAAACTGCTTAATAGAGCGCCACACAAAAGAGCTTCTTCCATTTTCAGATCTTTACAGCTGACTTACTCATTTCAAACTGCTGGCACGACAAAAATGGTGACATTGGACCAAAAAACTAATGGTCCAAGCAAAATATCGAAAATTACCAAAGTCGCTTTGAAATTATGTACACTCACTATTGTCGAGACTGGAGGTATTCATACGCCCAAGGTTCTGGGGCGTAGCAAAATGCATTGAATTCAACGATTGCATTTAAATAAAATGCATGAGCGGTACTTATTAGAAATATTGAAATGACAGGAGAAAGTAGTACCACGTAACGAAGTGCAAAAATTCGTTACAATATCTTTAATCTTTAACCCTTTTGTTTCAGGTGGTGCTCTGTGAACCCACCTTGGTAAAAATTAAAATATAGGTAAATCAGAAGTAGGGCTGTTTGTTTACTATGGAATAGCCTTCCCAAGCCTCATTTTATATAATTTTCAAATCAATTTGCTGATCAATTTGCTCTAAACAGTTCCCAATTTGTCTTATTAGTTTGTTTTCATAAATTTTCTGAATTTATTGTTTATATAACCGTCGGTATATGCCTCGATGAGAGATCCAATGATGATTACCTTGCATTGTTTAATGTTTATGCCTTTCGATATATGAAAATCAATCAACTCTCCATTTCATTACCCATTGATGCAAGCAATTCTCTTCCTTTGGAAGTAGTTAGTTTAGAACCCCACTGAGTGTATTTTACGTTAAAATCAATAATATATTTAAAAAATATAAAATTAAGGAGCTATTATTTGATAAACTTTCGGGAATAGGTACATAGGAACAAATTAAATTAAAGTTACAAAATAATAACCTCTGAAGAAGACAATAACGGAAAATCTGAATGCTTGTGAAATAATTTGATTTTTATTGCTTCCTTTGACATTTATTGTTATAGAAATGATAAAACAGAAATTAAAACCATCATTGCAATACTTATCACTAAATAGATTCATCTTTATTGCAACGCGGGTTGATATTTTGTTATTTCGAATTACATAACACACCAGCAGATTCACAATGAAATTTTTGTTGTTTCGCGTTTTCCATTGCAATTTCATTAAAATGAAAAAGAATATACTTTTGTAAATGTTATTAATTAAAAGTGCACATTTCCCGAATTGTGCATATTTGCATATTATGCGTAAATTTTAATGTTTTTAGTTACACAGACTATTGTTGTTCACCCTGTATACATTTAGAAGTGACGCAAAATAGTTGTTCGACACTTCCCTTGTCACTTCTTTTTATGTTCTCATTTCTTATAGCTGCTCGATTACTCGTTGCTAGTTATCTACTCCACTGATGTAATTCCCAGTTGCTGCTCGTTTGGTTTCATTTTTACGGCAATTTTAGGATATTTGTTAACGGCTTGCCTTTGTTAAGATGTTTTGAAGAATTTCATAGCGCATTTTTGACGTTTTTTACAATCTGTTTTCTTGATTATTCCAGGATTGGACAAAAGATTTATTGTGTAAAGTAACATTTTTAATCAGTATGGTAAAATAGAAACTTGGATACAAAAACCATTACTCAAATTTGAAACTTAAGTTCAAAAATTTTAATACCACCTATCTTTGGTTTAATTCAGACTACTCATTGTTTACTTTGTTGTTGACATTAAATTCATAAGTATGGAAATTTCTCTTTGATTACGTTTGATGTCGTACTTTACTGTATTTCTAGCTTTACGTTAAACCAAATCAAGATCTGCATACCATTTAGCAACATAAATATACATTCAACTTGAAATATTTTGAATACAAGAACATAATACCAAGATTCATCATCAAAAAGCAAATTTTAATTTTAAATTATATCGAACCGCAAACTTTGAATAAAACTGCTTTAATTTTTAAATGTAATTTATATTAAGTATACCATAAAATATACCTAGATAACAACAAATAATAAATAAAATGATCCTACACTAAAGTTTTATTCAATATTATAACTTTTGCCGATGTCTTTCATATTTAGACATGCGAATTTCTTTTGATTAATAAGCGGTCGGAAAACAAAGTTTTCGCCCTGTTGATTACCTATGTTGTATAATTGAATTATTTATTTGTTCGGCTATGTACGTTGATTGACTCTGCCTATTGGCGCACCCAAAGTAATTTAAGAGAATTTAAAAGGAAAAATAATTAAACACAGGGTGAATCATAACAGTGTTAATAATTTAATTAAATTTACGGTTCGATATTTTTGTTTTAGATTTTCTTTTGGTCCATTAACGAACAACAAAATTAAATCTCTCAAAACAAATTTGTAACTGATGATGTCATTACATCACGAAAAGTTCTCATTTTATTATTAAATTATCTTGGATTATTTTAGCCATTAAATTATGAATCTCATGACAAAAAGGCATTTGGTCATTGATTTACTCTATTTAAGACATTACACTTTCAACTTTAATAAATTGAAAGCTTTCCACTATTAGCATGTGTAATTAATATACTATCTACTCATATATTATTAAGAATCCATTTACAAGTAGGTCCTTCAACTACGTGATAATCTAAAATATGGCTCACAAGTTGTTTTCCAAATTAAGCAATTTTCCTTTATAATACTTAATGGTTTTGTGGTCTAAAGAGTTGAAACTTTTAATATTGATTAATTACTATATACTAAACTATAAATTAGAATTTATATGCGAAATCCGACTTTCCAGTACTAAAAACGATACTTTTCCGTTCTCATTACTTATTCTCTCTTGTTGTCATACTGTCGATAAATATTTTAGCAGAGTTTCAAGTTTTTATGTTATTTATTACTTATTAACGAAGAAATTGTACCTTTTGATTTTGTAGCTTGTAACAAAATTTAATTACCAATTTGATTCATTGGACAAGTAAAACAAAACTAAATATATATATATAGACTTAATGGCTTTAATGAAATATATTATGAACATAGCGGTTTTTCTAAGTATTGCTGGCGATTTAAGACTAAAACCAAAGCATATACAAAACGGGATAAATGTCATCATCGCTTCGTTGTACAGTATTTGTAACGTGGTTCAGATTCCACGTTAAGATGTACATTTCTCCATGTTTACGTTTAGTAGTTTAAATTTTGTTTTATTTAATTACCTGGCACCGAGGAATATCATCATTTTATTTCACAGTGCTTCAAGAACTCGCAAGATTCCTACTCTCGGAGCTGGATATAAGGGCTAGTAATTATTATCAAGGTTAGTATAGTGGCATGCACTTATGTGCGTGAAGTTAGCACTGCCATTTTCGAAAATCGTAAATTTTTTTATTGTGCTGAGTTGTGCCCGGTGTGTGCCGCGTTGTGCCGTATTTTTTTTTTTAATTTTTTATTTTTCGGATTTGATGGACATAGCCGTTTTTAGGGTAGAAGTTAGCACTGCCATTTTCGATAATCCTAAAAAATGTTAGTGTGCTGAATTGTGCTCGTGGTGTGCCGGAGTGTGCCGTAAATCATAAAATTTTATTTTGACAAATAAGACTTTTATGGCCCAAAAACAAAAATCGAAAACGAAGTTAGCACTGCCATTTTCGACAATCCCAAAAAATTTTAGTGTGCTGGATTGTGCTCGTGGTGTGACGGAGTGTGCCGTAAATCATAAAATTTTATTGTGAAAAATAAGACTTTTATGGCCCAAAAACGAAAATCGAAAACGAAGTTAGCACTGCCATTTTCGACAATCCCAAAATTTTTTAGTGTGCTGGATTGTGCTCGTGGTGTGCCGAAGTGAGCCGTAAATCATAAAGTTTTATTTTGACAAATACAATTTTTATGGGCCAAAAACTTTTTTTTATGCGCATGAATGGATTAACGAGATTCTTACTATCCCAACCTACTTTCTAGCGAAACTACAACCAAGGGAACGGACTTGGGAAAGTAAGTGGGGAAAGAAGACCCTGTTGAGCTTGACTCTAGTATGGCATTATAAGGATACATGAGAAGTGTAGCATAAGTGTGCCGTAAATCACGTGCGTGAAGTTAGCCCCCTTTTTTTTGAAATTGTAATTTATTGTTTGTTGTTGTTCTGGATTGTTCTGATAAAATTTTTTATTTTGCAAAAAAATATCCAAAAAAATCGAGAAAAACACTTTTTGACGCCAGCCCCCCTTTTTTTGAAATTGCAATTTTTTTTAATTGTTCTCGATTGTTCTCAATTTGTTCTTAATTCTTAAAAATTTTTTTTTGATTTTACCACAAAAGATCAGCGAGAAACGCGAAATAAGATTTCGCGCTGGCCCCTCTTTTTTTGAAAATGCAATTTTTTTTAATTGTTCTCAATTGTTCTCAATTTGTTCTTAATGTTCTTAAAAAAAATTTTTTATTTTGCAAAAAAATTAACCACGAAAAACGCGAAACAAGATTTCGCGCTGGCCCCCCTTTTTTTGAAATTGCAACTTTTTTTAATTGTTCTCGATTGTTCTCAATTTGTTCTTAATGTTCTTAAAAAAAAATTTCAATTTTGCAAAAAAATTAATGGCGAAAACCACGAAATAATTTTCCACCCCTTTTAAGGTCGAAACAAGGAATTTTACAACTTATCTAACTGAACAAATATGTTAATTATAAACTTTCCTATACATTTTGTAAGGTGGAGCCATTTTTTCGCCCTATGACTGGCTTGGGTCAAAAGTTTGGGGGGGGGCTTAAAAAGAAATCTTGAAAAAAAAATTTTGAAGGGGGAGGGCAAGAATAGCAACTAATTGGCAAACAATTTAGATTTTCTAGTTCAATTTAGATTTGAAGTTAGAAATTATAAAAAGATGTTTTTGTACTAATTTTAGTGATTCCAGGGTAGGAAAACTATTTTTTGAAAAATAAATAGCTACTCGAAAGTCTTGCCTATCCAATTGTATGACCTACACATTTTTAATTGAAATCTTTAACGTGTATGTAACAAAAACTATTTATTTTGAAAATTACCATACAATTAATTATTAAAAAATCAGTTATAAGTACAGAAAAATAAGGGGGCAGTTATAGCGATCAACTTCGTAAGTGGGTGACAGATTGCCAATAACCCAAAAATAAAGTTTCTGTGGAAATTCCGTGTTTACTAGGAAGATAACGGTCGCAAATATTTAGTTAATCGATATCCCATATAGCCATTAAAAACTAATAATTCTTGGGATTGGGGGGGCAAATTTGAATTTTGGGGAGGCATAGCCCCTCCCCAGCCCCCCGCTGGTTGCGCCTATGGGCTATTGTATATTGTATATGCATGTGGTGTTATATATAGTGGTGTTAAATAAAAAATATTTTTACCACTTCCATACAATTACAACTAGTTATCATTTCAATATACAATACAATAAAATGGAAAACATTTACAACAAAAATTACAACAAGCGAAATATAGCAAGCGAAGCTATAGTGCAAAATCTTATTTAACACTTTCCGCGTTTATTTTTTTGCGAAATTAAAAAATTGCTTCAAGAACATTAAGAACAAATTGAGAACAATCGAGAACAATTAAAAAAAGTTGCAATTTCGAAAAAAGGGGGGCCAGCGCTAAATCTTGTTTCGCGTTTTTCGCGGTTAATTTTTTTACAAAATCAAAAAATTTTTTTAAGAACAAATTGAGAACAACTGAGAACAATTAGAAAAAGTTGCATTTTCAAAAAAGGGGGGCCAGCGCGAAATCTTCACGCACGTGATTTACGGCACACTTATGCTACACTTCTCATTTATCCTTATAATGCAATACTAGAGTCAAGCTCAACAGGGTCTTCTTTCCCCACTTACTTTCCCAAGTCCGTTCCCTTGGTTGTAGTTTCGCTACAGGTAGTAGTAGGAATCTCGTTAATCCATTCATGCGCATCAAAAATAAAGTTTTTGGCCCATAAAAATTGTATTTGTCAAAATAAAATTTTATGATTTACGGCACACTTCGGCACACCACGAGCACAATTCAGCACACTAAAAAATTTTGGGATTGTCGAAAATGGCAGTGCTAACTTCATTTTCGATTTTCGTTTTTGGGCCATAAAAGTCTTATTTTTCAAAATAAAATTTTATGATTTACGGCACACTCCGG
Source organism: Rhagonycha lutea (assembly GCA_958510855.1). NCBI lineage: Eukaryota > Metazoa > Arthropoda > Insecta > Coleoptera > Cantharidae > Rhagonycha > Rhagonycha lutea. The sequence goes on from OY294042.1 coordinate 4,622,663, forward strand.
CACACCACGAGCACAATTCAGCACACTAAAAATTTTTGGGATTGTCGAAAATGGCAGTGCTAACTTCGTTTACGATTTTCGTTTTTGGGCCATAAAAGTCTTATTTGTCAAAATAAAATTTTATGATTTACGGCACACTCCGGCACACCACGAGCACAATTCAGCACACTAAAAATTTTTGGGATTGTCGAAAATGGCAGTGCTAACTTCGTTTACGATTTTCGTTTTTGGGCCATAAAAGTCTTATTTGTCAAAATAAAATTTTATGATTTACGGCACACTCCGGCACACCACGAGCACAATTCAGCACACTAACATTTTTTAGGATTATCGACAATGGCAGTGCTAACTTCTACCCTAAAAATCGGCTATGTCCATAAAATCCGAAAAATAAAAAATTAAAAAAAAAAAAATACGGCACAACGCGGCACACACCGGGCACAACTCAGCACAATAAAAAATTTTACAATTTTCGAAAATGGCAGTGCTAACTTCACGCACATGAAGTCCAAGATGTGCGTGAAGTTACGTAACAAAAAAATATATTGTCGTATTATTTTTGAATGAAGAAGCAAAAGTTTAATTATTGAAATTGTTGATTTTGTATTATAAAAATTTGAATTTTTGATTGTTTCGCGCGGCCACTAGGGGTCTCGGCGAAACCGGCAGGGGGCCGGAAGGAAGAAGAAGTTCGCGCTCAACCCACCGAGTGAGGTGGTTGCGGTTTTGCTATTTTTGCGATTTTGAGTTTTAAAGAGATTGATTTTTTTTTGAATAAATAAAGTTGATTTAAGTGATGTGGTTGGTATTTATTTCTTTGTAGAAATTTAAAGTAGATTTGGTTTTAAAACAAACATTTAGAAGGTCGTGCCGATAAAGCCGCGGACGACAAAGTATTTTGGACTGAGCAGCTGGGGGCGAGATTAGTGGCCCGGATTATTTTATTTAATTTTGGAAAGTTTCCGGAATTTATCGGTGGGCCCATATCACGTCAATATACAATGTGTCCCAAAAAGAAGTGCATTTCTTAGTTTATTTTAAGAATGACATAAAACTATTTACGATTATAACAAATTCCTATTTCGTTAATCCGATCATAAATTAAATTTCAAAATAATTGGATTCTTGGAGAGGTTTAGTGCCATAGATGCAGTAAAATATGTTATATCGTATATTTATGACGCGTTTAAAAGACATGTATAATTACAAACATAGATGTTAATGAAAGATATTGAATAAACGTGTATCTGATCCTGCATGCCAGTTATCATCCATTTTTATAATAATTATATCCAGACGTACATAGTGCGCGTCACACGACTGTTGACACAGAAACACCATCAAAATTTTAACAGCAAATTAAGAAATTTTGGGATATTGCGCTACAAGAAACGTGAATACTAAATAAATTT